>JAMXKT010000038.1:2400000-3600000 GCA_024211575.1 Phytophthora melonis | reverse complement strand
GCTGCAGTCGCAGCTGCTTTAAATGAATGAAAGCTCCATCGCACCGATAAATTACCGGTGAAAACGTATCGAAATGATTTGTGCGGAACTTATAAGCGGAGCCGAGAAGGCCTTCCAAATCCTGTGATATGATTGGGCGCTCTTATATGAGGTTGTCCACTACAAGCGGAGGAAGTCGGTAAAGCTGCCTAAGGATGCAGCAAGCGGTCTATCAAGCAGTGACCACCATTAGTCCGGCGAGCTTATAGCAATGTCTAGTTCACCACGACAGCTCGGTATTCCACCGCGCCGTGTCGTGCAGGACCGGCTGAGATAAAGAAAATGTGGATATTTACGTGTTCAGGTACGTATTGATGATATTGCATTGTAGGTAGGAGGCTGGTTACTAGCGTTGTATGGCTTGGCAGTCGCTAGCTACTGGCAGGACATCGGCATCGAGCCTACCCTTTCCAATGATAGATGTATCAGCAGCTCTACACCTTGACCCACTACCATTTTAGTAAGATAGTGTGTGGCCTTTACTACTAGAGCCGTTGTACAACGTATTTCTTGCTCTTACACGTAGATTACCATGCGAATGTGATGCGCTGTCCTTTGCTGCTGCAGCTTCCGGCGAGGAAAAAGGCTAAGGAATTTGAATACACGCTTCTCAATAAACCCTCGTCGTGGGTGATAACCTCGCAGGGGTAGAACTGCCCAGCGTGGAGCCGCTCGGATGGCATGGGGTACTTTGAGTATGTGAATCTGGCGTGTATGACGCCCGCGCATCTATTTCATGTTACCAAAAAGACTTGAAATTTCAGGTATGTTTGCTCCCAAACTAATGTTGCGTTCACGGTACTGCGCGAATTAGAGGTCCGCAGCGGTCCTACTAATCTTGGTGAGCTGCATTCCCAAAACCCTCCGACGTATTTTTGTCCAATCAACAGTATATGTACCTGCTCTAATAGGACCGCAGCAGACCTATTAGATCATCGGGCTGGGCTGGTACTGAAAGGGTTAACAGAGCAGGGAAAAGCCCTCGCTCTTGGTAGTGGGAGGATTTCGTGCCAGAATTCTGATGTGGTATCACTACGCTGTAAGCCGCAGCTCAATCACCTTGCGAAATACTTTTATGTTGTATTGTACTATATATACTTGCCTCCCTAGCTCTCTCTCTCTCTCTCTGAGTGTGACGTGTGGTTTGTGGATGTGTGGCGATTTGGTGGGACCCGGCACTTGCGGGCTGACAGGATTGGAAATGCGCCCACCGGATGAGCGCTCACATCCGGTGCGGAGTTACGTATCCTGTCCGTCCGCCGGCTTCCCTATCTACAGGATAGGCCCAAGGCGCGAAAGTGTGGCCAGTGAACGTATCCTGGCCGCTGCCTGCATTGGCTCATTTCAAGTTGTCGGACTACCCAGTGAATCGCCCCGCCCGACATGATCGTTCGCGCACAAGACCCCGTTGGATCAAGCCTCGTGTTGTCCGAGATGGATCGTGGTGCACTCGGTGATGGCGTACCGAATGAAGAAGTGCCACACCGGATGAGTACAAACAAGATCGAGCATTCGGTCCGTCCCGAGTGCCTTCACTGGATATCAACGCACCAAGAACAAGTCCAGTGCGCGCCGCGTGTGTGAACACAGCGGCGTCGACCCAGACCGGATGAGACCAAGATCCACCAAGACCCCAAGCGACACCGAATGAGCCGCACATCCGAGGGAGAGGTCCGGTATCCAGAACGAAGAGACGATGTACCCAGCTACCTCGGTCATCATTGATGACTGTACCAGAAGGAGCGTTGGCATCAACAAGTCTCCACATACCCAAACCAAGACAAGCATACTGAAGAACTGCCAAGCAGCACAAACATACTCAAGCCAAACTTAGCCTAGTATCAATCTGCCCCGCGACTGCTGGGATAGGAGAATTTTGGAATAAACCCTTAGTTTTATATTTATTTGTATTAATTATTTTACTTATTAATTCGGTCATCTCCTGCGCCTGCTTCGCAGCCGCAGTATCTGCCCGGCATTTGCCTTAAAGCTGTAGATGCAATATATCAACAGACAATGCTCAACAAAATTAACCCTTTTGCGATGATTTTTATACTTGGAATTTGTATGGGAGCCTCCCGATACAAAACCGTAAAACATGACTAGATGCATGGTTTTACGCCGAGACCCGCAAACCAAAATCGGACATAAGACTCGATTTTATTCGTACCTAATATAAAACATGCTACTTAGCCATGTTTTAGTACGGTTACCGCCCCGACCCTTACTGGCTAAAATTATCATTCTAAACTCTGATTGGGTCGATTTTGTAAAACATGCTAGTTAGCCATGTTTTACACAGAACCATCGCGAAAGGGTTAAAAGGCGAACCCTGGCTGAGGTCTATTTGCAGCTAGTAGAATCGGCATGCTATCGCACAGTACAGTCCACCTTTATCGTCCCTTTACTTCGCCACAGTCAATGTATTTATTGGTTCATACCGGTGTTACAGGTATCGTACCGGTTCAGGTTGCCCACCTTTTGGAGGCCCAGTGCGCCACCGGTTCCATACCAGTGTTATGGGTATCGTACCGGTTCAGACTGCCCACGCATATAAACCTTTTGGGCCCAGCGCGCCACCGGAGTCGTACCGGCTTCATAGAGATGTACCAGTTAGATGTCAAGAGGGGTCATCTTTTGATTTGACGTACCACGGATATAATCCTATTTGGTCTGCGATAGCAGCACTAACGTTGCTTCCTATCCCAGTAAAACCTACATTATTTAAAGTCAGTGAAGTGATAGAAGATAGCTAGCCAAACGTCAAGGTCAAACAGAAACCAATTTGCCGAGAATAGGGCGCGCCGCTTAGCACTCCTCGTAAGACTCGGCGATCGTCTGCGCGGTGCGGGACGTGCTGGCTTTCGCGACCACATAGCCCGTAAACAGATCCACCCAGATGATCATTTCGGCGTTGCCTTTCTTCGACTTCGGGAGCGACGGGATGTGATCCATCGCAATCACCTGCGATGGGTACGTCGCTCGGATGTTCTCTGGGGATCTCCCTCGGATCGTCGGCCGTCCCTTGCCCGTCTCGCAGTCGACACATTCACCGACAAACTGCTGTACGGATCTAAACATCCCCCTCCAGAAGAAATGGGTTTTGATCCGTTGGTAAGTCCGACTGATCCCTTGGTGCCCTCCTTCCAGACTCACGTGGTGGTGGTGAAGTAGGTCCGGTTGCAAGGACTCCGGCACAACTAGCCGAAGCAGACCATCCCGATCCGCTTCAGCCCTCGCCGACGGTGCGCAGTAATACAACAAATCCTGTGTGTCCGCTGCTAACATGCTGCAGGTCTTAGCTTCCGTCTGCGACATGGTCTGTACCTTCCCCTGCAAATACTATTTCAGCTGATGGATCCACATATCTTCTTCTTGGGCCTGGCGGATCTGCTCCACACGTAGTTGTCGTACCACCTCCTCTAGCGCCTTCGCCTTCGCGCTTCTTCTAGCGCTGGATCGTGTGTGCATAGCATTGACTCGGACCGCGCCCTCCGCCGTAGCTGGTACCAACACTTCATCCAGACGATTAAGCGTAATCAAATCCTCCACTTCCGTATCAGTTGCCACTGTCCTCCCTTCCTCCCGTTGGAGGGCGGCGCTAGCCAAGCTGTCCGCGCCCGCGTTCCATGCCCTCCTCACGTGCAAAAGATCGTGGGTCGGCCACTTACGCAGGGGTACTAGTGCCTTCTGCCTCAGGAGTGTGAGGCTCGGCACCTTACAGTCGGTTTTTCCCCGCATCTGGCGGATCACCAAGTTGGATTCAACGCACACAACTAGGCGTCGTGGATCCAACTCTCGCAGCAATTCGAAACAGAGCATACTCGGCCTCATTCACGGTCAAGTTAGCGGCATACCTTGACGCTGCAGCGACTACCGTCCACCCAGTCAATACCCATGCAATTGCACTGAAAGCTCTTCCACCCCCTCTTCACCCGGGCGGATCCATCGAAACTGGCCACCCACAGCTCTTCTTCTGGTTCCACTGTGGGTACGGGCATAGATACCACCTTCCGCGGTTCTTTCCGGGGGGCAATCGCGGCCAGTGCCTCGTCCACCTTATCCTTGGGAGTAATTCATGGCGCTAGCGTTCCTAGGACCTCGTCTTCGCCCTTGACACATCGCTCGATCTCGAGGGCCCATGGTGGCAACAGTGTAGCCCATTGACTCAGACACCCCTGCAGCCCAGCCGACCTGAACAACCATGCCAGCGTGGAGTGACGAGTCAATACCCGGATACGTCTTCCCACCATCGAGTAGCCGAGATTCAACATTCGCAGGATCGCCAACACTTCCTTCTCCGCGATGCCGTAGTTCAGCTCGTTCTGCTTCAACGTTCGGCTGACGAACATCACCGGTATGTATACCCCGTCATGCTCTTGCGTAAGTGACGCGGCTACCGCCCACTCGCTAGCGTAGACGATTATTACTGGATGCTTTTCTATATCGAAGTGGTGTAGGATCGGCGTGTCCGCTATCTTGTTCTTCAACGCGGTAAAGGCTTCAGCTTTGCTCCACTTGTTGCGCCCATCCATCTCAGAACCGTCGCCGTCTGGTTGCCTCCCCGTCGACCTCTGCCTTAGTTCTGCAAAGTCGACTTCCTGTAGCTCGTACAATATCGCCGCATACACAGCCAAATTCTCGACGAATCGGCCATAATAGTTTAGACTCCCGAGGAACGACTGCATTACTCGGAGGGTCTTCGGGGATGGCAGGTCGGTCAGAGATCGTAGATCCTTAGGGTGTGCCTCCAGGCCTCCCGCGGACACTCGATGACCGAGGTAATCCACCTTCTTGAGCCCCTAACAAGTCTTGGCCACACTGGTCGACAGGTTCCACTTGTTGCATGTTTCCAGCAGTTTCCGCACTCGTTCACAAGGTGACCCCAGGACGTGGCAGTTACCAGGATGTCATCGATATACGAGCGTCGGCCCAGCACCGACGGTTCTCTAAGAAATATCCACGATGTGAATTCATCCAAGCCGACAGGAAACTTAGTGTGTGTAATTGGGAAATACGTACCGTTTCGCCAAAGATTATGGTGTCACTTCAAGCTTTAAGGAAGGCGGAAAAGTACTTCAGGTACGTTTTGGTCAAGATGGTTTTCGAAGTGTGGTCCAAGTTTGTTTAAGTACTGCAGACATATCCTCTGAATGTTGCCGGGTTGGGTGGCGCCAACTTGTCACGGATACGCTTCTGTCCGGGTAGTAAGGTGTGAGGGTTGTGGCATGCGCAGTAATGTCACTATCCCCAGGATGTGGAAGGTGCGTCCATCTCAAACCAGGAGTCGACATTGGGATATTGTCTTAAGACAGTGTACCGAGGTCACTGAGGAAGGGTGTACCGCCCCAGGCTGGTTAACAGAGCAGGAAAAGCCCTCGCTCTTGGTAGTGGGAGGATTTCGTGCCAGAATTCTGATGTGGTATCACTACGCTGTAAGCCGCAGCTCAATCACCTTGCGAAATACTTTTACGTTGTATTGTACTATATATACTTGCCTCCCTAGCTCTCTCTCTCTCTGAGTGTGACGTGTGGTTTGTGGATGTGTGGCGATTTGGTGGGACCCGGCACTTGCGGGCTGACAGGATTGGAAATGCGCCCACCGGATGAGCGCTCACATCCGGTGCGGAGTTACGTATCCTGTCCGTCCGCCGGCTTCCTATCTACAGGATAGGCCCAAGGCGCGAAAGTGTGGCCAGTGAACGTATCCTGGCCGCTGCCTGCATTGGCTCATTTCAAGTTGTCGGACTACCCAGTGAATCGCCCCCGCCCGACATGATCGTTCGCGCACAAGACCCCGTTGGATCAAGCCTCGTGTTGTCCGAGATGGATCGTGGTGCACTCGGTGATGGCGTACCGAATGAAGAAGTGCCACACCGGATGAGTACAAACAAGATCGAGCATTCGGTCCGTCCCGAGTGCCTTCACTGGATATCAACGCACCAAGAACAAGTCCAGTGCGTGCCGCGTGTGTGAACACAGCGGCGTCGACCCAGACCGGATGAGACCAAGATCCACCAAGACCCCAAGCGACACCGAATGAGCCGCACATCCGAGGGAGAGGTCCGGTATCCAGAACGAAGAGACGATGTACCCAGCTACCTCGGTCATCATTGATGACTGTACCAGAAGGAGCGTTGGCATCAACAAGTCTCCACATACCCAAACCAAGACAAGCATACTGAAGAACTGCCAAGCAGCACAAACATACTCAAGCCAAACTTAGCCTAGTATCAATCTGCCCCGCGACTGCTGGGATAGGAGAATTTTGGAATAAACCCTTAGTTTTATATTTATTTGTATTAATTATTTTACTTATTAATTCGGTCATCTCCTGCGCCTGCTTCGCAGCCGCAGTATCTGCCCGGCATTTGCCTTAAAGCTGTAGATGCAATATATCAACAGACAATGCTCAACAAAATTAAAAGGCGAACCCTGGCTGAGGTCTATTTGCAGCTAGTAGAATCGGCATGCTATCGCACAGTACAGTCCACCTTTATCGTCCCTTTACTTCGCCACAGTCAATGTATTTATTGGTTCATACCGGTGTTACAGGTATCGTACCGGTTCAGGTTGCCCGGCCCAGTGCGCCACCGGTTCCATACCAGTGTTATGGGTATCGTACCGGTTCAGACTGCCCACGCATATAAACCTTTTGGGCCCAGCGCGCCACCGGAGTCGTACCGGCTTCATAGAGATGTACCAGTTAGATGTCAAGAGGGGTCATCTTTTGATTTGACGTACCACGGATATAATCCTATTTGGTCTGCGATAGCAGCACTAACGTTGCTTCCTATCCCAGTAAAACCTACATTATTTAAAGTCAGTGAAGTGATAGAAGATAGCTAGCCAAACGTCAAGGTCAAACAGAAACCAATTTGCCGAGAATAGGGCGCGCCGCTTAGCACTCCTCGTAAGACTCGGCGATCGTCTGCGCGGTGCGGGACGTGCTGGCTTTCGCGACCACATAGCCCGTAAACAGATCCACCCAGATGATCATTTCGGCGTTGCCTTTCTTCGACTTCGGGAGCGACGGGATGTGATCCATCGCAATCACCTGCGATGGGTACGTCGCTCGGATGTTCTCTGGGGATCTCCTCGGATCGTCGGCCGTCCCTTGCCCGTCTCGCAGTCGACACATTCACCGACAAACTGCTGTACGGATCTAAACATCCCCCTCCAGAAGAAATGGGTTTTGATCCGTTGGTAAGTCCGACTGATCCCTTGGTGCCCTCCTTCCAGACTCACGTGGTGGTGGTGAAGTAGGTCCGGTTGCAAGGACTCCGGCACAACTAGCCGAAGCAGACCATCCCGATCCGCTTCAGCCCTCGCCGACGGTGCGCAGTAATACAACAAATCCTGTGTGTCCGCTGCTAACATGCTGCAGGTCTTAGCTTCCGTCTGCGACATGGTCTGTACCTTCCCCTGCAAATACTATTTCAGCTGATGGATCCACATATCTTCTTCTTGGGCCTGGCGGATCTGCTCCACACGTAGTTGTCGTACCACCTCCTCTAGCGCCTTCGCCTTCGCGCTTCTTCTAGCGCTGGATCGTGTGTGCATAGCATTGACTCGGACCGCGCCCTCCGCCGTAGCTGGTACCAACACTTCATCCAGACGATTAAGCGTAATCAAATCCTCCACTTCCGTATCAGTTGTCACTGTCCTCCCTTCCTCCCGTTGGAGGGCGGCGCTAGCCAAGCTGTCCGCGCCCGCGTTCCATGCCCTCCTCACGTGCAAAAGATCGTGGGTCGGCCACTTACGCAGGGGTACTAGTGCCTTCTGCCTCAGGAGTGTGAGGCTCGGCACCTTACAGTCGGTTTTTCCCCGCATCTGGCGGATCACCAAGTTGGAGTCAACGCACACAACTAGGCGTCGTGGATCCAACTCTCGCAGCAATTCGAAACAGAGCATACTCGGCCTCATTCACGGTCAAGTTAGCGGCATACCTTGACGCTGCAGCGACTACCGTCCACCCAGTCAATACCCATGCAATTGCACTGAAAGCTCTTCCACCCCCTCTTCACCCGGGCGGATCCATCGAAACTGGCCACCCACAGCTCTTCTTCTGGTTCCACTGTGGGTACGGGCATAGATACCACCTTCCGCGGTTCTTTCCGGGGGGCAATCGCGGCCAGTGCCTCGTCCACCTTATCCTTGGGAGTAATTCATGGCGCTAGCGTTCCTAGGACCTCGTCTTCGCCCTTGACACATCGCTCGATCTCGAGGGCCCATGGTGGCAACAGTGTAGCCCATTGACTCAGACACCCCTGCAGCCCAGCCGACCTGAACAACCATGCCAGCGTGGAGTGACGAGTCAATACCCGGATACGTCTTCCCACCATCGAGTAGCCGAGATTCAACATTCGCAGGATCGCCAACACTTCCTTCTCCGCGATGCCGTAGTTCAGCTCGTTCTGCTTCAACGTTCGGCTGACGAACATCACCGGTATGTATACCCCGTCATGCTCTTGCGTAAGTGACGCGGCTACCGCCCACTCGCTAGCGTAGACGATTATTACTGGATGCTTTTCTATATCGAAGTGGTGTAGGATCGGCGTGTCCGCTATCTTGTTCTTCAACGCGGTAAAGGCTTCAGCTTTGCTCCACTTGTTGCGCCCATCCATCTCAGAACCGTCGCCGTCTGGTTGCCTCCCCGTCGACCTCTGCCTTAGTTCTGCAAAGTCGACTTCCTGTAGCTCGTACAATATCGCCGCATACACAGCCAAATTCTCGACGAATCGGCCATAATAGTTTAGACTCCCGAGGAACGACTGCATTACTCGGAGGGTCTTCGGGGATGGCAGGTCGGTCAGAGATCGTAGATCCTTAGGGTGTGCCTCCAGGCCTCCCGCGGACACTCGATGACCGAGGTAATCCACCTTCTTGAGCCCCTAACAAGTCTTGGCCACACTGGTCGACAGGTTCCACTTGTTGCATGTTTCCAGCAGTTTCCGCACTCGTTCACAAGGTGACCCCAGGACGTGGCAGTTACCAGGATGTCATCGATATACGAGCGTCGGCCCAGCACCGACGGTTCTCTAAGAAATATCCACGATGTGAATTCATCCAAGCCGACAGGAAACTTAGTGTGTGTAATTGGGAAATACGTACCGTTTCGCCAAAGATTATGGTGTCACTTCAAGCTTTAAGGAAGGCGGAAAAGTACTTCAGGTACGTTTTGGTCAAGATGGTTTTCGAAGTGTGGTCCAAGTTTGTTTAAGTACTGCAGACATATCCTCTGAATGTTGCCGGGTTGGGTGGCGCCAACTTGTCACGGATACGCTTCTGTCCGGGTAGTAAGGTGTGAGGGTTGAGGCATGCGCAGTAATGTCACTATCCCCAGGATGTGGAAGGTGCGTCCATCTCAAACCAGGAGTCGACATTGGGATATTGTCTTAAGACAGTGTACCGAGGTCACGGAGGAAGGGTGTACCGGCCCAGCCCGGTTAACCCTTTCACTACCAGAGATTTTTAGTAGGTCCGCTCCGGACCCATATGACAGCCAATCATGTTGGGGTCGACTTAATACATTAGCCAATCGCGAAACATTTTGCTTCCACGTGGACCTTATTTTTGCCCGCGGAGTAACTTACGGTACTACATCAGACGTAAAATTTCTAGATGATCGCCGGCGCTGGTGCATGCTCTTACTGCTACAACTCGTCGTGCAAATGGGGCCCCTACGGCTTGATCATCATCTGCAATATGAATTGAATGATATCAAACGGTTGCACGCCTCTACGCATGGCGAGGGCCCTCTTCCAGCTCATTTTTACCACTATAATAAGAATGTCCGCACTTGTTAGTTGGCACGAATATACCCCGCTGTGTGTGGAGGCGAAGATTGGGATGTTGTATAATCTAGCTATGTACTACGCCTCCATTGATACTGTGTCTACTCGAGCAGTAGATAGCTCACCTAAATGTTGTGCGTATGTGTTTTGATCCTTGTCATGGGCGTGTGCTACATTACATGCATATGTAGGTAAAGCTGCCTAAGGATGCAGCAAGCGGTCTATCAAGCAGTGACCACCATTAGTCCGGCGAGCTTATAGCAATGTCTAGTTCACCACGACAGCTCGGTATTCCACCGCGCCGTGTCGTGCAGGACCGGCTGAGATAAAGAAAATGTGGATATTTACGTGTTCAGGTACGTATTGATGATATTGCATTGTAGGTAGGAGGCTGGTTACTAGCGTTGTATGGCTTGGCAGTCGCTAGCTACTGGCAGGACATCGGCATCGAGCCTACCCTTTCCAATGATAGATGTATCAGCAGCTCTACACCTTGACCCACTACCATTTTAGTAAGATAGTGTGTGGCCTTTACTACTAGAGCCGTTGTACAACGTATTTCTTGCTCTTACACGTAGATTACCATGCGAATGTGATGCGCTGTCCTTTGCTGCTGCAGCTTCCGGCGAGGAAAAAGGCTAAGGAATTTGAATACACGCTTCTCAATAAACCCTCGTCGTGGGTGATAACCTCGCAGGGGTAGAACTGCCCAGCGTGGAGCCGCTCGGATGGCATGGGGTACTTTGAGTATGTGAATCTGGCGTGTATGACGCCCGCGCATCTATTTCATGTTACCAAAAAGACTTGAAATTTCAGGTATGTTTGCTCCCAAACTAATGTTGCGTTCACGGTACTGCGCGAATTAGAGGTCCGCAGCGGTCCTACTAATCTTGGTGAGCTGCATTCCCAAAACCCTCCGACGTATTTTTGTCCAATCAACAGTATATGTACCTGCTCTAATAGGACCGCAGCAGACCTATTAGATCATCGGGCTGGGCTGGTACTGAAAGGGTTAACAGAGCAGGGAAAAGCCCTCGCTCTTGGTAGTGGGAGGATTTCGTGCCAGAATTCTGATGTGGTATCACTACGCTGTAAGCCGCAGCTCAATCACCTTGCGAAATACTTTTATGTTGTATTGTACTATATATACTTGCCTCCCTAGCTCTCTCTCTCTCTCTCTGAGTGTGACGTGTGGTTTGTGGATGTGTGGCGATTTGGTGGGACCCGGCACTTGCGGGCTGACAGGATTGGAAATGCGCCCACCGGATGAGCGCTCACATCCGGTGCGGAGTTACGTATCCTGTCCGTCCGCCGGCTTCCCTATCTACAGGATAGGCCCAAGGCGCGAAAGTGTGGCCAGTGACCGTATCCTGGCCGCTGCCTGCATTGGCTCATTTCAAGTTGTCGGACTACCCAGTGAATCGCCCCCGCCCGACATGATCGTTCGCGCACAAGACCCCGTTGGATCAAGCCTCGTGTTGTCCGAGATGGATCGTGGTGCACTCGGTGATGGCGTACCGAATGAAGAAGTGCCACACCGGATGAGTACAAACAAGATCGAGCATTCGGTCCGTCCCGAGTGCCTTCACTGGATATCAACGCACCAAGAACAAGTCCAGTGCGCGCCGCGTGTGTGAACACAGCGGCGTCGACCCAGACCGGATGAGACCAAGATCCACCAAGACCCCAAGCGACACCGAATGAGCCGCACATCCGAGGGAGAGGTCCGGTATCCAGAACGAAGAGACGATGTACCCAGCTACCTCGGTCATCATTGATGACTGTACCAGAAGGAGCGTTGGCATCAACAAGTCTCCACATACCCAAACCAAGACAAGCATACTGAAGAACTGCCAAGCAGCACAAACATACTCAAGCCAAACTTAGCCTAGTATCAATCTGCCCCGCGACTGCTGGGATAGGAGAATTTTGGAATAAACCCTTAGTTTTATATTTATTTGTATTAATTATTTTACTTATTAATTCGGTCATCTCCTGCGCCTGCTTCGCAGCCGCAGTATCTGCCCGGCATTTGCCTTAAAGCTGTAGATGCAATATATCAACAGACAATGCTCAACAAAATTAAAAGGCGAACCCTGGCTGAGGTCTATTTGCAGCTAGTAGAATCGGCATGCTATCGCACAGTACAGTCCACCTTTATCGTCCCTTTACTTCGCCACAGTCAATGTATTTATTGGTTCATACCGGTGTTACAGGTATCGTACCGGTTCAGGTTGCCCACCTTTTGGAGGCCCAGTGCGCCACCGGTTCCATACCAGTGTTATGGGTATCGTACCGGTTCAGACTGCCCACGCATATAAACCTTGTGGGCCCAGTGCGCCACCGGAGTCGTACCGGCTTCATAGAGATGTACCAGTTAGATGTCAAGAGGGGTCATCTTTTGATTTGACGTACCACGGATATAATCCTATTTGGTCTGCGATAGCAGCACTAACGTTGCTTCCTATCCCAGTAAAACCTACATTATTTAAAGTCAGTGAAGTGATAGAAGATAGCTAGCCAAACGTCAAGGTCAAACAGAAACCAATTTGCCGAGAATAGGGCGCGCCGCTTAGCACTCCTCGTAAGACTCGGCGATCGTCTGCGCGGTGCGGGACGTGCTGGCTTTCGCGACCACATAGCCCGTAAACAGATCCACCCAGATGATCATTTCGGCGTTGCCTTTCTTCGACTTCGGGAGCGACGGGATGTGATCCATCGCAATCACCTGCGATGGGTACGTCGCTCGGATGTTCTCTGGGGATCTCCCTCGGATCGTCGGCCGTCCCTTGCCCGTCTCGCAGTCGACACATTCACCGACAAACTGCTGTACGGATCTAAACATCCCCCTCCAGAAGAAATGGGTTTTGATCCGTTGTAAGTCCGACTGATCCCTTGGTGCCCTCCTTCCAGACTCACGTGGTGGTGGTGAAGTAGGTCCGGTTGCAAGGACTCCGGCACAACTAGCCGAAGCAGACCATCCCGATCCGCTTCAGCCCTCGCCGACGGTGCGCAGTAATACAACAAATCCTGTGTGTCCGCTGCTAACATGCTGCAGGTCTTAGCTTCCGTCTGCGACATGGTCTGTACCTTCCCCTGCAAATATTATTTCAGCTGATGGATCCACATATCTTCTTCTTGGGCCTGGCGGATCTGCTCCACACGTAGTTGTCGTACCACCTCCTCTAGCGCCTTCGCCTTCGTGCTTCTTCTAGCGCTGGATCGTGTGTGCATAGCATTGACTCGGACCGCGCCCTCCGCCGTAGCTGGTACCAACACTTCATCCAGACGATTAAGCGTAATCAAATCCTCCACTTCCGTATCAGTTGCCACTGTCCTCCCTTCCTCCCGTTGGAGGCGGCGCTAGCCAAGCTGTCCGCGCCCGCGTTCCATGCCCTCCTCACGTGCAAAAGATCGTGGGTCGGCCACTTACGCAGGGTACTAGTGCCTTCTGCCTCAGGAGTGTGAGGCTCGGCACCTTACAGTCGGTTTTTCCCCGCATCTGGCGGATCACCAAGTTGGAGTCAACGCACACAACTAGGCGTCGTGGATCCAACTCTCGCAGCAATTCGAAACAGAGCATACTCGGCCTCATTCACGGTCAAGTTAGCGGCATACCTTGACGCTGCAGCGACTACCGTCCACCCAGTCAATACCCATGCAATTGCACTGAAAGCTCTTCCACCCCCTCTTCACCCGGGCGGATCCATCGAAACTGGCCACCCACAGCTCTTCTTCTGGTTCCACTGTGGGTACGGGCATAGATACCACCTTCCGCGGTTCTTTCCGGGGGGCAATCGCGGCCAGTGCCTCGTCCACCTTATCCTTGGGAGTAATTCATGGCGCTAGCGTTCCTAGGACCTCGTCTTCGCCCTTGACACATCGCTCGATCTCGAGGGCCCATGGTGGCAACAGTGTAGCCCATTGACTCAGACACCCCTGCAGCCCAGCCGACCTGAACAACCATGCCAGCGTGGAGTGACGAGTCAATACCCGGATACGTCTTCCCACCATCGAGTAGCCGAGATTCAACATTCGCAGGATCGCCAACACTTCCTTCTCCGCGATGCCGTAGTTCAGCTCGTTCTGCTTCAACGTTCGGCTGACGAACATCACCGGTATGTATACCCCGTCATGCTCTTGCGTAAGTGACGCGGCTACCGCCCACTCGCTAGCGTAGACGATTATTACTGGATGCTTTTCTATATCGAAGTGGTGTAGGATCGGCGTGTCCGCTATCTTGTTCTTCAACGCGGTAAAGGCTTCAGCTTTGCTCCACTTGTTGCGCCCATCCATCTCAGAACCGTCGCCGTCTGGTTGCCTCCCCGTCGACCTCTGACTTAGTTCTGCAAAGTCGACTTCCTGTAGCTCGTACAATATCGCCGCATACACAGCCAAATTCTCGACGAATCGGCCATAATAGTTTAGACTCCCGAGGAACGACTGCATTACTCGGAGGGTCTTCGGGGATGGCAGGTCGGTCAGAGATCGTAGATCCTTAGGGTGTGCCTCCAGGCCTCCCGCGGACACTCGATGACCGAGGTAATCCACCTTCTTGAGCCCCTAACAAGTCTTGGCCACACTGGTCGACAGGTTCCACTTGTTGCATGTTTCCAGCAGTTTCCGCACTCGTTCACAAGGTGACCCCAGGACGTGGCAGTTACCAGGATGTCATCGATATACGAGCGTCGGCCCAGCACCGACGGTTCTCTAAGAAATATCCACGATGTGAATTCATCCAAGCCGACAGGAAACTTAGTGTGTGTAATTGGGAAATACGTACCGTTTCGCCAAAGATTATGGTGTCACTTCAAGCTTTAAGGAAGGCGGAAAAGTACTTCAGGTACGTTTTGGTCAAGATGGTTTTCGAAGTGTGGTCCAAGTTTGTTTAAGTACTGCAGACATATCCTCTGAATGTTGCCGGGTTGGGTGGCGCCAACTTGTCACGGATACGCTTCTGTCCGGGTAGTAAGGTGTGAGGGTTGTGGCATGCGCAGTAATGTCACTATCCCCAGGATGTGGAAGGTGCGTCCATCTCAAACCAGGAGTCGACATTGGGATATTGTCTTAAGACAGTGTACCGAGGTCACTGAGGAAGGGTGTACCGCCCCAGGCTGGTTAACAGAGCAGGAAAAGCCCTCGCTCTTGGTAGTGGGAGGATTTCGTGCCAGAATTCTGATGTGGTATCACTACGCTGTAAGCCGCAGCTCAATCACCTTGCGAAATACTTTTATGTTGTATTGTACTATATATACTTGCCTCCCTAGCTCTCTCTCTCTGAGTGTGACGTGTGGTTTGTGGATGTGTGGCGATTTGGTGGGACCCGGCACTTGCGGGCTGACAGGATTGGAAATGCGCCCACCGGATGAGCGCTCACATCCGGTGCGGAGTTACGTATCCTGTCCGTCCGCCGGCTTCCCTATCTACAGGATAGGCCCAAGGCGCGAAAGTGTGGCCAGTGAACGTATCCTGGCCGCTGCCTGCATTGGCTCATTTCAAGTTGTCGGACTACCCAGTGAATCGCCCCCGCCCGACATGATCGTTCGCGCACAAGACCCCGTTGGATCAAGCCTCGTGTTGTCCGGAGATGGATCGTGGTGCACTCGGTGATGGCGTACCGAATGAAGAAGTGCCACACCGGATGAGTACAAACAAGATCGAGCATTCGGCCTCCGCCGTAGCTGGTACCAACACTTCATCCAGACGATTAAGCCTAATCAAATCCTCCACTTCCGTATCAGTTGCCACTGTCCTCCCTTCCTCCCGTTGGAGGCGGCGCTAGCCAAGCTGTCCGCGCCCGCGTTCCATGCCCTCCTCACGTGCAAAAGATCGTGGGTCGGCCACTTACGCAGGCGTACTAGTGCCTTCTGCCTCAGGAGTGTGAGGCTCGGCACCTTACAGTCGGTTTTTCCCCGCATCTGGCGGATCACCAAGTTGGAGTCAACGCACACAACTAGGCGTCGTGGATCCAACTCTCGCAGCAATTCGAAACAGAGCATACTCGGCCTCATTCACGGTCAAGTTGGCGGCATACCTTGACGCTGCAGCGACTACCGTCCACCCAGTCAATACCCATGCAATTGCACTGAAAGCTCTTCCACCCCCTCTTCACCCGGGCGGATCCATCGAAACTGGCCACCCACAGCTCTTCTTCTGGTTCCACTGTGGGTACGGGCATAGATACCACCTTCCGCGGTTCTTTCCGGGGGGCAATCGCGGCCAGTGCCTCGTCCACCTTATCCTTGGGAGTAATTCATGGCGCTAGCGTTCCTAGGACCTCGTCTTCGCCCTTGACACATCGCTCGATCTCGAGGGCCCATGGTGGCAACAGTGTAGCCCATTGACTCAGACACCCCTGCAGCCCAGCCGACCTGAACAACCATGCCAGCGTGGAGTGACGAGTCAATACCCGGATACGTCTTCCCACCATCGAGTAGCCGAGATTCAACATTCGCAGGATCGCCAACACTTCCTTCTCCGCGATGCCGTAGTTCAGCTCGTTCTGCTTCAACGTTCGGCTGACGAACATCACCGGTATGTATACCCCGTCATGCTCTTGCGTAAGTGACGCGGCTACCGCCCACTCGCTAGCGTAGACGATTATTACTGGATGCTTTTCTATATCGAAGTGGTGTAGGATCGGCGTGTCCGCTATCTTGTTCTTCAACGCGGTAAAGGCTTCAGCTTTGCTCCACTTGTTGCGCCCATCCATCTCAGAACCGTCGCCGTCTGGTTGCCTCCCCGTCGACCTCTGCCTTAGTTCTGCAAAGTCGACTTCCTGTAGCTCGTACAATATCGCCGCATACACAGCCAAATTCTCGACGAATCGGCCATAATAGTTTAGACTCCCGAGGAACGACTGCATTACTCGGAGGGTCTTCGGGGATGGCAGGTCGGTCAGAGATCGTAGATCCTTAGGGTGTGCCTCCAGGCCTCCCGCGGACACTCGATGACCGAGGTAATCCACCTTCTTGAGCCCCTAACAAGTCTTGGCCACACTGGTCGACAGGTTCCACTTGTTGCATGTTTCCAGCAGTTTCCGCACTCGTTCACAAGGTGACCCCAGGACGTGGCAGTTACCAGGATGTCATCGATATACGAGCGTCGGCCCAGCACCGACGGTTCTCTAAGAAATATCCACGATGTGAATTCATCCAAGCCGACAGGAAACTTAGTGTGTGTAATTGGGAAATACGTACCGTTTCGCCAAAGATTATGGTGTCACTTCAAGCTTTAAGGAAGGCGGAAAAGTACTTCAGGTACGTTTTGGTCAAGATGGTTTTCGAAGTGTGGTCCAAGTTTGTTTAAGTACTGCAGACATATCCCTCTGAATGTTGCCGGGTTGGGTGGCGCCAACTTGTCACGGATACGCTTCTGTCCGGGTAGTAAGGTGTGAGGGTTGTGGCATGCGCAGTAATGTCACTATCCCCAGGATGTGGAAGGTGCGTCCATCTCAAACCAGGAGTCGACATTGGGATATTGTCTTAAGACAGTGTACCGAGGTCACTGAGGAAGGGTGTACCGCCCCAGGCTGGCTAACAGAGCAGGGAAAAGCCCTCGCTCTTGGTAGTGGGAGGATTTCGTGCCAGAATTCTGATGTGGTATCACTACGCTGTAAGCCGCAGCTCAATCACCTTGCGAAATACTTTTATGTTGTATTGTACTATATATACTTGCCTCCCTAGCTCTCTCTCTCTCTGAGTGTGACGTGTGGTTTGTGGATGTGTGGCGATTTGGTGGGACCCGGCACTTGCGGGCTGACAGGATTGGAAATGCGCCCACCGGATGAGCGCTCACATCCGGTGCGGAGTTACGTATCCGGTCCGTCCGCCGGCTTCCCTATCTACAGGATAGGCCCAAGGCGCGAAAGTGTGGCCAGTGAACGTATCCTGGCCGCTGCCTGCATTGGCTCATTTCAAGTTGTCGGACTACCCAGTGAATCGCCCCCGCCCGACATGATCGTTCGCGCACAAGACCCCGTTGGATCAAGCCTCGTGTTGTCCGAGATGGATCGTGGTGCACTCGGTGATGGCGTACCGAATGAAGAAGTGCCACACCGGATGAGTACAAACAAGATCGAGCATTCGGCCTCCGCCGTAGCTGGTACCAACACTTCATCCAGACGATTAAGCCTAATCAAATCCTCCACTTCCGTATCAGTTGCCACTGTCCTCCCTTCCTCCCGTTGGAGGGCGGCGCTAGCCAAGCTGTCCGCGCCCGCGTTCCATGCCCTCCTCACGTGCAAAAGATCGTGGGTCGGCCACTTACGCAGGCGTACTAGTGCCTTCTGCCTCAGGAGTGTGAGGCTCGGCACCTTACAGTCGGTTTTTCCCCGCATCTGGCGGATCACCAAGTTGGAGTCAACGCACACAACTAGGCGTCGTGGATCCAACTCTCGCAGCAATTCGAAACAGAGCATACTCGGCCTCATTCACGG
Organism: Phytophthora melonis; assembly: GCA_024211575.1. NCBI lineage: Eukaryota > Oomycota > Peronosporomycetes > Peronosporales > Peronosporaceae > Phytophthora > Phytophthora melonis. The sequence continues at coordinate 3,581,727 of JAMXKT010000038.1, read as the reverse complement.
TCAAGTTAGCGGCATACCTTGACGCTGCAGCGACTACCGTCCACCCAGTCAATACCCATGCAATTGCACTGAAAGCTCTTCCACCCCCTCTTCACCCGGGCGGATCCATCGAAACTGGCCACCCACAGCTCTTCTTCTGGTTCCACTGTGGGTACGGGCATAGATACCACCTTCCGCGGTTCTTTCCGGGGGGCAATCGCGGCCAGTGCCTCGTCCACCTTATCCTTGGGAGTAATTCATGGCGCTAGCGTTCCTAGGACCTCGTCTTCGCCCTTGACACATCGCTCGATCTCGAGGGCCCATGGTGGCAACAGTGTAGCCCATTGACTCAGACACCCCTGCAGCCCAGCCGACCTGAACAACCATGCCAGCGTGGAGTGACGAGTCAATACCCGGATACGTCTTCCCACCATCGAGTAGCCGAGATTCAACATTCGCAGGATCGCCAACACTTCCTTCTCCGCGATGCCGTAGTTCAGCTCGTTCTGCTTCAACGTTCGGCTGACGAACATCACCGGTATGTATACCCCGTCATGCTCTTGCGTAAGTGACGCGGCTACCGCCCACTCGCTAGCGTAGACGATTATTACTGGATGCTTTTCTATATCGAAGTGGTGTAGGATCGGCGTGTCCGCTATCTTGTTCTTCAACGCGGTAAAGGCTTCAGCTTTGCTCCACTTGTTGCGCCCATCCATCTCAGAACCGTCGCCGTCTGGTTGCCTCCCCGTCGACCTCTGCCTTAGTTCTGCAAAGTCGACTTCCTGTAGCTCGTACAATATCGCCGCATACACAGCCAAATTCTCGACGAATCGGCCATAATAGTTTAGACTCCCGAGGAACGACTGCATTACTCGGAGGGTCTTCGGGGATGGCAGGTCGGTCAGAGATCGTAGATCCTTAGGGTGTGCCTCCAGGCCTCCCGCGGACACTCGATGACCGAGGTAATCCACCTTCTTGAGCCCTAACAAGTCTTGGCCACACTGGTCGACAGGTTCCACTTGTTGCATGTTTCCAGCAGTTTCCGCACTCGTTCACAAGGTGACCCCAGGACGTGGCAGTTACCAGGATGTCATCGATATACGAGCGTCGGCCCAGCACCGACGGTTCTCTAAGAAATATCCACGATGTGAATTCATCCAAGCCGACAGGAAACTTAGTGTGTGTAATTGGGAAATACGTACCGTTTCGCCAAAGATTATGGTGTCACTTCAAGCTTTAAGGAAGGCGGAAAAGTACTTCAGGTACGTTTTGGTCAAGATGGTTTTCGAAGTGTGGTCCAAGTTTGTTTAAGTACTGCAGACATATCCTCTGAATGTTGCCGGGTTGGGTGGCGCCAACTTGTCACGGATACGCTTCTGTCCGGGTAGTAAGGTGTGAGGGTTGTGGCATGCGCAGTAATGTCACTATCCCCAGGATGTGGAAGGTGCGTCCATCTCAAACCAGGAGTCGACATTGGGATATTGTCTTAAGACAGTGTACCGAGGTCACTGAGGAAGGGTGTACCGCCCCAGGCTGGTTAACAGAGCAGGGAAAAGCCCTCGCTCTTGGTAGTGGGAGGATTTCGTGCCAGAATTCTGATGTGGTATCACTACGCTGTAAGCCGCAGCTCAATCACCTTGCGAAATACTTTTATGTTGTATTGTACTATATATACTTGCCTCCCTAGCTCTCTCTCTCTGAGTGTGACGTGTGGTTTGTGGATGTGTGGCGATTTGGTGGGACCCGGCACTTGCGGGCTGACAGGATTGGAAATGCGCCCACCGGATGAGCGCTCACATCCGGTGCGGAGTTACGTATCCTGTCCGTCCGCCGGCTTCCCTATCTACAGGATAGGCCCAAGGCGCGAAAGTGTGGCCAGTGAACGTATCCTGGCCGCTGCCTGCATTGGCTCATTTCAAGTTGTCGGACTACCCAGTGAATCGCCCCCGCCCGACATGATCGTTCGCGCACAAGACCCCGTTGGATCAAGCCTCGTGTTGTCCGGAGATGGATCGTGGTGCACTCGGTGATGGCGTACCGAATGAAGAAGTGCCACACCGGATGAGTACAAACAAGATCGAGCATTCGGCCTCCGCCGTAGCTGGTACCAACACTTCATCCAGACGATTAAGCCTAATCAAATCCTCCACTTCCGTATCAGTTGCCACTGTCCTCCCTTCCTCCCGTTGGAGGCGGCGCTAGCCAAGCTGTCCGCGCCCGCGTTCCATGCCCTCCTCACGTGCAAAAGATCGTGGGTCGGCCACTTACGCAGGCGTACTAGTGCCTTCTGCCTCAGGAGTGTGAGGCTCGGCACCTTACAGTCGGTTTTTCCCGCATCTGGCGGATCACCAAGTTGAGTCAACGCACACAACTAGGCGTCGTGGATCCAACTCTCGCAGCAATTCGAAACAGAGCATACTCGGCCTCATTCACGGTCAAGTTAGCGGCATACCTTGACGCTGCAGCGACTACCGTCCACCCAGTCAATACCCATGCAATTGCACTGAAAGCTCTTCCACCCCCTCTTCACCCGGGCGGATCCATCGAAACTGGCCACCCACAGCTCTTCTTCTGGTTCCACTGTGGGTACGGGCATAGATACCACCTTCCGCGGTTCTTTCCGGGGGGCAATCGCGGCCAGTGCCTCGTCCACCTTATCCTTGGGAGTAATTCATGGCGCTAGCGTTCCTAGGACCTCGTCTTCGCCCTTGACACATCGCTCGATCTCGAGGGCCCATGGTGGCAACAGTGTAGCCCATTGACTCAGACACCCTGCAGCCCAGCCGACCTGAACAACCATGCCAGCGTGGAGTGACGAGTCAATACCCGGATACGTCTTCCCACCATCGAGTAGCCGAGATTCAACATTCGCAGGATCGCCAACACTTCCTTCTCCGCGATGCCGTAGTTCAGCTCGTTCTGCTTCAACGTTCGGCTGACGAACATCACCGGTATGTATACCCCGTCATGCTCTTGCGTAAGTGACGCGGCTACCGCCCACTCGCTAGCGTAGACGATTATTACTGGATGCTTTTCTATATCGAAGTGGTGTAGGATCGGCGTGTCCGCTATCTTGTTCTTCAACGCGGTAAAGGCTTCAGCTTTGCTCCACTTGTTGCGCCCATCCATCTCAGAACCGTCGCCGTCTGGTTGCCTCCCCGTCGACCTCTGCCTTAGTTCTGCAAAGTCGACTTCCTGTAGCTCGTACAATATCGCCGCATACACAGCCAAATTCTCGACGAATCGGCCATAATAGTTTAGACTCCCGAGGAACGACTGCATTACTCGGAGGGTCTTCGGGGATGGCAGGTCGGTCAGAGATCGTAGATCCTTAGGGTGTGCCTCCAGGCCTCCCGCGGACACTCGATGACCGAGGTAATCCACCTTCTTGAGCCCCTAACAAGTCTTGGCCACACTGGTCGACAGGTTCCACTTGTTGCATGTTTCCAGCAGTTTCCGCACTCGTTCACAAGGTGACCCCAGGACGTGGCAGTTACCAGGATGTCATCGATATACGAGCGTCGGCCCAGCACCGACGGTTCTCTAAGAAATATCCACGATGTGAATTCATCCAAGCCGACAGGAAACTTAGTGTGTGTAATTGGGAAATACGTACCGTTTCGCCAAAGATTATGGTGTCACTTCAAGCTTTAAGGAAGGCGGAAAAGTACTTCAGGTACGTTTTGGTCAAGATGGTTTTCGAAGTGTGGTCCAAGTTTGTTTAAGTACTGCAGACATATCCTCTGAATGTTGCCGGGTTGGGTGGCGCCAACTTGTCACGGATACGCTTCTGTCCGGGTAGTAAGGTGTGAGGGTTGTGGCATGCGCAGTAATGTCACTATCCCCAGGATGTGGAAGGTGCGTCCATCTCAAACCAGGAGTCGACATTGGGATATTGTCTTAAGACAGTGTACCGAGGTCACTGAGGAAGGGTGTACCGCCCCAGGCTGGCTAACAGAGCAGGAAAAGCCCTCGCTCTTGGTAGTGGGAGGATTTCGTGCCAGAATTCTGATGTGGTATCACTACGCTGTAAGCCGCAGCTCAATCACCTTGCGAAATACTTTTATGTTGTATTGTACTATATATACTTGCCTCCCTAGCTCTCTCTCTCTGAGTGTGACGTGTGGTTTGTGGATGTGTGGCGATTTGGTGGGACCCGGCACTTGCGGGCTGACAGGATTGGAAATGCGCCCACCGGATGAGCGCTCACATCCGGTGCGGAGTTACGTATCCTGTCCGTCCGCCGGCTTCCCTATCTACAGGATAGGCCCAAGGCGCGAAAGTGTGGCCAGTGAACGTATCCTGGCCGCTGCCTGCGTTGGCTCATTTCAAGTTGTCGGACTACCCAGTGAATCGCCCCCGCCCGACATGATCGTTCGCGCACAAGACCCCGTTGGATCAAGCCTCGTGTTGTCCGAGATGGATCGTGGTGCACTCGGTGATGGCGTACCGAATGAAGAAGTGCCACACCGGATGAGTACAAACAAGATCGAGCATTCGGTCCGTCCCGAGTGCCTTCACTGGATATCAACGCACCAAGAACAAGTCCAGTGCGCGCCGCGTGTGTGAACACAGCGGCGTCGACCCAGACCGGATGAGACCAAGATCCACCAAGACCCCAAGCGACACCGAATGAGCCGCACATCCGAGGGAGAGGTCCGGTATCCAGAACGAAGAGACGATGTACCCAGCTACCTCGGTCATCATTGATGACTGTACCAGAAGGAGCGTTGGCATCAACAAGTCTCCACATACCCAAACCAAGACAAGCATACTGAAGAACTGCCAAGCAGCACAAACATACTCAAGCCAAACTTAGCCTAGTATCAATCTGCCCCGCGACTGCTGGGATAGGAGAATTTTGGAATAAACCCTTAGTTTTATATTTATTTGTATTAATTATTTTACTTATTAATTCGGTCATCTCCTGCGCCTGCTTCGCAGCCGCAGTATCTGCCCGGCATTTGCCTTAAAGCTGTAGATGCAATATATCAACAGACAATGCTCAACAAAATTAAAAGGCGAACCCTGGCTGAGGTCTATTTGCAGCTAGTAGAATCGGCATGCTATCGCACAGTACAGTCCACCTTTATCGTCCCTTTACTTCGCCACAGTCAATGTATTTATTGGTTCATACCGGTGTTACAGGTATCGTACCGGTTCAGGTTGCCCACCTTTTGGAGGCCCAGTGCGCCACCGGTTCCATACCAGTGTTATGGGTATCGTACCGGTTCAGACTGCCCACGCATATAAACCTTTTGGGCCCAGTGCGCCACCGGAGTCGTACCGGCTTCATAGAGATGTACCAGTTAGATGTCAAGAGGGTCATCTTTTGATTTGACGTACCACGGATATAATCCTATTTGGTCTGCGATAGCAGCACTAACGTTGCTTCCTATCCCAGTAAAACCTACATTATTTAAAGTCAGTGAAGTGATAGAAGATAGCTAGCCAAACGTCAAGGTCAAACAGAAACCAATTTGCCGAGAATAGGGCGCGCCGCTTAGCACTCCTCGTAAGACTCGGCGATCGTCTGCGCGGTGCGGGACGTGCTGGCTTTCGCGACCACATAGCCCGTAAACAGATCCACCCAGATGATCATTTCGGCGTTGCCTTTCTTCGACTTCGGGAGCGACGGGATGTGATCCATCGCAATCACCTGCGATGGGTACGTCGCTCGGATGTTCTCTGGGGATCTCCCTCGGATCGTCGGCCGTCCCTTGCCCGTCTCGCAGTCGACACATTCACCGACAAACTGCTGTACGGATCTAAACATCCCCCTCCAGAAGAAATGGGTTTTGATCCGTTGTAAGTCCGACTGATCCCTTGGTGCCCTCCTTCCAGACTCACGTGGTGGTGGTGAAGTAGGTCCGGTTGCAAGGACTCCGGCACAACTAGCCGAAGCAGACCATCCCGATCCGCTTCAGCCCTCGCCGACGGTGCGCAGTAATACAACAAATCCTGTGTGTCCGCTGCTAACATGCTGCAGGTCTTAGCTTCCGTCTGCGACATGGTCTGTACCTTCCCTGCAAATATTATTTCAGCTGATGGATCCACATATCTTCTTCTTGGGCCTGGCGGATCTGCTCCACACGTAGTTGTCGTACCACCTCCTCTAGCGCCTTCGCCTTCGTGCTTCTTCTAGCGCTGGATCGTGTGTGCATAGCATTGACTCGGACCGCGCCCTCCGCCGTAGCTGGTACCAACACTTCATCCAGACGATTAAGCGTAATCAAATCCTCCACTTCCGTATCAGTTGCCACTGTCCTCCCTTCCTCCCGTTGGAGGGCGGCGCTAGCTGTTGTCCGCGCCCGCGTTCCATGCCCTCCTCACGTGCAAAAGATCGTGGGTCGGCCACTTACGCAGGGGTACTAGTGCCTTCTGCCTCAGGAGTGTGAGGCTCGGCACCTTACAGTCGGTTTTTCCCCGCATCTGGCGGATCACCAAGTTTGAGTCAACGCACCCAACTAGGCGTCGTGGATCCAACTCTCGCAGCAATTCGAAACAGAGCATACTCGGCCTCATTCACGGTCAAGTTAGCGGCATACCTTGACGCTGCAGCGACTACCGTCCACCCAGTCAATACCCATGCAATTGCACTGAAAGCTCTTCCACCCCCTCTTCACCCGGGCGGATCCATCGAAACTGGCCACCCACAGCTCTTCTTCTGGTTCCACTGTGGGTACGGGCATAGATACCACCTTCCGCGGTTCTTTCCGGGGGGCAATCGCGGCCAGTGCCTCGTCCACCTTATCCTTGGGAGTAATTCATGGCGCTAGCGTTCCTAGGACCTCGTCTTCGCCCTTGACACATCGCTCGATCTCGAGGGCCCATGGTGGCAACAGTGTAGCCCATTGACTCAGACACCCCTGCAGCCCAGCCGACCTGAACAACCATGCCAGCGTGGAGTGACGAGTCAATACCCGGATACGTCTTCCCACCATCGAGTAGCCGAGATTCAACATTCGCAGGATCGCCAACACTTCCTTCTCCGCGATGCCGTAGTTCAGCTCGTTCTGCTTCAACGTTCGGCTGACGAACATCACCGGTATGTATACCCCGTCATGCTCTTGCGTAAGTGACGCGGCTACCGCCCACTCGCTAGCGTAGACGATTATTACTGGATGCTTTTCTATATCGAAGTGGTGTAGGATCGGCGTGTCCGCTATCTTGTTCTTCAACGCGGTAAAGGCTTCAGCTTTGCTCCACTTGTTGCGCCCATCCATCTCAGAACCGTCGCCGTCTGGTTGCCTCCCCGTCGACCTCTGACTTAGTTCTGCAAAGTCGACTTCCTGTAGCTCGTACAATATCGCCGCATACACAGCCAAATTCTCGACGAATCGGCCATAATAGTTTAGACTCCCGAGGAACGACTGCATTACTCGGAGGGTCTTCGGGGATGGCAGGTCGGTCAGAGATCGTAGATCCTTAGGGTGTGCCTCCAGGCCTCCCGCGGACACTCGATGACCGAGGTAATCCACCTTCTTGAGCCCCTAACAAGTCTTGGCCACACTGGTCGACAGGTTCCACTTGTTGCATGTTTCCAGCAGTTTCCGCACTCGTTCACAAGGTGACCCCAGGACGTGGCAGTTACCAGGATGTCATCGATATACGAGCGTCGGCCCAGCACCGACGGTTCTCTAAGAAATATCCACGATGTGAATTCATCCAAGCCGACAGGAAACTTAGTGTGTGTAATTGGGAAATACGTACCGTTTCGCCAAAGATTATGGTGTCACTTCAAGCTTTAAGGAAGGCGGAAAAGTACTTCAGGTACGTTTTGGTCAAGATGGTTTTCGAAGTGTGGTCCAAGTTTGTTTAAGTACTGCAGACATATCCCTCTGAATGTTGCCGGGTTGGGTGGCGCCAACTTGTCACGGATACGCTTCTGTCCGGGTAGTAAGGTGTGAGGGTTGTGGCATGCGCAGTAATGTCACTATCCCCAGGATGTGGAAGGTGCGTCCATCTCAAACCAGGAGTCGACATTGGGATATTGTCTTAAGACAGTGTACCGAGGTCACTGAGGAAGGGTGTACCGCCCCAGGCTGGTTAACAGAGCAGGGAAAAGCCCTCGCTCTTGGTAGTGGGAGGATTTCGTGCCAGAATTCTGATGTGGTATCACTACGCTGTAAGCCGCAGCTCAATCACCTTGCGAAATACTTTTATGTTGTATTGTACTATATATACTTGCCTCCCTAGCTCTCTCTCTCTCTGAGTGTGACGTGTGGTTTGTGGATGTGTGGCGATTTGGTGGGACCCGGCACTTGCGGGCTGACAGGATTGGAAATGCGCCCACCGGATGAGCGCTCACATCCGGTGCGGAGTTACGTATCCTGTCCGTCCGCCGGCTTCCCTATCTACAGGATAGGCCCAAGGCGCGAAAGTGTGGCCAGTGAACGTATCCTGGCCGCTGCCTGCATTGGCTCATTTCAAGTTGTCGGTGAGGCGAGGCCGATGAAACCTTTATCGCCCAGGGGGGTTCGTATAGCGCAGCCCAAGAAGGTCCTCAGGGTGTAGACCCAGAGAACCGACTTGAGAGTCAACAGCAAGGAAATAAATCCAGAGGTTCGCAGCCGCGAAGCTTTAAACCCTGAGGATCACTCTCCTTGGTTGGCGTGGGTACCTTGTGTAATCCCTGTCGGCTCGTTTGTCTTTGACGGAACGGCACTTCACCAAACTCGAATGTAGCCTCGAAGAAGCGCTGAGGTGCACGTCTGATCCAGAACGCACCTCGACACTAGAGGCAAAACCCAGAGAATCAGATCTCCCGAAATCCAGAATATCACGAATTCAGGATTCAGGATTTGAGTCAACTCTGGGGTGAGGAACTCAGAAGACACCTTACCCGAACGCCTTCGTAGCTCGATAAAACCAACAAATACAGAGTATACAAACACTACAACTAGCCGTCACTTATTCTTTTGGACCCTTGGACGGTGGGTCACTCACACACTAGGCTCACTCGAGTCTGAAATTCAGGGGCCTAGCTCCCCTGAGACTCACACAAACGCGCACCACCTCCCGTACAGGAGGAAAATACAATCACTATCAGTTACCTTTCCCTTCACACAAGCAGTCAATACACAATCCTGGAGGCGACTACTTAGCACCCCAGAATACCCTCTGGAATAATATGAAATGGGCTACCACGAGCACAGCAAGTGACCCAACTAGGATATGAAATAGGTGGATCACTCCAGGAAGCACGAGGCCGTCGCTGGTCCCCACCTAACTGGACTTGAGTTTGATGGAGTCCACACAGACGGCTGTCCTTCGCCGTTGATGTGCCCTTAGCGTCCCGCGGTCGTAGTCTCGGGTCCTCCGGATTTCCGTCGGCAGGCTTGGCCGAAGTCACTTGCGCAGTACAGGGAAAATTGAACTCTGTTTGTCTTTTATCAGCTACTTCTCTCTCTTACTTCTTTCTCTCTTCTGCATTCTTCTACGGGCAAATATCTTCATTTCACTATGCTCGGGGTCAAACGTCTTGTCTTCAGTATACCTTGGGTTCAGCGATCCAGACTTGCGATCAGCTTGCGACTCCATCGTCGCAAGATGTCCACAGTGCCAGATGTGGGTCCTTAGACTTGGGTTTGTATAGTGCAGGACTCCCTCTCGACTCCTCGAAGGTATCCAGTCAGTCGATCTGCACTTCAATCTTCAAGGTCACGCATCACTTTGATTACAGACTGACTCCCAACTGGCTCGAAATTCAGAGATTCATGTGATACTCTGGATTGCTTCTGAGGATCAGTGGAACTCAGGGGGTCTCTTGAGGGTTCTTGGGGATTCTTGGGTGTTGACTTGGGAAACACTTGTTCTGAGTATGGGGAGTCTGGGTTCATGGTCCAAATCCAGAGGATCACTTGAAACTCTGGGTCACCTGTTCTTGGGAGGTGAACTCTGGATCATCATCCGATACTCTGGATTTCTTGTGTGATACTCTGGATCATAGGTCGTATACATCACAGACTCGCGTGTATCTCCACAAATATGCACACTTAACGGGTTGTACGGCTTCTGGCGCATGTCCACGGTGGTAGTGGGGTTGGTTTTCAGGGGATCTGATCCATAGTTGTGCTCTGACCCACAGCAAGATGAGGTGTACTCTGGGATACGTTCTCCAGAGACACTTTCCGCCAGACTTTAGGCACTCATCGTAAGGGAAAGTCCGGGACTGGACTGAGTGTTCTTCTGAATTCCTGGGTGTGCACTCCCAGGATCCACACTTCCAGTCAGTTGGGCCCATCTGCGGTCAGGCACTAGATTCATCCCACTGAATCACTTCTCTCCCACCATCGTCACTCGTGTCACACGGGTACAGCCGTGCTCCTCCCAGCTATCCACCAATCATACTTCGATACAAACTCCAGGTCACCAGCGTGACGGCACGTTGTCGGCAAATTTCTGAAACCCACCTCGTGTCAACCGCCCCTCCTGGTCCGGGTCCATCAAAGAGGAAATCACTCCGAACTGGTGAACCATGGCCAGGCCACAAAAACACCAAATTCGAGGCACTCTGGAGATCGATACGGCCGTTGCCCTCTGTCGACTCCCAGGATTTCACACACTTCGGCCCCCTGTCTCCCCAACGGTTGGTCGGAGCCGATCTTCAAGGTTCTCTTCTCAACTGCAAAAACTCCAACGGCCAACGTACAATCACATCCCCATTTCACAGATCGTCAACATGGCCGACACGTCAAGCGACGGCCACCAAGCGACGGCGCCGGCTCAAGGCACGGCGCCCACGGCGCCCCGGACAGCGCGCCTCCCTTGGCGCGACAGCATACAGACAGCGCTCCTGTGCGCGCTCCTCCTGGTGATGGCGACGGCGCGCCGGCGGATAACAGCGGCGACACTTCGACAGGCGCCCCTAGGGAAAGGCCAAGCAAGTCACGTTCGCCGACTCTGAGAGCAAGGCGCCCGGCAGCGAAGGCCAGGCTCCCGACGCCGACATGCGCGAGGCCGACGGCAATGCCTCGGCTGACGCTGCAACTTCGGAGGCGGGAGACGCAAACTCAGAGTCCAAGGCCCCGGACGCAGAGGAGACGCCGTCGGATGTTGCTGCGGCGAGTGTTCCTGAGTTCAAGACGCCTCGCCACGCGACAGCGACCGACATCCAAGGGCTCATCTACGCGGGTATGTTGAAGGAGAGCGACGTGGAGCTTCCGGAGTTCATGATTCCCGAGCGTCCGCCCCACTGGCAACTCCCGACGCCGCCAGACCTCGGGACGAACGCGTATCTCGTAGGGGTCCCAGGGGTCACGAGCGACATTCGCCAAGGCGCATTCGCTACGGAGGGCTACGGCGGCGTCTCCACTCTGATAGGCTTCGAAGAGCTGTCAGACGACGATCTTCAGTGGCTCAAGGAGGTTTGTGGTGCGGACGCTGGGGCTGGCGTGTTGCGGCCTCGCGGCTCACCACTCTCAGCCTATGAGTTGGATAGTTCTCTGAATTCCGTCAGCGTCCGCCGTGAGATGGCCTCGCTCCTGCGGCACTTCAACAGCACACGATTCGCGGAACGCGTATTCAGGATGACCGGTTACCTGCGTTGTACCCTTGGTGCATACAAGCACATGCGGTCTCTGGCTGAGTCTCAGCAAGGTTTCGCGGCTGTCGATGAACTGGTCCACGTGAAGCGTGAGCTCAAGGAGCTGAAGCGCACTTGGAAGTTCGCCCGCGATTACTGGTTCCAAGAAGTTCAGGAAGCGCTCGGCAAGTCAGAGTCCGTGGAGCTCGAGCACAAGGAGGCGCTGCAGCGACAAAAGGCACGGTACCAAGACGAGATCGATGCTCTGGAGTCCGAGAAGGCGCAGCTCAAGGCGCGCCTGTCCGACTCTGAAACTCAGGTGCGAATCCTGAAATCGCGCCTCGAGTCTGCTACCATGGATCCCTGGAAGCTCTCGGATTTTCTTCAGGAGCACACGGACTTCACGGGTAACTGGGAGCGTCTACACGACCTCTTCGGACTCTGCATCAAGGATTCCAAGCCACCCGAAGCCTGGGACACTGTGGTCAGCGTCACAGCGATGGACAAACGCAAGGCTGCAGTGGCTCCATATCCCGAGAAGAGCAAGCGCATGCCTCCGTCTTCTGGGTCTGGATCCGGCTCTGCTTCGCGTCCTGAAACTCTGGATCTCACGGGTCCTGGGAGCAAGCCCAGGCGTGGGCCGACTCCCGGTTCAAAACCCCAAAAGTCTCAGAAATCTCAAGGTTCCAAGAAGCCCAAGGGCACCAAGTCGACGAGTAAGGCACGGGACTCCTCAGCTCCCAAGGTTCACAAGGTCCAGCGTCGTCCCACGGATCACCAACCTGGTCGTGACTCTGTGCGTCGTGCTGGTGAGAAGACCGTGGTGTCCAAGGAGGCTGCGCACTCGTTGCTCCCTGGGGCGTAGTCTGGAAGGAGGTCCGCCCAGACGTGCGCCAAGCAATCCTGGCAGGGCTCAAGTACGACAGCGCCATGGAGTGGATTGGCAGCGACCGAGCAGCTCACGGGCACTTTCGCCAGCCACAGCTGATCAAGATGCTTGTGAGTATGATGTACTGGCGTCGTCTGGACCAGACCCCATGGAGTAAGTACGTCCCTGAGGCCTACTACGAGATGGCGGATGAGCGTCTGGATCGACGTCTCCGACGTGGGGAAGTCCCGGCCCCCTGGAGGAACCTTGAGGATCACGTGGTGTATCCCGACGAAGATGCGGACTCCACTGTGGATGATCCTGAGGACGACCCTGACTACAAGCCCCCGGTCCAGAACCCAGAGGACAACAGCGTGAGCAGCAGTTCTGAAGAAGAGTTCGAGCTGGCCCCTGAGGTTCTGGTCGTCGACGATGACGAAGAGGAAGACGCTGAGGAGGGCGAAGCCGAAGAACCTCCAAGGGTCCAGGCCCCTGGCAAGCGCAAGCGCTCTGGATCTGCCGACAAGTCTCAACGTCCCAGCCCCAAGTCCAAGAAACAGCGTCATAAGGAACCTCAGAAGACCAAGTCCAGTACCCAGGGTTCAAGTGCAGCACGTGCATCCAAAGTCGCTGCGCGTCCCAAGAAGCCTTCACCCCTCGCGCTCAAGTCATACTCAGAGTTGACTGCTGAGGAGCTGGCGACGATTGAGGTTCCTGAGGATAACGAGACCTCCTGGCGCATCCACGGGATCCTGGTGCAGTATCCAAGTTCGACCAAGAGTGCGTCTTGCCAGACTCCTGGATTCCCCGAGTATGAGATCCACAAGTTCTCGTACGACGTGATTCATGAACGCTGGAACCGTGAAGCATACCAAGAAATTCTGGATTCCAAACCTTGGGTGACTATGCTTCAGGGGCGCATCAGGGTCTTCTACTTCCATGAGCGGGACATGCTCGCTACGAAGGCTCTCAAGTTGGTGGAGGACATCGTGGACGCCATGCACAAGCACGCTCAAGCTATCTGGGAGCGGGGCCACTGGGTGCCCATTCCGACTGAAGCCGAGGGGGACATCGCCCTAGACACCAAGCGCAGGGGGCGTCGAAATGCGCTCCACAGGACGTTCAAGGCACTTCTGGCGCGATCCCAGAATACTCCTGGGTTCATTCCTCCTTGTGGCATGAGCCTGGCCTCTGGAAGCTCCCCGACAAGTGCTGTTACTGGATCTGGGAAGACCCCAGGGTCCAGATTCTTGGAGGTCCTCGCTGCGATGACCTTGAGAATCAGTTGGCGACGCTGGACATGCGTGAGCCAGCTCGAGTGCAGTGGAACACGGCCGACGATGAGGAGTGGCTTCAGTACGTGCCAGAGCGAACCCGTAAGAACATCAAGCCGGCGGCCATCCGCAAACTCAATCCGCTGTCACTCGCGTACCAGTGAGAGTGCACTTCTGCCAGATCCTGAGGGCCACTTAGCCTCTGCATATCGTAGCGTAATTCTCAATAGTACTCAGGATTCCATCTGACTCACAACTTTCTTCAGAGTTTTCATCACCTTCACAGGCACTCCTTAGGTTTTCTTCATTGCAACGCACAGGCCTTCCTCCATCCATGTCCTCGAAAAGCTCTCCATCTTCACCACTTCATCGCTCCTGAGTAACACCGAAGCCTCAGCCACACCGTCCTCTGGGTTGCAATCTTCAGTTCAAGCGGTGCACTTCTTCCATAATCAAATCAAATCAAAATCACATCTCCGTCTCCAATCTCCACACATTCCGTCGATCTTCTTCAGAGTTTCACCATGGTACTCAGGGTTTCATCCCCTGAATTCGACATGTGACTCTGGGTCAGTGTCACCCCTGAGTATTACACCCCTGGGTGATCATCTCCGGCTTGCATAGCCTGGAAACGGGCTCGCGCTCTCGCGCCTTGATTGAACTCATAGAGTAAGGCTCCGCAGTTGAGCTTCGACACAGGCAGCCACTCGGTCTCATCATAGCCCTTCCACTTCACAAGATATTCACGGATTCGCCTTGATGTCCGAGTTCGCTTAGTCCACCGCAAATCCAGAATTCGCTCGACTTCATACTCGTCGTTTGATGTGTCAGGTTCCCAGCTATCCTCGGGTAGCAGAGCCGCGTCAAAGTCATCATCTTCATTCACGTCGATCTCCACGGTGGGCCGTTTTGGGAACAGCGCTCTGGGTTTCAAACGGCTCACATGGACCCAGGGATTCACACGATATCCAGTGTTCTCGACCCTGAGTTTCACGCGGAAATTATCATGGATTTCCTGAATTCTGAAGGGCCATGCCACATATGAGCCAGTTTGCGACTCAAGCCAGGCTGCACTTTGGGTATGTACAGCCAGACAGCATCCCCAGCAGCGAACCCTGATTTCAGACGTTCCGAGAGCTCCTTCCACTTCTGGGTCTGCTCGGCAGAGCGCGCTCGCTTGGCTTTCTTCTGAAGATCTTCTGCGCAGGCTTGTGCATAGCTGTAGTCGCGTTGCAGTTTCCTGCGCCACTCATACGCCGTGCGTTCCTGGACACTTGACGGTCTGGGTCCCAGCATGGCGGACACCGAGCCGTGTGCATCCCAACCGTGCACTAAGAAGAAGGGGGTATCCAGACGCGTAGCATCGAAAGAGGTATTCAGGGCGAACATCAAGCGCTCAGCATGGTCGTCCCAGTCACTCTGGTCCGCTTCAGCGATGTATGCGCGAATGCTGCGCACCACGGTCTGCACCGATCGCTCTTGCTGTCCGTTTGCCTGGGGGCGATAGGCCAGAGTGGCCCGCTGCTTGCTTCCCAGGAGCTCACGGAAGCGTGTGAACACTTCGCTCATGAACCTTGGGTCTTGATCGTGTCGCAGCATTGAGCTTGCTCCAAACCTCCTGAAAACCTGCTCCTCATACACTTCAGCGACATCTTGGGCTGTCGTTGAGCTCATGGGTTTACACATGACGAATCCTGAGAACGAGTCCTGAAAGAGTAACAGGAAGGTGTTCCCACGGTCAGACTTGGGCAGATGCGTTACGAAATCCATGGATACAACTTCAAACGGCCTTCTGGGTTCGATGTTCCCAGGGGACGGCCCCGCATTCTGAGGACGCCCCTTGCCGCTAGCGCAATCCACGCACTCCTTGACGAAAACCTCGACGTCCGCGTACATCCCATGCCAGTAGAACTCAGAGCGCAATCTTTCATACGTCCTGGTGATCCCCTGGTGGCCACCCTGAAAATCTTCATGGGCGTAGTGCAAGATGTCCGGCTGTAGCGCCCTTGGAACCACAAGCCTGAGTTCATCGACCATGTCTCTGGGACGATCCCGTGTAGAACGACTCAGTCGATACAGGACTTCTCTCGAATCCAGCACAAAGTCATCGGCCACCTTCGCAAGTTTCCTCGCCTGAGCGTGTGACAACTTGCTCACGTCGCCTTTCAGAAAGTCTTTGAGTTGCAACAGGTAGTCATCCTTGTCTTGGTGCACCTTGATCCGTCTCCAGCGTTCGGCCTGGTATTCCAGGGGACCCATGGGTTCGCCTTGGTCTTCTGCCTCCTGAGTTTGCGCTCGGGTCATGACAGCGAAAACCTTGGCCGCCGCGGGCAATGGCGCGCACTCTGGTCCTGGGAAACTCAGAGTATCATCACTCTGGGAAACGCTCTTCTGAGGTCCAACGCCTAACAACACCTTCGGTTTCACCAACTTCTCGTGAATCTTGGACACCAACTGCAGATGTACTCGCTCGTCAGCGTCTTCGACCTTCCAGGATTCGCCAAGCGCTAGAGTCTTCGATGTCAAGTAGTCTGCGGCCTGGTTGAACTCTCGTTTGAGATGCACTAAGCGGACCGACTTGAACTTCGTCTTCAGCACCTCATACTCAGCCAATTTCCTCTGGGGTTGGGCTGATTGCAGTTGATGAGACCCTGGGCCTGCTGAATGGCAATCCCAGAGTCTCCCACCACGACGATATCCTGAATTCCATGTTCGATCGCCAGGTTGAGTCCCTTCAGAAGTCCATGGTACTCTGCGTCATTGACAGTCACATCCTTCAGAATGAAACCCTGGGCATCCAGGATCTCCCATCCAGGGACATGCCACAGGATGCATCCACAGCTCCCTTGTCGCGTGGACGTCTTCGCAGCACCGTCGAAACTCAGAATGCAACCTTCATAGTCCACTTCTAGCATCTCCATACTGATAGGCACAGGCGGTTTGACGCGCCCCTTGGCTGGGATCAAGTTCTCAGCGACCTCGTCCAAGTGTTCCCTGGGAGTGATACCAGCACCCAGAATCGCGGCCAGTCCGTCTTCATCGCGCTGAACTCTGCGTATCTCCAGGTTCCAGTGCGACAACTTCAGGCCCCACTTGACAGTCCGGCCGTCTGCTGACTGGGACGTCAACAACCACTTCAACACAGAATATCTCGTGTAAACGATGATCTTAGGGCTGCCTTCAACCAGAGTGCGAAACACTTCCAGGACTCTCAGGATCGCGACCACCTCCTTCTCAGCGATGTGGTACCTCAGCTCTGCGTCATTCAGAACTCGTCCTGTGAAACGCACGGGATGCACAATTCCGTCGTACTCCTGACCCAATACCGCAGATGCCGCCCACGGATTCGCGTGGGGAATAATCACAAAAGGCTTGGAGCGGTCAGGATGCCGCAGCAGCGGAGTCGAGACGATCTTGCGCTTCAGGATCTCAAAGGCTTCCTGAGCTCTGGACAAGTCTCTCCTGAGTTTCACTTGTTCCTCAGTTAGCTCGTACAAAACAGCCGCAATCACAGGGAGGTCCTCAATAAACTTGTTGTAGTAATTCAGACTCCCCATGAAACTCTGAACACCCTTCAGTGTTGTCGGGAACGGCAAGTCTTGGACGCCCTTCGCGATCTTTGGAGTCGCCCTGATGCCCTCGGCACTGATCTCGTGCGAGAGGTATGGGATCGACAACTTTCCGAATTCGCTCTTGGGGAGACTCACAGAGATATTCCAATAACGCAGACGGAAAAGCAGCGCGTTCAGGTCATGGCACAGCTGATCCCAGGTTGGTGCACCGTGGGCGATGTCGTCAATGTACGAGCTTCGACCCAGAACGGGGCCCATCTGAGAAGGTGCCGGGATGTTACGCTGGAAAACTGTCATCTCGTCTGTCAACACTGAGAGCCGAGGCTCAGCGTCCCCTGAAATCCTGGGTTCCTCAGGGTTTAGCCCCAGAAAATCCAAGACATCTTGGTCCACTTCAGCCTCTTCCTCAGGGAGAGTCGCAAGAATCCCCACAGGCAATTGTTGAGGACTGCCTGGTAGATCAGCGGCGCGTTCTTGAGACCGAAGGGCATTCTGACCCACTGGTAGTGTCCGTAGGGGCAGACAAACGCAGAGATCAACTTGGCTCTCTCAGTCATCCTGATAGCCCAGAAACCGCTCGCCATGTCCAAGCTCATGAACCACATTGCCGACTCAAATCCGATCAGAAGGTCGTCAATGAGCGGCAACGGGTAGTGCGAGAGCTTGATGAAGCCATTCACCACACGATAATCAATGCACATGCGGATGTCGACGCCGTTCTTCTTCAGGACGATGACAATCGGAGACGCCCAGGGTGATGTAGAAGTCTCAATCAACCCGTTCTCCAGGAGCTTCTTCAGAAGTTCATACACCTTGGTCCACAGATGTGGTGCAATAGACCTTGGACGCTGGGCAACTGGCTTGGCGTCGCCCACATCTAAGTCACAGACCACTCCACGGGCAGGCGGAGGTGCAGCATTACCATCTCCCAAGAAAATCTTCCGATGATACTCCAGAATTCGTCTCACTTGGTTGTCCATCTCAGGGTCGTTTTCCCAGGGACCCCAACGTCAGCTTCTTCGATCTTACACTCAGGCGTCAGGTCCTGTATCTCAGGGAGCATCACCAACTGATCACGCAACTGTGAGAGCAACTCACTACCTTCACGCATGTAAACCGCGGGCTCGTAGTCGAGATCCTCCGTGGAAATCCTCATGCAACGTTCGTACTCTTGCTTGAGCTTCTCCAACGGAGTCCCAGGCATCCCTGAGGTTGAGATATCCCAGTAATCTTCAACAGCACCCTGAGAATCATCATCATTCACTTCGGAATCCAGAGAATCACTGCCTTCGCTTCGCTGATCCTGAGAATCACTGTCAACTTCGACCTGTAAACTCAGAGTTTCAGCGGCCGTATCCCTCCGGGACTCGTGCGCTCTGGAGCTTCATCAGCTTGCGAGGTCGCAGTAATCATAGTGTCCCTGAGAACCTCACTCAGGTCGCTCGTGTCGACAGCAACTTCTCGGAATTCAGGGAATCCTCAGGGGTACCTCATCGGTTTGAGTTGATGCATCTTCAGCGAACCGCACACGACGAGCCTCTGGTTTTCTGAGAATCGAGGCCAGCAGTGCCATGTCGGGTCCCTTCGCAGGTCGCGACAGAATCTTCTTAGGCCACTGATACTCTGGGGTCTCCACGCACGATGGCTCCAGCGCAGCTAAGCGCTCTGCACGCAGTCGTCCTTCGCGCGATTGAACACTCTCCAGAATGAGAGTCTGCCACTCACGATACGCAAAGGAACCGGGGCGTACAAAGCGTCCAGCCCGCGGGAAGAAACCGTATTCCACAATTCGGGCGACTGGAGTCCGGTTGTGAATCCAGACATCCTTGTCGGATATGTTGACCACCTTCACAGCGACTGGCCAGGACCTCGATGCGTAGATCAGGTGCGTTACCCAGCGGTCACCACGTCCTGCCCACACAACTTCACGCTGTGGGTTCGTCGCTCCATACGAAATCTTCACCACCTTGGATTCCCCAGGGCCCAGGTACCAGCTTCCTGTAGTTTCCACAGGCATGTCGACACCCAGACGATCCTCTGGATTCCAACCACACATCATGATGGCTTCTTCATCCGGGAGCGTCACGAGACCTTCCCGAATACTGATCCGCACTCCAGCTGCAAACATGAAACTCATACCCAGAAGTACTTCGATTCCTTCGCCGATGTTAGCCACCCAGACATCCAGGAGATACACCACTCGGGCCGAGAGTGATCTTCACCTGGGCACTGGCGCCGATGTACGTCGGAACGCCTCCCATTCCAGACACCTTGGTGTGTTTGTGCGACTTAAGCCTGAGTCCGAGCTTACGCGCTAAGTCGAAACTCACAATATTCACAGTCGCACCGGTATCCAGGAGGACTTTCGTCCGACAATCGTTCACGGCACCATGCACCATCACCACATCACGCTTCTTCGGGTCAGGATCGTTGTTTTCCCACCATCCATAGCGTCCCCAAGGTTCAGCTTGTACTCCGTAATTTCTCCAGAGTTCACTTCTCCAGGGTTCACTTGCTCAGGACGTTGAAATTCAGGGGAAGTCGTGAAATCCTGAATCAAAGTAGTCATGCATTGTTGGTTATCTTGGGTTCTTGTTCTCAACTCCGGGCCTACATACACTAGAACACATAACTCTGGGGCCTTCCTCAGCCCGGCGCGTACTGGGTCCCCACCCAGCGGGCTTATTGGTTTGACGGCCTCCCAGAATTTGCTTCGCCATCCAGAAGTTTATCCAGAATTTGGCTCGGCATGTCCTTCAGTGCACCTTGGCGGGCGAGTCTCTTCACAGCTTCCAGCATTTTCCAGTCTTCACAGGGTTTTCCGAGATGCAGCTTGCCACAATTCTCGCACGGTTGCGCACGGCACATGTGCGTCGGATGACCCGTCTCGAGGCAGCGATCGCACTTCATGTCCTTCCAGCAGTTCTCCTCCGGGTGTCCCCACTTGCCGCACTTCTCACAGAGCTTGTCCCAATTCGGATTCTCGCGGCGAGGCGAACGAAATCCAGAGTTCACGTTTGATCCTGGTTGGGTACTTGGTGGACGCCATCCCATGTTATCCATCACACGATACACCTCATTCGTCAGCGTCTGAGTCCATTCCGTATCCTTCATGCTCGTCGAACCGCCAGTGTTGGTCGTGGCAGTGTCTTCTCCAGAGATTTCTCGAGTTGACCCTGAGTTCGCGCCCGAAACTCGGGTTGATACTCTGGGTTCATCCAAGATTTCCTGAAAACGAGCGTGAGTTTCAGGGTCCTCTTCCGATTCAGAGTCAGAGACGTCGCCCCTAGTCACATACGCGCGTCCAGCACGCTTCGGCTTGAAACGTCCCTGAGGAATGTTATCGGCACGGAAATCGCGAACTCTGGGTGGCGGCGCATCCTGGTCACTGCGACTCCAGACTTCTTCATCTTGCTCCAGAGCATACTCCAGATCGGCGATGCTTCTGAATCTCTGACCCTGCAGCGACGTCTTGAGGCGCGTATCCCTGAGTTTCGTAATGAACCTCCGGATGTGCTTCTCCAGGCGCTTCGATGACTTGCGAAAGTCAATGTCAGCCTTACCGGCGGCGGAATTCAGACGATAGAAGAAATCCAGAGCGCTCTCTGAGTTCTTCATCTCCATCGTGAAGTAACGCTCTGAGTACGACGAGCGCGCTTTGCAATACTTCTTCCTGAAGGCAGACGCCAGCTCTTTCCAGTCCCGCTGAGTGTGCTTGGGCAGCTGGTTGAACCAGTCACGCGCAGCTCCAGAGAGTTTCAACTTGAGCTCCTGAATTCGCATCTTCGTGGACCAACCTCCTTGAGCAGCCATGTTCGCGAAACGCTCCCACCAATGAACACGTTCTCTGAGTGACGCCTTGGTATCGAACTCACCCAGAGTATTCGAGTTGATGTATGGTCGGAACGTCAGAAGCGTGGTGCCAGCTTGAGCCGCAGAAGTTGCCGTCAGGTTAACTCCAGGGTTCTCATCCGAGCTGTCATCACTTTCAGAGGACGAGCTGTCGTCACTAGAGTCAGAACTTGGGTCCGAGTCTGAAGGCGGATTGAAATCCTGGCGCTTCTTCTTCTTTCGCTGGTTCTTCTTGGACGTAGAGCGCTTGGAGTCGGTCCTAGAGTCCTGCGAGGCCTTTGAGGCCGACGTCTTCCTGGAATCCGAAGTCTTCTCCAGAGGCACAGGCTCCTGCTTGATATCCTGCGTCACCTTGGTCTCCGTAGCGCCATGTCCTCGCTTGACATGCTTCGTTCTGCCGGAAGTGTCGGCGGAACGCTGCGTGAGGGTCACTTTCAGCTGGGAGGCGGCGACTTCGGAAGTGTTCTTCGAATCAGCTGTCTCCCGTCTCTGCCCTGCGACACTTGCGTTCTCATTGATTACGCCACTGAGACCCTGGGGTCGGGTTGCGATTTCAGGGTTCTGAGCCACTGACGACCTCACATTGGTTGCCAAATCAGGGGTAGCGGTTGCACGTCGCGCTTGAACTTGGGCCAATGTTGCCCGAAGGTCGCGCACTTGACTGGCGTGAAACCGCTGGATATTCTGGGAAGACTCACGCTCCTGCTCTCTTGCAGCTTCGGTTTCCTGGACCTTCTGCTCCAGAGACGCCACTTGTGCTTTCCAGTTCTCGTACGTCTCCGAGGCCCAGCGCGCACGCTCAGCGTCTGCTTCGGCTTCACGTTTTCCATCGTTCAGCGTATGCGGCCTCCAGGCGCTCGCGTTCCAGGCGTGCATTCTCAGAGAAATCCTGAGTCGCACTCTGGATCCTCGCGGAATCCTGAGTTCGGCGGACTTCTGCCTCTTGCGCACGCCGTTCAGCTTCTCCTCGGGCAATCTCCGCGTGAACCAGGCGATCGGTGAGCTCCTGGATCTGGCGACGCGCGTCCAAGTCACGTTGTTCCCTGAGTCGCTCGCGCTCCAGAGCATCAAGGCGTTCTCTGGCGAGGAACTCACGTTGCTCCTGCTCCATGCGGGCCTGCCACTCCTGCTGCTGTCGCAAGACATTCAGCTCGATTTGGGCGGGCCCAGACCTTGCGGACACGGACGAAGCTGACCCCAGACCTCCGGATCCACTTGAGCGGCTCGACACAGCTGATCCTCTGGATTTCATCGAGCGTCGCGAGCGTGCCTCACTCCTAGAGCCTTGGTGTTGACTCCGCTCATCTGCGCTGACATCCTTGGGACCGCCA
Organism: Phytophthora melonis; assembly: GCA_024211575.1. NCBI lineage: Eukaryota > Oomycota > Peronosporomycetes > Peronosporales > Peronosporaceae > Phytophthora > Phytophthora melonis. The sequence continues at coordinate 3,559,324 of JAMXKT010000038.1, read as the reverse complement.
AATCCAGAAATCGGGGATGGTTCCCTGAATTTCGGCTCGGCCGCTGTCGCTGGAACTCTGGAGAGAATTGCCTTCTTGGGAGCAATCTCTGGATCAGAATGCACAGACGACGCCATCTCAACATCATCTTGGTCGACTGACACAAGACGCGGAGGAATGACCGTTCGGGTGACCTGGAACCCCAGATCTCCGGCAGCTGTGAAGCCGCCTGCACTCTGAGCTACCAGTGCCAGAGCTCCGACCCGTTGTCCCAGCGACTGCATCGACGAAGACGAAGAGCTGCCATAGGACGTTTGCACGCCTGAGGCCGTACTCTCATCTGAAGCTCGCGAGGTACCGATCACGCTTGGCACAGAGTCTGGAGCAGCGTCCTTGGTTTCCGACTCCAGAGGATCACGTCCATTCGACGTGGAATTCAGGGAGTGGAATTCTGAAGCGAGCACCAGTCGAAGACTTGTACGCTGGAAGAGAAGACAGCGATGGTGTGGACAACGCTGACGGCGTCGACGGGACTAGCGGGCGCGGCGGTCCGTGCTGGGTGCGCTTACGCTGCGGCTCGCCTTCACTTGACCCTCGCGGGCTCCGTGAAATCCTGAGTCCAGTGACCCTGAATCTCAGGACAAACTGTCGTCCCAGTAGATCCGCATCGTAGTCCGTCATCAATAAATCACCGTCTCCATCTTCCTTGTGGTAGTCCAGTCTTGGTGCTTGCTCCGGGGCACTTGTTACCGGTTGCTCTTCAGAGTTCATCTTGAAAGGTACACCAGCGATCACCAGCCTCCACTCGACGAGTTCTACGGCGATGAAATTCTGAGTTTCTTCCATGACAGAGCGTACCAAGCTTTCCGGAATCCTGGATACACGCGTCGAAGACCAGTCGGGAATCAGGTTGGCAAACTCGAAACCAGCTTCAAAGAACAGAGTCTGCAGAATGGCGACGCACTCGCGTGCGGTCATGATACTCTGGGGAATCGTAGTCGCCATGAGATCCTGGGCAGTTCCGACGCCCCACCGGGCGAGGTGAAACTCAGAAATCCAGGCTTCCTCTGGGTTCGCCAGAGACAACCGCCACTTGAAGTAGTCTCCAGTTGCATACGCGGCCGCGAAATACGAGTTGGCATCCGGTTTCGGAGTCGGCCACTCGTAGACGACACTCGGGGGCGTCACCTTTCCAGGGTTCACCTCTTCCCAGCGTCGAACTTCACGTCGGACGTACAACACCATGCTCTCAGAGTCTGGAGCGGAGGCAGTAGCATCCCGGACTTGGTTCTCAGAAGATGCCCTGGGTTCCACCTGCGAACTCGACGCGGAAACCCTGGGTTCGGGTGGTGCGAACCCAGAGTTCGCCTTGGAACTCTGAATCTTCGCCTCCTCCTTCGCTCGCACGGGCTCCGGCTTGACTTCCACCACAGACTCGTCCGAAGATGACACCAAATCGATCACCTCCGGGGGCTCAGCCGCATTGGCGCCTCCCTCAGACGCCTGAGCACCACCCTCGCTGGTGTGCTCCTCTGGGACTCCAGGGGTCTGCGACCCAGAAACCGCCTCCGATGAACCTTGATCTCTGGACGAAGCTTGTTCATCCTGCGTCGGAGGTCCAGCGGCGGACTGATCTTGATCGGCAGACGCCTTAGCGTCCCCACCTTGTGCTGCCTCGCTTTCACGAGCAGCCTTCTTCGCCTTCCGAGCGTCACGGACCACGGTATCCAGATCCTTCTGCTCCTCAGGCCCCAAACCTTGAACACGACGCGACTGACGTGACGCCTCACCGCGTCCTCCGTCCCCGCGTCCACTCTTCTTCGCCCCTCGTCCTCCAGCCATCTTGTTCGCTTGAAGTTGACGGGCACTCAGCAGTTCTTCGACTCTTGAGTTCGGTGAAATCCTCGACAATCAAATCCGGGCACGCGCACCAGCTGAGGCGAGGCCGATGAAACCTTTATCGCCCAGGGGGGTTCGTATAGCGCAGCCCAAGAAGGTCCTCAGGGTGTAGACCCAGAGAACCGACTTGAGAGTCAACAGCAAGGAAATAAATCCAGAGGTTCGCAGCCGCGAAGCTTTAAACCCTGAGGATCACTCTCCTTGGTTGGCGTGGGTACCTTGTGTAATCCCTGTCGGCTCGTTTGTCTTTGACGGAACGGCACTTCACCAAACTCGAATGTAGCCTCGAAGAAGCGCTGAGGTGCACGTCTGATCCAGAACGCACCTCGACACTAGAGGCAAAACCCAGAGAATCAGATCTCCCGAAATCCAGAATATCACGAATTCAGGATTCAGGATTTCAGTCAACTCTGGGGTGAGGAACTCAGAAGACACCTTACCCGAACGCCTTCGTAGCTCGATAAAACCAACAAATACAGAGTATACAAACACTACAACTAGCCGTCACTTATTCTTTTGGACCCTTGGACGGTGGGTCACTCACACACTAGGCTCACTCGAGTCTGAAATTCAGGGGCCTAGCTCCCCTGAGACTCACACAAACGCGCACCACCTCCCGTACAGGAGGAAAATACAATCACTATCAGTTACCTTTCCCTTCACACAAGCAGTCAATACACAATCCTGGAGGCGACTACTTAGCACCCCAGAATACCCTCTGGAATAATATGAAATGGGCTACCACGAGCACAGCAAGTGACCCAACTAGGATATGAAATAGGTGGATCACTCCAGGAAGCACGAGGCCGTCGCTGGTCCCCACCTAACTGGACTTGAGTTTGATGGAGTCCACACAGACGGCTGTCCTTCGCCGTTGATGTGCCCTTAGCGTCCCGCGGTCGTAGTCTCGGGTCCTCCGGATTTCCGTCGGCAGGCTTGGCCGAAGTCACTTGCGCAGTACAGGGAAAATTGAACTCTGTTTGTCTTTTATCAGCTACTTCTCTCTCTTACTTCTTTCTCTCTTCTGTATTCTTCTACGGGCAAATATCTTCATTTCACTATGCTCGGGGTCAAACGTCTTGTCTTCAGTATACCTTGGGTTCAGCGATCCAGACTTGCGATCAGCTTGCGACTCCATCGTCGCAAGATGTCCACAGTGCCAGATGTGGGTCCTTAGACTTGGGTTTGTATAGTGCAGGACTCCCTCTCGACTCCTCGAAGGTATCCAGTCAGTCGATCTGCACTTCAATCTTCAAGGTCACGCATCACTTTGATTGCAGACTGACTCCCAACTGGCTCGAAATTCAGAGATTCATGTGATAATCTGGATTGCTTCTGAGGATCAGTGGAACTCAGGGGGTCTCTTGAGGGTTCTTGGGGATTCTTGGGTGTTGACTTGGGAAACACTTGTTCTGAGTATGGGGAGTCTGGGTTCATGGTCCAAATCCAGAGGATCACTTGAAACTCTGGGTCACCTGTTCTTGGGGAGGTGAACTCTGGATCATCATCCGATACTCTGGATTTCTTGTGTGATACTCTGGATCATAGGTCGTATACATCACAGACTCGCGTGTATCTCCACAAATATGCACACTTAACGGGTTGTACGGCTTCTGGCGCATGTCCACGGTGGTAGTGGGGTTGGTTTTCAGGGGATCTGATCCATAGTTGTGCTCTGACCCACAGCAAGATGAGGTGTACTCTGGGATACGTTCTCCAGAGACACTTTCCGCCAGACTTTAGGCACTCATCGTAAGGGAAAGTCCGGGACTGGACTGAGTGTTCTTCTGAATTCCTGGGTGTGCACTCCCAGGATCCACACTTCCAGTCAGTTGGGCCCATCTGCGGTCAGGCACTAGATTCATCCCACTGAATCACTTCTCTCACACCATCGTCACTCGTGTCACACGGGTACAGCCGTGCTCCTCCCAGCTATCCACCAATCATACTTCGATACAAACTCCAGGTCACCAGCGTGACGGCACGTTGTCGGCAAATTTCTGAAACCCACCTCGTGTCATCGGACTACCCAGTGAATCGCCCCCGCCCGACATGATCGTTCGCGCACAAGACCCCGTTGGATCAAGCCTCGTGTTGTCCGAGATGGATCGTGGTGCACTCGGTGATGGCGTACCGAATGAAGAAGTGCCACACCGGATGAGTACAAACAAGATCGAGCATTCGGTCCGTCCCGAGTGCCTTCACTGGATATCAACGCACCAAGAACAAGTCCAGTGCGCGCCGCGTGTGTGAACACAGCGGCGTCGACCCAGACCGGATGAGACCAAGATCCACCAAGACCCCAAGCGACACCGAATGAGCCGCACATCCGAGGGAGAGGTCCGGTATCCAGAACGAAGAGACGATGTACCCAGCTACCTCGGTCATCATTGATGACTGTACCAGAAGGAGCGTTGGCATCAACAAGTCTCCACATACCCAAACCAAGACAAGCATACTGAAGAACTGCCAAGCAGCACAAACATACTCAAGCCAAACTTAGCCTAGTATCAATCTGCCCCGCGACTGCTGGGATAGGAGAATTTTGGAATAAACCCTTAGTTTTATATTTATTTGTATTAATTATTTTACTTATTAATTCGGTCATCTCCTGCGCCTGCTTCGCAGCCGCAGTATCTGCCCGGCATTTGCCTTAAAGCTGTAGATGCAATATATCAACAGACAATGCTCAACAAAATTAAAAGGCGAACCCTGGCTGAGGTCTATTTGCAGCTAGTAGAATCGGCATGCTATCGCACAGTACAGTCCACCTTTATCGTCCCTTTACTTCGCCACAGTCAATGTATTTATTGGTTCATACCGGTGTTACAGGTATCGTACCGGTTCAGGTTGCCCACCTTTTGGAGGCCCAGTGCGCCACCGGTTCCATACCAGGGTTATGGGTATCGTACCGGTTCAGACTGCCCACGCATATAAACCTTTGGGCCCAGTGCGCCACCGGAGTCGTACCGGCTTCATAGAGATGTACCAGTTAGATGTCAAGAGGGGTCATCTTTTGATTTGACGTACCACGGATATAATCCTATTTGGTCTGCGATAGCAGCACTAACGTTGCTTCCTATCCCAGTAAAACCTACATTATTTAAAGTCAGTGAAGTGATAGAAGATAGCTAGCCAAACGTCAAGGTCAAACAGAAACCAATTTGCCGAGAATAGGGCGCGCCGCTTAGCACTCCTCGTAAGACTCGGCGATCGTCTGCGCGGTGTGGGACGTGCTAGCTTTCGCGACCACATAGCCCGTAAACAGATCCACCCAGATGATCATTTCGGCGTTGCCTTTCTTCGACTTCGGGAGCGACGGGATGTGATCCATCGCAATCACCTGCGATGGGTACGTCGCTCGGATGTTCTCTGGGGATCTCCCTCGGATCGTCGGCCGTCCCTTGCCCGTCTCGCAGTCGACACATTCACCGACAAACTGCTGTACGGATCTAAACATCCCCCTCCAGAAGAAATGGGTTTTGATCCGTTGGTAAGTCCGACTGATCCCTTGGTGCCCTCCTTCCAGACTCACGTGGTGGTGGTGAAGTAGGTCCGGTTGCAAGGACTCCGGCACAACTAGCCGAAGCAGACCATCCCGATCCGCTTCAGCCCTCGCCGACGGTGCGCAGTAATACAACAAATCCTGTGTGTCCGCTGCTAACATGCTGCAGGTCCTAGCTTCCGTCTGCGACATGGTCTGTACCTTCCCCTGCAAATACTATTTCAGCTGATGGATCCACATATCTTCTTCTTGGGCCTGGCGGATCTGCTCCACACGTAGTTGTCGTACCACCTCCTCTAGCGCCTTCGCCTTCGCGCTTCTTCTAGCGCTGGATCGTGTGTGCATAGCATTGACTCGGACCGCGCCCTCCGCCGTAGCTGGTACCAACACTTCATCCAGACGATTAAGCCTAATCAAATCCTCCACTTCCGTATCAGTTGCCACTGTCCTCCCTTCCTCCCGTTGGAGGGCGGCGCTAGCCAAGCTGTCCGCGCCCGCGTTCCATGCCCTCCTCACGTGCAAAAGATCGTGGGTCGGCCACTTACGCAGGCGTACTAGTGCCTTCTGCCTCAGGAGTGTGAGGCTCGGCACCTTACAGTCGGTTTTTCCCCGCATCTGGCGGATCACCAAGTTGGAGTCAACGCACACAACTAGGCGTCGTGGATCCAACTCTCGCAGCAATTCGAAACAGAGCATACTCGGCCTCATTCACGGTCAAGTTAGCGGCATACCTTGACGCTGCAGCGACTACCGTCCACCCAGTCAATACCCATGCAATTGCACTGAAAGCTCTTCCACCCCCTCTTCACCCGGGCGGATCCATCGAAACTGGCCACCCACAGCTCTTCTTCTGGTTCCACTGTGGGTACGGGCATAGATACCACCTTCCGCGGTTCTTTCCGGGGGGCAATCGCGGCCAGTGCCTCGTCCACCTTATCCTTGGGAGTAATTCATGGCGCTAGCGTTCCTAGGACCTCGTCTTCGCCCTTGACACATCGCTCGATCTCGAGGGCCCATGATGGCAACAGTGTAGCCCATTGACTCAGACACCCCTGCAGCCCAGCCGACCTGAACAACCATGCCAGCGTGGAGTGACGAGTCAATACCCGGATACGTCTTCCCACCATCGAGTAGCCGAGATTCAACATTCGCAGGATCGCCAACACTTCCTTCTCCGCGATGCCGTAGTTCAGCTCGTTCTGCGTCAACGTTCGGCTGACGAACATCACCGGTATGTATACCCCGTCATGCTCTTGCGTAAGTGACGCGGCTACCGCCCACTCGCTAGCGTAGACGATTATTACTGGATGCTTTTCTATATCGAAGTGGTGTAGGATCGGCGTGTCCGCTATCTTGTTCTTCAACGCGGTAAAGGCTTCAGCTTTGCTCCACTTGTTGCGCCCATCCATCTCAGAACCGTCGCCGTCTGGTTGCCTCCCCGTCGACCTCTGCCTTAGTTCTGCAAAGTCGACTTCCTGTAGCTCGTACAATATCGCCGCATACACAGCCAAATTCTCGACGAATCGGCCATAATAGTTTAGACTCCCGAGGAACGACTGCATTACTCGGAGGGTCTTCGGGGATGGCAGGTCGGTCAGAGATCGTAGATCCTTAGGGTGTGCCTCCAGGCCTCCCGCGGACACTCGATGACCGAGGTAATCCACCTTCTTGAGCCCCTAACAAGTCTTGGCCACACTGGTCGACAGGTTCCACTTGTTGCATGTTTCCAGCAGTTTCCGCACTCGTTCACAAGGTGACCCCAGGACGTGGCAGTTACCAGGATGTCATCGATATACGAGCGTCGGCCCAGCACCGACGGTTCTCTAAGAAATATCCACGATGTGAATTCATCCAAGCCGACAGGAAACTTAGTGTGTGTAATTGGGAAATACGTACCGTTTCGCCAAAGATTATGGTGTCACTTCAAGCTTTAAGGAAGGCGGAAAAGTACTTCAGGTACGTTTTGGTCAAGATGGTTTTCGAAGTGTGGTCCAAGTTTGTTTAAGTACTGCAGACATATCCTCTGAATGTTGCCGGGTTGGGTGGCGCCAACTTGTCACGGATACGCTTCTGTCCGGGTAGTAAGGTGTGAGGGTTGTGGCATGCGCAGTAATGTCACTATCCCCAGGATGTGGAAGGTGCGTCCATCTCAAACCAGGAGTCGACATTGGGATATTGTCTTAAGACAGTGTACCGAGGTCACTGAGGAAGGGTGTACCGCCCCAGGCTGGTTAACAGAGCAGGGAAAAGCCCTCGCTCTTGGTAGTGGGAGGATTTCGTGCCAGAATTCTGATGTGGTATCACTACGCTGTAAGCCGCAGCTCAATCACCTTGCGAAATACTTTTATGTTGTATTGTACTATATATACTTGCCTCCCTAGCTCTCTCTCTCTGACTGTGACGTGTGGTTTGTGGATGTGTGGCGATTTGGTGGGACCCGGCACTTGCGGGCTGACAGGATTGAAATGCGCCCACCGGATGAGCGCTCACATCCGGTGCGGAGTTACGTATCCTGTCCGTCCGCCGGCTTCCCTATCTACAGGATAGGCCCAAGGCGCGAAAGTGTGGCCAGTGAACGTATCCTGGCCGCTGCCTGCATTGGCTCATTTCAAGTTGTCGGACTACCCAGTGAATCGCCCCCGCCCGACATGATCGTTCGCGCACAAGACCCCGTTGGATCAAGCCTCGTGTTGTCCGAGATGGATCGTGGTGCACTCGGTGATGGCGTACCGAATGAAGAAGTGCCACACCGGATGAGTACAAACAAGATCGAGCATTCGGTCCGTCCCGAGTGCCTTCACTGGATATCAACGCACCAAGAACAAGTCCAGTGCGCGCCACGTGTGTGAACACAGCGGCGTCGACCCAGACCGGATGAGACCAAGATCCACCAAGACCCCAAGCGACACCGAATGAGCCGCACGTCCGAGGGAGAGGTCCAGTATCCAGAACGAAGAGACGATGTACCCAGCTACCTCGGTCATCATTGATGACTGTACCAGAAGGAGCGTTGACATCAACAAGTCTCCACATACCCAAACCAAGACAAGCATACTGAAGAACTGCCAAGCAGCACAAACATACTCAAGCCAAACTTAGCCTAGTATCAATCTGCCCCGCGACTGCTGGGATAGGAGAATTTTGGAATAAACCCTTAGTTTTATATTTATTTGTATTATTGTGGCTTTCAACAATTTTGCCGCCCGATTTGACGCGTTATCTCGGAGTCCGATTTATATAAAATGGAGCTCCAACATGATCGGTGAATCCGATTTAGCTATATCTGACCTGAGTTAAGAGCATAAGGCCTAGAGGGGAGGCATTCCAAGCTGGCCATACCTCCTCACCTCTAAGGACGCAGCAGAGCAAGAATGCATTGAGGGCAACAGTACCCTGTATATATCCATTTCATTTCACTATGGTCAGCTAAATCACTTGTGCCATCGTCTACGGCAGCTACAACTACGTTCCACGCCAATCTGATAGGGCCCGAGGAAAACTTTGGCAGCGGTCCCTTTTGCCGGCGAAAAGCGGCATTTCTGGCACCTGTTTCACAACTCGGAGCCCCCAGCCGCAAATCAGGTCAGATATAGTGAGCTTCCGTCAGCACTTCCTGCTAAATCGGAGCCCTCTAGCAAATCGGGCCCGATATATCGGATCTCGGACCACCCGATTTGCCAAAACGGATGAAAGCCACAATAATTATTTTACTTATTAATTCGGTCATCTCCTGCGCCTGCTTCGCAGCCGCAGTATCTGCCCGGCATTTGCCTTAAAGCTGTAGATGCAATATATCAACAGACAATGCTCAACAAAATTAAAAGGCGAACCCTGGCTGAGGTCTATTTGCAGCTAGTAGAATCGGCATGCTATCACACAGTACAGTCCACCTTTATCGTCCCTTTACTTCGCCACAGTCAATGTATTTATTGGTTCATACCGGTGTTACAGGTATCGTACCGGTTCAGGTTGCCCACCTTTTGGAGGCCCAGTGCGCCACCGGTTCCATACCAGTGTTATGGGTATCGTACCGGTTCAGACTGCCCACGCATATAAACCTTTTGGGCCCAGTGCGCCACCGGAGTCGTACCGGCTTCATAGAGATGTACCAGTTAGATGTCAAGAGGGGTCATCTTTTGATTTGACGTACCACGGATATAATCCTATTTGGTCTGCGATAGCAGCACTAACGTTGCTTCCTATCCCAGTAAAACCTACATTATTTAAAGTCAGTGAAGTGATAGAAGATAGCTAGCCAAACGTCAAGGTCAAACAGAAACCAATTTGCCGAGAATAGGGCGCGCCGCTTAGCACTCCTCGTAAGACTCGGCGATCGTCTGCGCGGTGCGGGACGTGCTAGCTTTCGCGACCACATAGCCCGTAAACAGATCCACCCAGATGATCATTTCGGCGTTGCCTTTCTTCGACTTCGGGAGCGACGGGATGTGATCCATCGCAATCACCTGCGATGGGTACGTCGCTCGGATGTTCTCTGGGGATCTCCCTCGGATCGTCGGCCGTCCCTTGCCCGTCTCGCAGTCGACACATTCACCGACAAACTGCTGTACGGATCTAAACATCCCCCTCCAGAAGAAATGGGTTTTGATCCGTTGGTAAGTCCGACTGATCCCTTGGTGCCCTCCTTCCAGACTCACGTGGTGGTGGTGAAGTAGGTCCGGTTGCAAGGACTCCGGCACAACTAGCCGAAGCAGACCATCCCGATCCGCTTCAGCCCTCGCCGACGGTGCGCAGTAATACAACAAATCCTGTGTGTCCGCTGCTAACATGCTGCAGGTCTTAGCTTCCGTCTGCGACATGGTCTGTACCTTCCCCTGCAAATACTATTTCAGCTGATGGATCCACATATCTTCTTTTGCCAAGGACATCTCGTCCAGCTCTAGGAGTGCAGATAGTGAGGGCAAATTGTCGAGGTTAATACCTCCATCGACATCGCCCGTCACTCCATTCACGAGTGCGTAGAGCTGCTCGCTCTCGCGTGGAGACTCGCCGCTTGACACGCCCTTCTCGACACGCCCTCGCCCTTCTCGACTCATGAGATCGCAGACGCCTTGCGTCACGCAGCCAGCGCTTTGCGGCGCTGTCGCCTCTTCATGGACACTGTCCGCCCAGAAGAGCTCCGTGATTTCGCGTGCGTCTTGACGCTAGGTGTCACCACCTCATTCAGCTCCAGAGGAGCTCCAATGTCTTTACCAACATTCAGCGAAGGGCTGCACGACCCATTCTCATTTTCACCCAAAGCATATTTATTTAGATTAATCTATTCGAGATACGCAGGAAGCAGTTCCCAGGTCAAGTCGCTTTCACAATGACGATCAACAAGCCGCAAGAGCAGCCCATAGAACACCTTGAACTCTATCTTCCAGAACCCGTCTTCCCCCTCGGCCAGTTCTATGTTGCTGTTTCGCGTGTTACCTCTCGAAAAAAACATTAAGATCTTAGTGGAAACCCCGGAAATGATCGGCGACGACGTGTACACAAAACCATCGTGTACAGAGAGATAGTAGTATAATAGTAACATATTCCTGTTTCAGTAAGAAATGATAAATTTTAGCAGAGAAAATCCATGCACGTATTGTGGTAAAAGTACAAAATTTAACACTTAGATGAGGGTCCTTGCCGGATATAAATCCCGCCGAGCATAGCGAGGCGGTCACTCTTTACTCGGCTAAAACCGGTTTAAAGAGCCCCGCTTTGCGGAGCTTCGCTCGGTTTGTTAGAGCATTTCCACCGGTCCGACTAAAACTTGGGCTACCTGAAAAGGTCCAGGTGCGGTAAATTCGTACAGGAGAGACCGAAAGTCGGTGCTAGAAATAGGTCTATTTTAGGATATTCACTGGTCAAATCTAGCCAGAGGATAGTCGGTGTTACTTGACTTTTGCATGACATCAAATTTGGTCGGCTTTTGTCACCCTGTATCAATTTATCCGAATTGGGTGTGGTCCCAATTTTAACTTTTGTTCGGTGGTGGAAATGCTCATCGGAACTCTTTAGGACATAAGAGCATCTCTACCGGTCAACAAGCATTTTGGCAATAACGATTTTTGTCCAAACTTTTACGAGAAAAGATTCAATAGGCTTCGCCCTGGGTCAACAAATCTTGGTAATTTGCTGGCAATTCTTGTTGGAGTCCCGATTTGGACAAAGACACCGACATAATTGCTGGATTTTTTTGTTGGCAAAGCGCCTAGAGGATCATTTATGCAAAATGGTGTGCAAACACACCAACGCTCACATGTCTGACCGAAGGCGCTGAGCACCACGTTCGCGGCAATAGCGCCCTAGTAGCGCAAGGTTTGTAGCGCTACTGTGTCTTACCACCTTCCCTAGACTATGATATACAGGAAGAACGTTGTTAATCATCACAGTTCAGCATGTGGCCCTCGAAATCGGTTGATATGTACTGTCTCGTGCGACCGGGCAGCATTTTGGTGGGGATGCAATATTCGTCTCACTCCTGGGCCATATTCACCTCACCCGCACCGGTGATTTGGTACATCATTTCTATTATTTAGAAACTTCTAAAATGTCTGACACATCATATATAATATTGTACGTATTAATATAATATATTAATACGTACAATATTATATATTATGCAAGCCACGGCATCGTCACGTCGTGATTTGGGGGTAGCCTTCAAGCGAAGAAGGTGTGAATCAACACAAAGAGCTAGGAACGAACAGTTTGGGAGAAAATCACTTGGTTAAACTATACGGTCTTCTATTCGAGATATCACGAACTTCCTGCAGGAGGGGGACGAGACCTACAAGATGACCGGGTGTTTAGCGCGGCCGGGCGAGAGCCCGCCCAGCGATCCACCAGACCACGGAGGGGTGGTCGACTTCCCGCTGGCGCAGCCCCGACCTTACATTACCAGGGGCTGGGACTGAAGGCGAAAGACGTCTCGGACTCCCGGCATCGACCCGCTAACAGCGAAGCGGCCTTTGCTGATGCTCGGACTCCCGGCATCGACCCGCTAACAGCGAAGCGGCCTTTGCTGATGCTAGCCACACCGAGAGACGCGAATGGCACGGAGGAGAACGTCTCAAGGGATCAACCCGACAATGCCCCAGCAGCGTCGGATGACGAGTCAATGGGAACGACATCAGAGCCCATGCTGTACGACGATGCGGAGGCTGGGTAACTCTCGTTCACTGAAATGTACGCCTACTTAAAGAGCCAACTCCAAGGGCTTACCGTGGAGCAAGCTCTAGAGGTAAAAAGCGCGGTCGACGTTACTCATCAGCTCTTTGCTGAAGTGTTTACTAGCCATGAATCCGAGTGGTTGCCGCCGTCTCGCCGTCGATACCCGGGACTGGAGCCAGAGGAGACCGAGAAACTGCTCCGTTTGGTTTTAGCGGACATGACGGAAGCCACGGCAGACGCGCGCAAATGGAGGGCAAGACTACAAGCTCTGACCCGAGCCATTTACAAGTCGCGGCGCTCACTCAGCGAGACGCTCACCGTGCTTGAACGAGCCGTGCAAGCAAAACCAGGGTCGATGGGAAATCCTTGGTCGCAACGACTATTTGGACAGAACGAGCAAAACGAAGGGACAGCCTCCGCGTCCACTACCGGGTCGTGACGCTACCGATTTCTATGCAGTGTCTACGAACCGGACGAAATCTCGGTACTGCGGGAGCTGTGCGAAACGCGCTACGGGTATCCAAGCACGATTCGTGAGCTGACGAAGCAAGAAGAAAGGGTAATCCAGGGACTAGTTGAGGGTACTGTTCCTTGAGCCAAGCTAGCTGACTTCTTGAAGCGAGTGTGCACACACCAGGCTCTTCGGCTGATCCAAAAATACCATCCGCGCGCAAGTAGAGGGGGACCTCATCTTGCGGCTTGATCCGAAGTTCAAGATCTACCCACAGTTTCAAACCCGCAAACGCCTAACCAGCGAATTCCTACTAGGAATTGATAAAAGTGGTTATGACCCGGCTAAAGTCGTCGCGATGCTCCATGAAGCAAAGCAAATTTGCTACGATCACACCCGCCACTCTATCCACTTGAGCTTCTGGACGCGAGAGCAGGCGACCAAGTGGAGCATGGAATTCAATCGGCTGCTCTTCCGCAACCGACATTTCCCGCTCCGGAACACCCATGAATCCGTACATGAGATCCCGATGGACCAAGAGCAACGGGCACAAAAGGTTTGGGCGTGCCAAGTGGGCGCAGATGGTATTCTCAATGAGCTACCGCGTGAACGTTATCACGTCCGCCTGCTCAATCTGGATCGCTACCTTGATGAGGGCGCTATTAATGCGTACATTCAGGCAAACGTTGCAGGGGTCTACACTACCTGGTAAGAGCCGACGCCAGGTAACCAGGCCCTACAAATGGACACGTGGGATATCTTCTTCCGAAGCTCTCACTGCCCCCAGTTCCTAGCGGGTATGCGCCTTATCAACTGGGAGGGCACCAAGATTCACCACGTCGGCCGCAGTCCAACATCGCCGTGCTTCTCTTGCGGGGATAACGGTCATATGCGAACGGTATGCACTGTGTCGGACAACTACTGGAGTACACACTACTGCCTCACCGTCACAGCAAAGACGATATCGGAGCTTCCGCAACGACCATCCACAATCACCAGCCTCTCTGAGCTCCCGAAGCTTTGGGTAGATGAGACTACTGAACCACACCCCAAGCGCACGACAGCCCCGGTAACCAACGCGAGGAAACACCAGCAGCAACCCAAGTGTCCAACCCTGGCAAGATTCTTCAACGTCCAGCTGCGAATAAGCAGCTCTCTCCATTCAACGCTGCTACTGGTAATGCTAAGCGGTGCACAGTTGGTATCGTGTAGAAACACACGATTTTACGAGTCCCCGCCCTTTCAACCGAAGTCTTTAGGACGAGCTCTACCAACAACACACGCCTACCCCGAACGGTCGGCTGATATGTCGGGATGATAAAACCTGAAGACCAGGTCCGATCCCTTATACGGGCTGGAATGTGCCTCCCTGTGTGTTGCGGGTCAGTTTGGTTACCCTTTGGTTCAAATATAAGAGCACCCTGTACTTACTCGGAAGCGAACCCTTCGTGGTCTACACAGACCACGCATCATTGCGTACGGCTGTCAAGTCGCCACACATCTCGCAACGTATGGCGAGATGGCTTTCGTTCTTTGCGGAATACAACTTCCGGGTTGAGTACAAACCCGGAAGACTTAATGTGGTGGCCGACGCGTTATCGCGTCGACCTGACTACGCTTCAGCTGATGCCGACGTCAATGCCATTGACGCCATGCAATCGAGCACTCCCACGTCGTCGCTGTTGAACGACGTGAAGACCGCGTGCGCGCACGACGCGGACGCGAAGCTCTTGCTGGCCTACGGCTCAGCGCCTTCTGACAAAGCTCGTCAGAAGCTGCCGAAGCATCTTCGCGCTCGTGCACACCGTTATCGGGTGCACGACAGGTTATTGCTCTACAGTGCAGTCGACGACAACGCGGACCGTGTTGTCGTGCCCACTGACCATGACCTGCGACTCAGGATCATGTATGAGTATCACGATGCACCGACTGCGGGGCATCCGGGCCGTGAGAAGACATACCTTCTTCTCACGCGAGACTTCTCTTGGGCCCACCAGTATAAATGGGCGTGGAAGTACGTCCGTGCTTGCGATGTTTGTCAACGCGTGAAGCCTGCGCCTTTCGCCCAGGCTCCCTTGCAATCACTACCGACTCCGTCGGAGTGTTGGCAGTCCATGTCATTGGACTTCGTGTTCGGTCTTCCCCCGGACAGCCAGGGGAACACGGGCGTTGTGGTCTTTGTTGACCGCTTCAGCAAGATGGTACATCTTGCTGCGGTACCCGCTGAAGTCACTGCGAAGCAGACTTCACGTCTGTTCGTTGACATGGTGTTCAAACACCATTGGATGCCGACCGACATTGTGTCGGATCGGGACCCGCGCTTCACTGCGCACCTGTGGCAAGAAGTGTTTACACTTCTTGGGAGCCAACTTTCGATGTCGACTGCGGACCATCCACAGACGGATGGGCAAACCGAGCGCGTGAATCGCGTGCTCGTCGACATACTCAAGAGCTACGCTCACTCGTTCCAACATTGAGCGAGTGTCTGTCGATGGCGGAGTTCGCCATCAACAACTCGGTGCATGCTTCGACCGGGCATACACCGTTCTACGTGAATGCGATGCGTCACCCACGCCTCCCGAGCCTGCTCGGGAGGCGTGGCTCCTTCCGTAAGTGGGGGAGGATCTACAGCCGCAACACAGCAGCCGCAGAATGCCGCTGACACTTGCACAGTGTCAGCCGCGATAACGCGCAAGAAGAAGAAGAACGCGTCTGTGCAGGGCACAGACGTCACTAAGAACAAGAACAACGCGTCTGTGCGGGACACAGACACTATCTCTACTGGTGAGGACGAGCTGAACAAGTTCAGCTCGGACGCAATGAACTTCGTGCAGCGCAGACAAGCCGTCATTCGGTTTGTCCAGGACGCTATTGCAGCTTCTGTCGATCGACAGAAGCTGAACGCAGACAATGTTGGCAGGGGCAACATAAATGAATTCAAGAAGGGTTCATTGGTTTTGTTAGCTTCTCAAAACCTGCCTAGACATGCTGTTTCCGACTTCGGGGCAAGCAAGCTTGCTCCGCGCTTCATCGGGCCGTCCACAGTGTTGGAACGGCATGGCAACGCTTACACGCTAGACATCCCGTCTAGCATGCGCCTCCATCCGACGTTCTACGTCGGACGGTTGAAGCCATACCTGCAGCACGAGCTACCTAGCTCGGCTGAACCGAAGCAGAAGACTCGGCGGAAGCCATCATCTTCTCCAGCGCGAAGCCGCGCTGGAGCAGCAGGTCGAGCTGGAGATCCAGCCCGGCCGGGACGATCGAGGCGGTCTAGGAGACCGTCGCAAAGTAAGGATACTCAAGAGCACCGAGCGCAGCGCTCTGTAGCTACTCCACGACCGGAACTCGGTCGTGGGGAGAAGCGAGATCAGGGTCAACACCAAGTTGACCACACACGGGGCGTGTTCCCACCACCGCCGCCACCAATTCGTGACGCACACGGCTCAACTCGATGGATAGTTGAGCGGATTGTTGACCACAGTATCCCGAGAACGAACTTAGAACCAGTTCGATTTCGTATTCGTTGGAGAGGATTTCCTCCCAACCAAGATACATGGGAGCCGCGGAACGTCTTGCTCGAAGACGTTCCGGACATGGTGGAGGCTTACGAAGCCCACCATGCACTACACACTGGACAGTAATGCGAGCGCCGTTGTTAACAACAGCACCCGAAGACACTTCGAGGGCAGGCCGTGGTGCCTGCCCCCGCGGCAGCGAAGCGCTTCGCACGTTGCTGCGCATGATACTCAGCAGCAGAGAGGTCCTCCGCTGCTGCACCAAAGGTCTTCAACTTCGACGTGCTCGTTCTATCACGAGCACGCTCACTTCAAAACGTCATGCATTGACCAAACAGTCAATGGTGGTTGACGTGCCGAGACCGGCACGTCTAACCTTGACGGGGGGATGGTGTAACGGGGTTACACGCACAAGTGGCTACAGCCACTTGCAACTCTAACAGACGCGATGTCTGTTAAAGGTTCAAACACTTCCTCGGTCTTGGTGTACGTTACATCAAGTGCCACATTCATTTACGATCACCACGACGGGTGGTCCATAGACATATAGGATTCCTATTGGTTGAAAGCAGCATCTTTTAACGAATGCATAGCAAAGGAATTCTGCCAACCAGCCGTTGGCAGATTCCCAACTTAGAATATTACATTTAGAGGAAGTCAGAAACATAAAACAAAAATAACAGATCCCACCTTTACCAAAATCAGCTACTTAGAGTCTTTATCTTGTTTAAAGTATACTCGTGGACTTCGACTATACTTAACTCAAGTAAAAGAAACCTACGCTTCCTCATACACGTGCGCACACGTGTAAGCTGTTGTAGTGAGCCAAGGTAGGCCCATTACAAGGGGCATCGCATACTCCATGATAGCAGTGACTGCGTTCACCATCTTGTAGTCGATGCATAGTCTGATATCAACGCCATTCTTTTTCAGTACGATCACGATCGGTGACGACCATGGGCAGTTCGAAAACGCGATCAGACCGGCCTTGAGCAAACCTCGCAGGAGTTCGTACAACTGCTTGAGGTGTCGGAGGGGAATCCTCCGTGCTCGCTGCTTGATCGGAGCATGGTCCTGCACATCGATGTCACACACCACACCGTACGCCAGTGGTGGCAGAGCCTCGAGCTCGGGGAACTGTTCGCCGTCACCCCAGTCCGAACTGCCTTCCAGTCCATCCGAAGGTTCAGCAAGGTGCTGGCTCTCAGTCACCTCTTGGTCTTCGACATCCGCATCGGTCCTGACGTCCAAATCTTCATCACTCTCGGTCTCTTGGTAACTAGTGCCGTCGGATTCCGCGTGTACGGGAGGGAGCGCCGCCGGATCATCACCCACTGGTGAGCCGTCGGCGGCGAGTTGCTCCTGCTCCTCACGCTTCGTGATTTCACGTTCCCATTGTTCAGCACAACTCGGCTGGCGTCCTTGCGTTCGCGAAGCCTCGGGTGGCCTGTGGAACACTCCGGTCGGCGACGCATACTCTGGTCGATCAACAGCCGAAGGCTGAGAGGTCAACCAGTCGGCGTACGCATCGCACTCGCGCTTGAACACCGTCTCGTCCCGACTCCCGTCGTAAGCTAGTTTCTGCCAGTCCTGGTATCGCTCCGAGCTGAGTCGTACGTAGCCTTCAGACTTCGGTAGGTCACCGATAGGCACCCACATCAGCATAGGCGAGTGAGCGCGGCAGACCGTAAAACGTTTTGACACGTTCGTCAACCGCACTCTGTCTACTTTGCCTCACCGAAACTTCGTCACCATAGGTAGCAGAGACTTCGTGCGGCGTACCCACACCTCGTGCGTATCCAGAGGTGGTTGCCGGCTCGGCCCTCTGTACTCCGCGAACTCTCGGCTTTCAATGGCCAAGTCTTCGGACGGACCGCTGTTGACGTGTGGGCCTTCACCTTGATTGCTCAGCATGTTCAACGTCTTGATGAGCGGAATGCTCACCTCGTCCGGCAACCTCGCGAACAAGTCCATTCGCACTCCTGTCGGGATCATAAAGTCAGTGCCGAGAACTTCGTCCACCTCAGCACCATGTTCCATGATCCACAACTCGAATTCGTACACTCTGCTCTAGCCGAGGGTTACCTTCACGAGAGTTCGTCGCTCAGTCGTCATGGTTCCTTTTGTAAAACCCTTAACCTCCATGCAGCGCCCGTGACCTTGGATATCACGTAGCCGCAACTGCTTCGCAAACCTCTCGGAGACCACACTGATATTCGCTTCAGTGTCCAATAGAATCCTCGTTCGAATGTTATTCACTGCGCCCTTGACCAGAGCTCTCACACGGGCCCGCTTGTCGAACTTCTGCGCAGGCCACCACCCCAGCCTCTCGCCTGGGAGTAACTTCGTCACCCCACTGGGCGTTCGGCCAGGGCGTCTTTCTTGCACCGCGTTTGAGATCCAAGCCTCGGTACCATCTTCGTCTTCATCATCATCGTTCATTCCACTTGTTACACCTCCACCGAGGGTTGCCCCTCTCTCCTTTTTCCTTTTCGTCGTTTTCACACATTCCTTGTCCTCGTCGTTCGACCGTTTGCATTCGCCCACGAATGCGTAGACGCAGTCTGCGTCTATCGCGGGCTCAGCTAACTGTGGCAGCCCGATTGGGACCAGCCCAGTTTCAGTTGGCGGGCTGCCTAGTTTAAATTGCCACCGAAGACTAGACTTTGGAGCTCTGGCGAGAGGTCCTTCTTGTCGGCCTTCGTTTTGATGAACGAAGTGAGGGCTTGCCGTGCTTCGCACTTGCCGATGTCATGCACTTGCTGACACAGCCGGCACCGGCTGTAGCAGTAGTGGGCAGAGTGTCCTTCTTCTCTACACGCTGCGCACGGTCCGTACTGACGCGGGCGACCATCCCGGTTGTCTCGGCCAGAGTGGCGGTTGTTCCGGTCGAATCCTCGACCAGGTTCACCACCCTTGCGCTGACGTTGGTCAGGTCGTGCGTACGTTCCTTCCGCTCCTTGACGGCGTTCGTGCTCATTGGCAGCGGCAACGTGAGCTCCTTCGTCTCCGGAGCTGCTAACGTCACTGTAGCCACCATCACTCGGATCACTCTCAGGGTAATGGTAATCACTGGCGTCACTGTCGCTGTCGATGTACGAGGCTTGACGTGGCGAAGAGCGCTACTTGTAGTTCAGCAACCAGATCAGACAGCGAGGCTTTAGCTAGCGAAATGCGCGGAACTTGGCGCGAGTCATCGCGACGACGCGAATCGTCTCGTCGGCGCGGGTCCTCGCGACGGCGCTCATAACTGCGGTCACGGTCACGACGGTAACTGTCGTGCGAAGCTTCGTGGCGGCGGTCATCACGACGGCGCTGTTGGTCCCGACCACGTGAGTGGTGAGACGAGGTCTCTTGGGGCTGTCCGCGCTCTTCAGACTTCAGGATGTCGTTGATCATGTCCTCGAGCTCATGAATGTCCTTCACTCGAACGTGGCAAAGCCGGCGTTCGAGGCTTCGGTCATCGCACGTCTCAAGGAACCGCTGCACATGGTCCTTCGCATCGCAACCACCACTCTCAAACAGGAGGCCAGCGTTACGAGCGTACCCGTTCAGTCGATTGGGGTAGTCACATAGGTGTTCAGAGGACTCACGTTTCGCAGAGCAGTAGCGAGCCTTCGCAGACTGGCTGAACTGTGAGCAGTAGTACTTGATGAACACATCGCTGAGCTTCTTCCAATGGCGTTTGGTCTTCTTCGGGAGTTGACGGAACCAGTGGAGGGCACCGTCCCGAAGGCTCAGTTCGAAAGCCATGCACCACTCATCTGGCGGAGTGTGCGTTCATCTCATAGGCAAAGGCTCGGAGGCACAGCATAGAGTTTTCACTCCGATTGCGGGCCCCTGAGAAGTTCTTGATCTGCGCGAGTGGTCGGTGTGTGGCGATCTCGAGCCGGGTAGTCGAACTGAGTCTCTCCATCTCGCCCACCTCAAGCACTTGCCGGGCCAGCTCGTCGATCGGGCTGTCAAGCCCATCGTCGTAGTCGGTAGCGTCTTCGTCATCATCGTCCTACGAGGAGTCGTCCCGCGGTGTTAACCGACGGCTCAAGCTTCGCGTGGAGCTTCGTTGTGTGCCCCGTCCGCGTCGCGAGCTTTCAGTCTCACGTGCAATACGTACGGCCCGACTGGCCGACCTAGGAGTCACCATGTGCGAGTCCTGGAAGTACGGCGTGCCTTCGGTCTTGGCAGAAAACACTCCATCCGTTGTTTGGCCGCGGTTTGAGCGCTCGGCTGACTTCGTTGGATTTTGCGGCAGCGGGATCTTCGACAGGTCAGCTTGTTCCTTCGCAGGACGAGCGCTCGGCGGGCGTCCCAAGGTCAGGTCTGTTTCACCGAAGCTCAGACGAAGCTTCCTCTTCCACTTGTGCAACTCCTTGCCAGCGAGGTCCGGCGTCCAACTCTTGATCGAAACTTCGGAGGGACGAGTCATCGGCTCACATCCCATGGCTCGGAGGAGGGACACCGTATCCTCGGCCACCTGGGTGACCGAGGTCGATTCAACGGGGTGTTGCAACTCCTCCTTCAGCTCAACCCATGTCGCTTGACGCGTCATCTCCAGGCTGAACTGTCAGATCCACTCGCTCGACTCCATCATCTGCTCGCGCATTCGACCGAGCACCTTGTTCGCAGCTGGAGTGCTGCTGTTCATTGTGGGCCGGCTTCCACGGATTCTTGAGGACCCTTAGTAGCCTGCACCAGAGCTCTCGAGGTCTCGGTGCCGTTCTCAAAGTCATCGTCCGCGGTCGGGTTTCGCCACTTCATTAAATTCCGCGACGAGGTTCCGGGACAGGGAGCGCGAGCCTCCACTACGTCCCGCGGACAGCATCGCACCCTCTTCATCACCAAACTCCTGCGTCGGCGCTGGAGTCTTTTCCTCCAGGTCTTCATAGTCCATCATCATGTCATCCTTGGCGTCCGAATTGTCGTCGACCGACTCTTCGAAGTTGACCAACCTCTCGGAGATCGTCGACAACCGTGACGTTAAGTCACTCGCGATCATTAACGAACCTTCGGCCGATCCTCACCCTGACTTCACCGGCGTAGCTGGTACCGCTAACTTGGATCCTTTCGCCATCTTGTATTTTCCTACACGACAACTGGTGCCGCGACCCGGGATTGGTGTGACCGATTGTGTGTTGTGGTCTGTGTAGGTTTGCCCTAACGAACATTGAGGAGAGAAAAAGAAGAAGTGAAGAGAACAAGAAACAAGAAGAACGAGTTTACGAGTCCCCGCCCTATCAACCGAAGTCTTTAGGATGAGCCCTACCAACAACACACGCCAACCCCGAAAGGTCGGCGGATATGTCGGGATGATAAAACCTGAAGACCAGGTCCGATCCCTTATACGGGCTGGAATGTGCCTCCCTGTGTGTTGCGGGCCAGGTAGGTTACCCTTTGGTTCAAATATAAGAGCACCCTTAGCCACGAGCTACGGCTAGGATGCAATGTGTAATGCGTGTTTTTCGCACTAAACCACTGTGGTCCCTCAGAATGGAAGGGTACCAGGCCAATTGAAGCCTCTTACAGGGGCGCCGGGGCGAAGTCTCGGCTAGAAGTCAAATACACTAGGGGTCCTCGCCTCACGCCCAGTCAAACGTACAACTGTACACAGAGGTCTCTACTACCTCTCAACACTCGGCCACCTACTCACTCTTGGCCTTACCAGGATGAACACTCGGTCAATGCACCTATGCTCACCGGCAGGCATACCCCGTGCAGCCGAGTGATTGATGTCCTTTCCCCCGCAACATGGGCATACAAACTTTAAGATAAAGTGTTGTTGATTTTCTGTACATGCCTTTTTATATACACGTGAACAAAGACAAGTGTTTGTCAAATTTTGGATTATTCGTTATGTTGGGTATTGTATTCTTTCTACAAGGTTTTGTGGACCACTTCGCCCAACGACTGGCCTCCAGGCGCCGGCCCCCTCCCGCCTTTTCCAAATCCGTCTCATTTGAGAATTTGCGCGCGAAGGGCTCAAGTCGACTGCGGCCAAGATGGTGAAACCGCGAGGCAAGATTCTGCGGGACAGTGAGGTGACGGCGCGGGACCTGTCCTTCAAGTCAGTCTGGCGCGAGCTGAAAGCTGAAGGCTGGACGCGCAAACCGCCCCCAGGCGCAGCCTTGATGATCGCTACTTCTACATCCGGCCAGGCTGCGAGTTGAGCGGAAAGGAAGGCGTGGACCTCTTTCGAGGAGAAGAAGCAGTACTGGAATACTACGCAAACGGTATGTTCATTTAGTTTATGCTGTTGGACGCACACTAACGATCTTTGCTGGTTGTATGCAGTACTGCGGAAGAGCGCGCGTGTCCCCGTTCCTGCTGCGCGTGGAGCCCCGGAGACGCCCAACTTGCTGCTGCTGCCGAAGTCGTGCGGCAGACGTATGGCGCAGAGATCGAAGCTGCTGTAGCCCGCGAACACGCTGCCGCTGCTCGGGCACGTGCTGCTACTACCACGGAGGCTACGACTCGACCTCCAGTTGCTGCTGTTAGCCTCGAAACAGCTGCCAACACCAGTGAAGACGTACCTGTTCCGGTTCAAGATGCTCCAGCTGCTGCTCAGAGTTGTTCAAGCCGATGAAGCTTCTCGCCAACCTGTCGCACAAGCTGCTGCTGGCCGCGGTGAGTCTGCGGCAGGGGCCACCACGCAATCGTCTACTTCTGAGACGCCGGCAACCTCTCTTCATCGCGGAGCACCCGGAAAGCGGCCTGCTCGACGCTCGGCGAGGCGTACATATGACGCGACGCCGGATGCGTTGCCAAGTACACCGCCACATGGTCGCCGGGCCATCGCGACGGAGCTCATCGCGACGTCTCCCCACTGCGCAGACAGCAACGTCGACACGGCTTCCCCCGCTGAGTCGAGTGATGCAGACAAAGGTATGTTGCATCTTATCCTGAATGTTACACTGAATCTTATGTTGAATATTATACAGCATGCTATGCTGTATCGTATCGTGCATTCTATTGTGCATACTAACTTGTGTTTTTTTTGTGGTTTGTTGTAGACGACGATGACGACGAGGCTGAACTTACTGCAAGGGGGACGGAGCTGTTGGCAGACAACAACGACAACCTGAATAGCATCGAAACGGAAGCAACGGATGAGTATGGAGTTATCGAATCCGGCGACGAGGCCGAAAGAGACGACGTTGAAACTGGCGAGTACGAGACCGACCAAGACACGGAGGCCCATTGCTTACCTGAAGATGTTGCAGATGATCCGGAAGAGACCGAGACGGAGATTGCTGCCGAAGTTCTTTTCGCGGAGAATTTCCTGGAGAGCTTTGGCGGAGAGGACCAAGTGCTCGCCGGAAACTTGAAGAACCCTGTGTTGCGTAGCATGACAGCTACCGGATGGGAGGACGTGGTCGAACCCGACATCCACCAGCATCTGATGGCTCCGTATGAGCCTGTCGACGACGCAGGCAGCTATCCGGGGTTGCGACAAGGTTATTCCGGCCCGACGGTTGAGGCGCTCCGACATGGTGACTCGCCTGTGGCACTATTCTTCTACTTCCTACCGGTGGTGCTGTGGCAGCATATTGCTGCGTGTTCGAACGAATACCACCGCGAGATGCTACCACGGCGAATTGACGAAGCATACCAGCGGTACCGGAAAAAGCAGCGGCGCAATCCTGACCTACCTCGCAGGACGCGCCGTGATATCCAGCATGACATGGAAACGATGAAGCCGATCATGCCCCATGAGCTCTGCCGATTCATCGGCCTGTTGGTTGCGAGAACCATTGCGCCATATCGTGAGATGTTGGCCAACCACTGGAAGACGACTGATGTTCTGGTGGCAGCTTTGGCTCGGTGCTTTCGCGCGACTGCTTCATGGAGATCTCACGCAATCTCCATTTCAACCCAAACAGCGACGCCAGGGCCCAAACAGACAGAGCGTGGAAGACCAGGAAGGTGGTGGAAGTTCTGCAAAAGACGTTCGCACGAGGGTACATCGCGCCATCCCACTTGGCATTTGACGAAACAGTTCTGCCAAGTCGCTCGTCCTTCAACAAGATGCGAGTCTACATGAAGGACAAGCCGCACAAGTGGGGCACGAAGCTGTTCATGTTGTGCCGTGCAGTCACCGCGTACTGCATTCGGTAAGTTTTTTTTTGGCTCATCAATTTAGCTGTGCTGTATTATGCAGCTTATTGATTCTAGTTTTGTTTTCACTATGCTGCATACATACAGTTTTGAAGTCTACTGTGGCAAGAAGCAACACGCCAGCGACGCGCACAAACCCGATATGAAGTCAGGACCTGCTGCCGTCGTGAGGAACTTGCTGGAGGTGTTCGGACCTGAGGCATGGAAGCAAGGAATGCGGTTAGTTGTTGTTGACCGCTTTTACACGTCCGTGGCCTTATTCATTCAGCTACTGCTGATGGGGTTCTACTGCGTGGGCACTTTTATGACTAATCGGCTCGGCTACTGCAAGCAAGTCATTGAGAAGAAGAAGACACGACCAGCCACAATTCCGCGAGGCTCATTCAAGATCGCTCGCTCGAAGCTTGTTCCGAACATGACGGCAATCAGTTGGTGGGACTCCCGACCAGTGCATTTCCTTTGCACGGGCGGGAGCACTGAAATTGATAGAGTTGGGCGCCAGGATGGTGCCGAGCAGGTGGAGGTGCCCTGCCCGCGGGTCGTCAAAGATTACACGCCTTCATGGGGGCGTGGACGTTCACGATCAGCTGCGCTTGCAGCGCTACTCGCTGCAACGCGCACTCCGCTTCAAAAAGTACTACAAGTCGCTAGTGCTGGGTCTGATTGATCTGGCGATTGTCAACGCCTACATCGTCCACAAGGCCTACCACAAGAACAAGGAATCCCGCCCCCTCACGCATTTTCATGATCAAGCTGCACTTACAGCTTACCCAGCTTCAAGCGACCGACATGTACGAAGGAAACAGCTTTGGGACGCAGCAGCAGCCAGCCAACCCAAACTACGAACCTATCCCAGTTGGTGTTGGCCCGCCTTCGAACCACACAGCACGCCAAGTCGACGAGTGGCGCAATGAAGGCACGCAGGCGAAGCGCAGACAACGCGCCTGCAAGGTCTGCTCTGCTCTGCGCTCCGGCGAGCAGCGCGCCTCGACAACGACGTACTTCTGCGGCGACTGCAATGAAGTGGGGCCGATATTTCTGTGTATGAGGGCTCGACGGAAGGTGCGCGGGGTGGCCATGACGTGCTGGGATATCTGGCACAAGGAGTGGGCCAAAGCTGATCCCAGTGGAAGTCGCAAAGCCCATCCGAGTTCGCCGCAAAGCAGACGCGACTGCCCCGGGAACACCTTCAACACCAGGAACCCCTGCATCTACAAAGAGACGTCGCACAAACCCGTAGTCCGTAAGTTGCATATTAGGCTGCCGTAAGCTGAATATATGCAGGAAGCAGTTAATGAATGTGCGTCCGTCTAGCATGTAGTAATCAATGTGTTTGCGAAGTATGTTGAAGCTGGGCGTTGGAATAATGTCGTTGCACACACTATCCTGGCTCTTGCCTAGGACCCATCCCAAAATGCATCATACGCAGCATCTTTTTGCACATAATCAAGTGTGCTTCTTGATTGCGTGAGTTGGCCATCATACTCACTTGACTTTTGTATGGTGCATAGAATCTATGCAGACCAATCACGAGCTTGCTCTAAGTTTGAGGGTGACACCCCAACTTTTCACTTGTGCTTCAGTATAGGAAGTTTGATTTCAGAAATTTTGAAAATCGGAGTAGCTACGGCTCCAGTTTCTGTTCGGCGGGTTTGGGGGAGTGCCCTGTCCATTTCTCGTGTAAGCTGCATTATTCTGGCTGGAGGAAATACTTGGCGGTTGCTAAGCTGTCGGTATGCACGATTAGCACGCTGTTGTCACCGGCAGGATAACCCCCTTGAACCCCTAACCATTTTAGTATACAAACCCCAAGTCTAATTACGCTGCATATGCAGTTTAGATGTTCTTTCGGGCTCCCGGTCTGGAGGGGTTAACCTGAAGCTGACCACGTACCCCAACGAGAAAGTAAATGCGAGCACAGTGCTGGAAGCCTGTGGACTACGAAAAATGCAGACGCCGCGAAGGATTTACCAATTAATCTATAATCACCACGGGTAACTGCCAGCACTACGTAATTGCTACGGCACTGCTCCAACGAGACTTTGACACGAAGGTAAGCACGGCAGCGCTTGAGCGCCTCACCGCCCAGATGAAGCGAGGTTTGGCTGCCGTGGCGGACCATACGAGTTCTTGCATGAAATCCGCTCAGCGTTATTGTGTTCGTTGGCTCTCCGTGAAGAGGACACTGATCCGAAAGCTCTGCCTACCTTTACAGCGCCACAATCTGAAGCTGAAGTCAAAGATTATCTGACCACGCTAGGCAGATCGCCCTCCAAACTGACATCGACGCTCGACGGGCGATACTAGGGAACGGATGTGTCTTTATGAATGTTAGCCAAGATTCTTCAACACCAGATTTTCGTTGTCGTCGCGCAAACAGGAATGGAGAATGCGAATTATGAGATTTGTGAGCCCGCAGAAGTATCTACGCGTGGTCAGCGCTTTTCTTCAGCGAAGGAGAGAATATTTCATGTTGGCAAACCCCGAGGGTGGATAAAGGCTCTTCAAAAAGCTTGTCGGTCGGCGGACTCGACTACGAAAAGCCCCGTTGTCATACCCCTCAGGGGAAACCACTACAAGTTGCTGAAGTTTGAAACCCGTAAACTACACAACGGCGACGAAGCAGTGGACATTGTCAGCGAAGGCCAAGCTGACACGATGGAAAATTGGATTTTCGTCTGGGCGCAGTGTGATTGGCTGAAAGGGGTGCGACCGGACGACATGGATGGAGAGACAAGTACGAGGATCTGGGACCCGGCGAACACTCGGCCAGGACGCATATCGACCAGAGACTCTGGCCGAGTCGCTAACTCAAACTGCGACTCTGGCCGGGTGTAAGTCTGGGAGATACGATCAAGGTATACTCAAGTCAAGATGTTTCCGACCGACCGGGCAGACCGACCAAGGATGGGCAAGGATTCCATGGAAGGTTGAAGGAGGTGATTTGTACCCACGACTCTACACTGGACTTTGACCAGGCCGGGACGTCGACGTCGACCGCGATATAGTTAAATCAAGTGATAGCAGAATGCATGTCTTAGTTGAAGGAAGTTAGCCACGGAGATAAAAGATAAACAGAGTTCGTTTTCCTTGAAACCCGCAAGCCGCCAGGAAGAGCAGGAAGCGCAGGACAACCGGGCACCGCGGCTAGGTACGACCGTGGTTGGATCTCTCCTGAAGTAAGTACGCCAAGTTGGGTAAGGGGACTGGGGCGTACAGGCGTCTCAGGGTGATCCACCTATTTCATTTCCTAGTTGCAGCCGTATTCTCGCCCAGAGCGAGGTCCTGCATTTCATATTATCGATTACATCTCGGGCGGAGTGAATAGCGCCGCCTGGGACTTGGCCAGAAGCCTATTGTGTGGTAGGGTATTGATATTGGTTATTTTCTCTCAGTACATTTGAGAGTGGTGCGCGTTTGAAGTCGCCCAGGGTTGACCAGTGCCCTGGATACGACTCGGTAGTTGACTGGAGTAGTGACCCACCGTCCGAGGGTCCGAAAGAATAAGTGACGGCTATTTGTATTTGTGTATAACTCTGTATTTGTGGTTATCGTCCAGAGTCGTAGGGGCTACGTTTGGAAGTACGTATCGCACCCCGCTCGGAAACCCAACAGTGTACAACAACTCACCAACTCGGCCGAGCTCCTTGGTTCGAAGACAAACGACCCGAGAGGGATTGTCACAAGGAACACACGCCATCTCGGGCGGACATCTTCTGGTGTATTCGCCTGAGAAGTTCTAAGAGACTTTGTTCTCCCGGAACATTCGCACACTATACACCTGGGCGGAAAAGGCGTTCACCCGCCTCGCCTCAGCTGGTGCGCGTGCCCGGATTCGAACGAAGGAAGTTCACCGAGAGTTGTTGTATATTTTATTTGGATTAAAGAGTGAGGTGTCTACTAACCTTCTGACCAAGTTTCTATGACTTCGGAAGGAGAAGACATGCGCGACGCTGGACGTGAGAGTCGCGGGCGCGGAGACGTGTCGAGGAAGTCACGTCGGTCGAAGGGGCTGCCGCCTGAGGAGCACGATAGCCTGGACGAGGTCGTCCGGGCTGCTCGGAAGGCAGGTGCTGCGAAGCGCAAGGCAGCCCGGGAGGAGAAGGAGAGGTCGGCGGGTCTGGCCGAGCAAGCTGTCGAAGACGCGCACCAAGTGTCAACGGACGGCGAGCCTGGCCAAGACGCGACGGCGACTCCGGACGAGGCGTCTGTGGGAGGCGCCGATGTGGATGTGTCCCGGGCGGAGGGTCGAGTTTCGGACTCCTCACCGCCCGGCCAAGATGTGGGCCAGCAGCCGGATGCTCGCGCGTCCGCTCGAGAGGAGTCGCTGCCGCCGGTCCCGGAGGAGAAGTCTGGCCAAGACGCGGATGCGTCGTCGCCACCGGAGGACAAGACCCCGGCAGAGTCTCAACTGTCGACGGTCCCCGCCCGAGAAGACCCTCTGCCGAAGCCGTCGGTGGAGAAGCCGTTGAGTCAAGACGCGGCCAAGGCATACGTCGCGGCGCAAGTTTCGCGGTGGGAGCAAGTTCGGTCTGAACGCGTGCTCCCGCTGAACGTGGAGTACACCTGGCCGGATTCCCGGCCGGACTCACTGCCGTGGCTGAATGCCACCCTGGCCATGTCCAAGTACCTGGCGGCCCGCGCGACTCTGGAAGACGCCGTGCAACCATGCGTGCTGGAGCTCCGCCTGGACCGACGCGACCTGGCCACCGCCCAAGATGTCGTCGCGGCCGAGATCTCGGTCGCCGCCTTCACGCCGAGAGAGTGTGTCGCGATCCTGCAGACACTGCTCTTCGAGGCCGGCTTCCAGTTCGACAACTTGGTCCCGGTATGGTTCAAGACACATGCGTCCAAGATCGCGCCGGACCTCGTTCGAAGTCTGGCCGGAGACATCCAACGTCTCCTGGCCGTGGAGCTGATCGAGTGGCGAACGTTGTGCATCAGGGCGTCGTTCAAGGTGATTCCAGCCTTGGAAGCCGAAGCGAAGTCTGGGCAGACACCTGCCCTGGACTATCATGCGGAGGATCAAGACGGAGATTTATTGATGGACGAGTACGAGGTCAACCTGCTCGGCCGGAACTACGTTCTGCGCCTACGCTTGGCCGGCATTCGTTCCACCAGGAGCTCCAGCGGGTCCTCGGCCGGAGAACCCACGCCCAAGCGGCGTCAACACCGGCCGCCCCGCGCAGAGCCATCTCTGCCGGACACTCCGCTCGCATCGCTTCCGTCCGAGTTGCCGCCGTCTTCGACGTCCGCCCAGGAAGATTCGCCCGAGGTGCCGGCTTCGGACCCTGTCCCGAGCTTGGTCGGCACCACGGATGAGTCCGCCGGGGGCGCGACGTCCGGATCGTACGTGTCGAGGAATAGCTCGTCGGCGTCTTCGTCGTCGACGCTGGACTCTGGCGCAGGGGCGCACATGCCGTCCGTCGGTCCGCTGGCGTTGTCTGCCCGGGCTGCTGGGACTGCCGTGTCAGGCGGGGAGCTTGGTTTCTACTTGACGCGGCAGGTGATCCCGGAGCGCAAGGTGCTCCCGACCAGGAAGACGTCGACATGGCCGACGCCGAAGTGCCGGCCAATGAGAAGTCTGCCCGGACATCTTCGTCCAGGAAGGCGAGGAGGCATCGCGACTCCGGCCGGAGCCCTTCGCCCAGCGAGTCCGACTCGGACAGCACCTGGA
This sequence comes from Phytophthora melonis, assembly GCA_024211575.1. Classification (NCBI taxonomy): domain Eukaryota; phylum Oomycota; class Peronosporomycetes; order Peronosporales; family Peronosporaceae; genus Phytophthora; species Phytophthora melonis. The sequence continues at coordinate 3,529,016 of JAMXKT010000038.1, read as the reverse complement.
GTCGCCGCCACCGACACTCGTCCAGGCGGTCTTCACGGAGGCGATCTTCGTCGCGTCGCTCGAGCCGCTCAAGTCGCTCGAGCTACTCGCGGAGGTCCGGCCGGACTGGGTCGTCGATCTCGTCCGGAGCCGCAGAGGCTGCGGTGGCCACGCTTCATCGCGTGGACATGCTGGACGGAAGCTAGAGCGGCTATACGATATGTTAGCCGCCAAGGAGAAGCCCGCCCAGGAAGCCGAGCTCCAGCGCGCTCTGGCCGAGGCCGCACGGCAAGTCCGCGAAGCCGAAGAGCGCGCGCGTGAAGCCGAGAGGCGCTCCCAGGCTCCCGCCCAGGAGGCACCAACCATGTCTCCCGCCGAGGTGGCAGCCGCCGTCCAGGCGGCCAGCCTTCAGGCCGCGAGCGCCGAGCGTGAGCGCGTGGAGGCTGCCGCCGTGCAGTGGATGCAGCAGCAGCAGGCCGAAGCCGACGCGAGGCGCGAGGCCGAGCGGGCGTCCGAGCGCGCTGCCTGGACCGCGCAGGCCCAGCGTGACCTGGAAGAGAGCCAAGCAGCGATGAAGCAGGAGCTCGAGAACTTGCGTGCGACGTCCAAGAACATGCAGATGTTCCAGAACGAGCAGATACACAACCTTCGTGCGACTATCGCTGTTCAATCTGGCCGTGTGGCGCCCGCTCCCGATTCTGCAACCGCCGGTATGTCCGACCGGACTAACCCTCAACGAGCAACCAGAGCTGATGACGTAATCGATGACGCAATCATGGGAAAGGGCGCTGGCGACCGGTCGTCTGCTGAACCGAAGAACACAGCCGAACTCTTGAGACAACTTCGGGCGACCCTGCCGCCGGACGCCAATAACCCCAGACATGTCGGAAGCTCAACGTCGCCGCCGCCGCCGCCGGCCAACGCGAGCGTCGCCGCTCCCAAGGCCGCCGCGCCGCGCAGGTCCCCGGCGAGCGCGCCCAAGGACTCCAAGCACGGGGTGAAGCAGGAGTCTCCGCCCGAGAAGAAGAAGGCTGAGAAGAAGCGGGCTCCGCCCAAGAAGTCGGGCCGACGTCCGAACAGAGACTCCAGCCCAAGCTCAAGCTCCAGCTCCAGCTCGGACTCCAGCTCAAGCTCAAGCTCGAGTGACTCGGATGACAGTCTGGCCGAGGATTATACGACCTCGGTCGAGCTGCCCAAGAAGTCCGGCCAAGGCCAGACCCTGCTCACGCTTCGGCCGTATGTGAACTCGAGCACTCTGGAGCAGTTCGACGAGACGGCCCCGATGGGAACGTTTCCTCAACATGTCCGTCCAGGGTGGCTGGACCGAGAAGACCAAGCTGCGCGAACTGAAGATGAAGATGTCGACGCCAGTCCGAAGCTGGCGAGCACAGCTGGACGATCTTGACCGGGACAATTGGAAAAGGTTGGCCAAGGAATTCCGGCGGAAGTTCCTCAAGTCGCGAACCTCCGAACCGGAGCGGTACTTCACCATGAAGCAGAAGTCCGGTGAGACTGCTATGCAGTTCTTCTACCGTCTGAGCGAGGCTGCGATCAAGGCGGACATTCGCTACAAGAAGGACAAGAAGGAGTCCGCCCAGCACATCAAGCGGTTCATCAAACGTCTGAAGGACCACCAGCTCAGGGCAAGTCTGCGCAACCAACGGATCCGAAGCGTCGATGATCTCGAGTTCATCCTCGAGCAAGGTGAAGATTTGGATCTGGACGGAGGCTACGACACTCCGCCACCCCGCCGGGATTTCCGGGCGGACAACATCCCGCCCAGACGTTTCAAGTCAGGACGTCCCGGCCGAGCCTACGTTGGCGTGAGTGGTGGCGAGTCTGGAAGCGAACGTGAGGGGCGCGTGAGGTTTGAAGATGAAGTTGACAGTCCGAATGAAGACCCGCCAGAGCCTCGCGACTCTGGCCGAGGATCGTCAAAGCCAAGGTCTGATGACACGCCCAAGGTCACTGCTGCGCCAAGTCCTCCGACGGGACAAGAAGTCCACAAGATGATCCTGCGTGCGATTGAGAACTCAGGCTGGCGCCCACCGCTGCCGCCGGGCTCTCGCCCAGGATGGCAGTCCCCTCGGCCGGGATGGCAATCACCTCGGCCGGAGAATCCCGACCGGAATGAATTCTGCGAGAAGTGCAGCAAGTTCGGCCACAAGGAGAAGGACTGCTGGAGAGACGTCAAGTGTGACAAGTGTGGCCGGACCGGACATTCGGACTACGCATGCAGAGTTCGAGTGTGCTCGACCTGTGGCAAGTACCATGAAGACCTGTGTGAAGATGCCGAAGCACTCCAAGCCGTGAAGACTCTCGCTCGTCAAGGCATGCTGAAAGACCTGCCTGCCCACGTCCTCAAGAAATTGCTGGGCGGGAGGCCAATCAGGGGAAGTCGTTAAACGAGTAAGCCCGCTGGATGGGGATCCAGTACGCGCCGGGCCGAAACCCCAACGATTGTGTGTCTTAGTGTATGTCGGACAAGAGCTGAGAAAGAAGAACAACGATAACCAACAATGCATGACCACTGTGAAACAAGATGATCCTGCTGATCCTGAGCGAAGTGACCCTGCGTGGACCTGGCCAGACATGTCCGGCCAAGAAGTTCCGCCCGAAGTGGAGTTAGGTCCTGGGCAGAGATACGGATGGTGGGCGAATCATGATCACGAAGACAGTCGCGATGTTGCGTTGGTGCATGGAGCAGTGAATGATGTCCGGACGAGAATCCTTCTGGACACCGGCGCATCCGGGAGTATGATCAGTTTGAACCTTGCGCGTAGGCTCAAGCTGAAATTCCGGGTGTTGCCGGAACCGGTCAAGGTGACCGGTCTGGGAGGAGCCCCGACGTATATCACTGCGAGTTCGAGAGTCAAGATCACGCTTGGATTCCGTGTTGTCTACGTTCTGGATGTCTGGGTGACGAACATTGGCGAAGACGTGGAAGTCCTCTTGGGAATGAACTTCATGTATGCGGCCGGGGTCCGGCTGTGTGTACGAGAAGGTCACATCCAACTTCCGGACGAAGAGATTGTCCTCATGTGTAACACCACACTCCGTCAGAATCGAGGTCTGGATATCCCGGTGACGTCTGAACGGAACCTGTATCTCCGCCCGGGTGAACATGCCACTATCGAGATCAAGTACGGCCACAGCAATCCCCAGAAGGAGGTAGTCTGGGCAGGCCGAGGAGATCGCTGGGTCACCTGCATCAACTATGCGGCCAAGTCCTGGGCGAGATCGGTGAAGGTCGTCAACATTTCGAACCAGATGGTGTGGATCGACACGCGGACCCCTGTTGCACGGATTGTGGAGTTCGGGTGTTATCCCATGTCAGGACGGTTTGTCCGCCCGGGAAGTCGGAAGTACCAGGAGTGGCAGACACTGATCTACGAGAGCACGCCGTCTCCGGAAGAGCGAAAGAGGCAGATGGAGCTCGAAGACTTGGAGTGGGCCCGTCAACCTCCGGCCGTGAAGCCCGCCGAGTATCCCTGGCCGAGTAAGGTCCAAGTGATGGTCGACCGGGAGAAGCGGACGTTCAGGGAGATACCAGTGCAGTCACGCCCAGAGCCGCTGCGAGCGGAGTTGCCTGAGCTCGGCCGAAGATCATGTGCGATGTATCAGTCCAGACGAGTGATACGGTGGATGTTGGTACGCAGACAGCTCTGACCGACCTCGGCCAAGAAGAGGTGGCCAAGGAGACTCTGGACGTGGCCGAGTCGGACAGCCCAGCGGAGACCGCGAGTGAAACGGAACCTGAGGTGGAGTCAATCCGCCCGGAGTTGCCTGGCCAAGATGTTCCCGGTGAAGACGGGGAGCTGGACGATCTTCCAAGTTGCGCGATGGCGTCTACGCCTGTCCGGAAACTCGAAGAGGAGTACATCCGGTGTATGAGAGCCAACCAGGAGGACCTCGACTATGAGCCAGCGGTCTATCTCCGGGAAGGCAGTGAACTGATGTCTCAGTTACGCGAAGAGCTCGCCATGCTGCCCGGAGTTGAAGGACCTCAGCCCGGAGTGTGACATCTCCAAGGCCGATGTTGGTGAACCCGGCCGGCCGGCCGAGGTGGACAAGCTGCGAGGCATTCTGGAGTACCATCGCAAAATCTTCCTGGGAGACGGGAATGCTGCCCCCGCTCCGGCCAGGGGCGTGGTGTGTGATCTGGACGTAGGCGACGCCAAACCTGTCGCCCAACGTCCGAGGTCTATAGCTCCACACCTCTGGAAGAAGGTCTACGATCTGCTCAAGAAGTTGTTGGAGACCGGTTTGATCGAGTACTCACAGTCCGCCTGGGCTTCCCCATCGTGATCGTCTTGAAGAAGAACGGCGTGGACATCCGCATGTGTATTGACTACCGCGTGGTAAATGGGTTCATCCAGCTCTCGACATACCCACTTCCGCTGATCGACGACCTGCTGGTCGGATTCGAGTACGCCATGTGGTTCATGAGTCTCGACATGGCCAGCGGATTCTGGGCGGTGCGCATGACTGAGCGCGCGAAGTTGATCTCAGCTTTCATCTGTCCGCTCGGACATTTCCAGTGGGTGAGAATGCCATTCGGCCTGAAGAACGCTCCGCTCGTCTACCAAGCGGTAATTGACAATTGCTTGTGGGGCTTTGTGCGACTCCCACCGGAGGAAGAGAAGCTTGTCGACTCGGATGTGTTGGAGTTTCTCGGCCTGGATCCCTCAGAGGAAGATGCGTCTGCCCGAGAAGAGTCCGGCCGGAAGGTTCCCGCCCTGACTGATGCGATGACTGTGTTCCAGCGGAATATTCCGATGCCATCACATGTCGGCTCGGTTCTCGGCCGGAGTTCCTACATTGACGACATCGCCTATGGGGCGCCCACGTGGGACCAGCTCTGCGCGGACCTGAATGTGCTGCTGTTTCGACTTCGATATTGGAACATCTCTGTCAGTCTGCCCAAGAGCGAGTTTGGCAAGTTGGCCATCCCGTATCTCTCGCACGAGATATGTGCTGAGGGTATTCGTGCTACGCCCAAGATCGCGAAAGGCGTCCAGGATCTCCCGTTCCCGAAGACCCTGAAAGGGGTGCAGTCTTTCCTGGGAAGTCTCAATTATTACCATAAGTTCATTGAAGACTTCCCGGTCGTGGCTGCAGTTCTCTACGAACTCACGGATGAACAAGTTCGGTCCGGCCGAGATCTTTCAAGGGCCAAGGAAGCGTTCGAGATATTGAAGAAGAAGATTGTCTCGACTCCGCTGCTTCGCCATCCAGACCGCTCAAGGCCGTTCGTGATCATACCTCATGCTAACCAGTGGGCTGCATGTGCACTGGGGCGTCACTCTCTCTCACTGGGACCTGGAAGTACACAAGATCAAGCGAGATGAAGACGGCCTGCCGGCCATTCTGGGCGCAGGTATCACACCTCGCGAACATCTGGACGAGGTCGCGGAAAATCTCATCCCGGCCAAAGGAATCGTCAAGACTCCGCCCGTGATCAGCATCGAGATGCTGGGCGAAGATTTTGATGGGTACGTCTTGAGTTTCGATGGAGCCGCCAAGACTTCAACTCGTCAAGGCAGCTGCGGGTGTATCATCTGGAGACTCCCAGGCTGGAAGATCATGAGTGCGCATGGTTTCCTTCTGGAAGACGTCACGGTCAATGACGCCGAATATCATGGCCTACTCAAGGGCATGGAGTTGGCGTCCGCCCAGAACATCCAAGATTTGGTCGTCGTCGGAGACTCTCGAATTGTCATCCAGCAGGTGCAAGGACTCATAAACTGCAACCAACCAAATTTGCAGCGACGTCTGTCCGAGTACCAATGTCTGAGAGAGAAGTTCAAGTCGGTCAAGCTGGTGCACGTCAAGCGTGAGTACAACCAGGCGGCTGATTACCTGACGTCCAAGACGTTAGCGGCAGGTGAATCCTGGATGGTCGAAGACCCTGAGGAATTCAAGCATCTCGAACAAGTCTCGCGAATCCGGGAGAAGTTGATGAAGTCGGAAACTCCGGGCGAAGTGAGTGAGGAAGGCCCCGCCCAGGATGACAAGGCACAAGAGACTCCGGCCGAGGCTTTTCCAGGACCTGAGTCCGCTCCGTTGCCGATCGCCGCGCGTGTCATGGCCGCTGTGACAAGAAGTCACGCCTGAGAAGAGTCTGACCAGACCGAGCCTATGGGCCCGGTCGAGTTCCAGGCAGAACGCTGGAGGCGGATCAAGGCGCACCAGGACAACGACGCCCAGATTGCGGAGATGAAGAAGTTCCTGGCCGGAGATGTGAGCAGTTTCTCTCAACACCAGATTCGGAAGTTGTCGAAGCACGCTGAGCTGTTTGCCGTGGATGTCAGGGGCGTGCTGTATCGGTTGAGTCGTGCTACACGGGATCGACCAAGGGACATGCCTGATGAACCAAGATTGGTCGTGCCCGAGTCACTCCGCCCGGACATTCTCCACTACGCTCATGAAGATTTCCAGGGCGGACATCAAGGTATCACTCGGACACATGAAAAACTCCGGGCAGAGTTCTATTGGCCCGGTATGTATGCCGATGTGGAGAGGTTCGTCAAGGAGTGCGTGGACTGTGCAAGTGGCAAGGGGCATCCGCCCAACCCGGGTCCTTCGCCCGGAAACATTGAGCCGAGACAACCATTCGAAGTAGTCTCAATGTACTTCGTCACTCACTTGCCCAAGTCCGAGCGTGGAAATACTTTCCTGCTCCTCTTCCAGGACGCATTCTCCGGCTACGTCATGTGCAAACCGATGGATTCGACCACCGCCCAGGAAGTCGCCGAGGCATATGAGGAAAGGGTGTTCCGGCAGTTCGGGGCGAGCTCGTTATTACGTCACGACCAGGATCCCCGGTTCATGAGTGAGGTTTTCACTCGGTTCCGGGAACTCCTTGGGAGTAGGCAACGAGCCACCCTGGCCTACCAACCTCAGGCGAATGGTCAGCAAGAAAGGTCCGTCCAGACTGTCGTCCGGAGTATCCGGGCGTATGTCGCGGAGGCCGACCAAAGTGACTGGGATGACCATGCCGAGAGGCTGATGTTCGCCCTGAACACTTCGTTTGACGCGACCCGCCTGGACACCCCATTCTACCTGGTTCACGGCTGGGATGCCCGAAGCACACTGTCGGCTATGCTCGGACCAAAGCCCTCCAGCGTCCCTGAGCGAACCGCTTATGAGTGGCGCCGGAAACTCCAGCGTGGATACAGTTACGCCCAGGCGTGCGCTGAAGATCTCCAGTGGAAGGCCAAGCGTGCGCGCTCGGCCGAGCAAACACGGAAGTGGAAGGAATTGTCTGACCGAGTGAAATCTGGTTTCGAGGTGGGGGACGCAGTCTGGCTGTACATTCCGAAAGTGCAGCCCGGCCTGAGTCGCAAGTTGGCACACCTCTGGCATGGTCCGTTCAGGATCGCCGAGATGCACGATGACTTCCGGGTGAAGCTCAAGGTCGATGACACGGGTTACCGAGTCAACCCTTGGGTGCATGTTTCCCGGCTGAAGCCACGCGCACTCTACCCTCGACGACCATCCGCCCAGATCGAAGTTGACGACGACGATGATTTTGACGCTGCACTCCTCCCAGAGGACAGTTGGGAAGCCGACAATGACAACGACGAGTACGAGGTGGAGAAGATCCTGGACATGCGTTGGTCCAGGCGGACTCGTACGTCCAAGAGGGCTCGGGAGTACCAAGTGAAATGGAAAGGGTACGACGAGCCCGAATGGCTCCCAATGTCGCAGCTCAACTGTGGTGCGTTGCTCTACGAGTTCAACCAGGGCGCGAAAGCACGGGCTCGTTTCCAGGCCATGCAGGCCGGAGATGACCACCCGAGTGTGTAACCCCGGGCGGAATTTCTTGACCGGACCAGATCGTCGACTATGTGATTTCGTGGAAATGGAATGTGAATTGAAGTGAAACTGTGACCCGTCCAGGATGGCCTGATGCAGGAGACTCTGGGCGGTGACAAGGTTGGGAGGTGTGGGTGAGACGCCAGGCCGAGCGGGTTTGGCCGAGTGATTTTGGAGATGTGTCGACAGTGATGATATTTTGACTTGGATCCAGTATGACGATGATAAAGAGACCCTGGATGGAGCAATGACAAAGCGAGTGACGAGAAGGATATGAGAAGCAAGCAATGGCAAAGGCAAACGGACATGGTGGTATTGAATTAATGGAGGTTACGCTACTCAAGATGCATGACCTCTGCCACTCCGGCCGAACTACTCAACTGTGTAAGAGATTGGGTTGGCTGCGCGTTCCTTGGGCGAGAGCTCGCGAAGACGAAGGTCGTGCGAGATGTGCGCCATCCGGTCGGAATCCGAGCAGTAGTACGTCCACTGAGTTCGGCCGGGCTCCGCTCGCTCTGCCATCTCGATCTGCTCGGCCAAGCTGTACGGGTTACCTTGCGCGGTCAGCGTGGACGAGTCGGTCAGGTACATGTAGCAGATCTTGGCCGGGTAAACCCAGATGCCGGGCTCCTCGAAGACAGACGCAGGGACCCCCTTCTTGATGTAACGCTTGACGCGATCCTCCATGCCGCGGCCGACGTTCTCATGCAGCTCACGACGCCTCTCATAGAGCGTGTTCGCCAGGAGAAACTTGAGCGGGTCCACCTTTTCGCCTTTGGCCGCCTTGACCTTGATGCAGAACCAATGGAGCATGTACCAGAAGACCTCAGCGTGATCCCGGACGTAGCGAAGGTATTCGTCGATCCACTTGAATGACCCGGCCGGAAGCTCTGAGCGCCTGTGGAAGTAGAAGGCCTTGACTCGATCCTTGAACATCTGCTCCCAAGGTTTTCCGGCCACGATCCTCGCGTACTCCGTCTCGACCGCAGGCCACCGGGCGTACAGACGTTCCAGCCCGCCTTCACCCTTGTACGGACAGTACTCCGGGAACCCTGGCGTCTGGTTCTCGTGACCGCTCTTCTTGGGCGTATACTGGCTCAAGATCCCACGGCGACGCCACGAGAGGACACCCTTGGTCGGCTGCTCGATCATCGCCAACTCGGCCGGAGTCAGCTCATCGTATTTCTTCCGGGCGAGAGGTGACTTACGCTTTTCCAGCTCAGACCTCGCCCGGGAACGCTGACCGCCCGATTTCTTGGCCGAAGTGGAGTTTGAGCGAGATCGCCGCTGACGCTTGGGCGAAGGCACGAACACGAGCTTCTTGGGTTTGAGGCTGTCGCTGTTCTCGGACGAGGAGTCGGATGAAGATCGGATGCTCTGGGAGGATGCCTTACGCTTGGGTTTCCGGGCAGGCTCGTCATCGGTGCTGTCGCTGCTGCTGTCGACTTCATCGCTTTCGCCGGTCTTGGATTCGGCTGGAGCCGGTGTAACCTTGACCACTTCAACCTCGTCAGCTTCGTCATCGTCATCTTCATCAGGCGCGTTACCGTTGTCGTAATCCGGGTCCGTGACCTTATCATCCTCGGACGAACTGCTGTAGCCTTCCGCGTTTTCAGCGAGATCCTCGGCCAGATTGCTCAGGGGTGGCCAGGCCGGGGGAACGTATCCGTGGTCAAGCCAATCGTCCAAGACAACATCGACGAGGCCGGAACATACTTCGCCCAGGGTGTGGTATCCAGCTGGCGATGGTACATCATTGTCGCCAGCATCTTGAGGAGCGAGTCCCGGTGGAAGTGGCGGTGGTTGACCTGGTCCAGCCCCAAGGTAGCAACGGCCTCGTCGTACTCGACCCCTGAGCGCATTGTCCACTGCACATCCGGCCGGAGGTCCTGCCCCGCGACGAACTCCGGGAGGCGTGCACAGGCTTCCTGCACCGACAGCTTGAGCGGACACTTGGACGAACGAGGACCAACCTGCGACTCAGAGTGCACGCTTGGACGGCGCTGCACGACCTTGGCCTTCTTGGATGACGAGCCTCGGCCGGACCCTGACTTGGATGACCCCGGCGAAGACTGGCGCGTATGCCTGGGCGGAGTCGCGACTGGGACTCTGGCCGGAGGGGCATGGTCTTCGGTTGTCTCCTCCTGAGAGCCGGCCCCGGCGTCGCCCTCATCGTCGTCGCTGTCGTCCAAGAGAGGACCCGGATACGGAGGGTACATCCTGTAGGGCTTGTCCACCGCTTCCACGGTGATCCAGGTGCGCCAGTCCCCGGGCGGGTTCGCCCCGTTTTGAAACCGCCGAAAGAGCTTGCGGAGCCGTGGCCAGTTGCCTCGCACCTCCGTCCCTTGGAGTTGAGGAAGTCCATCAACCCGGCCGTGTCGAACCGTGTCTCCTGGGCGGAACGCTGGAGGTGGGCGATCTGCATATTTGCCTGCGCCAGCTGACCCTCCAGCATGTCCACCCTCTCTTGAAGTGCCGAAGTCTCCTCCAGGTTTTCCTTGGCCAGACTTTTGAAGTCACCCTCCAGCATGGCTCGGACCCCGGCCGAGTCATCCACGGCAGCCTTGAGTTGTTGCCGATAGTACTCGTCCAGGAACACGACATCGCGCTTGAGCTGGTCGTACTTCGTCCGGAGCTGCAGAAGATCAGCCGCAGGAGACTCCCGTCGATGTCGTCGAAGATGGCCTGACGCTGACGATCCCGGGCGAGAAGGTGGCGTATCAAGGACACTGTGTAGAAAACCTTTTGGGCGAGCTGGTGCACCGGGAAGTGCATGAGCAGAGATGCGAGCTCCCGACGAGCAATGAGTGAACTCAGTAGCCCCTCCAGCGAAGCCAAGCTAGGGGTTTCGTGGTCGAAGTACGGGCGGAGAACTAGCTCACGCACCTCGGCGGAGTCCCCGACGAGATCACACAAGTGTTGGAGATCCACCTCGGACAGACCCTCGAACATCATCATTGCCTCCAGGCCGCCATACCCTCGCGGAGGAAAGCACCTTCGTGGTGCGCGCGCACCCCGCCGGAATTCCGACAATGAAGGAGTTCTCGCCCAGAGTGTGCTCGGGCGGGACGGAGTAGCGCGCTGGCAACGAGTCGTGGATGCCGCGCGGACCGTGGTCGTTCGGGGCAGAGTCCTGCCCGGACGTACCCGGCGACCTGGTCGAGGTCCAGAAGCTGGAAGAGCGATGCAGGTCGGTGTGAGGAGCCTTGTCGACCAGAGTCTTGGCCGGAAAGAGGTGAAGTTCGCGCGCCCGAAGGTGCCCGCCCAGACGCGGCGCCGGTGTTCCGGCCGGATGAGGAGGTGTCTGCAGGAAGTTCGCCAGCGCTCATGTGTGTGTCGCCGTCGTCCCCTCGTCCTCCGCGTCGTCGTTGCGGTTCGTGTTGTCGCGCTTCTCCTCCTGCTGCGTGCCGCCGTCGCGATCAGCGTCGCTGACGAGCCCCCATCGCCGGCGTTCTTCGCCTTGTCGTCGTCTACGTTGTCAGGCGAGCTCTTGCAGTCGCCCCGGGGTCGACCTGCGAGGCGTCGGTGCCGGTGACCGCTGCGTCACCCAGTATAAGCAGCGGCTCCAAAGGGAGTGACGAGGCGTGGGCGACCGGGTCGGCGCTGGTGGTGTTGGCGGACATCGAGTGTCGGCGGAGTGGCGAATTGCGTTGTGAGCGACGGAGTTGTGGCAAGTCCGAGCGAGTGTCTGATGACCCCAGTTTTGGCTGAGAAAAATTCGGCTGGGAGAGGGAGCACAGAAGGGACGCGACCGTTGGGAGTCCGGGCGAATCAATACGGTTGTTGACACTCCGCCCAGACATTGGATCGTGTGGTCTAGTCAGGCTCGATCAATTCGGTGAATGACCTCGGTGATCAAGCGAGACCAGAGGGGCGGTTGACACGATGGAAAATTGGATTTTCGTCTGGGCGCAGTGTGATTGGCTGAAAGGGTGCGACCGGACGACATGGATGGAGAGACAAGTACGAGGATCTGGGACCCGGCGAACACTCGGCCAGGACGCATATCGACCAGAGACTCTGGCCGAGTCGCTAACTCAAACTGCGACTCTGGCCGGGTGTAAGTCTGGGAGATACGATCAAGGTATACTCAAGTCAAGATGTTTCCGACCGACCGGGCAGACCGACCAAGGATGGGCAAGGATTCCATGGAAGGTTGAAGGAGGTGATTTGTACCCACGACTCTACACTGGACTTTGACCAGGCCGGGACGTCGACGTCGACCGCGATATAGTTAAATCAAGTGATAGCAGAATGCATGTCTTAGTTGAAGGAAGTTAGCCACGGAGATAAAAGATAAACAGAGTTCGTTTTCCCTTGAAACCCGCAAGCCGCCAGGAAGAGCAGGAAGCGCAGGACAACCGGGCACCGCGGCTAGGTACGACCGTGGTTGGATCTCTCCCTGAAGTAAGTACGCCAAGTTGGGTAAGGGGACTGGGGCGTACAGGCGTCTCAGGGTGATCCACCTATTTCATTTCCTAGTTGCAGCCGTATTCTCGCCCAGAGCGAGGTCCTGCATTTCATATTATCGATTACATCTCGGGCGGAGTGAATAGCGCCGCCTGGGACTTGGCCAGAAGCCTATTGTGTGGTAGGGTATTGATATTGGTTATTTTCTCTCAGTACATTTGAGAGTGGTGCGCGTTTGAAGTCGCCCAGGGTTGACCAGTGCCCTGGATACGACTCGGTAGTTGACTGGAGTAGTGACCCACCGTCCGAGGGTCCGAAAGAATAAGTGACGGCTATTTGTATTTGTGTATAACTCTGTATTTGTGGTTATCGTCCAGAGTCGTAGGGGCTACGTTTGGAAGTACGTATCGCACCCCGCTCGGAAACCCAACAGTGTACAACAACTCACCAACTCGGCCGAGCTCCTTGGTTCGAAGACAAACGACCCGAGAGGGATTGTCACAAGGAACACACGCCATCTCGGGCGGACATCTTCTGGTGTATTCGCCTGAGAAGTTCTAAGGGACTTTGTTCTCCCGGAACATTCGCACACTATACACCTGGGCGGAAAAGGCGTTCACCCGCCTCGCCTCAAAGCGACATGAGCTTCTGTCCACCACGACAACCCCAGCCGAGTAGCAGGCGAAGTGGACGTCCAAATGGACGATGAAGAAGCGCCGGAAGCAACCCTAGAGCAGGCAGAGTCGTCTGAAGCTCAACCCAGGGAGGGTAGAGAACCGAAGAACTCTTGGCTTTCCCAACGGCGGGTCTTCAGGGTCTAGCACTGCGCGACCTCGGGTTGACCGACCCAGCCATAGTACAGGAATGGACGCAGCGTTTTCAGGTTACGGCCATGGAGCTGCAGGAATGACAGGAGGAGCTACGAGAAGTCGGCCCAACTTCGACCTATACCACGACTCAATCGAGCGGCAGCTTGGAGATTGAGCCTAACTGGACCCCGTCGCCATCGGATCGGACCACTGAGTCAGCCAAGGTGGAAGATGACGCTCCAGCTCCCGATCATACCGGCCTCGGACGCTTTCAGCATTCGAACCAGTCGCTAGGAGCCAATCGGCTCCTCCAGAAAGCGCTCAGGATGGAGTGGAATAAACTTCAGCAAGACTGGTCCCGCGTCGTGACCACACCATTCCCCAGTGGTCCAGCAACGGCAGCACAATGGGGTACAGCTGTCTGGTCAGCCCATCGGTTGTTGCTTCAACTGCTGCAGCGGTTCACTTCTCCGGTTTACATCCTAAGCACGATGACGGATGCAGTGCTAGACGAATGGACATTGGAAACGGAGAGACTGCCTGGTTGAATGCATAGACCAATTAATCACCCCAACCACAGAGCCGGCAACGGTGACGTGGCTGCGGGAATGGAGTGGCACGTTCCGCAACCAAACGCGAGACGGGCGTATTCAATTCGACCTCTACCCGACAAACTTCTGGGGGGTCATGAAGAAACGCAAATATGCACAATCGGAGCTGTTGAAGCACTGTCGGGAAAGTAAGTACCCGAAACTCTCTCGAATGATACTGGTAGCGTATACTGAAGAACTGCCAAGCAGCACAAACATACTCAAGCCAAACTTAGCCTAGTATCAATCTGCCCCGCGACTGCTGGGATAGGAGAATTTTGGAATAAACCCTTAGTTTTATATTTATTTGTATTAATTATTTTACTTATTAATTCGGTCATCTCCTGCGCCTGCTTCGCAGCCGCAGTATCTGCCCGGCATTTGCCTTAAAGCTGTAGATGCAATATATCAACAGACAATGCTCAACAAAATTAAAAGGCGAACCCTGGCTGAGGTCTATTTGCAGCTAGTAGAATCGGCATGCTATCGCACAGTACAGTCCACCTTTATCGTCCCTTTACTTCGCCACAGTCAATGTATTTATTGGTTCATACCGGTGTTACAGGTATCGTACCGGTTCAGGTTGCCCACCTTTTGGAGGCCCAGTGCGCCACCGGTTCCATACCAGTGTTATGGGTATCGTACCGGTTCAGACTGCCCACGCATATAAACCTTTTGGGCCCAGCGCGCCACCGGAGTCGTACCGGCTTCATAGAGATGTACCAGTTAGATGTCAAGAGGGGTCATCTTTTGATTTGACGTACCACGGATATAATCCTATTTGGTCTGCGATAGCAGCACTAACGTTGCTTCCTATCCCAGTAAAACCTACATTATTTAAAGTCAGTGAAGTGATAGAAGATAGCTAGCCAAACGTCAAGGTCAAACAGAAACCAATTTGCCGAGAATAGGGCGCGCCGCTTAGCACTCCTCGTAAGACTCGGCGATCGTCTGCGCGGTGCGGGACGTGCTGGCTTTCGCGACCACATAGCCCGTAAACAGATCCACCCAGATGATCATTTCGGCGTTGCCTTTCTTCGACTTCGGGAGCGACGGGATGTGATCCATCGCAATCACCTGCGATGGGTACGTCGCTCGGATGTTCTCTGGGGATCTCCCTCGGATCGTCGGCCGTCCCTTGCCCGTCTCGCAGTCGACACATTCACCGACAAACTGCTGTACGGATCTAAACATCCCCCTCCAGAAGAAATGGGTTTTGATCCGTTGGTAAGTCCGACTGATCCCTTGGTGCCCTCCTTCCAGACTCACGTGGTGGTGGTGAAGTAGGTCCGGTTGCAAGGACTCCGGCACAACTAGCCGAAGCAGACCATCCCGATCCGCTTCAGCCCTCGCCGACGGTGCGCAGTAATACAACAAATCCTGTGTGTCCGCTGCTAACATGCTGCAGGTCTTAGCTTCCGTCTGCGACATGGTCTGTACCTTCCCCTGCAAATACTATTTCAGCTGATGGATCCACATATCTTCTTCTTGGGCCTGGCGGATCTGCTCCACACGTAGTTGTCGTACCACCTCCTCTAGCGCCTTCGCCTTCGCGCTTCTTCTAGCGCTGGATCGTGTGTGCATAGCATTGACTCGGACCGCGCCCTCCCGAGTGCCTTCACTGGATATCAACGCACCAAGAACAAGTCCAGTGCGTGCCGCGTGTGTGAACACAGCGGCGTCGACCCAGACCGGATGAGACCAAGATCCACCAAGACCCCAAGCGACACCGAATGAGCCGCACATCCGAGGGAGAGGTCCGGTATCCAGAACGAAGAGACGATATACCCAGCTACCTCGGTCATCATTGATGACTGTACCAGAAGGAGCGTTGGCATCTGAATTACCGGAGGTCGATGGAGCCCGACATACCTCTCCGGTCACGCTTATGGAGCGTCTTCATTTGCTACTAGCCGAGCGCCACCGCTACGCGGCGGTAAGTTTTAGCTTGTTGACGCAGGGCTCGCTAAGCTCGCCCCGCTATTGGAGCAAGCTGCCTACGCTTCGCTACGGCAGTAGTGGACCCGTTCCGCTGGCCTCGTCGGATCGCGGCACTACTCTCAATGTCAGGTTAGTAATCCAGAGGCCGGGGCGGGTCCTGCGGCCCCGCAATATCAATGGTGGGGTCGCCTTCAGCGACGGAGCCGCCTTCGCTGCGCTCGGCAGCTAATCGGAATTAGTGGAATTCGGACCTAGTGAATAAGTGTGATCTACGCTCGGACAGCGCGTTGCTCTTGTCAATATTGTAGATTCAGATTCCTAGAGGAGAACCCCGACCTCCATGCGACCGTCTAAAGCACCGACACCCTCAGCTGCTGGGCAGTAATGGAGACGAAGTTGGCTATCTTGGCTGCTAAAGGCGAACGTCCCGCCGGTCCGCTGCAACCAATGACTCTATAAATATGATGTATGATCCAATGAACGATCTCCCAGTGGGAGACTACTACGCAGATCTCTCGAATACTAACGCACTCTTTGAAGACCCAACTCCTCGGCACAAGACATGGACTTGACGATGGCCTCGCAAAACTTGCGAGGCTTCGACAATACATCCCGGTGGCGGCGGCTTAGTGGTTGGCGACGAAAGAGAAATGGACAGATTCCGGATATCATCCTTGTCCAAGACACTGTACTCCATGGAGAGGACGAAGTACAAGAAGTGCAGAGTGCTTGGCAACGCTCATGGCAGGTGGCCAAGACTGAGCGTCCCATCAGCTACTGGACAACAACATCAACGAAATCAGCTGGGCTCGGTATCCTTGTCTCGCCAACGCTGAGTAGCAAGATCACTCCGTGGCAGCAGAGTAGCTGGGCATCCCGAGTTATGGGGGTGGAGATGGATGGATAGCTGATTGTTAATATATAGCCCCAGTTGCCGTTAAGGACCAACGCCAATTCTTCCTAGGACCTAGAGCCTTGGCTGCAGCGCCACAATTCGATAATCCTGGCAGGAGACTTTGATTGTGTTCTTCGACCAGCACGAGATCGCGTTGTAGCAAGGTAGTCAAGTGCAGCGAATTGCGAATGTGCAGAACTGAAAGAGCTTCTAGACCGCAGAGAATTCACGGATGCTATTGACTTAGACCGGGGCTCGGATAGTGAAGATGTGGAGACGGATCCCCTTCATCACTACACCTTCTGGCGCAAAGACAATGCAAGCAGACTAGACCGGTTCACTGTCACGATTGTTCGCAGCATCCTAAGCACAAGTAAGTCTCTGTCAATGTCAGCGTGGGCAGAATGTGCTGCGGTATTATACTTAGATCTCCGTAAGGCATATGATACACTCGACCGGAACTACATACTCAAGGTGTTGCGGGAGTACGGCTTCTCTGAGAGCTTCCTACACGTGATCCGCCAGCTCCATGACGGCACCATAGCGCGATTTCTCGTTAATGGTAAACTCTCGAAGAAATGGATCGTCAACTCGGGTATCCAACAAGGATGTGCACTCGCACCGCTACTGTTCATACTGGCAGTGGATGCTGTTGGGCTGGCAATTCACCAACACCCCGCGCTCCACGACATCGCGACACCTGGACAATAAGCGCGTTGCCATAAAGTCCCGGCGTTTGTTGACGATAGCATTATCTTCCTGAACTCGATTCAAGAACTTGACAGAGTCAAAAGCATCCTAGACGACTTTGGAGCACTATCGGGCCTTCGAGTTCAACCCCAAAAACGTGTACTTATTGCGCTGAACGAGTACGGCAACCCTCAGCGGTGGAATCGGTTTCTAGTTCTCAATCCAGCAGCGACAACTTGGATACGTGGTTGGGAATCTAACGTCTGCGTCAAACAACTGGGACACCAGACTCGAGAAACTCAACGACGGCTACGTATTGCTACCTCGATCAGCAACTCCGTCGCCCAAAGAGTGCTTCTATTCAATTTAATAGCGCTGCCTGGCATTCTGTACATAGGGGAACAGTTCATACCATCGAAAGCTACGCTGTGTCAGCTGACAAACCTCCAGAAACAGTTTGTGTGGAACAGCAAGACTACCGCGGAACCAACTCGACATCGACTTAACCCAGCACTCGTATTCACACCAAAAGAAGACGGTGGGCTCGGGCTACAAGATATCGGACTAGCTCTGCAGGCAACAAGGTGCAATCTGGTGGACAAGTGGCACGACTCGTCGACCAGCAGCAGTAGCGAAGGTTTGAAGACGTCAGCAGACAACACGATGAAGCTGCAGCGTCGGTTGCAACGCCAAATGGAGAAACTGGTTGGGATGCATGTACCTTAGCAGGAGAGGAAGCGGAAGCGGGTACACTTATACGCCCGGTGTCTTGAATGTTTCCACGTGGACTGAACCAAGAGACGTCTGGTCGTCGTATATATACCCCTTCATTGTGCTCTCCAACGTGAAGATGATGCGTATGCTGTAGCCTGGCACGCAGCATGTCACCCAAACGGTCACTGTTACTCGTCTGGTTGCGTGTTCCGACCAACATCGAAGGACATGCTCCACCAGCTGCAAAAAGAGAAGGAAGCGAGGGGTGGCCCAAACCAACGCGCCATCAATGGGGATGGCTGAACTTTGGGCAGCGCACTCAAAAGGTTCGCTACCAACTGACCAGCAACGACTTGAGATTCAAAGGACCATCATCGCGGGACCGACCTTGAGATCCTGCTACGGGATAGACGATTCGGGGTCCGATTCACACCTCAGTCCACCCCAACACGCGAACTTACCCCGACCACCTTGGTTTGGCTTTCCTGCAGAACGCAACATGGCACGAACACGGATGCATTCTCGATGATCACGGAGTTCCACTCCGACTTAGTGACTTCCCTGCATTGCAATCCACCCGACAGAAGGACCTGCACATGCAGCCGGAAGCGGGATCAATCACCGCAGGAGAACTCGCAATCATAATTCGTCCGCCATACAAACGAGGCAAGGAGTTGAAAGCAAATTTACGGCAAATAACACGGTGGTGCCGCAGCATCATGCTCAGCTTACCGTGGACCGTCTGTACTCCCATAGTCAGCATCACTCAGCCTATCGGGATGCCGGTGGGACAGCGGAGGATCACATGGACCTACAACAGCGCACGTCAATTAATGAAGGCGAAGTTAATCGGGTCAACAGAACCAGCCTTCGCGGTCACGAGAAATTCAGACGGTTTGTCATGGAGACTCGCCCACCTATCCCCAGAGTACCGTCAGACCGAAGATTTTACGCAAATTGCGGAATGGGCCAACTGGACGGGCATTGCTTTCACAGCAACCCCACAAGCGGTCATCTACCCCTGGACCCTATCAACGGAGGTAGGAGCATATTCCCTTTGCAAAAAGCTCCGCCAGCAGCGATCCAAACTTTTTAAGCGCGACCATCACTACAGCTGGAAGGATATCACGACAAAAGTGAACCACCGTGAAGCATCATCACCATAGGGGCAGGCAGCTCTGACTCAAAGTCCACGGAAACTATGGCAACAACGAGGCATCTTTACCGATTATTAAGCTTGGACGATCTACAGGATCACGCTAGGAACTCTTAGGCTTTACCATGACAACTGGCCTGACTGTCCTGACATGTCGTGCAAGTCTGAGAAGGAAACCATTGACCACATCATTTGGTCTTGCGCAAAAGCCCAACTTTCGTGGAAGCGCTGGCTCGACACTGGACTCGGTCACTCCAGTACGTCCAGCGAGCGAGACTTTCCTCAGAAGGCAGTAGCTGCACGACCAGGTCCGCCTCCAACAGTGGACTTCATGGTGCGAGCCCCGCAATGCACAGCACGATGGACGGTACACCAAAATGAAGCCATGGCGACATTTTGGATGATATGGTCGACGGTGACACTGGTGCTCCTCTGGCGACTCCGAAACCAGCACGTTTTCAAGGGAATTCCATCCTCGGCGCAAGACACAACATCAGCCATTTGGGCCGCAGGCGTCTACCAAATCAAGGCCGTTGCAAGCACTTGGATAGCTCAACCGGCCAAGCGGATACAAGGTGAGCATCGGGATCTCTGTCTTCGAATAATGACGACCATCGCGCACGACCACGAGATCCGACAATTGGATACAGAGTACCGCCAATACAGTATGATATTGAATTGGGGTCAACATTGGCCACTAATAAAAACTGCAATTTGACAGCGAGCAATAATAAAAATTGCCGCAATTTATATTGCGATTTACATTTAATATCATATAAGAAGGGGCGCAAATATCGGATTGAAGAGGTGACATATCCATTTCAGGAGGTTCTAGTGGAACGTACAGTAGTAAAACTGTCAGCTCTGTACTACATGTAATGGTATATACCACCCCTGGCAGCCATTGTGCAGAGGGGTTTTAAACGAGGTGATGGCTCTTGGCAGCCCTTGTCGGTAGGTCTTCCTACCGCCCCTTTTATTCCATATTCTCATCCTTACTGTTATCTAATCGGTATTTATTGAAGTTATTTGCCGACAAACTTTATGCATGTCATTGGTATCAGTATGTGCATCGTACCTATCTACAAGTCCAGGTTGGAGGTTATGTTGACCAAGAAACTGCAGCTTAGCCCCTTGAACGCGAGCGATTTCTAGCGCACCCATTTCACTAAATCCTCGGGCAGTTATCCTGTATAATGGGGGAAGGGTTGGAATAGTGAACTCAGTATGATTTTATATCCTGTATATGGAAAGTCGCACGGAAGCCCTACTCCTATGATGGTGAAAAATATTTATCCTGTATGATGCATGATAAGAGGGTAGTTTAGATACAGGAAAAGCGTCTAACCTGTATGGTGAAGAGCAAAGACATGGCCGGCTTTTGACAGAAACGTGCTACCTTGTTTTCAAAAAAAGAACGCGTGGATACCATATCTAAACTAAGCTAAAAGCTCTGCACCTTTTGTCTCGCATCTGTCAGCCTTCAACCGTCGCGCTGTCGTTGCTTAGACTGGTGAACATCGCGTCTTGCTGTTATCGCCTCTTCTCCATCTCTACGTCTCTCTGCCGGCATCGACCGCGCATGAACGATCTTCTTCTTCGATGCTGACAACATAGTATCATTCCACCGGTGCCGGCGTAAGGCATTGTAGCAGGAAATATACTCGCGGTTGCCTTAGTCCACAGGTCAACGCAAAAAAGTATGGTTTTGTTTGAACCGCCCTGGCCCTCGTTGCACTGTAGTAGAAGTTGTTTCACTGTCCTTTCAGACTCTATTTTCCTTCCACACGAGGATAACTCTGGTCACAGGGTGGCGTCTCATTTTCACTTTGTTTGTTCTCGCCCTATTCAAAACAGTCACTACTTATTCGGTTGTGGTTGCTCCAACAACACTGGAATGACGCGTGCCAGCAGCCTTCAGATGTGTACATACGGGATAACGGTGTTGATAGCTTGTATCAGACACGTTAAGATAACTTTGCGACCAAAACCAAGATTGAGCGTGCTTCACCAAACCAAGATTGAGCGTGCTTCACAGCCCACTAGCTATTCAACGCATTGCATAGGACGTCTGAGAACAACAACGCTTGAAAATCACCACCGTGCATTTATATGGTTTATTTCTGATGTATAGGCGCAATGGGTTGGGATCACTATAACCGCAACATTACATGGGAGCCTCGCTGGATGCCGTGTCTGCCCTGGTATGTAGCTTGCTCGAAACTTTGCTCGTAGGGACCTCGATACGTGAATATGCCGAAAGTTTGGGAAAGCCTGCGTCGTCCCGGCACGTGGCGCAGCAGCGGTCGAAGATCTAGCAGCTGTAGTCGTAAAACGTATATACACGATTAGACACATGAGTAAATTGAATAGCACACCATATCCTCGAGGAGCACCCTTCCTGCACTTTTGACGCCAAACCAAAGCCAGTAGACCTTTGGATTGTGTCGCGAAGCTGTGGCGGGCGGTTTTGACACTGCGCGAAGCTCTAACGGCTGCCGTATCAACAGAAATATTCGAAATTAGCTAGGTGAGTGGCATAGATAGTAGTTGTAGTAATGAACCGCACCGTTTCCTTTGACATCAGCATTCTCTGCTAATCTTACCGTAGCCCGGAGAGTTGGTGCGCTGAGACCAGCTTGGCGCTAACAGAATCTGCTGTAACGTCAGTCGAAGTACTTGCGGCTGTAGTAGTAGCACGTGCATACACGGTAAGATACAAACATAACTGGAACAATACAAGATAACATTGAGACTCACCGTTCTCTCTCGATCAGCGGGTTCCGGTGTTGTTGTGGCAGTAGCAGCAACGCAACTGCGTTGTAGAAGATTGATACTACTATTCTACATCATGTGCGCATGTTAGCAAAATGTCAGCACTCTTACTAACATCACAATCACTTACCTATCGCGAGTAGTCCAAACATTGGTTCCTCAGCTCCGACGAAGCAGGCGGCACCTTCATACCCGCTCTGGACCTTTCGCGGCGGGCATGGGAGTAGCGCCTTGCTCTTAGATTTTCCCATTGCTGGGTTAGATCAATCCAGCGCGCAGAAAATCTGGTCTTCGCTCTTGACCGGCAAGTTCTAGAATGAGACTGAACGAGTGGCGTTGGTGCAGTTAGATATTATGTGGTTTACATCAAGTACTGTCTCTTTTTAGAGACAGTTTAGCGGTACTTTCCTGCACCTGGGTTGGGGGAGCCTATCCGGCACCCCAAACCCTCTTTGACTTAAAATTTATATGGTCCATACTGAAAACAACATAAATTCCTTATCGTGTCTAATACAAGATAAGTATTTTCTGTAATCGTGTCTAATACAGGCTCTCGCGTTCAAGGGGTTAGAAAATATCTTGGGTCTATTTTAGGCTACTCTGGTCACGGTGTTATTGTTACCAAATTTATTATCAATAATTGGGTCAATGTTATATTGTATTGATCTCAGCACATGCCAATAATGAAAGTTAGTATTGGAAAATCTGATTATTTATTGTACTGCACTATTTTTTCCGACCTCTGATTAAATACATGGTTACTACGCTACCACATCCGCACATCGACCACATGCACAGTGAGCGGCGCGTGGATGACCTACCGCATCCAGGACGACAGTTTGTGGGACCTCCATGCTGCCGGAAGCCTGCAGTTTAGCTCGCGAGGGCACCACCTGGAGGAAGGAAAATGGGTACTGACACCCGCCACGAGTGCCATAACGACACAAGCCAACCCCGCCCAAGTTCTTCTGCGCGTGGAAAGTATCGAAGCGGCAACGCCGCTCCCGACGCACCAAGCAGGCTAAAGGAGGTTCCGGAGCAGCCCCTTCCTCATACCCTTTACGATCAAGCCCTCAGCACTTTCTTCGCCATCCAGTGGGGCAAGGCGCCGCTGTCTGAACTGGAAGTGATCAAGCATCTGGCCAAGGCTACAACGACGACAACATACGCGTTTCCATCAGCTGACAGTCCCTCGACACCAAGCCCAATGCGGTCCTACCTCGAGCGGACAGCCAAAAACCTGCATCATACCGGCAAAGCCCGCAAAGTTCATGATCCCATACGAAAGGCGTCGTCTATACAAGACCGCCTTAATGCATATCAGGCTTCTATAGGATAAAAACACAATGCAAACCACAAATAGAAGGCCACTCACCACAAAAAATAGTTTCTATATAAACTGAAATTGTTCTTATTAAATAAATTTTTTAAATAAAAAGGACCTACAATAATGCAGTATAGATAGTAAAATATAATGACCTCGCCCCTAGAGTTCACAGTTAAGTCTAACAGCAACGCCAACGGTGATCCTATTTTCCATTCTAAACCTCGCCTGACCTATTCTCTATTCACGTCTTGCAGGTCGAATTTGGCCGCGTCAAACCCATAGACGGGACTCACATATTCACTTGTTTTTAGTATACCGCCAGATAGCCGCTGTCAAATCCGGTTCCAAATTTGGTAGCGTGAATAGGATCAGCCAAACGCTCCATACAATTTCCAAGTGGTTCGTTTGCTTATGCTTTGCGTTGATTTAGCGTCCTGTACAATTTTATTGGGTTTGGGGCAAGATAGAATTAGGACCGCGTTTAGAATCACCGTTGGCGTTGCTCTTATCTAATACTGCCCAGGCGCGAGCAATATTCGCCTCACCCCTGGCGTTCACAGCGAGCTAATACTTCGTACGCGCGCACATTATTCGCCTCAATCCTCACGATTCCACCCGTACTTACGAGCTTAATTTTCGTCACCTTTTGCATTTTGGTGGAGATTTTGTTGCTGGAGTTGTGTAGGAGGTGACCGGTGTAGCTGCCGTCGAAATGTGTTGGAACGGTAGAGAAATCTCAGCAAGCCTATAGGCTTTGCCATTTGCTTTGCATAAAACTGCCACACCGGTGGAGATGCTCTAAAGTGCAATTTATACTGAGATAGCAAGTGTCCCGTAGGTATGCTGCTGGCGCAGCCGGCAGGGGATTAATTCGGTGTCGCATGAAGCCGTGCGTGTCATGCTCGAAAAAAGTGTAGCTTGATTACGATATTTGTATTGAATACACTTAACTGAGAATTTGTTTATATATCTTTACCCGCATAAGTAATCTGTATACTTAATGTAAGTGTAAGGGTCGTCTCTGGGCGTCAATCTTCTCAATCCGGATCCGCCATTCTGTAGCCCAGCAGAGGAAATCAGCAATGCTGCTTCTGCCGCGATGGTGCTGGATGAAACGCCGGAGCAGCGTCGCCGTCACCTTGACGCTGCAAATGCGCGCGCGCGGGCAAGGCGTGCCGCGATAGTGTTGAATGAAACGCCGGCTGCGCCAGCAGGGAATTAATACTGATATAGCAAGTGTACCTCAGTAAGATAGCAAGTGTACCGTAAGAGAGTCCGCACCGGTAAAGCTAAACCCAAAGCTAAATCTGAGTAAACCTACACCCGCTTCATGCATGGCAGGTAGAATTTGGCATCAGCCGACTATAAAAGGTGCATGCTAAAGTGTCTTGGACTTTTATGGCTTTATCCAGCGGCACAAATCCGAAATATCGTTTCGCAAGCCTCAGGTCTTGGATGGCAAGCGAGCGGAGCACTCGACGGAAGAGGTGGTGAGAGGTTATGCTAATCGGCTGGAGAAGGAACTACGCGGTTTGCCCCCTGAGTGCGTGTGGAACTGCGACGAGACGGGTGTATGTGGTTGGTCGGAACCGTTGAGGGGGCTGCGTGTGCTATAACCGAGAGCAGCAACGTGAATGACAAGTATTTCGTCGCTCGAATTGGTCCCGCTCGCCCACAGCTCCTGATAATGGACGGCCACTACTCGCATCTTACGCAACGCAGCGTGGGGTTTGCGATCGCCAACGACAGTAAGCTGTTCTTACTGCCTTCTCACACATCTCATTTTCTTCAGCTACTAGATGTTGGTGTATTCGGGGAGTTCAAGAAAGCCTACGCTGTAGCCGTCGCTGCATTTCCACGGAGCAAAGGCCTGGGTGATTCAGCTTTACCAGTTCGCGATGATGTACCTGTCCTCACGCGTGTTCCGTTACTCGAGTCATTTGAGAAGACGAAGATCCGTGGTGCCTTTTTCAAGACAGGCATTTACCCGTTCGATGTGGATATTATGCTGGAAAAAACGATGGGCTCGCTTTCGTCGTCACATAAGAGAGATCTCCCGCACCATTCAGCATTGGCGACCTCAGGCATCGACTTGCATCTCACTGAACGTCAAAAGAAGCAACTTGAGTGCCAGGGCCTCCACGTTGATGCTTTCAAGGTCGTTGCGTATCATGCCAAGACTGTTGCTGTACCTCACGAGAAACCGCGACCGAGGGGGACTGTCATCACACGCCCAGCATGACCGAAGGTGTTCTCCTCACCGGACAAGATATGGTGGATGTGCTGAACATGAACGCAGAACGGAAAGCGATGACACTTGAAGATAAAGCGTCACGGCGTCTTGTGAAGGCTACCCTTCGCGAGGAGGCCGAGAAAGCGAAAGCTGCGAAACTAGCGCTGGTAGCTCGTGAGGTGAAAGAGCGTCAAGCCATGCGAGATGAAGACAAATTTGCTCGTCGGATCCGCTCCCTTGAGAAGCGAGAAGAAGCAAAGCGGCGCACGGCGGAGAAGCGGCAGGCGGCTAAGGCCGAGAAAGCTGCCCTTCGAGCGGTGGGCAAGCGCCAGCAGCACGAAGACTCGTCTAAGCAGCGAAAGCGGCGCGCTCTTGGCGACATCACTAAGCAGTGCCTCGTTTAGTGTCGCGAGGTGTATCAGGTATTATACCCCAAAGTATAGTGAAGCCAAGTCAAACAATACATGCCTCGTTCTATGTCGCACACGGATATTTCCAATGCCAAATTTAGCATCAGATTTAGCGGCGGCCTAATCACCCATACAAAAACCAAGCCATGGTTTCAGCTGGTTTCAGCAGCTAGATCGCCACTGCACAAGATTATTGTGTGTAGGGAAGCGAGAGTTAGCTGTAGGATTTAGCACTACCGGTACAGACACTCTAAGGTCGCTATCTCAGTAATATAGCAAGTGTATCGTAAGGTATGCTGCTGGCGCAGCCGGCAGGGGATTAATTCGGTGTCGCATGAAGCCGTGCGTGTAACGCATGCGTTAAGTATCCATCATAGATGACATATTATGAAAGTAAACTTAATAGGTAGTCTGAATATTTACCTAGTCAGTCTCTGTCAATGAAGAAGCATCAAACGAATCATTAATTTTCATTTCATTCGAATCATTACTAGTTCTCACGTCCACAGACGCAGCAACACCAGGGTGAATTTACAGCACCAAGTTAATAATAGACGTTTGCTTGGGAGGGCACTGCTGCAACTTATAACTTGCTTGTATTTGGTTATTTTTAACAGCGCGAAGGCAAGAAAACAAATTAATATTATCGTGGGTGTGTTAGAATGCAAGCACAGCGCTGGCGACTGGTGCACCGCAAGTGCGACGCGCCTAAGTCGTGTGCGCTGTGCGTTTATCTGTGTGGTTTTATATTTGCGATCTCAGCCCCCGCAAAGCCCTAGTTTTGGTAAATTACGCCGGTTTTTAGGATTTCTTTAGGACATTTAGGACTGCTTTAATACAGATATTTTCTTCCTATGGTAGAATATCGTCTCCGTTCCTGCACTGCAAGATCCCTGTCCAAATCGATATATGTCCGAACTAGCACGATATTTTTAAAATATGAAATTGTCTTGCTTTCACTATGATCATATCAAAAAAAATTGGATCGGACCAAATATGTCCAAATTGTCCGATTTATTACTTACAGCACAGTATGAGATTTGACGTACGCCCATTGGCCCACAAAGTATGACAAAGCCTTCTGATAGGCCAATCGCTAGTGTAATATTGTAGTGCGAAATTCTAGATGTCCGAAGGTCGCCATCACCAAGAGAGCGTTGGCGTCTTGCGGTCTCAATTGCTCTACAAGCACACTTCTGAAGAAAAACAATGTCTACCCGATAAGTATAATAAAGATTTATTTAACGTTAACCCTTTTGCGATGATTTTTATACTTGGAATTTGTATGGGAGCCTCCCGATACAAAACCGTAAAACATGACTAGATGCATGGTTTTACGCCGAGACCCGCAAACCAAAATCGGACATAAGACTCGATTTTATTCGTACCTAATATAAAACATGCTACTTCGCCATGTTTTAGTACGGTTACCGCCCCGACCCTTACTGGCTAAAATTATCATTCTAAACTCTGATTGGGTCGATTTTGTAAAACATGCTAGTTAGCCATGTTTTACACAGAACCATCGCAAAAGGGTTAATACTGCGTGCTACTTCTCAATTTTCGCTTCTCCTTTCGCGGTAACGCTGGTCCTCTCCGCTTTCCTCCAGCTGTTCTGGTACGGCGATGGCTCCCCTCAGCGCTTTTTCTCGACGCGCAGCTTCTGCAGCATCTGCCCCGCGGAGATCACTGCTTCTCCGTCCCGCCTGCTGCTGCTCGGCGGCTTGAGTCGATGGTAGTCCCTCCCCATCAGCCCGCAGGCCAGCGCCAATCGCTTCCACGTCGGCCTGCCCCTCCTCGTCTGGTTCGGCCCAGCGCGGCCGCGTTGACAGGCCCGCCCTCCTCCTGCAGCAAGGGCAGCTGTAATGGGGTTACACGAGAGTTACCCGAAGGGTTACGAAGTGTGGAATACACAGGCTTGTGTGGTGCACACTGTCTAACCTATTTCAGTAGGAGAATCAGTACATGGCTTCAGAGCCACAGATTATGCATATGACTAGGGTTCACTATGCTAGATAGTGAACCAGATACATTTACACCGAAGGCGGCTCTGCCGCGATAAGAGAAATGCATTCAGTTAGAAGATTCACAGCTAAGAGTTAAGGGTTGACTCTTGGAGTTCGTAGGGAGTACGGACTCGTGCGTTCTGGTATTAGAACGGGCTATCTTTAGCCGCGACTCTGTGAGTCTATTACGTCTTCCTCTGACGCTAAAGCTACGGCAGCCCCGCTGCAGCAGCTCCATCTCGCGGGCCTGCATCTGGCGGTCCCTCGCCGTCTCATCCAGAGTCTGCGGACCTTCTACGCGTCCTGCAGCACCGGCGCGCCGCCGTCCACCTCATCATGTTGTTGCTGCTTCCGCCGTATTGGACCGGGGTGCAGCTGCAGCCCAAAGCCACGCCACCGCCCAGTTTATACAGCCGCGGCTAGTCCAGAAGGCCTCCGTCCGAGGTCACAACCGCATGTCCTGCTCCTGCTCCTACTGCGCGTCTCGGTCTCGAGGGCGGGATCCGGCGCCGACTTCACCGCCAGCACTGACGCTGCTGCTAACTTCACCGTGAGCAGCCCCGCCGACTCCATCTCCTGCACCGCCTCCGCCAGCAATGCCGCCGCCGACGTGGCTGTCAACACCAGCTCCGGCGTCGGCAACACCACAACCTACACACCCGCCCTGCTGTCCTGCGTCACGCCATTCCCCTGCTCGAGCTGCTGCCTCGTTGCCGCCCAGCCTGTCACCCTCCTCCACCCAGCCGCCATCCTGCACGGCGTCCTCGTCCTCATCCTGCTCGTCCTGCTGCTAGCCTCGAGGTCCATCACCCCGCTCGAGGCCCAGCCACCACCACCACGAATGATGCCCCCACTTGAGCATGCTGCTGCTGGCCCTGAGGGCTCTACCACTGGCAGCGGACGCCCCGCCTGACGCCAATAAGCTGTCCACGCCGCTACGACCTTTTTGCAACTCCTGCTGCTGCTAGCTTCGACAGCGGACACTTCGCCCTGTCACCACCATGCCGCCTGCCACCACTTGTCTTTTTGCTTTGTGTTTTTTTCAGTGTGCGCCACATTATCATCGTTAAAAATAATATATAAAATCCTAACCTGCACGGTATCGTTCTGCTGCGACTAATACACTGCGCGACAAAATGTTTCGGACACCTGCATTTTTTTGGCATATCTCGGCTTCTAGAACGAATTGGAGCTCGCTATTTAGATATGTTGCTCCTATCAGATCGTTTTATAGGTGGTATGTGACGCTGACCTAGATTTCCCAGTGCGTCGATGGGCTGATATACAACAAACAGGTTTTCGGCCCGCGACACGGTTTTCGGACAATTTTTATCTTAGTTTTAGTATGGGTTAGAATGATTGTGCTGTCGTGGTGTCGCTCAATAGTGCGTTTTGACGCCGTTCTTGCGGGCGACCTCAAAGCAGCGAGCAGGCATCGAGTCCAGCAACTTATGAAGCTCCTGCATGGTGACCGCCTTCCATGCATCTTGTACTGCGACTGTCAGCTCCGCCACCGACGCGTACTGCTTGCCGTTGCTGTACACCTTTCGCGCCAGAATTGCCCACACATTTTCTATGGGATTCAAATCGGGGGACCTGGCAGGCCAGTCGAGTACAGTGACGCCCTCCTCTTTGAAGAAGTCCATCGTCTCGTACGAGGCATGGATAGAGGCGTTATCCTGCATGAACACGTAGTCCGTCCCGTACTTCGCATGGGCGAAGGGCAGCATCTTCTCCGAGATAGTGTAGATGTAGTCCGACGACTTCTGGCGCCTCTCCAGCACGACCAACTCGGACTTCCCCTTGACACCGAAAGCTCCCCACACCATCAGCGAGCCACCGCCGTTCTGCCTTGAGAGATAGCGACGCGGTGGACGGCGGATGTCTCGCCAATAGTGCTTGTACCCATCAGGACCATCTAGATTAAATTTCTTTTCGTCAGAAAAAATACTCATGGGCCAGACTACCTGCTTTTGAGCAGCGGAAGAGAGCCTCTCCGCAAACTCTAAGCGTGCCTCCTTGTGTTCCTTGGTAAGAGGGAGCGTTCTGTCCATCTTAGAATAGACGAGGAAGTCAACCTTAGCTAACAGTCGCTGAATGGTACGTACAGAACACGCCACGCCGTACTTGGCCTTCAGTGCTGAGGCCGAGTAGTCCCCCGTAGCTGCCCCGCGCACAATCTGCCGGATCTGACGGTTCGTAAGACTCTTGGGCCTGCCAGTCTTCGCCGCGGGCTTCTTGGCGGCGCGCAGCACGTAGCTGACCCCATCGGGAGACCGCTTTACGCTGCGCGCGATCTCTCTCACCCCCCAGCCAGCCTCATGGAGGCCCTTGATCCTCCCCCTCTCTTCGTCCGTGATCGGTGGTCCACGGCCCATACTAAAATGAGGTCAGTGTGACCACCAAGACGACACCACGACAGGACAATCATTCTAACCCATACTAAAACTAAGATAAAAATTGTCCGAAAACCGTGTCGCGGGCCGAAAACCTGTTTGTTGTATATCAGCCCATCGACGCACTGGGAAATCTAGGTCAGCGTCACATACCACCTATACAACGATCTGATAGGAGCAACATATCTAAATAGCGAGCTCCAATTCGTTCTAGAAGCCGAGATATGCCAAAAAAATGTAGGTGTCCGAAACATTTTGTCGCGCAGTGTAAGCGTCAATTCAAGAATTTGAGTAATTTCTCAATTCTATTAAACGTTTTAAGAGGAAAAAAAGCGAGAGCCTCTGTATTGCTCCTATTAGTCATCTGTCGATATCCCTTCAAGTTGCAGATGCCTTATCGACGATGAACAGCGTCATTGGGTCCTCTGCAGAATAGTAAGCAAGACGCCGAGTGGTACCTTCTTGTTCTTCTACCTTCCCCGGTACCAATAAGACCGACGGAGTGGTCAGGTCGCGGAACTGCTGATGTAAAGCTCGCGAATTCTCCAGCAAGGGCAGCACGTGGTTGCGGAACTCCTCGAAGCCAAAACTCTGTCCGGATAAATACAAAAGTACGTTCTCATTAGCTCTCAAATCCCCGACAAAAAAAGAAAAAGAAAGAAAACTTGCCAGGAACTCCAGCACAAACCTCCCGACTCCGACGAGTCCACCACCTGGAACTCTATTGACGTGGCCCTTCCAGCTTTTTGCACCTGTTCATCGTCGTGCGCATGTTGGTCAGCAACCAGTCAACTACGGTACAGTAGTGGAGCCGCCCGCCGCTCAGTCGAGGACACCGTACCGAAGAAGCTCGCGTCGAAGCTCCAGTCTCGGATACCGTAGAAGGGCAGCGAGAAGGACTGGTAGGCGCTACCCTCCTGAGCCCTATCAGACACGAAGACGAGGCGGTACTGCGAGGCGTAGCAGCGTCCTTCGCCGCCGTAGAAGCAGCCGCCCTGCCCCGGATAGCCACTGCAGCCAGCCAGCCAGCCAGCCAAACGCCGCGTTAATACGAAGAACCTCGTCCAGGTATAACCACGTGCACGGCGTCTACGCACTTGCCGCTCTCGACCGAGAGCTTCACGTGGTGGATCAGGAAGAAGAAGTTCTCGTACGGAGACACGAGGTACGGCACCGCGCCTTCATGGAGCTCCACGTTGATGCTCATCGGGATTTAATTAATAAAATCACACGGGTTTAGGCGAAATACACCTTTTTTCCCGGTACGTTTCGGGAATTTATAAGCTCACTTTAACTTTACTGGCGAGGACGTTAAAGATGCCGCTGCTGTCGTACGAAGGTGCGCGCGGGTGGGAGCCTGTATCTGACCCATAGAATGAAGAGCTAAGTCGTCTGGATGCTGCCGCTTGCAGGTGTGGAGGTGGACCTCCCGACGGATCTGGCGGGCATCCACTTCGAGTTTACCAAAGGCACGCTCACGATCCACTGCCGCGGCTTCTCGGGGGACGTCGTGCTGTCCAAGCGTACGTGGGCAGCAGTTGATGCATTGCCTTAACGTGTTAGTCTGTGTATTTATTAAACGTGCCTTACCTGCGACTGGCAGCTGCAGGCGGAGCTTCCACTCGCATACAGCAGCAGCAGCACCAGGCTGCCACCTCCCCGAGCAAGAAGCGCACGATTGACTTGAGCGCCAGTGACGACGATGACGACGGAGCGGACGCCAAGCGGCTGCGGCCCAACTTCCTCAACGAGGCGGAGCAGACTTTGCTGCTTGCGCAGTTGGGGACAGCGGCCAGAAATCCAAGGGCAAAGGGAAGAAAGCCAAGGCGGAGCGTGAGGCAGAAACAGCGCCTCTCGCCGACGTCAACAGCGAGCAATCGGCTGACTCTGCTTCGGAGTCTGCCCCAGTGAAAGCGGGAAAGAAGACGCCGACCAAGAAGAGCAAGAAGAAGGCCGCCACTGCTGCTGCGAAGGGGGCCGTGAACTCGTTCTTCTCGCCAGAGCCGAAGCAGGCGAAGGCGCCCAAGCCGACACCAGATTCCAACAAGAAGCGTGTCCGGACGCCTAAGTCGAGTAAATCCATCAAGGAGCTGGTTGCCGGCCCCCCAAAGCCCAAACCGACAGGTGCGTTCTACTACCAGAGAACAAGAGGGAGCTGTTGTGTGTCCGTCCTACTTGGAGGTGCGTCGAGGCTTACTTGTCTTCTCTGATTTATTTGCAGCTGGCGCAAGGTGGGAAATGCTGGAGGCCTTGGGCAACATCCCGCCTGAGCGTTGGGGCCACACAGCAACCAAGATCTCCGAAGAGCGTGTCGTGGTCTATGGCGGTACCGATGATGAAGAGCACACGCTCGGGGATTTGCACGTCTTCGACATGAAAACACACCGCTGGACGACCCCGCTCAACTGCAACACGATCACGCGCACGTGGCACGACGCCGTCTTTCTGGCTTCGAAGAACTTAGTGCTTGTATTTGGCGGTGAGCGCAATGCGGAGGCTGAAGGCGAGCTTGACATCCTCTCGGACATTGCAGTGCTAGACACCGAGTGCTTCCTTTGGTACCCACCAGCAATTCGTGGGTCGCCGCCCTCTGCGAGAGGCGGTCACACTTGCACTGCCATTGGCAATGAAGTGGTAGTGTTCGGTGGAAGTCGAGGACGCAGCCGGCAGAGCTCCGTGCACGTCTTGGATACCGGTGAGTTAGTTGTACAACCTGTTGGATGTTGATTGTGCTATCTAACAGTTTCGTTCTCTTGATTGGGCGCTGTAGATGACTGGAATTGGAAGGCAGTACAGGTAGAGGGAAAGCCGCCGAGTGCACGCACGTACCACAGCGCTGTGGCTGTGGGTGACGACCAGATCGTGTACTTTGGAGGCAACGACTCCTCGAAAAGCTTCAACGCGGTTCACGTGCTCACGAAATGCGAGAAAAAGGCTGGCGAGGTAACGTGGTCGTGGTCTCACCCGTCGGTGGCTGGAGTCCCCACAAGCACGTACGGGTCACTCGGCGACGCTGCTGGAGAACGGGAAGATCCTCATTTTCGGTGGTTGGGACCCTCAGCGCGACGACGACAATGCCTCGGCAACCGTGTTCGACGACGCCTTCCTCTTGGATACAACAGCGTGGGAGTGGCAGCCTGTCGTCTTCGCCGAGGAGGGAATTGCTGCGGCTGCGTACCGCGGGCGTGTTGGACATGGCGCTGTGCTTGACAACAACGGACGCGTTCACCTCTTCGGTGGGCAAAATAGCGCCGAGCAGCGGCTCAAGGACATCTGCACGATTACAATCTCGCAGAAGGAGGACAAACAGCAGCCAAACGAGCCCGAGGGCGAAGGTCAAGCTGCGAGCAGCGCAGCAGCTACAACTAGTGCTTTAGAGGCCAACAGCTCGTGAAATACTTCGAGCTCAAGGGCTAACGGGTGCCCATGAACCGTGTAATGCAATTGTAAGAAAGTTGTGGATTGGAATTTGTCGTTACCCTTTTGAGTTGGTGGTGGGGGTTCTAAACGAGGCACGTACGCAGTGGCGCCTAGCAGCGCCACTGTTCGTCACCGAATAAATGGAGGGAGCGAGGAGAAAGTGTGTGGAAACAGTCGTTGTCGTTCACTCCATGATGTCGTCGAGTTCGAGGGCGACGCTATCAAGGAAGCTGTTCATGTTTTCGTCGTCCATGGGCACATTGGTGTCAGTCGAAACCGGTACATCGTCATCATCATCAGCGGCTTCCACGTCGAGGTCATCTCGTTCGCTCCTCTCTTCCTTCATCTGAAGTAGCGCAAGGTCGGCCTCTTTCTCAGCAGCCGTGCCCGCGGACGCGACCTTTGTAGGCTGCGGCTCGACGTCGGATGAATCGTGCTGCAGTAGCGTCGGGAGGTGGGCAGGTAAAGGGAAGACTGGTCTGATCGCGCCTTCATTACCGACGGGTTGACTTGCCAAGTGATGGGGAGTGCAGGTACCAGCACCAGCATTCATCGCTGGAGGATGGAAGAGCGAGTTGAGAGGGGGCGGCACGAATGTCGGCGGTGTTACCAGTGACATCGACTCGTTCTTGCCAGCCTCCGGGTGCTTGCCGTGAATCTGATGCATGCGTTGCTCGTCCCCGCCGATAGCGATGAGCGCAACGCACCGCTTGGGAGCAACGTGTCAGTAGCTGCGGGCATTCCTGGTGACAGCGTGTATTGCTGACCCAAACTTTGACGTCCAAGCGGTGGCACCATCGAGTGCGCGTGCTGGTGGTCCTGTCGTTGACCAGCCAGTATTCCAGTTGGAGGAAGCGGCGTCACCTTCCCCCCCGCGTACGAAACACTACCGACGTTGTAGATATTCCCCTCTTGAGGTCCCGATGGCGGCTGCAACAGCATGTTTTGCTGTGGCTGGAACTCCATGTGTGGTGCCATTTGAGGCGGATTCTGAGCAACGGGAGTCGACTGCGCCGCGGCTGATCCCTTGTTGGCCTGGTTCATAAGCCATTTGCGGCGCGCGGCCGAGTTGAATCGGTTCTTCACTGCGTTTTCTGTGCGTCCAGGCAGCAGCTTGGCGATCTCGCTCCACTTATTCCCCAGCTTTTGCTGCCAACGGAACACCATGTCGTCCTCCTCCGGGGTCCACTGGCCCTTGCGAATGCGCGAGTCGAGGTGGTTGCACCATCTCTCTCGACACTGCTTCCCGATGCGTCCAGGCAAATGCAGCGCAAGATCGCACCAACGGATTTTCCCCACTCCGTAGCGCGTAATGAGGTTTGTCAGAATACGGTCCTCTTCAGGAGTCCAGGGCCCCTTAATCAGACCTGGCTTCAGCACCTTGTTCCAGCGGTGAAGGCACTGGACGTCTGTGCGTCCGTTGCCCAGCGTTTCTGCGATCATCTTCCAGTTCTTGCCGCCAAAGCGCGCCACTGCGACACGAAGCCGCTCGTCCTCGTCACGAAGCCATTTCGTTGGTGTTTGAGCACTACCGCCAGCTTTACTTTGGCTTTGATGAGCCGACTTGTCCTGGGGTGAAGGCGAGTGGTGCTGCTGCTCTCGAGGAAAATACCTCGCTTCTTTCTGCTCCTGGACGAGATGCGGGCGAGTGTCTTGCGGTTGACCAAATAGCGGAGCACGGTGAATATCCTGGTTACTTCTGCTGTAGCCGGCGCTGCGGTTCAGCCCAAAAGGACCATGGGAAGAGGAAGGAAACGATTGCTGGGGTATCTCCACCAACTCGGGAAGTCTGGATGCATGTTGCTGCTGATGCTGCGGGTGCTGATGCATAGCGCCACGTATGTCGGCCTCCAGCTCGTTGAAAGACATCTTCAGCTCGGAATCGGCATCCGCAAGCTCAGCGCCGTGACCTGGTGAATCATGCTCCATGTTGTTGTTACTGCTGTCGTCACTGAAGCTCCCATCCAGCTCATCATTGCTTGACACTGAAGTACCCCCGTGCAGCTTGAACCCACTAGGACCAAAAGCCTGGACGAGAAATTCCTCACGCGGGGAGCATTCACTGGCGGATCGGTGCGATGGTGGCAGGAAAACATTGTGATCAAAGCGCTTCGCTGAGAGCGCATCGTGGTCCAGTTTCAATCTGCGCTCGAACACATCCTGGGGCTCTTGAGATAAGGAAAAGCTGCTCTTGTAGTCGTGAGCACCGCCATAGCTGCCATGGAATTCGTTGTTGAAGTCGTGGCTATGCTCTTCTTCATAGTTGTTGTCCTGGTCGTCCTGGTGACGTTCAGTCGTCTGGATTTGATTTGACGATGCTTGACGGTATCGAGAACCCAACGTGGGCGAGGAAGATGGCACCAAACGGAACGCATCCGCCGCGCTGTTTTCTATGAGGCAGAAATAACTATTAGGAAGAAGATAAGCATGACCACAATATACACACAGGCACGTACTCTCGCTGAACGGAGGCAGGTCGGGGCGGCGCAGCGCTCCAGGATAGGAAGCCGGGGAGGCGGGTAGTCACGGTCTGACGGTGAAGATGGCGTTGCAAAGCTGGCAGCTGCGAGGTTGTTGTCGTTAGTGAGGCTTTGATGGCGTTTGCGATTCGGAGGTGCGCGTGCGTTGTCAGCGCCGTGGAGAAGATCGTCAAGATCGTCTAGGCCCGCGCACGATAAACTCCTTTTGGGCGACGGCCTACAAACACGGCACTTAATGCATTAGCCATCAAGATCACCCTACACGGAAATGCAGCTAGTAGTGCAACATACCTGCTGAGCGCTGAGCGTGGATGCATGGCAGATGCGAGCGGCTCGTGGGGTCGGGGCGCGCGGGAGCGTTCGAACACAAATATCAAAGGCTACTGGCAGAACTCACCAAGACGACGAATGCCACCAGCCATATCCTTGGCAACCTCTCGCTTTGTCGTCCCGGCCAGTGGAGTTGAACAGCTCGCGTGCTCTCCTCGCCTGCGAATGCGCTTTGGTGCTAGGAGGCTGTTGTCGCTTTTCTCCATCGTCGCACAACTCCCAAAAACAAAGAAGCATAAATAGGTTAAAACGCATAAAGGATTCTCCGCCAACCAGAACGGTCGGCACTCGCGGATTGCCATGATTCACACAAAGACGGAGCTCGTGCTGGCACGGATAGAGTCGAGCAGGAAAGAGTCTAATACACCCCGCCAAAGACCACATATACACGATCGAGCCCTCATTGCTTCCCGTCCTGTTCACCATGACACGCTCCGAAGATAGCACAGCACACCTTTGCCAAGGAATCGCACCTTCATTTTGTTTCAGTTTGCTTTGCTGCTGCCGGCCGAATCCTTGCAATGGGTGATATGTGTCCTCATCCGCTGTCTGCGGTAGTGCTCTATGCAGTAGGAGCAAGCGTGCTCCGACAATGCAGGCGTCCTGGCCCGAACCTTCAGTGCTCGCCTGCCTGCTATTCACATCGTCCATACTTACTCGCTCGGAATACCGACCGAGCGCAGCTTCTCTTCGAGCGTCTTGAACTCCTTCTCGTTAATGGCGTTCAGCTCCTCGTCGACCCACTCCTCGATGCCGCGCACCTCCGGGATGTAGTGCTTCAGCATGTTCTCCACGCCGTGCTTCAGCGTGACCGAGGAGCTCGGGCAGCCTGCGCACGAGCCTGCCAGCTGGACCTGCACGAGCCCCGTCTTCTCGTCGAAGCCCTTGTAGAAAATGTCGCCTCCGTCGTCCTGCACCGACGGCCGGATGCGCTGCTCCAGCAGCTCCTTGATCATGGCCACCACCTCGTCGTCCTCCGGCAGGATCGTCGTGTCCTATACGCGCGTCAATGTCAACAGCACCGACACAGTGGCACTATCAGTCCCCTGTCTAAAGCTCGCACCTCCTCCAAGCAAACCACCGTCTCACCGTAATGATGGGCTCATCGGACATGACTTCCTCGCCAGACGCGAAGAAATCCATGATCGTCGCGAAGATCTCGGCATTCAGCGCCTGCACAGCCACAACGCGCGCACGCACACACAGCACGCTAGTTAGCCTCACTACCCCCTCGGGCTCCAGCCAGCAGCCAACCACTCAGCCACGTACGTCCCAGTCCTCGTCCTCCGTCTTGGTGACCGAGATGAAGTCCTTGCCGAAGAACACGCGCGTCACGCCCTCGATCTGGAACAGCTTCTTGGCCAGCGGCGAGCGGCGAACCTCCTCCGAGTTGGGCGTAAAGTCCTGGCGGAGCACAACGCGCAACACTCAGCGAGTTAGTCTTCAGCTATGATAGCACACGTCCCGCAGCTAGCAGACCCAGCCGCAGACAGACTCAAACGCACCACGCCCGTCGTGAAGCGGTCGTCCAGCACGGCGCGCCCCGGGAGGAACTTGACGCTCAGCGGGTTGGGCGTCGGCTCCGTCTGGATGAACATGGAGCGCAGGGCGCCGCCGCGCGCCAGGAACGGCGACGTGGCGCGGGCCTGCGGGGCGGCGAACGCGCGGCCGGCCACAGGCTGCGCATGCACGAAGCGGGAGGTGGAGGCGGCGGCGCTGCGACGCGCGAGGGCGCGCAGGAGCTGGCGGCTGCGTGGGAACATGGCGGCGGGCGCTTAGCTGAGCTTCTCGTTGACTTGCGGCTCACGGCGCAGATTACAAAATGATTAGTGACGCCCGAGATATTGGGTGGAGTTTTGGCCAATCCGATGAAAGGCAACATGTATAATATGTATTGCAAGTTGCATTGTGTAAGTTGGTTTTACTTAGTATTTGATTTTATCACTCCGACTCGCATTGAACGGGGTTTCCGTCCTTATCCCAGAGCGGGATGCCCAACACGTTGGGCCACAGACAGTTGTCGAGCAGCAGGTCGTACAGGAACGCGTGGAGCCTGGAACTCAAAACGCGCAGTAAAGTTAGTGGGTCTCATTTGTGTTAAACGGCGTTGAAGTGGCACGCACCACTCAGAGACGAAGGGCACGTTGGCGATGTTGATCTTGGCGGCCGTGAGCGAGAAGTCGAGCACTGGCCGACTGCAACCATCGAGATGTTTCCACACAAGTTAGTTCTGAGTTCAAATTGGCAAAAAACAAACAACAGTTAGACGCACTCGGTGAAGGACAGGTTGAGTCCACCAAAGCACGGCCAGTAGTCGGCCAGCGGGTTCAACGTCACTCGCAAGGTGCCGACAAGCAGCAGCTCCCGCAGTGACAGATAAACGGTGGCCCCCACGTGCGAGACCATCTTCAGATCGGCCGCAAAGCTCTTCTTGTTGGCGACGATGCGGATCC
The DNA here is from genome assembly GCA_024211575.1 of Phytophthora melonis. Classification (NCBI taxonomy): domain Eukaryota; phylum Oomycota; class Peronosporomycetes; order Peronosporales; family Peronosporaceae; genus Phytophthora; species Phytophthora melonis. The sequence continues at coordinate 3,490,181 of JAMXKT010000038.1, read as the reverse complement.
CGACGTCCAGCGTCACTTCGTCCGTGAGCGTGTTAGCGGACACGAACTTGACCCCGCAGATTTTAGGGGCATCCGACCCCAAGTCCAAGTGCGCGAGAGTCAACGCGCTCATGAAGGCTGGCTTTTGCTTTTCCAGAACGGGCTTCAAGGCATAATTCACTGAATTCTACGTGCGCAACGACAAACGAAGCAAAGTCAGTCCACCAAGTCGCAGCCCCCCTCACCCTCCCTCCCTCTCTCTCTCTCATACACAGGCCTACCTCAATAGCTTTCTTCAGATACGGCCAACCACTAACACAAAATAGAGATGATAAGCTTGATGGTGCAATGAAAAGCTGACTCGAAGTGATGCTACGTACGCGACGAACACCTTGTTGAGCCACTCGGCTTGATCCACATCGGGATACCGCATCCAGTTCGGAATCTGTGTACGCAAAGCAGACAAAGCTGTCAAGACACGCAAGACAAGGCAAACAGCAGGAGGCCGTGGGTATAACAGACGAGTACCAACATGAAAGTGGTCGAGTTCAACTGTTGCTTGACGTGCTCGGTGGTCTCTGTAGTGCACGAGAGCTCGTCGCTGCATGCGCCTTCGTCGCCGAGTCTTGAACGTAGCGTAGCCCCAAAAGTAAACTAGGGCACTCGCAGCTCCGACGCCGAAGACCACGTTGCAGGTGCTGGTCAGGTACACGACCACAGACGACAACGTCCAGGACGAGAATCGCTGGGCTTGGTTGCAGAAGTGCGCAAGAACTCCGGCAAGCGCAAGCGGCAGGAAGACGGACTCGTTCGAGACACCAGCAGCGACAGCCACGGCTAGCATAAATACCAACACGCTAATCGGGGCAGGCTCTGGATCCAATATCCCCTCAACGGAGTCGTCGAGCAGGCTGGATTCACATCCGGCTGCTGCATTGACATCCGGCTTTGTATTTACAGGAGGAAGAGGCTTCACCGCGTCAGGACCTGGCGGCTCATTATCAACAGGATCGTCCTTGACAGACAGCGCAAGTGGCACGGTATCAAGTTGGTTGGCCTTCGTAGAGGAACTTGTAGCGCGAAATGAGAGAGACCGGAGGGACGAGAACGCTTCCGTACTGTTGTTGCTGCTGCTGCTACTGGAAGTCGCATCCGATGTCACGTCCGTATTCGCTTTGGTGAAACGTTTCCAGGAACTTGGCTTTGGAGACGCGGTGCTTGTTTCGACTGGGGACGACGGCGCATCTGTCGCCGCACTGTTCATTGGGCTTCGTGTCTGCTGCTGCTTGTCATGATGAGGAAAGATACTGGGCCAACGCATCGGCTGTCTCTCTCCAGTCACGCTAGAAGAGCGAGTCGGCGTCAGCATCGTTCGACCAGCAGAAACAATTCTAGTCGCTGGGTCAATCACTAGCCGCTGTGCGAGCTTCTCACGCGAAAATGCCGAGCTTCTCGTCGGACTGGAGCTCGGGCTAGCAACACTGGACGCGCACTGGCTGGTTTCAACCCCGGTCTGTGATCGTGATTCCTCACTGTCACTGTAGCGTCGAGCAGGCTCAACGGCCGAAAGTGTGGACGGGCTCCGGAACAGCTCGCTGTCCAGGGTGGTGGCTCTCCTGATCGCCAAGTGGATGCATTTCACCCACAGCAGCATGCGAGCCTGGTTCTCCTCGAAGAATATGAAGCCCTGGGGCTGCAGGCGCAGCGTGCTCTTCTTCTTCCACGTCCTCACCTCCACGCAAAAGCATTTCTCCATGACGATGTGGGAGTTGTCCGACTCGAAGCTCAGCACTGCGTCCGCGAGCGACAGCAAGTACACAAGCTCCGTCCGCGCCTCATTACTGCAGACGCAAACCCAACACCAGACAAAAAGCTTGTAAGTCATAAGAGACGGGAGAGCGCGCCACTGCCAGCACAAACTCACACACTTGTAAATCTCCAGCTCGTGCTTCATGGTGTTGGCCACGACGAAGTGCGTGGACTTGGACAGCAGGAAGCGCTGCCGCTGCTTCTTCTTGCGGTGCACGACCATGTATCCTTCGATGGAGTTGCGGGCGAGCGACGACGTGTTCTCGGACGTGCGGGGCATGCGCATGGGCCGCTCTGTGCCAACATCGGGAGCAGGACTAGCAGCAGCAGCAGGGACGCTACAGTCGACCGGCGCCTCTGAGCAGGAAGACACTTCTGCCACCGAGACCTCCTCCATCGCTGACGTCGGGAAGTGGAGGAAGTTGCAGTACTGAGGAAGGACTAGAGGGCAACAGCAACGCTGCGCCGCATATAGGTCGGCGGTTGCCTCCATGTTGAAGTGGTCTCGTACTTAGTCGTAATCTCGGTGTGGTGTGGTGTACACGATTGACGTGGGCAAGTGTGAGGGGGGAGGCGCTCATACAAACACGAAGAAGTCGAGAGATACACACGTAGCTCCGCGAGCTCGCTCTCCTTCTACGGACCCACTCCGCCAGCATGGACGACACGGCCCAGCGCAGTCTGCTACTATGGGTACGCTTTGCACCTGCCGCCTGATGCTGCTAATGTCTCTGTGTACATCTACGACAAGGAGCATTGGCAGATCCTGCTTCGTCTCGGATTCAAACGTTTGAACCAGAACGGTCCCTAACTCTATGCTATTTGCTACTGTTGCTGTCACCACTATTTGCTACAGGTCCAGAGCTTCCACGAGAAGCTGGCGTCGGACGCGCAGATCTCGAGCATGGAAGATCTGTGCGACGGCGTCTTCCTCTCCAAGATCATGCACCACATGTGAGCTAGAGTTGCTGCTTGCTGAGTCCCCCACTGCTATTGCTACCGACAGAGGACGACCGATTGATTCCTTCATCTTACTTGTTGCGATTGTGCAGTGACGCGGAGTACGTCAACTTGGAGCAGATCAACGAGCAGCCGGGGTGCAATTGGGCGCTCAAGTCCAACAACCTCAAGACGCTCCTGCGCGCGGTGGAGCTGTTCTACACGGACGAGCTAGGCCAGATCTGCCATGCCGACGAGATCGTGGACCCGCTGCTGATCGCTAAGGAGAACGACGTGCACGAGGTGGCCAAGCTCACGGAGCTGCTGCTGGGCTGCGCGGTGCAGTGCCCCAACAAGTCCGAGTACATTCACCCCATTATGCAGATGGGCCCGTCCGAACAGGCCAGCCTCATGCACGCCATCGAGAACCTCATGCACCGCTTCCAGCCCACGTCTCCAGGCGGAGCGTCGAACGCGAGCCGACGCAACTCAATGGCCCACGGGGCGTCTTTTGACGAGGTCGCGTCTCAATCGTCAATGTCCTCAGCGTCGGCCACTACCCTGGCGGCAGGGAGTTCTGCTGAGGCTCTAGCTGCGCAGCTGGCGCAGGCATTGGAGCGAAGCTCTTCGATGGAGCTCAGGTACTTGGACATGGAGCGCGAGAAGCGGGAGCTGACGGAGCGATTCGAGCACACCCTATCGGAGCACCGAGAGCTTGCTGACAAGTACAAGGCGCTCGAGAGTGAGCGCGACCAGCTCCGCAACGAGCGCCAGAACACTCTCACGCGCGACAACAAGAAGATCCAGCAGATTGTGGACAATGAAGTCCACGCCCTGCAGATGCAGATGGAGGAGAAGGACCTGGAGCTGAACCGTGTGAAGCGCGAGTCGGGGGAGCGCCTCATGGTGCTGGAAAACGAAGTCCGTCGCCAGGCAGATGAGCTCGACATCTCGCGCTCAAAGCTCGGCACGCTGAACAAACTGGAAGCCAGCGTCACCAAGTACAAAAAGAAACTGGAGGAGATGAACTCGTTGCGTGGGCAGGTGCGCGAGCTGGAGACTCTCAACGCGCAGTATTTGGACAAGGTAGTGGACCTGGAGAGCACGATCAAGACTATGCCCGGGCTGAAGAGTCTCGTGGAGAAGTACAAGAATCAGGTTGTGGAGCTCGAGACGGCCAACGTCCAGGCCAGCTCGAATCTCAATGTCAAGGAGCAGAAGATTCGGAGACTGCAGGAGGAACTCGATAGCGCGCTGGGAGGCAAAGAGTTTCTCGAATCACAGGTGGAGGAGCTCCGCACGCAGCTCTCGGGCATGCAGTACCGGGAAAGCACTGACGATGCCATGGCTGCTGGTGAGAGCAGCGCGGTCAATGGAACCGGTCTAAGCGCGGACGTGCTGCTTGGGCGCGACTCTGTTAGTGGCTTGAGGGAGCGCCTTGCTCGACTAGAGCGCGAGAATGCCGAGTTGAAGAGTGGGAACGCTGATGCAGGGCAGGCAGAACTGGCGAACGATCTGGATATGGCAGTCAAGGCGAAGAAGGCGATGGAGGTATCCCTGTTTCAGATGCAGAAACAAAACGACCAGCTCTCGGAAGATCTGCGCAACGCTCGGATCCAAAACGAGCAGCAGCAGCAAATGCTGTCACAGCTTCAGCAGGTTCAGGCCAGCCCTCCCCAGCAGCTACAGGCACAGCAGCAACAGTGGCAGAGCGCTCCGGATGGACCGGAGCCGATGCAGGTTTCAAACGATATGGCTATGAGCGGAGGTACAGCTGCAGCGGGGGCTGCCGGGTTGGGTACGGCCGCCGCGCTCGTAGCCGGCGTTGCGATGGGGCCAGGCGCGGCCATGCAGGCTCCTGTAGCTACCCCCGGTTCTGTCGTGGTAACAAGCAGCAACAATGCGCTTTCGTCCGCCCAGATCGCGGAATATCAGGACAAGCTGGAGAAACTGGTACGTAAACGACGAGTGACAGTGGTTTGTTTGATTTACTCACTCACTGACATGTTTTGCGTTCGTGTTACTTGAATACAACAGGAAATCGAAGCAGAAGCTGTGGACTCGCTGCGCGCAACGGTGACAGAATTGACGAAGCGTCTGAAGGAGAAGGAGTCTGTGATCAACGAGCTTTCGGAGCAGCGCGCCAAGTTGGAGAATTACACGAAGAAGACGCTGCACGCCGTGCAAACCAAGTACATGGTGGCTGTGAGCTCACACCGCAACCAGATCAACGAGAAGCAGGAGCGTGTGGATTTCCTCGAGAAAAAGATGAAGGAGGTCCGGGCCTCATACTCTCGCGAGCAGGCTCTCATGATGTCATCATTCTACGAGGTACAGCACGATGATGAACTGTTGGAGGGTTGCCTTTACTTTCGGTGGCGCTAATTGATACGTGGTTGCGTGCACAGATCGGAACGGAGATGCAGCGCCGTACCATGATGCCCCAAGGTCCCGCTGCCGGAGCTCCTGGCGCAGGCTCGTGGCTTGCAAACAAGAGGACAGAAGAGCGCGCCAAAAGGCGACAAGGCGCATGAGCAGAGCCAAACTAGGCTTCGCTGTGGTTGAAGAGCGCGCCCAATTCACTCATAACAGGCAGACGCGGGCGTGCTGTCGTGCTCTGATGACGATAAAGAAGGAAGAACTCCGTTGTACGAGGTGGGGTGATATATCAATCTGAACAAACGAAGGGATTTGTGGCATGCATGAGGCTGTTGGTGTTGATGGTGGGGGTTGTTTGCTGCTTCTCTCGCGTATTGTCCTCGCGTTGCTCTTGGTGGAACAATCGCGTGCGGTGTTTGGGCGAGGCTCAGTCGACAACGTTGACGCCCAAGTTGACGAGCGCGCGCGTGGCCTGCTGGCATATCCGGTCGTTGGTGGAGCGCACGAGTGACTGCAAGGCCTCCACTCCGCCCAGCTCCACGATCGCTTGTTTGTTTTCCGCTGTGCCACACCGCTGTGTTAGTCCATGCTGACGATCGCTAAAGTGACACGAAGCTAAACGTACGGTTGACCGATAGGTTGCGTAGTGCACGGGCTACTTGGGACTGCAGCTCGACGGATTCCGAGTGCGCACCGTCAATGATGGGCTTCAAGCCGCCCTTGCGAGCAATCTCCACCTCGTTGGCATCTAAAAGACACACATCAACAACAACAGCGTAAGTCGTTGAAAGTAGAGCGAAGGGATGGAAGCTTGAGCTCGTACCGTTGACAGCCAGATTCGCGAGCGCTGCGATGGCCTCCACTGCGACGCCGATCTGGCGGGAGCTGGCCAAGTCAATGAGCGGTTTAATGCCGCCCGCCTTGGCGATCCGCTCCTTGTTGTCCACTGCCAAACACGTGAGGATGACAACAAAACAGAACAATGATCAGACATGTCAACGCGCATGTCAGCTCGCAATTGTATCAGTTTTCAGCTCAAGGCCCGCACCGTTCACTCCGAGGTTGGCGAGAGCCTTGGCCGCCTGCCGCTGCACGTGCTCGTTCGTGCTGCCCAGGAGGTCAATGAGCATATCGATGCCTCCTTCCGTCGCCATCTTGGACTGGTTCTCCGCTGCGCACAGCAACAAGCAAACCATCAGCCCGAAGCCCTCCACGCTTCACGACGACCGCGTCCCTTACAGTTGACCGAGAGGTTGGCGAGTGCGTGCGCTGCCAGACGCTGGACCTCCGTGTCCTTGGACTTGGTGAGCGGCAGCAGCAGCTGCAAGCCGTCCAGCTCCACGATCTGCACCTGTCGGTCGGCTGCAGTATAATAGCAGCAGCAAGCAACGCAAGCACCGACACGTCAGTCGCGCCGTCAACTCTGCAGTCAGTCAGCCAGCCCGCCAGCCCCGTACGCTTGACGGCCTCGTTCGCCAGCTTCTCGGCTACCTCTCGCTGCAGCGCCGTGTCCGCCGAGCGCGCGTAGACGATGAGCCGCTGCAGGTTCACGCGCAGAGCTTCGGTGAAGGCCTCATCTACACGCGCACACAAGGAATGAAGTTAGAGGGCCAAGGCTTGAGGCTTCGGGAGGGCGCGCGCCGCCGCTGCCGCCCGCTGCGCACCGTCCGTCTCGTCGAAGGTGAATTCGTCCTTGCTGCCCTTGGCGCCCTTGGCTCCGGCGTTCCCCATGACTGCGGCGCTGGTGCGTAGTGGTGTAGGGACGCGCAAACCCAAAAGTATCTTCCAGCAGTTATTTCTATTCGGAATGAGCAATTATAACAATAAAGAGGAAGTAGGTTGCAATCTACTCAAGCTTCACGGAGAGAGGTTTGAGAGCGATTGGTCCGTGCCGACTGGTGGTGGGCTGGTCTATAGACGTCGGGAACGGCGCGTCCTTGTCGTTGTGGTCGATGCTGCTGCTGCTGCTGCTGCTGGAAAATCTTTGGGCGACGGCGGACAGCACGCCGCTGCACCACTGCTGCGACCAACGTTGGCCGTCGTTGGATGCACAGGAGCTCCGGATTTCGTGGCGCCGAAGCTCCTTGAGCACCTTGTGGTGCCCGCGTTTGCTGCGAGACGCGCGGCGTTCCACCCGAAGGCGTCTCGGAGTTTCATGTTGGCCCCGTGCTTGAGGAGCAGACGCACAAGCTTGGCGTCCCCGTTGGCGGCTGCTCGAAGAAGAGGCGTCTTGCCGCAGCGGTCGACTGCATTCACGGACGCGCCGTGATCGAGCAGCAGTCGGGCCACCTCGAACTGCCCCCACGAGGTGGCGACGTGGAGAGCTGTCGCACCGTAGCCGTTGCGGGTGTCCACCGCGGCGTGGTGCTCCAGCAAGAAGCGCGCGGCCTTGACGTCTCCGTCTCGAGCTGCAAATAGCAGCAGCGTGTACCCGTACGCGTCGGTTGCGTTGACATCCTGGTCGGGGACTAACGTTAGCTGCCACGTTGAGCGTGGGCACTTGTTGGCGTTCCCCATAGCTACTGCGTTGGTTCGTCTCGTCGACTGCACGAATGAGCATCCAAGGCGAGCTCGTTCGCAAGGAATCCATCGGCACGGGACGGAGCTGCTCGGCTCGCGTAACGTGCAGCGCGTAAGATAAGCTTAGCAGACTAAGTCTGTAACACCGGGTGGGTGTGGGGTCAGATCCAAAGGCGCCACGACGAGTCGAAATCACGCTACAGCAGTAAAGCCTTATATGCATGTTGAAGCTGTAGCAGAGATGTAGCCATCTCGGAGAATGCCGCTCTCCCATTGGCCGACTCTCGATTTTCTCTGAGGAGCTCTTTAGCATGACGCCAACGGACTTGCCGCCGCTGCCGGGCGTCTCGGCCGCCGTGCACGCAGCTTTCCCGGCGCTTGTGGCCATCCCGCAGCTTGTGGAGGAGATCAGCGCCATGCTGGACTACTCGGCGCTCTGGAGCCTCGAAGACGCGAGCTCCATCGGCGATTTGCGGCTGGTGAAGCGCGTGGCGGCCCACGACCAGCAGCGCGCGACGGCCGTGGACCCTCCGCCGTCCGACTTGGCTCACCGCGCGTCGTTCTCCGCCGCTGTTGCCGAGGCCGCTGAGGAGGGGCATCTGTCAGTGTTCCAGTGGCTCGTGACGCACTACGCGTCGAACCGCTGGGACGTGACGGACGCCATGGTGCGCGCGTCGAGACACGGCCACCTGGACGTCTTGCAATGGGCGCAGAGCCACGAGGAGCTCGCGCGGTTCCAATGGACGACCAAGATGATGGTGGTGGCGGCTATTGAAGGCCACTTTGACATTGTGCGCTGGCTGCACGAGCACTCGACCGCGCCCGGGTCTCCGCACGTGATGGACTGCGCCGCGGAAGCGATGGACCTGCCGATGCTGCAGTGGCTGGCGGTGAACAGACCGGAAGGCTGTACGCCGTACGCCATGGATAACGCAGCGCGCAAAGGCAGTCTTGAGATCGTGCAGTGGCTGCATGCCCATCGGACGGAAGGATGCACGACCGGCGCGATGGACGGAGCCGCCATGAACGGCCACCTCGAAGTGCTGCAGTGGCTACACGCTAACCGCCACGAAGGCTGCACAGCGTCGGCGCTGCACTGCGCTGCAGTCAATGGACACGCTAATGTAGTGCGATGGCTGGACGAGAATGTCGCGGTGGGCAACCGACGCCGCGCGTTCGCGTCTGCAGTGCGCTGGGGGCACCTCGAAGTGGTCAAAGTGCTGGCCAAGTACTGCTCGGTCAACGCCAGCGTGGACACGTCACGAGAGCTCGCGGCTGCTCGTCGACGGGCAGAAGCGGAGCTGCGCGTCTCGGACACTTCGAGCCTGCTGCGGGCGAGGAGGGAGCGCATCCTGTACTCGCAGCGCATACTGGACGGCCCCGCCGAGGAGAACGCCGTGTGGTACGGCCACCTTGAGATACTGCAGTTCCTCTTCTCGAACGGCCTGGTGTCCAGGCACGGCCGCTCCAGGGCGGAGCTGGCTGCGACCGCAACGGCGCGAGGCCACGCGAGTGTGGCGCAGTGGCTTTTAGACTTTACAACCGCGTAAAACGGAGTGCTTTCACTTCCAACATGTACACCTAAAATGTACGTTTTCGAAAGCAAATCGATGGCAACGGCGTCGGTGGTCGATCACACCGTCCCCGGTGCAGGGCCACTCGGGGACGCGCTCGCAAGGGTCTTGCAGCTCTGCGGGGGCATGAGGGAGGCAAAATTTGCTTGCACCAGTCTCCACGCTCGACTGAAGGGCGTCTTGGACGAGCTGCAGTCGATGGAGGAGAGCCGACAAGTCCCACGAACGGAGTCGATAGCGATTTGACCCCACACCGTTCGCACGTGGGCCGTTTGGGTCTGTTCGTCGAGGGGTCTGGAGACATGGAACGAATGTGGTGGTCAAGCGTTTCTTTTGTGACGATATGGTGAACGATGAGCGCATGCGCCTCCAGGTTGAACGAGAGCTGAGTCTCCTTCATGAGCTCAACCACTCAAATGTCGTCAAGGTGTTCAGTGGCTCGCACGCTAGCTCGCCGCCGTTTGTTGTGTGTGATGACTAACAAACGGCGCTTGTGGCGTCTGCTGTACCAGGCTGCTCTCGGCTTGGAGTACCTTCACCGCAAAGGCATCGTGCATTGGAATCTGGAGCTAAGCAACATCCTCGTCGGGGTAGATGGCGTCGCAAATCTGTCAGACTACGGCATAACGGCGGTACGAGAATGCTGTTCTAGCTTGGGGGTGTCTTCGACGAGGGTATCGAGTGCGTTGAGATGGTCCGCACCCGAATGTTTAACGTCTCGACCGAGTTTCGCGTCTGTCATTTACTCGCTCGCCATGTGCATGATCGAGGCTGTCATTGGTGAACCTCCGTTTGTGTTCCTCAGCAGGGCTCCCGATTATGGCATGGTCTTTTCAATAATTTGTTATGAAACCATAAATATATTTATTTTCTCGGTTACCCGTATACAATAAATAATTTATTGTCTTTGGGAATCATCTTCCATAAATTATTAACTAAACCTCTTTACCATTATGGACACCTCACATCCAACCAGACTTGCTCGGACGGGGAACTTTCACGCAGACCAACAGTCTGCTACGGCAGGATTTTGCCAGGCCTGACAGGCGCCCTCACTTCTCAATTCGAGCCAAAGCCCCAGCACTCCAGCCCGCCCAGATCAACCATGGTCCTCGCCCCGCGCCCACGCCACACCACCTTCACCCCAGCCCAAGTTGTGGGGTTCTACTTCCGTCCGTGCCGCGACGACATGGACGAGACCATCTCGGAGTACTTTCGGTGTCGTTGCGGCACGGTGCGGAAGCAGACCCGTCGCAATGGCTACACGAACCTCATGCAGCATGTGCGTCAGGAGCACCCGGACTACGAGGCTGTGATGCTGGCTGCACCTACAGCCGAGACCGGCTCAATGCTGAACTACGTTCGCCGCTCAGCTCAGATCGTGTACGGCTGGCTAGACTGGATCGTCAAGAACAACCTGCCCCTGCATTTCTGCGAGAATCAAGCTGCGAGGCGGTAAGCTGTGCATGATTGCTTCTAACAATGATACCTAATTTTACTATGACTATTTTTTGTGACCTGCAGTTACTCCAATTTGGACCCAATCTGTGTCGAGACTCTTCAACGCGCCATGGAAGGCCTCACGCGCATTGTCGAGCGCCTCATCGCCGCCGAGATGCCCGCCCGATTTGGGCTCATCTTCGACGGCTGGAGCCACGCTTCGGAGCACTTCGTCGCCGTCTTCGCCTGCTACGAGGTGAACGGCGTCATGAAGACCCCACTGCTGTGCATGGCCCCCTTACTGGACACGCTCGACGAGGACCTCACTGTGCGCGGACATTACGAGTTTCTGGCCGAGATGCTGCCTCGCGACTTCGGTAAGCAAATTACTGATTGTTTGTTCTTGGTGGGCGATAACTGCGCGGTAAACCGGCTGCTGGCAACACGCATGGGGGTTCCTCTGGTGGGATGCGCCAGCCACCGGCTGAACCGCGCAGTTCAAGCCGACATGCAGCAGCACGAAGAGGATTTGGCCACTGTCCAAGCCTTGATGGTGAAACTTCGGACGCTCAAGCAGTCGGCGAAGCTCAGGCATGTGTTTGATATGTCACACCAATTATGTATTTTTGTTGTGAAAATTGTTTTATCACAATTTAATTTTGTTTGATTTTATGTCATTTTGTGCAGGCAGAAGACCTCGCTTCGCCCCGTGATTCGCCAAGACACATGGTGGAGCTCGACATTTTCAATGGTGCACCGCTATTTTCGACTCCTCGAGCACCTTGACACGACGGACGACGCGCTAGTGGACGTCCTCCCGGCCCCGGCAAGCAACAGGCGGCTTCGGGAGCTGCTCAAGGACCTGAAGAAGATAGAGTCTGTGTCAAAGGCTCTTCAAGGCGACAACGTGAGTTTGCTGGATGTGCGCGTGTGGTTTGACGGCTTAATCGCCATCAAGCCACACTACGCCCAATATCTCGGTAAGTTTGTTTTCAATTATTGGCAGGATAACCGCCATTGAAGTCTAAACGAATTTATTGTATGCAACAGGGCCTCGCGCCGACATCGTGCACAGCCCTGACTTCGAGTCGGGCTGTGTTCGGGTCCTGAGAGGGAAGGCGAACTGTAGTGGGCCTACCTTGGCTCACTACAACAGCTTACACGTGTGCGCACGTGTATGAGGAAGCGTAGGTTTCTTTTACTTGAGTTAAGTATACTCGAGGTCCACGAGTATACTTTAAACAAGATAAAGACTCTAAATAGCTGATTTTGGTAAAGATGAGAACTGTTATTTGTGTCTTATGTTTCTGACTTCCTCTAAATGTAATATTCTAAGTTGGGAATCTGTCAACGGCTGGTTGGCAGAATTCCTTTGCTATGCATGTCGCTCATTGGTTAAAAGATGCTGCTTTCAACCAATAGGAATCCTAAATGTCTATGGACCACCCGTCGTGGTGGTCGTAAATGAATGTGGCACTTGATGTAACGTACATCAAGGCCGAGGAAGTGTTTGAACCTTTAACAGACATCGCGTCTGTTAGAGTTGCAAGTGGCTGTAGCCACTTGTGCGTGTAACCCCGTTACACCATCCCCCCGTCAAGGTTAGACGTGCCGGTCTCGGCACGTCAACCACCATTGACTGTTTGGTCAATGCATGACGTTTAGAAGAGAGCGTGCTCGTGATAGAACGAGCACGTTGAAGTTGAAGACCTTTGGCGCAGCAGCGGAGGACCTCTCTGCTGCTGAGTATCATGCGCGGCAGTGTGCGAAGCGCTTCGCTGCCGCGGGGCAGGCACCACGGCCTGCCCTCGAAGTGTCTTCGGGCGCTGTTGTTAACAACAGCGTTCGCATTACTGTCCAGTGTGTAGTGCATGGTGGGCTTCGTAAGCCTCCACCATGTCCGGAACGGCTTCGAGCAAGACGTTCCGCGGCTCCCATGTATCTTGGTTGGGGAAATCCTCTCCAACGAATACGAAAACGAACTGGTTCTAAGTTCGTTCTCGGGATACTGTGGTCAACAATCCGCTCAACTATCCATCGAGCTGAGCCGTGTGCGTCACGAATTGGTGGCGGCGGTGGTGGGAACACGCCCCGTGTGTGGTCAACTTGGTGTTGACCCTGATCTCGCTTCTCCCCACGACCGAGTTCCGGTCGTGGAGTAGCTACAGAGCGCTGCGCTCGGTGCTCTTGAGTATCCTTACTTTGCGACGGTCTCCTAGACCGCCTCGATCGTCCCGGCCGGGCTGGATCTCCAGCTCGACCTGCTGCTCCAGCGCGATTTCGCGCTGGAGAAGATGATGGCTTCCGCCGAGTCTTCTGCTTCGGTTCAACCGAGCTAGGTAGCTCGTGCTGCAGGTATGGCTTCAACCGTCCGACGTAGAACGTCGGATGGAGGCGCATGCTAGACGGGATGTCTAGCGTGTAAGCGTTGCCATGCCGTTCCAACACTGTGAACGGCCCGATGAAGCGCGGAGCGAGCTTACTCGCTCCGAAGTCGGAAACCGCATGTTTAGGCAGGTTTTGAGTAGCTAACAAAACCAATGAACCCTTCTTGAATTCATTTGTGTTGCCCCTGCCAACATTGTCTGCGTTCAGCTTCTGTCGATCGACAGAAGCTGCAATAGCGTCCTGGACAAACCGAATGACGGCTTGTCTGCGCTGCACGAAGTTCATTGCGTCCGAGCTGAACTCGTTCAGCTCGCTTCCAGCAGTAGGCCCGGCCTCTGCGTTCGTAGATGTGGTGTCTGTGCCTCGCACAGACACGTTCTTCTTCTTCTTGGTTGCGTCTGTGCCCTGCACAGACGCGGTCTTCGTCTTCTTTCGCGTTGTTGCGGCTGACACCGTGCAGGTGTCAGCGGCATTCTGCGGCTGCTGTGTTGCAGTCGTAGATCCTCCCCCACTTAAGGAAGGAGCCAGCATCCCGAGTAAACTCGGGAGGCGTGGGTGCCTCAAGGCATTCACGTAGAACGGTGTATGCCCGGTCGAGGCATGCACCGAGTTGTTGATGGCGAACTCCGCCATCGGCAGACACTCGCTCCAGTGTTGGAACGAGTGGGCGTAGCTCTTGAGCACATCCACGAGCACGCGATTCATGCGCTCGGTCTGTCCGTCCGTCTGCGGATGATCCGCAGTCGACATCGAGAGCTGACTGCCAAGAAGTGTGAACACTTCTTGCCACAGGTGCGCGGTGAAGCGCGGGTCTCGATCGGACACGATGTCCATCGGCATGCCATGGTGTCTGAACACCATGTCAACGAACAGACGTGCCGTCTGTTTCGCAGTCACTTCGGCGGGTACTGCAGCAAGATGTACCATCTTGCTGAAGCGGTCAACAAAGACCACAACGCACGTGTTCCCCTGGCTATCCGGGGGAAGACCAAACACAAAGTCCAAAGACATGGACTGCCAACACTCCGACGGAGTCGGTAGTGACTGCAAAGGAGCCTGCGCGAACGGCGCAGGCTTCATACGTTGACACACCTCGCAAGCACGGACGTACTTGCGCACCCACTTGTACTGGTGGAGTCCCTCGTGAGAAGAAGATACGTCTTCTCATGGCCCGGATGCCCCGCAGCCGGTGCATCATGATACTCGTACATGATCCTGAGTCGCAGGTCATGATCATTGGGAACGACAACGCGGTCCGCGTTGTCGTTGACTGCGCTGTAGAGTAGCAACCCCTCGTGCACCCGGTAACGGTGTGCACGAGCACGAAGATGTCTTGGCAACTTCTGACGAGCTTCGTCAGAAGGCACTGAGCCATAGGCCAGCACGAGCTTCGCGTCGGCGTCGTGCGCGTACGCGGCCTTCACGTCGTCGAGGATCGACGACGGGGGAGTGCTCGATCGCATGGCGTCAATGGCATTGACGTCGACTTCATTCGTAGCGTAGTCAGGTCGACGCGATAACGCGTCGGCCACCACATTGAGTCTTCCGGGTTTGTACTCAACCCGGAAGTTATACTCCGCGAAGAAGGATAGCCATCTCGCCATCCTTTGCGAGATGTGCGGCGACTTGATAGCCGTCCGCAGCGACGCGTGGTCTGTATAGACCACGAACGGTTTACTTCCGAGTAGATACACTCGGAACTTCGCAAGTGCATACTTCATGGCAAGGAGCTCCTTGTCATGCACTGGTAATTGCGCTCAGCTGGCTTCAGCTGACGCGACTGATAGTAGACGACACGATCACGGCCCTCGTGATCGTGCTGCATCAACGCACATCCGATCGCGAAATCGGATGCGTCACACACAACGTGGAATGGGTGATCTTGGTCGGCCACCGCCAAGATCGGAGCCTCAGTCAAGCCCTGCTTGACTGCATCGAATGCCTGCTGACATTCAGCAGACCAAATCCACTCGGCGTCCTTCTTCAGGAGCTGTGACAGCGGGCGTATCACGCCCGCGTAGTCCTTCACGTACTTGCACAAGTACGTGGCCTGCCAAGGAACTGCCGCAGTTCCTTGACGCTCGTCGGCGTCGGCCACTCATTGATCACTCTGACCTTTTCAGGGTCAGGGCGGACACCGTTCTTCCCAACGAGACACCTGAGCACGGGTATCTCGCTCGCCCCGAAGATGCACTTCTTCAGGTTCGCGTAGAGCTTGTGCTTGCGCATGAGCGCAAGCAGTTTCCGGAGATGCACCTTGTGCATCTCAACGTCGCTCATCCCGTCCGCAGCACGGCTGTGGACGAACACGTCATCGAAGTAGCTCGGTGCGAAGTCGCGCACCGAGCGCAACAAGTGCGTCACGCACCTGTTGAAGGTCGCAGGGGCGTTCTTCAGACCCTGCGGCATCACTAGCCACTCCCAGAGCATGCCACTCGGCGTGCTCACAGCCGTGAGAGGGATATCGCTCTCACGCATTAGGATCTGATAGAACCCATCGCGCAGATCAAGAGCACTGTAGACAGTGCTCCTGGCCATCGAATCGATGATAACATCTTTTCGCGGTATCGGTGTCTGCGCCGGTATCGTCGCATCGTTCAGCTTATTGTACGCATGAACGATGCGCCAGCCGCCCTGTGGCTTCTTGACACAGAACGTCGGAGCACTGTGCGGGGACTTCGATTCCCGCACTTGTCCAGCTTTGCGACGTATTTCGAAGAATTCTTCGATCTTCTTTATTTGCTCTCGCTGCAGTGGCCACTGCCGCGTGACACAGTATTTCGTGCCCGGCACGAGATCAATCTCGTGCTGAATGCCCTTGATCCTGCGGAAGCTCCGCAGGGATCTCTTCCGGAAGTACGTCCGCGTACTCCCGTAGAATCTCATAGTAGGGACTCCGCCTTCAGCGAGTCCCAGCTCTGTTCTTCAAAGCGTTCTTTCTTCGTCTTGGCACTGAGAGTGTCTTCACTCTCAGTGGTGCTCCATGAAGAACTGCCTCAGTTCCTCATTCTCGCTCTTCGTTCTCTCGGCGTCCGAGAGAATGCATATTTGCTCGATGCGTCCATCGTGCAAGTCACGCAAGCGCTTCCAGCTCATGACTGGAAGCGAAGTCAACTCTGACGCTTTGCGTCGGAGGATTAGCGAGGGTCATCTCCTGTGCCGGAACCCGGCACAGGTACGCGTCAAGACGTTCAACGTCTCGACGTTCGGCTTTTCAGCCTTCGTCTGCCCGGCAGACATCTCTTGTAGCGTCTCGGCCCCGGGCCGAGACTTGCGCAGCGACCTTCGCATGCGCCGTCTTCTTGACTTGCGGAGCCCGGCTCCGCATGGTTCTGACCTCGTCCAGGCCCAGCCATGGACGGGTGTTCTTTCTTAATACCGCCGGCGGGTTCATCCCGCGGGCGAGCGACTTCAAGCCCGGCTTGGTCGCCCGGCGCTTCGTCGTGCAGCCCGGCTGCACGACCGCATGCAAGTTTTTCCGGTGCGGAACGTTTGCAACCGTCCGCACCGCCTGCAGCGTCGGTTCCCGGAACCGACACGCCATCTTCACCTCGACGCCTGTTATTGGCGGAGCCCTTCATTGCAAAGGGTGCGTCGACTCCCGGAGTCGACGCGAAATGTCTTTTCGCAGCGTCGGTTCCCGGAACCGACGTGACTTCAATACCTCGACGCCTTCCATTGGCGGAGACCCCCATTACGGAGGGTGCGTCGGCTCCCCGAGCCGACGAATCAAATCCATCAAAGTCATCGACTCCCGGAGTCGACGACGTTCCATCACCTTGGCCCTTATTATTGGCCAAGACTGATCCAATCACATTCGCGTCAGCCTCCACGGCTGAGGCGTGTGACATGATTACGTCATCCGCGTCCCTTCGGACCGGAGACACGTCCACAATCAGATTCGCGTCAGCCTCCACGGCTGAGGTGTAACGGGGTTACACGCACAAGTGGCTACAGCCACTTGCAACTCTAACAGACGCGATGTCTGTTAAAGGTTCAAACACTTCCTCGGCCTTGATGTACGTTACATCAAGTGCCACATTCATTTACGACCACCACGACGGGTGGTCCATAGACATTTAGGATTCCTATTGGTTGAAAGCAGCATCTTTTAACCAATGAGCGACATGCATAGCAAAGGAATTCTGCCAACCAGCCGTTGGCAGATTCCCAACTTAGAATATTACATTTAGAGGAAGTCAGAAACATAAGACACAAATAACAGTTCTCATTTTAACCCAAAAACATTATTTGGATCGTTTATTTAGATTAATCTATACTCGGAGGCCCGAGTACTAGAGGGTTGGGCTGGTAGCGCTTATTGCAAACTCAATTGTACTGCCGAGCCAATTAGTTGAAGAGGTAGCACAAATACAAACGACAAACGCGACCCGCGCGCGCGACTTAGGCACGCCGCATTTGCGGCGCACCAGTCGCCTGCGCATTGCGTTTTGAACAACAAAACTAACAGTCTGCAACAAGAGGGATGCAAAGTATATGATAACTAAAAATCCGGTGCCTACCACAGGCTCGTATCCTAGAGATCTAGCGAGATGACCGGAGGTGCAGCAGTGCGCGTCTCTGGGGTAGATATCCAACTAAACCGCAAAAATCAAAATCAAATTCAAATTAAAAAAGTATGCTCATATTCAACTGTCACCGTGAAAGTATTAAAATGGATTATTCCCAGAAAAAGGTTGAGAAGAGTTCTGAAACAACTTGACTTGGCGCCGCGTCTCGAGCCATGCTACGATTCTTCTCACTTTTCAGTTCGTGCTCGACTGCTGCAGTGGCCCCCACCCTCCGCGGGCTCATACTCGCTGCTGTAGCACATAGAGCGCTGCTGTCAAGATCACTACTTGTTTCTACCAATCTACCGATCTTTGATTATTACCACGCATCCTCTCTCTAATCTCTGCGTGCTCGTTAGCTGCGGTGGCCCCCACCCTCCGCGGGCTCATACTAGCTGCCGTGGCACCGAGCGCGCTGCTACGAAGAACTCATCAACTCTACTGTATAATATGCCAAAAAGTTTTGTGCGTGTAGCCCTCAAGCTGTCCACTGGGACTACAGCAGCATCTGATACTGCTGTGGACGTCTGATTGGGCAACCGCAGCGAGCGGCATGAAGATCACGGGGGACGACGATGACGGCGTCACCGAAGGAGGTCTGCTCCATTCAGCTCAAGCGCTGAAGGCTGTGCAAACTACTGGGCTGAGAGACTCTACTAGGCCGGCGTTGAAGATTAAATAGGCGGGGCACCGCGATCCCAGAGCTATGCTCAATTGATTAGAGGTTTTAACTAATCAAGACATTTTCAATTCAAAACAGCTTCTATAGACGTTAAAGTAGTTGGTCCCATCCATACTGTAAACGATTACTTCCCTCGCCGATACTTTTCTCAAGTAATGTATCCTGTAAATCCTAACACAATAAACCAGATAACATCCAAAACGTTAACGTAAGCAATCATTTAAGCTTCCACCTGCTATATTTCGTATTAAAACCTGTGTAATTAAGTCGATTTTGGTTTTGGATACAAAATATTAGATTTATAAGACCCTTACACTTGGAATTTGTATTGATCCAGTACCTACTTTTTCTGTGGACCACATATTTAAAGCCTCGAATTAATCCCTATTGGGCTTCTCGTACTACATACGTAGCACTACCAGGATAATTAACTCTAGTTTAAACTAAGCTACGCTTCCTCATACACGAGCGCACACGTGTAAGCTGTTGTAGTGAGCCAAGGTAGGCCCATTACACCTGGTAGCACTTTGTAGTCCGTCCAACGACCGACTACCTGAACGTTCGTACGGGACTGTACGGACGGGGAGCTGAGAACCTTTCATGAACACGGAGGTGCTCATGGAAAGCTCCGCTACGCCTGCAACTCATGTTGCACGCGCTGACTGCCTCCACCTGTCGGATCCAGAGTGGGAGGCACTCCAACGACTGTCAACAGTCATTGGGGAGGCGGCAGTTGCTGCGATGCTGCGTACGTTATCGCCGACAGAGCAACATGGTGTTGCTCTGGGTTTCATCCTGAAGGAGCAGCGCGACGCTGTTGCCTTCTACCGCGGTGCCGTCGGGGACGACACCACGCATGCAATCGTTGAAACTCAACGTGAGCAACTATGTAGGAAGAGAGGGCGAGCCTCTTCTCCGGTGGCTTGTCGAACTCGACACTGCCATTGCGGCTCGACGTATCGTCGACCCGTTGTCGAAGGTCGCGTTCGCCATGTCCTGTCTTGGCGGACGAGCGAGGAGTTGGGCGTACGGACGCCGACTCTCAGATCCTACGTGCTTCAGCACGTACGAAGCGTTCAAGGAGGAGCTCAGACAAGCGTTTGAGCCCCCACAAAATGAGTTCCGGTCGAGGGCGGAGTTCCTCGACCTGCAGCAAGGTAAGCATGATGTCCATGCTTACGCCCAGAGAGCACGGTACTTGGTCTCGAACATCGTGACCAACCCGATTGACGAGGCGACCAAGGTCGTCACGTTCATGAAGGGATTGAGAGATGGGCCTGTGAAGACCTATCTCTTCCGTGAGTATCCGAATACTCTCGAAGCTGCGATCACTCTTGCGATGCAGGAGGAGTTTAGTCTGAGGCAGGCTAAACTGCATGTGAATGCGCCGAGGCTGCAACCACCTCCGGTCGCGATGGCGGGAGGTCCGGAACCAATGGACCTCTCGAATGCAACGGGTGTTGACTATCAACGCCAACAAGGAAGCAATGTACGATGCTTCCGTTGCGGAAGGATCGGTCACTATGCCCGAGAGTGCACGGCACCCGTGCACCATCGTGGTCGACGCGGCGATGCTGGGCATCGTCGCGGAGAAACAAAAACGCTGGAACCCAGTAGGCGCGGGGCGCCCTACTGGTGAAGCAGTCACGCGTGTCCAACTCGGACATGCGACACTGAGGACTGCAGCCCCAGTGAGGACCCTTCTCACTGTAAAATGCATGATGACAAACCAAGTCTTGTCATCTTGAACGTGTCGTCGAAAAGAGAGAGCAACTCTTTTCGTGCTTTGTTGATTCGGGCGCGTCGAATAACTTTGTTCGACTGCGAAGTCTATCAAGGCTTGACTTCGAGGATTTAAAGATACCTCGAAGTATGTTGGAGGTACGACTGGCGACGGGTGTCGTCGTCAGGACCGAGAAGCGCATGGTACGCGTGCGCTTCATGTATAAAGGTCAAGAGTTTGTCGAAACCTTTATCGTCCTAGACCTGGACGATAAGTTTGACATTGTGTTGGGCATGCCGTGGCTTGCACGGCATGATCCGGTAATCGATTGGGAGAAGCGCACTTTAGTGCGCTTCGGTCGCGACGGTGGAACAGAGAGCGATGGCCTGTTACCACCACACACGCACCAGCAGGTGCGCGCGAATCTCTAGTCGAGACAGCGCCTAATGCCGCTGTCCCGGAACGCCCTGGACGCGCGAGCGCGCGCGCGAGGACAAGTAGCGTCGGCGTCGCCGCCGACGGCTGAAGGAGAAAATGTGTCGATTTCGGAAATCGACACAAACATTTCAGCGAATCAGAATGAGTCTCCGGCCTCAAGAGGCCCGGATGACGAACATGTGTCACACGCCTCAGCCGTGGAGGCTGACGCGAATCTGATTGTGGACGTGTCTCCGGTCCGAAGGGACGCGGATGACGTAATCATGTCACACGCCTCAGCCGTGGAGGCTGACGCGAATGTGATTGGATCAGTCTTGGCCAATAATAAGGGCCAAGGTGATGGAACGTCGTCGACCCCGGGAGTCGATGACTTTGATGGATTTGATTCGTCGGCTCGGGGAGCCGACGCACCTCCGTAATGGGGGCCTCCGCCAATGGAAGGCGTCGAGGTATTGAAGTCACGTCGGTTCCGGGAACCGACGCGGCGAAGAGACATTTCGCGTCGACTCCGGGAGTCGACGCACCCTTTGCACGAAGGGCTCCGCCAATAACAGGCGTCGAGGTGAAGATGGCGTGTCGGTTCCGGGAACCGACGCTGCAGGCGGTGCGGACGGTTGCAAACGTTCCGCACCGGAAAAACTTGCATAGCCGGGCTGCACGACGAAGCGCCGGGCGACCGCCGGGCTTGAAGTCGCTCGCCCGCGGGATGAACCCGCCGGCGGTATTAAGAAAGAACACCCGTCCATGGCTGGGCCTGGACGAGGTCAAGGACCATGCGGAGCCGGGCTCCGCAAGTCAAGAAGACGGCGCATGCGAAGGTCGTTGCGCAAGTCTCGGCCCGGGGCCGAGACGCTATAAGAGATGTCTGCCGGGCAGACGAAGGCTGAAAAGCCGAACGTCGAGACGTTGAACGTCTTGACGCGTACCTGTGCCGGAACCCGGCACAGGGAGATGACCCTCGCTAATCCTCCGACGCAAGCGTCAGAGTTGACTTCGCTTCCAGTCCTGAGCTGGAAGCGCTTCGCGCGTGACTTGCACGATGAACGCATCGAGCAAATATGCATTCTCTCGGACGTCGAGAGAACGAAGAGCGAGAATGAGGAACTGAGGCAGTTCTTCATGGAGAGCACCACTGAGAGTGAAGACACTCTCAGTGCCAAGACGAAGAAAGAACGCTTTGAAGAACAGAGCTGGGACTCGCTGAAGGCGAGTCCCTACTATGAGATTCTACGGGAGTACGCGGACGTACTTCCGGAAGAGATCCCTGCGGAGCTTCCGCAGGACAAGGGCATTCAGCACGAAATACTGTGTCACGCGGCAGTGGCCACTGCCGCGAGAGCAGGTCAAGGCGATCGACGACTTCTTCGAAAGTCGTCGCAAAGCTGGACAAGTGCGGGAATCGAAGTCCCCGCACAGTGCTCCGACGTTCTGTGTCAAGAAGCCACAGGGCGGCTGGCGCATCGTTCATGCGTACAATAAGCTGAACGATGCGACGATACCGGCGCAGACACCGATACCGCGAAAAGATGTTATCATCGATTCGATGGCCAGGAGCACTGTCTACAGTGCTCTTGATCTGCGCGATGAGTTCTATCAGATCCTAATGCGTGAGAGCGATATCCCTCTCACGGCTGTGAGCACGCCGAGTGGCATGCTCTGGGAGTGGCTAGTGATGCCGCAGGGTCTGAAGAACGCCCCTGTGACCTTCAACAGGTGCGTGACGCACTTGTTGCGCTCGGTGCGCGACTTCGCACCGAGCTACTTCGATGACGTGTTCGTCCACAGCCGTGCTGCGGACGGGATGAGCGACGCTGAGATGCACAAGGTGCATCTCCGGAAACTGCTTGCGCTCATGCGCAAGCACAAGCTCTACGCGAACCTGAAGAAGTGCATCTTCGGGGCGAGCGAGATACCCGTGCTCGGGTGTCTCGTTGGGAAGAACGGTGTCCGCCCTGACCCTGAAAAAGGTCAGAGTGATCAATGAGTGGCCGACGCCGACGAGCGTCAAGGAACTGCGGCAGTTCCTATTTGGCCACGTACTTGTGCAAGTACGTGAAGGACTACGCGGGCGTGATACGCCCGCTGTCACAGCTCCTGAAGAAGGACGCCGAGTGGATTTGGTATGCTGAATGTCAGCAGGCATTCGATGCAGTCAAGCAGGGCTTGACTGAGGCTCCGATCTTGGCGGTGGCCGACCAAGATCACCCATTCCACGTTGTGTGTGACTCATCCGATTTCGCGATCGGATGTGCGTTGATGCAGCACGATCACGAGGGCCGTGATCGTGTCGTCTACTATCAGTCGCGTCAGCTGAAGCCAGCTGAGCGCAATTATTCGGTGCATGACAAGGAGCTCCTTGCCATGAAGTATGCACTTGCGAAGTTCCGAGTGTATCTACTCGGAAGTAAACCGTTCGTGGTCTATACAGACCACGCGTCGCTGCGGACGGCTATCGTCGCCGCACATCTCGCAAAGGATGGCGAGATGGCTATCCTTCTTCGCGGAGTATAACTTCCGGGCTGAGTACAAACCCGGAAGACTCAATGTGGTGGCCGACGCGTTATCGCGTCGACCTGACTACGCTACGAATGAAGTCGACGTCAATGCCATTGACGCCATGCGATCGAGCACTCCCACGTCGTCGATCCTCGACGACGTGAAGGCCGCGTACGCGCACGACGCCGACGCGAAGCTCTTGCTGGCCTATGGCTCAGTGCCTTCTGACGAAGCTCGTCAGAAGTTGCCAAGACATCTTCGTGCTCGTGCACACCGTTACCGGGTGCACGAGGGGTTGCTACTCTACAGCGTAGTCAACGACAACGCGGACCGCGTTGTCGTTCCCAATGATCATGACCTGCGACTCAGGATCATGTACGAGTATCATGATGCACCGGCTGCGGGCATCCGGGCCGTGAGAAGACGTATCTTCTTCTCACGAGGGACTTCTACTGGGCCCACCAGTACAAGTGGGTGCGCAAGTACGTCCGTGCTTGCGAGGTGTGTCAACGTATGAAGCCTGCGCCGTTCGCGCAGGCTCCTTTGCAGTCACTACCGACTCCGTCGGAGTGTTGGCAGTCCATGTCTTTGACTTTGTGTTTGGTCTTCCCGGATAGCCAGGGGAACACGGGCGTTGTGGTCTTTGTTGACCGCTTCAGCAAGATGGTACATCTTGCTGCAGTACCCGCCGAAGTGACTGCGAAACAGACGGCACGTCTGTTCGTTGACATGGTGTTCAGACACCATGGCATGCCGATGGACATCGTGTCCGATCGAGACCCGCGCTTCACCGCGCACCTGTGGCAAGAAGTGTTCACACTTCTTGGCAGTCAGCTCGATGTCGACTGCGGATCATCCGCAGACGGACGGACAGACCGAGCGCGTGAATCGCGTGCTCGTGGATGTGCTCAAGAGCTACGCCCACTCGTTCCAACACTGGAGCGAGTGTCTGCCGATGGCGGAGTTCGCCATCAACAACTCGGTGCATGCCTCGACCGGGCATACACCGTTCTACGTGAATGCCTTGAGGCACTCCACGCCTCCCGAGTTTACTCCGGGATGCTGGCTCCTTCCTTAAGTGGGGAGGATCTACGACTGCAACACAGCAGCCGCAGAATGCCGCTGACACCTGCACGGTGTCAGCCGCAACAACGCGAAAGAAGACGAAGACCGCGTCTGTGCAGGGCACAGACGCAACCAAGAAGAAGAAGACCGCGTCTGTGCAGGACACAGACGCACACAAGCAGAAGAAGAACGTGTCTGTGCGAGGCACAGACACCACATCTACGAACGCAGAGGCCGGGCCTACTGCTGGAAGCGAGCTGAACGAGTTCAGCTCGGACGCAATGAACTTCGTGCAGCGCAGACAAGCCGTCATTCGGTTTGTCCAGGACGTTATTGCAGCTTCTGTCGATCGACAGAAGCTGAACGCAGACAATGTTGGCAGGGGCAACACAAATGAATTCAAGAAGGGTTCATTGGTGTTGTTAGCTACTCAAAACCTGCCTAAACATGCGGTTTCAGACTTCGGAGCGAGTAAGCTCGCTCCGCGCTTCATCGGGCCGTTCACAGTGTTGGAACGGCATGGCAACGCTTACACGCGAGACATCCCGTCTAGCATGCGCCTCCATCTGACGTTCTACGTCGGACGGTTGAAGCCATACCTGCAGCACGAGCTGCCTAGCTCGGCTGATCCGAAGCAGAAGACTAGGCGGAATCCATCATCTTCTCCAGCTCGAAGTCGCGCTGGAGCAGCAGGTCGAGCTGGAGATCCAGCCCGGCCGGGACGATCGAGGCGGTCCAGGAGACCGTCGCAAAGTAAGGATACTCAAGAGCACCGAGCGCAGCGCTCTGTAGCTACTCCACGACCGGAACTCGGTCGTGGGGAGAAGCGAGATCAGGGTCAACACCAAGTTGACCACACACGGGGCGTGTTCCCACCACCGCCGCCACCAATTCGTGACGCACACGGCTCAACTCGATGGATAGTTGAGCGGATTGTTGACCACAGTATCCCGAGAACGAACTTAGAACCAGTTCGTTTTCGTATTCGTTGGAGAGGATTTCCTCCCAACCAAGATACATGGGAGCCGCGGAACGTCTTGCTCGAAGACGTTCCGGACATGGTGGAGGCTTACGAAGCCCACCATGCACTACACACTGGACAGTAATGCGAACGCTGTTGTTAACAACAGCGCCCGAAGACACTTCGAGGGCAGGCCGTGGTGCCTGCCCCCGCGGCAGCGAAGCGCTTCGCACACTGCCGCGCATGATACTCAGCAGCAGAGAGGTCCTCCGCTGCTGCGCCAAAGGTCTTCAACTTCAACGTGCTCGTTCTATCACGAGCACGCTCTCTTCTAAACGTCATGCATTGACCAAACAGTCAATGGTGGTTGACGTGCCGAGACCGGCACGTCTAACCTTGACGGGGGGATGGTGTAACGGGGTTACACGCACAAGTGGCTACAGCCACTTGCAACTCTAACAGACGCGATGTCTGTTAAAGGTTCAAACACTTCCTCGGCCTTGATGTACGTTACATCAAGTGCCACATTCATTTACGACCACCACGACGGGTGGTCCATAGACATTTAGGATTCCTATTGGTTGAAAGCAGCATCTTTTAACCAATGAGCGACATGCATAGCAAAGGAATTCTGCCAACCAGCCGTTGGCAGATTCCCAACTTAGAATATTACATTTAGAGGAAGTCAGAAACATAAGACACAAATAACAGTTCTCATTTTAACCCAAAAAACATTATTTGGATCGTTTATTTAGATTAATCTATACTCGGAGGCCCGAGTATAATTAACTCTAGTTTAAACTAAGCTACGCTTCCTCATACACGAGCGCACACGTGTAAGCTGTTGTAGTGAGCCAAGGTAGGCCCATTACATGAGGCGTGTGACACATGTTCGTCATCCGGGCCTCTTGAGGCCGGAGACTCATTCTGATTCGCTGAAATGTTTGTGTCGATTTCCGAAATCGACACATTTTCTCCTTCAGCCGTCGGCGGCGACGCCGACGCTACTTGTCCTCGCGCAGCGCTCGCGCGCGTCCAGGGCGTTCCGGGAAAGCGGCATTAGGCGCTGTCTCGACTAGAGATTCGCGCGCACCTGCTGGTGCGTGTGTGGTGGTAACAGGGCCATCGCTCTCTGTTCCACCGTCGTGACCGGAAGCGCACCAAAGTGCGCTTCTCCCAATCGATTACCGGATCATGCCGTGCAAGCCACGGCATGCCCAACACAATGTCAAACTTATCGTCCAGGTTCAGGACGATAAAGGTTTCGACAAACTCTTGACCTTTATACATGAAGCGCACGCGTACCATGCGCTTCTCGGTCCTGACGACGACACCCGTCGCCAGTCGTACCTCCAACATACTTCGAGGTATCTTTAAATCCTCGAAGTCAAGCCTTGATAGACTTCGCAGTCGAACAAAGTTATTCGACGCGCCCGAATCAACTCCAAAGCACGAAAAGAGTTGCTCTCTTTTCGACGACACGTTCAAGATGACAAGACTTGGTTTGTCATCATGCATTTTACAGTGAGAAGGGTCCTCACTGGGGGCTGCAGTCTCAGTGTCGCATGTCCGAGTTGGACACGCGTGACTGCTTCACCAGCAGGGCGCCCCGCGCCTACTGGGTTCCAGCGTTTTTGTTTCTCCGCGACGATGCCCAGCATCGCCGCGTCGACCACGATGGTGCACGGGTGCCGTGCACTCGGGCATAGTGACCGATCCTTCCGCAACGGAAGCATCGTACATTGCTTCCTTGTTGGCGTTGATAGTCAACACCCGCTGCATTCGAGAGGTCCATTGGTTCCGGACCTCCCGCCATCGCGACCGGAGGTGGTTGCAGCCTCGGCGCATTCACATGCAGTTTAGCCTGCCTCAGACTAAACTCCTCCTGCATCGCAAGAGTGATCGCAGCTTCGAGAGTATTCGGATACTCACGGAAGAGATAGGTCTTCACAGGCCCATCTCTCAATCCTTCATGAACGTGACGACCTTGGTCGCCTCGTCAATCGGGTTGGTCACGATGTTCGAGACCAAGTACCGTGCTTTCTGGGCGTAAGCATGGACATCATGCTTATTTGCTGCAGGTCGAGGAACTCCGCCCTCGACCGGAACTCATTTTGTGGGGGCTCAAACGCTTGTCTGAGCTCCTCCTTGAACGCTTCGTACGTGCTGAAGCACGTAGGATCTGAGAGTCGGCGTCCGTACGCCCAACTCCTCGCTCGTCCGCCAAGACATGACATGGCGAACGCGACCTTCGACAACGGGTCGACGATACGTCGAGCCGCAATGGCAGTGTCGAGTTCGACAAGCCAACGGAGAAGAGGCTCGCCCTCTCTTCCTACATAGTTGCTCACGTTGAGTTTCAACGATTGCATGCGTGGTGTCGTCCCCGACGGCACCGCGGTAGAGGCAGCAGCGTCGCGCTGCTCCTTCAGGATGAAACCCAGAGCAACACCATGTTGCTCTGTCGGCGATAACGTACGCAGCATCGCAGCAACTGCCGCCTCCCCAATGACTGTTGACAGTCGTTGGAGTGCCTCCCACTCTGGATCCGACAGGTGGAGGCAGTCAGCGCGTGCAACATGAGTTGCAGGCGTAGCGGAGCTTTCCATGAGCACCTCCGTGTTCATGAAAGGTTCTCAGCTCCCCGTCCGTACAGTCCCGTACGAACGTTCAGGTAGTCGGTCGTTGGACGGACTACAAAGTGCTACCAGGTGTAGTGGGCCTACCTTGGCTCACTACAACAGCTTACACGTGTGCGCACGTGTATGAGGAAGCGTAGGTTTCTTTTACTTGAGTTAAGTATACTGAGGTCCACGAGTATACTTTAAACAAGATAAAGACTCTAAATAGCTGATTTTGGTAAAGATGAGAACTGTTATTTGTGTCTTATGTTTCTGACTTCCTCTAAATGTAATATTCTAAGTTGGGAATCTGCCAACGGCTGGTTGGCAGAATTCCTTTGCTATGCATGTCGCTCATTGGTTAAAAGATGCTGCTTTCAACCAATAGGAATCCTAAATGTCTATGGACCACCCGTCGTGGTGGTCGTAAATGAATGTGGCACTTGATGTAACGTACATCAAGGCCGAGGAAGTGTTTGAACCTTTAACAGACATCGCGTCTGTTAGAGTTGCAAGTGGCTGTAGCCACTTGTGCGTGTAACCCCGTTACACGAACCGCCTCACACGAGGTGAGAAGGCTGCCTTGCGTCCGTTCCGCTGCGAGGATGTGAGCGACCAGGCTGCTGGCCAAGACGCAGAGAGCGGTGACGAGGGCTCATTCGTTGAGCAGCTTCAAAAGCGCCGCCGCTTAGCAGCGGTGGAACCAAGGTATGAGCTGCTCGGGGGTTGCCGAGCGTTTTTTTAGCGTCGCTAGAACGACGTACGGTCAAGAGCGGCACAGCCTCCAGCCGATTACGCTGGAGATGCTGCTCTTCCAGGGGTATGAATTAAAATTTTCAATATGAAAATTGTCAATAAATATGATGAAAATATTTATTATTGCCAGACGCCATATTGAAATTTATATTATGGACTCATATGATTTCAAGACATACAAAAACACAGTCAAGGCACATGAAATTGAAATATTTAATCAGTATAATAATTTATTATTGGTGATCGTCATATTTAAATTATTATTACTGACAAGCAGCTTTACCAATTCAATATTATACTGAATTGGAGGAGCCCTGTGCTCTTCCTTCGGCAAAACGAGCAGTATTGGTCGGCTCAAACGGTAGATGAAGCTACAAGATAAAAGGGTAATATGATGTTCTCTTATGCTCTTATGTATGTGTTGGTCATTGGTGATGACATTATTTATTTACTTACGCAAGATAGGCAATAACATTATTTATGCTGTGAAGGTGCTCGCGATAAATAACAATGCCATAATTGGGAGCCCTGTTCCTCAGCGACGTTGATGTCCGAGATAATGTGAGGAAAGGAATTATTCCCCATCGGCCGGATGGGATGGCGGCTGATGTGTGGGAGCCCGTGGTCTCGATGACGAGCTTCGACCCAGCACGTGCTGGAAAAATTGAAGGAGCTCGCTTCTGATGAACCACTGGATTCTGGGTCAGTTGAAAGGTGTTGCGGGGCTTGCAAGTCGGTGGTGCTAAGTGCACCTCGCTGTTGCTCTCACTACGGAGCAAAGCTCAGAGAACCGAGCGATGATGCAGTGATTTTAGATGTAGCATGGATATGCTCTACCGCCAGTGCAGAATCGACACCACCTCAGTCAAACCCGCCAGATGCCAGTCCAGATTTCGAGCTACAAGAGTTCAACAAAGTGTCCGAATTGCAGGACGACGACATGCATGATGTATCCGCACCGGATGATTCCAAGCCTGTGTTGACGACCGATTGCTCGGTCCCTGAGCTTTTAGGCGCGACCAAACTGACAACTAGATGCGAGCAAGCGCTGCCCCTACTCCTCGAAATATGCATCGATGACCAGCTACGGAAGCTGCTGTGTGAGGTGGATGGGACTTCCGTTTGGCGGATGCCGTCAAACGCTGCCACTCGTACTTCGGTCAGCTCTCCGCGCTCAAGTGTTTGAGTTGGATCTCAAGCTTTGACTCCAGATTCCCGCGTCGCGAGTACGACGCGCTGCGGAAAAGTGTTCGCAATATTACAATGCAAGAGCTTATCTCTAGTATGTGCTCTCACTGGCGGCAACAGCGAAGACACACTTTATGCGCTGATGTGTTGCGCATGTGTGGCCACGGCAATTGATAGCGACGAGCTGGATGACTTTGGAGTGGTAGTGCTTATCATCCCGCTGCTTAGAGACGCCGATACTGCCTTAATAGCTTGGGCAGCAGGAATCTTGCGGAGAGGGGCGTGTTTGCGGATGAAAGCATCGTGTCAGCGTTGGTGGAGCTCTTGGAGACCGGATCGGCGGCGCAAAAATCATCCGCTGCGTTTCCATTGGGCCAACTCAGTAGCGTCAACGCCTATAACTGTGAAGCGATCACAAATGGTGGGGCGATTGCATCTCTGGGGCAGCTCTTGCAAACTGGTAACGACACGCACAAAGCTCTGGCCGCGTTCGCTCTTGGCCCCCCTTGCTACCAGTGAAGTCGGTCGCACCAATATTGCGAATGCTGGGTTATTACCACGCTTAGTCGACTTTGCTTCCACTGGGACGGATGCACAGAAGGAGTACTCGGCATTTGCCTTGGGCTGGCTGGCCCATACCGAGTGAATCTGCGTGCGGATTATAGGCAGTGGGGCCATCTCGTCTTTGGTGAGGCTCGTGCGATCCGGAACTGAGGAGCAGAAGACACAGGCGGCGTTGACCTTGGCCAATCTTGCCATGACAGCACTGCGGCAATTTTCGTGAGCAAAGGGGTCGTTCCAGCACTGGTATCGCTACTGCAGCGTGGCGCCGACGATCAGACGGAGAACGCACTTGGCGGTGAACAACGCACGAAGCTGCGCGGTAATTACGAATGAAGGGGCCATACCATCGCTCGTGAAGCTGCTTAGAACAGGGACTGGCGCCCAAAAGGGACTGCTTTGGGGTCCTTGGGTGCGACCAACAAGGAGAACAGCACGAACTTACGTGAGTCCGGAGTGTTCAGGCTTCCTGCCCACCTTCTTCGAACCGAGGAGGTTGAGCAGGAGCAACACGCGGTATCTCTCACAACAAGGATAACTTGATGGCAGTCGCACATGAAGACGTCGTGCCTCCGCTGGTCGCACTTTTGCGCGACGGTTTGGACGCTCAGAAGGAGCTGGGGGCGGTCGTTCTTGGCCGACTTGCTGGAACACAGGCCAGTCGAGAGAAAATCGCGGCAGAAGACGAATCCATTTCACTGCTCGTACGTCTCGTGCGGTCTGGAACCGCAGCGCAAAGGAAGAAGCTGCTCTCGTGCTGGGCCGACTAGCCAAAGAAGACGCGAGCAAGGCAGCGATCACAAATTTGGGGGTGATCGGGTTGCTGCAGGAGCTTCAGCGGGCTGGCCAAAAGCGGAAAGCTCGAGCCGCTTTGAAAGCAATTTCCGACGACGATAGCGGGAGCTGGAAGCGAAGACGTAGCGGCACGCCCAATGACTAGTAAAATTTGGGTCCCAAGTATCGGCAAACTCCTGTTGACAGTGGGGATAGTTGAGCGCTATGGCAAACGGAGCAATTTCGATGCGTTTGTTGTGTCAAAAAGATAGTTTTCAATATAACAATCTGCGTCTGCCTTCCGTGCCGTGCGTCGTCCTGTTCCGGGGAAGGCCAACACAGCGGACTCAAGGATGCAAAGTCTCTACAGTAGTCGCTAGTCTTAGATCTACTTGGAGTAGACCGGCACGTACTCGACCACGCCCTGCTTGTTCACGATCGTCTTCTTGATGTTACGCAGCTGCTTCTTGCTCATGGTCTTGAGTCTGTGCGTGCGCGAGATCTGTAGCATACACAACCAACAACAATAATATCGCATCAGCACCCTCACTCCCTCAGCCACCTCGACAGTGCCAAACAACAGCAGTAACAGCAGTAGTAGAGGGGCACGCACCACTTGGACAGAGGCCGACTTGAGCTCGTTCTCCTTCCGGCGCTTCTCCTTCTCCTCGCGCGCCTGGCGCTTGGCATCGCGCTCAGCCTGTCGTCGCGCCTTGATCTCCGCCTGCAGCTCCTTGAGCTCCTTGAGCTTGGAGCGCTTGAGCATCTTCTCCTCCCACGTCGTGCTCAGCACCTTGGTGCCCTTGAAGCCCTGCGACGAGAAGCGCGTCTTCTGCACCTTCTTCCACACGCGTCCGCTCACGGGCCGGCCGCGCGGAGGCTCAGCCGCCTTGGAGGCGGCCGTCTTGCTGCTGGGCGTGGGCTCGGCGGTCGTCGTCGTCGTCATGGTCTTGCACGTCGCTTCCTGGTCTGCTGACTCTGCTGCCTTTCGGGTTGACTATTGACTGGACGGTATATCGCGAGTGTGTGGACCACCCGAACACCATAAATAGCTTCATGACGAATTCATGTCCCGTGCATCTTAAAAAAAAGTGAAGTATTTACGTATCGGCAGGATGGTGGCGCCGACGGGATGCTGCGAGATCTGCCAAATCGGGGAGGTGATGGCGGACCCACAGCTCCAAAACCGCTCGGTGCGGATCACTGGAAGGTGGTGTGTGAACATGCACTGTAGTAGTTGCGGTGCTGGCTGACGCACGCTTCAACTGTGGCAGACTGGAGGCGTACGACGCGCAGCGCAAGCTGGCCAAGGTGTCGTTCCAGGACGTCTCCATGACGGTGGAGACTCAGAGGATGGCGCTGGGCAATCTGCGCCTGCAGATCGGCTCCATGTACCAGTTTCTGGGCGAGACGTACTCCAGCAACCAGGTAGCGTTGAACACTGAGCATTTTGTTGCTGTTACAAGGCTGACGAGTTGTTGTTGGTCCATAAGGGAGAGCAGGCGGAAGTTCGGCTGGTCGCTCGAGTGGGGCGCAACGTGGACAGCTTGGACATCGACCTGTTCCTCGAGGCTCTGGCGATGCGGCGGCAGTTCTTGGCTTCTCGAGGGTAATACAACCGATCCAGACATCGCTCTAGTACCATTTTGCAAGCCATATTATTTCTATGCTGATCGATTGACTCAAGTCCTGTTAAGTCTACAGCAGGTCGTCGTCCGAGTCTTCCTCGTTAAAATTGTCCTCGTCGAAGTTCTCATAAATGGAGCGACTGGGAGGAGGAGCCTCACTGTTCGTTGGCACTGCACCCGCCTCCTTCTTGGCGTCTGATTCTGTTGATGCGGCCGTCGCTGATTCCTTCTCAGCTGTCGCATCGGCATCATCCGTCTTAGCGCTAGACTCTGTCGGTTCTGCTACATTATTCTCCGCCTCCACCGTCTTGATCGCCTCCACCAGCTCGGGCGGGTCGTACTTGTGCAGTGCCTGCCGCCACTTGCGCACGATCCCGTCGAACACCTTTTGCCCATCCGCTTGGTCTTGTCCGGCGTCATGGGGTGCTTGCCAGGTCGCCGCTGGTGCCTCGGCACCTGCGCGCAATAGCGGTCATAGCCGATCGTGTTCTTGCCGTAGTCGATCTGCTTCTGGCGCTGCGCCAGTCGGTGTGGGTCCGTCTCCTTCTCGTCCGCCAGAGTCCGAACCGTTGCGATGGTCGCCCCAGTCGAGGCATTGCCGTTGCCGTTGCGAGGACGGCCTTGGCCCGCATGCCGCGCGCGCTTGTGGTCTGGACGATTCCAGGTGCGCTGCCCGTCGCGATCTCTCGCGTCCATTGCGTCTGCCCCGCGCTTCATTCTGTGCCAAAGTATTTTTGGCGGGAAGTGTTTGTATGCTGCTGATACAAGCTGTCGCACAAAAGTACAAAACCCTGTACAATCTATATGTTAAAGTTGAACAGCTCTTGGTGCGATGTCTTCTATCTACTCCTTCTCTCCTTCTTGCAACTTGCTCAAACTATGTTTATCGTCGTGCTTTGTTTATTAGTCAGTGTTGCGCAGGCTGCTTCCTGGGCTGTGATGTCTTCTACTCCTTCAACTCGGATCGTTCGAAAGGATGCTGGAGCACAATGCAGGCAGGCAGTATCGTAACAGGGAGCGTAGCGCGCAGCGAGGCTGAGGCGAGGGGATTACAGCGATATAAGTTAGTCGTAATCGTCCTCCTTGGACCACTTGGCGCCTCCAGAGCCCTTGGCGCCGGACCCCTTTTCGTCCGCGCGACTGGCGCCGCCCTTTGCGCCGCTCTTGGCGTCGTCCTCGTCGTCGCTGTTATAGTAGGACCTCTTGGCCTGCGCCCTGTCCTCTGGAATGTACTTGTACTCGGCCTTGTTGTGCATGATGAGCTCGTCGCCTACGAAGTAGAAGCTGTCAGAGACCGTGGCGTAGGGCTGCGCCACCATGTCGCTGATGAGCTCGTCGTCCAGCGGCGGCATGGCGTAGATGGCCTCCCACGTGTTGACGCTGGACGGGATGCAGAAGCCGAAGTTGAAGTCGTAGCTCTTGACGATCTCGTCGCGGAAGTAGTGGCGCTCGATCATGCGCAGGTTATGCACCTCGTGCGGCCCCACAGAGAACTCGAGTTCCGTGGCGATGGCCGGCAGTCGCAGCACGTCCTCCGAGAACTCGTAGCGGATCGTGCGGTACGCGCCCTCGCCGCGCGCGTGCGAGATGTCCATCTTGGGCACGGCCTTGCCCGGCCGGTCCTTGCCGATCTCGAAGATCTTGCGCTTGGACTCGAAGTCCGAGATGGAGAAGTGCAGGAACTCGATGCCATACTTGTTGGCGCTCAGCGGACACAGGAAGGCTGCAGACAAAGGTGGAGTTGAACACAGTTAGTTAGGCCAGAGCGTTCTAGTACTGTCACGGTAGTGCAGTGAATGCGGCGGTGCGTACAGTCCGTCGGTGCTTCGAGCTCGAGGACGTCTTCGGGTGTGTATCTCTGGCGGGACATGCTCTCACTCTCACTGTCTTACTCCTCTCTTGTGCGTCTCGGGGTGCGATAGGGCGAGTGCGCGGCTGCTACGTAGCGTTGGAGGTGCGGCTCAGCTCCGGGGCGAGGACTTCGGTTGCCGGCGAGTAAGGCCAATGGAGGGCGCAAGCGGTTATGCGTCTCCTCGCACTCGGGGCCGATCTTTTCCGGGCGTGGTGTGCGGCACACAAAGGGAAACGACTGAACGGACGCCCTCGGAAGGACACCGGCTTATTATAGTCGCAGGTCATGTTCATGCCCGGCAGTTGAAGTTGAAGGGCGGTTGCCTGTTCTGGTAGCACGCTAAGCTTGGGATCGGCGCGCGTAGCGCGTCGAGCATGGCGGATCTGCTCACGTCTGAAGTCGCGCTGCACACTGTACTGTACCGGTACACCAAGCGACGATGCCGTAGAGGAGAGGCCGGGGCAACACAGCATAAGTGTAGGCGCAAAGTACACCTGAACCATCGACCTTGCTCTATAGCTACCATCACGCGAGCAGTGAGCCCAGCCTCAGCCATTACCTATCTCCGCCCCACGGCGAGTGCCAGGCCGCGAGAGCTCCAGCACAGCACTGCAACGCGCCGGTTTGTCTCTTTAAAAAGGTTGGCAATCGCCTGGCCTGGAGATTCAGAGCTTTAGTATGAGATCTTAGTCGTCATCGAGCGCGCCGCCAGCCAGTCGTTCATTTGAGCCCGGATCGCTCCAGCTCCGTTTGATTCTTTTGCGGCGTCTTGGGCCAGCGCAGCACGTGGAGTCCACGGTGGACAGCCTGTGCAACTCGCAGAGCAGAGAGCAGCGGAGCCACACGGCGCTCACCATCCTTGCCGCAGCGCTGGATGACGAGGGCTCCGGCAACATCAATTTCGCTGCTAGACGCTCAGGGTGGGGGGCCGAGCGTCGTTGATTCGCCGAAAGCGGCGCCGCCGCCCATTGGTCGAAATGCCGTTTTATCAACGTCCAGGCAGCAGCAGGGGGCCGCCGCAACGGCCATTTCCGCCGAAGCCTCCGAGCACACGAGAAGCGGTCGATCGCCGCCGCATCGGCCCCGGACGACAGCGCAGAGCAGACAGACGAGCGGACGCAGGGCCCGACAGGCATGCTGCGCTTCTAGACCGGCGCCTTCCTTTCTCTCGTCCCCAATCGTAGAGAGAAGAGGGAAGTCTCGACCGTGGATGGCCGACATCGCCATGACTGGAGAAGCCGGCGCCAACCGCACGTTCCGCTCCATCTTCGGCGACCAGGAGCAGCGGCGCGACGAGGTGCTCAAGCTGGAGCTGGAGCAGAGCGACGGCAGCGCGTCGGGAGCCGGCGACGTGGGCGCACCGGGAGCTGCTGTGCTGGCCATGGACGACGACGACGAGGCCATGTGGAGCGACGAGCTGCCGCTGGACGGAGACGCTGCGGACAACAACGACATCTCCGGGCTCCAGTTTGCAGTACGTTGGGCTCCGGACTGCGGGCAGATATAAGATCTGTCAATGGTGTTGCGAGGACCTTGTTGTTGACCTTGTGCCTGTGTATTGGTTGCAGCAACGCAAGTCCATGGAAGAGTGGGCGGACGATGACGACGAAGAGGAAAACTGGAAAGACGCACTGCAGGATCGCGTCAACCAACTGGAGCTCGCCTTCCAGCACAACAATGACGCTGCGGCGGCGGAGTCCAGACGGAGGTTTGAGGAGCAGCAGCATCAATTGCAGCACACCCCAGCACAGCGCGTCGACTTCAGCCAGTCTCTGCCGGCGTCGACTCGGTTCACTGCGTCAGGTGGGAGCTCGGAGCGACCTCGACAAGGTACTCGTCACAAGATGCAACGCACATCTTCGTCACATGCGTGCATCACTGGCGACAATGGATCGTCAAACCGTCCAAGCCATCTCTGGAACTTTCAGCGCAAAGTGGCGGGAGCGCCAGCGCCATCAACGACCCAGATCGCTCAAGATTCACGCAGGCGATCGACCTCCATAGATATCGTGGCCCGTAACATCCAATCGGTCGAGAACCATCGCAAGCGCTCGGGTTCTATGAGCGGCATTTCCAACCGGACGGACTCACCCCGACACCCGCTCGCTCGGAGGGACTCAATGGGGAGCAATCGGAGCAGCCTCAGCCGAAGTAATAGTAGTAGTAGTTTCCGCGGGAGCAAGGCAGCTGCGCCAGCCGGGGGCACATCATCACGCGCGGCGGTATTTATCCTGAGCGACACCGAAGCCATTCGCCGATTCGTGCTCGACGATATCAAAACCGTAAGTCCCCCGCATCCGAGGTCGTTGTGTGCTTTCGTCGGCTTTAACATTGTGATCGTATTTGTCTGCAGATGTCCATGGAGCGACTCGTAGGCGATGCCCAGCGCTTGCATTTCTTAGAGGATTTCTACCAGAATCACCACCCCGCGCCGGCCGTTACGATCGTGGCTCCGCCGTCGCCTTCCTCCTTTTCACCTATGTCGACGTCCTGACCGCACTCCGCTCTATTATATTCCTTTGCTTACTTTGCTGATCGGGTGCGATATTTTGCTGCACGCTTATTTAAACAGCTAGTATTTCGCTGCACACGTTGTTTGGTGTTCAGTCTTTCTTTGTGTGTGTGGATATGCCTCAATGCGGATGTGTGTGTGTGTTTTGGACGCCGATCCATCGCCTGCATGGATAGAAGTGAGGACACTATCAACCAAAGTGCCAAGGTACAAAACTATTCTTTCTTTTCTCTATGGTTCACTGAGCTGCAGCCCGAAATCTGGAAGGCCGCGTTACGTCAACTTCGGGCAGTAGCGCACCGCGATTCCAGGAGTATCCAAAACCGAATGTTCGGATTGCGACTACGACAAGTACTCGACTGCTTCGAATACAATGATCCTCAACAAGGAGAAACACACATGCCAAAAGCAGAGAAACCACGCAACAAGCCTCCGATTGTGAAGTGGCTTAGGATTTTTCAGGACGCTATTAACTAAAGTTAAATAGACAACTGTGATCATCATCACTGAGCTGCAGCCTCATAGCGGCCAGGATAAATAGCAGCGCATCTCATGCTGGCCGTGTCACTCTCTGTCGAGTGTCTTGAGTTCAGCCCATTCCTCTCGGTCATCGCGCATCGACAAGTGCCGCAGCACCTCGAGCGTGACCTCGTACGTGGCAAACGTGGAGCTGGCTGCGACGACGGACTTCAGCAGACTCGGCACGGTGCCCTTGTACAGTCCGCGGATACCTTCGTGCCGCAATACATCACAGAAGCACGCCCAGCTGGAGGAATACATCGGGATGACACCATACGTTTGGCAGCGAGGCACGTGGCGCATCTGCATGCGCTTCTTGACTGTATCCAAAGGATACACCGCGAGCTTCGACACCAGTCCAGCAACAGCACCGCTCCCGACGTGCGAAAGGGCCTTCGACAGCGACATCCACGCGTCTGGATCGGCACCTTCTTGCTCGTTGCGGTACTTCACCGCCACTTCGTTCAAACTTGAGTAGATACCAAAGCTCAAACCCATGTACGGTGCGATCTGAAAGATCGTAGCGCCCAATCCACTATAGAAGCCGCGCACGCCCTGGGTCGTCCACATGTGCATCGCCAAGATCTGCATGGTCGGGAAGCGCTTGGGCACTCCCTGGCCGGCAAACGCCGTCCGGAACAGGTCCAGCGGGTACGTGATGAATGTCGCGGTCACGCCTGCCACCGCGCCATTGGTGGCGCTGATGACCGCCGACGGGACGGCTGCGCTATCTCCGTCGCGTTCCCAGCATCGGGTCAGCACGCGATAGCTGCCGAACTGCAGCGCCGAGTAGCCGATCCAGAGCCCGGAGGCGGCCAGGTTGCCCCGCCAGAAGCTGCGCAGACCTTCCTCAGCGTAGATGCTGCGCACAGCCTGCAGCAGCCCAGCGTACTTGGCTTCGGCGTGGCCGTTGGCGATGGGCGCCGGCTGCACCTGGAAGCGGATCTTGATGAGGTCCAGCGGCGCGGCCAGCAACCGCGTGGCGCCTGAGCAACAATGGGAAAGTTGTAAGAAGCAGCAGAGAAACCCATTGGCATTCACGGTCTGCAGATAAGACGCACCTCCAGACACGGCGCCAGCGAAGGCCGCCTCGGTGGTGGACGTGCCGCGCT
Organism: Phytophthora melonis; assembly: GCA_024211575.1. Taxonomy (NCBI): domain Eukaryota; phylum Oomycota; class Peronosporomycetes; order Peronosporales; family Peronosporaceae; genus Phytophthora; species Phytophthora melonis. Next base: position 3,451,694 of record JAMXKT010000038.1, on the reverse strand, counting down.
TGCCGCCGGTCTTGCCATCTGCAGTCGTCATCGCGTCTATCGGTCGGCCGGCAAGTTGCTTTCTGCTTCGTTTGGTTGCCGCGGTTTGCAGGCGGTTGATGGATGATGGCTGGAACCTGTAAGATCATATAGCCTGTATATATACGGCTAATCGGTTTTGTTATTACTGTCTAACAAGATCTATGAGAACGAATAGATGGCAATATCGTATATTCAAATAATATCATGTTGTCTTGAAGGCTGGTGTCCTCGTGATGTGCAGATGGTTACCACATCAGCTTTACACTAACTGCACACAGTGCAGGACGGCCGCTTTCACAGCGCCTTCTTCTGGCGGGTGGGCGAGGGCGCCGCACTCTTACTGTTGCTGGTGGTGACGGGTTTGCTGGCGATGTCGGGCGCGCGACTCCCGCTCGGTCGCTGTTGCACCTCGGATCGTCGACGATACGCTTCTGCGCGCGAGTCGCTGCCGCGACTGTGGTAGTAAATTGACGCTCGCGCGGGCGTCGAGGCCTTCGGAGACGCGGCCGCTCCGGCGTCCTCCGGCACCCGGAATATGAACGCCGGCGCCAGCACCACGAAGACGACGAGGCAGGCGATCAGCAGGTCCGTCCAGACGTCCACGCCGCTGGTATTGATGGCCGACGCGGGCATGGTCGCTCGAGTCGGAAAGTGGCGGCGCACCGAGGGGCCGTCCGCAAGTTGAAGCGGCGCGAAACGGCGCCGGGTGTTAAAAATGGCTTAACTAGTTAAGACAGCTAATAAACCGTTAAAACATATAGTAGCCAACTACGTAAAAGTGATAGTCGCTGACTTCAGTGGCGGGGTTGCGGTGAAGGCTGGGATACATGTAGGAGGGTTTTGGAATAAACCCGTTACATTTATATTTATTTTTTATTAATATTTTTAGTACTTCTTAATTCGGTCATCTCCTGCGCCTGCTTCGCAGCCGCAGCATCTGCCTGGGCATTTGCCTTAAAGCTGTAGTTGCAATATATCAAGAGACAATGCTCAACAAAATTATTAAAAGAGGAACCCTGGCTGAGGTCTTTTGGCAGCTAGTAAAATCGGCATGCTATTATACAGTACATTCCACCGCAATCGTCCCTTTACCTCGCTACAGTCATTATATTTATTGATTCATACCAGTGTCATCGGTAGCACACTGGTTCAACTTTTTGGAGGGGCCAGTGAGGCACCGCGGCCATACCGGTGGTCATCTTTTGACTTGACGTACCACGGATATGATCCTATTTGGCCATTAAAATGTCTTAACTAGTTAAGACAGTTAATAAACCGTTAAAACATTTAGGAACCAACTATGTAAAGTGATAGTTGCTGACTTCATCGGCGGCGTTTCTCAGGGTTGCGGTGAATCACGCCAAAACGCTTTTGAGAGGGTATTCACTGCTCGGTCCTACCCCCTTAATATATGATTTCTTTGGAATCGCGTTTGAGAGGGTATCCGAAGGGGGAGAAGACGGCATATTTCAATAAGAGGCGCGCTCATTGGACGAAATCAGAACTAGTCCGGTTTCGTCCAATGAGACGCGCCACCAGGCTTGCCACTCAAAACGTGGGGCCATCGTCATTGAGCTCCTCGCCGACTCCAGCTCAAGGCTTCGCTCCTCCTCTCGCTCATCTTGACCATGCGTTGGCTGCAGCTGTCACGCGCGGCCGCTGGCCTGCGCCGCAACGCCCCGCCACCATGCGCCTGCGCCCGACGTCGTCGCTGCTGTCGGCGCGCAGCTTCAGCGCCGCCGTGGCCGACGCGGACGTGCCGCCCTTCGCCGAGGGCTTCCCGTGCCCGAGGGCTACATGAACAACCTGCGCAACATCGGTATCTCGGCGCACATCGACTCGGGCAAGACGACGCTGACCGAGCGCATCCTGTTCTACACGGGCCGCATCAACGCCATCCACGACGTGCGCGGCAAGGACGGCGTCGGTGCCAAGATGGACTCGATGGAGCTCGAGCGCGAGAAGGGCATCACCATCCAGTCCGCCGCCACCTACTGCTCGTGGAAGGACTCGAACATCAACATCATCGACACGCCCGGTCACGTCGACTTCACCATTGAGGTGGAGCGCGCGCTGCGTGTGCTGGACGGTGGTGTGCTGGTGCTCTGCGGCGTCTCCGGCGTGCAGAGTCAGTCGCTTACGGTGGACAAGCAGATGAAGCGCTACGGTGTGCCGCGCATCGCCTTCATCAACAAGCTCGACCGCATGGGTGCCAACCCGTGGAAGGTCATTGGCGACCTGCGCACGCAGCTCAAGCTCAACGCCTGGGCGCTGCAGGTTCCCATTGGCGCCGAGAACGACCTGGAGGGCGTCGTGGACCTTCTCACCATGAAGGCGCTGCGCAACAAGGGCGAGAGCGGTGAGGTTATCGAGGAGACCGACGACATCCCCGCTGAGACGCGCGCTCTGGCCGAGGAGAAGCGCGTTGAGCTGATTGAGGCTCTGGCTGATGTTGACGACGACATTGCCGAGATGTTCCTCATGGAGGAGGAGCCGACTGTCGAGCAGCTCAAGGAGGCTATCCGCCGCGCCACGATCGCGCACAAGTTCGTGCCCGTCATGATGGGCTCGGCCTTCAAGAACCGCGGTGTGCAGCCCATGCTGGACGGCGTCATCTCGTACCTGCCCAGCCCGTCGGAGGTCAAGAACTTTGCTCTGGACCAGTCTAAGGGTGAGGCGCGTGTGGGTGTGCCGTGCTCGCCCGACGCCCCGCTGCTGGCCCTGGCCTTCAAGCTGGAGGAGGGCAAGTTCGGCCAGCTCACGTACATGCGTGTGTACTCGGGCACGCTCAAGCGCGGCGGCTTCATCTACAACATGAGCGACATGAAGCGCATCAAGGTGCCGCGTCTGGTAAAGATGCACTCGAACGAGATGGAGGAGGTGGAGGAAGTTGGCGCCGGTGAGGTCGTGGCCATGTTCGGCGTCGAGTGCGCCAGTATGGACACGTTCAGCGACACCAACCAGGGCAAGTTCACGATGACGAGTCTGCATGTGCCCGAGCCCGTGATGTCGCTGGCCGTGACGCCCAAGAACAAGCAGCAGATTGGTAACTTCTCCAAGGCGCTGAACCGCTTCCAGAAGGAGGACCCGACGTTCCGCGTGCGTGTGGACGACGACAGCAAGGAGACGATCATCAGCGGCATGGGTGAGCTCCACCTGCAGATCTACGTGGAGCGTATGAAGCGCGAGTACAACGTGGACGTCGAGACCGGCGCGCCGCAGGTCAACTACCGCGAGACGATCCGTCAGCGCAGCGAGTTCAACTACCTGCACAAGAAGCAGAGCGGTGGTTCGGTCAGTACGCCCGTGTTGTGGGCTACATCGAGCCGCTCACGGACGAGGAGGTGGAGGAGCTGGACAACGAGGGCAACTCGTCGGGCGTCGTGTTCGAGAACGCTATCATCGGTAACGCCATCCCGCCTGAGTACATCACGGCTTGTGAGAAGGGTGTGAAGGATGCCATCCAGAAGGGCTGGCTCATCGGTCACCCCGTGCAGCGCATGCGCGTGGTGGTGAACGACGGTCAGTCGCACTCGGTGGACTCCAGCGAGCTTGCTTTCCGCACGGCCATGGTGCTGGCCATTCGCCAGGCCTTCCTCAAGGCCGACCCGTGCATCCTCGAGCCCGTCATGGCCGTGGAGGTGGAGGTGCCCAACGAGTTCCAGGGCACGGCGATTGCCGAGGTGAACCGCCGTCGCGGTCTCATCAACAGCAGCGACGCCGACGACATGCACACGGTGGTCAAGTGCGACGTGCCGCTGCAGAACATGTTCGGCTTCTCGACGGACCTGCGCTCGTCCACGCAGGGCAAGGGCGAGTTCACGATGGAGTACAAGACCCACGGCGTCGTCATGCGCGACATGCAGGAGAAGCTGGTGTCCGAGTACGAGAAGGCTCTGGCTGCCAAGAACAAGTAGACTTGAGATTGTTTTTGCCTTTCGCGGCCGATGATGAGGCAGTGCACTCGTCTGCTGCCGAGGACGGCACTACACATAGACGTAGGGAATTGACCAGATAGACCGTCGGTCTACGACCACGACACATAGCAACAAGCCCCATACATGTATTACCCCCTTCATTTGGCCATTCCGCGTGCGTATTCCTGTCTTCTATTTGGTAAAATACACACCGAAACGTGGCATTGCCAGCCCCACATTCCTCAACTGCCCATGGCGGCGATAGACTACTACCGTGTGCTCAACGTCGCCAGGTAGTGTGCCCCTCATGCATCTCCCGTTGCAGCCCCATATAGGGCTGTCGCTCACCCTGTGCATGTACTGTACGTGGCTCAGAACTGCGTCGGCCAAGGAGATCAAGGCCGCCTACTTCCAGCTCGGTGCGTGTGTCAACCGCAGTCTGAGACTGAGTCTCAGGCCATAGTTGCACGCAGCTAACCGTGAGCTTACACAAATGCAGCCAAGTCCCTGCACCCTGACGTGACCGGCAACGATGAGATCAAAGCGGAGCGCTTCAAGCACGTGAGTGAGGCCCATTCGGTGCTCTCAGACCCTCAGAGACGGCGCGAGTACGATGCCTCCCGTCCAGTCGAGAGTTTCCGCTCCTACGACACGTCCGGGATGACGCAGCACCCGTACGCGGCCACGGGAGGCGCGCCGGACCTCCGGGCGCGTCCTCTGTACGGCATCAACGAAGAGGTCTGGCTCGCGCACCACTACGGCCCGGAAGCTGCGCGACGCAACGGCATGCCGCCGCGATATTACGGCATGAACGTGGTGGAGGAGAAGCTCGAGCAGCAGCGGGAGCGCATCCGCCGTCGCCAGCGCCACTTCAAGTTGAACCGCACGTCTGGCTACTTTTTGCGGCGCGAAGCGAGGCTGAAGAAGCTCGAAGAGGAGCAGGCGGAGGCCCAAGAGAAGAGCGAGAAGGCCAAGGGCAAGGACGGCTGTGTCATCAGTTGAGCGGCAACCACTAGAGTCGGTGAATATCTATCTATTGAAGCTAATAAAGTCTACAGACCTCCAAGCCCAGGGGCAAGGCGTGCAGTCCGAGGGCGTACGAGTACAGTCTGGCGTCAATTGCGTCCTTCTCGCGGAGTTTGCGGGCTTCCAGCCACTGCACGAGTCCTTCCAGCGGTGCGTGCACGACTTGGATGATCTCATCAGGCTCGAGCTGCTGCTGCAACGGCGACCGCTGCTCTTCGTCCCGCACCTCCACCAGCAGAAGTCTGCACTTGCCGTTGGTCACGCCTTGGTCGTTGACCATCGGCGGGCCCATGTGCAGCACGCGCGAGCCGACGTAGCCCGTTTCCTCCTTAAGCTCCCGCATGGCAGCGACCTCAGGCGCTTCTTGTGCGTCAATAAGCCCCGCGGGCAGCTCCAGCACCCACTGGCCCACTGGCGGTCGGAACTGGCGGATCAATACGACGCGCGTAGGGGCTCCTTGCTTGGTCAGGAACGGGAACACCACCACTGCGTCACAGACCTCCTGTTTGCCCTGCTCCTCGTCTTGCTGGACTGGTACGGGTTCTGCAGAGCCAGCAGTAGCAGCAGCATCGGACGAGGCCTTCGGGTAGGTGGTCGTTCGCTCCAGTCCTGTCCAGTGGCGCTCGGAGCCCTTGGCGTCCAGGAACAAAATGCGTTTCAAGCGGATCCACGGGTTCTCGAACAGCGTCTGCTCCGAGACGACCCGCGGGAGCTGCCGACTGTCGCGCCCGGAAGAGGAGAAGCAGGCCGCCAGATCTGGAGCTGGACACCTGGAAGTCCCTAATGAAGCGTGGCAAGCGGCGGCACTGCGGCGAACAGAGCGTCGACCAAGCAGCAGCATGACCTCCATGAGCTCACCTGGTCAACTGCCGTTGTGGACCGCACACCAAACTTGACGATTCGGCGACTAGGGTAACACAAGTCAAATTGGTTGTTGAAGACGATAATATCGACGATATATTATGTCCTCCTGTATTTCATGTTGTGCTCTCTCTAAGCACGCACGGCCAAGTCTAAAGCGAAGGAAGAGCCTAGCGGTTTTCCACCACAACGGGCAGAACGACCTTCGTGTGCACGTCCAGATACGCCGGACACACGACGCGCACTTCAAACTCGTACTTGCCTGCAAGAGGTACAATACCAAAATGCTGTTAGAACAAGGCGCCAACACGACAACACGAGCACGTGGATGGATTGGATACCTGGCGCCTCCGGTCCCAAGAAGCCAGCCTTCTGCGGCACTTGCTGCGATAAGTCCACACACTGCAGCAACAAAGCGAATACAGTTAGTAAACAAGAGAATTTATGTGTGTTCAGGCATGGTGACGCTTACCTTCCAAGCCGCATACAGACGTCCAGTCCCCTTGTCCATGACGAGGAACCACACGTGCTCTTTGCGGAACGGGCTCTTCGGGTCGACGTGGTCGTAGAAAGTGGCGGCCAGCGGCGCTGTTTCTCCAGCTTCCAGGTGCTGGCGTTGCAACGTGGTCTGCAAAGTGAGCCAGTCTCCAGGCTGGACGTTGGGCTCGTCCAGGACAGCGAGCGTCGTTCCGTCCAGGTGAAGCTTCGGGAGCAGTCCGCCCACCTCCGCAATGCGCTCGTTCTGGTCACGAAGCGCCACCTCGTCCGGCACGAAGCTGCCTTTGAGCAATGCTCGACAGCAGCGACAGCGCGCGCAGCAGCGGGATGGCCGGGTACGCGCGCTTCACCAACTGCTCAGCCGCCATCGTTGCGAAGATATCCACCAGGAACGGCAGCTCCAGCAGGACCTTCTGGAACCGCTGGTCCACCCACGACGGACGCGACACACCGCGCAGCTTGTCTCGACGCAGGTACTGGTACAGCGCCAGCATGTTTTCCCGAGCCACGGGGTCCGGGTGCTTGCGGATGCGCGCAATGACTTCACTCGGCAGCGCCTTGGCCGTCTCCATCTTCTTGGCCAGCTTGTCGTGGGTCTTCGCGCGGAGCCCCGCCTCGTTTTTCGCCTCGTCCTGAATGCCCGCCGCAGGCCCCGCCATCTCGTCGCACGACAGCAGCAGCTCCACCACGTCGTGGACGCTCATCTTCTCCGTCAGAGCCTCGACGAAGCTCTCGCGGGTCTTCCTTGACACCTGCGTGCGGTCGCGGCGACCCGCAGTCTTCTGCAGCCAGTACACTAGGTACGCGAGCCCCGCGAAGATCGCGCCGAAGTACAGCAGCACAAAGACCGAGCCGGTGCTGCCGCTCGTGCCGCTGAACGCGGACGCGAAGGCGATGTTCATGAGCATCGACTGCGGGCCGTCCGGGTGTCCGAACTTGCGGTAGTTCGCCATGCTCTGAGGGTCCGTGAGCGCCTCGTACGCCTTGGTCACGCGCGCGAACTGCGCGGCAGCCCGCGGGTTGTGCAGGTTCTTGTCGGGGTGCAGCTGCCTGCCCAGCGCCCTGAAGGCCTTCTTGATCTGGCGCGAGGACGCCGAGTCGCTCACGCCCAGGATCTCGTACGGGTCGAACACGCCCGACGTGTCCACGCTCTGCAGCGCCGAGAGGCAGCGCCACAGGAGGGTGCCGGCGACGGCCAGCAGCGCCAGGTGCAGCGCAAACCCACGCGAGCGCAGCTTCTGGGGTGTGCGCACGACGCGGTAGATCGTGAAGAGCGTGGCCGGCACCACGTACAGCGCCAGCATCACGCCCGCGAACGCGTAGAAGGCGCCGTCCGCCTCGGACAAGAGCTCCGCCGCCATGATGCTACTTGAAAAATGGGCGCCACGTACATGCGAACCTAGATGCCATTAGGATGCGAACCTACCTAGATGTCACTATACTGGGATTCGTCACAATTCTTTTTACATGTATGTTGTTGAAGTTGCCTTTTTCAGGTCTTTAGCCAACCTGAAAAAGGCAACTTCAATAACATAAAAAGATTCTAACTGATGCAGTACCAATGAACAAGAAAGACTATGTATGTATATATAAGCCGGAGTGGTTGGCACTACCACCTGAAAAGCTTTTTATTAGCATGAAGCGCTCACCAGAATGAAAGCGCTTCAGCCTGCGAGTTCAACCGAGTGACTTCATGCTGATATTAGCACGTCCTCCGTGTTGCGGGTATTCCGTCTTTGAAGAGCGTAGCAGTATTGTGATCGTGCCCCGTGTGGTCAACCCGACACGCGAGGGAGCCGCTCGAGCTGGATGCCTGCTATTGCAGAACACACAAGGCTATCGAACTGGCCAACCACGCGACTGCAGAACTTCCTGCGTCGGAGCGACCTCAGTTGAAGTTTCAGCATGTCGGGAAGGATAAGAGCTTCCACTCAAGCGTACTCTCAAGCGTAAATCAATCCCCCAAGCACTAACTTTAGCTCAGTGTCTTTCGCTGTCTGCGTAGGGCGCACGTCACAGGCTGCAGTGCTTGTAGTTTGGGACTCAGTGTCTCACAGCTCGGCCTGGAATAGCTGCCCCTCCTCTAAACACGCCGCAGCGGATATACACTACGCCGCAAAACGACTGAGAACGAGGAGTTCTGCATCACACGAACTCGAAACCAATGCGCGCGCAGCCGTCAGTTAATTAGTCCTCGCGCAAGTGTTTGCTGCTCGGATCCCGCGCCACGAATAGCCCGCGACACAGCTTTTTATGGCTCCAAACGTTTCTTGTCGCCTTTTGGGCATAACCACCACCTAAAATGGCCGTGCTGAGCTGTGTCAGCGCTTTATATAGTCGTGAGCGTGCCCGCAGTCCCAGGTTGGCATCCGAGCCACGGAGCGAGCGCAAGAAGGAGAACTCGAGGGCGGTTTGGAGCTTCATTCTCCATTCTCCCGGGCAGTTGTCATCCCGCTGTTTTGTTACCTTCCATCGACCACCGCCTCCACCCCAGTACGCTCCTGTGCCATGTCGACTCCGCTCAAGGCGCTGATCCAAGAGCGACTGCGGGCGAAGATGGTGTGCCGACGACCCGAGTACACCCTGGAAGACGACTTCGAGGGCGACTCAGGCCGACTGCTCCGGCAGCCGGTGGACGTTACCGCGTACGACGTCTCCAACCGCGGGAACGACGAGGACGAGGCTCTCGCGAATGCCAGCGCTCGTGGATCGACTGCCTCTCGTCGCAGCAGCTCAACGCAGCCCTCTTATCCCATTCGCCTGCACACGCACATCGATCCGTCCGCGTACCTCGTCGACGACAGATACTACCCTACTTCGGCGTCGGCTTCGGCAGCCTATGGATCGAGCAGTAACAGTCACGGTGATCACTCTCGACAGCGTTATTCTCGTTACCCACGGAGCAGTATCGCGACACGAGCGTGTATGACCTGCCTCCCGTCCTGAGCAGCAGCAACACGTCAGGGACCACCGCCGACGTCACCACACTCACACTCACCACCGCGATCGTGAGCAGCAACAGCAGCAGCAGCCACAACAACAACCGCGCTATGATTCGCCACCTCGCGGGAGCTACTTGAGCCGGCAGCCGAGTCAAAATCGTGCTGCAGTCTCTCCGTGGCATCGCTCTTCTGAGTATGCGTCGGTGCCCACCAAGGGCAGGTCCATGACCAGAAGCCCCCTCCGTGCCGCTCCCAGTCCAAGACACTCGCCAACACTACGAACCCACCGCAAGCCAGACTTCGACTACGCAGACCACTTCGACGACGATTTTGCTCGCCACCGCCGCGAGATCAAGAGCACGATGCCGTCCCCTCGATTCGCATCGTTATCTAGCAGTAGCTCGACACACCAGATCAACCGGCAGGACTACTTCCTCAACCAGCGCTACACGTGGAAGAGTCGACAGGACTACGGCAGCCAATCCGCCTACGAGGTCCGCGAGCCCTCTCCAACGCGACACTCCGAGCACAACGCCTACCATTCGTTCGACAAGCCCGCTCGCCATTCCTTAGCCTACCGCAGCCACTCCAGCCAGCTCGACAGCGACAGCAACACCACTAAGCGCTACTCTGCTGCAACCACCCCTTCCCCACGCAAGCCTCAGCCCGAGGAGATCATTTCCATCGACGACACGAGCATCGGCCACGAGCCGGAGGGGAGACACTCTCCGCCCCAATTGGACATGGACATCATCGAGCCGCCTGCTAAGACCACGGGCCGAACCCGGACCTGGGACGACATAATGTCGCCCGAAAGCCGCCTGGCCGCCAGGGCGTTCGTGGAGAAGCGTCAGCGACGCACCGAGAAGAACACGCCCCGCACGATGGCCACCCAGCGGTGGCTCGAGGTCATCGACGCCCGAGCCAACAAGCAGCATCAATAGGCCAGTTGAATGAGTGTAGTTGAAGTGGTAGATACACCAAAATTGAAGTCCTTATTTTCTGTCCGATATAGAGATCTAAAGATGTCATCGTACGGCTCCAAGCTGCCTCCGCTGCTGCTGGCGCCTGCCTCGTTCTCCCTGCGCGGAGCCGGCTACCTCGTCGCCACGGCGTTCCTCGTGAGCATGCTGTGCATGGGGGCGATCATGCAGTCCGTGGGGTGGACGGCATCGCGCCCAACCAGCTCCGGAACTACCACGGATCCTTGACGACGCTTCGCCTCGCCGCGGTTGACGTCGCGCTGGACACAGATTCGGCGCAGATTCTGCAGCAATGGGACCTCCGGCTGAGTGACGACGCGGAGAGCGTCCAGCTCAGAATCGTGTTCAACTCCGACAGCCCCGTCACTTCGGGCCAGTATGTCCCCATGAGCGAGGTATCAGGCTGGAATGCGTACATGTACTGTGCAAGACTCCACGTATGTAGCCTTAATATTACCTTGCTGACCGTGTAGGCCCAAGAAGCTCCGAGCGTCTCGGTTGAAGGCGGCGCAGATAGCAGCACCCAGCGCTACACCTACGTGCTGGTCGACATCGACGCTCCGGATCCCAAGGCCCCGACGCACGCGCCGTTCCTGCACTACATTCTCGCGGACTTGACCGTGGACGGTCAGAATCAACACCACGAGGAGGTGGAAGTGGTGCCATACTACCCGGTCACACCGCCCATCGGCGAGCACCGCTACATTTCGCTGCTCTTCCGCCAGCAAGACAGCGGCCCTGATGCGCCGGATGCAGCGCTGACGGCCAAACGCTCCAACTTCGACGTCGCTGGGTTCGTCAAGACGCACAAGCTGCAGCTCGTTGCCACCAGCAGCTTCCACTCGCACCCTGTTGCCCAAGATGCCTGAATTAAGGGTCGTATGAGTCCTTTCAACGCCTTGTCAAGGCTGATTTGGTATTCAAAAGCTTAGGTGAACATTAATAAATGGTGATGCTAGCGACGTTCATCGGTTCGACTGAGTTGCTTTTGCTGTTGCTGCACACTTCGCACGAGCTGTTGATGTTCAGTAGGAAGATGCCGCAGCTGGTCGGGTGTGGCCTTGATGAGTTTTTCGTATCGCTTGGCGAACTGCACGAGCTCGAGTTGGGCCTTCGGCAGCCGCAGTAGCTGCTTCTCTGGCAGCTGGAGCAGGTTCTGTAGCGTTTTGTGTTGATCCGGAGTCAACCTCTGCAACGCTTTCCAGGTGGCCACGCCATCAGAGGGCATTGCTGGGGTTGTTCCGCTGTTGTTATCATTGTTGCTGCTGCGATCATGATCTTCCACAGAAACTGGGTCTCTTGTGCTCCTTCGAGACCGAAGCTGTCGCTCGAGCTGGTCAAGCTTCTGAGCTGCCTTCTTGCGCGCTAACTGTACGAACGGTGTTCCGGGTAGCTTACTCTGCTCCATTACCACGTACACAGCGATGTGAGTCAGTGACTGAGCTACATGTAGAGCGTGTTGCTTCAATTTCCACCCCTTACCAGTCGCCCGTGGATGTACTTGTCCGAGAGCATGCGAATCAGTGCTTCGTCCTCTTCGACCGAACTGGTGCTAGCCGCCATTAGCTGGTCAATCTCATTGGTAAGTTCGCGCAGCACGGCCTTCGCAGAGATGTCTGGGTCCTTATCGATACTATTCGCCTTGCGCGAGTTGTCAGCAGGCGGGGGCACCGATGGCGGGGGCGGAATGATCAGACCCGCCACTGCAATCGCAGGGTTCATCCGTCGTGGAGCTGGTGTGGAGGTAGCTCTGAAGCTCGCCAGTCGATTCAAACGGGCATCCAACGCCTCCGCACTCTTCGACTCAGCGAGGCGAGTCGGCTGGAGCTGGACCATGCTGGTTGAGCGCATTAAAGGCGGATACTTCCGCTCGGATTGGTATTGTCGTCTAGCGCCGTAGATCGTCTCAAAGGTCTCGTCCAGAATGCCCAATGCAGACTGCGGATGGATTGCAGGCACCTTCGCTTTGCTGGGCTCGTCATCGTTATACTGACTCAAATCTGCGGCAATGTCAAACAAACTTGCCATGACAGCAGCAGAAACTCCACAACATGCGCGTAAATAATGGCACTGAAAGCTCGACAGACCATCGGACTATTGTAGGGCAAGATAGACTGCATCGCAGGGCTATTCTTGTCGCTAGAAGATCTCGATAAAAATATGAACGCCGAGTGGAGAAGCGATTCCTCCGCCCCAGCTTCGCCATTACGTCGAAAGCTGGCCCAGTGCAACGCCCGAGAACTCGCGGAGTCCGATGTCGACGCTCACTTCTGCGCAATTGCACGTTAAACGTAGCTCCACCCGCCTCCATGCGCCCCCAGGTGGCGCTTCCAGCCTCTCCTTCGGTACGGTCGAATAGTATTCCGTGAATTTGGTTTGCTGCCTACTGATGTGCGACGTCGCTCTCGTTCCTAGGCTGTGGTGGTCTTGGCACCGCAGAACCAGCAGAGGAAGCGCCCAACAAGGATGATCCCGCATACCCGAGGCCTAGCAGTGGTCGGTATACTCCTTCGACGACCAGCTTCGGCAACAACAGCAGCAAAAACACGCCGGGCAGCTATCCAAGCTGCGCCTCGCAGCAGGCCGATCCATCCCCTTACAACAATTACGCTCCTTCCCAGCAATCGTACCAGTACCAAGCGCCATACAACCCCAGCAGCCAGGGCGGCTACAGCTACGGCAACAGCAACAACAACAGCTTCTCCAACCAAGCCTACGCGCACAGTAGCAACACGTTCCAAGGCGACCGTCCTCCGTCCTCCACTCCGAGCTCTCGTTCGAGCACGCGCTCGAGTTCGAGTTCAAGCTCTTGGGGCTCCCAGCCGCCGCTCACGTCCTCCAAGCGGGACCAGAACTGGGAGAAGAAGCGGCGCCTTTGGCTAGCGCGCAAGAACAGCAGCAACGGGAGCAGCTACGGCGACCGTCCTGGATCTTCCTCTTCCGCTTGGGGTGGTGGACCAATGGGCACTGGGGCCGGGATGCTGGACGACAGCATCAATCCTCCGTCCCCACTCTCCAAGCTCATGCACCAGCACGCACAGCAGCAACAGCAGCCGCCTCCAACTCCCGGTGTTGACTACCAGCGTCTGGGTACCGCCTGCAGCACTCGAAGCAGCAGGAGCTACATGCAACAGCCTTACCAGCAAGAACAGTATCCGCCGGCCCAGTCGCAGGCACCAGGGCCAGGCTACCCCGCTGGTGCATCATTCTCTCGTGCCGGGCTCTCGACGGCATCTTCGACCGCCTCGTCGACTGCCTCGAGCCGCAGACAACCACCTGGAGGCCAATGTCAGTGGTCGCTGGGGTGAAGACGGTCGATTCTGCGAACGTTCGGAGTAAGTGTAGCTGCAGGGGCAATGAAATACATGCCATTCGTTCGTATCATCATTGATCGACGTGGAGTTATTGACGCATTTGTACTTGCGTCCTGTCCGGACTGTACTGCTCGGCAAGCTTTTGTGTCCAGCTGCAGGTGGTCGTCATCCGACATATCTAACGCCCATTCACTCGCTAGACCATTTGACTATTTTCAGTCTCTAAGAAAATAGTCGAATGGTCCACCTGAGTTAGAGACCAGGTGGACCAGATGGAGGACCAAACTGACGTGGCAACAACACCAGCAACAACAACGACTCCTGTTGATGCCTGCCTGCCCCGTTGACGCGCTTGTTCCCCCTCCACGCTCGATTGATGGCTCTGTCATGCGAACTGTCTTGTGGCGAGAGCGAGACGCAGTGGCACTGCCACTGGCAGCGCTTTGATCGGATCAATCGCCCATTCCCCTCCTGACCACGCGGCGAACTTCAGATGCGCTGCGCGCACACTGCCGTCTGCATCACGTACGTGCTTGCTTGCTTGCTACCAGTGGTTGGATCGAAACTTGCGCTTCATCGACGCGGCATCCCCACTCGGAGCTACATGTATTTTCCCCATGCTGCGTCGGAGAAGCATCGAGCACAGTCACCGAGGAGTGCAGCATTGCTGACAGCACAGAATTTAGCCGCGGACGGCTCGCGTTCCGCCTCGCGAAATGCGCGACTGGTGAGTCGCCAGGATCGGCGGACGTGAGACGGGTCTCAACTCCGCGAGTTGCTGCAGGTCTCGAGAGCGGCCCATGCCGTGGCGCTGAGAAGTTCTCAGTAGTGAGAACCGCCTCGATTGCTCAGCAGCACTAGCCCAGTGTCGCAGCCAGCCGTCCAGGCCACTGCTGAGCAGCGCCCCGACAAGCTCGTGCATTTCGGGGCCGAAGCACCCCTATCGCTGACGAACTCTCGTCCCACACTTGCTGTTTGTATGCTGTACTAACCAAAACTGCCCTGGTGGCGAAATGCTGGCCGGAGGCAATCGCGCAGGGGTACATGTAGTTGCAGTTGAACCTCGCCGAAGCGGCCATTTCCTCCCCCAGAGACACCGCGGCATGGACCCCGCTACAATTTAGTGCGATCTCCGCCGCGATCGGCAAACCATTGGACTTCATCGCTGTCAGAGGTTGGCGGTGTCGGCGGCAGCAGCAAGCAGTAGCGATGAAGAGATGTCTGCGACGTGCAGGTCGGCTCGCGGGCCCTGCCCTCCCTCCACGCTGCATAGGGTGCCTCGAAGCCTAGGGCTATCAGACCAGGGCTCCATCTGTCGAGTCGACAGACTCGAGCAACGCAAGCTCCAGTCAAGCAGCGGGGGCGTCGGAGGCGCAAGACTTACGGGCCCAGCCTCGCTGCGGGCAAGAGATTCAATCACCGCTTGGCGTTGACCGGCGCCGGCAAGCTGAAGCGCAATGCCCGGGCGGCGTGACCAGATGTCGGGCTTCGCTTCAACTACGAGCGCACGACCTGATAATGCCTGTGCTGGGGAGGATCTCTGCAGTCGCATCGAGTATGGCAGTGCTCGCGGCGACTTGATCTCGACTTGATCTCGGCGCGATCTCGGCCGAGGCAAATCTCCGTCCTGAGCCCCCGCCACTCAGTATCACGATCCGAAGATCTCGGCGCCATCGGCTCTCGCAGGAATGATCCGTGTCAAACAGCGCGGTAACGCCCGGCGTCACTTGGTAACGCCACACACTCGAGCAACAGCAGCCCTCCTCTCACATCCTCGCGCCGATCATTGCCATGACGAGCCACGAGCAGCAGCAGGAGCCCCACCAGGTGGGCGTGGACGAGCTGCACGAGGAGCTGGACACCACGCCCGTGCACGCGGCGGCTCGCGAGGGCCGCGTCGAGGAGCTGCGCGCCATCCTGCTGGCGGACGCGGTGCAGGCCGTGGCGCTGGACAAGTACGGCCTCACGCCGCTGCACTGGGCCTGTGACCGCGGCGAGAGCGCGGCGGCCAGGTTGCTGCTGCAGCACGGCGCGGACGTGGACGCCGTGGAGAAGCGCATGTTCAAGCGGCGGCCGCTGCACTTCGCCGTGCTGGCGAGCTCGGACACCACGGTGCGTGAGCTGCTGGCGCACCACGCCGACGTGCTGGCCGTGGACTACCGCGGCTGGGCGCCGATCCACGGCGCGGCCTACAGCGGAGACGTGGCCTCGCTGGCGGCGCTGCTGGACGCGGGGGCCAGCGCCACCACGCAGCTGACGGCGCGGCGCGAGACGGCGCTGCACGTCGCTGCCAGCCGCGGACGCGCGGAGGCCGCTCGCCTGCTGCTGAAGCGGAGCCCGGGCGACGACGGATTGCTGGAGCTGGAGGACGACGAGGGCTCCACGGCGGCGCAGGTGGCGGCTCGCAGCGGGCACGAGAGCATTGCGTGTCTGCTGTCACAGCACTGACGTGATCGAGCACGACGAGCCCCGAGCCCCTAATTAGCCTAAAGTGAACGCGGATGGGCAAGTAAGTACATGAACACACACGCAGCTTATCACTGTTGACAAACCAACCGCCTGGGCCGCTCCAAGCAGCAGATGCACCACCGCCGCGGAGTGCTTCCGATGGTGCATGTGGTAAGGGCCACTGCCGGCTATTACATGATGCAAAGCGCGACAAGGTGTTGCACACTGCTTCAGCCGGGCTCGGGGACAGGTAGGATGCAGTGTATCCGCTATCTGCTGGTGCGCCACCAGCCTGCATGTTTGTTGCAGTGCTACAAGTGCTATTGCATCTGTACTAGTTAGTATTATAGGTAGGACACGCTTTCGTCGTGGTCGAGCAGCAACTATAGTGTATGTAATGAGTCGAACACGCCAATAAATAAACAGGAGAAACATGAGACGAAGAGGATAAAGCTGCCTCTGCTGTGCGCCGTGGTGTGCAGCACGCCGTGCTCCCGATCGCCGCAACAGCAACTTGCTGTCCGCGAGCCTGCGGCCGTCCTCGAGTCAGTCTCTGCAGGCCAATCGTGCCGCGCCGCAGATTCAACGACGGACGACGCCAGCAGGCTTTGCCGGTCGACGCGCAGGCATCGTCGACGTCGCCAAGTCCGCCGGTGCTGTCTCACTACGGCGGACTGCACTGTGGAGAGCGAGCCTGACGTTGCTTGCCTTGAGTCTAAAGTTGAGACTCTCGGTGTTTAACACTACGGAGCACTACGGAGCGTTAGAATATACACGTTCGTACGGGCATCTCCCGCTGTTTGACACGGCTGACGAGGCGCCGACACCGCTGGAACGGCGATGCTGGATGTGCACCTTGCGTTTGTGGGAATACCAACATCAAGCTGGTGTCGGGACCGTACGGCGTCGCATTCGGCAAGTCGATGCCCCCGCCTTGGCCGGGCCCCGTCGGCATGGGAGCATTTTGCTTGCGCAGCAGACGTTCATATTGAACGGGGCATGACCAGGGCCAGGAATTTGGTCGACGTCAAACGCACTGTAGACGACGGGCCTTGCATTTCGTCGGGTGTTGGCCCTATTATGCCGGTGCACCCGTGAACTTCAACATGCGTTTCGGAAGATCGGCGAATTTGCCAAAAAAAATTGCATATATGCCTGAAAACGCAGTTGACAATTTATACATCGTCATAGAGCCTGAGCATGCAATACAAGAGTAGCTATTAGGATAATATATTCGTGTTGTTCATGCTGATTATATCCTGTCTAAGACGATCTTGCACTGGAGTTCTGCCTTAGCGGCTCGGTCCCAACTTGCCCAAGTTGGCCGCTTGAAGTTGCCGCCCCGACGAGAAACGCCGGCGAGAAAAGCGGACGTCCCAACCCAGCAAGCGCTCACCGCTCGGCCCCGACGCCGCAGAAGCAGGCGGGCGGGGCCCGAGTGCTGGGTAAGCAACCAAACCAGGCCTCGGCGGCGGCCACCCTGTATGGCCATGCCAGCGCGTGTTTCTCGCAGCTTGAAGCAGCGCGGCGAAGATTTGACGTTTGGGCATGCGCGATGGCAGGTCGCCCCCGCCCGCGCTGTAGCGGGGCCGCGCCCGTCGCGCCGCAGACATCGGGTCTCGCAGGTCGGCCGTTTCAGTCTTTCAGGTTCAAGTTGCTGTGGTTGAAATTCGCGCGGGCTAGGGCGGCCCGCTGATTGGGCGATCCTCATAACTCGGCTCCGCGCACAGCCGGGGCGCACGCCCGTCTGCGCGCCGGGCTTGCCTTGATTTCTTTATGCAAGCCGGTGGCCGTCGCCGAGCTCGCTCACTTCCGCTTTTCTCCACTGCCAGGCGCACGGCTGCCCACGGCAGGAACGGATAACTCAATAGCCAAACAAACACACAGGAATACTCCCGGCGCGACGCCACCTTACATGCCATGAAGCGATCCCGCGCCTGCGACGACCTAGTGGCGCTGGCTGCCGAGGCCTCGACGAGCGTCGGATGCAGCAGCAGCAGCGGCGGCGGCGCACTACAACGCGGCGTGGACGCCTGGGGGTCGCCCTTCGTGGACGGCCCCGCGCACCGGTTCAAGCGCTCGCGAGCTGCCGAGGACAGCCCCGTCAGCAGCGGCGATGAGGCGGACGACCAGGACCTACAGGAGCGCCACTCACTGCAGTTCACGCTGGAGATGAATGACCTCAGCTGTCTCAGCGCCGAGGTGACGCTGAGCTCGTCCGCGCCGTCGCGCTCATCCGTGCTGGACGACGACAGCTTGCCTCTGCGCCGCAACTCGCGCGAGAACATGCTGCTGAGGAAGAAGAAGCAGCGCATCGCCGAGATCACGAGCAGCTTCAGCGACTTCGGCATCCACGATGAGGGCATGGTGCCCCACCACACGACGCCGCTGATGGCCAAGCCGCAGCCCGTGGTCATGATGGAGACGCCCGAGACGCCCGAGCCCCGCATCCTGCGCGGCCTGTGCTTTCCGCGCGAGTCCAGGTGCATCGATCCGCTCGACAAGCGACAGGCCCAGCCCTTCGACATGTCCGCCTTCATCATGCTGTCCATCTCGCCTAAGCGGTGAGTGCATCCCAGTCCGTCAAGAACACCCCATCCTCCGTCTTAGAGCGGCACACCACGAGTGCCACGATCCAGTGATCTACACTGCCACGCAGCAGTCTCGAGTCGCATCCCGGTCGGGCGGCTGCCCTCTGCTGCCAGCAATGTTCGCCACAGCACAGCGTCGTCTGTACACGGCGATAGCAGCCGCCGCCACTCGCCGCCTCGTGCCAGCCACTATCGTAGCCTATTCATTATTCCGGAAGCGCCGCTGTAGTTCGCCGGCTTCTATACACTATTTATTAGAACACGGTAACGCTCCAAACCAAAGAAGGAAGCTTTCACGCCAAGATCTCTTTTCCATCTCGATTAGGCTGGTTGTGCGTTCGCATCGTCGCCGCTGGCTGGATTCTCGGGCGTGCCATCCGCCGTGGGCACCAAGCGTCAAGCAGCAGTGCGCATTGAGCACTGCAGCACTGTAGCGGAGTGAGCACCAGGACCATCTGCAGAGCAGGCCTTCTTCTTCAACAGGCTACTTCAACCCTCGATCTTTATGGCGGCCTTTGGGCGGATTGAGGCTGTCCTGCATCCACGCGCAACCAGCTCTGCCCAAGTTGAGCCGCCGCCGGCAGCACGGCCTCAGGTGGCGAGATGCCGGCGGGTGCGGTTTCGCGCGCTAGCGGAGGCCGGTGCATTGAGGACAGCCCCGCCGGACAGAAAGGTGCGCCTCGTCGCCTTGGGGGTGCCGATTCGCAAATGCCCATTGATGGCGGTATGCGTACAAGCTATTGTATCGGCCCGGACTCAAGGCCAAGTTGAAGTGCTCGCGGCCGAGCATTAAAATGGCACATGTACTGTACTGGCATTGGGCCTCTGCGCCACCGATTCCGCTGAGCTTGAAGCAGCAGCCCTTGGAAGGCGTGCGAAAGCGCTGATCAGGTTGAAGGGCGAGCGATCGTCTACAGATAGCCATCCCCGTCGGCATTTCGGGCTTCGTTCCCGTTCGGTGGCGCTTTTCTCTGCGTCCTGAGCGCAAGCTGCGCACCACACGTTGCTCGTTCCAGCGGTACGTTCAAGCTCCGCCCACCACCGAGACGAATGCTGCATGGTTGCACGGCAAACTCGGCGACGTCGACGATGCCAGCGCGTCGACCGGCAAAGCCTGCTGTCATGTTTCTCCTGTTTATTTATTGGCGTGTTCGACTCATTACATACACTATAGTTGCTGCTCGACCACGACGAAAGCGTGTCCTACCTATAATACTAACTAGTACAGATGCAATAGCACTTGTAGCACTGCAACAAGCGTGCAGGCTGGTGGCGCACCAGCAGATAGCGGATACACTGCATCCTACCTGTCCCCGAGCCCGGCTGAAGCAGTGTGCAACACCTTGTCGCGCTTTGCATCATGTAATAGCCGGCAGTGGCCCTTACCACATGCACCATCGGAAGCACTCCGCGGCGGTGGTGCATCTGCTGCTTGGAGCGGCCCAGGCGGTTGGTTTGTCAACAGTGATAAGCTGCGTGTGTGTTCATGTACTTACTTGCCCATCCGCGTTCACTTTAGGCTAATTAGGGGCTCGGGGCTCGTCGTGCTCGATCACGTCAGTGCTGTGACAGCAGACACGCAATGCTCTCGTGCCCGCTGCGAGCCGCCACCTGCGCCGCCGTGGAGCCCTCGTCGTCCTCCAGCTCCAGCAATCCGTCGTCGCCCGGGCTCCGCTTCAGCAGCAGGCGAGCGGCCTCCGCGCGTCCGCGGCTGGCAGCGACGTGCAGCGCCGTCTCGCGCCGCGCCGTCAGCTGCGTGGTGGCGCTGGCCCCCGCGTCCAGCAGCGCCGCCAGCGAGGCCACGTCTCCACTGTAGGCCGCGCCGTGGATCGGCGCCCAGCCGCGGTAGTCCACGGCCAGCACGTCGGCGTGGTGCGCCAGCAGCTCACGCACCGTGGTGTCCGAGCTCGCCAGCACGGCGAAGTGCAGCGGCCGCCGCTTGAACATGCGCTTCTCCACGGCGTCCACGTCCGCGCCGTGCTGCAGCAGCAGCCTGGCCGCCGCGCTCTCGCCGCGGTCACAGGCCCAGTGCAGCGGCGTGAGGCCGTACTTGTCCAGCGCCACGGCCTGCACCGCGTCCGCCAGCAGGATGGCGCGCAGCTCCTCGACGCGGCCCTCGCGAGCCGCCGCGTGCACGGGCGTGGTGTCCAGCTCCTCGTGCAGCTCGTCCACGCCCACCTGGTGGGGCTCCTGCTGCTGCTCGTGGCTCGTCATGGCAATGATCGGCGCGAGGATGTGAGAGGGAGGGCTGCTGTTGCTCGAGTGTGTGGCGTTACCAAGTGACGCCGGGCGTTACCGCGCTGTTTGACACGGATCATTCCTGCGAGAGCCGATGGCGCCGAGATCTTCGGATCGTGATACTGAGTGGCGGGGCTCAGGACGGAGATTTGCCTCGGCCGAGATCGCGCCGAGATCAAGTCGAGATCAAGTCGCCGCGAGCACTGCCATACTCGATGCGACTGCAGAGATCCTCCCCAGCACAGGCATTATCAGGTCGTGCGCTCGTAGTTGAAGCGAAGCCCGACATCTGGTCACGCCGCCCGGGCATTGCGCTTCAGCTTGCCGGCGCCGGTCAACGCCAAGCGGTGATTGAATCTCTTGCCCGCAGCGAGGCTGGGCCCGTAAGTCTTGCGCCTCCGACGCCCCCGCTGCTTGACTGGAGCTTGCGTTGCTCGAGTCTGTCGACTCGACAGATGGAGCCCTGGTCTGATAGCCTAGGCTTCGAGGCACCCTATGCAGCGTGGAGGGAGGGCAGGGCCCGCGAGCCGACCTGCACGTCGCAGACATCTCTTCATCGCTACTGCTTGCTGCTGCTGCCGCCGACACCGCCAACCTCTGACAGCGATGAAGTCCAATGGTTTGCCGATCGCGGCGGAGATCGCACTAAATTGTAGCGGGGTCCATGCCGCGGTGTCTCTGGGGAGGAAATGGCCGCTTCGGCGAGGTTCAACTGCAACTACATGTACCCTGCGCGATTGCCTCCGGCCAGCATTTCGCCACCAGGGCAGTTTTGGTTAGTACAGCATACAAACAGCAAGTGTGGGACGAGAGTTCGTCAGCGATAGGGTGCTTCGGCCCCGAAATGCACGAGCTTGTCGGGGCGCTGCTCAGCAGTGGCCTGGACGGCTGGCTGCGACACTGGGCTAGTGCTGCTGAGCAATCGAGGCGGTTCTCACTACTGAGAACTTCTCAGCGCCACGGCATGGGCCGCTCTCGAGACCTGCAGCAACTCGCGGAGTTGAGACCCGTCTCACGTCCGCCGATCCTGGCGACTCACCAGTCGCGCATTTCGCGAGGCGGAACGCGAGCCGTCCGCGGCTAAATTCTGTGCTGTCAGCAATGCTGCACTCCTCGGTGACTGTGCTCGATGCTTCTCCGACGCAGCATGGGGAAAATACATGTAGCTCCGAGTGGGGATGCCGCGTCGATGAAGCGCAAGTTTCGATCCAACCACTGGTAGCAAGCAAGCAAGCACGTACGTGATGCAGACGGCAGTGTGCGCGCAGCGCATCTGAAGTTCGCCGCGTGGTCAGGAGGGGGGAATGGGCGATTGATCCGATCAAAGCGCTGCCAGTGGCAGTGCCACTGCGTCTCGCTCTCGCCACAAGACAGTTCGCATGACAGAGCCATCAATCGAGCGTGGAGGGGGAACAAGCGCGTCAACGGGGCAGGCAGGCATCAACAGGAGTCGTTGTTGTTGCTGGTGTTGTTGCCACGTCAGTTTGGTCCTCCATCTGGTCCACCTGGTCTCTAACTCAGGTGGACCATTCGACTATTTTTTGAGAGACTCTGAAAATAGTCAAATGGTCCAGCGAGTGAATGGGCGTTAGATATGTCGGATGACGACCACCTGCAGCTGGACACAAAAGCTCGCCAAAATGTCGCCGCCACCCAGCAGTGCAGAATGGCAGAAGCATGTCGTCACTGTGGATGACCTAGCGGGGTCGGGAGCTCACCCGGACAAGCCGCAGCAGTGGGTGCAAGTAGCCGCGCGTGTATTTCCCGAGCTGGGCACCGTCTCCAAGGCGAAGCGCGCGCGGAAAGCGGGGACGCTGGTGCTCAACGGCCAACCCAAAGTGCCCACGCTCATTTGTGCAGCTGTGAACGATGTGCTGGCCTACCGCAGCCCAGACAATCGAATCCAATCATCCAGTGCTAGAGATGTCCATGACTCGGGATCGCACGCGTGGCTGCAGGTTTGTAAGACGCAGGGGCTTCGAGTCGTCTACGAGTGCGACAGCTTGGCGGTGGTCGTCAAGCCTGTGGGGATTCACGTCAAAGGCCGGGGCTCACGCACCGTGGAGCAGGTACTGCCGCTGCTACTTCAACGACAAGGAGCTGTTGTGGACGGGGACTTTGAGCTGTCTGCTCCACACGCGGTGCATCGCTTGGACTACCGTGTGGGTGGGTTGCTGCTGGTGGCGAAGACCCGGAAAATGGAGGTAGAGCTGTCGGCTCAGCTGGAGAGACACGCCGTCACGAAGCAGTATCGGGCAATCTTGGTTGGGAATGTTGGGGACATAGTGGCAAACGTTGCGGGTCTTGGCGCTGTGATGGATTCAGTTGCGCTGCCAAAGGAATTGCTCGCCATCCGAGATGAGCTGCAGTTCCTGGACGACAGCATAGAAGGAAAGCGGTGCCTCACTGCGATGAGACTTGTGAGCACGACGCGCAGGTGGGTTCTGCTTTTGTCGTTCACGATACGTTGACATTGGGTTGGCTTAACTTTACTTGATGATGCTGGTGTTGTAGCGCTCGATACGGGTGGATATCGACCGTGGACCTGTGGCCGCTTACCGGACGCAAGCACCAGCTTCGTATTCATACTGCGCGACACGGACATCCGATTGTCGGTGATGACCTCTATCACGA
This sequence comes from Phytophthora melonis, assembly GCA_024211575.1. NCBI lineage: Eukaryota > Oomycota > Peronosporomycetes > Peronosporales > Peronosporaceae > Phytophthora > Phytophthora melonis. Next base: position 3,428,221 of record JAMXKT010000038.1, on the reverse strand, counting down.
TGCCAGTACTATGGAGAAGGAGGATAATGCGTTGGCTGCTGAGAGTGACGTCTCCGAGCAGCAGCCAGCAGTGGTGCGAGGCATGGGGCTGTTCCTGTACTCGGTAGGCGTTGCGTTTAGTGACGCGATCGGCAATCGACGCAATTTCCGCATTGATGAACCGAACAAGTTCGCGCGCTTCCGGCACTTCTGCGACTTGAACTGGACCAAACAAGCAGCGCGTCAAGAGCGAGACAACCGGACGAAGTGAAAAATAATCGGTGCTTCCCTTTAACTTAGCTCGTACTTGGGGTTAATAATTGATCGCTGTTCGTATGGTACGATGGCCGGCCATCCTCACGGTATCCCACGCCGCGAGTGACAGCGAACCCGTGCGTCTAGTGTACACGCTCAAAATACGACAAGTGCCTCGTCGTGGTATGTACAGCAGCCTGACCGCTGTAGCGTAGCTGCTCAACGCATAGGTCTCTACTGCTGCGGCACCACGTTCTGCATCGCCACCAGCAACTGAGCGGCCGTCGGCCGACACCGTGGGTCCGGGTGGAGGCATCCCTGTAAGATCCATCGCGATAGGTCGGAGATCGGTCGTGCGTACCGGAGCTCGCCAGTGTATTGGGCCATCGTAGCCTTGACTTCCGCTGGCGTGCACTTGTCGGGGCAGATCGGGTGCTTTCCCGTGACCATCATGCAGTACACAATCCCAACCATCCACATGTCCGCCTTCTCCGCTGTGGCTTCGCAATCGCCCCGGTTCGGGCGGAAGCACTCGGGAGGCAGGTAGCGAAGAGTGCCCACCGTCGAGTTGGACGTCGCTGATTTGGCGTTGCGCGTTAAGTCGAAGTCGGTCAGCTTCACACAACCGTCGTGGTCGATCAGGATGTTGGACGGCTTCAAGTCATAGTGAGCCACACCAACCTAAGAGAAAAAAAAAACGAGAAGTAGGTCAGTTATCAAGTTTACCGGGTCGATTTGCATGATTCGAAGGCCGTACATCTTCGTGCAAGTACTTGAGCGCGCTCAGGAGCTGCGAGAGCACCTTGTAGGCCGAGTCGTCATCCAGGTACTCGTACATCTGCAAAACGAACGAGTTGGTCAGCAAATAGTCTTCCAGCCGTAATAATTCCATGCTAAGCCAGCTTACCTCAATGAGCTGCTGGAGGTCAGACTGAACGCTCGCGACAGTAAAAGCGGTGTACTGCTGCTGCTGGTACCGGATGAGGAAGGGCACCTCACCAACTTGGACGATGTTGGGGTGGTTGAGTTTCTGTTGAGCAGCACAAGAAGAACAGTTAGCCACCAAGAGGCCATCTAACTGATGGTAAAGTTGCAGTTCGTGCATACCGAGTGCGTGTGGTGCTCGCGTTGGGCGTGTCGGATGGAGGTGGAGAGCTTGAGAGCGCAGAGCTGCTTGTTGTTGGCGTAGTCGACGACGTCCCACACCTCTCCGTTGCCTCCCTTGCCTCGCAGACGGAGCAGCAGAAAGCGGTTGCCCAAAATCGGGAACTTGGAGAACGGCGACACCTTTTCAAGCCGCGTAAGCATCAGCTCCTGCTTGTGTCGAGTTTCTTCGCGCTGCCAAGTCAAATCAGAAAATAACGTCAGAATGACGGACGATCTTGGCGTCAACCAGCTTCAACTTGGGTTGAGCAACAGCAACTTACGTAAAACAGGCGGATCTCCTCCTCGAAGCGAGCTCGTCGCTCCTTGACCCACGTGGCGTTTCCCTTGCCCATGGCGTCCCGCACGGCGTTGTCGTGGAACCGCTTCTCGGCCAGGATGTTCTCGCGTCGTCCGCCGGGGATGAAGAAGACTCGGCTGTCCTGCTCCTCGAGCTTGCCCCACTCTTCGTACTTCTGGCCTTGCTGGAAGTAGCGCTGGAAAACCTGCTCCTGGATGTTCCATCGCAGTTGCTGCGCAAAGACACAAAGATTCAGTCAATCCACACACAGACTCTGGGTTCCAAGCCAACCAACTCGATGGCACGCACCTCCATCTCGTTTTCTTCCACGTCCGTGGCCTGGTACCGGTACACGTCGCTCATGAGCGGCATCTGCTGCTGCTGCACGTGGTTGGTGCCTGCCACGAAGGTTGTCGTCGAGCTGGAGGAGCCTCCTTCCGGCTCGGCCTTGATCGTGTTGTCATCGACCGTGCCGTCCTCGACGAGCACCGTCATCTGGTCCACCTGCGTCATCTCGGGCGTGGCGTTGAGCAGGCGGCTCATGGGGATGGGGGCCGCGGCCTGGAGCTTGGGCTCCTGTGGCGTGCAGAAGACCTGCTTGGTCATGCCGCAGCTCACCTTGCCCACCTTGGAGAGCGGGAAGCGGTCCGAGATGGACGAGAAGCCGCCGGCCGCGGCGTCGGTGGCGGCGGCGGCGGGCACGGCGACCGTCTTGACTGTGGCCGAGTACTCGACGTCCACCATGGCGCCGTCGTAGGGTGCGACGGCCTCCTGCTTGACGTCGGCCACGCGGGCTACGGGCGCCACGGCCAGAAGGTTGGGCGTGGGGACGAGCGCGTGAGCACCACGTTGGGCTCGTCGCAGAACATCTCGTCGTCCGAGTCTTGGGCCGCGCCGCTGTAGTTGCCGGCCACGAACTGGACCCTGTCGTTGGCGCCGCTGCTGCTGGCGCTGAAGCCCCGAACATGGCGCTGGGGAAGGGAGAAAGAGGGAGGAGGCTGTGTGTCTCTGTGTCTGTGCTGTGGGTGGGCGCTGCGCTGCTTCCGCGGAGTTCCTGCGGGTAAGGGGCGAGTACGTAAGTGACGGCCTAGTCGTTTCTCCGTTTCTTCCGCCCTGAGGGCTGAGCGCTCGACAGTGGCTGAGCCTCTTTATTTCTCTTCCTCAAGGAAGCTGAGGAGCTTCTTGCCACTTGCTACTTATAGCGCGGAACGGCGAATGGGACGTGCGCCGCAAGAACGGGATCCGGCCGAAGAAAAGCGGCGCCTATACTGGGCGCAAGAGAAAGCAGCACGTCGCCCCGCCCCGCCGATCCGTAGAAGGGCCGGCAACTTCAACGCCGCGCCATACTGTAGCCAAGTGAAAAGCAGAGTGACCGCGCGTTACGCGCGTGCGATCGATGGCGCAAAAGGGCAACCAGCCAACCCAACCGCCGCACTCGGGCAAGCAAGCTGGCCGGTGGTTTCCCCTCGCCAATGCACTGCAGAGCGTTTTGCTTGTGGGACTTGCTTTTGGGGCCGCAACGCGGTGCTCCATCGCAGTCCGCAACGTCGGGCGGCGCTGGCCAGTCGTCACCTTTCAGAGATCGTAATGGGAAGGGTGCGGGACTTTGTTGACGCGGCTCCACCTTGGAATAGAGGGAGGACTGCGACTGAGTGGACTTGCGCGTTGTCTCGCGACGTGCATCTCGGTGCGATCGCAGCGCAATGGCGTCGTCAATTGCCCGCATGACCGGCGCGCGCGCGGGCATTGCTGCAGCGCTCGTCCGTTCATGTGTAGGTTTGCTCGGCAGTACCACCGCCCGGCCCAAATCAGGCTGCTGGGCGTTGAAACGTCGACAGAAAGTCGCGCGTTGACTCGTGTGGACCGACTTGACTTGGCCGCTTCAGCTTCGCGCTAACGAAATCGGAGGCAAGTCGTGCCTGCGAGCATGTGCGCTGTACCGCTGGGCTGGTTGTCTAACACTGTCTGGGCTGGCGGCAGGAGGTGGAAGATGGCGTCGGAGATCTTTATCGGTTTCTCCAACTCGAGGCTGAAGGCGCTGGCGTTTGTGCTCCAAAAGGTGTCAAAGATCGCTGGGCTTGGTGGCACCAGGGAGCGGCGCTAGGATATATCTGTCCCCCGGTACAAGCAGAGCTCTGTGTTATGGCGGAAGACAATGAGCAGCGAGGCGCCGCAGAATTCACCGCAGCGACGCCTTGGTGTTGAATACGACTGCAATTTCACAGGTTCATGTTTCGTACATGTATCAAGTTGATACTATCAACGTCCTTACCATACATGTACCACAATCGCGTAGCGTTGATTCCGTATCAAGTCGAAGCACCTGCTTCATGGACGTAATTGCGTACTCGTATCGGCACGGCCATGCCAATGGATCCGCTTCAGTGTTCATTATCCCGTGGGCCATCGCCGTGGAGGTTGAGGGCTTCCTTCTGAGGATAATCCTTTTGTGAACGTGCACAGACCAACTGAAAAGAATGCTGTGCAGGCATTTTCGCTAGCTTCTTGCTAAACTCACACCCACCCAACGGGCCGAAGTCGCAGGTCTCCTTCCAACAACGAGTTTCCGGTGAATATTTTGCTAGCAGCATCCGAGGCTGGAGAACATCCTAGCCTCGTCCAGATGGCCGTAGCGTTGCCGTCATAAGTATGGCGTTCAGCAGCTTTACGAAAAGTGTGTGCTACGAACCAGCCGATGCCCCTTTGCACCGATGCTGCACTTGCACCGAGGCAATTGCTACGGCCAACTTGGCAGGAAATTTTGCATCGCCCCTTTCCTCGGCACGAGGTCCATGCCTGAACAGTGTTCGGCTTTGGCAAACGAGCTCCCTATCCGTTGAATGAAGCGAGACTCGATTGGAATCCGGTGGACGTCCATTTAGGGAGCTGCGAGCACATCCCGCCCGAGGTGTCGCACTGGTGTCCGCCAACGTGCTGATGGCTTCATTCAAGAGAGCTCCTTCCGTCTTGTCCTCTGTCACTGCGCGGGAGACCCTCTTGATGTGCCGCGGGCTGCTTGGCGTCTAGCGCTGGAGGCGTGCAATGCAATGCTATGCAAGTCAAGCTTGAAAAGGCTTTTGGCGCAATCTTATTCGGCATTGCTACGCTCACAATCTAGAAGGGGGTCATCACACAGTCCGCTCTCCATAGAGTGGATGCCGCTACAAGATCAACGGGCACAGGCTTGTTCACCCCTCCCTCCTTGGACTGTGCACGCAGTGCCAATGCTCCGTTTCTACTGCCGTCGCCGATCGGAAAAATTCGACCGATCGTGCGCCTCATCAGGGTCTCTATCTCGCCCATACAGTATGTAGGCCATTCCGAATATCGCATCGAGAGACTCGCAGCGCAGAATCCTGCCGCCACATGACCTGCGCGGGCTTCCTGGTGGTGGGCAACAGCCACGCGGCCTTCGTGGAGATCTGCACGGGCGTCCTGGTGTGCTCCCTGGACGTGGCCAGCCGCGCCGAAGCCTCGGAACCCTCCGAGCACTCGCTGCCGCCGTTGGAGCCGCGGCGCATGGCCAAGCTCGAGGTCTGCACCACCGCACGCGCGTCGGCCCACAAGATGGAGGACAAGCCCAGACAGCCCGAGGGCGAGCTGGAGCCGCATGATGAGCCGGCCAAGCGCCAGCGGCTGCTGCAGCTCAGCGGCTTCATGATCGAGGTGCTGGACCGGGACGACGAGCTGGACGAGCCGTCGCTGCCCTTCTCCTTCCAGGTCAACACGTACAAGATGCACCTGCGGTCCGACGGCAGCTCCAGCAGCACGTTAAGCGACTCACTCATCCTCTCGGCCACGGACGAGGAGACCAAGACGCTCTGGGTCAAGAACATCAAGTTCTGGAACCGCTACGGCTGGAGAGACACGGTGCAGGTGGCCGCGACTCACGACGACCTCGTCAAGCTGCAGGAGACGCTGCAGAACTACAGCAGCCCGCAGCTCCTGGGCGCCTACCCGCGCTACAGCAGTGACGAGGCCTACTGCCGGGACCGCAACAGCGCCCTGCTCTACGGCAGCCGCAGCAGCTTCCAGTCGTCCTGCGCTACGAGACGCCAGACCAGACGACGATTCTACCGCACGACCTTGTCAGGCTCGCTCGCTCCGCCGTCTTGACTGCCAGACCTTGGGGGTCTGCCACGCCACTCGGGTGTACATAACTTATTTCCAAGTACCGCATCGCTCATGGACTGCGAATGCTTCCAAGCTTCCCTAATTACTTCAATTGAACACTTCTTATACAACTGAGCTGGTTCTTCATGTGCTTGAAACAGTCCACGACAAGACGCGGCCACTTTGTGATGACGGAAAACGCATACGTACGTACATTGTCTGTCTATCGTGCGCTCCTACGCCCCATACGAGCGCGTGGTTATCCTACAAGTTGATCGCTGCCGCCCAGACGCGTGTGGCCACAGCAATTCGATTTCAAAAGGCCAAAGCGTCACACTGTCACATGCTCGAGCGCACTGTCCGCGTCGAGTCCAAGTCCTCCGAGAGCAAACGCACGTTGGACCTGGTGGTGGACGTCGTCGACAAGGGCAGGCCGTCCTCAGAGATCGGGAGTCGCAGCTTCGCGAGACGAAGTCGCCGGTCGCGACGCGCCTTGATACTCTTGGCACGGGGCTGGCGCAGAGCTGTACCGCACACACGGCAGAAGTTGGCGTCCTCTTGGTGCAGCCGTCGGAAGCAGCGTGGACACTCAATCACTTCCGTCAAAATGTCCTGCGATCCCGCTTGGTTCAGCACCAGCGGACAGGCGATGATGCCGTAACCCACGAACATCACAATGGTGGCCAGCATGCGACCCACAATGGTCTGCGGCGAGATATCTCCGTACCCGACCGTCGTCATGGTCACCACCGTCCAGTACAGGCTGATGGGGATGTTGGAGAAGTCGTGGCGGTCGCCCTCGATGAGGTACATGGCGCATCCAATGACAAGAATCATCGTAAACAGCGCCACGAGGAACACCGCGATGCGCCGCTTGTTCGACTGGATGTTGTCACTCAGCGCCGCGCCCGCGTCCACGAACCGAGCGAGTCGCAGCAATCGGAACACGCGCATCACACGGAAGATACGCAGTACCGCTAGATGCAGCAGCGGTCTGGCGTCCGGCAGGATGAAACCCAAGTATGACGGGACTAGCGCGCACACGTCGACGAAGCCCATCAAGCTCAAGGCAAATCTACTCGGGTTGCGCAGTGACACCAGTCGCAAGAAGTATTCCACGGAGAAGACGACGGTGAAGAACGCCTCCAAGGCCAACAAGTAGTCGCCAATGTCCTCCCTGCACAGTAACCGCGCCACAACACAGTCAATATCACTTGAGAACAACCGCCATCACTGCCAGCGAGACGTACCGGATGTCGTCCACACTGTCCAACACAGCTGCAAATCCACCATCACACAGACCCCCGCCTACAGTGTCAGCACTCATCCCACGCTCCTCTCCAATCGCAGCAGGCACTCACCGACCACGACGCTCATGGACACCATCACCAGCAGCACGAGCGCCACGCGCTGGCCCGTGGGCGTAGAGCTCTTGAACATGATCTCGTAGACGCCCTCCCAGCCCTTCCTGGCGCCGCCCTTCACCTCGCTATCCACCACGATGCCGTTCACGCGGAAGCGCACGTCGTGGGCCAAGTTTTCTGTCTCCATTTTGTCCCTGGCCGGGTCCCTGTCGGCGTCTGCGTCGTCGTCGTCGTCTTCATCATCATCGTCGTCCTCCGAGTTCGACCGTTGTTGCTGCTGCTGCTGCTTCTTGACGCCGCCCTTGCCCGCCTCCATGTTCTTGGCCACGCTGCGCGTGTCGAGGAAGCCACCGGGACTCATGTCCACGGCGCTGTCCACGTGGCCATAGCTCTGCTTCTCGGCCTTGCGCTCCTTCAGGTGCGACAGCATCGCGCCACGTCTTAGCGTTGTGTGACCCAAGTGAGGACGCAGTCGATCCACGTGGCAGCCCATTGGGCGAAAAGGCACCCCCACCAACGATGCGCATTGGTCGAAAGTTGACCAATCCGACTGCTGAGAGAGGACAACTTCAACTTGACCATCAACTTCGACATAGGGAGAGGCGGTATAGCTGCATGTATCGAGCAGCAATAGCCCTCATCGATGCATCGTTAGGCAGGCAGCGATGTACGGAACAGTACTGCTGAGCTGGGCTTCAGCGTGGTAGCATCGAATAGAGTTGTTGAGAGGCTGGCAAAGAATAAATAAATGCCATCTGAAACGGCCAAGTTTCCTCTAAATCCGCACAAAGAAGTGCTGCAGTAGCGCTTGCTTGCAGCTCCCTTCAAGGCGACTTCCATGGACGAAGAGGACGACGTCTTCCAGGACTTTGACGACTCGGATGCCTCCGACGTCGACGATGATGTCGACTGGAACTTTACGGACGGGGAGAGCGCGAGTGTCTTGCAGCTCATGGGCGGCGCAGATTCAATCAAGAAATCGCAATGCGGAGGGTCGAATTCCACGGCAAGTTTACCTGCGGCCACGGGTGTCTCCAAACCTACGGACTCGCCCAGAAGGGAAGATGGCAGCACTAATAACTCGATAGTAGAAGCGCCAGTTTTGATCAGCTCCGCGGACGAAGATCTGCTGGCAGAGCTGTTCCCCGAGGCAAAACCAGAAGCCCCAGCGAAGTCCGAGGCGAATAGACCTACCAAGGAATGCGAAGTCGAGTGGGCGTTGATGGCGCTGGAGGAGCACGAGCAGCGATCTCCTTGTACCAAGCCTGCCAATGCAGACGCTGACTTTGTGAGTCTGTTCGAGGAAATGTACGGCGGCGATACGGCCATCGCGCTATCAACGCCACCGCCTCCTACGAAGCCTGCTAGTCCTCGTCAAGAGAGTTGCAAGTCGGACGATCAGAAGGAAAACGCGGTGAATGACGACCACGAGGACGTTTGCTCGACGCCCAACCTTGCGAAGGATGTCGTTGGGAACATTCCTTCTGAAGCTCTGGAAATGCTGCGCCTAGTGTACCACAAAGCCATCGAGGTAAGCGTGCCCGGGACATTATTTCTACTTCAAGCGCTAATCTGTAAACTGCTAGGCACAGCGGGACTTCTCGTCACTTTTCAGCGATGCCAGCAGCAGACTTTGGCTCCCTGATCCTATTTCTCTAGGCCAAACTTTGCAGTCAGCTTGTTCGTTGAGCTCTTTCGTGGAAGCCACCTGCGCTCTGGAGGAGCGTCTCGATTGCCACGAGCTCGTCAAGTCGCTCGCCGCAACGCGAGAAGAAAGGTGCTTCTTTTCATGAAAAACAGTTCGAGCTGAAACCCTGTTCACCCTTTAATTGTTATTGGTTGTTGCTACGATGGCCAGACTGGAACTCGTGCTTGTTGCTCTCGACGACGGTATGGATGCACTACCACAAAGCCTCAAGACCAAGTGGGTGAAGACTCTAGCGATGCTGCCTCTGCTAGCGAAGGTGAGTCAATTGATGGCTATTCCATTCACATCCAAGTAGAGTGTTAACAAAGGAGGCGCCATGGTATTCCAGATGCGGGAGCAAACTAGTCCTCCTGCTTCAACGCCCAAGTCCGTGACAGATCAACCAGAGCCTCTGCTGGTAGACACCACACGATCCCCTGCCCCAACACAACTCCAAAGCAAGAAGGGGTCGCCCTTGGAAGGCTGGGCCACTTTCCACCCGGAGAAGATGCCTGCACGGCGACGTGAGCCTATGGGCTCCAGGTCGAAACAACCTGGACCTGGTCATTTATCCAGTGCAAAGAAGCCCCGTGTGCGCATCCGTCAGTACCTGCCCTCGAAGCTCCGAGTGCGCTGCAAGGCGTACAACCCGGAAGACAAAGAGCTCACGTTCCGACCGACTATCAACAAGAAGAGCTCGCACCATCGCAAGGCGGGCCCCAAGCAGCCGAAAGAGAACTTCGCCGCTCGAATGCAGAGAGACATCTCTAAGCGTCGGTCGCAAAAACTACAGCACGAACGGGAGCGAGAGCAGCAGGGCCGAGACGAAGCTGAGAGCGTGTCGGCAGTCAGGTTGATCGACAAGGGCTCTCAGCGCATTCTCCTCCGAAACGGGATGTGGGCCGAGTCTCTAGAGGAAAGAATCAGCAGGCTGGCGAAGCATCGAACCAACATCGAGGCGAGCGACTCACGATCCAAGAAGCGACGTGAACGCCACGAACAACGGAAGCGAGAGGCCACCGCTATCGCCTCTAGAGCCTGCGAGTCGCTGTACCAACGTGGCATTGAGCAACGCAAGCGGGAGCACGAGCGATTGCAGGACGACCTACACGACCTCGAATTCCAGCGGAATCGGCCCAAGGTAAGCAGTCGATCAGTGCGAGTCATGAAGACGCGGATCCGCCAGGAACTCGCGCAGCTCTGCACGGATTCTCGGCGTACTGAAGGTTCAGACGAGGAGGAGGACGAGGAGGTTCATCCGTCGTCCGTGACCTTCATCCAGTTCTCCTGCGCGCTGTTGTACTTTGGGTTTGTGACGGACTTGGACACGCCGTGGGGAGGCGACACCGACAACGACCAAGGCAACAAAATAACCTTATTGTGGCACTCGTGGACAGTCTTCACAGGCGATAACGCTGGCATCCTCGGCTCGAAACTGGCAATGAAAGTGTTGGAGCGCGTGCTCTTCTCGGTCATTCTCGGTGGGCGAGCTGGTGAGCATAAAGCTCTTCAAGGTCGCGACGTACAGACATTGCTCCGACTGTACCGAGCGAACTATTACGCGAGGAAACACACGCGGCTTCGAGCGGAACCGAGCGATGACCGCAAGCCAAATAGTATCGAAGGTGGAGCTCAATCTACTAAGAAGAAGCGTAATTCCTCTCGACGACAGCGGGTCCACTACACGCTGCACGGGAAGCCCATCCGAAGCAATGGAGACACATGCGAGACCGACTTCCTAAGCGAGCGAGAGCAGTTGTTGCAGGAGAAGATCGACCAAATGAGGGAGGAAAAGATGAAGCAGGAGCTCGACGGCTGCACCTTTCACCCGCACATCAACCCCGGGCCGACTGAGGCAGCCGCTCTGCGATCAACTCGTCAATCCTCACCACCAAAGCCCTCTCGTACGTCGTCGGCCACTGTGTCGACTTTCGAGCGACTTTACAGCGATGCGTTCCAGCGTCAGAACAATGTGCTGGAGAAATACTTGGAGGCCAAACAGCACCGAGAAGAGCTCGAGAGGCGAGAGGCCAAGGTGCATCCGAGCTACGTCAACGGATTGACGATCGAAGAGCGCCTTGAAAACCTCCACGCCGCTCTGGCAGGCAACGCTCTCCCCGTTGACTTCCACAAGAAGATTGGCGCGATGCGTAGCGCCACGGAGATGAAGGCACTGGACGAGCAGATGAAGGAGCAGAAGCTGCTGCCAAGTCACTTCAAGAGAGCGAAGGACGGACGCATCATCGTCCGCCCATTCCAGTTTGCGACGGAGATTCGAGCGGCTTTGAGCACAGACCTGAAGAAGCAGCGGACGAAGGCAACGCACCGACCTCGTGACAGCGTGATGAAAGACTTACGGCCAGCAGTGTATGAAGAAGAGCGAGAGATCCCGGCGACGGCGCAGCCTCCACGACGGATAATCTATGAAGATATCGACCGCAGCGACCACGGTGAAGCAGATTTGTGCCTCGACGTTCATTTGTCCCCGTCGGAAACCCGCCAGCTCTACTTGAACCTGCTCGATGACCCACGAGAAGTCGTCGATGAGTTTGCGGGGCGGTTCTCCCTCACCAATACGCAGAGACACTTCCTCGTCCAACTCGTCGAGGCTCGACTGGAACAGTTTGCGACGTACTAGTGTCGCTATCAGAAAACAGCATTAAAGGCAGCACTTTCACCTAGGCAAACTCTTTGGTTGCTTGCTTGGGTGATGATCACCCCTCTGATCGTCGCGAATCCAACATGTACAAGTCCAATTTTCGATTGCGAACACGACTCCGGCCACTGAAGGACGCTCTAGTCGAGGTGCTTTGTTGCCTACAGCGAACTTCGAAGGAGCTGTGACGCAGTTACCATACAAATGAATAGGATACCTACTTACAAACTATTCGGCTTTGACTCATGAAGCCAAGACTTTGGCGGCTAATGAATAACGTGCATTGCCGGCAGCGCTGTAGAGCGACGACGACGAGCACATTGACCTGCGTACATTTTGGAGCTGGCCACCGCCCGCGCAGCCGCCGAGCTTTCACTATGTGCAGCCAACGCTGCAGACAAATCCAGTTACGGCATCATATTCATTGAGTTTGATGAGCTATGCTCTGTTATTCGCAGCGTCCACGCTGGCCGCTCGGGAATGTCGGCGCCAACATCGGCATAGCCCCGCCTGGTAGCGGGAGCGCTGGACCAGCGGCGCCTGCGGGGACACGAGCACCGATTTGTAGCTCCTTCGCAGCCTCTCAATTGAGTCACCGCGCGGTGCCACGGCTCCATCGCCGCCGCCGCCACCACTGCCACCATCTCTCTCTCTCTCTCGCACGCTCGTCTCCGCACGCGCAGAGGCTCGCGGGCTTCCTTCCTTCCATGTTAGAAAAGTTCTCGAACCTCGAGGTCCAGCTTGGTCGGCGCCTTGCCCGCGTCCGGGCAGCGGATCGTGAGCCGGCGGCTGCACTTGTCGGCCGAGAGGTCGATGCGCTCGACGACGACCGTGTCCACGGCCACGAGCGGCGCGTCCAGCTCGCGGCGGTCGCTGCGCAGCAGCAGCTCGATGTCCTCGTTCGCGTAGAGCCCGAAGAGGTTGACGGACTTGATGCGGCACTTGAAGCGGTGGTCTGCACAGCACATGCACATGCAGCGTGGTCAGACGAGTCCCGGAGCCCGTCTGCTTCTCGGCATTGAAGTGCGCCGGAGAAGGTCCGAGCGCAAGTGACGGCAATCGGCGGCCCCGCATCGCCGGGCCAGCGCGAGGTACCTGTGCAATCCCGTCCGAGAGTCACGTCCAGCGGAACGGAGCCGCTCGCGCGCGGCTTGATCTTGCAGGGCGGCCGGCAAGCCAGACGCACGGCAGGCAACACGGCAACGACACACACAACGGCAGAGATAAGCGGCGCGAACTCTAATCGGCATGATGGGAGGGGGCCGCTAACGGCTATGGCATCGCCGCCGCCGCCGCCACCGCGCACGCCAGGAGGCAGGCCGAGCCTCAGCTGCCTGGCTGGCGTGACTGCAGTGGCCCCGCCTCTTGACGCGACTCACCAGCAGCTCGGGCGACGCGAAGAGCTCGTGCACGGCGAAGAACGAGTCGGCGCCGCTGAGCGTGCGGCTGCATCCGCGCATGACGCGGTCGGCCACCAGCAGCGCGCGCTCCGGGTGCTCGTCACCGCCGACGTGCTCCCCACGATGCGCTTGACGGCCGCCACGAAGGCCTCGGTGCGGTGGTCCCCACGAAGCGCACACCGTTGAGCATGATCTCCTCGCGCGTGGCGTCGCGGAAGGCCTGTGCCGTGTCCACGTCGCACCGCACCGGCAGCGGGACGGCGGCCAGCGGCTCCGCGAAGGTCTCCAGCACCTCCACGTAGTCGGCGGGGCGCGGCGCCCGGCCCAGCGCGCGGCGTACGGCGCGGACGAGCTCCACGTCCAGCAGCGGTGGCGCTGGCGACGGCGACGGCGACGAGTCGCTCAACATGATCTAGTGGATACTGTAATTGCGTGTGTACCTAGGCCGGAAGGGCGGTCTTATTCGGCGTCGACTGGGCAAAGACACACGGGCCGCTTGGCCCACCACCTTGAAGCTGGTGCCGAGGGGGAACGCGATGCGATGCACGAAGTGTTCTCTTGTTCTACTCTAGTCTCTATACTCTCTAACCTACGGGGGTTGACACGCTGCCTTCGCCCGCGCAGGGCGCCACGAGAGCGGCTTTAGCTTTACGCACCCACGCACGCACGCTTGGGCGAACACGACTATAGTCTTGACTTCCATTGCCATTGGGTTCATTAAATACCTCTCCGCGCGGGCCTTACGAGCCGCAGCGCGTGGTCGCTGGTCCGAGCGTGTGCGGGCGCCGACGGGGAGCTCGGATCATGGCAGGCCGGCCGGCCGGGGCCGCGCACCCACCCACCCAGCCACCCACACACACGTCTTGTCCACCTCGCACGCCGAAGAGAAACCGGGTCGCTACGCTGATGTTGCTGTCTGTCAGTCACTGCCGCTGCGCTCGCTCACTTGATGACGGCGAAGCGCTCGCTCTGCGCCAGCAACAGCAAGTCCGCCGGGTCCTTCTGCTCCGTCACGTCGTAAATATTCACATAGTAGCCCTCGGCAATCGGCATGCCCCAATACACGCGGCGCCAGCGGTAGGTGCCGTCGTTGGCCACGCGGTGCGCGATGGTGGTCGGCACGGTCCACGCCACGTTGCACACGTCGATCCGCACGCACTGCACGCTCGGGTCCAGCGCCTCCCACTGCACTTCGGCCGCTTGGCCTCGTACCCAACCGGGGAACCGCGGCCCGTCGGGCACTGTGATGCGCAGGCGATGATTGAGGTTGCCCCCAGCAGCGGCGGCCGCCGCGGCCTGTCGGAGCTGCTCGTCCCCTGCAGAGAGCGAAGACGGCAGCGTCGCCGAGAGCGACGAGGACGAGGAACCTGTGGGCGTGCTGTTGTTGCTGTAGCCGGCGCTGGGGCCGCGGCTGCTGCTGCTGCCGCCGCCGCCAAGGCCGTGGTTGTAGTTCTCGCTGACGGTGCGTCGCCGGCTGCGGCCGCGGCTGTGCCGCCTCCGGCCGCTCACCCAGAGCGCCGGCATGGCGTGGATCTGGTGCGACGGCGCCGGGATGGTGGCGGCCGTCACGTCGAAGTGGTCGTCCTCGCTGTCGCCGGCGGCGTCCACGGCGTCCTTGTCCCAGTTGCTCGACTGCGAGCGGCACCGGGCCGACTTGGGCGCGGCGCGCGCGCGCGGCCGGCCTGGTTGCCGGCCAGCAGCGACTCGACGCCCGCGCTCGTGTCGATGGCCGGCACCTTGCGGGGCGGCGCGGCGTTCCAGCACTTGAGGGTCATTGCTACGCGACGCGCTGCGGCCTCCGTCGTTGCTGCTGCTGCGTTCGTTCGGCTCCTGCTGCTCTGCTGCTTCGTGAGGGGTCACGTGAGACTCGTTCGGTCGTCGTCGAGTCCCTGACCGGCCTGCTACCTGTCCGACTGCCTGCCTGCCTTCCTTCCTTCCTGCGCTGCCTGCCTGCGCGGGGGCCGTCCAAACCTGAGTGAGTGAGTGAGTGAGTGACTAGCTGCTCCGGCACTGCTCCGAGCCGGCCAAGCCCCAATCGCGGAATGGGGAGCGGATTCGACTTTGACGCCAGGCGCCGGAGCCGCGCCCGCAGTGGCGCCACTGCAAGGGGAAGGTGAGGAGGAGGGAAATGGTTCCAAATTTGAGTCGCGGCGCCGCGCAGAGCCGGGCGCGCGCCCGGCTCTGCCACGCGGGCCGCGTTTCCCTGCCTCGCCGGCCCGCCCGCCTAAGCTGATAAAGCTCGCTCGGTCTCCCCACCGCGATACCGGTCCTCATCGCCAGCGGATACTTTGGCCCAGCGAGCGCTGCCCGATCGACCGCGATCGTCTCGGTCGGCTTCTTGCCTGCAAGAAATTGGGAGCTGCCACGGCCCAGCTACAGTGTTACTGGCGCTGCTGGCCGCGTCCGCTGCCAAAAAACGGTTCTGGCTGTTGTGGTTGTCCGCGGGCTCTTCTGCCCAAAGGCAACTTGCTCGCGGCGGCGGCGGCGGCAACCTGCTTGCAGAGGTGAGCGAGCCTTCCGAAGCCGCCTCCGGCGCCGATCTCGCCGCTAGCGCGGGCGCGGCGCGCTGTCGTCGCGGGCCACGCCAGTCGAGGATCATCTGCGCGGCGTGTACGTGCGCCGCTGGCTATCGGCACGAGCGAGATTTGCCCCGCCGGATTGGCGAAACGCGGCGGCGGGCCCTTCTGGCGGCCCGGATTGAGGATACCGCGCTCGGCCACTTGAGCGGCTCAAGTTGAGCCGCAACCGCCGAGCCTGTAAACGAAGCCTCAGATGTGATATCCAGTGCCCGGCGCAGCGGGCCAGAGAGTGCCCGCGCGGCAGGCAGCTCCATCGCAAATTTCCGCCGCCACGTGCGCCAGCTCTGGGGCTACGGCAATGCAATGCGGATGCTTCCTGCATCCAGCGGCAAAACCACCGGTATCCCTTGAAGGGATTCCCTTCCTCTGCGCTGGGAAGCGTGGTCGCGGCCGTCGTTGCGCGCGTTCCGCCGCCGCGGACTCGCTCGCATCTTCAAGGTCCGCTGCAAGTGCATTTGCTGCCTTTTGCCTTTGCGTTGCACGCAGCAGTAGCAGCAGCGGCAACTGCGGCCCGGGCCGGCAAGGTACAACCCTCCGAAATACGATGGCCATCGCCCGATCTTATCGAGTTTCGCGCTTATCGGCTCTCGCAGGTTGAAGCGCGCTGCTGACGTACACGGCGAGGGCTAGGGCGCCGTGGGCTCGCTCGCTACAACAGCGACTTGCGGCGGAGGTGTCCGCAGCTCTGCTCGCCATCCTGCCTCGGCCATGGGGCAATGATACTTGTACAGCCTGCCGGCATGGCGCGCTCGACTGTCCATCTGCGGCCGTGCGTCAGCGCTGGCGCCGCAGAGATCTGAGGCGGCGGCCCGTATTAATACTACGGTAGACGAGTGCCGCTTGGCGTGGCACCAGCCGGTTGGGGGTCGTGCGATGCGAAGACACTCGAGCGGCCAGAATGGAGGGCGTGCGCGAGAGCCATCGCGCCCGCGGCAGCCTCGGTGCAAGTTGCACCGAGCAGCCGATGTTGAAGCTGCCGTGGCCAGCGACCCGCTTCCAGAACCAAGTGCAAGCGCTTGGCGCGTGGACCCAAGTTGGGTCCCCATGCCAGAGCCGGCTCGACCAGATCGCGCTGCGGCCGTAAACGCGGCATCCATTTGCCACAGCGTTCGTCGGCGCTGCTGGCATGCTGGCAGCAGTCGCCAGCAGCTTCGTAGCCTGCGTTACAGCGCCGTTAGGAGCACGACAGGGTCGGCTACCCTCGCGCCAGCCCCAGTTCTCGTGGCTGCGCGCACGAGGCTACAATGGGCTCGGCGTAACGTTAATTGCACGTCCCCTGCCCCGCCATGTGGCCATCGTCAGCGCGAGCCGAATTTACGAGACGCCGCACAGCCCTTGCTACATGCGCACACGTAAGTTCCTGTACACTGTAGCAACCTGGCACTTTCTGAGCCAAGTGCCGATTGTGGGCAATGCCGACTGTCTGAAAGTTAAACGCTGGCTTTGGCGCCGCACCGAACCGGATTGCTATCGTCACTTTTGCTATCGTCAGGCCAGCACGCGCGAGAGTGTCGGGCTCGTACGTCGTCGTCGATGGCGCTGTTGCCACCCAGCGCCATTTGGGAGTGCCGCCGATGCAGTTTCCCTTCAATTTACAGTACGCGCGCGACCTTACGACCAGCGAGCGAGAGTTCTTAGTCACATTGGGCCCCACATTTTCCAGCGCCGACCGGACCAGCCCAGCCAGGTACAGTACATGTGCATGTGGCAGCAGTGCGCTAAACGCTGTTAGCCAGGCTGCCGTGGTGTCGATGCGGTGAACGTCGCCGCCGTGTTGTCAATGCAATGCTGCCCTCGTGGGCAACGTCTCACCGGGGGCTTCAAACACCGACAAAAGGTCTGCACTGCTTGGTCTGCTTGGTCTGCCGCCGACAACCGCGCGCTCCATCAAAATGACGAAGCAAATCGCAAAACTCTGTCGAGTCGTCGGTCGCTGCTGCCCGCGTTATCACGACTCGTAATTCACGAGGACGAACGAACCTCTAACATAAGAAGTCGCTGCGAATGGTGGAGTCTCTCGGGCTTCAAACGAACCGGAGATGCCGGTAGCGCGAATGTTGGCTAGCATACGTGTAATCCTTACTTCGACGAACATGTGCAGATCCGTTTGCGTCTTACCTTTGCAAGGACACTTGTCAAGGAAATGTTTACACACGTATTCCTTCTTGATCAGCCTGGCATCAGTACTTCAGCCGTGCGATGGCGAGCACATCGAGAAGAGCATCCATCGATACTGTTTACAGTGCATTCAAACGCGTCGTTTCTCGCTATCGCTACATGCACGACCAGAGCGTACGACCATCGAGATGTTGTCTTTGAGACAACTCCTGTTTTGACGCGGTGTTGAGGCAAAGACCAACGTGGTGTTCTCTGCCTTAAGACACAGTACATGTACTGTGAAATGCGGCCAGCCTCGCAGTAAGGATAGCATGGCAGAGGTCGGCTCTACCGTCTACCGTCGGCTTCATGGGTCGGAGACTGCATCGGAGAAGAAGTCGTTGCGTGCCTTCGTCTCCTGCAAGAAGCCACCACGAAGACAAGAAGCGATTCCCAGCCAGCCAGCCATTTCACTGCAGCTCCGCGCCGCGGATGGAAAGCTGCACAGGGCCCGGCAGTGCCGCCCGCTGAAGTGCAGCCTGCCAGCCCAGTGCGGTTGGTTGTCACATGCCCCACATGTTGGTGCTCCGCGCGAGGCCATTGGCCCGTTCGAACTGTGGTGGCTGGCGGCGCCCGTTTTCTCGCGCCAAGTATAATTTGAAGGCGGAATACATATTTTCATGGTTTTTTCGAGTGACATAGATCCGACGTAAACTGTAGCCATCCCGCCATAACACATGTAAACAAGTTAGCCACTGAAGATCAAGGAACGCAGGATATAACAGACTACAGAGCCATAAAATCAAAATCTAAGCAGACTTGCGGGTGCAAATCAAGCCTGATCATCCGTTTCCCCAACCCCTCTGCTATCAGATATCAGCTCAGGCGACTTGTGGCCTTTGACTCACAGCGTCCAGCAGCGAACTCAGATGCGACCTTATGCTGAGGCTGTCCGTGCGTGGCCCAGCACACACAAGTCCCAGCGTAAGGCTGCCCGCTATCCCTTCCGGCCACTCCTCCATCCGCCCGCTAGCGCGCAAGACCACCACGCCGTGAGACGATGGCGTCCCCGCGAGCCCTCGGAGACGGACGCGCTGCTGGCGCCTCCCCTCCGCCGTGCGCGTGTCCATCTCGGCCGTTGACGTCGAGGACGACGACAACGAGAGCGACACGCTGTCCTCGGGCCAGGACGTGGCCGTTGCGGACCCGCCGCACTACCCGGCGCTGGCACGCACGGCCTCGGCGCTGCGCTCGCCGTCCTCGATCCTGCGCTCGCCCATGCCGCGCTTCATGCTGGACGGCGCGCGCTCGCCCAGCTGGAAGCCCAACGCGCGCAACGCCGCGCCCACACCCTCGCAGTTCGGCGCCGTGGACCAGCGCGACCCGTACGCGGGTACGTACGGCGTTCAGCGCACGCACTCGTTCCCGAGCGACCTCTACTCGGGTGCGCGCTTCTCTCGCTTCGAGATCGAGGAGGCGCTGCGGCAGCGCAATGGCACCACGCTGCTGGACTGGCTCAAGGGCAAGGGCCGCAACCCGTTCTCGGCCGCCTCGCGCAAGCAACAGATGAAGGAGAAGGACAAGGAGAAGCGCGCCAAGGCGCAGCACCGCGAGTCCTTCAACTATGACTTCTTCGAGAGCCGCGTCAACATGCAGCACGACCAGGAGCAGACCGAGAGCGCCGTGCGCTCGCTCAACATTGCGCGCTGGGTTATGACCTTCGGCGTGGGGCTGGGCACGGCGCTCGTCGCGTGCTTCGTCGAGTTCTGGACGTCTCTGCTTTCCACGTTCCGCACGGCCACGATGGAGTCGCTGGTCGCGGCCGAGATGGACGGATCCCAGGCCTTTGGCACGGGGTACCTGGCCTACTCGATGATCAGCGTGGGCTTCGTGGCCGTTGCCAGCTACTGCGTCGCCATCCTGTGCCCCGTGGCCGGCGGGTCCGGTATCTCAGAGATCAAGGCCACGCTCAACGGTATTAAGATCCACCGCGTTGTCCGGCTCAAGACGCTGTTCTGCAAGGCCTTCGGCATCCTGTTCAGTGTGTCTGGCGGTCTGCCAGTGGGCAAGGAAGGACCCATGATCCACAGCGGCTCAGTCATCGGTGCCGGTCTGTCGCAGGGCAAGTCCTCGAGCTTCGGGCTGGACACGAGCTGGACCAAGTTCAAGGGCTTCCGCAACGACAAGGAGAAACGCGACTTCATCTCGTGCGGCGCTGCGGCTGGTGTGGCGGCCGCCTTTGGCGCCCCCATCGGTGGAGTGCTGTTCGCGCTGGAGGAGGGCGCCTCGTTCTGGCACCAGAACCTCACGTGGCGCACGTTCTTCTGCGCTATGGTGTCCGCCTTCGTGCTCAACTACTTCATGTCCTTCATGGAGGCCAGCGAGTCGAACGGCCCGACGCCGGACGTGGAGCATGTCTTCATTGGCGGCACCCTGGGCACGCAGACGGGAACCTTCACGTTCGGCCAGTTCGTGGGCAGCAAGGCGTATGAGGTGCTGGACGTGCCCATTTTCATCGTCATGGGAATGGTGGGCGGCCTGTTTGGCGCCGGCTTTAACGGCGCCAACACGGTGCTCACCAAGTTCCGCAAGCGCTACGTGACCCACCGCTTCCTGCGCTTCGGCGAGGCGCTGCTGATCGCGTTTAGCATGGCCACGGCGTCTTTCTGGCTGTCCTACCACTTTGGCCAGTGCCGCGACCTCGCGGGCGACTACAGCGACTCGCTCTCTCGGTTCTACTGCCCGGAAGGACAGTATAACGACCTGGCCTCGCTTTTCACGGTCAACTACGCGACGAGCATGAAGCAGCTGCTGCACTTCACGGGCGACGGCAGCTTCACGCCGTTCTCGCTCTGCATGTTCTTCGTCGTGTTCTACATCTTCGCGTGCTGGACTTACGGTATCGCCGTGCCTTCGGGTCTCTTCGTGCCGAGTCTGCTGGCCGGTGCTGCGTACGGCCGTATCTGTGTCATGATCGTGCACTACCTGGGCTTCCCCGTCGGCGCCCAAGACGGCATGTTTGCTCTCATCGGCTCGGCCTGTATGCTGGGTGGCATGGCCCGAATGACCATCTCGCTGACGGTCATCATCCTCGAGTGCACGGGCGTGATCGAGTGGGGTCTCCCCATTATGGTCTCGCTGATGGCCGCGCGCTGGGTGGGCAACAGCTTCAACGAGGGCCTGTACGACATCCACATCCACCTGAACCACCTGCCGTTCCTCGAGTTCGACCCGCCATACTACGCCCGCTTCCTGCGCGCGCTCAACATCATGAGCTCGCCGCCGACGTGTGTGCCGCAGATTGCCAAGGTTGGCGAGATCTACGACGTGCTCAAGAACTGCAACCACGGAGGCTTCCCCGTGGTTGTGCCGCGCAGCCAGGACGCCGCCGGTGGGGGCCACCGACCCAACCTGAGCACCAAGCGCAAGTCTCCTCGCTTCGCTGGTATCATCTACCGACACCACCTGGCCGTGCTGCTGCAGCGCAAGGACTTCTTCATCGAGAAGCCCGAGCCGTTTGTGCGTACGCCTGCGAGTGACACGACGCTGCTGTACAATGACCAGTACGCGCTGTCCTACCGAGACATGGAGGGCAGCTACCCGCGATACCCGTCCATCAACGACATCCAGCTGGACGATGAGGAGCGGGACCTGTGGATGGACCTCACGCCATACATGAACCCGACGCCCCACACCGTGCAGGAGCAGACCCCCGTGCCGCGCGCGTTCCGTTTATTCCGCTCCCTGGGACTGCGCCACCTCATTGTATTGAACCGGCGTAACGAGGTGCGCGGAGTCATCACACGAAAGGACCTGACTCCGGCACACCTGAAGTTCTGCCTCGAGTCTCTGAGCGAGACGGAGAAGCAGCGCATCCAGGGCTACTTCCATCGGGATCGCTCCGGATCGGAGCGCTTTGAGGACGTCGAGAAGAAGCTGATCAGCATCACCGACAACTCTTAAAGCCGTGGCCGGCGGTAGTAGCCCAGTCGGGCGCTGCTATCGGCGGTTCTCTAGCCCTCAAAGGACACATTAGACGACGTTGACCAGACTAGTCCTGCAAGGCGAACTCACAGAGGACCCCAAGACCACAGACCACTCCCCAATTTCCGCTCGGCAATGACCATGTGACTTGTGCACTCTCCTGTACTTACTTGCCTAAAAATATTCCTCTGACGATGTTCCTGCCTTTGTGAGTGTCCTGGTGTGATATTACCCTGCAGTGCAGGTTCCAAGCATTGAGGAGAATGGCAAGTCGAGGCAGTGCTGGACCTCCACCTCCTGGCCAAGGGCCTGGTCGGTTCACGTCGCCAAGGAGGAATGTTGCCGTTCGTCTGCCGACCAGTGTGCCCGCTAATAGCGTTCCCATGGGGCAACGTCGAGGGTTTCTGGACAGTTGCGTGTACCCGAGTGCTGCGATGCTGGCTTCGGTGACGCCGGCAGCGCTGGGGCTCCGAATCCACAGATCGCCGAGATTCAGTCGCGTGTGGAGGAGTTGGTGCGACGCTATGACGATGCGGTGGCTGCAGCTGAGCAGGAGGAGCTCCGAGAGGAGGAAGAGGACACGTTTGGAGACAAGGTGCGGACTCCGGCTCGGTGGCGTGTAGGCGACGTGCTGCTGGCAACGCATCGCGCCTTGGCCCGCACGAGTACACACACTGAGCGATCCATTATCGCCGAGTTTGGTGATGACCCAGAGGTGAGCGCAGCTATCGGGAGCGAGGCGCAGAAGGTGGGAGACGCGTTCACTGAGGCGGCGGAGCAGGCTGTTAGACGACATCAGCGGCTCACACACATCCATCAAGCTTTGCACTCGGCAGCAGCTAATGGAATGCAGCTCGACGACAGCAGCGGGGACGATGCCGACGATAAACCGCCGTCACATGCCATCCGCGAGCGCCAGTTGAGGAGCACCATCGACGCGCTGCATCGAGAGAAGGAGTTGATGGCGAGTCAGTTGCAGGAGGCTCTGAAGGCGCAACAAGAATCGCGCGTGGCGACGGAACAGCAAGCGCAGGAGCTCGCGAAGGCTCAGAGACAACTTCGAGCTCAGACTGAGGAGCTGCGTATCACTCAAGAACACAACGAGAAAGCTGCCGAAGCAGCCAACACCTTAACGACGTCCTGGCGGGACAAGTTCCAAGCAAGTGCCAAGGCGGCAGCCGCTGCGGAGGCGAAAGTGCAGGAGCTCGAGTCCAAGGTCCGTGCGCAGAGCGAGGAGATCGTCAAGCACACGTTCGTGCTTCAGGCCAAGATCCAGGAGATGGAGCGCTTCAAGGAGAGCGAAGCAGCTCGCAGCCGAGCCGAAGCAGCAGCTCAAGCTGCGGCTCTAGCTGAAGCTGAAGCCGAGGCCAGGAGAGCCAAAGCCAAAGCCAACGAGGAGAAACGCAAGAGCAAACTGAGCGCCGATGGCAACAGCAAGGGCATGCAGGAGATGGAGGACAAGGTGCGTGAGCTGGAGGGGGCTCTACTCGCCGCCGAAAGGATAAAGGAGCAACTGGAAACGGACAACGCCGAGCTCTTGCAGCGCATGCGAGACCTCCAAGCTCGTTTCGGGGAACTACGCCGAGTCAAACCGTTGAAAGAGGAAGCGACTAAGGAATCGGAGACGTCGACTGCCCCCGTGTCGACGTTCGCCTTGAGGTTGCGTGAGAACACGCCCCGAGTGAACGCTCGCAAGAGGAAGAGAGGCGGGATCGCGAACAAACCCAATGCTCGTCCAGCCCCCAGCGCGCCGGTGGTCCCCGCACGAGTCGAGGAAGATGACGATCTATCCAGCAGTGACAGCGAAGCGGGGGACAGTGACAACGAAGCCGAAATTGACGAAGTGGAGCAAGACGAGCGGGAGCTCAACCGGGTGATGCAGCGCGTCGTGGCAACTGTGTTCCCGATTCTCTCACGGGCAGAGAGCGATGGAGCTCTGGACGAAAGCATCGCTCAGTACGAAGACCCCGCACTATCGCCACTGAGTGAGATCCAGCCGAGTCAAGTCGACGCATCGGCTCTTGCGTCGAGTGGAGATATGGTTCCTCGCTCGGAGCTCGACGCGTTGCGCAATATGTACGACCATGAAGTGGAGTACCTCAAGCAACAATACGTCGAGGGGCTGCAGGAGTACAAGCGGCTGGTGCTCGAACAGTACGGAAGACGGCAGGCGATCGAGCGCGAGCGCCACCGAATGGAGGTCGAGGGTTTGCTCAAGTTGATCCAGACGAAGTTCCACGCAGAGCTAGCACGACGTAGCGAGCGCCTGAAGCGCGCCAAGGAGTCGCTCAAAGTGCTGTACAACGCTCTTCGCCAGCACACGGGTCCTGCCATGGAGCCTCAGGACTTCGAAGAGGACCCGACGCAGCCGTACAACCCAGCCATGCCGCTCAAGACGCTGCTGCGTGCAGCCATCCTGGCCATGTCGACGTCCGCCAAGCGCAACGGGCGAGGTCGATCCCAGATCGAGGCCATCCACGACCAACTGGCCAAAGTCCTGCCTCCTCCCGACACGCGCACGAGGGCTGTAGCAGCTGCAATGACTATCCACTCGGCCATCCGAGAGGACAAACCGCGCGACGTCGTGGAGACTCAAGACGCCTGGAGTCAGACCGACGCTCTGCCAGCTCGAGAGCGAAGAGTGGAGGCGGCGCCTGCAGAGCCACGTGTTGCACCCGAGTCATTGGACGGCTACGTGCTGCCTGGATCGCCCTGCTTCCCGACGCACAGCAAGCTCCAGCCGCCCAAGCAGAAGCAGCAGCAACAGCAGGAGATGGTCGTCATGCTGCAGTTGGTGGTGGGGACCCCATCTCCGCGCCGCTAGTGGCGGAGCTGCGACGTTGTCTGCCCAGTCTCCCGCCTGGCAACTACTACGTCTCCAGTGCGCTGCGTATTGCGCTCTTCCACGAGCTCGTGAGGTTCTACGCCGCCGTGGAATTCCACGCCGAGACCAACAAGACGCGCCCAACAACAACTCGCCCCAACCGGGTGTTGGAGAGCGAGGACCAAGTGCAAGAAGCCGAGATCGTGGTCGGCAGCCCTCGAGACACGCCGTTCCTGCGTCGCAAGGCGCTGGAGACCATCGAGAGCAAGACGCGGCAACGGGATCGCCGCCACCTCTTCGCCTCGGGCGGTGTAGCCATCTTGCAAGCTCCAACGTTCCTTCAACCCCAAAAGCACGCTAAGTACGATCGAAATAGCACTCGCTGATTGGCTGTATACGTTGAAGTGAATTATACCGTTCGTCATGCGAGCTCATTAGAGCACGAGACCAAGAAGCCAACCCAACAGGCTCCTCCTTCCTTGCGCCCTTATTCGGCCCGGGGAAACACATAAATCGGAGCCATTTGGACATTGATGACGATCACTACCGCTAATGTTAGCCACTTTTCTCCAACTCGCCTCGCCTGGAGAGCTTCCTCCCTCCCTCGGCTTCTGTACCAGTATTAATAGCGTCGCGTTTGAAGACTTCATCCCCCTCCCCCCCCCCACGATAAACTTGGCGTTGCTTTCAACTTCTAGCAGCACAAACGCGCGTGTCGAGGTCGAAAGCTCCACGCGAAAGCCTGCAGGACGAGCGCGCGTGCGACCGGCGGCGATGGGTGGCGCCGTATCAATCGGCAGGAACGACTCCAACTCCGCCAAGTTGAAGACGGCGACTGGCGTCCTGCCTCCTACCGGCGCGGGGAAGAAGTCGACGCCTCCACTCGTACACGGCGGAATGGGCTCCAAGCGGAAGCTGACGATGCGGCACACGGTTCGCCTGGACACGGAGACGGCGCAGAAGATCCAGGCAATGGTGCTGGAGATGTCGCGCACGGGGAGGGTGGAGCTCACGTCGATGGTGGAGCGCGAAGGCTCCGGCGTGTCGACCGGCACGCTGACCCAGAACGGCTTGCTCTCGCTGCACCACGTGCCGGAGATCGTCTTCTCCATGCCGCACCTCACGGAGCTCAACTTGAAGTGCAACGACATCTCAGCGCTGCCGAAGGAGATCGACGCGTTGGTGGCGCTGCAGGTCCTCGTCCTGTCTAAGAATAAGCTCACGGATCTCCCCGAGAACTTGACCAAGTTGACCAAGCTCCGCGTCCTGGAGGTCGCGAGCAACCAGCTGACGGCGCTACCGGAAGCGCTTGGCAACATGGAGGCGCTTGAAGTGATACTCGCGAACCGCAACCAGCTCGCGAAGCTGCCGGAGAGTATCGGTCGCTGCCAGAAGTTGCGGGTCCTCAACGTGTACAACAACGTGCTCACTGAGATCGGGAAACCTGTGAGCATTTTGGGGGAGTTAGTGGAGCTCAACGCAAGCAACAACCACCTCACCAAGCTGCCCAACGAGCTGCCGCTCTGGAAAAATTTACGGCGATTGCTGCTGCAAGTGAATCGTCTCCGGCACTTGCCGGCTCTGGACGCTCTGAGCAATCTGGAGGTGCTGCAGCTGCAGCAGAACGAGCTGAGGTCGCTGCCCAGCATGAAGAACCTCGTGCACCTGGTCAAACTCGACGCCAACAGTAACCACATCACCTCGCTCCCCGTGGACGGCATCTCTCACATGACGGCGCTGGTGCATCTCAACTTCCGTCGCAACCAGCTCAAGGAGATCCCAGCTCAGCTCACGCGTTGCTTGGCTCTGGAGATCCTGGACCTGGGTGTGAATCCTATCGCTACCCCGATCCCCCGCACCTTCGCTGAGCTCTGCAAGCTGCGTACTCTGTTGCTGGATGGATGCGAGATCGGCTTACTGCCCATCGAGCTCATCGGGCTCTGCAGTGTGGTCCGCGTGCACTTGGGCTCTTGCTTACGGATGGACGACCCTGAAACCTGCGAAGTCGTGCTGGCACTGCGAGATAGCTGCACGCGGAAAGGAGGCTGGCTCAAAACGGGCGATTGGAACACGGAACGCCGGACCGAGAGCATGTCGTCCGACTTCTGGGAGCTCTATGACGAGATGGAGGACCGGATACCGGACGAACCTGAACTCAAGAGTAGATATAATGGCGGCGAGAGCACTGCCAACAACCTTCCTGGCCGCACGTCGTTCACAAAATGTTAATAGGATCGAGTAATATCAAAACCTCGCGCGTATGCAAACATCCACGAGTCTGCTCCACTCTCGAGTTGATCTGCTCACTGGAAATGTGTCGTTAGAATGCAGTGGATACGGATACTTACACACTCTCAAGGCAATCGACCCACCTGGTGCGCCTGGATACTGTACAAGGCGCCCTGCACAGCTGAAGCTATCACCGGTTGTTTCGTTCGCAATTGGTTGATCTTGATGTGTTCTACGACTACACTACACCGGTCTAGCTCCGAGGACTACTATGGTACGAGGACGCCGCGAGCTCCTGCTGTTTGGCGTGTATTTTCTGCACGAGCGCCAGGCACATGAACTGCTTCCTCGAGAGTTTCCGTACCTCCTTGAGGAAAACCGACAGCTCAATCTCGTCGTTGCTCAGGGCGCGGTCCATGTAGTAGAGCGCGTCCTCGATCGAGTAATGCTCTGCCAAGGTCTTGATCATCCTGCAACAAATTTGACACCGGTTAGATAACTATTCCATCCCCTTCAAGCCACCGCCAAGTGCACCACGACGTACTGTTTCGACAAAGCATCGCCTTCGACCAGAATCGTGTCAGGGTCGACTGTGTCTTTGCCCTCGTTCTCCTCCAGCCACGCAGAGACCTCCGTGTCCTGCGTCTCCAACACGCGCTGTGCTCGACTGATGTCGTCGCGCAAGAAGCGCAGCGACTGTAGCCCGCGCTCCACGTTTTCCCGCGACTGCGTGAGCTGAACTTCGTGCTCGAACTGCAGGTCGATGTCGTCCCGCACGCGCTTAAACGTCTTCTCCAGCTGCATCTGGACTTTGCCTGTGATCTCCGCCCTCAGCGCCGCAGCGCGTTCCTCGGGCCTGAGCTCACCCGACGCCCGTCCAGACGACGACATGGGCGACGACACTGCCCCCATCGACTGCTGGCTGCTGCCAAAGAGCGAGTCGGCGCCCTCACGTGGCCCGCCCGACGCCGACAAGTCCTGCGCTCTCGTGAACTGCGACGAGTAGTAGGGCGACGGCTGCGGCGGGTGCGACTGCGCGTACGAGCCCTGCTGGAAGTAGCCGCCCGTTCCGCTGTTGCTGCTGCTGCTGCCGTTGGCTCTGGCCGCGGGCCTGGACGCGTTGGCCGGCCGACGGAAGACCGGCGGCATGTTGCCGAAGATGGAGCACATGTGGGCCACCAGCTCCAGCAGCGTGAAGTCCGGCCTCCAGTCCGACGTGTAGGGGATCTTGACGTAGCCGTCGCTCGTCACGTGCGGGTGGCCGGGCTTGACCATCATGTCGGCCGTGGGGCGCACGAAGCACACTGGCGGGGCCAGCGGGTACGTCTCCACGACCCAGAACTCGACGGGGATGTTGTACTGGTTGCCCCGGTAGAAGATGGGGATGGTGCCCTCCAGGTTGAGCAGCGTGCTGGTCGTGCCGTCATTGTGTGCTGGTAGAACGCGTGTATCAGTTAGGAGAATCGTAGAAGAAGTCTATACATCATGGGCAGAATGACCTACCGAAGGTGCCGCAGTTGGGCTGCAGCGACGGGATCTGGCCCAGGAGGTTGTACACGTCGCCACGCACGCGAGAACTTTGCTGGAAGGAAAGAAGACGGAGAAGGCGTGAGGCGCGAGGTTGTGCGGACGGGTAGAGCGACGTAGAACGGACCTACCGGGTAGCACTGCAGCGACGACAGGATCTGGTCCAGGTTGCTCACGTTGTTGGCGTACATGCTGCCGGGAGCGACTGCGGGGCCGCGCCGGTCGCGGCTCTATTGTGTTTGATACTGTGTATACACTGCTGAGCTTCTGCCCTCCCCTAACTGAACAGATCTGAAAGCGTACAGATCCTTCTTACCAGATCGGACTGAACAAGCTCTCGAATTGCAACATGAACTCACCCTCAAAAATCCACTTTTGTGGCTTATGTTGCTTGTAGGGATATTTGTTCGCTTCCAGATTTGCGTCTAATTAGTCACTATTTATGGATACTCTCTTTAGTGCCGCTCTATTTTTCGTATTTAGTAGAATGATAACGAAAATCAAAGTAATGCCGAAGTTGAAGTGGAACATGCACTAATAATCATCCCTAACACACCAACAACGGACGAGGGTATCATATGCCCAGCTAGCCTCATAGCACCTGCTCGAACTTGTCTCGCTGGGCGCTGGCCTGTTGCGCGCAGAGCTCGTCGACGTTGTACGCCTCGAACTGCTGGTCCTCGTGGTGGCGCGGTGCGTACGGAATGGGTCCGTACTCGGGTGTGAACGTGGAGCTGTGCCCGTCCGCCTTTTGCTGCCGCCAGATCGCGTTCCACAGCCGCTGGAAGCGCTCCACTTCGTGACGCGACAGCTCATCGTCGTGAGGATACGGCAGCTGGGCAGCCTGCTCCGTCCCCACTCGCCCGTGAACGTGACGAACTCGCGGCGCGACCTTGTTCAGCAGCCACTCGTCGTCCTCCGGCGCGTCAAGCAGCCGCTCCGTGACCACGCACCAGTGACTGAAGTCTAACGTGAGCTTCAAGCTCGGGAACTCGTCCAGCAGCGCCAGCGTCGGCCACGGCGAGTAGAACATGCGACCGCGATGGGTCTCGTGCGCCAAAACGTCGTCGAGTCCGATCTCCCGCTCGATCTCGTGCGCGCGGCTCAGAAACTCTCGCTGCTCACTTAGACGCCAGTGGTCGCTGCCCGAGTGCGCGTTGACTCGAACGGGCCGTTGACTGAAGCTGGCGACAGTCTCGAGCTGCTCTCGGAAGCGCTTGACGTGGCTCTCCACGCCCTCGAACTGCTGGTGCAGGTTCTGCGGCTCGTAGTCCACCCACCCCGAGTAGACGCCCACGACGAGCTCCAGCTCGTTCTCCGCCAGCAGCGACAGCACTACGTCCGCGCCGCCCAGAGCTTCCAGGTCTCCGAGACTCGCCTCGATGCCGTCGAACCCTTGACGCCGGATGTGAGCCAGCAGTTGCGACGCGTACGACCCGGGCGTCGGGCCTGCGGTGCTGGCGCTCGCGAGCTTCAAGGCGCTGGGCGAGCCCCACAGCGACCGGAAGCAGCGGAGACCCTGGACAGCCATGATCGAGATCGAAGATCCTTTCACCTTTGAACTGTTTTTGTATGGGAACGTGCACCACTTCACTTACCCTGCAAGCAGCTTGCCAAGCTGCCGTTCCCGATCACGGAGAAGTTACCGGAATGCGGCCGCGCAGCGGGTGAGAGTGTCGTCGTATGTCAATGGTGTGCCAAGAGCAATTGCGGCAAGAAACCCACCAAGGTCAGGTAGTATGGCGTTGAGTGCGCAGCGAGCACAGAATCGGCAATCCGGGAGCTCTTTGAGACGAAGCGGACCCCTCGCAGACACTTCAACTGCAGCGACTCGAGTGCTAATCTCCGAGCGACGGCTGCCAAGTACCAACGCTTTAGAGGCGCACTTCGCCCGCGAGTCTTTCGCTGCGCGGATCAAGCTGCAGACGCGTGGGGTGCTCGAGAGCAAGATCGATTCATGTCTCCCCTCTTACTACCGAGAGAGATCAGTCAAGTGTAAGCTTCTAATACTGGTGCAACAGTAACTGTCCTTGATGGCCCCAGATCGGACCTCACCTTGAAGCCGGCAATATTTCACTTTCACTTCCCGATTGGCCTCGTGGAGTTCACTGCGATGCCAGGGAGACACGCGGTGTGGGCGTGCTTCGAGGAGGTCGAGGCGCGCACCAGCTCCAAGTCGCACCCGGTGGCCAAGTGTAATTACTGCGGCGAACGGGTCCGCGGGCAGCCCAAGAGCTTGATGATCCCGCACCTGCGGAAGTGCTCGGCCGCTCCGTCGACCGTGGCGCAGTACTGGGAGGACGACTCGGTGCCGTTGTCCATCGTCACGACTCCAGTGACGAGCGTCACGCCACTCAGCGCCAGCAGCAGCTCCGTGTCGGAGGCCTCTCTCGACATGGGGTCGGACCGCTCCGAGCTGGCGCCGGTAGATTTGGAGCTGGTGCCTCACACGCCGCAGAGGGCGCGTGCTCCAGCCCAGTTGCAGCACCTCGAGCTGCTGAGACTCAAGGCCAGGGTCGCCGAGTGGAAGGCGAAGGCTGCTGAGGCCCAATTCGTGGCGGAAAGGTACGCGGCGCGGATCAAGCTGCAGAGCCTCGGGGTCCCGGACTGTGACATCGACGCCAGTCTGCCGTCGCTATGACAAGTGCCCAAGATAAGGTCAAGTGCCCGAACGAGCTTCGTTGCAATGGGAACGACGTAGTGTTGCACGAGTACGGATAGCTCCCGTCCCAAGCTTAAGAAGAAAATACTTCAACGGCGGCGCATTTACGTAGTATCATATAGTTCGGAAGCAACCTTTCTACTACCAGCGCGATGGCACGCCGCGGACGTCGCAAAGGGGCTCGTGTGGGCGCATTTTGAGGAGGTTCTGCCCCGCAGAAACCCTAACGCGGACTCCACTGCAGCCTGCAAGTACTGCGGCAAAGTGACCTGTGGCAAGCCGAAGCGCAACATGATCCCGCACCTCCTCCAGTGTTCGCAAACCCCGTTGCAAGTCAAGCAACGGTGGCGACAGAGGACGCAGAACTCGACGGTGGCCACTACGGATAGCCCACCACCAGGAGGTGAACGAGCTGCCCCCACTGAGATGGAGCTTATGGGGCTGCTATCCGTGGCTCCTACGCCTGCTGCGCGCGCTTCGGACACCCCTCCAGCCGCGGAACCTGAAAGCTCTCCGACCCAGAAAGAGCGACTTGAACTTCTCAAGCTCAAGGCGAAGGTCGCGCAGTACCAGGCGAGGGCCATGGAGGCGCAGCTTGAGGCGGAGACGTTGGCTGCTCGGATCAAGCTGCAACAAGACGGAGTACCGAACAACGAGATTGAGCGAGGCCTGGCCTCCCTCTGAAGAGATGTGAAGAGATGTAATGGTAGCTGCAACGCAACACAACGGTGAACATGAACATGGATGGCGTTCCTTACTCACACTCCCCCGTGTCGATGACTAGAAAGAAGCACTCACAACTGCTCTACGGCATCATCTATCGGTCTGAATCTGTTACTGCGCTTGGTCGTGTGCGAGCGCACCACCAACACATCTACCTAAAAGCCTACTCATCACTTACTTCTGGATGTCTAGAGATCGCTGGTAGGCCGCGATGGCCTTCTCATGGTCGCCCTTCTCAAAGAGGATCTTGCCCAGCAGGGTGGAGTTCGTGGCCGACGGCTCCAGCTCGAGAGACCGCGCGATCGAGGCTACAGCGGCGTCCAGGTTCTCGTCGGCGTAGTACGCACGGCCAAGCAGCGAGTGGAGTGCAGGGTCCTCCGGTCGAATCTCCACGGCACGCGTGAAAGCCTGCACCGCTGCACTCACACTGCCCTTCTCCATCATGACGTGGCCCAAGTTCACCAGCACGTCCACTTCTGGCAGCGTGTCTCCGCCCACTTCGTCTCCGCTCTCATCTTCAATCTCGTCTACTACATTCACATTTGCAGCCTTGGCCGCCTCCACCACTGCTTCTTCGTCATCGTCGTCGTCGTCATCATCCTCTTCATCGTCAACCAGATACTCCCGCGCAACGTCGTCCAGAGCGTCCGCCTCGGCGTCGTGAAGATCCCCAATATCCGTCTCGCGGCCCTCAATGTCGGACTCGGAATCCGACCCATCGATGTCGTCGTAAGTGGACTCGACAGCGGCAATTGTGTTGAGTGCGTCCTGCAGCCGCGTAGTCCGCTGCAGAGCAGGATTAACCGCCGTCGAGTTGGATCGCGACGGCTGCTGCTGGGGTTGCTGCTGCGGCTGCTCGTTACCAAAGTCGGGACTATCGATATCTATCTCGCGCGTGGGTCGGAAGTTGCCTGCGCTCTGCGTCCTGTTCAACAGTTGGCCCGTAGAGCGATACATGGCAATGCCAGGGTTTGGGACGGGCCCGGGGTTGCTCGGCGGAGCTGCAGTCGTGGAACCTGCACGCATTTGCATGGGCAGCGAATTCTGGCGGTCCCGAGACATCGGGATGCCGCCTGCGCTGCCCCCACTAGTGTTGCTGCTGCGAGAGCCGTTCGTGAGTCGGTCGGGGTCATTGAGCATCTCGGCCTGCACCCGCAGCTGCATTTCAGCTTGCTGCTTCTCCTCCATAAGCTGCGAGACCTGCTTCTGCAAGCTCGCGACCTGCTCGTTGATGGCGGCCTCATTCCCAACTCGGTACGGTCCAGCGGCCGAGTTCGACGCGCGCGCAGGCGCCGAGACGTGACGCTCGAGCATGTTTGGTGGCGAGCGCTGCGCCTCGTCCGAGCGACGCGCGTCACCGCCCATGGCCTGACTCAATCGCGTCTGCGGGGCCACGCGCTGCGCTGCCTGCATCGTAAGCTGCTGCTGCCGTGCCTGGCGACTCGCGTTGCGCAGCATGTCGTGACACACCACGCACACTCGGTGCCGGTCGCTGAGTCCGTAGTGCGGCAACTTCATCCGCTCACGCGCGGAGTGGTCGCGGCAAATGGACTGGCCGCAGTTACGGCAGTGGTGCCGCTTCTTGAAGGTGCCGAACTTCTGCGCGCAGATGCTGCAGCTCGGCGCGTTCATCCAGCGCGGCGGCAGCGACACCGTATTCCGGCTCATCGAAGGTCTCTGCGCCAGGGACTGCGGTCTGCTGCTCTCGGTCGTTCGGCGCGGGGACCACGGACTCGGACCAGCCGGGCCGTTGGCTCCTAGCGTCACGTTCACCTGCTGCGCGTAGAAGTCGTTGTCCGAGAAAGATCGCAGCTTGAGCGAGGCCGTGCTGCTGAGCCGGCGCTGACGCTGGCCATACTGCACGGCGCTGACCCGCTGCGGCACGGGGAGGTCTCCTGCGATGGCCTGGAATCTCTCAGAGGGTCGAAGCTGGCCCTCCTCCTCTTGCTGCTGCTGCTGCTGCTGTTGTTGCTGCTGGGTCTCCTGCTGCAGCCTGGCCTCCTGTTCCTCGATGGCCAGCTGGTCGGGCAGCCCCTCCTTAGCACACACGTGGTGGTACATCTCCTCGAGCAGCTTGACGCTGCGGCTGGGCAAGCCGGCCTTGCGCGCGAGCTGCACAGCGTTCTCGCCCGAGGGCGACTTCTTGAGCACCGCGTCCGGGTACGAGGCCAGCAGCGCCTGCAGCCATTCGATGCGCGCCTGCGCCTTGATGGCGATCTGCAGCGGCAGCATCTCGGCCGTGTTGGGCGCGCGCGCGCCTGCGGGAAGGCCTTGAGCAGCGCCAGCAGCACGCCCTCGCCGATAGACTGCGGCTCCGTGCAGGCCCAGTGCAGCGGCAGCATGCCGTACGAGTCCACCTGCTGCGCCGTGGCCGGATCGGCGTCCACGAGGCGCCGCAGCTCCTCCCAGCGCGAGCTCTTGGCCAGTTTCACGGCGTCCAGGCGCTTGCTCGCCATGGCGCGACGTTCGACTTGGTCACTCGCTGCTGCTGCTGCTGACGGAGATCCTCGACTGTAGGTACGGAGGGGTAGCTGCGCGGGGCGGGGCGGGGCCGAGATGAGCTGAGCTGAGCTGGCGAGGCCTCGACTCACGTGCGGACGACAACGGAGCCACGAGGCAGCGAGTTGCTGGGTTTATAAGTATGGAGGGGGCCGGCCCCTCGCAAACGCAAAGGGGTACAGTATCTAGCCTTTAAAAAAGGTTTTAGAAGTTAATAACCGGTTGTAATGGATTCATACATTTTCTAAAAGCTCATCTATTTAGACCCCTCTTTCTGATTCACTTGTACATTTATTACATACCCGAATTGCACAGATGCGGAAGCTACTGTAGACTGGTCCGCGAAGTGAAGATGCCGCCGCCGTACGTACGTACGTGTCTGCAGAGAGAGCGTGTGCACAGCTCCAAGCTCAAGAACTACTTCGAGGCACATGGGCGTTGTTCATGTACGTCGAAGCAGTTTTTGAACTTGGTTTGGCCAGAATCGGCAGTTGACAAAAGTGGGAGGTCCAAATCTTGTCACTACGACACCACCGAGCTCACGTGACGTCTGCATCTCGTTGGCAACTCTCAGCTGCGAGCTCCAATTGCGCGAGACGCATTGCTGCGGACACATTTGCCGCCTCAGAGTTCACATCACTTGACCGCTTGGGCGGACCGCTCTCCTCTTCTCTGCGCTTGCTTCGCTAATCAGCGCGGGCGAATCTCTGCGTCGCAGTTCCCATGAAACGGATTGCTCAGGATATCAATCGCACTTAGACGCGACCCCGCATCTTCACTTTGGGTGGGGTCACCTGTCTAACCAGACGGCGAGTTAGCATTCCAGGAAACGACCCCAGTCAACGCTGGCCGGCCACGCCCCCGTCCCCGCGCTAGGTGCCGCCCGAGCCCGAGTCCAGTACGCGCCCGTGCACCCCTCGCCCACCGCGAAGCTCGCCGCCATGGACGCCGTGGAGACGGAGGCCGACGGCTCCGACCCCATGGAGCTGCTGCACGTCCGGCGCCACGGCCAGCGCGAGAGCTTCACGCGCTACCGCCTGCAGGAGACGCTGATGCTCATGGGCTGCCGGCCGAAAGACGCTGTCACCGTCACGCGGGAGGTCTTCGCCGTGTTCGCCAAGCACGTGGCCAGCGGCGACGCCAATACCACCATCGCCATTATCAGCAACAGTGGCAATGGCACCAACCGCGACGAGGAGCGCGAGAAGCAGCAGCTGCTGGAGGAGGAGAGGAAGCTGCCCGTGGCGCTGCCCTGGCACCTCTTGCACCAGTGCATCTACTCGTCGCTGGCCAGACTGGACTACGTCAAGCCGCACCACCTGCTGGACTTCGAAGTGGCCAAGGAGATCACGCAACGGAACCAGTCCTTCGCTGTGCTGCTCGGAGGCACGTCCGGTACGGGCAAGTCCACGTTGGCGTCGCTCTTGGCGGCCAGGCTGAGACTCACAACAGTGCTGCCGACGGACTCGGTGCGGCACGTGCTCAGGTCCTTCACGTCCAAAGAGGAGAACCCGTGCGCGTTCGTGTCCACGTACCAGGCCGGCGACGCCCTGTCGCCCGAGATGGTGGCGGCAATCCAGGGAGATCGAGACGATATGTCGGCTGCGAGACTGCACAAGAAAATGGTGCTGAAGGGCTACAAGATGCAGTCGGATCTGGTGCTGGAGAAGCTGGATCGCGTGCTCACGATGTTCGAGGAGCGCAAGCAGTCGCTGGTGGTGGAGGGCGTGCATCTGAACACGGACGACCTGCTCACGCTGGTGAAGAAACACCCGACGTGCGTGCCGTTCGTTATTTACATCAGCAACGAGAACAAACATCGCGAGAGGTTCGCGGTGCGCGCGCGCCACATGACGATTGACCCGCAAGAGAACAAGTACATCAAGCACTTCGACAACATCCGCATCATCCAGCGCCACCTTTGCAAGCATGCGGATCGGTCTCTCATCCCCAAGATCGACAACACCAACGTGGATCGCAGTATCGCCACCATCCAGAGCACACTGGTGCGTGTGCTGCGCAAGCTGGACCGCGGAGAGAAGCTCGCGGATGAGAAGATCGGCAAATTCGTCATGCTGTCGCGAGAGCACGAGAACTCCATCAAGAAGGCCTGGTCCAGTAAAGGTGTGCGGAAAGCTATGCGTCCTCTGCTCAAGCAAAAGGTGGCCAAGCGGCTATTGCTGCGTCGGCTGCTTGCTGAGCAGAATGTGGATACGTTTGGGGTGCCAGATCCCCATCAAGGGGAGGATTCGTCCAGCAGTGAAGAGGAGGAGGACGACGATACCGGCCGAGAAGCAGACGACGAAAGGAATGCTGATGAGGATGACGAAGAAGATGAGCAGACGACGGTCGTGGGGAGTTTGCTCAGCGTCACGAACACAAGGGATCACTCGCTCACCGCAGATCAAGCGTCGCAAATGCTCCCCCAGGGGCAGGCGACTCCAACTCGCGTGGCTGCGCAGAAACGGATGTTCTTGGACGAGATTGAAGAGCACGCGGCGGGTACGAGTGACAATGCCACGTTGATGCGCTCGCTTTCGCAGGCTATCCGCCAAGCTGCGGTCTGGCGTGCAAGTCAGCCTTTGAGAAACTTCACCGATTGGGAATCGCCTGTTCCTCCGCCCAGTCCTGAAGCGACCTTCTCGGATGTAATGGAGAGCATGCGAAAGCGATCGTCGTGGAACTTCGAGGAGCGGCGCAAATCGTGGATGGCTGGAGACCAGCCCGCAGACGCGCCCAAGAGTCTTGCAGCTCAAATGGGCGCTAGCCGGACTCCGCCTCCAAGCGCCTCGCGCCAGTTCAAGGCGTTCGTAGAGAGCCAACGCGTCGAGGGAGAGGCCCAGCTGCAAATGCAGCGCACACACCAGCAGCTCCAGCAGCAGCAAGTGCTTCCTGTGTCTCACCAGCTACCACCGATCGGACGGCGGACAAAGGCGATCGCCCGTAGAGTGCAATCCTTGCCCCCCGAACACTTACAGGACAGCTCCAGCAGCCTGGACTTTGACTTCGACAGCGTGTCGATGGCGGATGCGAATGAAGATATGGACCACGTTTCGCAGACGTCGTCGCCGCGTGACGGATGTAAGTGCTGCAGCAGCGGATTATATAATTGCGGGAGTTTTCTTGCGTGCACTAACTAAACTTTTGTGTGCACAGGCGTATCACCACTGGAGCACAGTTATGCCGACACTGACAGCCACTTCGAGGTCAGCTCGCAGAGCTCTATGGAGTGATCGATGATTTATTGATACAGATCGTCTCTAACCTGCTAAAATGATGAGATTAAACCAAAATGACCGACCCTGTGTGTCGTCCGTCTAGCGTCTATAGCTGCTTCTGATGTTGTGGCGGCGATGGCCCCACCATGGCGCGGTAGCGAATGTATGAGAACGAGTACGCTCCGATGAAGGATAGCGCGACTCCCACGAAGTTGGCAGTGTGAGTGGGTGCGTCGTTGAAGAGGAGATAGCCACCGATGGTGGCGAATAAGTCCTTGATGTTCCCCGTCACTGACGTAGTGAGCGCCGAGGTGCGGAGCGTACAGAGCTGCACCGAGAATTGGTACAGCACGCACATGCTGCACATGATGACCATCCCCGCGATTAACCGCGCGTCACCCAAGTAGGGGAATGCCAGCACCTCGTCCCGCTCAAAGATGAACCCGAGTACGGAGCAGCACACCGCACCAGCTGTGCTGTTGAGGATCACGATCTGGCGCGGAGTCAACGTGCTCTCCTTGGAAAACGCAAGCGACATCGCAGTGCACAAGTTCTGCAGTAGCACGAGTGTGTATCCACCACGCCCGTCGGACATTACGTCCGTACTGCCTGCAATCAAGCTGCCCGCAGAGCTCACTGCATATCAATTCAACGAGATCAAAAAGTTAGTCGTGCCTGCAGACACGCAGCACTCATGCGCTTATGACATCACTCGTCATCCACATAATCGTACCGAGAATCGCCACCTTGATCGACCCGGAAATGGCCTACACAGGCAATAACAAAAGACTCACCATGTTAGTCAATCATCTTACAATAAATACTGGAAGCAGCTACGTAGCTGCTGGAGATCGACCCACCTTGTGCAGCACAAGCCACTCGATCAACATGACCGTGATGGTGGTCAACCGCCGCAGAACCAGATACCTACACCCGCAGCAGCGGCAGCAACAAGCGTTAGTATCCCCTACCGTGGACGAGAAGCCAGCGGTTGTCGACGTATTCTTGGCAACGTACATGGGCAGGTTCACCACCCGCAGGCTTGCAAAGCCCAGCAGCATGTTGCTCAGATGCAGCACCATCAGCGGCAGCAGCACACGCAGCACGTAAGCGCATCCTCGGTGCTTTGACTGGACAGGTCGATCGACGCTGGCCTGCTGCTTAGCCCCCGCCACGAGTGTGTAGACGCGCTGTGCCGATGTCAGCAGCGTGAGACTCGTCAGCGTGAAGATGCTCTGGATGGCGCCCAGCGTGTACACAGAGCGCCACTGGAACGTCGTCACCAGCGTCTTCGTCAGCAGGTTCATGGTCAGCGAGCACAGGAAGTAAAAGGCGCACGGCCACAGCGCCGCCAGCAGCGCCGCGAGGCTGCTCGACCGCGACGACGTCTTCTCCATTGCTAAGCGTGTCTATGTTTGGGACAACTTTGAAGTGCGGCGAATATCGTGTCACGACACAACTACCTAGTAAAGAGTGACAGGGATAGTGACGTTGAAGTTGACGACCAATCAGCGACAGCGAAATGATGGAGCGAGAAGCTCCATCGAAATGGACCATTCCCGATCGGAAATAAGTATGACCCCGTTCGAGTACACTTGCTGCTTGTAGGCAGCACCTCCATACCCAACGCCAGAGTCCGAAGCAAAGGCGCAGCTGTCCCTGTTCAAAACACCCTCATAACCCCACATCCACACGCAAAAATGGACACACCTCTTCTTCCTTTAAAAAGTTGATCAGTCAGGGTTAACTCGCCACCTTCTCAATTGCTCTTCCAGCTCTGTCCTCGCCGCCAGTGCCTTTTGCTCTTCAGTATGGTTTGTGCAGACGACGTCGTTCGCGGCCGAGTTAGTATCGCAGCGACGTCCCAAGGCCGATGGAGCAATGCACGAGGTGCAAAGCACTCGACCAGGCGGAATACCAACGGGGTCCAGGGCCAATTGCTCTGAGACTGACATGTCAGTGGACAACGGCAACTTCTTGAAGCGCACCAAACATCGGCCATGATGACTCCGGCAGTCAAACGGGCCAAGCTGAGCTGACTCAATCACCGGCGGTCTCGTGGAGGTCTCGTCGCTCGAGGCGCCATGGACACGAACGGCCAACGACTGAATTCACGCCGTCGATGCAAGTGTTGGACCGAGAACTCCTCGAGAAGCAGCTCCGCACTGCGGACCGCAGCAGACTGCTGAGCAATGCTGCGGCATCGCGCACGGCGCAGGTTTCCTCGTCTCCGAAGGCCCGACCAGCCTCGAGACCCTCGACGAGGGCGCGGTTCGTCCGCAGGGCCGCAAAGCGGAGACCGCTGGATATGAGGGTCCATCCAAGTTGAAGTGGACGGGGATGCGCCCGATGGGGCGCGCAATCAGCAAGTTAAACCATTCGGTTTAGCAGGTCTTGAATAAGAGAAATAATATCGAGCACGTACCTGACGAATCATGCTATAAGAAAGGATATGCAATGCTACAGTAGGCGTAAACTTAGCAAATGTTGTCGCGCAAAAAGAAGGCGCCAGCTGGTTGTCATTGTCGGCATGGCGGTCAGCGTGTTCGGTGCACTTCGGCTGCCGGCGATTTAACAGCGTCTTGGCGGTGTAGCTTGCTGTAGGCAGCCGACATGACCAGCGTGACAACCGTAGCCGACGGCAAGCTTTGCTGCTGCTGCTGCGGCGGCGGCACGGCTCGCCGCTTGTGGTGTGCCACTGCTGTCGCGCGGCGAACCGAACGTTGGCCCGGCCACGCGGGGTCTTCAACGCCAACAAGCCAGGCAGCCACCCTGGGCCGCGGCCTGTGACTGGCCCTCCCACTCTCGCTCGCTCTGCGCCGGGCCCCGAGTCCGGCGGGTGACAAGCCCGGTTCGGCGCGCGGTTTAACGGCCGGCCGGCCATAAAGTTTCCGCCGGCATCGCTCACCTGTGCTTGACCTACGTCAACTGGAGATTGCCGCCACGGCTGCAATTATGGCTTCCTTTTCTTGCCGTAAGCTGGGTGCTCCTCTTGCCCTCCTCTTCATGTCGCCGCGCTTCCGACGCCGGACGAGGCTTTGCGGCGCGTCACGGCCAGCAAGTATCCCTCGGATCGGAGACCGAAACGCCCGGCCACGCACGCGGGGCGCCGCTGATTGGCGCAAAAGCGACTTGGGTTTTCCGCGGAAGTTGCACCCCATACAAACTTCAAGAGAGCGGCCCGTGGAGGTTTCAGTATGGGCCCGCCCAGACGGCGGCTCTCGTCGGGCGACGCCCAGTGCGGAATTTGCGACAGCGAACGCAGAAGACCCCGGAGAGAGAGAGAACGCCCTCCCCTGCTAGCCACATCCCACCACAGAGCACCATGGCCACCAACTACACGGTACGACGGCTGCAGCCACACGAGGCGCTCCTTGCCGACACCGCTGACTAACGCGTTGTCGTGTCCACAGACGTGGAAGATCGATGAGGAGGTGAAGATCCGCGTGACGGAGTCGGGCGCCGGCGCGCGCCCCGCCATCACGGCCCCGCAGGCCTTCCAGAACACGCTGGCCAAGTACGGCTCGGCCAACGCGCTACACTTCAAGAAGGACGGCGAGTGGTACGTTTAGTTGTTTGTCATGCGGGGAATGGGGAGCCCGCAGCTGTTTAACACACTCCGCCTTGGATCGTTTTCCTGCAGGACGTCGTACTCGTTCCAGACGTACTACGACAAGAGCTGCCAGTTCGCCAAGTCGCTGCTGCACGTCGGCCTCGAGCGCTACCAGGGCGTGAGCATCATCGGCTTCAACTCGCCCGAGTGGGCCATCGCCGACGTCGGTGCCATCTTTGCCGGCGGTGTGGCCGCGGGTATCTACACGACCAACAACCCCAAGGCCTGCGAGTTCATTGCCAAGCACTCGGACTCCGGCGTCGTCGTCTGTGACGGCATGAAGCAGCTGGAGAAGTTCCTGGCCATCGAGAAGAACCTCCCAAGCTCAAGGCCCTCGTGGTCTGGAACGACGTCGTCCCGGAGGGCATCCAGAGCAACGTGCCCGTGTACTCGTTCGAGGACTTCATGGAGCTCGGCAAGGACGTCAAGGACGAGACGCTCAAGGAGATCATGGACTCGCAGAAGCCGGGCAACTGCTGCACGCTCATCTACACATCCGGCACGACCGGCGATCCGAAGGCCGTCATGATCTCGCACGACAACGTGGTGTGGACGATCATGAGCGTGATCGGTATGATCAAGCGCAACTTCAACAACCAGATGCACAACGGCGACCGTCTCGTCAGCTACCTGCCGATGTCGCACGTTGCCGCGCAGCTGATCGACATTTGGCTGCCCATTTGCGGCGGTCTGCAGATCTACTTCGCCCAGCCGGACGCTCTCAAGGGCTCTCTGGGTGTGACGCTGAAGGAGACGCGCCCCACGTTCTTCTTCGGTGTGCCCCGCGTGTGGGAGAAGATCGCCGAGAAGATGTGGTCGATCTCGGCCCAGACCACGGGCATCAAGAAGCGTATTGCGACCTGGGCGAAGGACAAGGCTGCGCAGAAGACGGAGCTGGCGCAGTACGGCAACTCTGGAGGTGCCCCATGCGGTTTCGGTGTCGCCAACGCGGTTGTGCTCATGCGTGTGAAGGAGGCGCTTGGTCTGGACCAGTGCATTTCAAGCTTCAGTGGCGCTGCCCCCATCAGCCGCGAGGTCGTGGAGTACTTCGGCTCGCTGGACCTGCCCGTGTACGAGTTCTTCGGTCAGAGTGAGGCTTGCGGCCCGCAGACGTGCAGCATGCAGGGCAACTGGAAGATTAGCACGTGCGGCCGTACGATTGACGGCTCGGAGACCAAGGTTGTGCCCGGCACGGAGGAGCTTATCTTCGGTGGCCGTAACATTATGATGGGATACCTGAAGGGCGAGCAGCAGACCAAGGACACGATTGACGAGGACGGCTGGCTGCACTCGGGTGACTGCGGTAAGATTGACGAGGACGGCTTCATGACGATCACGGGCCGTATCAAGGAGCTGATTATCACCGCGGGTGGCGAGAACGTGCCGCCTGTCATCATTGAGGATACCATCAAGGAGGAGCTGCCACTCCTGTCGAACGTCGTGGTTATCGGCGACCGCCGCAAGTTCTTGTCGGCGCTGTTCACGCTGCGCGTGAAGGTTGACAAGGAGGGCCACCCCACGGACGCCCTCGACGAGAAGGCGCTCAGTGTTCTGAAGGAGATCGGCAGCTCGGCTACGACGGTCGCGGAGGCTCGCGCTGACGAGAAGGTGAAGGCGTACCTGGACGAAGGTCTCAAGCGTGCCAACGGCCGCGCCACGTCGCGTGCCCAGAACGTTGGCAAGTACACTGTGCTGGACCACGACTTCTCCATCAACGGCAACGAGCTGACCCCTACGCTCAAGCTGAAGCGCAAGATCGTGTACGAGAAGTACGAGTCGGTGATCGAGAGCATGTACGCGTAAATGCTGTCCCCATCTATGCCATAGAGTATGGCCACTTCCCGAGTCGACACGTGGGCGAGCAAGAGCGTGTCCGTGTCTTCCAGGACATTGCGTTGCGCCAGTACCAGCGCGCATTCAAGAATCTGCGCGAGGACTGGCGAAACCACCGACGACGTACACGCGCGCGGGCGTGGGCGTCGTGTTGCGGCACCCAGCGACGGTAGTGCCGCGTCTTAGCTGCATGTGGACTTCATTTTTCTTAGGGATGGGCAAATGCATGCATTGATGGCATTAATGCATCGCACGAAAGCATTAATGGCATTGATGCAGTGCATTTATTACGGACAGAAATAGATTCTTGTTTGAAGCTAACTCTCTAGCTACCGTCGTACGAATACGAATTGCTGTAGCTTGGGCTTGCGTTGCTGTCGTCCGAGCTCGCGCTGCTGTCGTCCGCCGCCGTGTCATCATCCTCATCATCGTCTTCACTCTCACTCTCTTCGTTGAGTTGGTAGAAGATGCTGGTCTTGGCATCCTTGTTGCCTGCGTTGCAGTAGATGAAGACAAGCTTCTCCACTCGCTTTGCATCCAGCCGATTCCGTCGCTTCGTATGAATAAAGTCATGGATGCTCCAAGAACGCTCGCTCGATGCCGATGACGTTGGGATCGTAAAGATCATGACTGCTAACCGAGCGAGCAGCGGGTAGTAATGCTTTGTCTGGTCCGCAGCTTTGCCGCACTTGTCGGTCCACCATGCCAATGGCGAGACTGCAGCTTGTTCCGCACGCGTCTCCTGCGACCACCTCTCTCGCTTGGTGTAGAAGTCAGTCGCCTCAGCACCAATTTGCTTCTCTTCAGCGAGCGTTGACACGACCCCCATCCTTCTCGCGACCGCCTTGACCGACTCTACGCTCTTGGGCAAGTCCGCGTCCACGAATTCCGCGGCCGTCTTCGTCTGGTCGAGCAGGAACGAAACACCCATCGCGTCCGTGTGCAAAAACGCCCACTTTGAAGTGATCGCCTCCCGAATGCTTGTCTGCACGCCTCGGGGTACATTCGAAATGGGATCGTTGTAGCGCGGATCACGCTGAAGCTGACTGAACTGCCAGTACACCAGTGAAATACAGCACGTATCCTGTTCAGCATTGCGATAGCTTCGACCAGCGGCCCCATCAGCACTTGCACCAGCTTCAGTCTCTTCCAGAACTCCTTGTCTTCGACAATGGACCGAACTTCTTTGAGCTTCGCAGCTTTTTCCGGCCAAAGCGCTTCATGAACTTCTTCTGGCGAAATAGTCGCGCGATGACGCGTTGGTTGTCGCTGACGCTCTTGATGCACTCGTAGCTGGAATACCATCTTGTAGGTACAGGCAAGCGTAGGGTCCGACGGTGCTCCTCTTTCGCTCCGCGTTGGAGCTTGCGAAAACGGGCGAGAAGTTGCAGTCGGTTTCGGATGAACTTGGCGAGCTTGACGGACTTGGTGAGCTGTGCTTCCATCCAAGGCATGCTGAGTACCTCTTCCAGAATGAGATTGAGGGCGTGGCTGCCGCAACCGTTGCAGGACGGTTGGCGCTCCCTCTCTAGGATGTCCCAGGCCTTCTGCATGACAGGAGCGTTGTCCGTTGTCACCGATACTACAGCCAACCTCCCAGATGCCAAGTTGATCTCGTCGATGACGGACCCGATCTCTTGTGCTACGTACTCGGATGTCTGCTCTGCTTCACCAGTCCGTCGGGTACACCAAAGTAGCGGCCGCATGAGAGGCGATACGACGATGTAATTGACGACCTTCTCCTTGCTGACGCTCGACCACCCATCGGATACAACTCAAGCGTCGGCTCATCTCGTAGTCGAGCTATCAACTCGTCCTTCTCGCGCTGATATTCGTCCGACAGGAGCTTACCAGCCAACGCTTTCCTCGTAGGTAGGTACTTCCTCCATGTCGGGCTGCAAGATTGTCAACGCCTGACGCATGCGAGGGACCTCGATGGCTCGGAAGGGAAGCCCAGCAGCGTAGAAGCCCCGCGCAATGTCCGATTGAAAGCGCTTCTTCTCTTCCGTGGTGATGCCCCCGGCAAAGGGCGTCGTTGGCTGCGACTGCGACAATGACACTTCGG
Organism: Phytophthora melonis; assembly: GCA_024211575.1. Lineage (NCBI taxonomy): Eukaryota > Oomycota > Peronosporomycetes > Peronosporales > Peronosporaceae > Phytophthora > Phytophthora melonis. The sequence continues at coordinate 3,383,470 of JAMXKT010000038.1, read as the reverse complement.
TCATGACGGACTCTTGCGTGGCTTCCGGCGACCGGGAGTTGCACTGCGCTTTCTTGCGCCTCTGGCGCTTGCTCTTCTGCTTCTGGTGGACTCTCCGTATCGACGCCACTTGGTCCGCTCTGCCTCCGGCAGGTGAGGGCACGACCCCAAATGCCGCAGCAAGTTTCTGCTGGGTTGGCAGTTCGTCAGCCTCTGGCCACAGTGCTTGCAGGTGGCGCCGGGGTAAGTGCCGTCGGTGGCAAAATTCTTGCCATGCAGGGTGCGTTCGTGCACGGGGCATTGTTGGCGACTTCGCGAGTTGAGGTGGGTGGGTGGGTGGGGAGGCGACCTGCTGCCGCAGCTTCAATTGGAGAATGAGGAAGCCGTCGAGGCGCGACTTCTGCATCATTGGCAGCAGAGCCGGGTGTGCCGCGCCGCTCACGCGTGCTGTCGTGCAGCGTGTGAGGGCAATTACCCTGGCGGTGCGTCCATGGAACGACTTGCTTCTACGCCAGCTTCTTCAATCACCGCACGTCGCTGTTTTATCGAAGCAGGCGCCATCTAATACGGAGAGGGGAGGCTGCGCCCGAATCATCTCCATCGACAGCACCATCAATCCACTTTGTCAGCACGCGCCATCAATCGTCGTGCAGCAGGAAGCCAAAATGCTGGTGACCTGATCAGCAGCTATTTTTAGATCCCCCCAAATGCATGCATTTTTTGCTGAACCCATGCATTAATGCCATCAATGGCACAAATTGCATTAATGGCACAAATGCCCCATTTGCATTTGCCCATCCCTAATTTTTCTAGCTAGCTCGCTTGTGCTCGCGACTAAGTAAAGGGAGTATACGTTTCAAAACTTTGTGCACGTCTTGTTACGATACACCAAATGCAGCAGTTCTGTACAGTACGCACTACGCTGCTACCTCTCCGGAGAACGAACCTATGCGCGCTTGCTCTTCTGACGCAGTCTGAGCTGCTGCTCCTGGAGCTCGTTGTTCCGCTGGATGGCCTCGTAGATGGCGATTAGCATGACAACGACCGCCATCATGAGCACGTGTGAAACATTGAACTTGAACGACGACGCCTTGCCTGCAGGTGGCAGATAACACAGTCCGTCAGACTCTCACCACTCCAGCATATCAATATCTTCTCCCTCTTCTCGTACCCAGCACTTGCTCGAGAGCGTAGCGCAGCTTGTCGGCGTCTACACAGCGAGGCAGCAACACAGTACACAGTCAGCAGTTGACAAGTAACCTTGACGGAGCACACAAATGTAAACGCACAAGGCTTGAGCGACTGCACAGCGGGGATCGTCATGTAGCCCTTGAGGTCTGCGGATTTGACACAAGCCACGGCGTCAGTTCGAGAGAAGTACGATAAGCAAAGGGCACGCGGCCGACGCACTCATGGTGAGGAAGCGGAAGACGTTCTGGAAGTTGAACAGCGCCAGCCCCGACACGAGCAGCAGCACGGGCGGCAGCAGCAGCAGCTGGAGAGCGCTCAAGTTCAGGATCATCGTGGCTTCTTCGTGTGAGTGAGCTTTCTCGGGCGATTTTCCTGATGTGGTGTAGTCCTCGACGGAGTGACATACCTCCCCATATTAATGACATTAAGCATCAGGAGTGATTGTCACTTCAACTTCTTGGCGACCAGCGTCCTCATCCGCGATGCAGCCGCCGAATCGCTCTCTACAGACGCCTCCAGTCGACTTGCAGCTCCTCGGCTCGCTCCTCGGCTACAACCTCTCGCAGATCATGCTGAACCTGCAGCAGCTGAGGGCCAAGCTTCAGCGTATCGGTCGAGGCTTGCACTTCCTCCGCGAGGACACGACCAGCCATCCAGACGACGAAGAGCGACCCACCGTGCGGGCGAGCTGCTCCATGGCCAGCTCAACCAAGTGGAAGAAGACTTTGACCGGTTGTAAGTTCTGATCGACGTCTACCAAGTGTTGGTGATGCACACTCAACACCTAACGCGGTAACCAAGCGCCTCTGCCCTATCGTGTTGAGACGTAGCAGTTTAATTTAACAGCCGAACACGGATCCACCGCCCCCTTTGGCTGCACAAGGCACCGAAATGGCTCATTCAAATTCCTGGTGTTGTTTGTTGCGTGCTGAAATCATGTCCTGTGGCTTACTGTATCACCTCCACCTTCGCAGGCAAGGAGGCAAGTCGCTCAACAAGCTGCACAACAAAGCATGGTGGCCCGATCCCAGCCCCCTCGTCCCTTTCATCCGATAACATCACCTCAACTTCTACGACGTAGTCCATCCGCTCGATGTTCAAGCGACCCGCAACACACCTCCAAGCCGCCCATGGCAGCCACGGCAAGGGCTCTCTTCCGTCTCGGCATGGAGCTCATCTGAATTACAATCTAGAATCTGTACGTTTCCAGCTGGGATCTGGATCAGCATCTAGCATCTGTATCTTTCCAGCTCCAGCTGTGGTCCACCCCGTTGTCCCATACAATCGCCTATACAAAATCGCGCGCGAAACCCACCGGCGGAGCTCCAAATAGCAAAATACCGTCAAGAGGCAGAGCTTAGCCTTAGCTTAGCGGAGATCGTCGCGCCCTCTCCGGCCATGCAGACCCCGCAGCGCGACAGCGGCGCGGGCGGCGGAGGCTTCGGCGACGGCAATGAAAATGGCGCGCTGCTGCACCTGACGCCCACACCTTCGCGCGACAACTCGACGCTGCTGCGCGAGCAGGAGGCGGAGCGCGAGCGGCTGCGCATGGACAATTTCAACCAGGCGCTGCGCATCAATTTCCTGGAGGAGCGGCTGCTGCGCATGAAGCAGGGCACGGACTTCTGCAGCGAGGACCTGGAGAGCGAGCTGGCGCAGCTGCGCATCACGCTGGAGGAGCGCGACCACGAGCTGCGGCAGCGCAACTTCAGCATGATCCGCGCCACGGAGGCCATCGACATGCTCAACGCGCAGTTGCACGAGGCGCAGGCGGCGGCCGCGCGCGCGCGAGGAGGCGCAGCGAGAGGCGGAGGCACAGCTGCACCAGCACCTCGAGGAGCGCGGCGGCGTGGACGCTGAGACGGCCGAGCGCTGGCGTCTGGAGCTCGAGGCGGCGGTCAGCAGCGAACAGCAGAGCCAGCGGAGGCTGCAGGAGCTGGAGCAGGAGTTGATGAAGCAGCGCGAGGCCGTGACCACGCTCAACACGCAGCTGCAGGACGTGCAGGACGCCCGGGCCAGAGACCAGCGAGACGTGGAGCTCCGTAGCCAGAGAGAGCAGCAGAACATGCAGCAGGTCGAGATGGCCAACGTCAAGGCGCTGGCCGAGGCCGAGCACTGGAAGGCGCTCAGCAAGCAGCGCGAGGAGCAGCTCACGGCGCTGCAGCTGCAGACGGAGACCATGAGCCAGGAGAAGCAGGCGCAGGACGCGCGCTACCAGGCCAAGCTCAAGCGGATGGAGGAGCAGGTCCAGCATCAGATGGAACAGCTGCAGCGCGAGAGCGAGAATTACCGCGCGGAGCACACGCGGCTCCTGACGGACCGCGAGAAGACGCACTTCGACAAGGAGCGTCTCGCCATGGAGAACGAGAGCATCAAGCAGGAGCGCGCTAGGCTTCAGGCCGAGATCGAGCGCATGGCCAAGGAGAGGCAGGAGCTGGCTGGTGAGACGGAGAGACTGCGATTGCAGAACGTGAAGCTGACGGCCGCTTGTGAAGAGCAGAACAAGTCGCTGGAAAGCTATCGGGCGGATCGCGAGGTGGCTATGGATACGATCCACCAGCTCGAGTCGGAGCTGCACCAACGCCGGAAGCTGGAAAATGAGCACGAACTGGCGGTGAAGACTCTGGAGAGTCGGTTGGAGCACGCGGAGGGCGAGGCTCGTAGGATGAAGGAGCAGTGCGACTTGGCCGAGTCCCGTTGCCAGCAAACGTCTAATGAACGGTTGCTGGCGCTGGAGAAAGATCGACAGGCTATGGAGGAGGACAACCGGCGGCTTCGTGCTGAGCTGTCGGACTTCCAGTTGGATCTGGAGTCTATGGAGCGGAAATTCCAGGCCAGCGAGGAGAAGTTTTCCAACGAGGCGGCGAACGCGCAGGAGCAGCGCCAGCACCTTTCGGCGTACGAGGAGGAGCTGGAGCGGCAGTCGGCCCAAGTACATGAGTACCAGAAGCAACTTGCAAGCTGCGAAGAGGAGCTACGTGACCGAGCAGCTCGTGCTCAGGATCTCGAGCGCCAGTTGGCAGAAGCAGTGTCTACTAGCTCCTCGACGAGTACGGCAGCACGGCAGCAGCAAACCGAGTGGCAGAATCAGTTTGCTATGGAAAAGAGTGCATTATTACGACAGCTGGACGAGGAGCGTCAGCGGGTGAAAGAGGTGGAGCGTTCGGCGTCTTCACTACAATTGGAGAGTTCTTCGGCCCACAGAGAGCTCGAAGCTGTGGAAACGGAGCTTCGAGCGCTTCTGATAAGCCGCAACCGTGCTTTCAGCGACGGACGCAACCAGACAGTGGCGAGCCTCGCTAGAGAGGCTATCTCCAGTTTGAAGAATGAGTTTAAGGAGGAGGCGGCAGCGATGCAGACGCGCTGGAAGCAGGAGGCGTCCCTGATGACCTCTAAGCTTGATCGGCTGTCCACTCAATTGCGCTCAAGCCAAAGCAAACTGGAAGTCCTGCAACGCTCGTCTCTCCACACGAAGGACGCTAAGCAGTCGTTGGAGAAGACGTGGTCTGTCCGATACGAGGAGCTACGTCTGGAAAAAGAGCATGAGCGGCGGACACTCGAAGAGGAGATTAGTTACTTCCAATCGAAGGCAGCAGACGCGGAGGCGGCTCTCTCCCGGGCTACAAGCGAACTTCAGGCGCTGAAGAGAGACCAGAAGGGTTCACGCGAGACATCACAGCGCGACTACCAGGCACTTGAAGAGGAAGTCAAGTACTTCCAAACCAAGGCAACTGAGGCGGAGGAGGCTCTTTCTCGGACGAGAGGCGAACTTCAGGCGCTGAAGAGGGACCAAAAGGGTTCGCGTCAAGCACCACAGCGTGACTACCAGGCTCTTGAAGAGGAAATTAACTTCTTCCAAGCCAAGGCAGCAGATGCAGAGGAGGCCCTTTCCCGAGTGACCAGCGAACTTCAGACTCTGAAGAGGGACCGAACGGGTTCGCATGAGGAATGCCAGCGGGAACTTCAGTCCCTTGAAGAGGAAATTAACTTCTTCCAAGCGAAGGCGACAGATGCAGAGGAGGCTCTGGCTCGAGTGACCAGCGAGCTCCAGGTGCTGAAGAGGGATCGAAAGGGCTCGCGCGAGGAATCACAGCAGGACTATCACGCTCTTAAAGAGAGCAACCGCCTGCTGTTTGAAGAAGTTCAAGAGCGTCGACGATCCGCCGAGCACGCTCGCAAGCAGTACATGCAAGCTGTCCGCGAGAACAAGGAGCTGTTGAAGGCCATTGAAATGTACAAGGACGCAATCGCTGGCCGCGACAAGGACATCGACAAGTACAAATCGGCGGTGATGAAGTACGCTCAGCAGCTGCAGCGACGGGTTGAGTTCGGCGAGGTCAAGCAAACGTTGCTGGAGCAGCTTGAACAGACCCAGTACATGATTACCGAGACGTACAAGCGCTGGGAGGACAGCCCAATCGTCCGCGGTCCCGTTGTCAACGCTGCTGGCAGCGCGGAGTGTTACGAAGCGGCTATTCTGCAGCTGGATGAGTACATCGGGCGGATGCAGTTGGTGTCGGAGCGCTGGGGTAAATTCATGGCCCAGTCTCAAGAACTGCAGCGGCGGTACGGCGATGCGTGGAAGTCGGCGTCTCGTGGATTCGATCGCAAGAAGGACCAACCTCGCTGGGTGGACGATGTCGAGCGGAAGTGCTCTCGGCTCCTTGCTGAGGCCGTGCGCGTGTCCGAAGCGATGAGCGAGGTGGTGAGCAACATTGCCGGTGTGCTTCAGAAAGAGCGCGACGACAAGAAGCGCATCGAGAAGGAGCGCGCCGTCGCCGTGGACAACAACGCCTCAGTGAAGCGTCGAGAAGACGCACCGTCCAAGTGGTCGCCGCTGGACGCCGAGTTCTTCGACGCACGAAGTGCGAGCCAGCCGCAGTTCGAGAGCCCGGTCAAGTCCCAGGTCCAGAACGGCTTCGATGCGCCGCGCCGCAACTCGAAGACGGCAACTTCAGTTCACCGCAATGTGAACGCGCTGTACCGCAGCTCGCTCTCGTCTCTTGGTCGCGTGGGCGTGAAGGTGCAGGACCTGGAGAAGGAGCTGCGGAATGCTCGCGACTAAGCCCAAGTGTCGTCTAAATAGCCTGCTAGAGTCGTGCTGCTCCCAGGGGGGCAGCGGTATATTATAGTGACGCTCGCGAGTGGTGCTCGACGAAGAAGATATGTACTCAGTACAGTAGTTAACCATATGAATCAACAGCGCGAACCCCCAAAATGCCCCACTTCAAGTATCTTTTTGATTGGCAAGGAGTGATGGTCACTATGTTGAAGTGCGGATCGTCACTCACTTCCGGAAGCAAGCAGCCCGCCATGGACGAGAGCATGCAAGACGCCACGCAGCCTCTTCCGAGGACTCTGGGCGAGCAGGCGGCCAGGTTCGCAGCGCTGCAGCACGAGAACTTCAACCTCAAGATGCGCGTGAGCTACCTGGAGGACAAGCTGCTGCTGTATCTCGGGAACGGCACGACGACCTTGGCCAGTGACGAGCTGGAGGCCGAGGTCATTCAGCTACGCAGAGCGCTGGACGAGCGTGATCACCAAGTGGCAGAGCGAAATGCGTCGATGGCTCGAGCCAACCAGGCGATTGACACGTTAACGCAGCAGCTTCGCGAGTCGCAGGCGAGAATTCCAGTTGGAGGCGAGTTGGGGCAGGCCGGTCTCGCGTTACAAAACGCTGTTCAAGCAGCTCAGCGCCGAGTGCTCGAGCTGGAAGAGGAAGTGGAGACACTGAGTCTGGAGCTGCAGGAGGCTCACAACGCCCACCAGAGAGATGCGGACACCTCGGAGCAGTGGAGACACCGCTACCTGGAAACGTTGGAGTACCTTAAGAGGGAAGGCATCAAGGCTCTGCATGAAGTGAAGCACTTGAGGGCCTTGAACAACTCCAAGGACGAGATGCTGACGAGGTCGCGAGAGCTGTTGGAGGACGCTCGGCAGCAAAAGCGGCGACAAGGCAGTGAATTCATCATCAGGCTCAGAAGGTTCGGTGAGGAGGCCAAGCAGTTGGGAGAGCAGGAAGAACGGCTGCATGCCAAGTACCAGGCAGACTACGCGAGACTGGAGAGCAACTGGATGAACGACCAGACTGGGCTTGTGAGGCAAAACGAGTTCTTCCGCGACGAGATTGCTTCTCTTCGAAGGTGAGCTGCCCTCAGTGTCTTGAAACAACCGACTAACCATTTGGTGCCGCAGTGACATGAGCCTCAAGATGTTTTCCTGCAAGGCCAGCTATTGACGGACACAGGAGACGCCGGCACAGCACTGCGCTACTGCATTTTCAAGTTAGCATCTAGCAAAATCGACAACGTTTCTACAGTAACCCCCACTTCTACTAGGCGTCGTCCGCGTTGTGCTTCATTTCGCGCAGTTTCTCGTAGCTGAGGAACGAGATGACAGTGGACGGAAGCGCCTTCACTGCGTTCACGAAAAGGCCGCGGTACAGCGAGCGCAGGCCTCGCACACCACCCCCTTCCTCCTGTATGGACGACCGCACGCAATCCCACGTGCTCTCGTAGGTCGGGAAAGCGAGCTCCGGGTGCCACTTGGCGCCCTGCAGCTGCACGCGCCGCCGAATGACGTCGAAGGGGTACGAGAGGCACTGCGAGCCGAGCGACGCAGTGGTGGCGCACAGGATCTGGCCGGGAACGCTCGGGTGGCCAAGTTGATTGCTCGTGTCCTCCGTGTCGTAGAGCACGAACACCGGCCGCAACGACTCGTACAGGGCGAAGTTGCAGCCGATGTACGAGAAGACGCCCAGGCTCGCAGGTACAAATCCTCGGTAGAACCCACACAGCCCCTCCTTGTCACGGATCGACCGCGCGCAGTCCAGGATGCCAGTCGAAGGGCGTTTGGCGTTGTAGTACTGCTGCACAGTCAGTCGTCCACGGACGACGTCCAGCGGGTAGAACAGAGAGTTGAGTGTGAGGCCGGCGAGACCACCCACCGCAAGATTGGCCATACTCGCCGACACCCGCGGGTTGCCCACACCGAAAGGCGACGAAGACTCGGGAAGCATATGATCGAGCTGCTCTTGGTAGAAGTGGCACAAGACGAACTTGGTGGGCACCGACGGCACCACCCAGATGCAGTGCGCGAGGTTTCCACTGAAAAGACTGCGCGGTCCGCTGAGCTTTACCATGTTCCAGAAACCTTTAGTCAGGGACGTGTACGGGGCTGCACCAGCCAAGAGTTTCGTGGCAGTAGCCGCTGCAGACGCCGTCGGTTTGGGAGTGGAGAGCTGCATCAGCATCTTCAGTCTCTCCAAAGGCGCACACACAGTGCGTGCTAGAGCACCAGCCGAAATGGCGGCAGCGAACGACGTGACTTGCGCCATCAGTTGCTGTCTTCGAAGTGTCTCGCTGGTCTCGATGTAGGCCTTGCTGCTTCGAGTGCTATCTTCCATTTCCGGATGCAAGTACTCCCAGTCACCACCTGTAGGGTTTTGCCGCAGGGCTGAGATCCATCCAGACTTCAGATTCGCGTCGAACGTGAGCCTCCGCTGGTCATTCTCCAGGTCTGCGCGATCACCGCCATGCGCCTGCAGCTTAGCTGCTCGCCAGATCGTACGCAACGAGTCAATGTCGGTCTTGAGAGCTGCCAAAAACGCGCGGAACTCCTGCTTGGCTGCCGCGACGTCTTCAGATTGAGGGTGGTCATCATCGTGCTCGCCCCCGGATCGAGCGTCCTCCACTTCGAACGCAGCAATTCCACGGACAAGATCATCGTGAGTAACGTACTGGTCACCGAGCTGGTGCACAGGCAAATCGAACAAGCGCTCGTAGAACTCCAAACGTCCAGGCGTCATCTGAACTGGCGTCTCCGCGTTATCCAGAGCAGCTCCCGCAGCCTCGCTAGTGGAAATCCACTGGCGAATTGCACGAGGAAGATCATTCAACTTGATCACAGCCTGGTCCGCGTCATCCTGATCAACCGTAGACGGCGCTGGGGTCGGAATACGGGTATTACTGCCGTTGTACGAGTCTGCCACCGACTTCAGTACGCGGAAAGCAGCCTCAGGAAGGAGTTGGTCGATGTTGGAGGCACCTAGCGCAATGTGAAAGTGCGCAAACTGCGAGAAGTTTACGAGGCCGGACGAGTCGTTGAGTAGAAGTGATAGAGCGAGTTGCACCGCGCGGTCGTAGGCCTGCGGTGACGGCAGCGGCGCAGGATGAGCCGTTGATCGCCCGAAATCACTATCCACGTCCTCGTCTTCGTTAGCACTATGCCTCACAAGCTGCATCTGCTGGGGATCTGTGAGCATCCGACGCAAGTCGCGCTCCGTAGCGAAACTCTCGTTGGAACCGGACACGACTGTGGTTCCCACCTTGCGAAATAGTTTGTGCAGCGCTGTCGATCCGCTGCGCGTGATAGTAAGAAAGCTCGCGCGATCCATGCACCAGATCTTGGCATCCTCAAGTGCCTTCACCGAGGCACCGCGACGGCTATTGTACAGCAACGCTGCCTCTCCGAAACTAGCGCCACGACCAATGACCCGATCCACAAAAGGTTTGGTCGCCTTGGGCTTGCGACGCGACACCTCACATCGACCGCTCTCCACCAGGTAGAAGTAGTCTCCAGGGTCACCCTGTCGAAGAATAGTCGTTCCGGCCCGCACACTCAGAGGGAAGCACTTGCGTACAGCGAGCGCCTTGGCGCGATCATCTAGTTCAGCGAAGAGCGGGTGGTCCTCCAGCGCCTCCAGCAAGAATCGTCGCTCCTCCAACGACTGCTGACTGCCCGGGTGTTGTGCCAGAATCTCACGGAACGTGCGCTTATCGAGTTGCCACAGTACCACAGCTTCGTCGTCGTCGCCCGAGTTCGAAGCGCTGGCTTGGATTGTAGCGCGTCGAGGGGTGTCGTAAATCAGCGCCGACTCTCCAAACGCATTGCCAGGTCCATTTGTAGCCACGTGGACGCGCTCGTTCTTGCCCACAAGACTCGATGACGACTTGAACTCAGGCAGTGCAATGGTCTTGCGCTTCCGCAGCATCATACGCCTGTGCAGCTCTGGGTTCGGCGCATTGTCCGAGTCCGCGGCATGCAGCGCAGTCTGCGTCTTCAGTAGGTGGTCGTAGTCGACGAATACATCGCAATCTCCCCGCTCGATGATGTAGAAGCAATCGCCCGGCGCGCCCTGGTAGAACACCACCTCGCCCTTCGATAATACGCGTCGTCGGAACTGCGACGCTGTGGCCAACAGTTCCGGTTCGCTCAGTGTGTGGAAAAGCTGGTGACGACGCAGACAGTGCACAATGACAGCCGTCTCACTGCCCGCGCGCGGTCCCCTCTCCTTGGCCTCCTGCACGCGCGTCGCGTACTTCTCCGTCTCCTTCTCCAGCTTCTGGCGCAGCGAAATCTCGGGCAGGAAGCTCACTCCTTGCTGCAGCTTGAGAAAGTCTCCGCCGTCGCGCGCGCTGAAGTGCTTGGGCAGATAGGAGTTCGCCGACGGGTACGGCAGCAGCAACCCCAAGTGCTGGTACATGCCGGCCACGAGCTGCGAGCAGAACATCTTGGTCGCCTTCACTTCGTCCCCTCCACCACTGCGTTCTCGAATACGGAGCGCTCCCTGCTCCTCAGCTCCGCGCCCAGCGCCTGGTACCGCTCGTTCACCGCCTCGTGCTCCTGTAGAAGCGCCTTGCGCTCGAACGCCGGCATCTTGTCGCGGTGGGCCAGCTCCGAGTCCAGCCGGGCCAGCTCCTTCTTCGTCGCCATGAGAGCCGCGAAGATGCGCTCGCGCGCGATGCGCGTGGGCACCGACACGCCGGCGTTGAAGAACCTGGCCGGGTTGTCTTCGTATGGTGCGTCGAGGCTGTCGAGCGCGAACTGCAGCGCCTTGTTCTGCAGCTCCGGCGAGCGCTCCACCTGCAGCTTGCGCACCGCGACCTCGTGGCCGCGACTGCGCAGCACGCGCGCCACGAGCGGCCGCAACTTGACGCCCGTGAGCGCCGCCTCCAGCAAGAACAGCTCGTCCTCGGGGCTCGCGGCGTCCGGCGCAAGCGACGGCGCGCGCACCACGACGCCGTTGTGGTCCCACTGCGTCTGGCCGAAGAACTTGGCGCACACGCAGATGGCGCCGCCGTAGAGCCCCATGCTTGAGCACTTGCGGTCGAACAGCACCACGTCGCCAGTGTCCACGCGCAGGTCGCGCAGCAGCTGCCGCACGCGCTGCTCGTCGTCGTCCGCCGAGTCCGCAGCCGACGCCATTTCGAGCACTCGAGTTCAGGAATTCCTTCACGATGGACTCTGTGGTTGTGCTCGGCAGATGGGCAGCTATGTTAGGCGAGAAGCGAGGTTAGAAAAAGGGCGTTGGATGGAAGATGCTACTCTTGTTGTGGACGCTCGCCATGCCGCGCTCGACCGACAACAAGTGTCGATGGTGCTGCGGTTGTGAGCTAAACGTGCTGCGTCTTAGGCTGGCTGGGGTAACATGTTGAAATCGAGTCGAGCTGCTGTGTGATGGTAGCCACAAAATGCAGCAGCACAGCGGCATTTGTCTCTCCTTCCTCTTTGATCTCATTACCGGTACATCAAACAAACTGTGTGAGGACCTTAGCACCTCCGTGCTCAGTATTTGACGTTGAAGGTTCCTTCTTCGGCGCAGAGGTATGGACCATTCGAATTTGAATTTGGCGCCAACGCCCGAGTACACTGCGAAGATCACGTGCGTCGCACGGTGCGAGCACTCATTTTCTGCGTCGATGCAGCACCACAGCGCGGTGTCCAAGCTTCTGGCATGGGTTTTCGAGCTGCCACCTTCTGCCAGTGACTTGTTGGAAGCGTTGGTGAAAAGTCCGAGTTGGAAATTCCTACGCGGACTTTTACAACTTGAAATGGACGCGCCGGGAGCTCAAGTTGAGCTCAAGAAGCATTCGAACTTCTGCGCGTTAACGCATAGTTCCCAGTCGCCATGGTGAGCAACATGGAGTATGTGGAAGAGGCAAGACCAGCTTCGCGCGAAAGTTGTTGATCAAATTCTTCAAAATGATCGCTGAATGCGTGCGCGGAGTAGGTTTTACAAACCATGTGACGCGCACCTTGTAGCACCTTCCTTCCTTCCTTCCTTCTCGCACAGCTCATTCCTCAATCCGCCACCTCGAGCTACAGCCCCCCCCCCCCCCCATCGCAAGCACAAGCCACCATGATGAACGACCTCAAGCCCGCGACACTGCCGCCGCCGCACGTCGCCCGCCACCACCAGAGCCACAGCGTGGACGGCGTCAGCCCGCTCACCAGCCACTCCACCGTGAGCTCCGTCGCCACGCTCGTTGCTGACAATGAAAAGCCCGCCCACCACGCTCGCCGCCTCTCCACGAGCCAAATGGCCGACGAGGTCGTCCCCAAGGAGCGCATCGACGTCATTCACGGCTACCTCCAGGAGCGCATCTCGAGTCGCCCGCTCATCGGCGTCGTGTGCGGCTCCGGCCTTGGGGGCTCAGCAACTGCCTGTCCAACACGGAGACGATCCAGTACGAGGATATCCCGCAGTTCCCGCGCTCCACCGTCGAGGGCCACGTCGGAGAGCTCGTCTTCGGTGACCTGGAGGGCTTCCGCGTCGTGTGCATGCGCGGCCGCTTCCACTGCTACGAGGGCTACGCCATGCGCGAGACGGCGCTGCCCATTCGCGTCATGTACCTGCTCGGCATCAAGTACTTGCTCGTGACCAACGCCGCCGGCGGCCTCAACCCGGACTTCAACGTGGGTGACGTCATGATCTTGAACGACCACCTAAACATGCCCGGGCTGTCGGGCCAGCACCCGCTCATCGGACCAAACGATGCCCGCTTCGGCGCGCGGTTCACACCACTCTCCGACTGCTACGACAAGAAGCTGCAGGATCTGGCCGTGAGCGTAGCGGAGAAGGTCGGCCTCGCGCCCAAGCTCAGGAAGGGCGTGTACTGCTTCGTTTCCGGTCCCACTTACGAGACGCCGACCGAGTGCCGCTTCCTCCGTCTGATTGGGGGCGATGCCGTTGGCATGAGCACGGTGCCGGAGGTGATCGTGGCCGCGCACTGCGGCCTGAAGGTACTGGGTCTGTCCCTGATCACTAACAAGGCACTCTTCCCCGGAGAAGAACGCGAGGCGGCTTCCCATGACGAGGTTCTTGAGACCGTTCAGGCCACGCAGCACGACATCGAGACGTTCGTGCGGGACCTGATCGCGGCTGTAGGAAAGCAGCACCACTCCTAGGCGGGGTTTCTCCCTAAGTTATAAGTTTACCTGGTAAATTGAATCAGCGATGTTGATTGCGATGTTACGTGCGGGGCATGACTAAGACTCTTGTGTGGAAGCATCCAATGGCGGCTACTTTTGCTGACTGTCACCACCGCTTTTTAATCCAGGCATGCTGAATTGTCAGCATCAGCGCCTTCATCATAGTCGCTGGAGGAGACACTAGACTCGTCGTCGCCAGCACTGCAGCAGTCGGTCGACATGACAGCACAGTGGAATTAGCCCCCCCACATTGCTAAGAAACGACACCGACTTACCGTAGTCTATCGCGCCGAGCAATGAGGCATTCCAGCTGCGCGCTTACTAGGAGCTGAAGCTGCTTGACCAGCACGGATGGCGTCACGCTCTTCGCCTGGTCTCCCTTCCTACAACAGAGCAACGAATGAGTTGACACATAACAGTAGCTTCCAATGGTTTGCCGACGAGAGGGGAGCAACTCCACGATGTGTACAGGTTGTTATTGGTGCCTTGCTGCTGGAAGTGCTCTTGAGTACGGTCCAACGTAGTATGCGATGAAGCAGACGCCAATGTCTGCTCTAGCTTCACAACGGGAGTAGCTGCACTGTGCACTTGAGCCGCATATTCGTCGGTCTGAAGAACGTCTACCTCTAAGCCTTCCTCGCTGTCCGATGCCACATCGAACTCTTTGTTCTGAATATCGCGAAGCTTGTTGCTTAAGTGCGTAAAATCTTGTTTGAGGCTTGACAGCTCAAGGCGGAGCTGAGAGTTCTCTGTGTCGATACGTTGGCGGTCCTTCTCTAGAACTTGGAATTGCCGATCCGCCGACTGCTGGCAACACGTGATTGCATGCTTCAGCTTCTGGTTGTCCGCGTGCATGGTCTTGACCTGGGCTTGCATGACAGCCAACATCTCCTCACGCACGCGCTCCATCGCCTTCAAGCGGTCGATCTCTTTGTCAGCTTTGGCTTTCGCCATCTCCATTTCGCGAAAACACTCTTGCTCACTCTCCGTCTTCACGAGCATTTCACGATTGGCCTCCTTCAAAACTTGTAGCTCGGAACTGAGCATCTCCGCGGTCTCTTTAAGCCACACCCGCTCCTCCTCCAACTCGCACACGAGTCGGGAGCTTTGCTGTTGCGCTTGAACTGCACTCTGGAGCTCGATCCGCAGCTGCTGCACAACTTCAGCATCCACCTCACCACTTTCGTCTTCGCGAAGGACATGACGAAGCATTTGGTCTGCTTCTGCATCGCGCTGCGCCTGCTCTGCTCGAGCTGCCACCTGCTGCAACGCCTGTACCTGCTGCATCAGCATGGTGATCGTCTGCGTAGCTTGGTCCATGTCGACGTCCTGCTCTTGGAGTAGTTGATCCCGATCCTCCAGCTCGCTGCGCAGCCGAGCAAGTTGCTTATCGTGCTCCTCATCAGGTGCCTTGCTCGGTTGCAGCACTTGCGCTTCCAGCTCCTCGATGCGCTGCTGCTGCTCCTGCGTCTGATGTTGTAGCCGTTGGATCTCTGCATCTTGCGCTTGTACCCGCTCGGCGTTAGCGAGGAAGCGCCTGTGCAATGAGGACATGCCGCTGCTGTCGTCGTCGAGCTTGCTGGCGCGTTCTTGGGTTGTTGTGCTCATCACGGGGAAAAGACGACAAGCTGGTTGAGCTGCTGAGTGGGGAATGCGGAGTGCGGAACATGGAGTGCGGAATCCGACTTCAAGTTGAAGTGACAATCACTCTGACTTTGGTTGAAGTTGACCCGCCACTCCCAAATGTCACTATTTGTGTCACTCAGACGAGGACCATTGTAAAAAAAACATGACGGCGCGAGTATGGCGGCGGTTCTGCTTGGCTCGACGGGCACCGGCGCTTAAGTCATCCCGGCCTGGCGTGCCGCTGCACAGATGTCTTTCGAGCTACGCCGAAGCTGCATTCCCCGTGTCCAGTACCAGCCGGGAGAAGGGCCTCGCGTTCGAGGCGCAGGTGGTGACACTCATGCGGTCGCTCAACTGCGAATTGCTGGCCACGCAGCAGTCCCAGGACGGAGGCATCGACCACCAGGTTCGCAGTGCAGCTTTGTCAAGTGACTCTGTAAGTTGCTGCT
Organism: Phytophthora melonis; assembly: GCA_024211575.1. NCBI lineage: Eukaryota > Oomycota > Peronosporomycetes > Peronosporales > Peronosporaceae > Phytophthora > Phytophthora melonis. The sequence continues at coordinate 3,368,012 of JAMXKT010000038.1, read as the reverse complement.
AGTGGCGTGGTGGCTGAGTGATTTTCTGCTCGTTGTCTTCTTCTTCTTCTTCTTCTTCTGCGGCTGCTGCTGCTGTAGGGCTCGTGGACACTGCCGGACCTGGAGGTGGAGGTCGTGACGCAGTGCAAGAACGAGAGCAAGCCGGTGGGCGTCCATTACGTGCGCGAGTTCCACGGCGTGCTGAGCTTCCTCTCGCCCACCACTGTGGGGCTCTTCGCCTCGGCATCAGGTTACAGCATCTACGCGCAGCGGTTCTTCCTGCGCATGACCCACCCAGCCATCCTGTGCACTGTGGACTCAGACTCGGGCCGCATGACATCCTTCTTGCTAAACGACCGCGCGCAAACGCTACTGCCCAAGCTCACCGTCGGCTCGCTGTTCGTAAACCAGGAGCATGCGCTCGTGCTCACCTACGGCGACCGGGTGCTCGGCTGAGCTCTACAGTATACGCCCAGTCCACTGAATTCTTTTCACGTCCATTCAATAGAGCCGCCCCCCACCGATAACTGGAGCGCGTAATCGATCCACGCGTTGCATCGCTCCACGACGCAGCGGCGGAGTCGCCGAATCTGGTGAGCTCGTCGATCCTTAATCGCGACTGACACGGTACAGCGTCCGGTGGCGGAACTAAAGTGCGCTGCTACTGGCCAAAATCCCTATTAAAATTCCGTCATTGGCCAATACTCAATGTTACTCACGCAACACAGCAGGCTCACTCACATCTCCAACGGCCATCGTCGGCGCCGATCGCTCTCGCCCCGATCCGCGGCTGGCCGCCCACTACCTCGAGCCTCCTCAGTCCCATGGCGGCGTCGCTGGACCTTGCTAGTCTGCAGTCCATGGCGCATACACTCCGCAGCAGCTTCCTGAGCCAGGCGCTTGTACTGCTGCTGATCGTGCTGGTGCTGCGCTACGTGGCCGCGTCCTGGCGCGCCGGCTTGGCGCCATACGAGGTGCAGATGTGCCCGCCCATCAACCCGCACGTGCACTACCGCTACGGCGTCTCGCAGATGCAGGGTAGGCGGCCGTATATGGAGGACCGCCACACGGCCATGGCGGACCTCAACGGCGACCCGAAGCAGAGCTTCTACGGCATCTTCGACGGCCACGGAGGTGACGGCGCTGCAAAGTACGGACTGCAACACTGTAGCAGTAGTGCTAGACAGGGCTGAATCTTGATGCTGATGACTATTGTGGTGCAGTTATTGTGTGCAGGCCATGTGCCAGAATGTGATCCGAGAGCCGACAATCAACAAGGAGCCGGTGGAAGCGCTCAAGAACGGATTCCTGCGCACCGACCAAGAGGTTGGCTGAACTATTGTTTTTAGTTTTTGATAAGGGTGGGGATAATAGACTAACGTGTTGGGGTGGTTGTTGGTACAACAGTACTTGCAGATCGCGAACCGCAAGAACTCCGAGGACGGAACGACGGCCGTTGTAGTGCTGACGCAGGGCGACGAGATCTTTGTGGCACATACGGGCGACTCTCGCGCTGTATTGGTGCATCGCAGTGGCAAGGTGTCGGTGCTGACGTCGGACCACAAACCGAACCGGCCGGACGAACGTCGCCGGATCCAAGAGCTCGGAGGATCCGTGGTGTTCTGGGGCGTATGGCGCGTTGAGGGCATTCTTGCAGTGTCGCGCGCTATTGGCGACCGCATGCTGAAGCCTTTCGTTGTGGCAGAGCCTGAGGTGAAGAAGTTTACGCGCACGGAAACGGATCGCTACGTGGTCCTAGCAAGTGATGGAGTGTGGGACACCGTTTCCAACGATGACGCAGCACAACTGGTGCTCAAGTACGAAGACCCGCAGACTGCAGCACAGCGCATCATGGAGGAGGCCTACGCGCGCGGAAGCATGGACAACATCTGCGTCATGGTCATTGACTTGAGAGCGTAAGTGCAGCCCTTGTTGCGTCCGTGTCTCTGTCTGGAGCGAGATCTTAATCGTTTGTGTGGATTGGTGGCATGGGAATATGTTCAGGGAAAAGAACGAGTGCTCAGCAAAAGACGCATAATTTGCCTACATAGCGGTCTTGGTGATAGAACAAGAAGAGAGCAAGTTGTGGATAATGACGATGCAACCACCAGGTGCAAATACTCGCTGGTTTGCAGCTCGTGACACCCCGCGCCCGCGTTTGCCTCAAACTAAAGTGATGACCAGGTTCGGTGAACAAGCAGCACTTCACTCAAGCCAAGTCCCAGGAAGAAATGCCAATAGATAAGTCCTCATATTTCGAGCAGTAGCAGTGAGTAACCTATGCAACTGGGTTGTCTGCCTAACAGAGACTGTTTCCCTCACTTGAACGTCGGAGGCGAGGGTTTGCACAGCTCCTTGCGGAACTGGGGCTTCACCACGGGGTCCATGTTGGCCGAGCTGTCAGTAACGTAGCGCACCTTCACGAGCGCTTCACCTTCATTCGTCCAGCGTTCGCGATGCTTCTGGAGCTCCTCACCGCGCATCGTTCGTCCCTTTAGCTCACGTGGTGCTGCAAACTCCGTCGGCTGACTCGAGTTATTGTACGCGGACTGCGAGATTGACTGCCACGTCGACGAGCCTCTCGTCTTGTCAGGGCCAACAAGTTCATGGTAGTTGAATTTGGACGCATCGTTTGGATTGTGAAGGCCCGCACCAAACTCCGGCACTTTGATTCGCGCACCCTGCTGCATCTGAACGCGTGTATTGCTGCTGTAGTTGACACCGCCATCCCGTACATCCTTCACGGCGCCAGGGCGATACGCCTCCTCCACGAAGTTGCCCACGAGGGTCTTGCACTCGTACGACCGCTTGCCTCCGCGAAGGATGTTCGAGCCACCGCCTCCCAACATTCTGCAGATACTAGCGTAGTATAGATTATCAAATGAGAACGAAATGCCAGCGGAAGTTCCAACACAGCAGTCCGCTGCCATATTTATCCGCGTTCTTATCAACGTCATGAAAGGCAAAAATGGCTTGCCCATCCATACCAGGGTGCATTGTGTGAAATGAGATGCAAGACTAATTGAGACCAACAGGCCTAAATTCTCATCGCTTGATTAGTTACATGGGCAAAGAGCAGTGCTGGCACCTTGATCGACGATGAAAGCGGTACTGAAGAGTACGAGTTGGCCAGGGCCGCAATGCTGACGGCAAAGGAATTCGTAGCTTGTAGTAATTCACCATGGGCCTCGAGCCTTGCGCCGCTCCAGCAATTGACGAGTCGACATCCGTCCAAAGCGCACAACCACCGGACGCGGCGCCTCTCGTAACCGATAGAGCACGCGCGAGAGTCCGAGGCCGCTCACCTCCTGCCCGTTCACGGCGAGGATGACCACGCCACTTTGAATCTCCGGATACCGCTTCGCCTCGGACCCTTCGAAGCACTCCTTGACGATCGCAAACTGCTTGGTCTCGTCCGCGCCAAGCTTCATACCAATCGCCTGCTGCTTGAATACAATATCGAATACATTCTCCATCCCGTCCAGCGCGTTCTGCGGGCGAGGAACCGACGGTGACGGGACCGTGGGCACCTGCTGCACCGGGCTTGACGGCGCAGGGATCCGCTGAGGTCCGGCACTGTACTCGTTGGTCAGTGACGACCGCGTCGGGTACGCCGGCACGTCCTCCACGCTGCTGTCCGATCCCGAGTCCGAGAAGCCGCTGGGGTCGTGCTCCGGCGGATACACAGGCGACGATGGCACTGTCGCTCGCCTCGCTGCAGTATTGTTGTTGTTGTCTCTGGACGACTGTACGTACATACTGCTAGACGTGGGCCCGCGCGCCCCATGAGTACGCACCGGTGGCGCAGCATACCGTCCATTCACTGCTGTAGCTGCCGGCTGCGGTTGGGAGCGGTGGTCCTGGTCATAGTTGCCCATGACGTACGTGTGCAGTAGTGAGAGGAAGGCGTCCTGGTCCTGCTTCTGCTTGCGCTGCGCCGCCGACACGGGCGTGCGCTTCCCAATGAGCGTGAAGGCGTAGAGCTGCTGGAAGAAGAGGCCGTTCGACGAGTCGATCTTGTCGGACGAGAGCTGCAGCCCGCCCGGGTACGAGCGCAGCCACGGGAACATGGCGCTGCTGTAGGACGTGTCGGGCGTCTGCAGCAGCGTACGCGCGTCCACCACGTCCATGGCGGAGATGCTGCTACCGATGGACGCCTCCAGGTCGACCACCTGGCGACTCGTGCGGTTGAAGAGCACCTCCAGCTCGTCCTCAGGCGGCGTGTGCTTCTGGCCCGAGCGCTGGATGGTCTTGGCCTGCATCAGCAGCCACTTGGCCGGCTGCCGCGGGTCGCACGGGATGTCGTACGTCTGCGTGCGCACGAACAGTCTGCCATGCAGTAGGTAGGAGATTGATCAGTTGGTGGTGGAATTAGAGGCGCTTTCCCCTCGCGCGCGCTTGGACGCGGAGGGTACACGCGGGTGCGCGGGCGTCTAATGCACGTACCTGACGGTCAAACTCTCGCCCATGGTGTCCCTGTGCTTGGCGCGGCGGCTTCAATTGGCGCTGTAGCTCGTACGCTGCGGCTCGGAATGGCAAGTGAGAGAAGCCACAGCGGATATAAAAGTAAAAAGTGATTTTTAGGAATGACTGCGGGTTTGTATGCACAGGTGAAGAGAAAATCCAATTAGACATGCGTTTCGACAGGTCTGATTTGGTGGTGTCTGTATTGATAGGGTGAAATTTTAGGAATCCAATATGCCCCTGAATAGGATCTAGTTGCCGCGGTCGTTTTTCGGCCGAGAGCCTCTCTACAGCACTCTTCTACAACTTCTAGTGGAGCCCGCTGCATGAGCTTCGAGGAAAAACGCCAATAGTGGTGGTTGACTTTCATTGCGACGCGTTGCTCTACCCTTTCCCGTTTGCGCGGGAGAGATAGCTGTAAGTAACTTTAGTGAAAGGCATAACGATCGCTGGGCATTGTATCTTGCTGGCGCACCTGTACGTCGTGTATACATGTGTGCTAGGCAAAAATCTCGCCTAATCACCGACTTCAGTTGGCGAGGTTTGAGTGTCGATGCCAAACTGATAAGTGGCGATAGTGACGTGCAACGAACGTGCTGGCCGTCCTCGCAGTGGACAACACATATATCTGCTTGTTGACAAACTGTAACCTAGTTAACCTTCGTACGCTTCGCCATATCCAACGCGCCAAGATCTAAAATACGACCCCACTTCCACTTGTGGCTTGTGAATTGAGCGATCCATCAACTAGCTAGGCCAGCCCGAATTGGAGTTTTTGACTTGCCGTTTGCCGCAAGCCCCCGTCATTTACATGGACAAACTTGTCGGGAGGCACGTCGTTGCTTCAGACGTCGTCTCGTGGCAATTCCAGAGACTGTATAAATACCAGCTTGCTAACCAGGGGCGTGCAACTTGCTTTGCTACCGATCGTTGATTGGTTAAAAATAGCTGACTTAGAAATGGGGAAGCACAGCAACAACGAGAGCTTAGCAGCAAGTTGCTGCTACGTGTATGCTCTGTCCGTAAGTGATACAATACACCGTGAGTGCATGCGGTGTCGTGGATCAGAACATTTGATAAGAAATCTGATACACTAAAAGTTCTTGTAAATCCTCTGTTTCCTTTTATTTTCACATGTCTTCTCATTTTTCTTGCCGTGATATATATATGCAAGCGGAGAGCCGATGGCCACAACCTCAAGTCAACCCGATGAGGGCCGTATACACGCTCCTAGCTGCAGTGTTGCCTTTATAAGTCGTCGCAGCGACCAAAAGTGCTTGGCGTCCCAGTGTTCGAGTCGCCCGGCGATCCGGCGTTGATGTTACCGCGCGGCTGCCGCTTTGTGTCAGCACCACTAGCCACAGAGCTCACGCACCACTTTGTCCTTTACCCTGCAGGCGGTTTTGGTGGCCTGGGTGCAGGGGCCCCATTGCTGCGAATGGAGCCTGCTACGATCTATTACTATTAGCGCGCAGAGAAACCCAGACTATTGCACCCGGTTCGTACAAAGGCACGCGTGTAGAAGCTGCTGATGCCGTAAAGTTAGCCCTGATGCATGCAAGGCTGATACACTACAGCATGAATGTGACGCCCTTCATTTTGATTTTTTGCAACTCATGGTACTACGTCGTTTTGCAACCTCACTTGACTTTTGTATGGCGTAGGGTTGCAAAACTGAACAGTATTTGCTACTCGGTGCGCTACGAAAGTTGTAAACGACACCCAGCTGTTATCAGCCAAAATCCTTGTCGATACCATGCATCTGGCCAATCACAGGCCGCAGATCGCCAGAAATACTACCCGGGTTGCAAATGGCCGGTAATGTTTAGGTGCGGCTCCAGGACAGTCTTGAGCTTGCCCGAGCGAAGCAAGAACGCGTACAGATCTGCGACTGGCAGAACGTTGGCGGGGCCACTTACGCAAGCAACGTGCTGAGCCCACGGGTGTCAGCTCAAGAACCCTGAAGCTTGGTCACGATCCGACACATTTCTTCATTAGTCATGAGTCTTGTGGCGAGTCATGTATAGTCTCAACTGTAAGAACCTCCCGACCTGCATAAAACAAGAAAGGAAATCATCATATTGGCGTAGAACTCAACGTGTCAAGGATGGCTTTGGAGTGATAAGTGCATGGTGTATCGTATCGGCACTTTCGTTTCACAATGATGGATTTGGGGACAGCTCACGCCGTGAAACTACGTAATGTACTCCTGGTCGGAGTTCACTGCTGCAGCCAAGCGAACTTGAACGAGTAGTCGTAGCCTACACCAACAGCGCCAGCCTCAAGAGTTAAAGCTATTGGTGGTATGCAGCAAAAACCGTGCCATACCAACGTACCTGAGTGCTGCAGAGAAGCCTGGACGTTGTAGTAAACCCAAAACACCAATTTCAGCTGCACCCCACTGCACTGCTTCTCGAGCACGTACGCGAGTTGGTGAATCGGAGAAAGTCCCAGTAGGCAACGCAGCACGAAAAATAAGACAAAAAGCGAAGCGAGCTGAAGCGAACTGTAGAAGAGGACGCCTTCCAGTGTGTGGAGAAGTTGGTCGTGGTTGATGCCGTGCAGCTGGACGTAGTAGTCGCGATTCGGCAGGTGGTACATGCCGTACAGGTAAATCGCTGCGAAGAAATTCCACAACATCTTATCGTTAGACAAAAGGTTCCCCAGCTTGGTTCCGTCATAACGTCATAACGGGTTAATGCTTACAGTAGACGAGCGGAATGATGACCTCGACGTAGTTCAGCAACAGGAGGAATTCCGCTGCATACAGCAGTCGTTGGACTTTATCCGTGTATCTGGTCGGAGAAGTTGCACCGCTACTTGCTGCCGGATGAACTCGACCTCGTCCGAGTATCCGTTCGGCGGAAAACCGACGAATCGGGTTGAAGCTCTTTGCCATGACTTTAACTGACGATTTCACCTCGCATGGCGCCGGGCACAGACTGCCAGTAGGTGTCACCAGCGTAGCGTGGGGTTCACCAGATGAACGAGTTGACGTGGTCCCTGGTTTTACGTCGTTGGACAATATCAAACCCGCCCGATCCAACGTCGTTAGTCTGGCGCTGGAGGACTTGGTGCCTAGACTTCCTCGCTTGCGGAAACTGTCCCAGCTGCTCTCGTGTTCAATTCGTCGCTCCAATTCTTTCAAAAAGCGACGTGCATTTCCTACGTTACGCAGCGCGAATGCCATCATAAAGGCGTCGAAAACCATAATCTCCAGCGTCACCCAGCCAGAGGGTGAGTTCAGCATGCAGTAGGAGAGAAAGAGGGCGTTGAAGACTTCCACGTTGAACACGACGACCTCAGGGATCTGGTCCTTGAGATGAACCACCGATCGGGCAATGATATTCTTCATAATGAGTTTTATGACGGGCAGCAGCAGCGCAAATGCGGTCTTGCCCTTCGTCGACAGCGTTGTATACACGTAGTAGTACACCGGATACGTAAACAGCAGCGCTACTTCGCACATCCAGAGCTTCACTGCGTTGACGAACATCGCACGGGAGCCCGGTGTCAGCTTGAACTTCGATTTCCATTCAATAATCAGAGAGACCAGAACTAGTGTCGCCCATGCTGGCGCTAGAACAATTGATGAGAACGGCAGTGGAAAGCCGATTCGCCGCGAAAGTCCGTAAGAAATACCAACACTAAGCCCTGCTATCACCACCGTGTTTATGATGACCCGCTTCAGAGGATACGGAAGCGCAGGAACGCTGAGCCGGAATTGGTGGGTGAGCAGGAAGGTAATCACTAGAAACGTGTAGAATGACCGCACGAAGTACATTGAGTTCCCACTGACACCTGCAGACGGGTTGTCAAGCGGTAGGAAATCCACGAGTACTGTCACGACCAAACACGGCATCGGGGTGATCAACAGAATGGCGACCACCCGGAGCCAACTGGTACGATTCGCGTATCGAGTCAACTCGATCACACGCTGAGGCGAATGGCTGCCGTGCATCTCCACTTGCGTAGCGTGCCAGACCATGGCTAGAAGACGACACGCAGACCCCATTGGAGCTTCAACCAGCGGGGCGATAAAGAAAATGGGAGCTGAGTCTTGTTTAGATCTGCAAATACCTGGGACGGCACCTATCAATGTTTCAGGGCTACTTTTGTCGACTAGTACAGTACGCTGACTTTCTCATCCCGCAAACTGAAGGACGACATAAGTTAATGTAGCGGTTTCGTGAGAGCCCAAACCTGCAGGATTAATTAGCTGCATTTCTTCAGGTGCGAGCTCTAGAGTGGCAGCCTTTTGCCCTCCTGGTCGTTGAAATATTGTTCTCTCGGTTGAATTCTCACAAAATGTACCTCGTGCAGCAAATTTAGCTTACACGCAATTGCGCTTATGGGTCTAATTGACTGTTTGTAGTATGGGAGTTAACCCAGGGTACACGATAAGTATTCTGCAAGGGATTTTACATGCAAAGCATGCAAAATCGGTCTGAACATACTTGTACGCATTACAACAGATAGCTGAAGTGTGTTAGTGGTGACGTCCGCACCGAGTACTCTAATAGGGGATTTCAATGAGTAATTCTTCAAACAATGAGCCCAAGGAATATTCAACGACCCCTAAGATCATCATCGACATCATTGGAGGTTGATGCCGCTGTAATCAAAGGACACCTTGTTGTCCACATTGACGCAGCCCAATCAGAATGCAATCCCGGTATCACCTGAAGTACATGTATTGAAGACTTTGTGCACTTTACATTCACACTACTTAAGGTATCTTATGTTACTTCGAAGTATTTTATTTGTGGTTCACCCACTCGCTTTAGTTATTCCCCCAGTCATAAACTTGAAGATCTCATGGATGGCGGCAAAACCTACGACCTTGGTGGGTCATGTGGTTCTGACACGGCTGCTTGCAGATTGTATGAGCTGAACGTTAAATAGTAAACGGTAAGAAAACGCATGGTGTGTTCGAGTGCAAGGAGTCTTCATTGATCCTTCCGACTTTTAGCTACCGTACGCCTTAACTAGTTAGTCTTGATCTCATTGCTCCTTCTACTCGTGGACGTCTGCAAGGTCCCGGGTGCGAGCTTGTAGTCGACTACTCGCTGTCCTCGCTAAACACCATTGCCAGCTTCGCCTGCCTCAGCTCCTTGTCGATCGCCAAATTCTGGACGTACTGCTGGATAAGCTGGTCCACCAGTGTGCGCTTCTCGAAAGCGTGCTGCCTAAGAAGCTTGTGCTTCTCCTGTCCATGCTCCAGGTGAATTTTGTGCTTCACCTCAGCGAGCTGCTGGGCGAGCTTGTGCTTGCGATCTGGTGGCTGGATTCACAAACTCGGAGCTTCAACTGAGAACCCCGTTGATTGCCAGAGATCTGGCGACTGCGCAACTCTACAGGGGAGAGGAAGGTCTTCAGGAAGGTTTTCAGGAAGGTTTTCAGGAAGGTTTTCCGGAAGGCTTTACACAATGTGTACTTATTCATACTGGGTCCATCATGGACCGCAGCGAATCAATTATGTTGGGCAGCTCGAGCTCAATACAATGTACTCTAAAATAGGCGCTCGGTGATAACTAAGAACGCAGAGCACCAGCGTTACTTGGCCCTATAGTTGGCTGAGTGCCGCAGCGACAACGACAACTCTCCATCTATGGTCTTGCGCGTGATGAAGACTCGCGTTCACGCTCACACACCGGCAGCAGACGGGATTTCGACGCGGCCACAGCACAAACGTCGTTTTTTCGCCTTTTCACAGTTGTGGCACAAGGCTGCTGCAGCATGGAATCGCTGTCAGATCGGCCACCGGAGTCACTACTCCGTCGAGCGAGTGTTCGCTCTGGACGAGTACATCCAGCGTACCTCCTTCTCTCGCGCGTTGGCTGTGTGCTTCTTGACCCCGATTCCGGCCACAGCGGCGGCTTTACTTATTGACTGCATCCCGCTGCGCTCACCCTCAGAGGGCTGGGATGCTAACTACATGCTCTGGATCCGCGTGTTTATGGCGATGTCCGTTGTCTCAATCGGAATGGTGCTGCAAGTGAAAGGAGCTGTTGCGAAGAAGACCGTCTCGAATGCAGCAGCAGCCCGCATCTCCTTGAGCTCCGGTTTCGTGTATATGGCCTTGTCCATCGCGGTCGCTGCAACGATAAAATTCCCCATTCCGTTCGGATGGGTGCTCATGGTCGGGCCGTACATCGCGGTTTTCTCGACAACGACCGCTCTCTCTATTGGAATTTCCGAGCTAAAGAAGTCGGCAATTCTACAAAAACAATTGTTCACGCTGCTGATTATCATGTTTGCTCAGGGACTTGTGGCTATAGCGTATCCCATCTTCAACGCCATCTTCATCCGCCTGTCAGGAATTACTCAGACGGTTTTCGTCTTTGTGATGCCACTGATCAAGTTTACCACAAAGCAGATCATCGCTAGCTCGGCAAAGAGTCTTCACGAGTTCGTGGGTCCGATCGTGGTCTTCTCGGTGGACGTCTTCAATGTGTTTTACGTCGCCATTTGCATGCAAATGGCAACGTCGACGACCACCGCGTTGATATTCATTGCATCCGACAGCTTTCACGTCGTGTTGGCTCTGCGCGATATTTTCCACCACCAGAGCGTAGGTCTAGCCCGATCTATCGAGAGCAGAGTGCTCGATAAGCCGCCCACCGCGTTTTTAAGAGATCTACATACCTCGATCATCACAATATTCCGATCCCAAGAGACAACAAGGCCATCCCAGCGGATTCGAGTCATTTCACCTTTCCCGCTCCAACTCTCTCGCGAAAATAGGGACTTTGTGGAAAGCCTGCAGCAAGCACGAGCGTCTTCTTGCCCACCCTCCTCCGCTGTTATCAACCTTCCGTTGAAGTCGGGCGCCAAGGGATCGAACGCTGGCGAGAAGAAAACCGCTGGGGGAAACCGCATTGCGGTGGCAGCCAAGCTGGATCTGCCGACTTTGATACCCGAAAGTGAAAACAAACTTCACGATGCCAACGGATTGACAAAACTGCGAGTTGAATCGGATCAATTGCCGCGGAAGCAGCAGGAACCACCTAGTTTTGCTCCTTCATCTACGACAATTGACAGGGCACTACACGCGAATCCAAACGAAGCAGCTGTGCACAAAGCGCTACAGGCACTATTCCACTCAGAGTACGTGCTTCTGGCCGAGTACATTGAATTTGTGCTGCCAGTACTCTATTCGTTGTACCTCTCGGCGCTCTTCCACCTACCAATTGCAGCGTATTACCCGCACACGGAATCGCTGACAGAGCAGAAACTTGCGCAGACGGTGGCGAGTAACCTGGTTTTCGCGGCCGTGGAGTTTGTGGCATTCATGGGCCTCGTCGTTGCATTGAAGCGGAAGTTTGGGTTCTCGCCCCTGTATCAACTGGCGTTCGTGCTCGAGGCGCAGTTTTGTACCATCCAGGGGCATTTAATCGTGTGGAACTTTTACATTCTGCACCTCCGCTTGCAGCATTACGGTACGGTGCGGTACGCGTTGCAGTTGCTGTTGCATGGGTCCGGATCGATTGGTGAAGTTCTCGGTCGACTAACCACTTTTGCTTGCTGCAGGTGTCGACTTTGATGCGCCGTTCACCTAACAACATTTATTTATTTATTATTTAATGGCGGGGGAGTTGAAGTGCATGATCTCTCTCTCTTCTCATTGGTTCGTTCAAAATCTATAATTGCTTTGGATTGGCCATTAATCCAGAGACAAAACTTGCAATCGTCCAGCATGGCGCAGCTCTTCGCGGCGGACGACAAGTTCCCGGACGTGGTGGCGGCGCTGGAGGCGCGCGGGTGGAGGCGCCTGCCGTTCGTGGGCTGCCCCAAGTTCGACCTCAAGTGGACCAACTACTCGAAGATCGCGTGGCGCCGCGTGACGCCGTCGCAGGTGGTCAACCACCTGCAGCATTCCGTGCTCTTCTCGCAGAAGGACCTTTTTGCGGACCTACTGTACGCCCACGCAGCTGCGCAGCGAGACGCAGGAGGACAATGTCAAGTGGACAGTTGTTTCCCCCGCACATTCGACTGCAGCCGACCACGGGACCGAATTCTATTGCAGCGCTGGTTCGTCTACAGTCAGGCGGTCGCTGAGCTCAAGCAGAGTCGCTGTAGTGGCTCTACGGCTCAACTGGGGGCTGCATTGAGGCTGGTGAGGGCTGTTCTCGGGGATGGTACGTTCTTTAAGAGGTGGAGAGAGGACGGGGTTGACTCTGAGTGGCGGAAGGTTTCTAGAGAGGGGGACGAGGAGTCGGCTGACTGCAGTAGGCAAGAGGTCGAGGACATTTTGAAGGAGCTGGAGCGGCGAGACCCGCAGTTCCATGCGGTGGGCAGTGGTGCGGCCACTGTGTGGATCTGCAAGCCGTCGAATCTGTCACAAGGGCGAGGAATTGTGCTGTGTAGCTCGCTGCAGGAGATCGAGGATATTATTGAGCAAGCAGAACAGGAAAAGTTAGAGGGTGGGGCGGAAGGGAAGGCGACGAACAAGTGGGTTGTGCAGAAGTACATTGAGCGACCGCTCTTGCTGCAGAACGGTCGCAAGTTTGATATCCGCCAGTGGGTGCTGGTGACTGAGCTCGAGCCGAAGCCGCTTGCGTTCTGGTTCTACAGAAGCTACTTGCGCTTTTGTGCTCGGAGGTTTGAGCTGAAACGACTACAGGATCGGTTCACTCACTTGAGCAACTATTCCGTTCAGCAACACTTCGTACCGAATCACGTATCCGATGGGATCGAAGCGAGCCCAGATGCAGATACTGCGAGCGGCAGCACACAGGAGGAGAGCGTGGATGTGTTTGAGCCAATGTGGTCCTCGGAGCAGTTTAGTGACCTTCTCAGGTCAGTGTTGCCTGTCGTTCTATCTACTTGATGTGCTGCATTCGAATTGTCATTTATTCCGTGCTGCACTGACGGACGCATTCACAGGCAAGAGCACGGGAGAGATGTGTGGACAGACACAATTTTGCCACAAATGCAGAGCACTGCTCGCCTTGCGCTGGATGCCGTAGTACCGAAGCTGAAAGTCGTTGGTGTAAGTTTTTGCGGTTGCGGGCAGATTGAATTGATGTCCTCTTTTGACAAGGCTGCTGTTGAATTTAGAGAGGCTTTGAATGGCTTGGCTTCGACTTCCTAGTGGACGAAACCCTCCATGTCTGGTTGCTCGAGGTGAACGTGAGTCCTGATGTCAGTCACAGCACCGACGTCACAGCCGAGTTAGCACCCAAGGCTACGACTGACGCGCTAAACGGTGCGTTATGGGCTTGTCGATCACCATTAATTGCTGAGCCGTCCGCCTTACATTACTTTATTTTGCAGTGGTGTTGGACCCAGACACCTCACGAACTCCTGACAACGGGTGGTTACCATTCGAACTCAGCTGAGTCAAATGCAACCATCGATGGAGACCATTATCGAGAGATTCTTTCTCACAGGTTCCTTACGTCACTAAGCCATGAAGTCACCGCCATTGGGCACTTGACGCTCGTTTGGCGTTCTTCCGAAGTGCATCGGTTCTCAGTCGATCAGCTTCAAGCTGTGCTGTCTCGTTGAGTAGCCACATGAAGCCCGTGGTTGGGCTGAGTGTAGGGGGCGGGAGCACGGCGCGGCGCTGATCAGGTCCAGCATCGGCTGCCACAGCCAGCTCCAAAACGTCTCGCAGCAGTCGACTCTTCATGTTGCGATCTTCTCGCGTGGTGGTCGAGAGCGACGGAGACGCGTTCACTTCCACAAGCCACGGCTTGAGGTTCTCGTCCACGATGATGTCGTAGCCATAGCACTCGAAGCAGTGCGGGTCGTTGATGATGACGTTCTGCACGGCCCTCAACGCGTGCAGCATGACTGCGTGGATGTCTCGCAGTAGCTTGTCCCCAGTCCCGCGACCGCGCGTAGCCTCCACGTAGAGACAGAGGTTGGCCACGCTCCACTTGCCTCCGTGGTTGCTGTTGTAGTCCTCGTTGTTCTTCTGGACGGCGACGTTCGTGAGGTGCATGAAGGGGTTGTCCATGTCGTCGGCCGCGGCCGAGTATTTCACGTTGCAGAAGCGAGCGAAGCCCTCGCGATACACGAGCGCCTGCATGGGGCGGTACGACAGCACCAGCACGTACATGCGCAGATCGAACTTCTTGCCCCCGACCAGCAGCGGGTTCTCAATGTAGCGAGACACGACGTATCCCTCTTTGATCGGCATGTTGGTCCACCGCTGGTTGGCCCACTTCTTGGTCTGCGAGAGCTTGTTGATGATGAAGATGCCCTTGCCCTGCGCCTTGGAGCAAGGCTTCATGATCCACATGACGTTCGGGTTGCGGCGGAACTCCTCCACGAACAGCGAGTAGTCTGCGGGCAGCGTGTACGTTGTGGGCAGGAAGTCGAGCGCTTCAGTGGACGACACAGACGGCGATGCACCCGGAGCGGACGCTGGATCTGGCGCTGCATTTGATGCGGCGCTTGTGGCCGCGTTCGCGAGCATCTCCTTCTTGTAGCGCTTGATGTTCTTGACCATGAGGTCTTTGCGCGTGAGCTCGTAGTGGTTGGGGAAGTGGTTGACGTACTGGCCGTCCACCAGCCGCACCCCGTTCTCCGGGTTGAACATGCTCTTGATCGTGGGCTTGTTGGCCCAGTAGATGTTCCAGTCGTCCCCTTCGGTCTTGGTCCAGCCGCGACGCTCGGAGTTCCACACCACGACGTTCTTCTCGGAGTCCACGCGCCATCGGAACTTGCCGGTTGTTCCGGCATTGCCACCGGCACCGGTCGAGTAGGACGTAGATGAGGAGGACGCAGTTGAACCACCAGAGATCGCCGTAGCTGGGGTCGAAGCCCTAGTAGTCATGGTAGGGTATTCTACTACTACTATGCCGAGTTGGTGGTACAGGATGTGCGACCGTTCATGTGCTACGTCGTTCACGAAGATCGAGAGCACTTGTCATTATCGAGGCAATTGTCTGGCAAAGAAATATATATATTCACTAGTTTTTTCTGCTATATACACATGAATTGCCCATATCGTCTCTCGTCTTCAGATGTCACCCATGGGCAGCTCAGCACCACTCGTCTCCGATGATGCTGGAGAGCAGGACAGCGAGGCAGCGAGCGCCGCCTTGTCGTCCATCGATGCCAGCTCAGACGTCTCGGACATTGAATCGGGCGAGCGGCTCTTGTGGCTGCCACTACGAAGCTGGCGTCCGCGGCGCCTCATGGTCGAGTAGTAGCGGTTCTTGACGGCGTTGTCCGTCCGCCCAGGCAGAAGTCGAGCAATGTCCGCCCAGCGGTTCCCGATGCGATCGCGAGTGTTGAAGATGAGCTGGTCCTCCTCCTCCGTCCAGGCCTCCTTGTTCACTGCCGGGCTCAAGTGGTTCACCCACCGCTCACGACACTGCTTGCCGCACCGACCTGGAAGGAGCCGCGCGATCGCCGACCAGTCATTCGCTCCTGTGGTCTGAACAGCCAGCTCCAGCGCACCATCTTCATCAGGACTCCACTGACGCTTGCTCAGTCTACTGTTGGGCGTACCTGCACTCGTCGCGGAGACCTTGGCTCGCTTGCAGTGCGGCGACATCGACTCCTTCACTAACAGCGTCGGGTCGTGTGCTGCCGGTGAGATCAGTGCTGCCGCCGTGACTTGCATCTGTCGAGCCGCTTCGTCGTCATCTTCAGCTGCGCGTTTCATGGCGGCAGCTCTGTGCCCGGGCGAGACGGACGTCGGACTCACGCCCATGAACCCTCGGGCAGCAAACCTCGGCGACACTCCGCGGTAAGCCATCTCCATGCCAGCCATGGGGGACATCTGCATCATGGGCATGGACGTGACCGTCGGGATCTGCATCTGCAGCTCCACGATGTTCATGAGTCGCAGGAGGTCCTGCTGCAAGGACAGTACGCTCCTCTTCATGTACTCTCGCTCAGCCTCCCTCTCCTGCTCTCGCTGCATCAGCTGCTGCGTCAGCAGCTCCTGCGCCGCCAACCGGTCGCGTAGCTGCTGCAGCTCACTCGCTTCTTCCCCACTCTGTAGATCTGTAGCAGTGTCCGCAGCAGCGCTGCCCTTGTACTTGTGCACGAGCTCCTGCATCTTCTTGACCAGCACCTCAATGGACGACGAGGGCGACGTCACACCCAGCTCAGTACTACTCGCCTGCACCGCCGCGTCCACATCCACTGAGATGGCTGCAGAGGCTGCTGCCTCCTCCTTCTGGGCCGTGCAAGCTTCAAACCCGGCCGACAGCGTGCGAGCGGCGTCGTCCTGAGCGTCATCAGGCTCTGGAGCGCCTTGCTGCGTCTTGGTCGTGGCTCCTTCCAGCTGCTCGACCGGTTCGCTCTCTGGTTGCACTGCGCTCCGCTGCTCTTGCGTCTCCATTGCGTGGTCGCGGGCTCGAGAGCTTGGCTGTAACTTGCGCGCGTCCGGCGTAACTGGAACTGTGGGCGAGGCGTTACGGTGCCCCTTGTGCGCACGAAGCGTCGCGAGCTCAAGATACTGTATGCGTTTGTGGAGGTCGATCTATGCGTTTCCACAGGCTGCATCCAACTCAAACAATTCTCAGAAATAAAGGACAAGAATGGCCGAGGCCGACGCCTTCATCTTCGCGGCGCTGCAGCAGAGCGGCTGGTGCGTGTGGCGGGCGATGGAGATAGCCTCAGTGTTGCTCTTTATGTTGAGCGCGCTGTGATATAATAATAATTATTTTTCACGGTGCTTTGGGGCTGAAAATTTCAGGTTGGAGCCGGCAGCGGAGGAGTCGACCTGGACGGTCGCGGAGCTCTCGTCCGACGCGTTGATCGTCGTCGTGCTCAAGTTCTTGACGCGTCTACAGGGCGCAGACGACAGCGCGACCTTCACTCTCCCGTCCGAAGACGTGCGGGCGCCCGTGGGCGTCGCGGCGAGGCACCGCGTGGGCTCCAGGCTCGCGAATATCCTCAAGGTTTGCAATACTTACTTAAGGTGTGGTATTGTTATATTTAGACTCTAACGTTATTTTTATTGGTTTGTATTAGGAGCTGGGGTATGCCGGCGACTGCGGCTACAACCACTTTCTGTATCCGAGCGAGAAGGAGACGCGGAACATTTTGTCGTGGCTCGTGGGGAAGCTGCCGAGGTCGAAGCTGGAGGAAAATGACGACGAAGACAGCAAGAGTGAAATTCCGGGTAGTGTGGGAGCGGGGGTTGATGCCGTGGGGCGGCGGGTCTCGGTCCTGGAGAAGGAGCAACTAGGGAGCATTTTCTCGAGCTGGAAGCGCGAGAAGACGCTGCATGTGCTGCCGAACGAGGAAGTCAAGGGACTGAAGGGTTTCCAGCGACTGCCGCTGCGGACGTCTCCGCTCGAGCTGCCGTGGACGCGGCCTGGGAGGTCAACGCGCAAACTTTTCGACAATTTTCCTAGTGACTCGGTCAAGCCGACGTCACTTTTGGAGGCGCTGGCTGTGGCGAAGCGTGGGTCCAGTGTCCTGCTCCGAGAAGAAGAGTTCGAAGAGGAAACTGAGGCAGAAGTGGCTGGTGTTGCATTGCAGCGAGATGAGATCGAGGCTGCACTTCAAAGTGCCAAAAGGGCCGGAGAGACTGGGTTCCTTGCTCAGGAAGAAGCTGAAACGGAGGACGATACGTTCCCAGCGATCCAACCGCAGTCGTTCCTGGCGAGTGCACTGCCGGATGTTCCGCTTACGCTGAACTCGTCGGATACTACTGTTGGCGCTGAAGCGGTTGTTGAAGGGGGTGCATCCATGGCGTCGTCGGCAGGGTCAAGCACCGTTGATTCTAGCAGAGTGGAAGGAGAGACCACCGGCCAGCAGCTAAGCGACGAGCAATCACTCGAGGAGGTTCAGAAGCAGGTTGACGATACGGAGCGTCGTATTGCTGCCATGCGAAAGGTGCTGGATCGTGAACGTGGCGAGCTCCAAGAGGTCGAGCAGCATGTCCTCGAAACTCAAGCCACTGGTCAGGAGATACAGAAGCTACTGGCCAGACAAAAGCAACTCGTCGCCATGCTCCCTCAGGCCCAAGCGAACATTGCAAAGCTGGAGGCGATTTGCCAGACAAATGAAGACAAGAAGGCGGAGCTAGCCCAGCAAATGGAGATCGCTCGTGGGCCGCTGCTCAAGGAGTACGCCGAGTTGGAAGGGCAGAAGTCGAGACGGAAGGCTCGGTGTCGACACCTCATCCGCGAGATCAAGGCCTTCCGAGCGCAGATGCAGGAGATCACCGGCGTCATTCACACGAAGATGGAGAGTATGCGGGCGCTGGAGAAGATTCAAGGGCGGCAAATGGCCAAGCTGGGCAAGAAGAAGGAAGCTGAAGGGGGCCCGATGACGCGCTACATGTACACGTCGCGGTTCATGGACATCATCAAGCAGGTGCACTAGAAGAAGCAAGACATCGCCAAGATCTTGGACGACATCAGGAGGCTGCAAAAGCAGCTGAACGCGGCGTCCGAGAAGTTGAAGCGGACCGAAGCCGTCGCAGAGGAGAAGCTCTTCAGCGCTGCGAGCAAGAGCAAAAGCTCCAGCAGCGCCAAGGCCGACGCGTACGTCGAGTGCTATCGCAATTTCGCGCAGGTACGTGAGCTGTTCGAGGAGCTCATTCTGGTCGTCGGAGACGTCGGCAAGAAAGAGAACGCCGCTCGCGACCTGCAGAACTGGATCTCGCAGCTCGAGGCGCGTGACAGCAGCAGCCACTTGGACAAGGTGCTTGCCGATCTGGAGAGCGTCCGCCTCGAGAACGGCACGCTCCAGCAAGAGCTGCGAGCACGGGTCGCGTAAGAAATCGTAGCAGATTTCGACTGGGAGTATTAGTGATAGCGATATATGTCTTGAGCGTGACTACCCGATCCTGAGCATTGAGCATTGAGCATTGAGCACTATGCGGCCGTTTCCGAGCAATGGACAGTTGGAAACGAATCCCTATTTTCAAGAGTGCCAAAGCGTCACGAAAGCCGCCGGGTCGAGTCGGCTACAGTTAGTGAAGCAGCGTAGGTAGCAACGCGATGGGGTCGGAGCGCAGGCTGGAGAGGAAGTTGCGTCGGAAGGAGGAGAAGAAGGGGCTTGTCGATGGCACGGAGATCTCCAGCAAGGTGGAGGTCGCCCCAGGTGAACTGGAGGACTCGACTGCCCCGTTGATGAAGCTTCTCCTGCATCCAATGATCCAACGGAGGCAGGTACTGACCAGGGCAAAGCGCAGCGTGTGATGCCAATCGGGGAGCTGCCGTCTCGTCAGAAACCAAAGACCACCAAGTCCCCGCGCAAGAAGAAGAAGAAGCCCGAGGAGGAGCTCGAGGCCGAGCCGGTGGAATTCCGCGTCAACGGTATCCTGGTGGACCGAGACGTGAAAGGAGGCGCGAAAAAGAACTGGATGGGCGTCTACATGGTGCTCTTCCGAACCAGCACGCCCATGGGCCAGCGAGTGGCCTTCATACTCATCGCCTTGGTGACGATCAGCGTCACAGTCGGTAAGTATTTTTCTAGTACTTCGAAGTACTTGGATTGTGCTGAACTAGTGAATACATACTAACGGTGCGTCCTCAATTAATGCAGCTGTGATGGATAGCGTCAAGGAAATTCGGTACACTAAGCTCGAGTTTTAAGCTGTGGATGCTCCGTCTAATTTGTTTCTTGCTTGTGTTCTCACGTTCAGAGACCAGATCGGCGACTATCTGCTGGCGATCGAGCTCGGCTTCACGATCCTCTTCACGATCGAGTACGGACTTCGCGTCGCCTGCCTCCGCAAGCCTGGGAAGTTCATCTTCAGCCTGTTGGGCTTCGTGGACATGTGCGCGCTCGTGCCGTCGTACGTGGGCTACATCTTCCCCGAGGCCCGACCGCTGCTCCACTTGGCCGTGCTGCGGATCTTCCGCGTGATGCGCGTGTTTCGACTGATGCGCCTCGCGCGCTTCGTGGACGCCAGCGCTGCGCTGACCGACAACATCGAGACGAACCGACGGAACATCGCCGTCTTCCTGGTCGCACTGTTCACGATCATCTTGGTGATCGGATCGGCCATGTACCTCATTGAAGGCGACCGTCAATTCGGCAACATTCCCGTGAGTCTCTACTGGACGGTGGTAACCATCACGACGGTCGGGTACGGCGATATCTCCCCACAGACGATCGTTGGGCGGATCCTCGCCACCATTGTCATGTTTGTCGGCTACGGAATCATCGCCAGTCCGACGCTGCTGAGCGCCCCACCGGCCGCACCGGCCACCTCGGAGATCGTCGATTGCCCCAAGTGCACGAAGGTGCTCGAGTGCACGCGCTGCTTCCAGAAATTCCACCAGGAGAGCGCCAATTTTTGCTGCATGTGCGCTGAGCCGCTTCGGAAGCCGGAGATCAAGGCCTTGAAGGCGAACGGGGAAGAGCGCAAGCGGACGCCGAGATCACGCGCGTCGATCACCGCTGCCGCTGCTGCTGAAAATGGGCTTCCAAAGGCGCCTGAAAGTACTGAAACCTTCCCCTTGGAAGTCGAGATGAAGCCTGCAATACCCGTTGAAGTGCCTTCTGAAGAGATGAAACCTGCGGAGCCCACTACCATGATCTGCTAACAGGATAGGAGCAGTGAATGGATTGAATACAGGTACAACGGTTCAATACAATGTAATACTTCGCGGTCGGATTCCTTTGGCTGTCTATGAAGTGGAGAGGCATTAGAGAGACTGGATGTAAGCATCATGCATTCGTGTGGAGTTAGTTATTGCTGTTCCTGGGGGTAGAAGCCTATGGAGCTAGCATGACCGGGTCTTCTTCGGTGCGGAGCATGGTGAGGGACGAGTCGAGGTTGATGACGCCTAGCAGCTTGCTGAGTCTTACTACGTAGACCTTTGTCCACGAACTCATGGCCGCGATCTTGTGTACGCGATAGAGATTCACATCCTCGCTCACCTGTGTCCGTGCAACGAGGGACTCGTTAGTCACAACTATTAGCACTTGCTGCTGTTGGAGTGACACGTTACCTGAGGCGGGTAGCTCTCCACGGGTACCGACGTAAATGTGTAGTCATGGAATGGCGGGCCTAGCTCCAACTGCACAGAAGCGACAGACAAGACCATCAGTGCTGGAAGAGTTCCAGTCTAGGGCGTTAGGGGGCTCTTCTCTCTTACCGGGCTTGATAGCGATGTAGCATCTTTGGGTTGGAAGTCAACGAGCGAGTAATCCTCGACCACGGCGCTCTTCTTCTTGTCGATGTCGAGAATCTTGGATACCAAGTGCTGGACTCTCAGGGACACGTTTGGGTCCTTGGCATCGGGCATCTGTAAGGTGGAGCAACGATCTTCAGTACAACTTATCCATATCTCTGCCCCCAAGCTTCAGTGACCCTTTTACCTGCTTCCGATGGGCTGCAATGAATCGCGCGACGGCAATTTCAAGGTCGTAGCGTCGAAGACACCCCTGCAAGACGACAAAGCAGTCGCGTGAGCATCATCGATCCACCTCTCGAAGGCAAACCATTACTATACGTACAATCAATAGCTGCGTTTCGGCGCCGTCGCACACAGGGAAGTACTCTTCCTTCTTGTGCGCGTTCTGCACGGAGGACCCCACTCGCTAGTTAAAACACCTCCGCAATCCCCTCAGTTGCATCGTTTTGAGAACTTACCAGAGCCTGGATCGCCTCCTCGTACGTCGTCTCCTTGGTGAAGAAGACAGGCACAGGACTCATGTAGTCCAGGGCGTACTTCTGACTCAGAACGTGTTCATTCAGGTCGTAGCAGACAGCGTGGAGCCCCGCCCACCCCGCCAAGACGTCGTAGATCGAAGGTGAGATGGCGCCGCAGACGAAGTACGACACGGTGCACGCCGTCATGACGGGGACCATGTGACTCAGCTGCGACGTGAGCTCGAAGAAAATCACAGCCGTCGAGACCGTCTGC
Source organism: Phytophthora melonis (assembly GCA_024211575.1). NCBI lineage: Eukaryota > Oomycota > Peronosporomycetes > Peronosporales > Peronosporaceae > Phytophthora > Phytophthora melonis. The sequence continues at coordinate 3,345,762 of JAMXKT010000038.1, read as the reverse complement.
GTGGCGGACGCGGCAAAGCAAGCAGCCCCACGACGGCGTACGTGGCGGGAGACTGCGTCGGGCTCCAGTACCTCATGAGCGTCTCGCCATAGAGCCGCCCGACGCCTGCGCCGATGGTGAACAAAGGCCCGAAGACGCCCACCGATATGGGGGCACCACACGGCAGCAGCGACGTCAGGAACTTGAGGATGATGTAGACAAAGAGCGTCACTTGAGGGTAGTCGGAGATCTGCGTCCACTGCGGGAAGCTCAAGTTCTGGTCGCGGAAGACCTCGTTGACGATCGACCGATCCGACAGACGCATGATGCCCAGCGGGTACGTCAACACCGCGGTGGCCACGCAGATCGAGACAATGTGGACGGTTCGGCGCTTGAGCGAAGGACCATTCAGCCCAAGCTTGGCGAACAGCCTCATCTGCGTCCACCGGAGCAGCACTGCCATCCTACAGAAGAGACCCGCGCCAATCTGATGAAGCAAAAACACCTTTGATTTAGCTGGCCACACCTTTTGGACGAGAGAGATCACGATACTTACGCCGGTGACGACTCCAAGCAGCACGAACGCAAAGATCTCGTAGTCCATGTCGAAGCCAGGGAACGTGGTCCGCTCGAAGAGCACGTCGCGCTTGATGAACGTGATGACGTTGAACACGAGGATGCAGATGGAGGAGCAGATAATGCCTTCCCACAGACACTTGATCTCGTAGTACTTGGCCGTCACCTCGATGCTGAAGAGCAGCCCGCCGAGCGGCGCGCCGAAGTTGGCGGTCGTGCCGCAGGCCACGGCAGCGCGGATGAAGTTGTAGTTCTCCTGTCCGAAGTTGACGCGCCGGAACAGCGCCAACTTGTTCATGAGGAAGCCGATCATCGCCATGAGGTGCGTGAAAGGCCCCGCGCGCCCGACCGACAGACCCGAGCCAGAGGCGATCACGGTGCTGAGCGACTTGGCTACGAGCGTGCGGAACGACAACATGTCGCCCGGATTCTGGTACACACCTGCAAACAGCGCCCGCATGACGGGGATGCCCGACCCGTCCGACGCTGGCGAGATGAAGTGACCGCAACAAGTCGCCAGCATGGCCAGCGTGATGCACCAGCACAGCCAGCGCAAGAACCCGGCGAAGGAGTCCGTCCCGACCGACTCGATGATGATCCGACGGAACCGGAAGAGCGTCCGGACCCAGTTGTCGACCAGCAGACTTCACCAAAGCAACGTGAGGCTGAGGTTTAGGATGCTGAATGGTGCGCGCGTGTGTGGAATGAGCTTACCCGTAGGCTGCAGCCATGGAGCCCAGTAGAACCAGGAAGAGCCACGTGATCGGAGAGTTGGGAAGCTGCTTGCACAGTCGAAGCGAGCGAACGCAGAGCTGGCGCATGGTCAACTCCACGAGCGGCCGCTCGCCTCGCAGCAGCTTGTCGTAGTGCTCGGGCGAGTTCGCGCGGTACCACACATCTGCAAGTACAAACGTTTGGCCGCGTTAATTAATCAAGCCTTGTCCCCGGACGAGGTCTCGTCGTGATGATGCATACCATAGTTGCCGCGCGTGCTTGACATCCGTCAGCTTGTCTCCTCGACGATACCCAACGACGTCGATGGTGGATGGATCGATCGCCAATTCCGCTCGCCAGGATCGAGAATCGCACTGCCAATTGAAAGGTCGGAGGCAAACCAACCGCCTGGCACATGAGCTCACCTCGACTCTTGGTGCGAGTCGTCCGTTTCAACGGATGCCTCGACGGATATATAGAACTGCTCTCGTATTCCTTTCTTTTATTTTGAATCACCGACGCATCTTGTTAAGCTCATGGTGGTGCCACTAGAACCTGGGGTTATCAGCATTTCGGTGTTTGTCGACAGTGTCATGAATAAAAAAATGGGACTGTCCATCTCGAATCCCCCCCACCCTGTGTGATCAAGCATAATTCAAAAGAATACCTATTGTACCTACGCCGCACTCTTCAATTGTTGACGATCTGGCATGTCATAGGAGCAACGGCGAGTAATGTTCATGTAGAACTCAATCGACTTGATACACCCTTATTCAAGAAGCCCGAATATGTGACTTGTCCTGCGCGCTGTCTTACTTCCCTATCCACGGCCCGTGGACCACGGGTGTTCATGACAACTACGAAGCAATAGACTTGGAGTTGCAGCACGACTCGTTGGCCAGCTCTTCACTTCGATAACTCGAGTGAATAACGCCTCACATTTGAACCAATTGCATTCAGTCTAACATGCATCACCTCACTTACTCACTACAAACTACAACCCACACGACACTTACTGGAACAAGACTCCACCTCAAACAGCGACCGTCAACAGGTTGTTCACCACATTGACGACCAAAGCCGAGTCGCGACTAGCGAACTGCGTCACGAGCTCCTGCAGCTGCAAGTGGCCCCTTTCGCCGATGAAGTTCTGGGACAGATCCAGTAAGGACAGCTTGGACACGCCCGCGAAAGGATCACGAGGAAGGGCGATGGCATCGTAGAGGTCCATGACACCGTCGTCCGAGATGCAGTTACCCACAAGCGACAGAGTGTGCAGTCGCGGGAACCTGCTAGAGGGGCCAGCCAGCAAGTTGGCCACTTGACTCGAGACGTGGTCCTTGAGTCCTTCCGAGTAGCAGAAGTTGAGTGAAAACACCTCCAGCTTCGGCAACTCAACGTTGCTCAGGGCGTGCAGCACGCTGCGGACCAGTACGTTGCGCGCGACCAGCGTCTTCTCGTCTTGGAAGTTGAACTGCTGCGCTTGCATCCGCCCGGTCAACGCAAAGCTCTGAAGGTTGGGGAACCGCCCGAACAACGACGCACGGACGGTAGGCGCCAGCTTGGACAGCGCCACCGTCGTCACTTCAATGGCCGAGACGAAAGACGGCAGTTGAGCCGCAGCCTGCGAGCACGTAGCCGCGCACTGCAGCACATCCGGGGCTGCCAGGAACGAGCACACGTGCTGCAACAAGTCCCGGTTACCGTCGAAGAACAACGGACTCGTAGTGTTGGCCACCACCACCGTCTCGGTGGCTTTGACGCGAGCGCGCTTGCCGACGCTCGACTCGTTGATCGCACTGCACTTGCGCTTGCGCGACGCTGCAACTTGAACAACCTGCGCTTGCTCCATGGCGAACGCCGCCTCTTCCATCACCGCGAGGTTGTTGAGGTGGAGCTTGACCACCAGCGAGTGGAGACGCCGACTGAGCGTCTGCGGGTTGCGGTATTCCCAAGCAGAAAAGGCCTGACTGTACAGTGCCAGCTCTGCCCGACGGCCGATGTACGAGATCTTGGCGTCCACTTTGCCGTACTTGGCCTTCAGCAGCACCAGACTGGAGTGACATCAACGTAACAGTCAATAGCCTGCCATTGATTGATACATTCATGACAATACTCGAACGAACATGTGGAGGAGCACGGAGCGTCTAGCGCTGAGGTCGATGGAGGCGTGCCAGCTCCGCTTGGCGGAGGGGCGAACTGCCGACCATGTTGAAGTGGCTGGGGACGCAAAGGCGCTGGCGCTCATGATAATTGATCCCGTGGGGTGGAGGTGTGGGTAAGTACCAGCGCTGCTGGCACAGGCGCAGTAAGTAAGGAGAGAAGACTCCGGCGAGTGGCGCGGACCGGAGTAAAGTGGAAGTGACGGCATTAGGGTGAGCCGAAGCGCGTGTGTATCAACGACAAGACGCGAGTTGACCAGCGCCATTTGACGCAGCACTCTCCCACCAGCAGGTCTGCCGCCCAGAAAAATGCACGGAAAGAGAGCACGGGAGCTGATCCCACATCCTCGGCGCGCTCACACGTCACAGATTGCATATTTCGGGATCCTGTCATCCAGCGTTGCATGATGGATAGTAGGCCCCTTAATAACAATACAAAACTAATTATAGATTACTATGTGATACTAAATGTTATCGCGACAAAGAGATACTAATACAATTGTGTATATCAAAACAATGTAATATAAGTACGATGATAAATTAGATATCAAAGGTTCATGGCCAACTATCGGATTTGGCAATTTTGAGAACCCATGCACCAGCTGGCCGGATGTCATGTGGCTCCGGCGAAAAAGCGGAGTCGGTTGCTGACACATCGGTGGGTCAAATTGACCCGGTCAATTGTTACCCACGCGATACTGCCCGGCTCCGTGTGGGTGAAGTTGGTCACCGACCGTAATACTGTACACGAAGATGTCTGCGGATGTTACGCTTACGGGTGCAATGCATCACGGCCCTGGCACTGAAGTGGGTACGCCTCGAGATCCGCTGGCCCAGCTGAAGGATGATCATCTTGAAGGTGACCCCTTCAGAAACTGCCCACCACTGGCAGTGTATGGCTGTGGCCACCTGAGTCCACTTGATCGACTTCTGCTCCATCCACTCTCTACAACATAGGCTCCAAACGGAGTGTTGAGTACAACGGAGCGCAGCTGAATCATGCTCACTAGCCGCACGCGCCATAGACAATGCCAACGTGAATCACCGGTAGAGACTATCTCATCGATAGCCTAGAGCTTTTAAGCTATTAAAATAGTACACTACCAAGTCACACTGTATCGCAGTTTGGTATTACATGTAGGGCCTGCTGGCTACGATGTCGTAGGCTTCAAGTCGCCGGTTGGAAAGGCAGCTTGACGACTTCGTGCCTTCTCCACCACATAAGCAAGTATAGGAAATGCCCAGATGACAGCCAACTTCTTCACACTATGGACAAGCGTGCGATGACTAGCGCCCGTCAACCGACTGATAAGAAACACTCAGTCTTGCGGCTAGCATTATACCTGTAGGACAGGGTTCTATTAGTGAAGAGCAGTGGGTCGATATCATAGCACACAAAGCTTGACAAGACTTGCGATTGGATGAAATATATCCTTGATCTGGTGAACACCATTCAACAAAACTTGGCAGAAATGGCTGCAGTCGATGGTGTCGATGCAGTCGATGGTGTCGATGCAGACGGAGACGCCCACGCGTATCTGGGGGCACTGGAGGCTGTGGACCACCGACAGCTCTCCATCCACCCGGACGGTAAAGTCCTGATGCTTCCGCTCATTTATCTGCCCGACATTGTACGTCCCAGCTGCGAGTATCCACGCTTAGAGCCGCTCAAAAGGCGCTAACAGTTGCTGCGACCGTGTCACACTCAGGTTTTGTTCCCAGGCGATGATCTGCCGCTTCGCATGCTCTCAGACTCGACACTCGGCGGCATCCGCGACTTACTGTCGACGGAGGGCGTGCTGCTGGCAGTGCTGCCTCCACACCAGGCCGGGACGCACTATGGCTCGACGGTGCGGATCGAGAGGTTCAGCGTGGAGGACCACAGCGCCCGGATGACTGGCAAAGCTAGGCAACGCTTCCGTCTGAAGCAGCGACTGCGGGCGGACCCGACCGCCTCGATCCTGTGGGGGGAGGTGGAGATCTTGCCGCAGGACCGAGCGCAACCGATTCCGTTTGACACTTTGTGTTGGCATCGCGACGACCAGGGGGAGCAAAACAGCCAGCAACACCAGAAGCGGAGTCTGCATAGACTGCGGGGACGACAGTTCCCGGCATTTTGGGGTCGCCACACGTTCGCTTTGTACGATGCGAGTGTGTTGGTGCAGAAGATCCAGAACATGCTGCTGTCCAATATCCACGGTGACTGGTTTCGCAAGCCGCGAGCGGAAGGATCAAGTGGGGACGGAGATGTAGAGGAGGATGAGAAGGCATCGTTGGTGCATTACCTGGCGTTGCCAAGTGTCCGGCAGGACCCGAATTTGTTCGCGTACTGGGTCGCTGGGAACCTGCCGCTTGACACGACCCAGCGTCTCGAGTTATTGAGTATGAACTCCACTGTGCGGATACTGCGACGTGAGATTGAGCTGCTTCAGCAAGTGGAGGAGGATATCTTCTGCTCCATGTGCGGCTCTTTCCTTGCGAACACTCGAGAGATTTTCAGTATGACGGCGCGTGGTGCAGCTGGAGGCACTTTCGTCAACCCTGGTGGCCACGTCTTCCAGGTGCTCACACTGCGCGAAGTAGACCGTGCGCATGTGTTTGTTGACATGCTCCGGAGCACGCAGGATACCTGGTTCGCAGGCTACGCCTGGAGTATTACGCATTGTAACTCATGCTACCAGCACCTTGGATGGCGCTTCGACCGAGTGGATTCAACGCGCTTACCGACAACGTTCTTCGGGTTTAGGCGGGCAGCTCTCACGCGGTCCCGGGAGTCTCGACGAGTTGATCCTAGGTCACTGGGCTTAGACGGATACGACACTGATGACTACGGGGAGTCGGTGGCATCCAGCGAGGGCGACTCGAGCGCGAATAGCGAAGAGATGCCATTGCTGCTCAGTGCCGAGTAGAAGATATCCCTAAAAACGCCATGCTTCCCGAACGCCCAGGAAAGTTAACATGTGAAGCACTTCAATGCACCGCTAATGCCCGGCAGCATTTTCGTGGTGCCTGGGACTCTCGTCGATGCACGTTACAGGTCTATTGCAATGGCAGCTTTTAGCTTTGGCGTCAAATGTTATTGTTTTATTGTATGGGAGCAAGCTGCACGAGACGTTGCGTTGCATAATTTCAGCAGTCCGTCAGCAACTCAGCTTCGATGTTGCCGCCTAGTTGTCCGAGACGATCCACGAGTCGAGAGCGCGCTCGTAGTTGCTGACCTCCTCGGGCTTGAACCACATGGTGATCTCGTGCTTGGCCGAGTCCGGGCCGTCCGAGCCGTGGACGAGGTTGCGGCCCGTGGAGATGCAGTTGTCGCCGCGCAGGGTGCCGGGGCAGCCTGGTTGGGGTTGGTGGCGCCCAGGATCTTGCGGCCCGTGAGGATCACGTCCGTGCCCTCCCACACCATGCAGACGATGGGGCCCGAGGTGAAGTACTTGACGAGACCCGGGAAGAACGGGCGCTCCGACAGGTCGGCGTAGTGGTTCTTGGCGCGCTCCTCGGTGGCCGTCATGAGCTTGAGCGCCACGAGCTTGTAGCCCTTCTTCTCGAAGCGGGCGATCACCTCGCTGATGAGGCCGCGCTGCACGCCGTCGGGCTTGATGGCGATGAACGTGCGCTCCTTCGACGTGCCGGGCACGCCGGCCAGGGGCGTCGCGGGCTTGGCCGCGGCCTTGTTCTCGGCCACGGGGGCGGCGGTCAGCGCGAAGGCCGTCACGCCGGCAGCGGCGGCCACGGCCAGAGCGGCGGGCGTCTTGATGGCCGAGGCGGCGCGCGCCTGCGTGGTGAAGGTGCGGGCAGCGTTGCGCTTGGCGGCGGAGGCGACGCGGCGGGATACGCGGGAGAACATGGTAAAGATGAGAGAGGAGGAGAGGGGAACGTGCGGCGGCGAAGGCGGAAGCGCAAGTGAGCTCGACCCTCTCGAGTCTGTGGTCGCAAATCCCCGGCCGTTGGATCGCGCTCGAAGCAGGATCTTGTTGTACCGTCGCGCGTCAAACCGTCGGAAACCTATCCTTCAGCGAGTCATTTGGACAGGTCAGAACCAGTAAATTACCGGTAACATACCGATAATTGAATAAGTGTGATACCTTTCAAAAGCGATTCGTATCTAGACACCGGTATACCGATTGCGGACGTGGATCGGCTGGTCATTCAGTGACCTACTAACGTACACGAGATGACCGAGGAGGACAAGAAGCAGCAGGCGGCCGCCGAGGCGGAGGCTCAGGCCCAGGCAGGCTCGGACGAGGAGGAGGAGCCGCAGCAGGTCAAAAGCAAGCAGGACGAGAGCAGCGCCATGGAGAAGCTCACGGACCGCGAGGAGGAGAAGGCCATGGACGAGAACAAGATGAAGCAGGCGTTCCAGGCGCTGCTCAAGCAGGAGGAGGCCGACAAGGAGGCCGAGCGCCAGCTGGAGAAGAAGCTGGCGGCCGTCAAGGTCAGCAAGGACGACGTGGCGCTCGTGGCCAGCGAGATGGAGCTCTCCACGCAGCAGGCGGACCGCAAGTTGCGCGAGGCCGACGGCGACGTCGTCAAGTGCCTGCAGACGCTCATCGCTGCCTAAGACGCTGCTGCTGCAATTGCAGATGGAGGTGATGAAGGAGCTGGAGGGTCAATAGACTGTGACGCCGTTTATTTTTTTTTTTTTCTATGTTAGGGGGATAGTTTCCTGTATTTTGATGGTATCATAGTTGGTATTATTATTTTTTACACTAGCTGCTGACAGACGAACGACCCGATGCGATGACCACTTACTAAGCTTTACTGTTGAGAGGTGGCCAGGCCCGAGGAGACCTTTCTTCTGGCGTGGGACTTCTGGATCGTGCTCAGCATGCGGTCGAGCTGCATGTGCTTCATGTCGACGTGGCCGGGCCGCAGCACCTGCAGCGAGTCGCGGAAGTGGTGACATGCCGCCACCAGCCGCGAGCCTTTCCGATTCGTGTGCGGGTCCAGCGTGTCGACGATGTTCTGGAAGTGCAGGCTCTTCTTGAACCGCGGGAAGCTGTCTTTGACCATGAGCCGCATGATCTCGTCGCAGGCTTCGTCGAAGAACGAGGCCTCTATCACGTCCGTCGGCGCCAGCTTGTCCATCTTCTCCAAGAGTCCGTCTCGGATGCCCGCGGGCAGGTTGACTTCTTTTGGGGCGTCTGGCTGGATAAACTGCGCTCGGATATGCTTGGACAGCTCGCGCCGCACCTCGTCGTCCTCCACCACGCGGAACTTCTCAATGTCCAAGAAGAACAGAAAGTTCTCGTCGCTGTGCTCGGCTTCGAGAAACGCTTGGAACCGCTGCGTCAAGACGCCGTGGCGCAAGACGCTCGCAAAGTCGCACCGCTCCCCGAACCACGCGATGTTTGCTGCTGCGCCGGCCGCAGGGAACTCCTCGAAGAGCTCCAAGATCTTGTGGAAGGGGCAGGTTAGCAGCACTGCAGCCGAGCGAGCGAACACTTTGCCCTTGCGCAGGTTCAGCCGCTCAAAGGTGAATGGACCCAGGTAACACCCTGGTGTGAGGAAGATGCTGCTATCCTGCCCAAACTTGCCGTGTTTCCGGTGCCTGGACGTGATTTCAAGCGCGCCGTACACCAAGAAGACGAATCGTGGGTCGTGGGGGTCGTGCTCGTCTGGTTGCCGCAGCACGACGTCGTTTTTGTGGACCTGGTCTTCGATGTCGAGCTCGTGGCTGAAGCGGATCATGCGTTCGCTCGGTATTGACTCGAAGAAGGGCAGCACTCCACTCACGATGGCCTTCAAGAGCAATCTCTCTTTCAGGAGCTTGCTGACGCTTACTTTTACGTCGGGGCATTGGTCCAGCAGCGTATGGAAGGATTTTTTCTCAATGCTCATGAGCATACAGCTCTCAAGTGCCTTGACGGTTGCTGCGCGCGGAATGTTGATGAGGAGCGACATTTCCCCGAAGAAGGAGCCCGCTTCTAGCTTCGCCAAGGGGTTGGCTGCTCTGGAGCTCGTCACCTCTACTGAGCCTGCCAGCGTCACGAACATTTGGGTGCTGATGCCTTCGTCTTCGCGGAAGATGACGCTGTTGCTTGGGTAGACGCGGATTGTGGACATCTCGGTCAGCAACGAGAGCTTGTCGTTTGGCAAGTTCGAGAAGAACGGGATGGTACCGAGGAGACCGATGAAATCCGCATTAGTGAGCGCGTTGAGCGACGAGTCTTTCTTGCTCTCCACGGCATCAGGCAGAGAGTGGGGAGGCAGCAGCAGATATTGAGACTGGTTGTGCAGCTCCACACGAGCGCACATGGTCGACTGCAGGACAACTTCCGCCCCTCTGCCCTCCGCCACGTACCGGCAGACGATTTCCTGGTCCGATTTCCAGAAGAGAAATATCTCCGACGTGAGGATCACCTCTCCCTCGAATTTCGGGTCCAGAGCGTACGCGGCGTCGGGAGTGTTGGCCACCACGATCCGAGAACTGCGTCCGAGAGGCATGAGCGCACGGATGTTGAGCGAATTCTTGCCATTCGCGTCGAAAAGACTCACGCAGCCGTCGAAAATCACGGCGAGCTGCTTGGTCTGCGCTGTAATGGACGTGCGATGGCTCGGCTCCGAGTCGACTTTACGCACTTGCGCGTGCTGGATAATGGTCTGCGTGCTGTCTGCGCCGATGAGCTGGAGGAACAAACTCCCCTCGAACACGCTGCGGACCTCCACGTATCGGTTGCTTTGGGTACCGCAGACGCCTCCCATGCTCCACAATCGCCACACAGCATGAAGGCACCTCGCTGGAAACTTGGTGATACGCATGCATGCCGTGTGTGTTGTGGCTGGCGTCTGTATTGATAGCCGTTTGCCCGCAGGCGCGCTATTTTCGACTTCTGTTGGCTATGATAGGACTCACCCGGAGTGGTTGGAGTTAAACCTGGGCGTTGTTATTGATCTGCTGATGTGGCTTGGCCAGACGCGCTGGAGCTCCATCCATTTTACGACCTCGGAGTTTAAGGATTGAGCGCGATAGCTAGCGGACAAATATGTTCCACCGGGTGGACGTACACCGAATTGTTTGCAAAGGCTGCAGTGGTATAAGCCTAGCTCTAGCTACAGACGACTACGATTGTATCTCGAAATGAGGAGCGCAAGGCCTGCCTCACGTAAGCTGAATGTATAGGATCAAGCTCGGCTTTATTCACGAGCTACTGCGGTGGATCGTGAGGCAGAATGAGGCTTAGCTGTCTCGTATATTTAGTTAGTTGTGATGCTGTGTGTCCACGTTTGGCTCGAGCAAACGAGAAGCAGGACTCGCCTATTCCTGGCAGCGTTGCTCGTCTGGTCGAGCGGCCGTAACTCCTTTCGCTCAGCCCCGTTGTGCCGAATCACCGACCAGGGGCATTTCGTGCTACGGTTCAGCGTCCGGGGCCGTCGAGCGTTCGTCCGTCCCGCACGCGCATCGATCAGGCAGAATTAAGCGCGGGTTTGCGGTCGCGCCGACAGCTTCTGGTGGCTCCTTGGAAAAGGATGCGTTTGCGTTGATTCCCGACATTCCCCGCACGACCATGACTCCTCCACCAGAAGCAGGAGCCCCACCGCCCACTCAACAGCCGATGACCGGCACGACACAGCACGCTACAGATCTAAAGAGGCGACTCGGAGTCGTCGAGCCGCCAAAGGTACGAGCGAGGCTATAATGCCACGAAAAAAAAAACACCTTTAGTTAGGCACTAACTACTTTCCATGATGGCGACGTGACGTTCAGAGATTCGGCGCCGACTTCGTTATCTGGCACTTTTTGCCGCGAGACAGCTGGATACGTCTGTGGTGTATACGCGTGGTGACGCACAGATACTTTGACCGCTTCATCATAGCGGCCATCGTTGCGAACTCGGTGATACTCGGGTTATCCGACTTTTCGGTGGTAGACAGCGACTTGAACCCGGCCAGTTCGGGCAAAAAGTACGAGGACGGAGCGCTCGTCAACGCGTACTCGCTACAGAATCACATCGTCGAGGTGTCCGAGCTGCCCTTCACCATCATATTCACGACCGAGTGCGTGCTAAAAATCCTCGCCATGGGGCTGCAAGGCAAAGGCTCATACGAACAAGATGCGTGGAATATCCTCGACTTTCTGGTGGTTGTTTCCAGGTACGAACAGCTCGAACTGCTGCTGCTAGGGCGGATGGAGTACGAGTGCCCTTACCCTTTATTTGTTTCTCTTTGCTGTCAGTCTTGTTGCATCTCTGCCAGGTATGCCGAACGTGTCAGCCATCCGGACGATTCGAGTTCTCCGACCGCTGCGGTCGCTCTCGGTTATCCCAGGAATGAGACGCCTCATCGCTGCGCTCTTGAAGGCCCTGCCCGCACTCGGAAACGTTGTGATTCTTCAGATCTTCGTCTTCTTCATTTTCGGGATTCTCGGCATCCAGCTTTTCGGCGGCTCCATGAATCGTCGATGTCGGGTGACGCCGATTCCGATCAAACTACCCCTCGACGATGCGAACGAAACGATTTGGCCAGTTCCCAACGACTACATTGAGCAGGCCAAGGCGAACTTGGCGGCTTATCGATGCCTTGACGCCCCATTACTAGATTACGAGAGCTCTACTGGTGACTACACGAAAGAGACGTCTCCCTGGAATACCCCTCAGGATTGCTTCTGGCCTGTTGACGAGGACGACGAATTGCTTTGCGCTGGCGAAGGACAGGCAGGAAATCACGGATGCAACAACGGAACGACCTGCGGTTCCGACTACGACGCGTTTGGGAACCCCCGGTTCAATCACCGGAAGGCGATGGATTACGCGCTGTATCTCCCTAGTCTGGACTGGGGCCTCACTACCTTTGACAACATCGGGCGAGCGTTCTTCACCATTTTCCAGTCGATTACACAGGAAGGCTGGACGAGCATCATGTACATGGTGATGGATTCGTCCCAGCCGACCATCGGGGCAGTCTTCTTCGTAGTTCTCATCATCTTCGCATCATTTTTCGTCATGAACCTGACCCTGGCCGTCATTTCAGAAGAGTTCAACCTCGACCAGAAGCCAGGCAAGACATCAGCGCAGAAGCGCGAGGAAGAGCGGAGAGCGAAACTGGAGCGGGAGAACGCCGAGAAGCAGGCTCGCGAGCACTGGCTCAATGCTATCGTGTCGCACAGGCTGTTTGCTGCGTTTATCATGGCTGTAATTATGGCAAACACCGCGATTCTAGCGCTGGACCATTACCCGATGCCCACGAAGATGGACGAAGACCTCGAGATCGTCAACTTCGCTCTCTCGTGTGTCTTTGTCGTGGAGATGGTGATGAAGCTGTTCGGCCTTGGGCTGCGCCAATACTCGCGCGACAAGTTCAACCTCTTCGATGCGTTCATCGTGACCATGGGACTCCTCGAGACGATCGCATCGCCACCGTCGTTTATGTCGAGCAACCCGCCCAAGAAAGGCGCAGTCTCCGCGCTACGATCCTTTCGGCTGTTCCGCGTCTTCAAGCTTGCACGAGACTGGAAATCCCTGCGCGAGTTGCTGGAGATGATTGCGCGAGCGGTCGCCAGCATCACAAACTTCGGTGTGCTCCTATTCCTGTTTATCTACATTTACGCGTTGGTGGGCGTACAGGTAAAGCTGCGTGCGGCAACAGGCTTCTCAAATTTCGAGGACACTAACTACATGCGCATGACTGCAGTTTTTTGGCAACACCATGCGCTTTGATGACGAAGGGTACCCAACGCCGTTCACGCTGGAAGGATTCTGGGATGGCACAGTAAGGGAATTGTTTAGCTTAAAAGCTATCACGCCGGGTTGACTAACATTATGCACTGACTTGTAGGTCCCGCGCAACAACTTCGATACCCTGTTATGGGCTGCAGTCACTGTGTTCCAGATCATTACGGGCGAGAACTGGAACAGCATCATGTACTACGCCATTCTCGGCAACGGCATGTTCTCCTGCGTCTACTTCATATCGCTGGTAAGTCAGCACAGCTTTATATGATAGGCTTCCTGCATAATCTTACGGAAAAGCTGACTGTACTCCATCCAGGTGATTCTCGGGGACTTCGTTCTCATGAACCTGTTCCTGGCTCTGCTGCTCGACAACTTTGGCGACAACGACGAGGAGCAGGCCCAGGAGAAGCAAGAAGAGACGAAGAAGCTCGCCCAGAAAATGTCCGTCATGAACATGAGCATGAAAGTGGTGCCCATCTCGTCCGAGAACGAGCGCACGATGACCACGAGAGGGAGCTTTCTGATGGTATCGACCGCCTTTGCGATGGGCGCTCGTAGGCAGTCAATACTTGAAATGGAAGAGGAGGGCGAAGAGGAGGACGTTCGAGTGGTGAACATGGAGAAGTTCGCCGACGAGCTCACGCCGAGTGTGCCTCTGGCTAAAACCGTGTACGTCGAGCCACCCGGGCGACTCGACTTGACCAAGACAACCGTCAAACAAGGAAGCCTCCGATCAAGGTCTTTACGCAATCTCATGACCAGCGCACGAAACAGCATCATCGCTAGCTCACGGGCCAGCATTGTGTCTGCTATGATAATGGGCACTGGGGCTCCACCACCAGCTGATCCAGCAGACGAAACAAAGCCTCCCGAGCCAGAGACACCTGAGCCTGTTACCTCGGAGAGATCGCTGTTCCTATTTGCCCAGGAGTCCAAGGTTCGGCGAATGGCCTGCTACCTATCGAGTCACCCGTATTTCGACTCGACAGTCTTTGGGCTCATCGTTATCTCGTCCATCGCTCTGGCAGTCGACAACCCACTCGCTGACCCGTCGTCGGGCCTCGCCACGTTCCTGAAAGGCCTGGACAAATCGCTCGCCATCGTGTTCGCCATTGAAATGGTCATCAAGATCGTCGCCATGGGCCTCATCCTGCACAAAGGGTCCTACCTGCGCAATAGCTGGAACATTATCGACGGCGTCATTGTCATTTCCTCGGTGATCATGCTCGTAGCCGAATCGTCGGGGAAAGGCAAGAACCTCAAGTCTCTGCGGTCGCTCAGAGGTTTGAGAACGTTCCGTCCTCTGCGTATGATCAGTCGACGTCCTGGGCTGAAGCTGGTGGTGAACGCCTTGTTCGAGGCCATCCCCGAGGTTATCAACGTGCTGTTCGTCTGCATGCTCTTCTTCCTCATCTTCAGCATCGTGGCGGTCAACTACCTCAAGGGCACCTTCAATTCATGCAAAGGAGACGTATTCAGCGCGTTATCCGACGCTCAGGTCGACTTCCTCGTGACACCGTTGACTTGGAGCGCAGCTTCCGACCTCCAGCGCAGTTGGTTCAACGGAACAGCATGCGAGACCACCTTCCCGAACGTGTCAAGCTCCGACTTGACCTCCGAATACGTTTGCGAGTGCTGGGGCGCCGACTGGGGCCGGTCTTGCCCCAGAACTTCAACAACGTGGGCTCCGCCATGCTCACGTTCTTTGAGATTTCCACCACGGAGGGCTGGGCCGACGTCATGATGGCGGCGATCGACTCGAACGGCATCGGCATGCAGCCGATCCGAGACAACAACATGCTCTGGGCGCTCTTCTTCGTGCTCTTCATCATGGTGGGCAGCTTCTTCGTCGTCAACCTCTTCGTTGGGGTCATCATCGACAACTTCAACCGCATGAAGGCCGCGCTGGGTGGCGACTTCATGCTCACGCCCGAGCAGAAGAAGTGGATCGAGGCCCAGAAAGCGGCGTCAAGGGTGGGGCCCGTGCGGATTCTCAAACCCCGAGGCAAATGTGGCGGCGATACATCTTCTTCCTCGTCAAGGCGCAGCGCTTCGAGTGGTTTATCATGATCTGCATCATCGTCAACACCTTCCTCATGTCCGCGCAGTTCTTCGGCGAGTCGACTCTGCAAGAATACGTCATCAACGTTGTGAACGAGATCTTCGCCGTTGTGTTCACGATGGAGGCGGCGATGAAGCTCACAGCGTTCGGCTGGGAGTACTTCGAGGACCAGTGGAACCAGTTCGACTTCTTCGTCGTGCTCGGCACGCTGCTCAGCGTCATAGTCGAGATGTTCACGGGGGCGTCGGTGCGATCGCTGGCCATGCTCGTGCGCGTGTTCCGCGTCACGCGCATCCTCCGCCTCGTCAAGGCCTCCAAAAGCATCCGACAGATTCTGCTGACGCTGTACATCGCCCTCCCTGGACTCAGCAACATCACGTCCATCCTGTTCCTCATGCTCTTCATCTACTCGACCATGGGGGTGCAGATCTTCGCCAAGGTCGCTCTGTCGGACAACATCGACAGCCACGCCAACTTCCAGGACTTCGGCAAGGGCTTCCTCTTCCTGCTGCGAGCTGCGACGGGTGAAGCCTGGAACAGTTGCATGCACGACTTGGCCTCGAGCACTCCAGGCTGCGTCGACGATCCCCCGTACGACGACACCATGTGCGGCTTCAACAACTTCGACGGCTGCAAACCGCTGAATGGCTGCGGGAATCCGGTGGCCTACGCGTTCTTCTGCACCTTCACGCTGTTGGTCACGTACGTCATGCTCAACCTGACGATCGCCGTTATCCTCGAGGGTTTCTCGCTCTCGCATGAAGACGAGGAGCCGTTGTTCGAGCCGGAGCTGCTGGAGGAGTTCCAGACCAAGTGGGCCGACATCGACCCCAAAGCGACGGGCTTCGTCAAGGTCGACAAGATGCTGCTGCTGGTGAACCTGCTCAAGCCGCCGCTGGGGAAGTTCGGGCTGCCCTTCCACATGGCCCACTTCTTCAAGTACATGTGTAAGTGTTGTCGTTGCTGCGATCACGTGCCGTCAGGTATTCCTCATACTAACTGCCGTCTTCCTGTATTGCAGGCCAGCTCGAGCTGCCACTGTACGAAGAAGAATACGTCCACTTCCGGGACGTGCTGCTCGCCATGACGCGCGAGATGGTCAAGGTACGGTTGCCCTGCCTAATCGTCTCGCTTGTTCAGCACAAAACTCACCTTGCTTTGTCTTTCTAGCTCAACGCTGGCACCATCTCCGACATGCCTCCAGACCAGGACCCGAGCAACGCGGGCGTGCCTGGGGCCAAGCGCCGCATCGAGTTCACGGCGCACCAATACTTTGGCGCGCGCCGCATCCAGCGCCAAGTGGCCGAGTGGCTGCGCATCAAGCGGCAGCTCGAGAAGAAGTACATGGAGGAGTACAAGAACAAGATCAAGAAGCCCAGCGGCCGCCCCAAGAAGCAGCGCGACGCGCGCGTGTTCACCATAGGATAGGATAGGACGCCACCATAGTCCCGACTCAGTATGTATAGCACCGTGCGCTTGTTCGTTCGTTCGCTGGCCCTTTCAGCCTCCTCCTGTCTCGTGTCGTGTCCTAGATACTCTACCGCCGGTTGGCTCTGCGTCCGGCGCGGCGGTCCGCCGACTCCTTCCGGAAGGCCCAGTACACGTGGATGGTGCTGCCCAGGATCTCCTGGCCGTCCATACGCTCCATGGCCGCCTTGGCGTCCTCAAAGTGCTCGAACTCCACGAGCGCGTAGCCCTTGACGAAGCCCGAGCGCCGGTCCAGGTTCAGGTGCAGGTCCTTGACCTGCGCGTCCTCCCCGAACGCGTCCATCACGTCCTCCTCCTGCGCCTCCTCGTGCACGCCCGTGACGAACAGGATCCAGCCCTCGACGGAGCGGAGCGCGCTAGCGTGGTCCCTGGACGACGAGGAGGAAGAAGGTTTGAGCTTCTCGAACACGCCGCTCTCCGCCGGGTAGCGCGCCGCGTCCATCGCCGCCGAGCCGGAGCCGCGTCCTTTCACCACGCGCTTGTTGTCGTCGCGCCTGCTCTGCTGCGGCTTGTCCTCCTCTTCCTCCACGGCCATGGCCGTGTCGCTCTCGTAGTCCACCTCGTCCGCCATTGCTGCTCTCGTGAAGATGGGTTAATGGAGCTGCTGGATTAACCGCTCGAACTTAAGTCGGATTTAGTACTAATGGATACATGTAGCCATTTGACCAAAAGGTAAAGGAAAGTGTCGTTGCTTTGCTGGTTAGTTAAATACCTCCGAAGAAGCAGGTGAGGCGATGGAGGTCAGCGGGAATGGAGTTGAAGTAGTGTCTGTCTTGGCTGCAGGACGGGCTGTGATGTGAGTTCGCGAAACTACCGGCAGTCACACTTCCCTCGACGTGCTGAAGCGTTGTAAGCAGCGTTGCAGAGGCTCACCTTCGTGCAGCGCTTCGACGATCTTGTTGTCCCGTTCCTCGACCATCTCCGCGCGCGCGGCGACCTCCTCGGCGCGCTCGGCTGGGATCACGATCACGCCGTTCACGTCACCGCGGATGACGTCGTTGTGGCGCACGACGCAGCCTGCCACCAGGATGGGGGTGTTCACTTCGGCGATCGTCGTCGACCCCGTGTTGCCCAGCACCGACGTTCCGGTCGCAAAGGCCGGGAAGTTCATGGTGCACAGCTCCTGCACGTCCCTCACCCGGCCGTCCGTGACGACACCCGCCACATTTCTCGTCTTGGAGGCCGTCGCCAGCAGACCACCAAACGCCGCCTTCCTGCTGCCGGCGGGGGCGCTGATCACCACAACCTGACCCATTTCTGCCGTGTCCATGTAGTCGTACGACGCTCCAGCAACGGCTGCGCCCGTGGTCGGCATCATTTTGACCGTGAGCGCCGGCCCGCAGATGTTCATGGCCAAGGGGCGTCGTAGCCGCGAACGAGGTTCACGTCCGCTAAGTGGCCGTGGATCTTGAGCTCCACCATGGCGTCGGCGATGACGCACGTGGACAACTTGGCCAGGCGCAGCAGTACCTCCGTCAAGTCCGGGGGCGGGTCGTTCTCGGCCTCCAGCATGTTTCGGAGCAGCTGCTGGTCCGAGCGCTTGAGTGCGAGCGCCTGCGTCGGCTCCGCTCCGTAGGGCACGGCCAGGGACGCCACCGTCGCGGCCATCGAGTCGTCGGCGTCCTCCGTCTCGTCCTCGTCCTCGTCCGGATCGCTGTGCGCGCTGGTCTGCGGCGGACGCGCCGGCATGTTGAGGGACGCGGGCCGGGACTTCTTGCGCGGGTGCTTGGCCTGGTTGTTCACGAAGCCCGGCACGCACACCATGCGCAGGTGCTCGGCCAGGCGCGTGGCGTTGCTGGCATACTGCTTGTCGCACTTCTTGCACTGGTAGCGCACCAGGCCCTTGCCGTTCTCGGGCTCCAGTCGGATGTAGTAGTCGTACACGTTGCTCGGCTTGCGCCCCATGCTTATTCAGGAAGGCCGAGGTAGTTTACGGATGAGAAACGCGATTTTTTTCTGACGGCGTCAGGAAAACCAGTGATGCATTTTAGCGAATGAATGGTGCTTGGGATGACATGTTTCAGCCAATGAGAAGGGGATATCTGATGATGATCAAAGAATCCCCGTCTAACCTGATTGCTCGCTTCAACCCCGCGGATACTGAAACGCAAACGAAGCACACGAAGCTCCGCCGGAGGCCATGACGACCCTCTCGCCTGCAGTCCCGGACGCGCAGCAGCGCCTGGCCAAGCTCTCCGTGTGCGCGATCGCCGACGCCATGGCGAAGCTCAAGATCCAGGGCCACCTCGTGGACGTGAGCCTCGTGCGCGGCTTCGACGCCCCACTGACCACGGAGATCTGCGGACCCGCCTTCACGGTGCAAGTGGTGCCTTCTACGGGCCCCACCGTTAAGAAGCTGCCGTTCCACTACGTGGACAAGACCGAGCGGGGCCATGTCATCGTCATTAGCGCGCCTAGTGGCAGCACGTCGGGCGTCTTGGGAGGCCTCTTGGCGACGGCCTCCAAGGCCCGCGGCGCGGCTGGCGTCGTGACGGACGGACGTGTGAGAGACGTGCAGGAGCTATGCTCGATGAGCTTCCCGGCCTTCTCGAAGGGCACATCGGTGCACGGGCAGCAGGGCGCCACGACGGTCATGGACGTCAACATCCCCGTGGTGGTGAGCGGCTGCGTCGTGCGTAGCGGCGACATCATCCGCGGCGACATCAACGGGGTCGTCGTCGTTCCTGTCGAGCGCGCGGCGGAGGTCGCTGCCAAGGCGGAAGTCATCGAAGAGCAGGACAACAAGGTTGCGGCCGCTGTCAAGCGTGGCGAAGGACTGCAAGACTCGTTCAAGCGCTTCCGCTCGCGTCTGTAAGCCACACGACTCGGACATTCCCAAAGCAACTCCAGCTGATGCATACATGCCTCGACAGCTTATCCGCTAAGCTCGTCCAACGACCCGCGGGTAGTTAGGTACCATTCGAGTCGAACGTGGAGCGCACTTCCATCACCTCAACTCGTCATGACCGTTCATTTTTTGTACACTGTCGCTATCGCTACGGGATCACTTGAAGATACCGCTCGGCGACGGCGCCCTCCGAGATTGTCTGGAGCTCGGGCAGCGCCTGCGAGCGCTACGCCGTCCAGCAGGTACCCGCGCAGCTCGGAGGCGTTCGGCGGACTCTGCGCCTGTGCCGCCAGGTACTCGAGGGCGGCGCTCAAGTAGCTGCGGCAGTCGTGCACGCTCACGACCTCCAGCTCGCGCACTACGACGGCGTTCATGTCCATCGCGACGCTGGCACGCGGGTGCAGATCCAGTCTTGAGCGGTCCACGAGCACGACGCAGCCCATGGACTGCACCAGCGACGTGGCCAACTCAGCGGAGGCCTCCGAGCCGATGAGGTCCACGACGGCGTCCAGAGCCAGCTCGGTCTGCAGCGAGAGCACGTGAGCTACGGCTGCCGGCTGATAAATATCTAGAGTGGTGAAAGAGGCGTGCGGAAACCACGCGGAGCTGCCTGTTGTCGACGTGGAGAAGACGTGCAGGTTGTCAGCGGGGGTTTGTAGGTCTTGGTGAAGGTGTCGCGTCAGCAGGGAGGAGAGGATCGTCGACGGGCCGTCCGACAGAATGGCGACGTTCGTCACGTGTCGCCGCTGCAACTCGCTGGCGATGGAGAAAACGACAGCGATATCGTCTGCTAGAAGCGCCAAGTCGTCAGGGACGTCGGGCGGCACCACGCACAGATTGGAGACTGGCAGTACGATGTAGTCGGCGAGAGCGCCACTGGGCGCACTCACGCCGAGACAGGAAGTACTGCTGCTGGTGCTGCTGCTCTGGAGAGAAGTCCCAGCGTGGTTTTGTTCCTGCTTCAGTGGAGTATCTGGTGCTGAAGTGATATACGGCGATGCCACGACCTTGGTATGCAACTGGACTGGATTAGCCCCTGCCACACTGGCGTCGGACGGTTGGGTCTGCAATTCAGTGACGACCCCGACAAAAAACTTACCGAGCACTCCGTTCTTGCCCAGCACGCTACCACGACAAGTCTGCGCGTCGAAGAGCGACGCAGCTGCTCTCAAGACCCGCACTTTGGCTTCTCCACTCTCGATGATGTCGCACGCAACTCGACTGTATGCCACCATCGGGGAGTCCTCACTGCATCGACACGTTGCTCGCAGCGCCATCATCTCCACAGCCGAAGCCAGGTTGTCACCACGTTGGACGTCCGTGATCGCGCCGTTGCTGTCAACCGACAGCTTTGTGTCGTGCTGCCCTGCCACCAGCGTCTCCAGCAGCTGGCGCAGCTCCTCCTGCTTGGGCGGGCTGAACTGCCCATTGAGCGCCTCGATGAACTCTCGGAAGCCGGACTTCTCGATCAGATCGACGGGTAGCTGCTCCTGGGCGAGCCATCTCGCCAGCGCCAGCTTGGCGTCTCCAGCCTTGAGCAGAGCGTCCTCCACTGGGCCCGTGGACTGCCTGGCCGCCGCTGCCGCCGTCTTCTCCTGCTGCGCGCGCCTGGTCCTGGAGGCCAAAACACTGGGCGACGCCTGGTTGCGCTGCTCCAGTAGCTGCAGCAACGCCCCGGCGTGGTGTCGCTCCAGATGCCGCGTGAGGTTGTGCGTCTTGTCCTTGAGCTTGGCGCCGCAGAGCAGACACACGCGCGAGGTCGCGTCTTCCGGCGCCAGTTCCGGGTACAAGTCCCGGATGTCGACGGCTTGGATGCGTGTGACCGTCTCCACCTCCGTCTCGTCCGCCATGCAGAGCTGTTAGTCAGTCACCAGTTGAGTTGATACACTGCGGCCGACAAAGTGCAAAGTGCGTGGTGCAGCAGCCAAATAAATCAGCCATGTCTATGGCTGACATGGATACATTCAGGTATCGCACACCAATCTCGTGTGACCAACACCAGCCGTCACCTTCAACTTCAGTTCCGCACTCGCGACCATCCAGCAGCACAGCACAATGAAGAGGCTTCTGGGCGGCATCTTCGCGCGCTCTCCGTCCGTCGAGAGTCCGCGGGCGGCAGGGACGCCTCGAGCGGTAGATACAGAGACGTCTGCTTCATCGTCCAAGCGCTGGGGCGCGTTCCTATTATCTTCGGCTGCGTCTGCGCAGCCCCCGGCCACCGCCGATCAAGTCTGTACAACTATTTACTAAGATATCTGCGAGACAAAAATCATTTACAACGTTAAATTTGAAATTATGCATGCAGGAGGTACTCCGTCATGTGGACACGGCCATTCGTGGAGTAGCTGCGCACGTGAAAGCAGCGTAAGTGGGGGGAGGAGGGTGCTTTTAAGGGGTGGCTAGAGGCTGACGACGAGCTGTGAACGCAGGATAGCGAAGCTGCTGGATGGGGAAGAGCCGGACGAAGAGCTGGACAAGTTTCGGGACTTTGTGGCTCAAGCGGTGAACAAGCTACAGCAGCAATCATGTCTGTGTTCTGGTGGTGCTAGTTAAGACAGGGTTAAGAACTGCTGACTTGGGTGCTGTGTTCGTTCGTTTTGCTATTATAGGTGAACTAACGGTAGAGCTGCTGAAGAGCTACTTCTCGTCCTCAGTGGGAGTCGCGTTGTGCGAGCAGACTGCGTTCCCATCGCTGGTGCTGGATTTTGTGGCTAAGATGCGCGTTCTCGCAATGAAGGAGGAGCTGGTCAGTATGGTGAAAAGTTGTGATGGTACAGGGATCGAGGGTCTTCGTCATGAAGGAGAGGACTGTGATTCGGGCTTGGATGTGCCTGCTACTACCGTGGAAAAGGAAACTGGCATATTTGCCGCCCTTGTTCCGTCAGTCGAGCTTCTCATGAATTGCGTCGTGTCAATCGCCTCGAATGGAACTTTGATGGAGACCTACCGGTGCGAATTGCCCAACGTGATTGCGCTTACAGCAGAGGAGTATCCACCAGCAGCGGTGTTTATTCGTGAGGGATGCAGTCGAGCGTTGATGGCGGTACCTGATCGCAATTTTAGCGCTGCGCTAGCGTGGTATTTGTTGGACTGCAACGTTGTTGTCAAGACTGTCGACTTGATGACTAATTACACGCTCGCGAGTGCTATTACGGCTGACACTGCAGTGCGAGCATTGGAGTTTTACACAAGAAAAGTGCCAGATAAATCCATGCATGGTGCTTCCGTGAATGGCAATGATGACTCGTCAGCAGAAGCAGCGGCTGCTGCGGTTAGTGAAGCACTTGGGCTGACACGAAACATGGGAGCATCAATTATTCGTGGAGATGCTTCAACACCGTTGTCATCTCCTTTTGCCCCGCTACGTAAAGAGCCGCTGTGCAGCAAAGATACAGAGCTGGTCGAGACATTCTGCTTATCCTCTTACGATGTTCAAGTGGGCATTAAATCCATACTCTATGTGCTGGGGAAGACGTTTCGCTTTACGCTGGCTCTACTGGATGAATTCGAGACCTCTGGTGGGTATACGTTGCTACTTCGCTTGCTGGACACTTGCAGTGAGGAGGAAATTCCTACCTTTCTCGAGATGCTCACTGCTCTGATACCCCTTGGGTTTCGTTCGACCGAGAATTCTGATGGAACAGAACGAGCAGCCGAAAACATGCTTGGGGCTCGAAACGAGCATGCTTTCGCCGCGATGAGAGACCTGCTGCTGAAGTACGTAGCCGGGCAAGATGTGCTGTGTTCCGATAAGCAACGTCGAGATGAACATCTTGTTCTCCAACTACTCACCCAGGTTTTGCACATATACACAAGTGACTATGACAATTTCGCATTTCTCGAGCCCAGGACGCGAACGCTGGCGTTACTGCTGATGAAGTTGCCGCTGATAACGTTTTACGACGCACAAGTGATTATTCTACGTATCGTTGAGTATGTCTGTTGTGCTGCTCAACCCGAAGATTCCCTCGCTCACGAGATATTATCCATCGTATGCGGGCTTCTGGTCGCGTGTAGCCCACTCAGTTCTCAGCCAACTCCACATTTGGTTAACTCCACGAGC
Source organism: Phytophthora melonis (assembly GCA_024211575.1). Taxonomy (NCBI): domain Eukaryota; phylum Oomycota; class Peronosporomycetes; order Peronosporales; family Peronosporaceae; genus Phytophthora; species Phytophthora melonis. The sequence goes on along the minus strand of JAMXKT010000038.1, from coordinate 3,322,199 downwards.
GATGAAAGTTCCATCTCTTCAGAATTGATGCTGAGTGCGTTTGGAGATGGGTCGACCTTAACGCTTTCAACGCTGATGTGTGAGTGTTTAATCAAAGTGCTGCGGGATTGCGAATCTGACGTGTACAAGCAAAAGCTGAGTGGGTTTGGGCTGATGGATCGAGGGATATATCTGTGGCTAGACCAGATTGCGACGTGCTTAAATGAAGTGCCTTTCACTGAAACGTCCAAGATACATGAGCTTACGAGTGCTCTCAAGCCTCATCTAGAAATGTATGGCAGGATGTTATGCTTGATGCTTAGAAATAACGTGCACGAGTGTCTCCGGTTTCGAGAAATGCGAGCACACCAATCGCTCTATGTGATAACTGATGCCACGATAGCGGGTGATATTTTGGCCACTCCGTTTGACGTGACGGGTGAATTCCATCCAAGTGAAAATCAGTTTTCTGTCATGGCGGCGTTTGCGGAACTGGCGGGAAACTTACGAAGTCACCCTGGCCTTGACATCGACGAGATCAACACGTCAAATGTATCACTGTTACAAGCTGGAGTGGAATCGGATTTGAGCTGTATTCTGGAGTCTCTTCAACGATTTCGTGGAGCTGTCTGGCGACAAATTCTAGTGCTCTATATTTTGGTTGAAATGCTCGGTGCTGGTGGACTTGAAGTATCTCCTTTATGGAAGGCATGTCAGGGCTATGAAATACTGGTTGCGCTGCTATCTTCATTTGATTTTGCTAGCAGTGATTCCCATGGGCACGCGTTCCATATGATGGAGCTGGTGCTAAAGGTGCTTAGTATCACGCTTGATTCGCGGCATGGCGGCCACTACAACGCGGAGTATTTCAGATCGATCTATGGTTATTCGACAGTTGCGAGCTGTATACTCACATCGGGTGTTCTGGATACCTCCAAACGAGAAGAAGTCTTGAGTCGAGTTTTTGACCTTATCTCAGGTGGCACTTTGCATACTTCGATGCAAAATGGTGAAGCTGTCCAGATCGTTTTCCGCCTTCTACCAGTCTTGCCTACAAGCGAATCAGTTAAGGCGATGGAAAAGCTGCTCCTGATGCTTGAGTCGACTGATAATGCTGCCATCCTATCTAAAAGAGAGCAAGTTCTCCGTGTGGTACGTGCCGGGGCATTTCGGTGGATGTGTGATCCAGACATCGTGTCGAAGATTATGAAAGTGGACGATCCTCTGCGCTCGCTTTTGACAAGATGGATTGTAACAGTTGTGCTTGAAGAATCCCTTGCTGTTCCTTGTTTACACGACTTCTTCAGGCTAGTAGGGAAAACGATACCAATACTCTTGAGACCCCAGCACCAGCCACTTGAAGAGTCTTCACCGACCTGTGAAAATCCGGAAGCTGGCCTGTTGCTGTTACAAGATGTATTGAGAAACCAGGCAATTCGGCATGTTTCAGTGGGAAAGCCTCAGGGAGTCGAGCTGACCGGAAGATATGTGCACATTGTAAATAGCGCCGACCGGGTGTGGCCTCCATCATCGGGGTATTCGTTTTCGTGCTGGCTTCGATTCCCAGCGTTGGCAGTAGCCGATACTCAATCAGACAAGGTGGCTGATATAGAGAAGCCCATCGACTCTGTCAGTTCTACAGTGCCTGCCACACTTTGCGAAGGTAACCTCCGTCTGACGCGAGATAAAGAGAATGTGGAGCCCGTTGCTGTGTATGGTGTATTGGTGAATACAACGTTGAAGCTGTTCACGTCGGGGGAATGTGCTGCTCAGAATGTGGACCCTACCGATGTGCTGTCCATTAGAAACGCTACGCGATCAGGACCATTGGAATGGTCATTTTGGGCTGACACGACTCTTTTTCGAGCGACTTGCGCAGATGACGACAGTATGGCGATGTGGTGGCGTGCAATGGAGCAGTCCCAAAACTTGAGTAACAGCGCTGTGCAAAGTGAAACCAACCTGGATTCGAATTTGGCATCAAGCGACCCTCTGCTAAGTTCATTAGGTTCTTCGAGCAATGGAAATACAGCTGAACCCAGCCGGCAGGATAACACGGCCAGGGACAAAGAGGAGGGATCCGCCTGTATTCTCTCGATATATTCGCTGGAATCCTCGGCTTGTTTTGTGCGCGTTTTCTTCGAGCATTCTACTGGTCGGCTTCGGTTTCACACGGGCTCTGCCACCACGGGTCCCACCATGAATCCGAATCCGAAGCGTACTTCAATTGTGTTTGACTCTGTGGCAATTGATGACCTTCGCCCTACTAGCCCACCTCACCCTATCGTTGATCCTGGCAATGGGTGTACTGGAGGGGTGACTGAACGGCCGCGAGAGTGGCATCACTTTGCTTTCACGCACCGGAAAGCGGTGGTTGGGAGTTCCTTGATCACGATGTACATCGATGGCGAAGAAGTGTCAACAAAGAAACTGATTTTTCCTTCGGCTCCATCGGCCGGGTCTTTTCAAGCATTCGTTGGAAACGACGCGCAAGTTTGTAGCCCCCACTCGGCGTTATCGTGGAAAATCGGGCCTGCGTGGCTCTCAGATGAAGTGCTACCAAGCAAAACAATAGCCGGTATGTTCTCTCTTGGGCCAACGTTCACCCAAGAGTTTAATGGTAACTCTTACCGCTCTGTTGGAGATTGGCCAGAAGCGCTTGCCAGTTCATATTTGGCCCGTGCAGCTGATCGCGGGATCGATGTTGCCCAGTTCTCACGGCGCTTACAACTCACTAAGTTGGGGCAGTCGTGTCAGCGACAGTGGCGCGAGATTATAACGGCTGATGCAGTTACAACTGGTGCTGCCTTAATCGCGGAGTCAGTGATCGCAAAAAAGGAAGAGCTAACTGAAGGATTGAGGATAGCGGCTGGAGCAGCCGGCGGAATGTCACGAAAGGAGTCCAACAAGGTGGCAGCGTTTCGGAGGTTCGTCAGTTATGGTTGTGATCCAAGCTCATTTGGCGTTGAGATTGAGACTCTTCTCGGTAATTGCAAGCTCCCTGAAGACTCTATTCTTTTTTCGCTCAATACATCGTGCAGTGATCGATCAAGTACACCAGTTCTTGCGCACACTCAAGTGCACTACATCAACACCGCGGTATCCTCCCGCCTGGATTTAGCTCGGTCTCTGCCTTCCGTGGGAGGAATTTGCCAAGTCATTTTCCCACTGCTCGATAATGCGCGACGCCAATGTGACTTCAGAATCGTGTTTGAGATGCTGGTTGACGTGTTACGTCGGAACACGGCTTGCTTAGCAGAGTGTACTGCATGCAACGGTTACACCCTTATTTCTGCGATCCTCTGCACGCGTGTAGACTTGATCGATGAGAAAATGCTGACATCTATCGTACGACTAGCGGTTGCAGGAAAGTTAGTGCTTTACGCCAACTTCGAAACGACTACCGGGAGGCAGTTAGCACATCCGACGATTGTGGACGCAACCGCTCTTGCACAAGTAGTCCTGAATGTTGAGTTACGCAAGAAGTTGTCAGAGCACCTACAATGCCAGCTCGTATCACTGTTGATGGATCTGGTCGTATTAAAGAACCCGAACGCATTATTCAATGCTCGTCAGTTACGAAGATCAGGACTTTTCCAGTGGATTCTGACGTACCTATCGGATCTCGGCAATGAGGACTGTCAAATGAACCAATCTATGGCACATGAGATGCGATGGTGTTTTCCCAAGTTTGCAGAGCCAATGTTTGAGGCCATCCTGCAGTATGTGCTATCTCTACTTCGAGCATTCTTGCGTGTGGAAAATCACGTGGATGACTTTCGTGGTATTGCTGAAATCATGCTTCTGTCGATGGCAAGTACGGGGATGCACACCAGAAGCAATCCCATTCGCGCGATTCTACTTCAATTTATACTGCATGAACTCGAGAACGACTCGCGAAATGACGAGAATGTCGTGGAAGCGTGCAGCACGGCCGAACATACTGCGCAACGAATTTCTAGTACTATCGTCGAATCGATTCTGTATCGTGAAGGGCCAATTCCTGGCACAAAGAAACGAGAAGAAAGACGTGTCGAGAATGGTGGGAACCAGGATGCAGTATTATTGAGCCCCCCGCCCGCCGAAAACTCATCCAAGCTCGGCAAAGGCTTTTTCTCGTCTTATCCTTTGGATGGGTTTGCAAACGTACTTCTGGATGTTATTGACCAAGATGTCGACAATGGTCGTTGGGTATCTACAGAGGCACTGCTATCTGTTCGTGTTGTACTCTCGCTCGCACAAGACCACCCAACTTTTGCGGAACATTTGCTTAGCAACGTTTTATTGACCTCCAAGCTGAAGCGAGTACTGGGAAAGTATAGCAGTGACTGCTGTGCGTACATTCCGTTGCTGGCGTATGTTTCCTGCATCCCTATCCGGGATACCAATTACCATGACCTGGACACGCTTTCGGCTGCTGAGCAGACTTTCGTACCGCACCCCGGCAGCAAGTGTGCTGATCAGGTATGGGATATAATTGGCGAGCTACTGCTGAAGAATAAACGAGACAACAGCAAGGCCGCAAGAGAAATCAGTGTGGTCGTGCTCGGCAAAATCGCCTTACAGGTGGAAACAACCCCCTCGTTCTTTGCTTCAGTATGCCAGTCGAGTGGTCCAATTCTTCGAATCTTAGTGCAGTGCCTACTGAGCTCTCGCGAGGATAAAATCGGAGTACCGGAAGCAGAGGCGATCGACAAAAATTGCTCCGAGAACGAAGAAGCCCTAACGAACCGTTTCGAGGATATTCTGCAACGATTGACAAATGGTGTACTGCACGAGGATACCGACACGGCTGCAGCAATGTCGATTGCAAACGCGTGTTTAAATCTTCTTCGAGCTATAATGATCCGGGCACTTTACGGAGGTGATGAGTTTGGGTCACTGATGATGCTGGCCCTGGAAACCCTGGACGACATCGTTGCAAGGCAAGGAGGGTCAGCCCTATCACGCGCGGCTGGCCAACGTTGCTGGCTAAAGCTTTTGGAGCATATTGTCCAACAAGAGCAGGCGCTGACGAGTACCGTTACCTTGGTTTCCATGAAGAATATCTGCACCGTGTGCGTTGCGCTGTCTCGGTATATGGTCGATACCGATAACCACCACATCATACGTACAGAGAGTTCTGGATCACAAGTAGCATCATGTATCGGAGAGGGGGTACTGGAGTTTTTGCTGGATTGCTGCGAAAAGTGCTCACTTCCAGTCATCGCGCAAGCTGTTGGTGCTGATGAGCAACAGTTCTTTTACGGATCGTTCATTTATTGTACCCAGATGGTCGTGCTGAATGAGCTTAGTGGTGCTCATCGAGATGCTGTCCCGTCAGTCTCACTTTTGACGTTATTGCTACAAAACAAACACATTTTGATGCAACAACCTAGCTGGGAGGGCTTGATTGAATGTGGTACTCTAACCCGAAGTACCACAAATGAGGCTACCGGCGATGCTGAATCCGCTAACGTATTGTCGGGAGGAGGCCGTCCTCGCCGGATGCACCGAATCCGAAGTCTTAGCGCAAATGCTCACAAGGAGTTTGGTCTCGGCGCTGAGTCAGATCGTACCTTCGTTCTCTCTTTAGCAGCCCTCTTGTTCCGAATGCTGATGAATGACTCGACCGTGGCGCGTCACGCCGCAATTGTGCTCTGGCAGTTCATGATTGACCAGCGGTTTGATGTGTTGAAGGAGCTGCTGATTGCGGAGCCACGTACATCGCTCCTGCATACAATAACTTCGACGAAGAAAGAGGCTGCTGTCGATGTGTTTCACGGTGGCTTCGATCGACTGTTATACGCTTTGCATACGCCCGATGGAGACGCAAATACCTCAGGTACAGGAACGGAGACCTCGGAGATATCGATAAACCAAGAAATCTGGTGTCAGTTTCAGCTTTGGCTTGCCGAGAATGACGCGCTGCTGGCTGATCTCATAATTGCAAGAACGGAAACGATTTATCGGCATGGTCTCGAAGTTCTTCAGTCGTGCATTTGCCTCCGAAAGGAGTCTGGTAGAGCGGGCGCCCAGAACTTAAGTCTTGAAACCGACTTTCCGGTACGAATCGATATCAGAAGCGTCGGAATCGTAAACGATTTCGTCGATGAAAATGAACTGGAGCGGCGCGACTTGATTGCAAAGAAGGCTCTCGTTAAATTCTCAACTCTTCGCGATAGCGCGCTGGATGCTATGAGCGACGGGTTATATCGATGGCGCGATATGTCAACTCGTCTTGCATACACGCGGAATATTTGGCAGACTGGAAAATGGCAACTCGCTGACATTGAAAGTGGCGCTGAGATCGAATCACTGGATCAACAAAGTTTGTTCCAACGAAGGGCAGTTGGCTACTGTCTGGATACTACTGAGGGTCCACAGCGAATGCGAGTGCGACTTGTACAAGACTACGTCTCAGCAGAGAGTGCACAAAATGCAACTCTGCTGGAACCTAAGGCTGACCAGCAGACTGCGGTTGACGCTAATCCAGCAACTATCGACAACGAACCATTCAAGCGAAGCCTGGAATTCCACGATGCAGTGGAAGTTTTCCGTGAGTTTGTATACAGGCGGAGTACGAGTAGGGACAACGGCGCTCTAGGCCTTCAACATATTTTAGCCCAGTGCAAAATGGACTCTACGCGCAGTATTTTTGCAGATATTGGCGATGCCAATACTATGGACCATACGTCAGCCCCAGATGAGGTTGTAGCGATGGCTCGGAAGGTGTACAACACATTTTTGGGAGGTGAAGATGGCAGCAAACAAAGCATGGGAATATCAACGGCTCTGATTACGGAGATTGGTCGCATCATCAGAGACGCAGAGGAGCAGGTAAATGCGGCCGCGCTGCCATTGGCACTCTTTGACGCAGCGGATGTGGAGGCTACCCACTACGCGCTCTGTGCGGTACAACACCAAAGTCTTCGGTCACTACCGATTGGCATCCACTCCGACGACCAGGTGGGGGCGGAGCGCGAAGGATCAGAAGATGAGGCCGATGAGGATACGTCACTAGGCTCTACGATTCCGTTGGATGACGGAGGAAGTGGGGATTCTGATGGCGAAGTTACCCTGAATGAGGCTCCAACCCCTACAGCGGATGATAACCTTACTGAGGGTGATAGCGATGTACGTGCCATACCAGAGCTTTCGTCCCTGGAGCCTACATCGCCAAAGCCCGAACTAAGTCATGCCGGAAAGGAAGTTGATACCTCCAACGATGCCGTATACGGCTCGATTGCTCGCTTTATTCGTCGAGACGACTATCCCCCGATTAAAAGTTTCAATGCGGCACATATCGTGGGTATGGGCAAGATTTCAGGTCTTTTGGTGATTTGCCGGCTTGGGTTGTATTTTGTCGGTGGCTACACAAAGCTTTACAACAACCAGAGCGGGAGTTACGGGACGGGAGATGCATCCAGCACTGCAGCACAAGGGTTTAGTTCGGAGGTTGGTAAATCTGCAAGTACGCCCACAGGTGGGAGGAGGAAAACGACTAAAAGGCTCTTGCGAGCGGCACTGAACGATTTGGGTATGCCATTTGGCCAGCCCAAAGCAGGCGGAAAGCAGTTCTTCACCGTTGTACCAATGATCGACGCAACTGTTCAACTCGGAGAGGGACTATATTCAACACCATCAGCCACGGTTTCCCGCTGGAGTATCAAATACTCGAACGTAAAGCAGTTCTGCCGAATCAAGTATCAACTGCGGCCCGTCGGCATTGAGCTCTTTGATACGTTCGGCTGTACGTATTTCCTTCAGCTAGAGACGCCCGTTGATCGCGAGGAAGTTGTCAAGCTACTCTTTCAAATGCCGCTGGTCAACAGCATCTTCTGGAGTCCTGTTCTTCGCACGGGGGCTTTGGCACCATCGATCAAGCGAATACGTCAGGCGGTGACAAAGCGGTGGTTGCGTGGATCGATCTCTAACTTTGAGTACCTTATCCACTTGAACACGTTGGCAGGACGCAGCCTCAATGACATCACACAGTATCCCGTTTTTCCCTGGGTGATCGCTGATTACACAAGCGAGTTTCTAGATTTGGACGCGCGGGAAACTTTTCGAGATTTATCCAAGCCCATGGGGGCAATTGGTGAGACTCGCGCAGCTCAGTTTTGTGAACGATACGCGGCGTTAAACCAGGACATGGACGCGGACGGATCCATGGAGACGCCGGCGTTTCACTATGGAACTCACTACTCGTGCTCCGCCTACGTGATCAACTACCTCATTCGACTTGAGCCATTCACAGCCCTAGCGTTGGAATTGCAGGGAGGCGTCTTCGACCATCCAGATCGCCTCTTTCGTAGTATCCCATCGTCATGGGCTTCGGCGTCCAGAGAGAATTTGCAGGACGTGCGCGAGCTTATTCCTGAGTTCTTTTATCTACCCGAGTTTCTCTACAACGCCAACAACTGTAAGTTTGGCACCACACAGAGCGGAGAGGAAGTCTGCCATGTGATTTTGCCTGCCTGGGCACATGGAGATCCGCGTGAATTCGTAAGACTGAACCGTCGAGCGCTCGAGTCGAAGTATGTTTCGGAGCATCTACACGAATGGATTGATCTTGTGTTTGGAGTCAAGCAAACCGGACGAGCAGCAGTGGAAGCCCAAAATGTTTTCATGCACTTTACCTACGAAGGAACTGTGGATATTGACCAAATCGAAGACCCCGTAATGCGCGCTGCGACGCTGGCACAGATCGAGAATTTCGGTCAGACGCCGTCACGAATCTTCTCGAGTCCCCATCCCCAGCGCAAAGTACCGACGCTACAACCCTCAGCAAATGTACCAGCGTCGGATGCACTGGCCATGCCGGCTATGAATCCCTCCGCGGGACACCAATACGACGGAATCACTCTGAGTGCGATCGAAGCCTACGTTAAATGGCACACCCCTTTGGCACCCGCCCTGGTAGCGATTGGGAAGGACTATGTATTCCTGAAGAAGCACTCCACAGTCGCTGTGCAAGTAAATGGAGCCGCTATAGGCGATGTGAGGTTTGCCCACGACAAGTTGCAATGCCAAGGCGTCGGATGCACCTTTATGCCACCGCGGTTCGCGAAATACCTGGATTGGGGGAATAATAGCGGCGTCATGAAGCTTCGAGCCCATCAACAAAGCTCCGGCGCTGGTCGATATCGTGAAGCTAACAAGGTTCTAGCTGTCGTCGAGGGGGCACACCAGGATGCTGTCAACTGCGCGGCCATTTCTGACGACGGAGTATTGCTAGTCACGGGAGGCCAAGACGCAGTTGTGAACCTGATCGAGTGCTCAAAAGCGTCGGATGGGCGACGAATCTTCAAACAAATGGCAAAGTTCATCGGCCACACCGACGCTGTACTGTGCGTTGCCATTAACAAGGTGAGCTGCTACTGTATACTTTGTTTGTGAGGATGGTGTTCGATCTAGCGCTAACATTTTGCGAGCTTTGTTTCCAGGAATTCAACTTAATTGCAAGCTCGTCTGCAGACCGCAGCGTGTTACTGTGGGATCTGCGGACGCGAGCCTTGCTACAGGAGCTGGCCGGCCACTCGGCTACAGTCACTCACGTCTCCATCAACAGCGCCATTGGAAATGTGCTAACCGCCACAAACTCGGAAGTACGCCTTTGGAGTATAAATGGCGATCTTCTTGCAGCTTCGAGCTCGTCTGCATTCGGTCTCCAAGCAATTGTAAGTACCTGCACCAGATTTTTTTTGTGCTCGATCATGCATCTAACTATGCTGCTTCTTGCGCTCAGACGTGCGCAATATCAACGCGATGTGAGGCGTGGCAGAATGGAGTCGTCGCTGTTACCGGCCACACGAACGGCGCGATCGCGCTTTGGGGGCTGCGGTACCCGTCGGACCTCGCTCGTCAAAGCAAGGAGAGCCTGGAAGTCGAATCGGCAGCTTCCTCGACACCACACAGCCAGCCCCCCGTTACTCCGGGAATGTCCTGCAGCTCCCCCAGCAGCTCGAGGCGAAATGAAGGGGCCAACGTACCCGTATCGATTCAAAATCAAGGAGCGTCATCAAGCACACGCAAGCAGGTGGTGCCTTCCTGCCAGCTATTCATCCTCAAGCTGCTTCTCGACCATCGTGCCAAGGTGACGGCCCTCTCGCTGGGCCCAGAGCAGCGGCAATTGTTTTCGGGAGATGCCGAAGGGAACTGTATACGTTGGGTGGACGACAGCATCAGTACCAACATCCACTAGCGGCACTCCTGATGCGTTGAATAACCGCCGCGCTCATTATTTTTACCGACGGTTTCCGTCAATATGCAAGCGCCGAAACTTCCGCGCTGCCCTCGCTCTCTATGCTTCTTCGGAGCACAAAGTGTTTGCGGTGCTTGAGCAGACTGAGAAGTTTTCGATAATGCAAACCAAGCCATCATGGTGTGCAAGGAGGATCGCGCACTCGTCAGCGGTAGCTTGGGAGCGGCGGAGGCTGCTGTCTTACGTTACCGTGATCAACTTGATGCTGTTCGCCACCACCGCTACGTCAATTGAAGTGCCAAACCAGCATCACCACCACGACTGTATCCACGACAGAAAAATGGACGACTTCGAGCGCACAGTGGACCTGGACTCGCTCGTCAGCCCACAAGAATTCATCGAGGAAGAAGAAACTCCAGCTCAGAGTCCTGTCCGGGGCTATTTCATCGACAGTGTTCTTGACGCGTTTGGTGTTTCGCGAGTGTTTACGCACCGCAACCTCGCAGCCACGACAACTTCGACCGCTTTCCACCCGCTGAGAATCGCCTTTGACGTCTCGAAACTCTACTCGTAAGTTGCGTCGAGATATTTTGTGTTGGAGTAATCCAACTAAACCGTCTCTGATTGGCATGCTACGCACAGGGATCCAGGTTACATGTGTGAGAAAGTAGGCGATATCGTTCAAGTGGACAACGATGACTACACTTGCTCACAGGGTGATGTCCTAACTCCAGCCAAGAAGGAGTTCGTCACAACTGTCCTACTCAAAACCATCGCCGACTACTTTGGCAGCATACTGTCGGTTCAACGGATAGCTGGAAATTTGGTCGTATCGGGAATGTCGTGCTCGAATGACACGGATTGGGCGTGCTGCGCTAATTCGATGCCAGAATTCTACCGCACGGTGGGCGTGGAGAACGCAGACTACTTGTTGCACGTGACGGCGCGCCCTACCACGGGGTCTGTAATCGCATGGGCTCTACCGTGCAACCTGGATCAATTCGGCCGCCCCATTTCCGGCCAGGCGAACTTCAGTCCATCACGCCTGAATCCAGCGGGCACAATCGGAGCTAGCCGCACCGAACAAGTCGGCACTGCGCTGCACGAGATGACCCACGCGCTGGTGTTTTCCCAGCGACTGTTTGTGAACTTCCGCCAGCCAAGGAACGGCGCGCTGTGGAAGTACGAAAACGTTGTCGCCCAGACTCGAGGCACGGGAGGAATCACTGTCAGCAAGATCATCACGCCCCAAGTCGTGCAGCAGATTAAGCAGCACTTCAACTGCTTTGACTGGGTCGACGCTGGGCTGGAGCTGGAGAATGGAGGTGAAGGAAGCTCCTCGTTCAGCTCGCACTGGGAGAAGCGTGTCGTGATGAACGAGTACATGAGTGCGATCAGCTCGTACGACCCCGTGTACTCCGCCCTAACGCTAGCGCTGTTTGCAGATAGCGGCTGGTACGAAGTGACGAGCTTCGATCAAGCTCAGCCGCTTGCGTGGGGGTACCATGAAGGCTGTGGTATGGCCAAATCTAGGTGCTCCCAGTGGAGTGACCGGTACATCTGCACTGAGAGCTCCCAACGAGGGTGCACAGCGGACTACAACGTCAAGGGGTACTGCAACGTGGCCAGCTACAGTTCGAGTATTCCTGCAGGCTTTCAATATTTCGAGGACCCGCATTTCGGAGGTCGAGACACATTTGCAGATTACTGCCCATTCTACCGAGGCTACAACAACGGTGACTGTCGAGGCATTGGCCGTACGTCGACGCTCATCGACTCGGGTAACTTTATGGAGGAAGTCGGGCCTTCAAGCAAATGTTTCGAGTCCAGTCTCAGTCGTTCATCGAGTGATTCAGCTGAGGTACGGCCCACCTGCTACAAGGTGCTGGGGTGCTCATCTACAAGCCTTACACTATCAATTGGTGGGGTGGAAGTACAGTGTCCGATCGAGGGGGGTGAGATCACGGTGTATGGCTACAAAGGCAAGCTTGTGTGCCCACCTAGCGCCCAGCTTTGCCAGTTGCTACAGGATAAATGTTCTGGCAACGGTGTTCTACTCTCCAGTGGATTGTGCGAGTGTTTCCCAGGATTTGTGCGGGATGATTGTTCTGGTATTGAGTGCCCTAGCAGTGGGGGAGTTGAGTGTGGAGGTAGTGCCCACGGAAAATGTGACAGAAGCTCGGGCCAGTGCAGTTGTGCTTCTGGATACACTGGGCTAAGCTGCTCAGATCTGCTCTGCCCCACGGTCGATGATGGCAAGAATTCCTCGCAATGTTCTGGCAATGGCGTCTGCGATGCCGATACCGGTACATGCACGTGTCGGAACGGGTACTCGGGAGATGCTTGTGAGTGCGTGCCAGGATGCACTAGCTCGTCTTGCGGCGCTCATGGAGAGTGCAGCTGCGAGTCTGGAGCATGCACGTGTTCTTCAGGGTATTCGGGCGTAGACTGCTCTACAGCTACCGCCCCAGTGGTGACGCTGCTTCCTGTATCGGGTCTAAGCGTGTCGATCGAGGCAAAAGAGTATCAGTTTTTCAAGTTCTTGTTGGATGCGAGCACTTACGATATCACGTTCATCGTTGATTATCCGACTGGAAGTGCACAAGACGTGGATCTGTACGGGTCTTTTGATGAAATGTATCCAACTGCGATGACGGCTAGCAGCATCCTCTTCGCTAGCACCAACGCAGCTGGAATCACCGACGAGATCAATCTATGTGGGACACTGGGAGTCTTCCCACGAGGAATCAACTCGTCTTCGCGCATTTGCAGCAAACCGACCGAGGCCTACGCCCAAGGAGCTCCAGGGTACTTTTACCTGTCGCTACTGGGCTTTTCAAGTGGAACTGCTACAGTCGACTTCCGCGTTAAGACGGATAAATGTCGTGGCGTTATGTGTTCGGACCACGGTACTTGCGGTAGGAACATCCCCGGTGTTTGCACTTGCGATCGCTACTGGAGTGGGGACGACTGCAGCATTCCAAAATGTGGACCGGACTGCCAGGACTTGGGGACATGCACTGATGCGACGTTATGGACTGGCTCGTCCGAGGAAGCTAGTGTGTCCTCAACTAACGCATCCATTGCGTCGGTGTCGATCGGAGTGAATCCTTTACAGACCACATCCGAGTGCTATGGGAATGGCGTGTGTCAAGTGGTAGGAAACTCGCAGCCTGCTTGTGTCTGCGACGAAGCGTTTGCATTCGACCTTCCAACCACCTCGGCCCAAGCACTTTGCAAGGTTCTTCGACCGGGTGTGGCGTACATCGAGTATTTCACGGGGCCGTTCAGGATGGAGGTCGGCCTGCTTGATCTACAGGTGAAGCGTGGAGACTGGGCCTTGTACACGCTGACCGTCAAGGAAAAATGGGAAGTTCTTGTAGTGAATCTGGATCAAATCACACCTGATGGAGATGCGATGCTATTCGTCCGTCGCGAGACTCTCCCAAAGATTTCCACAAGTGGCTCGAGCTCGTCGAGTTCGGTTCAATTCGCGGATGTCAGTGGGTGGGCCGCAGCCGCGTCAACGCGTAAGATCGTCCTATCTCGCTCATCATCGACACTCAGTACCGGGATGTATTACATTGGCATTTACAACAGTGAATACGCTCGTGGGTCGTTGGGCTACCGCCTCACGGTGAATGCAGCAAGCGACTGCAAAACCTCGACTCTAGTGTCTGCGTTCAATGCCGTCCTACAGGCAACTAATGTGCCGGAAACGGATAGCGCAAGTGCTAGCGCCTCGGTCGGAGACGACAGCGAAAGCCTGGGAGTGTGCCTAAATGGAGGCGTCTGCAGAACACTGTCAAGTCAGATGTGTACGTGTTCGACGAACTACGCCGGTGAGTTTTGCTCTCTGCAGCCCACCCGAGTAGTGCTATCGCAATCGTCCTCCGGTGATAGCAGCTCCTCTTGGTATGCAGCATACGAGTCTCCAACCAACCTGACCCTGGCTGCTGGTGAGTGGGCTTATTACTCTTTCGATGTCGATGATACTGCAGCGAAAGCTGTCGAATTCATGTTAGAAATCCAGAACGACATCTCGGGAGCAGATACGCCCGCGCGACCGGTGCTTCTTGTACGCGGTCCAAGCGACGCTGGGTTTCCTTCGTTAGCAGTGGCATCGGAACAGGATTTTGAAGCTGTAGCGTCACGCTCTGGGGTCCAACGTGTTGCTGTTGCTGTTGGCTCGGCCTGCTCCTTCTCGGCAACTGGAAGCGAGTGCTATAAAGTGGCTGTACACAATCGAGTTGCTTCAGGAGCCACGCTTCGTTTCCAGCTGAAAGCTGTCGTTCACACGAGTACTTCAAGCACTCTTGCTGTGGCTGGAGCATGTGGGGATGACGGGGATTTAGCCAATTGCCACGGTCATGGCCAGTGTGTTATGCAAAGTTCAGCCCCTGTTTGTCAGTGCTCAACCGGCTGGACGGGGCTTTCGTGCAATTCTCCTACTGGGTTCGAGCTGGTGCAGCTTTGGAGCGCGATGGAAAACGTTTCCCTACTCTGCTCGAGTTGCATGGCAAATGTCACACTAGCACGCGGCCAGGTGCTGATGTTTCGGGTGCCCGAGCCTCTTCGAGCGGGAATCGGCCTTCGACTTACACTCCAGTCGACAGATCAAGCGAGTGGTGGCGTGGCACCTAACGTCTATGTGAGTGAAATGCTGCCACGATCACTCTACGACTTCACGTACGTCTCAATGGCGACTGAGGACAGCACCGAGTCGGTATCTCAAGTCGTGGAAGTGTCCAAGACTTCGTTCTCGGGGGATTTCTGGGTGGTTGTCCACACGGACTACCCGTCGACTAGCACTTCGTCGCAACTTACGGTGGCGGCTTCTACCTCTGCACGCCGACGGCTCGCTCCCAGCGCCAGCGAGGCGGCCTCATTCCAACTTGTTGCTGAGCAGTTCGAGCTGTATGAGCCAGACTCGGACAGCACTCTGCTCACAGATCAGACCTTCGCTCACGCCGTCTTCAAGTGGGTCTTCGCAAGCTCCGCAGGGATTGCCGTCTTCTCATTCGCTGTGGTGCTGCTGGTCATCGTATTGTGCTTCTGTGTGTTCCGAGTGGCTCGTGCGCCTGAGAACCAGGACAAAGTGCTCGCTCGTCTCTATCCGCCGCAAAGTAGCAGGCGAAACCCAAGTGATCGGGCCGCTGTGCCCAGACGAGCTAATGGCGCTCTGGTTATGGATATTCACGATTCCAGCCCTGGAAGCGACACCCAAGGCAAATAGAATAGGGACGTCGGCCAACTAAAATGTTCGGTAAATGAAGATTATATTCGATTTCAACGCTATTGCTGAAGCCTCGTTAGAAGTTCTGCCTGCGTGCCTCCCCCTGCAAGGCATTCAGGGCTCTCTTTATCATGGGGAGAACCAGCGTCTCCCCATGCTTCTTGTCCTTTCGAGGTTTCTTGCTCTGCTTCTTCATCTTGCGGATGAAGTCCCTCGTCTTCTTCTTCTCGAGCTGCCGCTTCCTCGCCAGCCAGTGCTGAACTCTGCGCTGGAGGTAGCGCGCCGCGAAGTACTCGTGGGCGTAGAACTCCGTCATCCTTCGGTTGGATCCTCTCTCGTTTTTGGCATTCCTCACTGTCTTTGATTCGTCCTCCAGGGCCCAATTGCTCGTCTACAAGTGTAACTTGAGGATTAGTGAGTCAATGATGAGAAACTATCACCACTAGCACTGCCATTTATCCTACCGCGTTGATCATTTCCCGTGTCATGGCCATGACCACGCCTCGAAACTGGACAACCTCACCCTCATATAAAGGTAAATGCAGCGCTCCTGGCAGGGAAAACATGTAAGTTAGGCTCACACACTGAAGGCTAACACTTCACAAGCAGTACGTAAGTATAGATAAAGCCGTAAGGGTGTAGCGGAAGAATTGCGGCATCTGCAACGGAATGCCGAACCATCCAAGAGGGGGCGCCACCTTGTGAAGGAAGGGCAAAAGGTTGGCCGCTGGGATGAACCCCGTAGCCATCGGATCCATCTCGGCCCATTTGTACTGGAATTCTTCCATCAGTTCTGGAACCAGTATGGCGTCCTCCTCTTCCTCCTGAGAAGTGGCGAAGCTCTCCAGCACTACAGCCACCGTAAGGTTGAGCATCACGTACGCCACGATTAGCGAGAACGAGCAGAAGAAGAGGTAGGCAACGGGGTTCCCGCAGCCATTTAGTGGGATGCAGCTCTCGAAGTTGCCGAATCCACACATGTTCGGGTCGTAGGGCGGGTCCTTCACACATCCTGGTGCACTCGAGGCCAGATCGTACATGCAATGGTCCCAAGACTCGCCCGTAGCAACGCTAAGTAAGAAGAGGATTCCTCTCCCAAAAGTCTGGAAGTTGGCGTGGGCGTCGATGTCACTACTGAGAGCCACCTTGGCGAAGAGATGAACGCCCATCGTCCCGTAGACGAACAGGGTCAAGAACAGGATAGACGAAAGGTTGCTGAGACCTGGTAGTGCAATGTAGAGCGTCGATAGAATAGCTCGGATGCTGCTCGAAGACTCAACGAGGCGGAAGATGCGAGCCACTCGCATCAAGCGAACTAGCATCGTGAGCGTCCAGGCCGAGTCGGACACCAAAACCTGTACGACTGTACCAAGTACAGTACCCACAACGACGGCAAAGTCAAATCGGTTCCAGTTGTCGTCAAAGTACGCCCTCCCATACGCCAAGAGCTTCATCGCCGCCTCCATTGCGAAAATCACGGTACTTAATTCACTTCCGATGTGCGTCGCTTGAATCTGCCGAGTCGACTCGCCAACGTGTTGGGCCGCCATGAGCAGCGCGTTCGCAACAATGCAGCCCAAGATAAACCCTTCAAACAACTGCGTTCTCACGACGGTGAAGCAAAGTCGACCCACTGGGTGGGTGGGTGGCTGGACCATCCGGATGGGGCCGACCCTCTTCGCTGACTTTTGCGCCTCCATCCACTTCTTCTGCTCGGGCGTGGGCAAGAAATCCCCGCCGATCTTGGCCTTCATTGCGTTGAAGTTGTCGATTACGACCCCCACAAACACGTTCATGACGAAGAAGCTGCCCAGGACCATGAATAAAATGAAGAAGACGATCCAGATCTCGTTGTTGTTGACAATTGGCTGCATGCCGGGGCGCGTGGCGTCACACGCGGCTTTCATGACCTCCGACCAGTTCTCGGACGTGGAGAGAACGAAGAAGGTCAGCATAGCGGACGGCACGTTGTCGAAGTTCTTGGCTTGCGTTGACTTCCACTCCGCTCCCCAGCATCCACAAATGTACTGGGAAGTGATTTCCTCAAATGGGAAACCTTCACAGCTTGTGTTACTAAACCATCCGCGCTGTAATTTGGAGAGTGAATTCCATGAAGTCGGCGATGCGAGAAACGCCCTCTGTTCTGGTACCAACGAATCAAAGACGTCGCCACTGCAGGCCTGGAAAGTTCCCTTAAGGAAGTGGACCGCTGTGATGCTGAACAAGAGGAACAGGATCATGGAGAGGAAGACGACGTTCAGGACCGACGGAATGGCCTTCACAAGTGCGCTCACTACTAACTTCAGGCCACGCCGTCGGCTGATCATGCGCAGAGGACAAAGTGCGCGCATGTCTCGAAGTGAATTAAGCGATTGCATCGCACCGCTCGTCTCTGGGATGTGAGCAAATAGCAGAACCATGGACGTTATGGTGACGAGCCCGTCGACAGCATTCCAGGGGCTTCTCAAGTACGCGCCCTCGTGCATGACAAAGCCCAGGGAAAGAATCTTGAGGGCCATTTCGAAGAGGAATATCACCGCAAACCCTTCATCCAGCCGCAGTAGAAACTTCGCCAATACGGAATCAGGATCTCGTAGAGGACTCTCCACCGCCAGCACAATGGACGCGATGACTATGAGTACGAATACCATCGAGTCGAACTTAGGGTTCGTAGACACTTTGAACGCCCACTGACGAACGGTACTCTTCAGTCCAAAAAGGAAGAGCGAGTTTCCACGTGGCATCGACAGACTAGGCTGTATAGCTTTATCATGGCCACAGGCCTGTGTCCCCTCCAAGTCGCCCCTGTGCAGCTCGAGAGCGTTATGGCGGTTCGACGCTGTAGTTGTAAGTGAGCGGGTTACTGAGCTCCCCGTATCTTCACGCTGGAGGCTTCCGATAGCTGCGGCCTTGCTCGAATCAAATCTGCTCAAATGCGCAGCCAACTGCCTCTGGGAAGTTAACGAAGCCAGCTCTGTTCGAGCCGAATTTTCTTCTCGAGAAGTCAGCCACTGGAGCTCGGTTGAACCCGTTCGCCTGACAGTCATTCGCCGGATTATTCGTTGCTTGTTTGCTTCGATTGGGGAGATTTTTGACGACCTTCGTCCGGCCAAACTGCTTGAGCTGCTGGACTCGCCCTCGCTTGCTTTGCTCTCGCTCCGAGCAGCAAAGTTGTCCAGCAGCATGGCTAAGAACAGATTCATCAGCCCAAAATCGCCCAGCATCACCTGCTTTTGGCCTGTTAGTACAATTACCAGTCCCCTCGTGTATATTTTTTACCTTGGTATACGTACCAGTACGATGAAGTAGATGGAAGCAAACATGCCGTTGCCACGCATGGCGTCGTACAGGACAAGGCTCCAATTGTCACCAGTGATGACTTGAAACACCGTCGCGATCGCCCATGGCAAGGTGTCGAAGTTACTTCGAGGGACGTATAAGAAAAAATACTCGAATACATTGTTTTCCTTCGTGATTTAGCGGAGAAATGGTTGTTTACGTACCGTGCCATTCCAGAATTCGTGTATGTTATGAGGCGTTGCATTTCCTAGCTCGTCGAACCTCATTGTATTCCCGAAAAACTTCACACAGAACAAGTTAGCTACAGCAGTAGTCCCCACCTCCACAAAATAAAAAAATGCAGACCCACAGCTCATACACCTGCATACCCAGCAGCGCAAAGATGTAGATAAACAAGAACAAGAGGAAGCCAAAGTTCCCAATGCTCGATACAGCCTGGGCGATCATCTCGAGCAGATTCCGGAACGAAGGCCGGTGTCTGGCCAGCCGAAAGAGGCGAAGCAGACGGAAAGACCGCAGCAATGAGATCGCTTCTGCCCCCGATGCTTTATCAGCAGGAAGTATGAGCGAGGGCGGTCGAATCGCCACCTCAAGAATGTCTGAGACGACGATAATTGCGTCAAACAGATTGAATCGGTCGCACGCGTGTTCTCTCCACCCGAGGCCAGCGAGCTTCAACACCAATTCCGTCGCGAAAATACTCAAAAACGCGATGTGCGCCACCTCGAGGTTGATAGTCATCGCCTGGGACATCGGATAGTGGTCTAGCGCCAATACTGCGGTGTTGGCAAAGACCATGAACATCGCGATGCTCGAGAAGAGCTGATGCGATACAAGTCGACGCAGAAGTGATGATGCGGCATCATTATTGCAAGGAAGTGGCCGCTTCTGCGTCCCCCACCTAATGAGCTTCGATCGCTTTGGCCGCTTACCAGTAGGTCGATCGCTCTTGAACTCTTCGTTGATGACGGCGATAGTCAAGTTCATCACGAAATAGGAGGCAAACACAATCAGACCGACCGCAAAGCACGCCCCAACTGCTGGATACGACGCATCCATGGTCATGTACATTATCGGCGTCCAGCCCTCTTCGGTAACATACTGGAATATTGTGAGAAATGCTCGACTAATGTTGTCGTAGGTAGTGTACCCCCAATTCAAGGCCGGCGTATGCAGCGCGTCCCTCATCACGACGTCATTACTAAAGCGAGGGTTGCCAAACGTATCATAGTTGGAGCCACACGTCGACCCAGACGGACATTGGTATCCACCAGGTTCAAAGGGCTCGGCACAAAGTCGCCCGTCGCTGTAATGCACGGGCCAGAAGCAGTCTTGAGGCGTCCTCCACGGCAAAGTGTCCTTTGTGAAGCCGCCAGCCTCGTCACTGGAGTCCAGCAGCGGGGCTTCAAGACATCGATAGGCTGAGGCATTGGCCAGCACCTGGTTCAAGTAATCATCCGCGACGGGCCACGTAGGGCTGTCACCAGAAGGAAGTCGTACTGGAAATTCCGTCAGTCTGCACACTCGGCTCATTCGACCGCCGAACAGCTCAACTCCAAGGATCCCAAACATCAGAAAAGCGAACAACTGGAGGCCCACGACGCTGTGAAGCGCTGGGATCGCGTTCAACAGTGCGGATATGAGTCTCCGCATCGCAGGGAACATCTTCAACGACCTCAGAGGCCGCAGAACTCGAATCGACCGAAACTCGGAGATGTTGGGCATGCCTGGAATCTCAGCGACAAAACTGCTACGCCTGAGGTTAGTCTCTATTACACAAAAGTTTTGAAATATATCATGCGTGTACCTTGTGAAGAGCATAAGGAAGTCGACGCCGTTCCAAGGATCGCTCCAGTACGATTGTCTGCCTTTGACTCCCAACGCAATAAGCTTCAGCACGCACTCCGCTGCAAAGATACCCGTGAGAACAAACTCGAATATCTCCGACACGCGCTGAATACGCGTCTACAAGCTGGCCGTTCTCGAACCTCTTGCCATAGGTGGCAGGTTTTAATCGGTCGTCCACAACTGAGAAATCGGTAATCGCTAGCACGACCGTGTTGAGCACGATACAAAAGGTGATGAACCGGTCGAAATGAGCGTGAGATACGACTCGAATGCAGCGTCGGCGCAGCCAATTCTCTCTCGATAGCAAGTTGAAGACGACGTAATCTGCACCAGTACACTGAATACAGAATACATGTACAGAGCGATGCTGTCAGTGTATCATTGCCGAGTGAGTACAGTAGTAAGTAGTTCGGTATGCCACAGACCGTGGTGGGGTCTTTATCGTCATCATTGCGTTCTTTTGGACGCTTGACACGACTCAGTTCCGGTCCGTTCGTCTCTGCAACGGTCTCCGCACGGGGCTCTTTCATGTTGGAAATGAGCCTCTGTCCGCTCGCGCGCTCAACTTTGTTGTGTTCCAGTTTGAGGTGATGGCTCGTAACCTAAAAATGAAAGCTGATTGACTGCTGAGCGGAGACCAACGCCAGCTAACTTCGGACTCAATGGCCTTCTAAAACGCCAACGGTAGATGGTCGGATAAAACAGTCCGAGCAGTGATTGGAAAAAATATCTTGGATTTTATTGCGGATAAAAATTTAAACTGCAGGACACTATTGACATAGTAAATACAATACGAATACTGAACTGCAGACCCAAGACATATTGCAATACTCGATTGGAAACGCAGATAAAATTGCCTGGTTGGTAGTAGTCTACATCGCATTCTCGCTATCAGTACTGTGAGAACGCTTTACAGCTTCTGCAACAAGTCGGCTGTCCCAGAATGACCTATTTGTTTTCAAGAACATGATCGCCTCGAACAAGATCGTGCCCAACCTGTTACGACGATCCGTCATCACGCATTTGGCAGAGCTAAGGAGCCTCTCTACCGAAGCCGATGTGCCGAGTAGAAAGCTCAAGTCTTCGTACGCCGAAACCCGCTGCCGCTTCAGTTTTATACGCTCCTGTAACTCCTTGAAGTAGTCACAATCGTCCAGCTGAGCGACCTGTCTTAGTAAGACTCTTACTGGAGCTTGACCAGGAGCTTCAAACACCTTCACTTCCGCCTGTTCAGCCTTCCGAAAGCTCGCCGACTCTGTTCAGCTGTATCTTCATAACGGCAGACTCGAACACCGGGTTGTGGACGATGTGCGCATCCTGCGCCATGTAGCGCGCAAGCTCGGGAAAATCCTCCAGCATCTCGTCGGTCGTGGCTCGGGCGGCCGTTAGAGTGACGCCTTTTGTCTGAAGTCCAACCATGACGGAGTCGAACTTGGTCAACGCGAAAATTCAGTATTGGATAGTGCTGGAGCATTGCAATTCTCAATTGGAAGCTCAGGCAATACTGCAAGACACGATTGTACCGGGTGGTCACATTGGCATCTATATTGCAATGGTACAGTACAGTTGCAATGCTTGCCAATACATTTTTTTCCAATCACTGAGTCCGAGTGCGAAAGTGAACGACTACAATACAATAGCAATCTAATTAATCCTGGGTTGTCGTAGTCGTAGTCGTAGTCGTCATCGTCGTAATAGTCGTGATTGTTGTTATTGCTTGAGCTTCGGACCGCGGGAGCTGCCGACTTGCGTCCAGGAGTGAGTTCGGCACTCTCTTCACCATCGGCAGCACGAGTGTCTCGCCGGGTTTCCTGTCCTTTCGCGGCTTCTTGCTCGACTTTTTTATCTTGCGGATGAAGTCTCGCGTTTTCCTGGTCTCGAGCTGCCGCTTCCTCACCAGCCACGTCGTCACCCTGCGCTGCAGGTAGCGGGCAGCGAGGTACTCGTGGGCGTAAAACCCGATAAACTTCCGATGCGCAGAACCTCGGGGCCGGTGGCCAGCGCTGGTATCCTTCGGAATGTCGTCCTGCGACCAGTTGTTAGTCTACGCAGCACCCAAAGTGTAGAAGTATGTTAGTCATAGTCCTGAACGCTTCACCAATAAACACTCCCACGTACGGCTTTGATCATTTCTCGAGTCATGGCCATGATCACATCTCGGAAATGCACAAGCTCGCCTTCGTACAGCGGCAGGTGAAGCGAATCTGTCATATCATATGAGTTTGCATGAGCAACACAAGCGATCTACCTCATGCATACTGTATCGTACGTACTCATGTAGCGGAAGAATTGAGGCATTGGCAGTGGAAGGCCAAACCAGCCGAGAGGCGGTGCGACAGCGTTGATGAACTGGAGCATCTTGTCCACGCCAATGAACCCCGTGGCGAGTGGATCGAGCTCGGCCCATTTATACTGGAACTCTTCCAGCAACTCCGGCACGAATATTGCGTCGTCGTCGTCGTCTTCATGCTGGGAGGACGCGAACCCTTCCAGCACCACCGCCACCGTCAGGTTCAGCATCACGTACGACACGATCAGCGTGAACGAGCAGAAAAAAAAATACGCGACCGGATTCCCGCAGCCGTTTAACGGGGTACAGTCCTCCGAGTTGTTGAAGCCACACATGTCCGGGTCGTACTGAGGGTCGCTCACACACCCAGGAGTGCTGGACGCCAGGTCGTACATACAATGGTCCCACGACTCGCCCGTCGCGGCGCGGAGGAGGAAGAGGAAGCCCACTCCAAAGCTCTGGAAGTTGGCGTGGCGGTCAATGTCGCTGGTTAAGGCCACCTTGGCGAATAAATGCACACCCATAGTCGAGTACACGAACAGGATTAGGAACAGGATGGACGTGATGTTGCTCAGTCCAGGCAACGAGATGTACAGCGTCGACAGGATCGCGCGGATGCTGCTCGAGGACTCGACAAGCCGGAAGATGCGCGCCACGCGGATGAGCCGCACTATCATCGTTAGCGTCCATAGAGAGCTCGAAGCGAAGGTTTGAGCCACAGTACCAAACACAGTTCCGAGCACAATGAGAAAGTCGAACCGGTTCCAGTTGTCCTCAAAGTACGCTCGGCCATACGCCAAAATCTTCATCGCGGCCTCGATCGCGAATACTCCGGTGCTCAACTCGCTCACAAAGTACGTCGCGCTTAGCTGTTGCGGGGATTCACCAAAGTGCTGGCACGCCATGAGCAGCGTGTTGACCAGGATGCAGCTCATGATAAACCCCTCGAAGCATCGCGTCCTTACGATGGTGAAGCAGACACGTCGAAGCACGTGAGTCGGTGCGTTGACCATGCGGATGGGCCCGATGCGCGTGGCCGACTTCTGCGCCTCCATCCACTTCTTCTGCTCGGGCGTGAGCAGGAAGTCGCCGCCCAGCTTGGCCTTCATCGTGTTGAAGTTGTCGATGATGACCCCCACGAAGACGTTCATGACGAAGAAGCTGCCCACGACCATGAACACGATGAAGAAGACGATCCACAGCTCGTTATTGTTGACAATCGGCTGCATGCCGGGGCGCGTGGCGTCGCACGCGGCCTTCATGATCTCGGACCAGTTCTCGGACGTCGACAGGATGAAGAACGTCAGCATGGCCGACCCCACGTTGTCGAAGTTCTTGGACAGCGTGGGTTTCCACGTCGCGCCCCAGCACTCGCACACGTACTGCGACGTCGGCTCTTCGGTCGGGAAGCCTTCGCACACGGAGCCGCTGAACCAGCTGCGTTGGACGTCCGACAGCGCGCTCCAAGGCGCGGGCGAGACCAGAAGCGCCTGCTGCTCGGCCGACATCGAGTCAAAGACGTCCCCGCTGCACGCTAGGAACCTCCCCTTCAGGAAATGAACTGCCGCGATACTAAACAATAGGAACAACGCCATGGAGAGAAAGACCACGTTCAGCACCGCCGGTATCGACTCGATCAGCGCGCTCACGACCAGCTTCAAACCCGGTCGTCGACTGATCATTCGCAGTGGCCGAAGAGCTCGTAGATCTCGCAGAGGTAGAAGCGTCCGGAGGACGCTGTTAGTGTCCGAAATGTTGGCCAGCAGTAGTACAGCGGAGGAGATCGCTACAAAGGCGTCGATGACATTCCACGGGCTGCGTAAATAGGCCCCTGGATTGAGGACGAGCCCCAGTGCGATGACTTTGATGGCCATTTCAAATAGAAACACCACCGCGAAGATTTTGTCGAGTCGAACGAGGGACTTGGCCAAAGAGGAATCCGGATCATGAAGCGGGTTCTCCACTGCTAGCGTGATGGACGACATCACGATCAGTAGGAACATCACCGACTCGAATCTCGAGTCGCTCGAGAGTTTAACAGCCCACTTACGAACAGGGTGGGTTGGTGCAAACAGATACAGCGACTTCCCTCGAGGCTGAGCAGAGCTGGTGACACTAGTTTGCGTTTCCTCGTAAGAGCTTGGTCTCTCCATGCGAGGGTGCGGGATCGACCCCGTGGTAGTAATCGAGTTGGTACTTGATCCGGTATCAACGTGCTGCAAGCCGTGGGTGGCCAGTGTCCGGTTGGACGCGAAGCTGTTGATATGCGTGGCTGCTGCGTCGTGGGGCTGCAGTGCTGAGGCAGAGCGTGCAGAGTTGTGTCGGCCTTCTCGTGGGGTCTGCCAGTGAAGGTCGGACGAACCTGTTCGAGCCACCACCATGCGACGGATAATCCGCTGCTTGTTTGCCTCGATGGGGGAGATCTTGGATCGCCGCTTGGTGAGCGTGCTCGGTCTTGTCACGTGGGTTTCCGATACGCTGCTCTCGCTCCGAGCGGCGAAATTGTCCAGCAGTAACGCTAGGAAGAGGTTCATCAAGACAAAGTCGCCCAACATTACCTGCTTTTGGTTCGTTAGTTTTTTTGGCTGTTAGAATGTGTTGGGGCTGGGCCGAAACTTCTACTTTACGACGGACTTACCAGTACGATGAAGTAGACGGAGGCGAACATGCCGTTGCCTCGGATAGCGTCGTACAGAACAGCGCTCCAGTTGTCGCCCGTGATGACCTGGAATACGGTGGCAATCGCCCAAGGCAACGTATCAAAGTTACTGCGAGGAACCTGGCCATACACAAAAAAGAATTAGACCCCGTCTGCTTCACCGTTATAAAGAGAATTAGTACACACTCACATACCGTTCCGTTCCAAAATCCATCAATAGTGTGTGGTGTCGGGTACCCTTGGCCGTCGAAGCGCATGGTGTTGCCGAAAAACTTGTATGACATGTCAGAAGATTTCTATCTAGAAGTTGGGGTCAGGTCCATCCGACTGCGTACCTGCATTCCCAGTAGTGCGAAGATGTAGATGAAGAGGAACAAAAGCACGCCAAAGTTTCCGATACTCGCAAAGGCTCGGCCAATCATCGAAAGTAAAACACGTAGCGACCTCCACCGCCGGGCAAGTCTAAACACTCGGAACAGCCGGAAAGCTCGCAAAATGGACACTCCTCCACTCTCCAAGGCACTGTGCGTTGACACCAGGAACGACGGCGGCTCCATAGCGATCTCAACTATATCGGAAACGATAATGACCGCGTCGAAGGCGTTGAACTTGTCGCGAATGTATCGCTTCCATCCGAGCCCAACGATCTTCAACGCCATCTCCACGGTAAAGATGCACAAGAAGACGAAGTGCGCCAGCTCCAGATTATGCTCCATCGAGTGCGAGATCGGGTAGTGATCCAACGAGAGCACGACCGTGTTGACAAACACCGCGGCCATAGAGAGCTCCGAGAAGAATCGGTGCGTCACGATCGTGTGGACTAGCTCAAACCCGCGGGTATCGAAGCTTGCCAACAAGGCGAGTTGTTTCTGAGGGTCCCACGTGATCAACGAGGACTTCCTCCTCGTTTGGGTTCTCATGGCCTTGTCCACTTTGAACTCCTCGCTGATGACGGCGATCGTCAGGTTCATGACGAAATACGATGCGAAGATAATGAGCGCGATGGCGAAGCACGCGCCCAGCACCGGGTGCGACGCGTCCATCGTCATGTACATGATGAGCGTCCAGCCTTCCTCCGTCACGGACTGGAAGATGGTGAGCAGCGCGCGGCCGATGTGGTCGTAGGTGGTGAAACCCCCAGTTGAGTTTGGCCGTGTGCAGGGCCTCCTGCATGGCCTTGCTGTGCCGGAAGCGGGGGTTCCCGAACGCGTCGTAGTTGGAGCCGCACGTGCTGCCGGTGCGGCATCGGTAGCCTCCGGGGTGGAATGGCTCCGCGCAGAGCTGTCGGACGCTGTAGTCGATGGGCCAGAAGCAGTCTTGCGGTGTTCTCCAGGGCGATGAGTCTTTGTCGTAGTCGAAGGTGGCGTCGGTGTAGTCGAGCAGTGGGGCGTCCAGACACCGGAAGGCAGACGCGTTCGCGATCACTTGCTCCAGGTACGCGTCCGAGACCGGCCACGCGTTGGCCGCAGTCGCGGGCATCCGCACTGGGAACTCGGTCAGGCGACACACGTGGCCCATGCGGCCGCCGAAGAGCTGGATGCCGAGGATGCCGAAGATGAGGAACGCGAACATCTGCAGCGCCACGACGCTCTGTAGCGCCGGGATGGCGTTGAGCAGCGCGGTGATGAGGCGCCTCATGCCCGGGAAGGCCGACAGGGCCCGCAGCGGCCGCAGCACTCGGACCGCGCGGAACTCGGAGATGTTGGGCATGCCTGGAATCTCCGCGACAAAACTGCTAATAGGGGGGGTCAGCCAGCGTGTATGATGAACACATTCACACAATCCAACAATGGGTATGCATGCGCACCTTGCGAAGAGCATGAAGAAGTCGACGACATTCCACGAGTCCTTCCAGTACGAGCCCTTGCCCGTGACCCCGAGCGCGACGAGCTTCAGGACGCACTCGAGCGTGAAAATCCCCGTCAGCACGAACTCGAAGGTCTCCACGACGTGGTTGGCCATCGAGTACGCGTCGACGAGCGCGCCGTTCTGGAACTTCTTGCCGTGACTCGTCGGGTTCAGACCTTCGTCGACGACGGAGAAGTCCACGATGGCTAATACGACGGAGTTGAGCACAATACAGAATATAATCAAGCAGTCGAAGTAGCTATGGGAGACCACTCGGATGCACCATCGGCGGACCCAATTTTCTCTCGTAAGGAACCCAAAGAAGGCATACTCGGCCCCGACAACCTAAACAACAGCACAAACGGAGCCTCTAAGCGGGAATCCGTGCATGAATGGTGAAGGTTTTGACGAAAAGTCGTTTATCCTACCCGGACATTCGTTTTGGTTTGGTCACTGTCTGGGGACTGGGACCGGCTACGACGTCGCTGCCGCACTTGCTGCTCCTCGGGACCGTTGGTCGCCACGATGGTCGCTGGATGTGGCGCTCCCATCTCTCGAGCGAGCGAGGCGTACTTGGTTAGTGCATGCCGTGTCCGAAAGAGTGTGGACCGATTTAGTTCGTGTCCCATGCCCGTTTCGGAATATTTTCTAAGCGAGTCTGCCACCATTTTAGTCGCGAAACGACTGTCATTACTCGTCTATCTCTAGATGGCAAGCAGTTACCACATTGGAACAAGCAGAGCTAGAGCTAGCAAATAGGTTGTTTTGATGAGATATTGGTTGATAACGCACAAACTTGCTACCATTACGCTCTTGCATTCATGAGAGTGATCTTCTACAGGAATACACTACCGGCAATGCTTATTAGTATAAAGTTACTAGCCGTGTCCCCTTGATGCCCAACTCGAGGCGAGTGCTTCTGATTGCATAAAGAGGTGTAACACTACAGAACAGGACCTTTTGCAGGCCATCTTGGGCTTGGGCTCCAACGCGTGTTATGCCTGGCAATAGATAGCATCGGGCCGCCAAAAGAACATTCTCCACGGACAACAAACATCAACTGTATTTTTATGTATCCACGAAACACCTCCGAGCTGGCTTCGTGGTTGCTGGTGCAGCATCCACGCAGCACAGTACACTGATTAGTTGTGGCCAGGAGATGGTGCGCGGTTGTACGGGCTCTTGGTCACCGGCGGCACGCGCGTGTAGTACAGCTTGCGCATGTTGGGCGTGCTCTCCTTGGCGTCAACGCTGGTAGTGGCGGTGGCAGGGGTGAAGCACATCATTGCGGCAATGGCGGCGACGACGAGTCCTTTGGCGAGTTGCATGGTCCTGGGGGCGGGGTTCCTTGTGCTTCCTACAAAGTAAAGTTGAGAATGAAGATCGAGGAGTAAAGCGTTATCTGTCTATAACCTAGGCTTCCCCGATAGGAAGGTCGTCGCTGTATCGTTACCGGTATCAACGAGCACATGTATACAGTGTAACGACGATACAACGAAGCCCTTCTCGTTCCGGAAAGACAGACTTCTGCCTACGTGGTCAGGCCCTGACTCAGGGCCCTGTCAGTGACAGTGTCACAGCATGCGACTCACATGGTGTCATGCGGTGTTAGCAGGATTTGCGCCTTATTTATTTGATGTACTGTACTGGCGAAATGACGAGATTTGCTACAGTACATACAGTGTACCAGAAGAGGAATGCCGTCATAAATAAAAGAATCCATGCAGTACTTTACACTGCCTCTGTTTGTGGACTACTGTACATGTAATGGCTCATACAGTATGGGCGACAGCTTGGCTAGGTAGCTACCTGTATCTACTGTAGAAAGTGTCTGTTACCACCGGAAAGCTGAAGACTCTAAGTGTGTTTTCCGGTGTCTCTAAGTGTGTGCAGGCAGGATTTCGTATAGCCGAGGCCGGGTGTAGAGACGGTAGAGGGGAGGTGAAACCAGACCCCCCCAAAACTGCAATTTCGATGCCTGTGAAGCGAGAGCGTGGCCTGGAGCAATGCACTTTAGACCCAGGCCTAGGCTAGGCTATTACTCCCTCTTTCCATTGAGACCAACCCCAGATTCATCGATTTCATGGGGGATTAAAGGCATTCATTTCGCTGGAGCACTTTGAGGCTTTCACGATTTGAGGGCCGTGGCATCCATCCCCGGCCGGCTGTGCAGGCCCCGAGTGGTTTTTTCGTTGGGTGTTTTTTTCCGGTGTCTGCAGCAAGAGCCGTAGATACAGGGCCTACTGCAGTTCTCTTCGTAGCCATGGGAAGCACAATCCTAGGATAACAGGGCACTCATCATGTCCGTAAGTTACACTCGCCACGTCCTAATCTGTAAAAGCGAAAATTATAATGTGTACGTGCTAAATGCCCTCTCTTCCGGACCATTATGATATGACACCAGTATCAGTATATTTTTGGAGCTTGTCGTGCCACAACGCTTGGCCCGCACCAAACAAACGGCATAATTTAAGCACTCGGCAAAGAATACCGTCTACGAGCGAGTTTCACTTGTATGGATCAGATATCTGTAAAAGTATGCCTCACAAAAAGTTCAGCGTCGGTAATGTCCGTCTCATTGTCTAGGGCAGCCTATCCAATTCGGAGTGGATACACCCACATACTATTTCACGGGAAAGTACGAAATATGTGACGAGTATGTGCCGGACCAGAAATCTGATTCTGCCTCTCCCTTATCCACTCTTTTCATTTTGGAAATTGCAGGCTTCGAGGCAAGCGGCGGGATGCTTGGCGTGCGGCGGCGGCGTGCTTGGACGATTGACCCGCAACGTGCGTGCGTATGAACATGCAGCCGAGTAGCAAGGCGCGGTTGCGCACGACTGCAGCTAGTAGGAGCGCTTGCCGGAATACAGGTTAGATACACTTTTTGTCGCGTTAGAAAGCGCTCGAATGCCCACTTGCCCTTGTATTGCGTTTTAGTGTTGAGTAGCCGCACGCAGTGACGTGCTAAAGTATATCTTCCCTCGAAATTACGTGTACTATGCTTCAGTAGTGCAACCATCGCGCTGGCGCTTGTGTAGCTCTGTAAGGATGCTGCTTGCAGAATGTCACTTTTTCACAAAATGCACACGTTTAAGGTTTGATTTTCGAGGCATACGAAGTTCTTTGCTTGAGTTCCATTTGCAACGGATCAAATACATATATTTCCCAAGGGTTTCGCGACTCGTAGGTATTAGTGATGAATAATGAGCGCGCAACTGGACCATGAAGAGCGGCTTAGGCGTCCATTTCCATTTTCGACTTGTCATTTTTGGTCGCTTGCAATGCGGGCCACACATATTTCGCACTCGTCTAAGTACGATAAATTGCAAATCTTGCATTCCTCTAAGTACGAATATACCAGACACATACTCGGCACATAATTTGCCCTTTCCCATGACATAGTATGTGACTCCATACTCGTCCTATCCAATTTCTGGAAGTGCCTGCGTTCCCCGACTGGGCACATCCCAACTATTGCATCATTTCGTGCCGTTGTGAGAGGTCATCCGCCACTTGTATACAGACGATCCCCTCGGTAGTAATCCCTAGGATAGGAATACCCGCTCATCAGGAATATAAAGGGTTTAACCAGGATACCAGCTCC
Organism: Phytophthora melonis; assembly: GCA_024211575.1. NCBI lineage: Eukaryota > Oomycota > Peronosporomycetes > Peronosporales > Peronosporaceae > Phytophthora > Phytophthora melonis. The sequence continues at coordinate 3,291,246 of JAMXKT010000038.1, read as the reverse complement.
TATTGTCTATTTTTTCGTGCCACATTTCATATTTTAATGCTTGCATTAGCATTCGGAGCTGGCTTTCAGACCTGCTAGTACCGTTCCTTTGAATAGAATGGAGCTTGGATGCTTGTCAGCATTAGTGAAATGGGGCTCAATACTATCGTGGCAACTTATTTTGCACATCAATATCATTACCTACATCATGCTCCTACGGAATCATATTAAATATACTTTTATCCTTTTCGGTGTTCCCGAGGTATATATCGTTATCTGCACGAATTCCATTCATGTCCGCTCATCGATTTGAGCAGCCTTTTTAGGTCTATGTAACCAAAAGACTGCACCAATACGTACCATAGATGTATATGCAGTGTACAGACACCACTCCAACGTTTTCCACCCATACAACCATATATCCCGTCAAATCAATTCGGATACAATAAGCAAGATAGACAGGTTTAGGAGCGACAGGATGCACGCCGATCCCTCGCCCGCTGGATTGTTCACAGTTTGAGTTTCCCGCCTTAACCCCCAAGCAAGATCACCATGCAAACCTGCAAAACCTGCCACCGAGAGATCTCCACCAAGGGGAAGATGTTGACCCTGGAGCAGCATCTTTCGCTTAAAGACATTTTAATCCTGGTAGTGCTACTTTGTAGTACGAGAAGCCCAATAGGGATTAATTCGAGACGTGAAATATGTGGTCCACAGAAAAAGTAGGTACCGAACCAATACAATTTTCAAGTGTAATGGTCTTATAAATCTAATATTTTTCATCAAAAAGACAAATCGACTGATTTACACAAGTTTTATTACGAATTATTACAGGATGGAGGCCTAAATGATATCTTACCTTATTTCAGCGATTTCTATGATACAATACGTTAGACGTATACCGTACGTATCCGATGTTAGACTATGGGCTTGAATGTAAATGGAATGCTTACGTAGGTGTACCTTACAAAGGCCTATTCGTGCTCTACCATCAAGATCTATAGTGGTGTCGTCGTACTACACGCGAAGCTACCTGGTCGTGTACGAAGTTTAGTTGCTTGTTAAGAGTGCCTTAATTGTAGTTGTTGGTTGTCTGATCAACTACCTACAAAACTCCAACAAATCAGGCATAGCTCTGGTAGCGCGGTACCCCGCTTACTCAATCAGCGCCGCGCGGCATCCAACGCGGCATTCACCCTCGACACTTTGATGCATTCGGGCATAGCTTAGGGATCGCGGTGCCCCGCGTTAATTAATCGTCAGCTGACGTCACCGCAGCACGGTACCATGTCGTAACTAGGAAATAAAATATGCACACAAAAGTTAGTTCCGTAAGATTGATGAACAGGTAGCGTTATGGTAGCAGTGCGCTCGGTGCCGCGGCAGCGAGTATGAGCCCGCGGAGGGTGGGGGCCACCGCAGCAACCGAGCACGCCGCATTGATTCGTTGCATGGTAGCATGGTTGCATGGTTGCATGGTTGCATCGTTGCATGGTTGATCTGTAGATTGGTAGATTGGTTGGTAACAGCGCGCTCGGTGTCACGGCAGCGAGTATGAGCCCGCGGAGGGTGGGGGTTACCGCGGTAACCGAGCACACTGAAGAATGAGAAGAATCGTAGGAGAAGTTCTGATGGCTCGAGACACGCTGCACCAAGTCAAGTTCTTTCAGAACTCTCCTCAACATCTTCTGGAAATAATACATCTTGATACGCTTACGGCAGATGTACAGTATCTTGAAGTTAGCATACATTTTGTTGTACTGGGATAGGAAGCAACGTTAGTGCTGCTATCGCAGACCAAATAGGATTATATCCGTGGTACGTCAAGTCAAAAGATGACCCCTCTTGACATCTAACTGGTACATCTCTATGAAACCGGTACGACTCCGGTTGCGCACTGGGCCCTCCAAAAGGCTTATATGCTTGGGCAGCCTGAACCGGTACGATACCTGTAACACCGGTATGGCCGCAGTGCCTGCCCTCCAAAAAAGGTTTATACTGGGATAGGAAGCAACGTTAGTGCTGCTATCGCAGACCAAATAGGATTATATCCGTGGTACGTCAAGTCACAATATGACCTCTCTTGACATCTAACCGGTACATCTGTATGAAACCGGTACGACTCCGGTGGGTTTATATGCGTGGGCAGCCTGAACCGGTACGTTACCTGTAACGGGGTTACACGAATGTTACCCGAAGGGTTACGAAGTGTGGCACACACAGGCTTGTGTGGTGCACACTGTCTAACCTATTTCAGTAGGAGAATCAGTACATGGCTTCAGAGCCACAGATTATGCATATGACTAGGGTTCACTATGCTAGATAGTGAACCAGATACATTTACACCGAAGGCGGCTCTGCCGCGATAAGAGAAATACATTCAGTTTGAAGATTCACAGCTAAGAGTTAAGGGTTGACTCTTGGAGTCCGTAGGGAGTACGGACTCGTGCGTTCTGGTATTAGAACGGGCTATCTTTAGCCGCGACTCTGTGAGTCTGTTACGTCTTCCTCTGACGCTAAAGCTACGGCAGCCCCGCTGCACTTGGTAGCACTTGTAGTCAATCCGACACCTGAGTCTGGATAGACTGACCCTCTGTGGAGAATGGAGCAGTTCGCTCACTTGCCCCGAACCAGCAGGATGCGCTTAAAAAGCTTATGTCCTTGCTGGGCCCGGAGGGCGTGACGCAACTGGCGCAACAAGGCCCCGACGCGGTGAATGCGCGTCTCGAGGCGTTCTCCAGCTACGAGAATGCTCTGTTGGAGCACCTCCAGCAGAGGATGGCGACGGCCGTGGCGCCGCAAGCGCCCGCTACGTCATCCGACGCGGGAACAAGACCTGCCGCTCATGTTGAGCGTGAAGACCTTCGAAGGCAAGGAAGGGGAAAGCTTAATGCTTTGGACCCGTGAAGTCGAGATGGCTATGAGCTCAGCTCTACTCCGGACGGAGTCGCAGCGCGTGGCGCTAGCTATCTCGAAGCTTGGTGGGCGAGCGAGAGAGTGGGCACTAACGTCAGGGACGTCGGTCGACACGGCCTTCCCGACGTGGGACCAGCTGAAGCAGCAACTGTCCCGAGTGTTCGCTCCGCCTAACGAGGCGTATCGCGTGCGCTCACGCTTCCTGGCTACCCGACAAGGCAGGAAGGATTTGGTGGACTATGTCCAGGAGTTGAGAACTCTCATTGCGGGCATGTCTGCCGAGCCTCTGGCTGAGGTAGTCATCGTCACGGTGTTTATGGAAGGACTTCGCACTGGCGTGGCCAGGACGGAAGTCTTCCGCACTCACCCAAGCTCTTTTGAAGAGGCTGTGGACATCGCGTTGAACGCGGAGCACAACTTTAAGTCGTCAAGACTTGGGTGGAACGCTCCTCACACCAGTTCGTCCAATGGTCCGGAGCCTATGGACCTCAGCTATGCTGAAGACGAAGAAGCCGAGCTTCGGGCTGCTGAGCAGCGGCGCGGCATCCGCCGATGCTTCATCTGCGGTGACACGCGTCACTTGCGCGCCGGATGTCCGCTGCGCTTGCAGCGCCAGGCTTCGTCAAGCCGCTCTTCGGGTTCGAGCCAGGGCTCTGGTTCGTCTCGGGGAAACGAGAAAACCCAGTAGGCGCGGGGCGGCCTACTGGGGAGGAACTAAGTTCTATTGAACCTCGGCGAGGTGGAGGTCGACAGGACTTAGCCCCGAAGAGAGCTGTACTCTATAACACGGAACGTGTGTGCAAGCCGGGCTTGCTAGTTGTCCAGGCTTGGGTGAAGGGCTTCACAAAGCCATGGACGATTTTGATCGATTCGGGAGCGTCGGGTAATTACGCCCGGCGTTCCACGATGGACGGAAGTCAGCTTTATGCTGAGGCGCTGGTAGCGCGTGGGAGTGACATCGTCACTGTTCGTCTCGCGACGGGCACTCGTGTCACGGTGCCTAAAGTCCCTGTGGACTTGGGCGTGAAGTTTTTAGATTTTGATAGCGTGGAACGCTGTCTGGTCTTAGACCTCGATTCGAGATATGATCTCATCCTTGGTATGGCGTGGCTGGAACGCCATGAGCCTTGGATAGATTGGAGGTCGAAGACCCTTGGTGCTACGCACTTCTCTCCTGGCGGAGCATTGGCGAGTCATGAACCCACCTCTGCTAGGAAGCAGAAGCGCTTCTGGCGCGAGCACTGGACCGAGTCGGTCAATGTGCTGAACATCGGAGTTTCCGAGTTGGTGGACACTGCGTGTGTCGAGAACGAGCGTTCCGAGCGTGGCTCGTGGACGGCAGGTGGAGCGGCACGAATTCCGCTGAGCGGGTGTGCGTCTGAGGGCGACGCCCTGCTGCGTGCCAGTGAAGGCGCGGTCGACGAGAGGTCGAGTGGAAGGTGGGCGTTGCCCGGATCAAGGATGTGGAGCGGCACGAATTCCGCTGAGCGGGTGTGCGTCTGAGGGCGACGCCCTGCTGCGTGCCAGTGAAGGCGCGGTCGACGAGAGGTCGAGTGAAGGTGGGCGTTGCCCGGATCAAGGATGTGGAGCGGCACGAATTCCGCTGAGCGGGTGTGCGTCTGAGGGCGACGCCCTGCTGCGTGCCAGCGACGGCGCGGTCGGCACGATGCCGAGGGACAAGGGCTCTGCCCGGATGAAGATCGTGGAGTGGCACGTAATCCACTGAGTGGAGGCTGCGGGTCGTGCAGCCCTTCGCTGAGTGTCGATCAAGACACTGGTGCTCCTCTGGAGCTGAATGAGGTGGTGATACCTGGCGTCAAGAAGCACGCGGAATCACGGAGCTCTTCTGGGCGGACAGTGTCCATGAAGAGGCGGCAGCGCCGCAAAGCGCTGGCGGCGCGACGCAAGGCGTCTGCGGTCTCACGAGTCGAGAAGGGTGTGCCGAGCGGTGAGGCTCCACACAAGAGCGAGCAGCTCTACACACTCGTGAATGGAGTGACGGGCGACGTCGACGGAGATGTCAGTCTCACCGACTTGCCCTCACTATCTGCTCTCCTGGAGCTGGACGAGATGTCCTTGGCCGAGTTGGGCGAAGCCTTGAAGGCTGGAGACTTGGCGGAGGTGGTGGTCATACGACCTGAAGAAGAGTTGAACTCGTCCTCGCTTCTGGATGAAGCTGTCCTGGAGGACACTAAGAAGGCGCTGAATGCGCGAAGCGGATCGGCGATCCTGAAGGATCCGTCGGACCCCTTGTACCACGTGGTGAAGGATTATCAAGACGTGGTCTCGAAGGAACCGCCCTCGGGGCTACCTCCGGATCGAGGTGTTCGACATGAGATTGATCTCGTTCCGGGAACGAAGTACTGCGTGACGAGGCAGTGGCCTCTGCCGAAGGAGCAGTGTGACGTCATTGACGCGTTCTTCCGTGCGAAGCACGAGGCGGAGCATGGTGCGTGAGAGTAAGTCTCCTCACTCCACGCCGACGTTCTGTGTCAGAAAGCCGAATGGCAAGTGGCGTATTGTGCATGCTTTAACAAGCTGAATGCCGCCACCATTCCGGCGCAGACGCCGATTCCTCGGAAGGACGTTCTTCAGAACAACATGGCAGGATGTACGATGTACAGTGCGCTCGACTTGGTCGATGGCTACTACCAATTGCTCATGAGAACGAGCGACATCCCTCTCACTGCGGTGAGTACTCCGAGCGGCATGCTCTGGGAGTGGTTGGTGATGCCCCAAGGGCTCTCGAACGCGCCAGCGACGTTCAATCGTCTTGTGACGCAGCTCTTCCGGCCCCATCGGGCGTACGCGCAGACGTACTTCGATGACATCTTTGTCCACAGTCGTGCGGAGCACGGGAAGACTGATATGGAGAACCATGTCGAGCACCTGCGTGCTGTGCTCGAGTGCATGCGTCAAAACAAGTTGTATGCCAACATTGACAAATGCATCTTCGGAGCAGAAGAGATTCCCTTCTTAGGGTGCTTCATCGGGAAAGCGTGGCCTGAGGGCCGACCCGGTCAAGGTCAAGGCCATTGTTGACTGGCCGGTTCCCCAGAACCAGAAGGATCTTCGCAAGTGGCTTGGCTTGGCCAATTACTTGCACAAGTACAGCGAGAATTACGCTGAGATGGCTCGGCCACTCTCAATCTCCTGAAGAAGGACGCGGAGTGGTGTTGGAACACCGAGCATCAAGATGCGTTTGCGGCAATTAAGGATAGTCTCCTTCATGCGCCTATTCTGGCTTTGCCAGACCCCGCTCGTCCGTTTAGTGTCGTCTGTGACGCCTCGGACTTTGCCATCGGCTGTGCCCTGCTACAAGCAGACGCCGAGGGGCGCGAGCGCGTGGTGGCGTTCGAATCTCGTCAGCTGAAGGCTGCTGAGAAGAACTATCCTGTCCATGACAAAGAGCTACTTGCGATGAAGTATGCGCTCGTCAAGTTCAGGGTTCACCTGTTGGGCTCTCAGCCGTTCGTGATTTACACGGATCACGCGTCGTTACGCACTGCGACTCAGTCGCCTCATCTCTCGCAAAGGATGGCCCGTTGGCTGTCCTTCTTCGCGGAGTACAACTTCGAGGTGAAGTACAAGCCTGGCAGGCAGAATGTCCTCGCGGACGCGCTGTCGCGCAGGCCGGATTATGAGCTGGCTCATGTAACGACCGTGACTTCGTCATTACCGGATCTGATCCGAACGGCTTATGCCAAGGATGACACTTGTGTCGCGTTGCTGAAGGCTCTCGGGAGCAAGGAGTTTCAAGACTCGGACATTGAATTGTCGGCGCGAGTGCGCGCGCGTTTGCATCGCTACACCCTCGATGGTGGCCTGCTGTTCTACAGCACTGGCTCCGAGGACACGCCACGCGTGGTCATCCCTCATGATGAGGACCTGAAGTATCGTATCCTCTATGAGGCCCACGACACGCCGGTGGCTGGCCATCTTGGCCGTGAGAAGACCTACAGCTCGGTGAGCACCCACTACTGGTGGCCGAAGCTGTACAAGTGGACGAGCACTTATGTGCGCACGTGCGAGACGTGTCAGCGAGTGAAGTCGTCACCCCATGCTGCAGCCCCGTTGGCAAGCTTGCCTGTCCCTTCGGGCTGTTGGCAATCCATGAGTATGGACTTTGTGTTTGGCCTGCCGGCGGATGCGGCGGGCAACACTGGAGTCGTGGTCTTTGTAGACCGACTGAGCAAGATGGCTCACATTGCGGCTGTGCCGGATACCATCGATGGTAAGGGTACAGCAACGCTGTTCTTGGACCGAGTGTTTCGACAACACGGACTCCTGAGTCGATTGTCTCGGACCGAGACCCCGCTTCACGGGCAACTTCTGGAGCGCGGTTTTGCGGTGCTTGGCACCAAGCTGGACATGTCCACGGCGGATCACCCGCAGACCGATGGTCAGATGGAGCGAGTGAATCGCGTCGTCGAAGACGTGCTCCGCAGCATTTGCGCTGAGACGCCGAAGCGTTGGAGCGCTATGCTGCCACTCGTTGAGTTTGCGTTGAATAACGCCGTGCATGCCTCGACCGGCTACACGCCGTTCTACGTGAACAGCTTGTCCCATCCCCGCGTCCCGCTGACGCCGCCACGTGGTGGCCTCGGGCTTGGTGGGGAGAGGAAGCCGATTTAGCTGATCGGCTAGCTGATGTCAGCCCGGCTACTGTTCGTAAACAGGTTGACACTTTCTTGTCGACGCGCTTGAGTGTCTTACGACACGTGCGTGACGCAAATGGCTGAGAGCCAAGACAAGCAAAAGGAACATGCGGATGCTAAAGGCAGAGGCAATGTTGACAGTTATGAGGTCGGGGACCTGGTATTGCTAAATGCTAAGAACCTACCTACACATGCAGTGTCCGCTGTCTTCAAGACGAAGTTGCGCCCGCGCTTCATTGGACCTTTCAAGGTCGTGGCCAGGAAGGGCCTTGCGTACACGCTCAATCTTCCGAAGAAGATGCGGACGCACCCCGTCTTCTACGTGGGCTTGCTCTGCCGTACCATGACCCGACGCAGGTGCAAATGGAGGCACCGAGGGCGACGAGGTCGCAGGCGCGGAGGTCGCGAGCGTCGAGGACGCAGTCGCAGGCGTCACAGACGCGACCATCATCGCAGGCACTGCAGGCACAGGCGGAAGGCTCGGCATCGGCGGTGCCGCGAGCCCTGAGGGCAGGGTCGGAGTCGGAGGTGCCGCAGGCACAGGGGCCACCGGCACAGGAGGCGCAGCGGGCGGGCCCTGCATGCGGGCCAGAAGGTCAATCTGACCCTGCAATGCAGCCTGCTGACGCCGAAGCTCGGAGAGCTCCTGGCTACGACGATCGTCGCGATCGCCATAATACTGCACCCAGCTCTCCAAGTGTCGGAGCCGGTCCCAGACCTCGCGAGGCACTTGAACCCAGCTCAAGTCCCGAGCAAGCTCGTCGAGCTCCGTGGCAGTACGCGCGAGACGCGCATCGACATCCTGGACATGGTCCCGAAGGCGAGTCGTCTGTTGCTGAACCTCGAACAGCTCATCAAACGTCGCGAGGCGGCTTGGTGCGTCCTCCACCGGCGCTGCTCGATGAGCAAGGGAACCTTCACTACCATGTGGAGCGCCTGCTGGCGAAGCGGCGGTGCCGGGGTCAAAACCAGTATCTGGTAAAGTGGCGAGGGTACCCACACTCAGAGAACTCATGGGAGTTTGAGGTGCCCCTTCGCCAAGACTGCCCAGACGTCGTGGACGCTTTTGATCGGCTTGATCACCAGCGCCCCGTGGGCTCGAGGCCGGCATGCCGGCCGTCCCGCGCTTCCCGGCAATAGGCTGGGAGCTGCTGGGTCAGCCACATTGCTCCGGGGTTGGCTCCTGAGCCACAGCGCTCACTTCCTCACGGGTAGGAGCGACTGGAGGGCTCAAAGGAGCGAAGCGCGCAGCGCTAGAATGGGTCTGCGGCTGAGCGTTAGCCGAGAGGCTGCGTTTGGCTCGGATCTTCGCAAAGTCGAAGCGGAGCTTGCGTTCGATACGAACATCCACTTCGCTGAAGCTAGCTCGAAGAGCATCCATGGAGCTAAGCTTCTTCTTCTTCTCAGCCCAGAGCTCGAACTGAGCCTCGTGTTCGATCAGGCTTTCGCCCGGGCTGAGCACCACAGGGTACGTCCGCATTGCGGGCACGGACAACCCCTTGCCTTGCAGGCGCAACCGCTCGCGGTACTCGGAGACAGTCGTAGACTGTGGAGTCAAGAGTCGCTGTCGTAGAGACGTTCGAAGAGCGATCTCCTCCGGAGTACGGGCCGCAGGCCCAATGACATGCTGAGCCAGCGTCGGCTGGAAAGCCTGGCGGCATGCCTCCGCGGGGTCACGAGGCCGAAAGCCGTACTCGGCGGTGCTGGGGTTCAGCAGGGGCCGCAACTCGGGGCGCTGGGAGCGCATGGAGGCCAGCTGCGCCGCAACCTGCTCGGATTGAGCCTCGTCCAAAGGGTTGGAGATGACGGGGCCCAAGGGCACTTCCCCCGCACGGGGCGGAGAGTACCGTGACTCAGTGAGCTCGCGCAGCTCGCGGAGCCCGGAAGAGCGTTCAGGGAACGGATTTGGAGTGCGCAGCGGTGGCCGCGGCTCCTCCCTCGACAGCGCAGTGCGCTCAGTAGAGGGATGGCTCGACGAGCGCGCAGGAGACACTCGCGCGCGGCGCTCTTGGTCGCGGGAGCTCGACGAGCCAACTGTGGCCGACGTGCCACCTCCGCGTTGTGCCGGCGACGTGGGCGAAGCGTCGCGGCGGTTCGGGGAGCGTTGTGGGGACGCTGCTTCACCCTCATGGCTCGGAGAGCCGACATCGGACTCGCTGTAGTCCACCTCGCCCTCCTCCTCATCTCCGAAGAGATCTTTGAGGTCCATGGTCGGATGGGCTAGTGCTCGAGGGAGCTGGGGCGTGCTCGCCGCGAGCGTTGCTTGAGGCGTTGCGCCGCGAAGTACTGAGAGACCGAGAGCCTGGGAGGCGCGGTCGGTGTGCGCACCTGCGCCGGGGAGCTTGGGAGTTCGCAGGCACGAGGTGCCGAAGCGCGAGAGGAGCGAGGCTCCGAGGCGGACCTCGCGAGAGGGTTTCTGCGGTCGAAAGACCAAAAGGCGTTATGACTTGAAGTCATGTGAGGGCGCGTTGCGCCGAGAAGTTCTCAGAGACGTCCACACGATGTGGATTGACTCGTTCGAGAAGGAGGCTTGACGGAACAAGACCCGGTCGTTGACCGTTAAGCGTGAACACCCGTGTCAACCGGGTTGGGGGGGAGGGTGTAACAGGGTTACACGAATGTTACCCGAAGGGTTACGAAGTGTGGCACACACAGGCTTGTGTGGTGCACACTGTCTAACCTATTTCAGTAGGAGAATCAGTACATGGCTTCAGAGCCACAGATTATGCATATGACTAGGGTTCACTATGCTAGATAGTGAACCAGATACATTTACACCGAAGGCGGCTCTGCCGCGATAAGAGAAATACATTCAGTTTGAAGATTCACAGCTAAGAGTTAAGGGTTGACTCTTGGAGTCCGTAGGGAGTACGGACTCGTGCGTTCTGGTATTAGAACGGGCTATCTTTAGCCGCGACTCTGTGAGTCTGTTACGTCTTCCTCTGACGCTAAAGCTACGGCAGCCCCGCTGCATTACCCATCACACCGGTATGGTCACGGTGCCGCACTGGACCTCCAAAAGGTTTATATGCATGGGCAAGCTGAACTGGTAGAAACCCCATTACACCGGTATGACCGCAGTTGCCACACCGGACCCGGTTTGTATGCGTGGGCAGATTGAACCGGTATGCGTCAGTAACATTTATCGAATAGTTGGGGTGAAGTAAAGTGAATGATTGCGGACGAACTGCTGCAGAAGCAAACTTGGGCGCGCTCGCTCTGCTCACGCACGGGATCTCGAAGCTTGAAATGGGTTGCTCACTTAGGCTTTAAATGTAGTTTTGGTGTGGGGTCTCCTGCTATCTTAAAAAAATGATATTAGATTGACCCTATAGGGTTACATAGATTTGTTTTTTAGAACTACGAAACTATCCTTGTTAACTGCTGTTTAGCGCTGATGCCATAATTGGTGCCGTATGGACTGTAGCGCCTTGTTTTCCTAGGACAGTGGGCTCTTGCTGTATATGAATATGTATAAATTGGGGAACATGCGATATGCATGAGCTACATGCATATAATTAGAATGTTGCTTTCTAAAGCTACTCAACCTCAAAACAGGATAAGTCACGGGCTTTTTATTTTATTTTTGCCGTTCATGGTGACGATGGCTCATTATAGAACACAAATATCATGTATTACCGTGACTGTAGCTGTTCTTATAGTTTAAAATTGTTTATATATTTTATGGGGTTCTGCATTTTGTTGTTAAATCAAGCTCTGAATTACAAAAACATAACTCAAGAATCGTGGAACTGGTACGACAGCGGGTACAAAATTAACATTCACCTCTGCAATGGCGCCATGTGAATATGGAACTGAGTTTGGCCAATTAACAGCGGTTGCTTTCTTACTATCATAAAAACAAAAAAATGGCTCAACTTTTATGGATGAATATCGTTAAATCTCCGACCTTACTTAGTTTTTGTATGCCCTTTAACAGCCAATTACAGCACTCTGTTTGTATTTAGACCAATCATAGTGTTTTCATGTGTGTATTTGGGCCAAAGTCATCAATAGGGTTAGGTAATTCTGCTATCCGACCCTCTCCGACGTATCGGGTCGGAGGGCACCCGCAAAATATGTATATGCGTATACAAACTCTAAGATAAATGCATATCACATGCATATTGTCATTTCTCCGACCAGCTCCGACCTGTACCATCATTCGGGTACAAATGCAGTCCGAGTAAAGTGCCTGCATGCGCCTGGATACATGAAAGTGGTGAGCGCGTTAGTGGCGCCGCTACAGGCGTGCACTAATGGTTCAGACAGTTAGTATATTTGCGTTTGGTATACTATTAACAAAGAATTAGTGTATTGAATAAAAATGCTGCTGCCGCTGTGCAGCGCGCACGTCACTACTTGTAGTTGTACTGGGTGCGCTACTGGCGGGCAGCATGCCGTCTGCCCTGCCGGGTAGGAACCAGCATACGCAGGGTCTTCGTGGGCTTGGCGGCGGTGGCAGCAACGACAAAGCTCTCGACAGGAGCGCGGGAGGGCTGCCGGAGAGCGCGCCATGATGCTCGCAGGCGCTCACCCAACGGACAGCCTGCAGGCCGCCCTGCCGGGCAAGCCATCCACGCCACCGGGTCCACGGAGAGACCGCAGGCCCTGCCCGCCTGCTACCACCGCCCACCACCACCCCGCCGAGCGTCCTGCCGTCGCCTGCCCTCCGCCATCCTGCCGCCCTGGTCCTTCGCCGTCGGTGCTGGCGTCGCCAGCCTGTCGCCCTCGTGTGGCCGTCCTGCCGCTCCGCCAGTCCTGCCGCTCGCCGCCTGCCTGCCGCTGTCACCCTCATGCCGTCGCAGTACTGCCGCCGCCGTCCTGCTGGTGCCGGCCGCTCGAGTCGAGCGGCTCTGTAACGGGGTTACACGAATGTTACCCGAAGGGTTACGAAGTGTGGCACACACAGGCTTGTGTGGTGCACACTGTCTAACCTATTTCAGTAGGAGAATCAGTACATGGCTTCAGAGCCACAGATTATGCATATGACTAGGGTTCACTATGCTAGATAGTGAACCAGATACATTTACACCGAAGGCGGCTCTGCCGCGATAAGAGAAATACATTCAGTTTGAAGATTCACAGCTAAGAGTTAAGGGTTGACTCTTGGAGTCCGTGGGGAGTACGGACTCGTGCGTTCTGGTATTAGAACGGGCTATCTTTAGCCGCGACTCTGTGAGTCTGTTACGTCTTCCTCTGACGCTAAAGCTACGGCAGCCCCGCTGTACTTGGTAGCACTTGTAGTCAATCCGACACCTGAGTCTGGATAGACTGACCCTCTGTGGAGAATGGAGCAGTTCGCTCACTTGCCCCCGAACCAGCAGGATGCGCTTAAAAAGCTTATGTCCTTGCTGGGCCCGGAGGGCGTGACGCAACTGGCGCAACAAGGCCCCGACGCGGTGAATGCGCGTCTCGAGGCGTTCTCCAGCTACGAGAATGCTCTGTTGGAGCACCTCCAGCAGAGGATGGCGACGGCCGTGGCGCCGCAAGCGCCCGCTACGTCATCCGACGCGGGAACAAGACCCAAGCCGCTCATGTTGAGCGTGAAGACCTTCGAAGGCAAGGAAGGGAAAGCTTAATGCTTTGGACCCGTGAAGTCGAGATGGCTATGAGCTCAGCTCTACTCCGGACGGAGTCGCAGCGCGTGGCGCTAGCTATCTCGAAGCTTGGTGGGCGAGCGAGAGAGTGGGCACTAACGTCAGGGACGTCGGTCGACACGGCCTTCCCGACGTGGGACCAGCTGAAGCAGCAACTGACCCGAGTGTTCGCTCCGCCTAACGAGGCGTATCGCGTGCGCTCACGCTTCCTGGCTACCCGACAAGGCAGGAAGGATTTGGTGGACTATGTCCAGGAGTTGAGAACTCTCATTGCGGGCATGTCTGCCGAGCCTCTGGCTGAGGTAGTCATCGTCACGGTGTTTATGGAAGGACTTCGCACTGGCGTGGCCAGGACGGAAGTCTTCCGCACTCACCCAAGCTCTTTTGAAGAGGCTGTGGACATCGCGTTGAACGCGGAGCACAACTTTAAGTCGTCAAGACTTGGGTGGAACGCTCCTCACACCAGTTCGTCCAATGGTCCGGAGCCTATGGACCTCAGCTATGCTGAAGACGAAGAAGCCGAGCTTCGGGCTGCTGAGCAGCGGCGCGGCATCCGCCGATGCTTCATCTGCGGTGACACGCGTCACTTGCGCGCCGGATGTCCGCTGCGCTTGCAGCGCCAGGCTTCGTCAAGCCGCTCTTCGGGTTCGAGCCAGGGCTCTGGTTCGTCTCGGGAATGAGAAAACCCAGTAGGTGCGGGGCGGCCTACTGGGGAGAAACTAAGTTCTATTGAACCTCGGCGAGGTGGAGGTCGACAGGACTTAGCCCCGAAGAGAGCTGTACTCTATAACACGGAACGTGTGTGCAAGCCGGGCTTGCTAGTTGTCCAGGCTTGGGTGAAGGGCTTCACAAAGCCATGGACGATTTTGATCGATTCGGGAGCGTCGGGTAATTACGCCCGGCGTTCCACGATGGACGGAAGACAGCTTTATGCTGAGGCGCTGGTAGCGCGTGGAGTGACATCGTCACTGTTCGTCTCGCGACGGGCACTCGTGTCACGGTGCCTAAAGTCCCTGTGGACTTGGGCGTGAAGTTTTTAGATTTTGATAGCGTGGAACGCTGTCTGGTCTTAGACCTCGATTCGAGATATGATCTCATCCTTGGTATGGCGTGGCTGGAACGCCATGAGCCTTGGATAGATTGGAGGTCGAAGACCCTTGGTGCTACGCACTTCTCTCCTGGCGGAGCATTGGCGAGTCATGAACCCACCTCTGCTAGGAAGCAGAAGCGCTTCTGGCGCGAGCACTGGACCGAGTCGGTCAATGTGCTAGACATCGGAGTTTCCGAGTTGGTGGACACTGCGTGTGTCGAGAACGAGCGTTCCGGAGCGTGGCTCGTGGACGGCAGGTGGAGCGGCACGAATTCCGCTGAGCGGGTGTGCGTCTGAGGGCGACGCCCTGCTGCGTGCCAGTGAAGGCGCGGTCGACGAGAGGTCGAGTGAAGGTGGGCGTTGCCCGGATCAGCGATGTGGAGCGGCACGAATTCCGCTGAGCGGGTGTGCGTCTGAGGGCGACGCCCTGCTGCGTGCCAGTGAAGGCGCGGTCGACGAGAGGTCGAGTGAAGGTGGGCGTTGCCCGGATCAAGGATGTGGAGCGGCACGAATTCCGCTGAGCGGGTGTGCGTCTGAGGGCGACGCCCTGCTGCGTGCCAGCGACGGCGCGGTCGGCACGATGCCGAGGGACAAGGGGCTCTGCCCGGATGAAGATCGTGGAGTGGCACGTAATCCACTGAGTGGAGGCTGCGGGTCGTGCAGCCCTTCGCTGAGTGTCGATCAAGACACTGGTGCTCCTCTGAGCTGAATGAGGTGGTGATACCTGGCGTCAAGAAGCACGCGGAATCACGGAGCTCTTCTGGGCGGACAGTGTCCATGAAGAGGCGGCAGCGCCGCAAAGCGCTGGCGGCGCGACGCAAGGCGTCTGCGGTCTCACGAGTCGAGAAGGGTGTGCCGAGCGGTGAGGCTCCACACAAGAGCGAGCAGCTCTACACACTCGTGAATGGAGTGACGGGCGACGTCGACGGAGATGTCAGTCTCACCGACTTGCCCTCACTATCTGCTCTCCTGGAGCTGGACGAGATGTCCTGGCCGAGTTGGGCGAAGCCTTGAAGGCTGGAGACTTGGCGGAGGTGGTGGTCATACGACCTGGAAGAAGAGTTGAACTCGTCCTCGCTTCTGGATGAAGCTGTCCTGGAGGACACTAAGAAGGCGCTGAATGCGCGAAGCGGATCGGCGATCCTGAAGGATCCGTCGGACCCCTTGTACCACGTGGTGAAGGATTATCAAGACGTGGTCTCGAAGGAACCGCCCTCGGGGCTACCTCCGGATCGAGGTGTTCGACATGAGATTGATCTCGTTCCGGGAACGAAGTACTGCGTGACGAGGCAGTGGCCTCTGCCGAAGGAGCAGTGTGACGTCATTGACGCGTTCTTCCGTGCGAAGCACGAGGCGGGCATGGTGCGTGAGAGTAAGTCTCCTCACCCACGCCGACGTTCTGTGTCAGAAAGCCGAATGGCAAGTGGCGTATTGTGCATGCTTTTAACAAGCTGAATGCCGCCACCATTCCGGCGCAGACGCCGATTCCTCGGAAGGACGTTCTTCAGAACAACATGGCAGGATGTACGATGTACAGTGCGCTCGACTTGGTCGATGGCTACTACCAATTGCTCATGAGAACGAGCGACATTCCTCTCACTGCGGTGAGTACCCGAGCGGCATGCTCTGGGAGTGGTTGGTGATGCCCCAAGGGCTCTCGAACGCGCCAGCGACGTTCAATCGTCTTGTGACGCAGCTCTTCCGGCCCCATCGGGCGTACGCGCAGACGTACTTCGATGACATCTTTGTCCACAGTCGTGCGGAGCACGGAAGACTGATATGGAGAACTGGCGTCGAGCACCTGCGTGTTGTGCTCGAGTGCATGCGTCAAAACAAGTTGTATGCCAACATTGACAAATGCATCTTCGGAGCAGAAGAGATTCCCTTCTTAGGGTGCTTCATCGGGAAGCGTGGCCTGAGGGCCGACCCGGTCAAGGTCAAGGCCATTGTTGACTGGCCGGTTCCCCAGAACCAGAAGGATCTTCGCAAGTGGCTTGGCTTGGCCAATTACTTGCACAAGTACAGCGAGAATTACGCTGAGATGGCTCGGCCACTCTCCAATCTCCTGAAGAAGGACGCGGAGTGGTGTTGGAACACCGAGCATCAAGATGCGTTTGCGGCAATTAAGGATAGTCTCCTTCATGCGCCTATTCTGGCTTTGCCAGACCCCGCTCGTCCGTTTAGTGTCGTCTGTGACGCCTCGGACTTTGCCATCGGCTGTGCCCTGCTACAAGCAGACGCCGAGGGGCGCGAGCGCGTGGTGGCGTTCGAATCTCGTCAGCTGAAGGCTGCTGAGAAGAACTATCCTGTCCATGACAAAGAGCTACTTGCGATGAAGTATGCGCTCGTCAAGTTCAGGGTTCACCTGTTGGGCTCTCAGCCGTTCGTGATTTACACGGATCACGCGTCGTTACGCACTGCGACTCAGTCGCCTCATCTCTCGCAAAGGATGGCCCGTTGGCTGTCCTTCTTCGCGGAGTACAACTTCGAGGTGAAGTACAAGCCTGGCAGGCAGAATGTCCTCGCGGACGCGCTGTCGCGCAGGCCGGATTATGAGCTGGCTCATGTAACGACCGTGACTTCGTCATTACCGGATCTGATCCGAACGGCTTATGCCAAGGATGACACTTGTGTCGCGTTGCTGAAGGCTCTCGGGAGCAAGGAGTTTCAAGACTCGGACATTGAATTGTCGGCGCGAGTGCGCGCGCGTTTGCATCGCTACACCCTCGATGGTGGCCTGCTGTTCTACAGCACTGACTCCGAGGACACGCCACGCGTGGTCATCCCTCATGATGAGGACCTGAAGTATCGTATCCTCTATGAGGCCCACGACACGCCGGTGGCTGGCCATCTTGGCCGTGAGAAGACCTACAGCTCGGTGAGCACCCACTACTGGTGGCCGAAGCTGTACAAGTGGACGAGCACTTATGTGCGCACGTGCGAGACGTGTCAGCGAGTGAAGTCGTCACCCCATGCTGCAGCCCCGTTGGCAAGCTTGCCTGTCCCTTCGGGCTGTTGGCAATCCATGAGTATGGACTTTGTGTTTCATTCGCCGGCGGATGCGGCGGGCAACACTGGAGTCGTGGTCTTTGTAGACCGACTGAGCAAGATGGCTCACATTGCGGCTGTGCCGGATACCATCGATGGTAAGGGTACAGCAACGCTGTTCTTGGACCGAGTGTTTCGACAACACGGACTCCCTGAGTCGATTGTCTCGACCGAGACCCCGCTTCACGGGCAACTTCTGGAGCGCGGTTTTTGCGGTGCTTGGCACCAAGCTGACATGTCCACGGCGGATCACCCGCAGACCGATGGTCAGACGGAGCGAGTGAATCGCGTCGTCGAAGACGTGCTCCGCAGCATTTGCGCTGAGACGCCGAAGCGTTGGAGCGCTATGCTGCCGCTCGTTGAGTTTGCGTTGAATAACGCCGTGCATGCCTCGACCGGCTACACGCCGTTCTACGTGAACAGCTTGTCCCATCCCCGCGTCCCGCTGACGCCGCCACGTGGTGGCCTCGGGCTTGGTGGGGGAGAGGAAGCCGATTTAGCTGATCGGCTAGCTGATGTCAGCCCGGCTACTGTTCGTAAACAGGTTGACACTTTCTTGTCGACGCGCTTGAGTGTCTTACGACACGTGCGTGACGCAATGGCTGAGAGCCAAGACAAGCAAAAGGAACATGCGGATGCTAAAGGCAGAGGCAATGTTGACAGTTATGAGGTCGGGGACCTGGTATTGCTAAATGCTAAGAACCTACCTACACATGCAGTGTCCGCTGTCTTCAAGACGAAGTTGCGCCCGCGCTTCATTGACCTTTCAAGGTCGTGGCCAGGAAGGGCCTTGCGTACACGCTCAATCTTCCGAAGAAGATGCGGACGCACCCCGTCTTCTACGTGGGCTTGCTCAAGCCGTACCATGACCCGGACGCAGGTGCAAATGGAGGCACCGAGGGCGACGAGGTCGCAGGCGCGGAGGTCGCGAGCGTCGAGGACGCAGTCGCAGGCGTCACAGACGCGACCATCATCGCAGGCACTGCAGGCACAGGCGGAAGGCTCGGCATCGGCGGTGCCGCGAGCCCTGAGGGCAGGGTCGGAGTCGGAGGTGCCGCAGGCACAGGGGCCACCGGCACAGGAGGCGCAGCGGGCGGGCCCTGCATGCGGGCCAGAAGGTCAATCTGACCCTGCAATGCAGCCTGCTGACGCCGAAGCTCGGAGAGCTCCTGGCTACGACGATCGTCGCGATCGCCATAATACTGCACCCAGCTCTCCAAGTGTCGGAGCCGGTCCCAGACCTCGCGAGGCACTTGAACCCAGCTCAAGTCCCGAGCAAGCTCGTCGAGCTCCGTGGCAGTACGCGCGAGACGCGCATCGACATCCTGGACATGGTCCCGAAGGCGAGTCGTCTGTTGCTGAACCTCGAACAGCTCATCAAACGTCGCGAGGCGGCTTGGTGCGTCCTCCACCGGCGCTGCTCGATGAGCAAGGGAACCTTCACTACCATGTGGAGCGCCTGCTGGCGAAGCGGCGGTGCCGGGGTCAAAACCAGTATCTGGTAAAGTGGCGAGGGTACCCACACTCAGAGAACTCATGGGAGTTTGAGGTGCCCTTCGCCAAGACTGCCCAGACGTCGTGGACGCTTTTGATCGGCTTGATCACCAGCGCCCCGTGGGCTCGAGGCCGGCATGCCGGCCGTCCCGCGCTTCCCGGCAATAGGCTGGGGAGCTGCTGGGTCAGCCACATTGCTCCGGGGTTGGCCCCTGAGCCACAGCGCTCACTCCCTCACGGGTAGGAGCGACTGGAGGGCTCAAAGGAGCGAAGCGCGCAGCGCTAGAATGGTTCTGCGGCTGAGCGTTAGCCGAGAGGCTGCGTTTGGCTCGGATCTTCGCAAAGTCGAAGCGGAGCTTGCGTTCGATACGAACATCCACTTCGCTGAAGCTAGCTCGAAGAGCATCCATGGAGCTAAGCTTCTTCTTCTTCTCAGCCCAGAGCTCGAACTGAGCCTCGTGTTCGATCAGGCTTTCGCCCGGGCTGAGCACCACAGGGTACGTCCGCATTGCGGGCACGGACAACCCTTGCCTTTGCAGGCGCAACCGCTCGCGGTACTCGGAGACAGTCGTAGACTGTGGAGTCAAGAGTCGCTGTCGTAGAGACGTTCGAAGAGCGATCTCCTCCGGAGTACGGGCCGCAGGCCCAATGACATGCTGAGCCAGCGTCGGCTGGAAAGCCTGGCGGCATGCCTCCGCGGGGTCACGAGGCCGAAAGCCGTACTCGGCGGTGCTGGGGTTCAGCAGGGGCCGCAACTCGGGGCGCTGGGAGCGCATGGAGGCCAGCTGCGCCGCAACCTGCTCGGATTGAGCCTCGTCCAAAGGGTTGGAGATGACGGGGCCCAAGGGCACTTCCCCGCACGAGGCGGAGAGTACCGTGACTCAGTGAGCTCGCGCAGCTCGCGGAGCCCGGAAGAGCGTTCAGGGAACGGATTTGGAGTGCGCAGCGGTGGCCGCGGCTCCTCCTCGACAGCGCAGTGCGCTCAGTAGAGGGATGGCTCGACGAGCGCGCAGGGAGACACTCGCGCGCGGCGCTCTTGGTCGCGGGAGCTCGACGAGCCAACTGTGGCCGACGTGCCACCTCCGCGTTGTGCCGGCGACGTGGGCGAAGCGTCGCGGCGGTTCGGGGAGCGTTGTGGGGACGCTGCTTCACCCTCATGGCTCGGAGAGCCGACATCGGACTCGCTGTAGTCCACCTCGCCCTCCTCCTCATCTCCGAAGAGATCTTTGAGGTCCATGGTCGGATGGGCTAGTGCTCGAGGAGCTGGGGCGTGCTCGCCGCGAGCGTTGCTTGAGGCGTTGCGCCGCGAAGTACTGAGAGACCGAGAGCCTGGGAGGCGCGGTCGGTGTGGCGCACCTGCGCCGGGGAGCTTGGGAGTTCGCAGGCACGAGGTGCCGAAGCGCGAGAGGAGCGAGGCTCCGAGGCGGACCTCGCGAGAGGGTTTCTGCGGTCGAAAGACCAAAAGGCGTTATGACTTGAAGTCATGTGAGGGCGCGTTGCGCCGAGAAGTTCTCAGAGACGTCCACACGATGTGGATTGACTCGTTCGAGAAGGAGGCTTGACGGAACAAGACCCGGTCGTTGACCGTTAAGCGTGAACACCCGTGTCCACGGTTTGGTGGGGGAGGGTGTAACGGGGTTACACGAATGTTACCCGAAGGGTTACGAAGTGTGGCACACACAGGCTTGTGTGGTGCACACTGTCTAACCTATTTCAGTAGGAGAATCAGTACATGGCTTCAGAGCCACAGATTATGCATATGACTAGGGTTCACTATGCTAGATAGTGAACCAGATACATTTACACCGAAGGCGGCTCTGCCGCGATAAGAGAAATACATTCAGTTTGAAGATTCACAGCTAAGAGTTAAGGGTTGACTCTTGGAGTCCGTGGGGAGTACGGACTCGTGCGTTCTGGTATTAGAACGGGCTATCTTTAGCCGCGACTCTGTGAGTCTGTTACGTCTTCCTCTGACGCTAAAGCTACGGCAGCCCCGCTGCAGGCTCGACCACTCGGCCACCTCCGTTCATACGCAAAGCCTGAAATGCCACAAGGCCAAAAATGTTTTCAATGTGTAGTCCACAACAAAAACACTAGGGCTCCGCGAAGGCTGGGATAGGAGGATTTTGGAATAAACCCTTTATTTTTATTTTAACCCTTTTGCGATGGTTCTGCGTAAAACATGGCTAACTAGCATGTTTTACAAAATCGACCCAATCAGAGTTTAGGATGATAATTTTAGCCAGTAAGGGTCGGGGCGGTAATCATACTAAAACATGGCTAAGTAGCATGTTTTATATTAGGTACGAATAAAATCGAGTCTTATGTCCGATTTTGGTTTGCGGGTCTCGGCGTAAAACCATGCATCTAGTCATGTTTTACGGTTTTGTATCGGGGGGGCTCCCAGACAAATTCCAAGTATAAAAATCATCGCAAAAGGGTTAATTTTATTAATTATTTTACTTATTAATTCGGTCATCTCCTGCGCCTGCTTCGCAGCCGCAGCATCTGCCCGGACATTTGCCTTAAAACTGTAGATGCAATATATCAACAGACAATGCTCAACAAAATTAAGAAGGCGAACCCTGGCTGAGGTTTTTGCTGCTAGTAGAATCGGCATGCTATTGTACAGTACAGTCCACCTCAATCGTCCACAGCAATATATTTATTGATTCATACCAGCGTCATCGGTAGCACACTGGTTCAGGATGCCCACGCATATAAACCTTTTGGAGGGGCCAAGCGGCCATACCGGTGCTACAGGTATCGTACCGGTTCAAGCTGCCAAGACGAGGTGTCGCGCAGCCTCGAGGTACCGAGGCTGATGACGCTGCCTTTTCATGCATATAAACCTTTTGGAGGCCCAGTGCGGCACCGTTTCCTTACCGGTTCTACAGGTATCGTACCGGTCCAAGCTGCCCATGCATATAAACCTTTTGGAGGCCCAGTGCGGCACCGTTTCCATACCGGTGTTATGGGTATCATACCGGTTCAGGCTGCCCACGCATATAAACCCTTTGGAGGGCCCAGTGCAAAACCGGAGCCGTACCGGTTTCATAGAGATGGACCAGTTAAATGTCAAGAGGGGTCATCTTTTGACTTGACGTACCACGGATATAATCCTATTTGGTCTGCGATAGCAGCACTAACGTTGCTTCCTATCCCAGTATAAACTTATAATATTTGTTTTAGAGGGTCACTTGATATGGGGTACCCTTGTTTTGGTACAGGTCGGAGGTGGTCGGAGGTCGGAGATTTCATGGTATGGATATTCTTTTTGCAAGCTACAATTGTTGATGACTACATTTGTAGATTCCATTTGTTGTGCTTCTTCTTTGTTTCTGTATAAATGGAGTAGCTTTAGTATCTAACTCAATTGTTTTCTTGTGTTATCATTACGCTTCAAGACTTGCAACGATACCATCGGAGTCATTTCGAAGCCACGATATCAGGACTTTATAGTTTAAACAAACGTAAATAGAGGACCTCTGAACACACACAGTCATTTCGAAGCCAGCCTTTGGTTAAAACTCGGTTATTTTTGCGCAATTCAAGCTGAGATCGGTGGTCTAGCCAATGGTTTGATCAGTCTGCCGAAGTTGAGTAGATGGCACGAAACAAACATAACACCTAATAAAACTACAGCGGGTAGTAGACGTTTGCGATGTTGTATAGTCGTTGCCCTTCTTCATACATTGCATCAAGTTTATCGTGTTGTTGGGCTATTGTGGTGAAGTGCTAAAGGAGAAGTTCCCGCTACTACGACATTGAGTGGCACGGCGGCATGAGCGATCGACAGTCAAGAAGCCGTCGATCGGTGGATTCTGGTGTTACCAATCCGTTGATCAACCCGAGGCTTGAAGCTGACGAGAAGATCAAGGTGTTTAAGGTTGGTGAAGTGGATTCTGGTGTTACCAATCCGTTGATCAACCCGAGGCTTGAAGCTGACGAGAAGATCAAGGTGTTTAAGGTTGGTGAAGTCAAGATTGATCGAGGACGGACGTGGGCCAAGCCTGATCAAGGTCGAAGCATGCAGGTTGTCGATCGACTACGGCTGATCGTGGTGGGCTAGCCCCATGTGATCAACGTCGACCCAAGCCCCGATCAAAGGCAAGCATCGATGATTCAGTATGACCAGGGACGGAAGAAGACGGATCAGCGAGGGCCTGCGACGAACACAAGTCATCGATCGAGGTTCGATCGCCGATCGTCGATCGATGGCTGATCGCGGATCGCCGATCGTGATCGTGGATCACCGATCGAGAGGCTGATCGCCGATCGCCGATCGAGGGGCTGATCGCTGATCGCCGATCGAGGGCTGATCGCCGATCGCCGATCGGGGGGCCGATCGCTGATCGGCCAAGATGGGGAGAACGGTAGGGCGACGCCGGGACAAGAATCCAGTTGTTGTTTAGTTGTAGGATGATGGATAAGATGGTAGCGGTAGAGAGACACCGACTAAACATAAATCAGAGCGCAATTTGCACAGAAGACCACAAGTGACCTCAAGTCACCAAGTCCCAGGAACTACATTGGCCTCGGCAAGCGTCGACACTTCGGGTAGTGAACTAGCGGTACGGTTAAGACTGGATTAATACATTGGCCAGCTTGACCTACTCTAGTGATCTATTTCTTGTGTGCGAACTCTCGATCGACCGGATATCAGTGCTTGGCCGGCGATCGCGGCGTCTCTCAATCGACCTCGATCCCGCTATAGGAAGCGGCAAGCTACTCAAGGAAGGAAGGAACACACCCGAAAGGGCAACTACAGGCCTTGGATCGACTCCAGGCCGATAGATCGCAGCGAACAACCCTCGATCGGGACGAATACTCGGACGCAGAGCGAAGATTCCCGCGCTGCTCCACGGACTATCCCCGCGTCACGCCAAGACATTCGATCTTCACCAAGTGCTGCATCCTCGGAGCCCCGAAAGAGCAGATCCAGCCCGCCGACGGGTACACAAGGTGAGAACAAGTTCAGCCGATCACGGATCGTTGGGGACCTCCGTTAGTCGGTGTCTGGGCGCTGGTGGGAAGCTCGATCAGGCCTTAACCAGATTTTGGCCGATCCCGCTACACCACAATGGTGCGCGTGCCCGGATTCGAACCAGGGATTTCACCGTGAGTCCGCAGAAGATGCGCAAGTGAAGAAAGAACCAGGGAAGAGGCGTCGTCGAACATCGGATCGACGAAGACGCTGCTGAACAAAACGAGATCCGCGGATCGACAGAGTGCTCGGAGGACTTCTGTCGACGGAATCGAGGGCGATCTGGAAACAGATCTAGAAGAGAAACCTCAACATCCTCCCCAGGTCCCTTCGGGGACCCCGGTGGATCTCGGTGCGAACCGAGATTCACTAACAAAACAAACCAAGGCCGGATCGGACCGATATGCATTCGCAGACTCGCCGATCAAGCTCGATCCTGACTACCTGGACGCGATCGCGGACAAGGCCCAGATCGCGCGAAGGAAACTGCGAGCGCCAGGCATGGACGACGAAGATCCCAGATCGCTGGTGCTCGACTGGTCTGAGGCTGACTTGGAACGTCAGTATCACTTGAAAGAATTGCGGGGCTTCTTACGTCAAGATCCCGTCATGATCATCGTGCGGCCAGAGCAGATCGGCAACCCGAAGGGCTCGATCTCGGCCCCGGATGACGGACAACAAGTTGACGGCAGTGAAGAACCTGCTCGGGCTGCTGAAGGAGGCCGGCTTGGTGGCTGGAGCCTTTGACGCGAATGACCTCTTCGATCAAGAACTCGAAGTGATCCAGACGTCGATCCAGACATTAGTCGAAAAGCTGAGACCCTCGTCGACGTGATCACGAACGATCAGGTCCCAGACGCCCCAGATCAAGCGCCGTCAGCTCCAGTGGTGTCGACGCGGGCTGAATCGACAGGGTATCGATCATCATCGCCGTACGTCTCGGCGGCCGAACATGTGTCCGACACGTCGTCGGAACCCCAGCGAATGCCGCTTGGTCCTTCCGGATCGGCTATGCTGGACGCTCGATCACGTAGTCAGCGTCAGGAACGTACGCGATCAGGACCTCGGAAGCCGAAACCTAAGTCGATCGATCGGACGACCAGCGCGACTGGGGCGGACGAGTCGAACGGCAGTCTGGAAACTTACTTCCAGGCCGCGATGGCCCGTTCTTGAAGGAACAGCAGAGCACAGTGGCCACACCTGCCCCAGTGACCCCAGACCATGTCGGATCACAGGACGTGGAGATGGAATCCGCCGGATCGCCGGATCGAGACGTCTCGCAGGGGGAATATGATCCGGACGACATCGATCTACCGAGCTCAGCTCCGGCCGTGGTGGCTACCGCCGCATCGGGGTCCGTCGGGTCTTCACTGATCCAGCGCGTACGGATTTCGGCGATGTCGGATCTTAAGGAGTTCAGCGGCAAAGATCAGGACGAAGATCGCGCCCGATCGTGGATCAGCAAAGGTGAAATCGGCCTTCATGCGCGATCAAGCTACGGATGAAGAGAAGTGCCTGACTTTCGCGGATCTGCTGACGGGGCCGGCGAAGAACTGGTACCGCCAGCTGGGACGATCGACACGGAACAAGTGGAGCGATCTGCTTCGGAGTTTCCAGATCCAGTATTGCGGCCTAGGAGTATCGGTGGCTTGGCAGTACTATCACTCTCGCAAGCGATCGGACGAATCGCCGTTGGATTACCTCTATCGACTGAATGTGGCGGCTCTGCGTGCGAGACTGAAGATCAAGGATGGAGATTCCAAGGCCCGTCGAGAACACGTCGAACATTTTATCGAGACGCTGGGCGATCCCGATCTGGCCGATCAGTTGACCCTACTTCGGCTCGCAGATGCCGAAGATCTGGAGGAAGTCCTGCGTGCTCGAGAACGCGCGAAGAGTAGACAGAAACGATCCGCCTTCGGATCGAAGTATCGCCAGAAAGTCCCTACCTCTGCTCCGGCCGCTGCCACCAAGCGGGCAGTGCGTGCAGTCCAGATCGCGAACCAAGAGTCTGGATCGGACACGGGATCGGACGGATCGGACTCGGAAGGTGATCTACGTCGCGTCTACCTAGCGTCGGCTGAGGACAAGTCTCGCAACGCGGGGGCGACACGACGAAGCAGGATCGCAGCACCCAAGCGCCGATCGGCCATGACTCACCTCGATCAGACCCAAGATCGCGATCGTCGCCCGATGGTTCGGACCGATCGAGCCGCTGCTCGCACTGTGGATCACGGAAGCACACGGATCTGGATTGCTGGAGACGTTTGACGTGCGAGAAGTGTGGAAAGCGAAGTCATCCGGCGGATCGCTGCCTGTTTGTGTGTCGTGGATGCGGTGAGCTGCACGAGATGGGCAAGTGTCCGATGGAGGAATTCTACAATCAGATCCGTCAATGGTTCAACCCGGTGAAACACGCAGGCATGCTGCCCGCGATCGCCGAGAAGATGTTAAACTAGGACGCTCGCCGGGTTGGAATCCGGTACGAGCCGAGCGTTCTAGGTATTGCATCTATGCATACGTGAACAAGAACACGGTAGATCGAGTAAGTGGACGGACTGATCTACGCGGTAATACATGTGATCTGCATGAGAAATCTGCCGCCAAGGTCTTAAGTCTACACCGATCGGACGACTTCAGCCGTTCTGACGCCGAAGTGCCCTTGGATCTCCAGTCTGGAGAAACTCGAGGTTATTGGAAGCAACGCAGACCTGAAGAATGGTTTACGCCAGCTGACGGAGAGTTGACGGCCGAAATCCCGAAACATGATCGCGATCGAAGTCTGCCTCGCGTCAGTGAACACCGCAGATCTGGCGATGTGGTACCCGATCTCCTCCCAGGAGAGTCCAGAGGGTAGTGGAAACATCATTCGCCGGGTAAATGGTTCCGTCAGGCCAAGATCGCTGGCAAGATCAACAATGAGAAGTCGATCTTACTCTTAGACACCGGCGCCGAGGTGTCCATCGTGGACACCGCCTTTGCTCGTAAGGTGGGGTGCTATGTCGACACGAGTCAGAGCCAGGAATGTGTGGGGATTGGCGAAAGCGTGTACATGACGGAAGGAAAGACCAGGATCAAAGTTACGCTGGCAGGATCGCTGGTGTATTTCTTCGATATCTGGGTTGGCGATCTATCAGGACAAGATGCGATCCTGGGTATGGACTTTATGGTCCCGGCGGGGATCCGCCTCGATCTTGTAGACGGCTCTATCTGCCTCCCTGACGAAGTCAAGATCCAACTTAGCGGACGGCGACAACTGTACAACGACAACGTCCGACATGTGTGCGTGGATCAAGGGATGCAGATCGCGATCGGCGATTCGATCGAACTGCCACTCCGAATGAAGGTGACAGATCGCGAGAAGCTATGGGTCACTCGTGGAGATCGCTGGGTGCCGACTGTGGTTCGAGGACCTGGCCGGATCAGGTACCTCCAGGTTACCAACATTAGTGACAAGGAAATCGTTCTACACCGGAACGAACGGATCGCCATGTGGTTGGCCGGAGATCGGGTACCCCGGGTGCCAGGGTATGTGTCGATCGGGTCCCGTCGCTACATGGAATGGCAGAACTTGGCCTTCCAAGCCACGACGGAAGAACCGCGAGCTAATGAGGAGGCGTCAGTCATACCACCAGCATCGGCTGTCGAACGACCGACGTATCCGACACCCCGAGCGATTCTCCGGAGATCCGAGGTCTCCCCGATCGTCGATCGCTCGATTAGTCTACCCGACCCCACAACCGAATCGGGGGCGAGGAGCCCTGATCTGGAGGTAGCTGTGGCCGATATGCTTAGATCAGGGGGCGGGTCGCCGCTGGAGAGTGACCGCGTGGCCGAAGAGTCCAGATCGTCCACTTCAACCACTTTAGTTGGAGAACCGACGGACCTACGGTCGGATCCTACAAGGTCGTCGGCCAAATCCTCCGGATCGGAGGGCGAATGCCTTCCGGACCAGGGACAGGTGCTCGTGGGCTACCGGTCTTCGCCGACCGCCGGCCCAGAAGACGAAGCGATGGATGACGATAAGCCGCGAGATGATTGCACTGGTGATCTGGAGGAGAACGGTGGAACAGTGTCCCCTCACTTGCCATCGGCCGATCAGGTCGACGGTTGTGCCGTCGAACCAGATCTCGGGGGCGGGAGTGTTGATCGGGTGGAAGAGTCGAGATCAAGAAGCGACACCACAGTTAACGACATTCCGATGTCGATCGACGGAGGTGATCAGGTGGAAATAGAGACCAAACCCACTGCCAATCGGGGTGATCCTGCTGCTGCTGAACCAGATCGAGACGTTGACACCTACGATCAAGTCCACTTCCACGAGGGCGGGAGTCTATCAGCAGAAGACGTCGAAGGCGAACTGGCCGTGCTTCCGGAAATTGTGATCTCGACGACGGATGAGGTGATGATCGACGACATCAAGGTGGGAGATCTGGAATTCAACACCCCGGAGGAGATCGATCGACTGCGAAGGAAGATCTGGCATCGGAGGCACCTGCTGATCGGCAAGGGTAACGCACTTCCCCCAGCAGCCAGGGGCGTCACATGTGACATCGACGTCGGCGATGCGAAACCGATCGCCCAACGAGTCCGGAAGGTCGCCCCTCAGTTTGTGGGGAAGGTGTCGGATCTGATCAAGGGACTGCTGTCAGCCAAGATGATCCGGAAGTCCCGATCACCGTGGGCCTCGCCGATCGTCGTGATCATCAAGAAGAATGGCGTGGATATCCGACTCTACATCGATTATCGGCTCGTCAACAGTCTGACCCGGCTCATGGTGTATCCAATGCCCCTGATCAACGACCTGCTGGAAGATCTGGACAAGGTGCTCTGGTATTGCTCTTTGGATATGGATAGTGGATTCTGGGTGGTCACGATGACCGATCGAGCTCGTGCGATCTCGGCCTTTATCACCCACATGGGTCTGTTTGAATGGAATCGGATGCCGTTCGGCCTGAAGAACGCTCCTCAGATCTATCAGCGACTTCTGGATGACGCGTTGTACGGGTTCACCAGAATCCCGCGATCGTCGAACTCGGAAGTCACCACGGACCTGATCGAGTCGGGCGAACCAGAAGATCCGGGGCGTCCGTCAGTGCTAGGCCGCAGATCGTACATCGACGACATTCTGGTGACGGCTGGATCATGGGATGAGCTGTGTGATCGTGTGGATCACCTGTTGGACGCCTGTGACAAGTGGAACCTCTCGATCAGTGTGGAGAAGAGCTCTTGGGGGATGCGCAAGGTGGACTATCTAGGACATCGCGTTTCAAACGATGGACTGGAGGCCAACCCGAAGGACCTCGCGGCTCTGACAGATCTACCGTTCCCGGGATCGCTCCGATCAATGCAGTCTTTCTTGGGCAGTCTTAACTACTACAGCCGTTTCCTGGAGGATTACGCGATCTACGCGGCGATCCTGTATGAACTGCGCGAGGTAGACTTCGCCGAGTTGAAGAAGCGTCCAGATCTGCGCCGGATCATGGATGGTCAAGTGTCGGACTCAGTAGATCGGAACTCAGCAGACCCCGATCGGACGCCGCCCGTTCATGGAGTCGAGGTTGGCGACGAACGCTGGGTCCGTGCTCATCATGCCTTCTCGACACTGAAGACGAAGATCGCGACGACGCCGATCCTGCGGCATTTCGATCGCGATCGGACTCCGGTGGTGATCGTGTACGCGAGTGACTGGGCGATCTCGGCCGCACTGATGCAGGAACACGACCAGATCTATCACCCGGTTACCTTCGCCAGTCGAACGTTGAAGTCGAATGAACTGAACTACAACGTGGTGGAGAAAGAAGTGCTGGCTCTGTTACGGATCCTAGATCTGAACTATAACATGCTGGTTGGACGATCGATCAGGGTCCTGACTCGACACTCGACTTTGGCGTGGCTGTTCCGATCACCCGGCCTTCAGGGCCGATTGAGTCAGTGGGCCGCACTCCTATTGCCCTGGACGTTGGAGATCACGAAGTGCACCAAGGGAGAGGACGAGATATTGGGGGCGATCGCCGCCAGTATTACACCCCGATCGGATGTCGACGACGCGCTGATCGCGATCGCGCCGAAGAAGGAACCCCGGCGGAAGATCAAGCCCCGATCCCGACTATACGCGCGGATGAAGAACTGCTGGTGATAAGCTTCGATGGATCCGCCCGCGTCAAGCGAGGTGGGGGCGCGTACAGTGCGATCCTATGGAAGCTACCTGAGTGGAGTGTGGTGAGAGCACGATCGGGCTACGCCGAGGGGCTGACCGTCAATGAAGCGGAATATCATGGCCTGATGCTGGGTTTCGACCTCTTGGACGGCATGGATCGAGGCAGGCTGGTGGTCTGTGGTGACTCCAACTTGGTGATCCGGCAAGTACGAGGTGAGATCGACTGCAAAGCACCCAAGCTGACGTTACTGAAGCAGAAGGGGCTGGATCGGTTACGGAACTGGCCAGATCATGAGCTGTTACATGTGAAACGGGACTGGAACGGCAGCGCAGACAGCTTGGCTAGCGCAGCGCTTCAACGTGAAGGTGGCGTGGTCGTCGAGGATGAGGCCGATCACGTGGATCTGACGACATTGAACCGGCTCGATGAGATCCTGGTTGTCAGATCTGACGAACCGATCGCCCGGCTATCACCGATGACTACTCGATCAAACGCCAGATCACGACCGAATCCGACTGTCCTACAGGAGGAATTTGTGCGGGGACTACGGATCGATCGAATCCGTCGATCGCAAGATGAAGAGACGTGGATCGTGGGCATGAAGAAGTACCTGATGGGAGACGTGGCTGATCTGACGCAGGATGAGGCCCGATCTTATGGCAACATGGCAGCGGACTACGAGATCGATGACAATGATCTGCTGTTCTACTGTTCCCCCTCCAAGAGATCGGAGGCAGATCGAGACGGGCTGATGAGGCTGGTCGCTCCGGAGACACTGCATCAGGATATCCTGCATCACTACCACTCTACTGTGGAAGGTGGTCACCAAGGGATCGGACGTACCTATCAGTGGATCCGTGATCACTTTCACTGGAGAGGTCTCTTCAGGAGTGTGCAGAAGTATGTCGGAGAGTGTGTCGATTGTGAGACCGGTAAAGGGCGACCCACGATCAGGGGTGAGTCGCCAGGGAACATCCAGGCGACGTACCCGTTCCAAATCATAGCGATGGATCACATACCTTCGCTGCCCAAGTCGTACAAAGGCAACCCCGAACTGCTGATCTGGGTCGATCTGTTCACAGGATACGTGATCGCGAAGGCCAGCTCCTCTCGAACGGCGCAGACGATCGCCGAATCCTACGAAGAGTGTGTGTTCCGGCGATTCGGTGCCAGCGAGGTAATCAGGCATGATCGCGAACCGGGATTTATGGCTGACTTCTTCCGCGCCTTTAATAAGATCCTAGGTATGCGTCAGCGGGCGACGATGGCATATCGGCCCCAAGCGAACGGTACTGCGGAACGAATGGTGAAGATGTTCGTGGAAGATCTGGATCAGAGGGATTGGGATGAGTACGCCGAGCGATTGACCTTCGCGATCAATACGGCTCATGATCGCGTTCGAGGAGACTCTCCTTTTTATCTGGTACATGGCTGGGATCCTCGATCGACGCTGGAAGCGACGATCCCTTTGGGTAGTACTCGAATCCAGGATCGGAATCCGCGACGGTGGCGTTATCGGATCCAGAGGCACTATGATCAGGCTCGAAGTCAGGTGAATGCTCGTCTACGCGAGGCGATCGCGGATCGGGCCGATCGACACAACGAAGAGGTTCGACCGCACTCGATCGAGGCTGGATCCCAGGTGTGGCTGTACTTAGATCGTGTGAAGGAGGGGTACGCCCGGAAGCTAGCTCATCTGTGGCATGGCCCATTCCGTGTGGCCGAGAAGGTGAACGAGTACACGATGAAGCTTCAGATCGCTGGCACAGACTATCACCTGTTCCCGATCGTGCATGTCTCGAAGCTGAAGTTGGTCAGAGACTTCCCCGATCGGCCGCAGATCGAGCTCACGGTGGACGAGGCGGATCGACTCGATTTCGACGAGATCCTACTTCCGGAGGACAGCTGGGCTCCAGATCGAGATGCGAACGAATATGAAGTGGAGAAGATCACGGATATGCGGGCGGGTCGAAGGACACGGTACGGCCGGACGTATCGAGAATTCCTGGTACACTGGAAGGGTTACGACGATCCTGACTGGATCGACGAAGCGGATCTCAACTGTGGAGCTTTATTGCACGAGTTCCTTCGAGATCGTGTGAACCGGAACCGATTCAACGCGATGCAGTCTCACGAGGAGGAGTGAGATCGAACCGCCAGGGCGAGCTGGTCGCCTTGGTGAGCGAGATTGGCGGCGGATCGGCGGGGAGGCCGTCGATCGGAGGAAAGGGTTGTATATGAATGCGTATGTACATGAGAATGCAGATCGCGAGGAGGTGGAGCAATGGCAAAGTGTTACGATGATGGATCCAGGCTGATCGTGTTGGAGATAAGTGGAGCGATAGGCACCCGGCGGAGCGAACGAAGTATTACAATGAAATCGATTGATCTGACGACGTCGGGTGACGATTGAAGAGGATCGGCCTCCGGATTGACTACGATCTCGGGCGGACTAATTAATCGACAGGCTGATCGCTGTGGCCGATCGGGTGAGCTGAATACTGATATTACGGCTGCTGGATACCGACATCGTGGTTGAACTCGTAGCGAAGACGCGAGATCTGCAGCGCCGGGTGCGATTGGTGTATCGGTCACACGACGGATCGGGATCGCCCGCCTCAATCAGGTGTATCGGTCCCACAAGCGATTGTGATCGCCCGCCTCAATTAATCGGATGGATCGGGGCAGACTACGCAACCGAGGTGCATGGAGAGTTGGAAACTGTGTCCGTAGTGAGCCGCCGTACGACCCGACTTACGGACAGGGGGCGGTTGTGGTGAAGTGCTAAAGGAGAAGTTCCCGCTACTACGACATTGAGTGGCACGGCGGCATGCGCGATCGACAGTCAAGAAGCCGTCGATCGGTGGATTCTGGTGTTACCAATCCGTTGATCAACCCGAGGCTTGAAGCTGACGAGAAGATCAAGGTGTTTAAGGTTGGTGAAGTGGATTCTGGTGTTACCAATCCGTTGATCAACCCGAGGCTTGAAGCTGACGAGAAGATCAAGGTGTTTAAGGTTGGTGAAGTCAAGATTGATCGAGGACGGACGTGGGCCAAGCCTGATCAAGGTCGAAGCATGCAGGTTGTCGATCGACTACGGCTGATCGTGGTGGGCTAGCCCCATGTGATCAACGTCGACCCAAGCCCCGATCAAAGGCAAGCATCGATGATTCAGTATGACCAGGGACGGAAGAAGACGGATCAGCGAGGGCCTGCGACGAACACAAGTCATCGATCGAGGTTCGATCGCCGATCGTCGATCAAGGGTGGATCGCGGATCGTCGATCGATGGCTGGTCGTGGATCGCCGATCGTGATCGTGGATCGCCGATCGTGATCGTGGATCACCGATCGAGAGGCTGATCGCCGATCGCCGATCGAGGGACTAATCGCCGATCGCCGATCGAGGGGCTGATCGCCGATCGCCGATCGAGGGGCTGATCGCTGATCGCCGATCGAGGGGCTGATCGCCGATCGCCGATCGGGGGGCCGATCGCTGATCGGCCAAGATGGGGAGAACGGTAGGGCGACGCCGGAACAAGAATCCAGTTGTTGTTTAGTTGTAGGATGATGGATAAGATGGTAGCGGTAGAGAGACACCGACTAAACATAAATCAGAGCGCAATTTGCACAGAAGACCACAAGTGACCTCAAGTCACCAAGTCCCAGGAACTACATTGGCCTCGGCAAGCGTCGACACTTCGGGTAGTGAACTAGCGGTACGGTTAAGACTGGATTAATACATTGGCCAGCTTGACCTACTCTAGTGATCTATTTCTTGTGTGCGAACTCTCGATCGACCGGATATCAGTGCTTGGCCGGCGATCGCGGCGTCTCTCAATCGACCTCGATCCAGCTATTGGAAGCGGCAAGCAACTCAAGGAAGGAAGGAACACACCCGAAAGGGCAACTACAGGCCTTGGATCGACTCCAGGCCGATAGATCGCAGCGAACAACCCTCGATCGGGACGAATACTCGGACGCAGAGCGAAGATTCCCGCGCTGCTACACGGACTATCCCCGCGTCGCGCCAAGACATTCGATCTTCACCAAGTGCTGCATCCTCGGAGCCCCGAGAGAGCAGATCCAGCCCGCCGACGGGTACACAAAGGTGAGAACAAGTTCAGCCGATCACGGATCGTTGGGGACCCCTCCGTTAGTCGGTGTCTGGGCGCTGGTGGGAAGCTCGATCAGGCCTTAACCAGATTTTGGCCGATCCCGCTACACCACAATCGTTAACATGGGCTTCATCGCGGCGTGTCTTCTCAAGGACAAGGACGGGTCTGCGTGTGTGAAGCTCATGGATCGCTTTGCCGTGTACCTGGCTTTTGTGGACGGCAGAGCTGGGAAAATCCAGTATTGGGTGTGAGCAGAACTACGTCTCCACTTCGTCACTGTTAGACGTACTAAACATCGTGGTGAGATTGTTATCTGCGCGCCATCTTGTCCATCGGACGAGTTACAGGCAGCCGCCATGGAGGTGACACGGCGTGCGCGCGTTTGGGCACGAAGCGGGTGAGTTTGCCGACCACGCTTCACCACGCCAGTGGGCGAATCAACAAACGCAAGTAGACCTTTTCAGCCTCAGCATTTGGCGTGTAGATCAGTGTAGCTGGGGCGCCGATGTTACCGGGTATGCAAGCAGAGAAGAACGCCAGGGTCGATAATGGATTAAAAGCAGCAGGGATGAAACAGCCTGTCACGTCAATGCGCGGAAAAATAAGAGCGCATGCTTGGTTTAAAACGAGCGCGAGAATGACGGTTGCGAACTACTTGAGATGGCTGCATGGAGGCGTTTCGACAGTGTCTGGGCGCGGCGTAAAGTAGCTAGCTGCGCATTGGCTAAAAGATTTTTGAATGAAACTGCTGATCTTTTCATACAAATTTCAAGATGTCGGACCCGTGGATACTTACTGACCCGTAAAAAGCAAAAAAGTGAACATGTGCGTTATTGATGGTGCCATGCTGAACGGTATCTCTGTAGGGGTCACCCATAGAAAGTGTGGAAAAAGTGGTGACCAATATGTGTCGTACTTAAGCCGTTCCCGGACCCTTATACTCTCAGCTTTTCAAGCTTCGAGATCAAAGCAAAACATTTTCATTTTCTACAAGCAGCAAACAGATCTCGAGCAAGGTTCGTTTTATCACTGTGTATAAGCACCGCCAAGGCGTGCCATACATCTACAGTTGTAAGGTGAATTACCGGGCAGACGCTGCGAAGCAGGCGCAGGACATGCCCGTGGTTCGTAAAAAAAATCATGGTAATAGAAAGCGTTTATAGCAAAATCCTCCTATCCCAGCCTTCGCGGAGCCCTAGTACATTACCTGACAGTTTTGTTAATCAAAATGCAATGCGCAGGCGACTGGTACGCCGCAAACGCGGCGTGCCTAAGTCGCGCGCGCAATCGTGTTTGTGTTCAGTTATCCTATTTCAGATGCTGACTCGGCACTACAATTGAGCGCTACCAGCCCAATTCTCTAGTATAGATGCCTGTGTTGCGCTGTTCTTGTTTTGATGAGCATCAATCACGTTGTCCCGTCGTCAAAGGTGGTATCTGAGCACTCTCGATTTTAATAATATCGGCTTCGTATAGCCTCTATAACTTAACAACTTGAAGGGGGGGGGGACGTTGGAGTGGTGTCTGTACCACCCCATGGTACACCCTACGACAGGAATACTCTCATCTAGGAATAAAAAGTGGGTTCCCGACGCCATGACTAGCGAGGGGATTGTCTGTAACCTACTAGAGCTCCACCAAAATATTGCTGGAGAGGGGCTGCCCGAAGTGCAAGGTGTATTGTGCCTTTCGGTCATTTTGCCGAGTCCTACGTAGGACTTTGGAGGTCCGTTAATCTGAGGTTGGTGGTCTCTAAATCTGAGATGCAAATCTCGGACGAGTCCGATGAGCGGTCTCTCGGAGTCTCTCCGCTCAATGGTCCGAGCCCAAGCCAAGCAAGCTTTGTTTGGGGAAGCAAGCCGTGCTGGAACCCGCGAAGGCGACGGGCAACGACTGGAGTGTTCAACATATCGAGTCATCGTGCATCCTAAGTTTATTCTGCGTTTGACATTTCGAAATCTGCGTGAATACCGAACGGGTATATAACTAATAACCTTAAATAATTTATATTTCAAGGTCAAGCAGCGCGACGAACGGGAGATGGGTAAAGGTATTGATGTAAAAATCCAGGATACCTCCACTTGGTCAATAGTACTGAGTGCAAAGTTTAAAAAATGGCGCGCTTCGTGCGATCTACTCGTTCTCTCTCAATATTTCATATTAGCATTTCACTCGCAACACACAAGTACTTCAAGAGCGCCATGCCACCCACCCCACCCAAGCGTCTGCGCCTCGCGTGGGCCGAAAAGGTCGGGATCCTCAACAAGGCTGCGCACGCGCCCAGCAAAGACATTGCCAATGGACCAGGGATAATCCACTGCATTAAGAGTTATGTGCTCTGAAAAGATGATGCATGCTCTTGATCAGCTAGGAGAAGGATCAGACAATCCGTATAAGGTAGAGCTGCTAACAGCACTCCTATGGTGCGAAGATGCTTGGTCAAAAGTCAGCGCTGAAACGATACGGCACTGTTGGTGTCGCTCAGGACTAGTTTAACAAAGCCAGTATTAACTTCGTGCTTAACTAATATAATTCAGTACAATCCTCTCTGTATGTTCTCTGTTGTCACGATGCTCAATTTATGAATCTCGAGCCCTAATATATATCAGGCGTTCGGTATTGACGCAGAGTTCTGTACACCGTATTAGAGTCAGGCCGAACGAAAGTCCTGCCACAAGACTTGGCAGGAGTCCTTTGTAAGGCCTCGGAACCCCGAATGCCGTGAAAATGGGCGACATTCGGGCTTTCGGCTGTTTGTAGGACCTGCGCAACTGCTTCCATCGGACTAGCAATTCATGGTCCTAATTCTCTACGAGGGACCTGCTAATCTGCTCCGATAACCTACCCCATCTTAGTAGGTAGCTGTTTTACACGTCCGATTCGCCAAAACAACTGAAAAGTACAATACACTATCGGACTCGCCCCCATGCCCCGCTCACGTGAAAGGAAATGATGTAAAATATTGGTGGCGGCAGCAGGGATGTAGTGAAGGGAAAACGAAGTAGAGAGTTCAGCAACACTGAGCATGTAAACAACGCTGTTGGTAGTTCGCTTCTAATTCAACCTTATTCGTTTCGAGGGCGGTCTGTCGGTTGAATCGGATTGCACAGAACATGTTAACATTTAAGGGCGCGTTGCTGCGCGACAGTCGCTGCCTCCCTAAGCCAATCCCAGTTACGTACCCTAACTCGCTTGTGGCTTCTCTCCATCTAGCGACTGCAAGATCTAGCTTCTAGTGAAGACATCTTGTACATCTAGTACGCGGTCAGCAAGCACGCCAGCACCAAGTGGAGCAGCGAGACTGCAAGCGCGGAACAATACAATAAATATATTGGTAGCGCCAATGTACAATCCTCCCATGCGCTATACGCGTGGTCGTACTCCAGGTTGGACGAGGACCAGTCTGAAGACTGCTTCGCCGTGACGTTGTGTGACGCCTGCACCGCGCTGTGCTCCTACTCCTTCGCGCAGCATGCGCTCCTGCACGGCGGCGTTCACAAGGGACTAAGAGCTCTTGGGGGCCACAGCGAACGAAGTCTTGCCCGCGGCCTTGTCGGCGCCTAGCAGCTTGATGGGCGGTGGTGCCGACGTGCGGCCGTTCCTGGATGTGGCTCCGACTTGCACAGCACTCTTGTTAAACATGGCACGCAGGTTGGCCATGCGGCCGCGCGCCTTAGTCGACGCCTCCGCTCCTCTGTGGAAATAGATGTTAAGCAAGATACACGTTAGAGCAAGGTTGATCAATAACAGCTTTCGTACATGCCAAGGATGTGCAGCTTTCGCGTCTCCCCGTCGACTCCACCGTTCAACTTGTCATCAGCGCATGTTCGCATTGACTGTGAAGTTCAAATTCATCCAGCCAAAGATGCAAAGCGACAAACTAACGGCGTAGCAAGTACACGGCTTTGAGCGTACAAGGTCAGTGACGTATATGATCTGAGGCTTCAACCCAAGCGAATGACTGCGTATCTGACGGTATATACGCTTCCCATCCCAGATTGGGGAGGGTTAACCCTTTCACTACCAGAGATTTTAATGACAATTTGGAGTAAGAACATCCATAGTCAAGTAGTCTAGACAGGCTACGCAAATGTTGTTAAAGCCATACCGATCGCAGGTCCCATAGCGTGAATCTGCCGACACACCGACAAATTGGCCGACGTGCAAAGTGGACCACATAATTTAACTCGAATCGATGCCTTGCATCACATCGACTGTAGATCTTATCGTCAGTCGGCTGTTTGGTTGTTTAGACGTCGAGGCTCCAGTGTGGGTAAGCAATCAACAAAGCTTGGTGTATTGTTCGTGAGTGATACTAACTTCCTTCATTTCTTCGTTCACTAGCCGCATCTGTAATCTTCTGGTACATGAGTCATGTAACGCGACGCTTAGCTGCAGATCTGGCGGTGAACGATCCGGATGTCCACGCCGCTAAGTACTCCTGGATCGAAGGCATCGCCGTCGTAGACGTCTCCTGTAGCTCCAAAATGGCTTTGCCGATTTTCTTCATGTAGTGCAGCACGTACAGCCCACAGTCGACGCAGTTGGATTGCTGCGGTTTGGTATCGAAAACACGAGCGGTATATGTGCCCTGGGGTGCTAGATCCGGGTACTTGTGTCTTTCTTTAGCAAGGTGCCATCTCATCATGTTGAACACATACGCAGAGTCATGAGCACCTTTCAGACTGTTCACGTGAAACATTCCAGTTGGTCCATTTTGCATGGCATTTTCCAGGACAAGAATGATGTAGTGTTTGACACCAGAGACAATCAAAATGACATCGGTATAGGCGGCCCAGTCAAATTCTCCACACATCGCCGACTTTTTCGATCTCCATGCAAACTCAATGGATCTATAAAGATCGGTCCCACCGAAGCTCAATACACCAGGTGCTGGCTCATGTATCGATGAACAAAGTAGTCTACCGTCGTTTCTGTCAGCAACTGGTCTGGAAGCAAGCACTTCAGATCCCTCGGAAATAGACACACATATTTGTCGTCACCTGACCACTCCAGCATCACTTGGTCTTTTGGGTAGCGCTTCCTGAAGAAAACCTGCTTCTTTGGACAAGCGGGCGTCTTTTTTTCGTGTGTGTCGATCTCGAATAGGCTATCATCCGAATCACTCGCACAACCACTGCTAGCAGCACTCTCATCACTGCTAATATTTCCAGTGCCACCTAACACGAATTCACCATGACCGGATAGTTCATTCGCGTCGTATGCCGAACCTGCACCTTTCCCACGAGGGCTTGGCACTTCACCAGGAACGCTTTCATCATCGCTGTGATCCCCGTCCACGTTATCGCCATCTACTCCGGCATTTTGCGCAACATAGCCACCACTTCTTGCTGCTCGAGATCGGTCTTTCCTCCTATGACCGCCCTTGTTAGCACCGCTTTCCGATTTATCTCGCTCGCCGTCCGGGTTAGCGCCCCCTATGTCCGATTTAGGGACTCCTTTGTCTTGTTTTGATCTATCGCCGTTTGAATCCACCACCGTCCGAATTAGCTCCGTCGCCGTCCGAATTTGCTCCATCGCCGTCCCCACCGTCCGAATTTGCTCCACCACCGTCCGACTTAGCTCCATCACCGTCCGAATTGGCTCCATCGCCGTCCCCACCGTCCGAATTTGCTCCACCACCGTCCGGCTTAGCTCCATCGCCGTCCGAATTTGCTCCACCACCGTCCGAATTAGTTCCATCGCCACCAGAATCGGTTTTAACTCCGACAGGTGCTTCTTCATCTTGCGTATGCAACTGTTTGGAATAGTGCTTGATAAAGCGATCAGCCCATGACTTCTGGCCACTGAGATCCGGAAAATCTCTGAAGCAATCATCAATGTTCTGGCAGTAAAACAGCATATCCCGAAAACGACACTTGCCTTCCTCGCGTAAACCAATGAAGTAGTCAACAACTCGGTCTTCGTACGGTTTTATCTTGCGACGGGGGCCGGAGCCCTTTCCTTTCTTCCGCTTCCGCTTGAGCCCTCGATACTGTCCAAGCGGTGCCAATAAAGCTTTTCCCATCCGCGGAGCGTCGGCTCCTTCACTTTAAGCCGCCCGGATACCTCTTGGATGTCCCGGGTCGGGTTGTCTCTCCACTCCTTCAGTAGCTCGATCTTTTCTTGCTCCGTCCGATTGACGCACTTGCGTTTGCTCATCTTGAGCCGCTTTCAAGCCAGACGCGCAGTGAGATCTTAAGGTAAATCGCTAGGGGGCAACCTCTCTGCCACACAATTTGAGAATCAGATCGACTCCAAATCTGACTCAGATGCAAATCCCTGATTAACTCGCGCGAGATAATGTAAGACCCGCCGTGTTTCATATTAACTCGCGCGAGATAATGCAAAACCGGCTGGGTTTCATATCAACTCGCGCGAGATAATGTAAAATACCCTAGGCGTGTATGAACTCGCGAAATAGCGCCTAACTTGAAACCCAAGGGTGCACTATTTGACAACCAAACACAAGTCAAGCAA
The DNA here is from genome assembly GCA_024211575.1 of Phytophthora melonis. Classification (NCBI taxonomy): domain Eukaryota; phylum Oomycota; class Peronosporomycetes; order Peronosporales; family Peronosporaceae; genus Phytophthora; species Phytophthora melonis. The sequence goes on along the minus strand of JAMXKT010000038.1, from coordinate 3,250,716 downwards.
TATCTACATGGATTCAGTTTAACAATTACCCGTAGTATTTACACCTACTCAAGTCAAGACCGGCGCCTTTGGTTGCGTTCTGATTAGCCCCGGACGGCATGGATCTGATTTAGATGACTCGGGGCGGGGTCCCGAATATACCCGGCGTTGACACGAGCATAGTATGCTTTGATCTTCGAGTCCAGTTTGCCAGCAGGATGAAGCTCACGGAGGACCTTCAGAACCGATGAACCCTGCTTCCGAGTCACTCCATGATCTTCAAAGAACCGATACAAGTTCGTCTCCGCTTCTTGGACGATGCGCATCACAGCGTCCGAGTAGGTGTCAGAGGTTGGGTCCAACGCGAACCCAGTTGGAAGAAACAGCTTCATGTGGTTCGTGATTTGCTTGTACGTGGACTTCTTTTGTCGTGATTCGCACACTTCCCAGAGCTTGGGGGTCTTAATATACCACTCGAACCAGATTGCCTGTAGAGATTTTGGAGAGGCCTTTGAGCCGCATGAATTTGTTTTCGCTGTGCTATGTTTCGGGTATACATCATTCGGGACCGCGCTTGTGTCAGTTGAGGTATCCTTGCCGCGCTTGTCGCCACATTCGACAGTCGCAAGCCGCACCTCCATTTCGCTGAGCCGCTTTGTCAGCTCTTGGTTCATCGAAACCAACTCGCCAATAACACAGTTTTGGTGGTTGATTAACCGCTACTCCTTGGAGAACTCACGAGCATTATCCGCCACTATACTCTGGGATTTCAAGGTAACCGCCTGTTGAAGTTCCGAACTCCACGCCAAAACTTGAGCCTTAGAAATGCCGAGTGCTAACAAACACTAGCGTATTCTAGTGGCGTAGGGGCACATTGGATATCGATCCAAAATTTCTGGAAACCGCCGACAAGGACATCAGTCACTCTGTCATTCAGGCGCTTTTCAGGGTCTTGAGTATTCAAGATCGTTTGGGAGAGTAGAGCAGCGAGGGACAATGCTTGACTCTTTGTAGCCGCGTCAAACCACGACAGCATCGGGACAGGCGGCTTCTGGCATGAGGCCCACCCACTCAACACCCTGGAAACCTTTTGGTCTTCGCTCGTCGTGTTAAAGACATAGGCAAATGCCTTATTCGTCGCCATGTTCCACGATCCCCGATCAAAAATCCACTGCGCACAAAGTGACGGATCAGTGTTGACATGCTGAGCGCCGCCTCGCCTGGAGGAGTGTGAGGAAAGGTTTGGCGTTGGTTTAGCTCTTGCCTGTGCTTGCGATGCAGCCTTGACGACGCGGTTCACGTATCCGTGAATCTTCAAGCTGTTTTTTTGTTTCCGGGGCTCATCGCCGCGAGAGTCATCACATGCATCGCTAAGCGAGCAGCAGGCCAGAGCCTCAACTAGCGGTACGTCGTCTGGAGCAGCCAAATTCTCGGCGCTACCATCAAACGACTGAGGATGCTCCAAGACTTGAGACGATGGGAAATCTTGCATCACGAGTGCCATCGCTACAGCGTGCAGAGGGCAGGTAATAAAGCTGTCCTTCTCGGGAAATATGGAGAGACCTTGCTCTTCCGAGGTCTTCACACGTATCAGCCGGACGAAAATGACACCGTCGGCACTGACGGACAGGCTACTCTCAGCCACAAAACCCAGGTCTGAAGCCCTCCCAAACATCAGCGCAAGCAGTGCAGCGTCCTGGTAGTCCTTCGAACTAGCTGCGTCATAGTAGATTCCGTCCATAAGGATTCGCAGGTCCTCCTTGGTGCAGGCCGGCGCCTTCTTGACCGCCCCTCCCTCGGTTCGTTTCAGGCAATAGTTTGCGCCATTTTCAGTAGCTTCTTCTCGAGGGCAGAGCGGTGCTTGGGGTAGCTGTCAAGCAACCAATTTTTGACGTGGCGGTAGTAGCTCTTGACCGAGTTTCGCGCGAGCGGTTTCCCAGCTCTGCCGTCCACAAAAAGCCAGGTACACGGCAAAGCGATCCATGAGCTTCACACACGCAGACCCGTCCTTGTCCTTGAGAAGACACGCCGCGATGAAGCCCATGTTAACGATTGTGGTGTAGCGGGATCGGCCAAAATCTGGTTAAGGCCTGATCGAGCTTCCCACCAGCGCCCAGACACCGACTAACGGAGGGGTCCCCAACGATCCGTGATCGGCTGAACTTGTTCTCACCTTGTGTACCCGTCGGCGGGCTGGATCTGCTCTTTCGGGGCTCCGAGGATGCAGCACTTGGTGAAGATCGAATGTCTTGGCGTGACGCGGGATAGTCCGTGGAGCAGCGCGGGAATCTTCGCTCTGCGTCCGAGTATTCGTCCCGATCGAGGGTTGTTCGCTGCGATCGGTCGGCCTGGAGTCGATCCAAGGCCTGTAGTTGCCCTTTCGGGTGTGTTCCTTCCTTCCTTGAGTAGCTTGCCGCTTCCTATAGCGGGATCGAGGTCGATTAAGAGACGCCGCGATCGCCGGCCAAGCACTGATATCCGGTCGATCGAGAGTTCGCACACAAGAAATAGATCACTAGAGTAGGTCAAGCTGGCCAATGTATTAATCCAGTCTTAACCGTACCGCTAGTTCACTACCCGAAGTGTCGACGCTTGCCGAGGCCAATGTAGTTCCTGGGACTTGGCGACTTGAGGTCACTTGTGGTCTTCTGTGCAAATTGCGCTCTGATTTATGTTTAGTTGGCTTCTCTCTCTACTGCTACCATCTTGTCTACCATCCTACAACTAAACAACAACTGGATTCCTGTCCTATCTTCGCCCCTCTTGTGCTTCCCATCTTGACCGATCGGCGATCCCGATCAACGATCCTGTTCGGCGATCCCGATCGACGATCTCGATCGGTGATCCCGATCAGCGATCCGGATCGACGATCTCGATCGACTCTCGATCGAGGACTTGAGCACATCGTCATTCACCGTCGATCCGCCTACTTCCGTCCTTGGTCGTTCCGGATCACCAGTGTTCGCTTCCATTAGGGGCTTGCGCCTATGCCGATCTTGGACATCCGTCAGGGATCGATAGGGCGCGATCCGCCTCTGCACAATCCGTCTCTGCGCGAGCCACCTCTGCACATGTGGTACCCGACGCGCCGGCGTCACTTGATCTCTCGCCGATCTTTAGTCCCCGCCTGACCCACGCAGCCTGTCTCTCGATCGCTGATCGATTGTCGATCTTCCATCGGGATCTCTGTCGACCGACCCTGCCGCCTTTCTCGGAGAACACTTTCCGTTCGAGACGGATTTCTTATTCGTTGCTTCTCCACATCCGCCCCCTGTCCGGAAGTTGTGTCGCACGGCGGCCCACTTCGGATAGCGTGTCCCCGTTCATTCCTCAATCCACCGGCTCCCGCGCAGATCACACACGATGAGCACGCCACCGTCCGGTCCTCCCGCACAGCCACCCCACCGTCGGAGGGTGACGGGTCTCCGCCCGGCTCGCCTCGATCAGCCCACTCGACGCCTCGATCGACCCGTTCAACGGCTTCTCGACGGGCTGCGGCTTCTCCGGACGCTGCCCGCCGGATCGCCCGGCTGGAGGAGGAGCTGACGCTTGCCTACGCTTCTCGATCCACCATGATCCGCGATCGGGCACGCCTGGACGACACTGTCCGCGAGCTAACGGCGAACCTGCAGGACCTCGAGCACTACCGCGGGTCCCATGAGGACGAGATCCGCCGCCTCCAGACCGAAGTGAGTGACCTCCAGCAGAGCGCCCAAGGCCAAGGACCGCAGCTGATCCAGGTTCTCCGAGACCAGATCGCTCAACAAACCGCTGAGATTCAGGACATGGATCGTCGGTTGACACGCACTCAAGACGAACTCGCCGACGCGATCGCCACTCGGGACCGCTTCGACCACCAGCTAGACCTCGCCGCCACGGATATCTCCGATCTCCGGTCGCAGATCACACGTCAGGCACATGGTTCAGACATGTTGCAGTGGGGAGTTAGACACGACGCGAGGCAGCCTCGATCGCGTGCAGGCGGCGCTTCAGACGGCTGAGGCGGCGCTGGCCCAACGAAGCCCGTCCTCGCCGGCCAGCTCTCGGGCCCGATCGGCCTCTCCGCCCCGGCCTGCCCCCACCCTGATGTCGATCGGCTGCAAGCCGACCTCAACCGGACGGAGGGGAACTACGTACGGCCCGTGCCGCCCTCGATCAGGCTAATCAAGATCGCGACGTCGCGCTTCGGGAAAACGCCGATCTCCGTACGTAGATTCCGTAGCCCTCGTTCTCTTGTTGATCATCTCTGACGCGATCGTCGTGCTGCAGGTGCATGCGTCGAAAGTGCGCAGCAAGTGATCCGTGCACAGGACGCCCACTTCGTCGACGTCCAAGACGCCTACGCCCTGCTCCGGCGTGTCAACGATCGATCCAGCGAGGACCTCGACACCATCGCGGACACCTTATCCAGCGTAACACGCTGGATCGCACTGCGCCAGCGTAGACCGCTCACACCTGCTCGCCGCAGTCGTAGTCCTTCCGGATCACCCGATCGCACTCCGCGGCCCCCAAGCGTTCACGATCGGCGCCTCCATCACGCAGCCGATCGCCGAGTCGATCGCCCCTCGTTCTCCGTCGCCGGCCTTCTCGCTGCCGGATCATGACCAAGGACCGCCCGCTGAGAGCCAGCTACCGTCCGACCGCCGTAAGCCCGACGATCAACATGAAGAGGAGGAGTCGGATCATGAAGAGGAGGAGTCGGATCACGAGGAAGAGGAGTCGGATCACGAGGAGGAGGAGCCGGATCAAGAAGAGGAGGAGCCGGATCAAGAAGAGGAGGAGCCGGATCAAGAAGAGGAGGAGCCGGATCAAGAAGAGTCGAGCCCAGCTCGTGGTGCGAGCGCTGGCCAGTCACGGAAAAGCTCGCCGTCGGCCGAATCCGGTTCTGACGAGGAGGAATCTGAGTCCGAGGGCACGGATCAGGAGTCCCTCGCCGCGTTGGCTCGATCCCGGGCTGAGGCTCGGCGTCGTCAATCCGCTTCGCCAGCTCGGGCCCGTACTCCGCCGATCCGTTCACGATCGCCGTCGGTCATCTCGATACACTCTCGAACCGGATCGGCGCGTTCCCGGTCGCCCCCAAGATCGCCTCCAGGATCGCCTCCGGGATCGCCTCCGGGGTCGCCTCCGGGATCGCCGCCCAGATCTCCGCCGGGATCGCCCGGACGCTAGCCTCTGATTCCGCCACTATTCCCGATCGGCACCATGATCCCGGGCTTCAACGCACCCCGGGCACTCACTCCAGGTGACGTGGATCCGTGGCCCGTGGGACTGCTACACCAGCAGCAGATCACCGGCATGATCTTGTCGACATTGACCCACCACCTGCTCCTGCCTGCAAATTGGCTCTTCCCAGCCGCGGTTCGCGGTGCTCGGCAGCCTGCGGCCGGGATCGGTTACCGGGACGACTTGATCACCGGGCCGAACATCACCGCACTCCTGGCCGATCGCCCTTGGGAGGCCCTCCAGAACCCGCGAGATCCACTGACATTTGATCTGGCACTCCATCGAGGCGCCGCAACTCCGCTGGGTCGGATCGCCACCGCCTACCTACAGCTCGAAGAGCAGCATCGTCAGGCCTTCTGGGAAACAACTCATTACCTCCCGATCACCCGTGGACAGCGTCAGGATCCGGTCATCCAACAGTACCATGCCGAACGTCGAACCCGGCGGATCCGCCTTGGCCATCGGTGGCGCCAATGGTTGGACACGACGTTGCCGATGATGAGAGCGATGTGGGCTGACATCGATCTGTTGTTGGATCCGTTCTTCTTGCACCTTCCGGTGCGTCCGCGAGACTCGGTGACTTGGTACCCCGGGGAGGTGTCTCGCGCAGCCAACGCCAACGACCCCACCCAGCATCAGGGTGAGCCGACCGATCTCCGGGCTGCCCTGATCGAGGCTGACACGCACGATCCCTGGCGAACCCAGTACCGCGATCACCCTCAAGACCACCCTGCCAGGCGGATCCCACGTCTTCGCAACAAGTTCAACCCCAACATCGGTGCCCAGCAGCCGTGGTCTAGCGTCCGTGATACCAGCTTAGCTTGCGCGATCAGATCTAGTGATCGACGCGTCGATCGGCAAGTCCACTCCAATTCATAGTCATTCAGAAGTTGATCTACTCCAATCGCCGTTCCACCATTCCAGATCCACCCTTCCCATTGTAATATCTCGTTTCTTGCGCTGGGCGTCACAGCCCTGTGTCGATCCACTCCTTACCTGACATGATTAACCCGGCCTTTCCATCGATCCACCTCTCAGCGACTACATAATCTCACGATCTGCACCTTCACACACATACACATTCATATACCACCCTTTCCTCCGATCGACGGCCTCCTCGTCGATCCGCCACCAATCTCACTCACCAAGGCGACCGGCTCGCCCTGGCGGTCCGATCTCACTCCTCCTCGTGAGACTGCATCGCGTTGAATCGGTTCCGGTTCACACGATCTCGAAGGAACTCGTGCAATAAAGCTCCACAGTTGAGATCCGCTTCGTCGATCCAGTCAGGATCGTCGTAACCCTTCCAGTGTACCAGGAATTCTCGATACGTCCGGCCGTACCGTGTCCTTCGACCCGTTCGCATATCCGTGATCTTCTCCACTTCATACTCGTTCGCATCTCGATCTGGGGCCCAGCTATCCTCCGGAAGTAGGATCCCGTCGAAATCAAGCCGATCTGCCTCGTCCACCGTGAGCTCGATCCGCGGTCGATCGGGGAAGTCCCTGACCAACTTCAGCTTCGAGACATGCACGATCGGGAACAGGTGATAGTCTGTGCCAGCGATCTGAAGCTTCATCGTGTACTCGTTCACCTTCTCGGCCACGCGGAACAGACCATACCACAAGTGAGCTAGCTTCCGGGCGTACCCCTCCTTCACACGGTCCAAGTACAGCCACACCTGGGATCCAGCCTCGATCGAGTGCGGTCGAACCTCTTCGTTGTGTCGATCGGCCCGATCCGCGATCGCCTCGCGTAGACGAGCATTCACCTGACTTCGAGCCTGATCATAGTGCCTCTGGATCCGATAACGCCACCGTCGCGGATTCCGATCCTGGGTTCGGGTACTACCCAAAGGGATCGTCGCTTCCAGCGTCGATCGAGGATCCCAGCCATGTACCAGATAAAAAGGAGAGTCTCCTCGAACGCGATCATGAGCCGTATTGATCGCGAAGGTCAATCGCTCGGCGTACTCATCCCAATCCCTCTGATCCAGATCTTCCACGAACATCTTCAGGGCTCTCGTCGCCGTCTGCACCATTCGTTCCGCAGTACCGTTCGCTTGGGGTCGATATGCCATCGTCGCTCGCTGACGCATACCTAGGATCTTATTAAAGGCGCGGAAGAAGTCAGCCATAAATCCCGGTTCGCGATCATGCCTGATCACCTCGCTGGCACCGAACCGCCGGAACACACACTCTTCGTAGGATTCGGCGATCGTCTGCGCCGTTCGAGAGGAGCTGGCCTTCGCGATCACGTATCCCGTGAACAGATCGACCCAGATCAGCAGTTCGGTGTTGCCTTTGTACGACTTGGGCAGCGAAGGTATGTGATCCATCGCTATGATCTGGAACGGGTACGTCGCCTGGATGTTCCCTGGCAACTCACCCCTGATGGTGGGTCGCCCTTTGCCGGTCTCACAGTCGACACACTCTCCGACATACTTTTGCACACTCCTGAAGAGACCTCTCCAGTGAAAGTGATCGCGGATCCGCTGATAGGTACGTCCGATCCCTTGGTGACCACCTTCCACAGTAGAGTGGTAGTGGTGCAGGATATCCTGATGCAGCGTCTCCGGAGCGACCAGCCTCATCAGCCCGTCTCGATCTGCCTCCGATCTCTTGGAGGGGGAACAGTAGAACAGCAGATCATTGTCATCGATCTCGTAGTCTGCCGCAATGTTGCCATAAGATCGGGCCTCATCCTGCGTTAGATCAGCCACGTCTCCCATCAGGTACTTCTTCATGCCCACGATCCACGTCTCTTCATCTTGCGATCGACGGATTCGATCGATCCGTAGTCCCCGCACAAATTCTTCCTGTAGGACAGTCGGACTCGGTCGCGATCTGGCGTTTGATCGAGTAGTCATCGGTGATAGCCGGGCGATCAGTTCGTCAGATCTGACAACTAGGATCTCATCGAGCCGGTTCAATGTCGTCAGATCCACGTGATCGGCCTCATCCTCGACGACCACGCCACCTTCACGTTGAAGCGCTGCGCTAGCCAAGCTGTCTGCGCTGCCGTTCCAGTCCCGTTTCACATGTAACAGCTCATGATCTGGCCAGTTCCGTAACCGATCCAGCACCTTCTGCTTCAGTAACGTCAGCTTGGGTGCTTTGCAGTCGATCTCACCTCGCACTTGCCGGATCACCAAGTTGGAATCACCGCAGACCACCACTTGCCTCGATCAATGCCGTCCAAGAGGTCGAAACCCAGCAGCAGACCATGATATTCTGCTTCATTGACGGTCAGCCCCTCGGCATAGCCCGATCGTGCTCTCACCACACTCCACTCGGGCAGCTTCCATAAGATCGCACTGTACGCGCCCCCACCTCGCTTGACGCGGGCGGATCCATCGAAGCTTATCACCAGCAGTTCTTCATCCGCGCGTACAATCGGGATCGGGGCTTGGATCTTCCGCCGGGGTTCCTTCTTCGGCGCGATCGCGATCAGCGCGTCGTCGACATCCGATCGGGGTGTAATACTGGCGGCGATCGCCCCAATATCTCGTCCTCTCCTTGGTGCACTTCGTGATCTCCAACGTCCAGGGCGATAGGAGTGCGGCCCACTGACCCAATCGGCCCTGAAGGCCGGGTGATCGGAACAGCCACGCCAACGTCGAGTGTCGAGTCAGGACCCGGATCGATCGTCCAACCAGCATGTTATAGTTCAGATCTAGGATCCGTAACAGAGCCAGCACTTCTTTCTCCACCACGTTGTAGTTCAGTTCATTCGACTTCAACGTTCGACTGGCGAAGGTAACAGGGTGATAGATCTGGTCGTGTTCCTGCATCAGTGCGGCCGAGATCGCCCAGTCACTCGCGTACAAGATCACCACTGGCGTCCGATCGCGATCGAAATGCCGCAGGATCGGCGTCGTCGCGATCTTCGTCTTCAGTGTCGAGAAGGCGCGATGAGCACGGATCCAGCGTTCGTCGCCAACCTCGTCTCCATGAACGGGCGGTGTCCGATCGGGGTCTGCCGAGTTCCGATCTACTGAGTTCGACACTTGACCGTCCATGATCCGGCGCAGATCTGGACGCTTCTTCAACTCGGCGAAGTCTACCTCGCGCAGTTCATACAGGATCGCCGCGTAGATCGCGTAATCCTCCAGGAAACGGCTGTAGTAGTTAAGACTGCCCAAGAAAGACTGCATTGATCGGAGCGATCCAGGGAACGGTAGATCTGTCAGAGCCGCGAGGTCCTTCGGGTTGGCCTCCAGTCCATCGTTCGACACGCGATGTCCTAGATAGTCCACCTTGCGCATCCCCCAAGAGCTCTTCTCCACACTGATCGAGAGGTTCCACTTGTCACAGGCGTCCAACAGGTGATCCACACGATCACACAGCTCATCCCATGATCCTGCCGTCACCAGAATGTCGTCGATGTACGATCTGCGGCCTAGCACTGACGGACGCCCCGGATCTTCTGGTTCGCCCGACTCGATCAGGTCCGTGGTGACTTCCGAGTTCGACGATCGCGGGATTCTGGTGAACCCGTACAACGCGTCATCCAGAAGTCGCTGATAGATCTGAGGAGCGTTCTTCAGGCCGAACGGCATCCGATTCCATTCAAACAGACCCATGTGGGTGATAAAGGCCGAGATCGCACGAGCTCGATCGGTCATTGTCACCACCCAGAATCCACTAGCCATATCCAAAGAGCAATACCAGAGCACCTTGTCCAGATCTTCCAGCAGATCGTTGATCAGGGGCATTGGATACACCATGAGCCGGGTCAGACTGTTGACGAGCCGATAATCGATGCAGAGTCGGATATCCACGCCGTTCTTCTTGATGATCACGACGATCGGCGAGGCCCACGGTGATCGGGACTTCCGGATCATTTTGGCTGACAGCAATCCCTTGATCAGATCCGACACCTTCTCCACAAACTGAGGGGCGACCTTCCGGACTCGTTGGGCGATCGGTTTCGCATCGCCGACGTCGATGTCACATGTGACGCCCCTGGCTGCTGGGGGAAGTGCGTTACCCTTGCCGATCAGCAGGTGCCTCCGATGCCAGATCTTCCTTCGCAGTCGATCGATCTCCTCCGGGGTGTTGAATTCCAGATCTCCCACCTTGATGTCGTCGATCATCACCTCATCCGTCGTCGAGATCACAATTTCCGGAAGCACGGCCAGTTCGCCTTCGACGTCTTCTGCTGATAGACTCCCGCCCTCGTGGAAGTGGACTTGATCGTCGGCGTCAACGTCTCGATCTGGTTCAGCGGCAGCAGGATCACCCTGATTGACAGTGGGTTTGGTCTCTATTTCCACCTGATCACCTCCGTCGATCGACATCGGCATGTCGTCAACTGTGGTGTCGCTTCTGATCTCGACTCTTCCACCGTTAAGGTCGCCACATGGGGTACCCGATCAGCACTCCTGCCCCGAGATCTGGTACGACGGCACAACCGTCGACCTGATCGGCCGATGGCAAGTGAGGGGACATTGTTCCACCGTTCTCCTCCAGATCACCAGTGCAATCATCTCGCGGCTTATCGTCATCCATCGCTTCGCCCTCTGGACCGGCGGTCGGCGAAGACCGGTAGCCCACAAGCACCTGTCCCTGCTCAGGAAGGCATTCGCCCTCCGATCCGGAGGATTTGGCCGACGACCTTGTAGGATCCGACCGTAGGTCCGTCGGTTCTCCAACTAAAGTGGTTGAAGTGGACGATCTGGACTCTTCGGCCACGCGGTCACTCTCCAGCGGCGACCCGCCCCCTGATCTAAGCATATCGGCAACAGCTACCTCCAGATCAGGACTCCTCGCCCCCGATTCGGTTGTGGGGTCGGGTAGACTAATCGAGCGATCGACGATCGGGGAGACTTCGGATCTCCGGAGAATCGCTCGGGGTGTCGGATACGTCGGTCGCTCGACAGCCGATGCTGGTGGTATGACTGACGCCTCCTCATTAGCTCGCGGTTCTTCCGTCGTGGCTTGAAGGCCAAGTTCTGCCATTCCATGTAGCGACGGGACCCGATCGACACATACCCTGGCACCCGGGGTACCTGATCTCCGGCCAACCACATGGCGATCCGTTCGTTCCGGTGTAGAACGATGTCCTTGTCACTAATGTTGGTAACCTGGAGGTACCTGATCCGGCCAGGTCCTCGAACCACAGTCGGCACCCAGCGATCTCCACGAGTGACCCATAGCTTCTCGCGATCTGTCACCTTCATTCGGAGTGGCAGTTCGATCGAATCGCCGATCGCGATCTGCATACCTTGATCCACACACACATGTCGGACGTTGTCGTTGTACAGTTGTCGCCGTCCGCTAAGTTGGATCTTGACTTCATCAGGGAGGCAGATGGAGCCGTCTGCAAGATCGAGGCGGATCCCCGCCGGGACCATAAAATCCATACCCAGGATCGCATCTTGTCCTGATAGATCGCCAACCCAGATATCGAAGAAATACACCAGCGATCCTGCCAGCGTAACTTTGATCCTGGTCTTTCCTTCCGTCATGTACACGCTTTCGCCAATTCCCACACATTCCTGGCTCTGACTCGTGTCGACATAGCACCCCACCTTACGAGCAAAGGCGGTGTCCACGATGGACACCTCGGCGCCGGTGTCTAAGAGTAAGATCGACTTCTCATTGTTGATCTTGCCAGCGATCTTGGCCTGACGGAACCATTTACCCGGCGAATGATGTTTCCAGTACCCTCTGGACTCTCCTGGGAGGAGATCGAGTACCACATCGCCAGATCTGCGGTGTTCACTGACGCGAGGCAGACTTCGATCGCGATCATGTTTCGGGATCTCGGCCGTCAACTCTCCGTCAGCTGGCGTAAACCATTCTTCAGGTCTGCGTTGCTTCCAATAACCTCGAGTTTCTCCAGACTGGAGATCCAAGGGCACTTCGGCGTCAGAACGGCTGAAGTCGTCCGATCGGTGTAGACTTAAGACCTTGGCGGCAGATTTCTCATGCAGATCACATGTATTACCGCGTAGATCAGTCCGTCCACTTACTCGATCTACCGTGTTCTTGTTCACGTATGCATAGATGCAATACCTAGAACGCTCGGCTCGTACCGGATTCCAACCCGGCGAGCGTCCTAGTTTAACATCTTCTCGGCGATCGCGGGCAGCATGCCTGCGTGTTTCACCGGGTTGAACCATTGACGGATCTGATTGTAGAATTCCTCCATCGGACACTTGCCCATCTCGTGCAGCTCACCGCATCCACGACACACAAACAGGCAGCGATCCGCCGGATGTCCTCGCTTTCCACACTTCTCGCACGTCAAACGTCTCCAGCAATCCAGCTCCGTGTGCTTCCGTGATCCACAGTGCGAGCAGCGGTTCGATCGGTCTGATCCATCGGGCGACGATCGCGATCTTGGGTCTGATCGAGGTGAGTCATGACCGATCGGCGCTTGGGTGCTGCGATCCTGCTTCGTCGTGTCGCCCCCGCGTTGCGAGACTTGTCCTCAGCCGACGCTAGGTAGACGCGACGTAGATCACCTTCCGAGTCCGATCCGTCCGATCCCGTGTCCGATCCAGACTCTTGGTTCGCGATCTGGACTGCACGCACTGCCCGCTTGGTGGCAGCGGCCGGAGCAGAGGTCGGGGCTTTCTGGCGATACTTCGATCCGAAGGCAGATCGTTTCTGTCTGCTCTTCGCGCGTTCTCGAGCGCGCAGGACTTCCTCCAGATCTTCGGCATCTGCGAGCCGAAGTAGGGTCAACTGATCGGCCAGATCGGGATCGCCCAGTGTCTCGATAAAATGTTCGACGTGTTCTCGACGGGCTTTGGAATCTCCATCCTGATCTTCAGTCTCGCACGCAGAGCCGCCACATTCAGTCGATAGAGGTAATCCAACGGCGATTCATCCGATCGCTTGCGAGAGTGATAGTACTGCCAAGCCACCGATACTCCTAGGCCGCAATACTGGATCTGGAAACTCCTAAGCAGATCGCTCCACTTGTTCCGAGTCGATCGTCCCAGCTGGCGGTACCAGTTCTTCGCCGGTCCAGTCAGCAGATCCGCGAAAGTCAAGCACTTCTCTTCATCCGTAGCTTGATCGCGCATGAAGGCCGATTTCACCTTGCTGATCCACGATCGGGCGCGATCTTCGTCCTGATCTTTGCCGCTGAACTCCTTAAGATCCGACATCGCCGAAATCCGTACACGCTGGATCAGTGAAGACCCGATGGACCCCGATGCGGCGGTAGCCACCACGGCCGGAGCTGAGGTCGGTAGATCGATGTCGTCCGGGTCATATTCCCACTGCGAGACGTCTCGATCCGGCGATCCGGCGGATTCCATCTCCACGTCTTGTGATCCGACATGGTCTGTGGTCACTGGAGCCGGTGTGGCCACTGTGCTCTGCTGTTCCTTCAAGAAACGGGCCATCGCGGCCTGGAAGTAAGTTTCAAACTGCCGTTCGACTCGTCCGCCCCAGTCACGCTGGTCGTCCGATCGATCGACTTAGTTTTCGGCTTCCGATGTCCTGATCGCGTACGTTCCTGACGCTGACTACGTGATCGAGCGTCCAGCATAGCCGATCCGGAAGGACCGAGCGGCATTCGCTGGGGTTCCGACGACGTGTCGGACACATGTTCGGCTGCCGAGACGTAAGGCGATGATGATCGATATCCTGTCGATTCAGCTCGCGTCGACACCACTGGAGCTGACGGCGCTTGATCTGGGGCGACTGTGTCCTGATCGTTCGTGATCACGTCGACTAGAGGTCTCAGCTTTTCGACTAATGTCTGGATCGACGTCTGGATCACTCCGAGCTCTTGATCGAAGAGGTTATTCGCGTCAAAGGCTCCAGCCACCAAGCCGGCCTCCTTCAGCAGCCCGAGCAGGTTCTTCACTGCCGTCAACTTGTTGTCCGTCATCCGGGGGGCCGAGATCGAGCCCTTCGGGTCGCCGATCTGCTCTGGCCGCACGATGATCATGACGGGATCTTGACGTAAGAAGTCCCGAAATTCTTTCAAGTGATACTGACGTTCCAGGTCAGCCTCAGACCAGTCGAGCACCAGCGATCTGGGATCTTCGTCGTCCATGCCTGGCGCTCGAAGTTTCCTTCGCGCGATCTGGGCCTTGTCCGCGATCGCGTCCAGGTAGTCGGGATCGAGCCTGATCGGCGAGTCTGCGAATGCGTATCGGTCCGATCCGGCCTTGGTTTGTTTTGTTAGTGAATCTCGGTTCGCACCGAGATCCACCGGTCCCCGCAGGGACCTGGGGAGGATGTTGAGGTTTCTCTTCTAGATCTGTTTCCAGATCGCCCTCGATTCCGTCGACAGAAGTCCTCCGAGCACTCTGTCGATCCGCGGATCTCGTTTTGTTCAGCAGCGTCTTCGTCGATCCGATGTTCGACGACGCCTCTTCCCTGGTTCTTTCTTCACTTGCGCATCTTCTGCGGACTCACGGTGAAATCCGGAGTCCCCAAGAGATCCGGGCACGCGCACCATTGTGGTGTAGCGGGATCAGCCAAAATCTGGTTAAGGCCTGATCGAGCTTCCCACCAGCGCCCAGACACCGACTAACGGAGGGGTCCCCAACGATCCGTGATCGGCTGAACTTGTTCTCACCTTGTGTACCCGTCGGCGGGCTGGATCTGCTCTCTCGGGGCTCCGAGGATGCAGCACTTGGTGAAGATCGAATGTCTTGGCGTGACGCGGGGATAGTCCGTGGAGCAGCGCGGGAATCTTCGCTCTGCGTCCGAGTATTCGTCCCGATCGAGGGTTGTTCGCTGCGATCGGTCGGCCTGGAGTCGATCCAAGGCCTGTCGTTGCCCTTTCGGGTGTGTTCCTTCCTTCCTTGAGTTGCTTGCCGCTTCCTATAGCGGGATCGAGGTTGATCGAGAGGAGAACGATCGCCGGCCAAGCAGTATCCGGACGATCGAGGGTTCGCACACAAGAAATAGATCACTAGAGTAGGTCAAGCTGGCCAATGTATTAATCCAGTCTTAACCGTACCGCTAGTTCACTGTCCAAAGTGTCGAGGTCAGCCGAGGCCAATGTAGTTCCCGGGACTTGGTGACTTGAGGGGACTTGTGCTCTTCGGTGCAAATTCTGCTCTGATTTATGTTTAGTTGGCTTCTCTCTCTACTGCTACCATCTTGTCTACCATCCTACAACTAAACAACAACTGGATTCCTGTCCTATCTTCGCCCCTCGTGTGCTTCCCATCTTGACCGATCGGCGATCCCGATCAACGATCCTGTTCGGCGATCCCGATCGACGATCTCGTTCAGCGATCCCGATCACCGATCTCGTTCGGCGATCCCGATCAGCGATCCCGATCGACGATCTCGATCGACTCTCGATCGAGGACTTGAGCACATCGTCATTCACCGTCGATCCGCTTACTTCCGTCCTTGGTCGTTCCGGATCACCGGTGTTCGCTTCCAGTAGGGGCTTGCGCCTATGCCGATCTTGGACATCCATCAGGGATCGATAGGGCGCGATCCGCCTCTGCACAATCCGTCTCTGCACGATCTGCCTCTGCATATGTGATACCCGACGCGCCGGCGTCACTTGATCTCTCGCTGATCTTCAGTACCCGCCTGACCCACGCAGCCTGTCTCTCGATCGCTGATCGATGGTCGATCTTCCATTCGGGATCTCTGTCGACCGACCCTGCCGCCTTTCTCGGAGAACACTTTCCGTTCGAGACGGATTTCTTATTCGGTGCTTCTCCACACTCGGGCGAGGAGATGGTACGTGCAGCTATCATCGGGTATAGACCCTCGCCATAGCCTACAAGCGGGTCTGCAGCACTAGCAACCTTGAAGTGTTGCACCTGGCTAAATGTTACAGTGTCGGGGACAGCTATAGCAGGCCCTGCTGACTGGCTGACTGGTGTGCTCGAGTCATTTCCTAATGAGTGCAAGCAATGACACCCAATTGAGCGCCGGGTCGATGCGTGAGGAAGTTTTGGATGTCTTAAATCACTTCTTGGGTGCGGTTACGGGTAGCGCGACGGCGGTTACCCCCCCCCCCCCCCCAACTGCGAACGAGAAGGGTTTTCAGGCACAGATCCACTCTGCCTTTTCGACGCCGCTGAAAGTTGGCTGTCATGATATCGAGGATAGTAGTCTATAGTGTGCCTCGGTTAGGCCCACCAAGGTCTGTTGAATGGCACCCCTTGGCTTAGCGTAGATGTTAGTATCAGACCGCAGGGTCCTAACGTCGTAGACAGCAAGCGCTGCTACAACGCGTTCCGCAGCGTATGCAGGAAAAGCTTCAAAACTGCCGTCCGATTCAAACCGAAACTTAGGGTTTACAGCACGGACGGTAGTTCTGCTCGTCCTGGTGATTCCTCCGATCTTGGCTACAGTTTGCATTCTTGTGCTTCTTGCTGTATTTATTTGCGAGCCCTAGAAAAATCGTATTTGGTGGCGACATTTCAGCCTATGTAGAGAGCAAATCGGTTCGGGCGCTCAACTAGCTTTCTATCTGTGCAGCATAAGACTGTGGTCTCGGACGCCCCCCGCTTACCGATGATGAGCTTCAATCGGTTGAACAACGAGGCAGTTGCAATGCGAATCGTGTCCAAGTCGGAGCCAAAGAGATCTTGGGCATTGGATGTGCCGATCCGGAGACTGGCCTCTTGCGCCAACGCAATAGAGTCTTAGCGCCCTCCAGCGCGTTCGTCATCAGCGGCGGCGCCAGCAAGGCTCCCGTGAGCTCTTCGACCAGCTCGAACAGCAGGATCCGCAGTATGGTGTGTTTCTGGAGGAAGTTACGACCCGACGTAGCACCATGGTCCTGCCCGGTAGTTTTGACCGAGGATTTAACAGCTTTCGCTGCTGGGTCATGCTTTGCAGCACGACCCGCGGGGGACCTCGGATGACCTGTGGAGGGGGTAGTGGCTTATCCTCGAGATCAGGTTCATCCCGAGCCACTCCCGATCCATCGGCATAGTTCCCCCTAGCGCTCTGTCGACTCGAGGATATATTCTTTAGCGATGCCGCCGGTGATCCCAGCTCCGTTGGCACTTCATCTACTGATTCGCTGCTCACATGCGCATCATCTTGGGACACACCGTGAAATTCCGAGTCATCAAGAAATCCGGGCACACGCACCATTGTGGTGGAGTGGATCCGCTGGAATTAACAGGGATCCCACACTCACACACCGCGCCCAGACACCGCCAAACTGAGGGGTACTTCGGTATCCATACGTTGCTGAGTGGCTCACCTTGTGTGCCCGTCGACGGGTGGATCTGCTCTCTCGTTGACACGAGACGCGCGGTTGATGAGCTTGAACTTCCTTGGCGGGGACTTAAGGATATGTTGGGAGCATTAGACCAATACTAATCCCAATACTAACGACCAAGTGAGTTGTCCCCAAGCAAATTCAACCTGCATTCTCATCCTGTTTGGATTCTACCCTCTACTGAATCTCTGTTTGTACCTTACCACTCAGTATCCAGATACAGATCTGTACCAATATATGGGTACCGGCAGGTACCCATTTCTACCAAATTTAGCTGTCCACATATAGGAACTGATGGCACACATTACCTGACCGAATGCCGATGGCATGTCCCTATAAATTTTCGATCCACATGACTGATCCTAAATCGGAGATGTCAATAATAAATAGGAATGCGAGCTAAATAAATAAGGGATCCAGTCTCTTAGGAAAGCACAAATAACATCTCCACCGCGACAGCAAGTAAGTGGTAGGACAGTAAGCTATTCTACTTTACGGATAGGTTGCTGATATTTATCTCCACTGCTGTCAGCAACGCAAGACATCAGCAAATAAATACCCTCGTCGACAGCAAATTACCCAACTTTGCTGTCGCTTTTGCAGTCAACAGTAAAGAAAGACATACCCAAATAATTGGACCTTACTAAAAAAAGTGTCGCGACGAAATAATATGGGATGGAACCATGGTATTAATGCATAGATAGGGCGGGGACTATACTGCAACCCCCGAATATTGTGCCTTTGCTGTTTGCTGTTTGCTGTTGCCCGAAGGGAGTTAAGCTGTTTGCGGGCGTCGGTAAAGGGATATTTTGGCCAAAACACGACATTTACTGATAGGATACAGATAGCGCGGTGGATATGCTCTAAATCTATCTGATTAGATATTTAGAGTGGGTTCATAAAAAAGTATTCTTGTAAAAACACATAAAGGTACAATCCGGTTCAAACCTGTATTGTCCTGGCGAGGTGAAATGCACCACCAAACTTTAGCGAGCTATAACTCGTCAACCAACCGTCAGATTGAGATGAGCTTTTTTTTTGTTGGATAGCTCTGCGTTTTCTCGTGTAAGAGATCAACGTTTGCTTCTCTGAATCCTTGTGGTTTTATTGATATACTTAAGCGAAAAGCTTTTCTCCGCCAAACGTGGCAGAAAATCGAGGCTATATCACACCAGCCGGTGAACATATGGATTTACGATTGCACGCTGTGGAAATATTCCACCACCTTCTAAAATTGATGCGAAGGCGCATTCGATGACCTGCAAAATGTATTCAAAATGCTACACCGTACTCGACGTCAATGGAGTCATCGCCGCTTGCATTCATTCGTTCCATAGCAAGAGCCATCAGCTCTCCGCGCGTTGGGGAGGGGACTGAAGCAGGTGCCGCAGCTTGCGCTTCGTCGATGTAGGCAGTTTCTTGTCGCTGGACCTTCTTGTAAGCACCAATCCACTCTTGCTTGGTGATGGCCGCCAGGCCTTCGCCAATCTTCTCACCCAAGTTGTCCAGCGAATCTGCTGGGTCAAGAGCAATGCGATTCTTCAACGCCCCCCATATCATCTCGATGGGCTGAAGCTCAGGGTGGTAGGGGGGGGGGGGCGGGGGGCGTGTAAAGCACTTCGTGGTGATATTTTCGAGCCGGCACGACAGCCTCGTAAATGGGAGTTGGTCGCACCTAGAAATAAAATTCACAAATAAGTACTCGAGTATCGTATCAAGCCAAAACAAAAACAAAATGCCAATCGTACCTGTGCAATGACCGTTCGTAGCTGCTTTCTTGTGTAGTGAGCGGGAGCCGTGTAGCCTTGTCGCCGAAGCCACTCAATCAGATCCGCCCTGAGTGCATTACTCGGCGGCGCGGCGTTTATCTGGACCTTGTGGTAGGAAGCGCCATCCATATGGATGCGGCAGCTTCCATACAGTAGCTCTAGTACGGCACAGAGACTCTCGAACCACTTGATGAAGAGATCGCCGTTAAAATTGCCGTGATAGTCTGAGTCGTTGGGCTTGCCGTGTGAGGGCCAGAACTTGAGCGAGTCGGGCACCCACTCCGCATGCAGCTTGCCATTCTCCACGAGCACAGCACCAGCACCAACGATGCAGTACCACTGCCCCTTGTCGCTGGGCGTGTAGCGAGGCGAGTTCTTGAGCAGCCACGTGGACCCCGCAGCATGGTTAACGTTACAATAGTTCTCATCAAGGTAAATCTCAGGTAGCTTAGGATATCTACGAGCATTTAAGTTTGAAACTTTCTTCTGCAAGTAAACCTCCTTATATGCAATATAACCTTCCGAGTCGGCTCGTGGGTCGCGCGAACGCCCCCGGATAAAACTGATATCCATCCTTTTGAGCTCGTCTCGCATGGTACGTGCAGGGATATCAATACCTGTCAAACTTTTTACCTCGGCTACCAAGATATTGGAGGTCGTAGGCTTTTTCGATATATTTCGGTCATTTATAATTCCCGATATAATACCGTGAAGGTGTTCCGCCTCTGACCTTGAAGGGCACCCGCGCGGCGCACAAGTCGGAGTGAAAGTCGGGTCGTTGTGCCGGTTCCAGTGGGCCACCGTGTGCTTCACCATGTCCTGTGAGACCGCCAGACAAGTGGCTACACGTTGACGTACGGCTCGCTTTTCGGGGTCGCGTCGGTCACGAGCTTCGTCCAAAAATTACTCATGTGCATGCACGATGAGCATTTTCTCGTAGGCTGTACGGTGCCGCATCCTGCGGTCAAAAGCGGAAGTGAGGTATTGGCTGTAGAGAAACTATTAAGAGAACGTTTAGACGATTTCAAAGCTGTTCTCGGATTTTTCTTGCGGTTAGTAGTTGCTGTGTAATGGCCGAATGAAAAATCTCGTGGTGCATTTCATCCCGCCAGTACAATAGTAAGGTGTTGTGCCTGTTTGGTGCCTTCTGCCCCAATGAATATCACTTATGCCTTAGCCAATCAGATAGCTATGTGAACGGTTATTGGACAAAAGCTCTCTGATCACTGGCAACCAGTATAACTTGTGATACCATATCCAACGAGGATACAATTCCCATATTTGTGATCAGTTTCATTTTGACGCTACCCCCTCCACCTCGCCAAGCACCTTGCACTACTACAAAGATGCCCAAGTACATCAACGAAGACCTTACCGTCGTTGTCTAGCGTGTTCTCGCTGGAGAGACTCACCGTGCGATCAGCAAAGAAACGCTGATCCCCAACCATACCCAGTACAAGTGGGTCTGGAAGGACAAGCAAGGGATGTATCGCGCGCCAGCCCGTCGTGGTTCAGCACCTCTGTTGCCTCCTCTGAAAGTTGAGTGGATTGTCGGGCGACAGATGGTTTGCCAGCCCACTGCTCGCAAGGAGATCATCTACAAGGCGGGTACTCGTCTTGACCTCGATGGCAGTCGGCCAGACCGTTGGTGGTGGCTGGTATCGCCGGTTTGACACCCCAATCTGACAACCGAGGACATCGCCGGCTGTGAGAAGGTGCGCAACAGCGTGACAAAGGTGGATGCTGATCGGCGACTCTACTCGCTTGTGAAGGCAGTCAGCGAAAGCAACATGGACGCGCCTCGCGCGATCAACATTTATGAGACGGCTTTCAAAATAACAAGGAATCCAAGCGGGTTGACGCTGTGCGTGGCTCCAATAACGTCTGGCATCAAAACGTTTCGCTGAAGTTCCACCTAACGCAGGTGACGTGTGGCAGTGAGGGCGGCACGGTAGTGCCTCCTGTCTTCATACTCCCCGAGGCGGCCGTGAAGCTGCAAGTAGACCTGGCGCTACCGTGACGACAACAAGCTCCGTCCTTATGAACGCGCTCTTGTTAATGCAGTGGCTCCGATTCTTCGCGGAAATATGAAAGGTGGTTATGGATGGTTGCTCGTCCCATTACTCCGCAGGCATTGTGATGGAGGCCGAGAGCCTCGGTGTGACACTGCTGATGCTGATGCTACCATGCAACGCTACACATCTGCTTCAACCTCTCGATGTCGCTGTCTTCTCTTCGTTTCAACTCTCGAATTTGCCGTTTAACAGAGATTTACGTCGGGGACCCTGTCTGTAACCCAATCGAAACGGAGTAAGTGATCTAACTGCCTTTTCTTTCTTTTTCTTTATCTTCTACTTGTAAATGATACAATATCCCTCTGGATGCCTGGGTGTGCTGTGTTGGATTATTGAGATTGGCACCTCAAACCTTATCAGTAGGGGAACCCGACTCATGGTACTGAGGATGTCTACGTGGCTGGGTGTGCCCGCAATCATTCCCAAAAAATAGCAGCCGGCAGCACTGCCTCGTCCGCACACTAAAGAGCGTGAGCGGGACCGCGTGCGCTGTGCTCACGACGAGTCCCGAGCTCATGAGGATCGCGGACCCCGAAGCAGATGTATCCTATGGGATGACGAGGATGCTGGGTAGATATCGACAACTTGGCGATGGTAGTCTGCAACAAGATGAGTACCATGATGCGACAGTATCAAGTGGAAATGAGAACTACTTCTGCTTGAACTCGCGCAATTTCTTCCTTGCCTACCCCCAACAGCTCAAATAGTTCAAATAGTACAGTAGAAATATATGGCTATAATCATGTAGCTCTCGTTAGCTTACTCTATTTATTACCTTTACTTACCTTTTACCAGTGGAAACATCCATTATTGGAGTGAGTAGGGTGGCCATATATTATATGCATTTCGTGCTACCGCGGAATAGGCGCAACCGGCGTAATTACTCCTATCTTCAAATCCCGCTGTATAGCGAATCAAATCACCAAAAGCTGGATTATGTGCTAGCATGTCTATTTTATGCAACATCTATGTCTTTAGATAGCCAATTGGATCATGGCCATAGAAGCGCTCGGTAAATCTCACGTGTTCGCTATTGCTGGAGTTTTTACATTGGTTGCAGGAATTGCGTACATTCCGGTAGAATCACGCACATGGGGGGGGGGTCAAAAACGTGAAAAAATCTCTGGGTTTAGCATCATTTTGCGTGCTGTCGTGGATACAAGAATAGACCCTTCAACTTCGACGTGAAGCGTCGTTTCAGTTTGTTTAAAGCAGTAAAGTGAGGACCCCGAATGAGCAAACAAAGAATTCTGATCTTACTATGGCGACCCTACAAGAACCGCTAACTGCAAATTTTGTTGGCTTCATGCTCGATTCGCAAGCTTCTTAAGCTCCTATATAGGCCCCTAATTCCACTAAAACGCATTAGAGTTTATCGCCTCGTAAAAAGTGTAGTGTAGCGGGATCAGCCAAAATCTGGTTAAGGCCTGATCGAGCTTCCCACCAGCGCCCAGACACCGACTAACGGAGGGGGTCCCCCAACGATCCGTGATCGGCTGAACTTGTTCTCATCTTGTGTACCCGTCGGCGAGCTGGATCTGCTCTCTCGGGGCTCCGAGGATGCAGCACTGGGTGAAGATCGAATGTCTTGGCGTGACGCGGGGATAGTCCGTGGAGCAGCGCGGGAATCTTCGCTCTGCGTCCGAGTATTCGTCCCGATCGAGGGTTGTTCGCTGCGATCGGTCGGCCTGGAGTCGATCCGAGGCCTGTAGTTGCCCTTTCGGGTGTGTTCCTTCCTTCCTGGAGTTGCTTGCCGCTTCCTATAGCGGGATCGAGGTTGATCGAGAGGAGAACGATCGCCGGCCAAGCTGTATCCGGACGATCGAGGGTTCGCACACAAGAAATAGATCACCAGAGTAGGTCAAGCTGGCCAATGTATTAATCCAGTCTTAACCGTACCACTAGTTCACTGTCCAAAGTGTCGACGTCTGCCGAGGCCAATGTAGTTCCTGGGACTTGGTGACTTGAGGGGACTTGTGCTCTTCGGTGCAAATTCTGCTCTGATTTATGTTTAGTTGGCTTCTCTCTCTACTGCTACCATCTTGTCTACCATCCTACAACTAAACAACAACTGGATTCCTGTCCTATCTTCGCCCCTCTTGTGCTTCCCATCTTGACCGATCGGCGATCCCGATCAACGATCTCGTTCGGCGATCCCGATCAGCGATCCCGATCGACGATCTCGATCGACTCTCGATCGAGGACTTGAGCACATCGTCATTCACCGTCGATCCGCCTACTTCCATCCTTGGTCGTTCCGGATCACCGGTGTTCGCCTCCAGTAGGGGCTTGCGCCTATGCCGATCTTGGACATCCATCAGGGATCGATAGGGCGCGATCCGCCTCTGCACAATCCGTCTCTGCACGATCCGTGACACGATGTGGAAACAGATTTTTATCTGCACCCATGTCCGACCCCATGGATACGTGGACCCTATGGTGAGGTGTGATTGGTCGCATGAGGCGGAGGTCCGGTAGAGACGAGTGTGACGTGTGGATTGTGGATGTGTATGGAGATTTGGTGGGACCTGGCACTTGCAGTAAGTATGGGCTCACAGGATTGGAGATGCGCCCACCGGATGAGCGCTCATATTCGGTGCGGAATCACGCATCCTGTCCGTCCGCCGACTTCCCTAACTGCAGGATAGGCCCAAGGCGTGAAAGTGTGACCAGTGAACGTATCCTGGTCACTGCCTGCATTGGCTCAAGTCAAGTTGCCGGGCTACCCCACTGAATCTACCCCACCAGACATGATCACGCGCACCCAAGACCTCGCTGGATGAAGCCTCATGTCGCCCGGACCGGATCGTGGTGCACCCGGTGATGGCGTACAGCATGGAGAAATTGCCGCACCGGATGGGGACGGACCAGATCGTTCATTCGGTCCGTCCACCGTGCCCACACTGGATGTCGACGCACCAAGAACAAGTCTAGTGCGCGCCGCGAGCGGCGTCGATCCCGACCGGATGAGACCAAGATCCACCAGGCCCACGTGCGGTACCGAATGGGCCGCACATCCAAGGGAGAAGTCCAGTTCCAAGACGAAGAGACGGTGTATCCAGGTACCTCTGTCATCATGTGATGAGTGTACCTGGAGAAGTGTCGCCGTCAACAAGTCTCCGCATACCGAAAACAAGACGAACATACTGAAGCACTGCCAAGAAGCACAAGCATACTCAAGACAAGCGAAGCATAGTGAAACCTACATTAAAGTCAGCGAAGTGATAGAAGATAGCTAGCCAAACATAAGATCTAAACAGAAACCAATTTGCCGAAGAACACGCGGACGATTCTGGCGCCCGAGGACAGCAGTAGAGCCTCGACTTTCTCGTCTTCAAGAGCCCTCCGGGAGACTGCCTGCGCGCGGTCTAAGTACGTTTAGGGACGCTTCCAAGGCCTCACCGGTGTAGCGAGCATCGGTGTAGTGGGGACTCAAAGGTACCAAGGCGAGGTCGGCAGTGACTGGGGTTTCGCGCCCTGGAGTGACCTGTGAGAGCTTCATTTCCTATTTGCGTGTCCTAACCGGGCATCCATTTCATATTCCCTACTGTGTGTCTTTGGTGGTTGAGGTAGTCACCCCCCAGACCGAATTGATCGACTACTGTGTGATAGGACTGAATTATATTTTGTATTGTTCCCTCATTCTGTGAGGGTGGTGCGCGTAAGTGAGTGTGCATCCAGGGCTGACCAGTGCCTTGGGTGACGGCTCCGAAGTTGACTGGTGTATAGACCCCCCACCCAAGGGTCTCAAAGAATAAGTGGTGGCTGTATATTTTGTGACGTTTAGCTCGGCATTGTATTTCTGTGTGGTTGGTTGGTCTGAATTACGGATCTGACAGTGATCCCTTCCATTCGGTCTGACCCTCTGTTCATTCGGTGTGGTTTATCTCAGGAACACACCCAGCAGACTTTATTCTGTATTGCGACAACTCACTTCGGTGAAATCCGGTCCGCCAAAGGTAAACGATACCTATAGGGGTTGACACAAGGACACACGCCAAAACACCGGACCGCATCCGTGCGATTCGGTGCGTCCAAGCGGTTTCAGGCCCGGGTCATTCGGTGTCCCGTGGACTGCTTATCGCGTGGACAATCTCTGGTACTCCGAACCCGAATTTCATTCGGTCCGGCATAGCGCGCTATACACCCCTGGACGATAAAGGCGTTCACCCGCCTCGCCTCAGCTGGTGCGCGTGCCCGGATTTGGTTGCCTAGGATTCCACCGGAGTTGTTTGTATATTGATTTGGTCTAAAGGGGTGTTTCTACTGACTACCTGGACTAACAGTTGGTTATGACTGGAAGGAAGGAAGCACGTGAAGGTGGACGCGGAGGCGGACGCGGTGAGGCGTCTCGTCAGTCGCGTCGTGGACAAGGGTTGCCGCCGGAGGAGCACAAGGCCCTGGACGACGTTGTCCGGGAGGCTCGGAAGGCTGGCGCGGAGAAGCGCAAGGCGGCCCTGGAAGAGAAGAAGAAGGCGTCGGCGGCCGTTCAAGATCAAGCGGCCCCGGAGTCCTCCGCTCTGGATGCGCACCAAGCAAACCAGGACGAGGCTCTGGAGGCGGACTCGACCGAGTCTGTGCCGGCCGGCACCGAATGTGTCCCAGACCCGGCGACGGGACTGGATGAGGGTGAGTCCACACAGGACGAGGAACCCGCCCAGGCGTCTGTGGGAGGCGCCGATGAGGTTGAGCCCCGGCCGAGGATCGAGTTTCGGACTCTCCTCAGCCGGATGACGAAGTCGAGATTCTGGACGAAGCCCCGACGATCAAGCACGAAGGACCGCTGTCGACTGTCCAAGAAGACGGCGTACTGAACGACGAAGCTGAGACCCGGTCTGCACCCGCGCAATCTGGTCCGGCCGCGAATGCTGATGCACCCCGCTCAAGAGTGAAGCCCGATCCAGTCTGGCGCCCTCGGATCCTCGAGGACCCAGCGAGACCAAGGCCCAAGTGAGCGAGGCTCAGGCGAAGGCGTACGTGGCTGAGCAAGTGCGCCGCTGGGAGCAGCACCGTGAAAACACGGTCGTCCCGCTCAAGGTGGAGTATGCCTGGCCCGAGCCGGCACCCGACTTCACTGAATGGTGGGCGTCTGCGTTGGCGACGTCAAAGTACCTGTCGGGCCGAATGGCGATGGCAAGTCAAGACGCTGCATGGATCGCGGAGCTGGATTCGGTACGGCTCGAGCTCTGTCTGGCCCAGGACGTCACGGGTATCGTGATCCCGCCGAGCCTGCTCTCGCCACGTGAGTGCGTTGCGCTCATCCAGTCTCTCCTCTTCGCTGCTGGTTTCAGGTTTCACAACCTGATCCCGATGTGGTTCCAGTCCAAGTCCTCCAGAGTCGCACCGAGCCTGGTGCGCTCGGTGGTCGAAGACGTTCAGCACTTCCTCGCGTTCGAGCTGATCGAGTGGCGCGAGCTGGCATCCGGTGTGCCCTTCAAGATCGTACTGGATACGCGGGACGCACAAGACCGGACTGGACCGGATGCTGAGAACACTGGATCAACGCCGCAGCAAGCTCTGCGAGCACCGATCCTGGACTACCATGCTGAAGACAACGATGGAGATCTATTGATGTCGGATTACGAAGCTGGACTACTGGGACGCGAATTTGTCCTGCGTCTACGAGTGGCCGGACTCCGGAGGACACGAAGCCCGCAAGGGTCGTCCACCGGCGAACCGGATTCCAAGCGCCCGCAGCACGGACCGCCTCGCCCGTCGTCCGTCCAGTCCGCATCGTCGATCCCGTCCGCGCCGCCGCTGTCCACGCCGACGCTCTCCTCGCTCCTTCGTACCACGCGTCCAGTGAGTCTGGACGCGCATCCGGTACCGGAGTGCTGGTTCCATTCGGTCCGCCGTCCCGCTCACCCTCGGATCTCGATTCGAGCTTGTTCGGTACGACGGCCGGATCCAATGAGTCGACGTTCAGTGCGGCATCGGGAGCTCGGTCGTCCAGAGGCAGCTCGTCGTCGTCGTCGCTGTGGTCCGGACACGATGCCGCGAGGCACATGTCCGCGATTGGGTACGGACCCATGGTGATGACCGCGCAAGCGGGAGCGATTCAGTCTGGCGCAGGTGGAGGAACCGTGGAGATCACCCGGACAGCACTCCCTCGGTCATCGACGGTGGTGGATCAGGACGATGTCGTTATGTCGGAGTCCGATCGCACTACTGTCCGGAGTGACCGAAGGTCGAGGGCTTCATCCGGTAGGCACACCTCCTCCCGACGCGAGAAGCGAAGCCCGTCACCGAGCGACTCTGACTCCAGTGACACTGACCGGAACCGCCACCGAAGGTCGTCGAGATCGAAGCGCGCACCGAGTCAGTCGTCCAGGTCGAGTCGATCCGGTCGGTCAAGTCGTTCAGCGATGTCCGTGATGTCTGGGGCGTCCCAAGTCGCGCTCAACACGATGCGCCAGACGCAGGAAGCCCTGACCAGGATGGAGCTGAGCCAAGCGGAGTCCGCTGCCAACACGGCTCGACTGGGTGAAGGCCTCCAGAATGCGTTCCACGCGATTCAGGAGCTGGCCGGACGCAATGCTGCCGTCCACGGCAGTCAGCAGACCGGATGGGGACAGAACGCTCCGGTCCCGGAGTCCCCGATCCTGTCCGGCCAGCCTCCCGTGTCGCCGATCCAGGAACACGAGGTGGCCGCCGCCATTGAGAACGCCCGTGCTGAGGCAGCTCGCCTGGAGCGCGCGCGCGCCGCCGCGGAGTTTACCGAGCGTTGGAAGCAGCAGGAAGCGCAAGCCGAAGCCGAACGAGCACGCTGGGCCGAGGACGTCCAGCGGGGACTGAACGCCCAACTGGATTTATTCCAAGAGAAGGTCCACCAGCTTGAAGCTGAACGGGAGAGGGCGAGAATCTTCCCGGAACATTCAGCGGTTTCAGGCCCATCAGTTGCGCAACCTTCGTGCAACACGCCAGGAAAATCCAGCTGCTCCAGCAACATCGGGACCTGATTCGGCAACGCAAGTGAAGACAGAGACCGGACGAGAGTCGTCGCACCCGGTATCCAGTGTGCCTATCCCATCTGGTCAGGCACCCAACGGATCTGCGTCGTCTCGTGCCGACGAGCTTCTAGCAACTCAGCTTCAAGCGACGATCGACAGCATTCTCAAGGCGAAGGCGATTGCAGGGGCTAAAGCTCGCGCCGCACGAGCCGCGCCGGCCAAGGGCAAGCAAGATGCACCCGCGAAGGACTCCAAACCTCCGCCCGCGAAGGGTGAAGCCTCCAAGAGTGCGAAGGACACCGGGTCTGGGGCGCGCAAGCGTTCGTCCGGTAGGCGGAGCCGCAGAGGCGGTGACCCCTCTGGTTCGGACCCGGGCTCAAGCTCGGACGACGATTCTGACGAAGGCTACAGCTCCAGCGACTCGGACGACTCACTGGCCAATGTGCCTACGCACTCCACGTCGGTGACGACACAGGATGGCAAGACGGTGATGAACTTCAGACCGTATGTGAGCTCCAGTTCGCTTGAAGACTTCGACGACAAGGCCTCGTACCAGGAGCGGACAAGATGGTGGGAGCGATTCCTCGCTTTGACGGTCCAAGGTGGCTGGACGGACAGTATGAAGGTCTACGAATTGCGCCTGAAGCTGCCGACGTCCGCCCGTCACTGGCGTGCACAATTGCCAAGGCACACACGTGACACTTGGAGTCTGCTATCCCGCGAGTTAGAGAACAAGTACTGTCGGTCGAAGGTGTCCGATTCGGAGCGCTACTACTCAGCAAGCCAGAAACGGACCAAATCCGCCCTCGACTTTTTCTATCGGTTGAACGCTGCGGCCTACAAGGCTAACGTGAACTTCAAGAAGTCGCCGAAGACGCGAGAGATGCACGTCAAGCGATTCATCAGGAAGCTTACCGAATCAAGGCTGCGATCCAGTCTGAAGAGTCAGCGCATACACAGCATCGACGACCTGGAGTTCATTCTGCGTCAACACGATGAGGAATACCAGGACAGCGAGCGCGAGGAGCCGTCATCCAGACCGCGCGACTTCCGTGCGGACAACGCTCGCCGCGACCGTGACCGCGATCGATTCAGACCGAAGCCCTCTGGACGTGCGTATATTGCGCAGAGCGAGGATGAGTCTGACGGAGAGGATCGGCATGTGCGTTTTCAGGATGAGGTGGAGGATCACCGAATCCCTGCCGCACCGAAGTCAGATCCGGTCTCCCCTGCCCCGACTCGACAAGCAGACCCGGATCCGGTGCAGCCCGTACTGGATGAAGGTGTGGTGCGTGACGCGGTGTATCGTGTGATGACCAGTTCGAGATGGAAACCCCCGCCCCCAGGACAACAATCTGGAGTGTCAAGATTCGGTCCGTCCTCGGCGCCACAGTCACCAAGGGGAACAATCCTGACTGGAACGAGTTTTGCGAGAAGTGTGAGAGACACGGACACCGCCCGGAGAATTGCTGGATGGACATCGTGTGCGACCGCTGCCACCGACGTGGACACCCGATGCGTGTGTGCAAAGTTCTCCCATGCAAGCTGTGCGGACTGTTCCACGATGGACACTGTGAGATGATGAAGACCCTGGAGGCACTGAAGAAGCTGGCCCAAGAAGGAGCACTGAAGGACGTACCGAAGAACATACTGGATCAGCTGCTGGACGACAAGGCGACAAGTTCAGGTGGGCCGTTAAACCACTAAGCCCGCTGGGTGGGGACCCAGTACGCGCCGGGCGTAAGCCCCCTGAATTGTGTGTGTTAGCCTATGTCGGACCGGAACTGCGAGCCAAGCGCCAAGATAACCACCAACAATGCATGGTTTCTCTGAGCAACGATGACCCGATTCAGTCTGACCGAGTTGATGATCGTTCTGGATTGAGCCATACCGAATCGCGGAGACCGGATGGACCGACCGAATTTCGTTTGGAACCAGGTGAGCGGTACGGATGGTGGGTAGATCACGAGCCAGATAAGGATTCGCATGAGGTGGCTACGGTGCATGGTGCAGTGAATGACTTGCGATTGGAGATATTGATGGACACTGGAGCGTCGGTGAGCATGATCAGTCTGAATCTTGCGCGTAGACTCAAGATCAAGCTCCACCGACACAAACAGATCAAGGTGTCCGGATTGGGTGGCAAAACCACCTACATCTCTGCCAGTGCGGAAGTCAAGATCACGCTCGGTGCGCGAGTCGTATATGTCATGGACGTGTGGGTCGCGAACATCGGTGAAGGTGTGGACGTGTTATTGGGTATGAACTTCATGTTCTGTGCTGGGGTTCGGTTGTGTATCCGCGAGGACTTCTGCAGTTACCGGATGAAGAGCCTGTCCTCATGTACGGAGACAAGGTGCAGCGTCGGCAGGGAATGAGGTTGCCGGTCCAGGCACCGGAAACCCTGTACCTCCGACCGGGCGATGAAGCAGTGGTCCGCATCCGGTTCGGCCAAGCCAACCCACAAAGGGAAGTTGTGTGGGCTGGACGCGGTGATCGCTGGGTGACCAAGATCGTGTACGGAGCGAGGGGTTGGCCCGAAGCGGTCAAGGTGGTGAATGTTTCGGAGTACAATCTCTGGATAACGGCCGGAACGACGCTGGCCTACATCGTGGAGTATGGATTCTTTCCATCCGTGGGGCGTTTTGTCCGTCCAGGATCAAGGGCGTATAAGGAATGGCAAGTGCTGATCTATGAAAACACTCTGTCGAAACAAGGCAAGTTACGAGAGCAGCGTCGCCTCCAAGCGCTCTGGGATCGTGAACCGCCTGCTGTAGAGCCTGCAAAGTACAACTGGCCGACCAAACTGATGATGCATCCGGGCGGAAAGAAGGGCGTGACCTGCTTCGCAGCGGTGTTACAGAATCCAGCTGTCAAGTCGGACAAGATTGTGGAATTGCCTGAAGATCCGGTCCTGCAGGATCTGGTTGAGGAGGAGGAGTCGTTCAAACGTTTAACTCCCCTTCCCAGTGATGCCGAGCCAGACGGGATGGCTCCACCAGCTGCGAGCCGGAACGACGGAGAGATCTCTTTTGACGACACCGAATCGGATGATGGCGAAGGGTTCTTCGACGCAGTTGAACAAGAGGATAGTGCTCTACAGGATGAAGACATCTTTTTCGACGCGATTGCACCAGATGAACCCGAAGTGCCAGAAGACGAACCGGATGGGGTCGCCGAAGACGTGTCCGACTTGGCCTCCCAGATTCTGTCCGGCACTCCCGTCCAGAAGCTCAAGATGGAGTACGAACGGGTCATGCGACTTAATGCTGAGGAACTGAACCTCGAGCCTGCCATGTAC
Source organism: Phytophthora melonis (assembly GCA_024211575.1). Lineage (NCBI taxonomy): Eukaryota > Oomycota > Peronosporomycetes > Peronosporales > Peronosporaceae > Phytophthora > Phytophthora melonis. Next base: position 3,219,236 of record JAMXKT010000038.1, on the reverse strand, counting down.
ATTCATGAAGGCAGTGACTTGTTGTCGCAGCTACGAGACCAGCTTGCGCTTCTTCCGGAGGTACAGGATCTGAGTCCTGAATGCGACATTGACAAGGCCGATGTCGGTGAACCTGGAGTGAGCAGACCGGATGACGAACGCCGTCTGCGTGACATTCTGAAATACCACCGGCGGATCTTCTTGGGTGACGGCAATGCTGCGCCAGCACCAGCGCGTGGGGTTGTTTGCGACCTGGATGTGGAAATGCCAAGCCGGTTGCACAGAGAGCTCGTTCGGTTGCACCGCATCTCGCGATGAAGGTGTACGAATTGTTGAAGAAGTTGCTGGAGACCGGATTAATCGAGACGTCCACCTCACCCTGGGCTTCACCAATCGTGATCGTACTGAAGAAGAACGGGATCGACATCCGGATGTGCATCGACTATCGGCTCGTGAACGGCTTCATTCAGTTGTCCAACTATCCGCTCCCGCTTATCGATGATCTTTGATCGGTTTCGAGAGTGCGATGTGGTTTATGAGCCTGGACATGGCCAGTGGCTTCTGGGCGATCAGGATGACAGAGCGAGCTAAGCTCATCTCGGCATTCGTGTCGCCATTTGGCCACTACCAGTGGCGACGCATGCCATTCGGTCTGAAGAATGCTCCTTTAGTCTACCAGCAGATGCTGAACAACTGCTTGTGGGGTTTTGTGCGACTGTCGCCCGAAGAGGAGGCTGAAGTGGATCAGGACGTACTGGATTATCTGGGTTTGAAGCCGCGAGAGAACAATGCTGTGCCGAGCAGTACCGAATCTGATGAGGAGATCCTGTCCGGTCGACACCTTCCTGCATTGACGGACCAAATGACCGTGTTCCAGCGCAATATTCCGGCGCCGGCGCAGATGGGTCCGGTCCTCGGGCGAAGCTCGTACATCGATGACATCGCACACGGGGCGCCGACGTGGGACCAACTGTGTGTCGACCTAGATGCGTTACTCTTCCGACTGCGGTACTGGAACATTTCGGTCAGTCTGCCGAAGAGCGAGTTCGGTAAGCGCTCGATTCCGTACCTATCGCACGAGATCAGCGCTGAAGGACTCCGAGCAACGCCGAAGATCGCCAAGGGAGTACTGGATCTACCGTTCCCATCTACTTTGAAGGGTGTTCAGTCTTTCTTGGGCAGTCTGAACTACTACCACAAGTTCATCGAGGACGTCCCGGTGGTGGCTGCCGTCCTGTACGAGCTGAGTGATGATCAGGTGCGCGCCGGCAGGGACCTGTCCAGAGCGAAGGAGGCTTTCGAGATTCTGAAGCGGAAGATCGTGTCAACCCCGTTGCTTCGACATCCGGACCGGACCAAGCCGTTCATCATCATCCCGCACGCTAACAAGTGGGCCGCCTGCGCGGTCCTCGGGCAAGAACATGACGGACTGATCCAGCCCGTGCGTTTCACGGGGCGTGTACTGAATGAGTCTGAGATTCGGTACCACGTCGCGGAAAAAGAAGTCGTCGCCGTCATGAGAGTGCTGGATGTCTTCAGGACAATCTTGGAGGGGTGCCCACTGGTTGTATACACCCGTTATTCGGTACTCAAGTGGGTGATCCAGTCCAAGTCGGCAGATGGACGCTGTGTGCCCTGGGGCGTCGCGCTATCACAATGGGATCTGGAGGTTCGTCGTGTCCAACGAGACGAAGACGGTCTGGCCGCCATACTCGGTGCGGGTATCACCCCCCGAGAGCATCTGGACCGGATCGCGGAGTCGCTGATCCCAGCCAAGGGGCGCGTCAAGCCACCTCCGGTTATCAGCGTGGAGATGCTGGACGCTAGCTTTGAAGGGATCGTACTCAGTTTCGATGGAGCCGCGAAGACATCGACGCGTCAGGGGAGTTGTGGATGCATTCTGTGGAGCCTACCCGGTTGGGACGTACTGGATGCGCGAGGTTTCATTCTGAATGATGTCACGGTAAACGACGCGGAGTATCACGGCTTACTGAATGGGCTGACCATGGCACTCGACCGTGGAGTTACGGACCTGATCGTAGTCGGAGACTCTCGCATCGTGATACAGCAAGTTCAAGGGCTGATCAATTGTAATCAGCCCAACCTGCAACGCCACCTGGCCCAGTGCAAAACTCTGGAGGGGCGATTCGGTACGCTGCGGCTAGTTCACGTCAAGCGCGAGTACAATTCGGCCGCAGACTACCTGACTTCCAAGACACTGGCCCTCGGTGCTACGTGGACCGTACAGGATGAGGAAGAGCGAACCCACCTGCAGCGAGTGTCGAAGATCCATGAGAAGCTGATGAAGCCAATCGTTGTTACACCGGATGTTGTCGAAGCAGAGCGAGACGCACCGGATGGAGATGCGACCGAGGCTGCAGAGATACCGGATGAGAGGGTACCAGAGAGTGCCGAACCGGACCATGAGTCAGCACCACTCCCCAACTGTGCTCGTGTCATGGCGGTCCTGACCCGGTCGGGAACACAGGCGCAGACCGAATCCAGTGAGCCATTGGGTCCGCTGGAGTTCCAAGCAGAACGATGGCGAAGAATTAAGGCGCACCAAGACCAGGATGAGTTCATTGCAGAAGTCAAAGCATATCTGAGTGGAGATCTGGAGCGACTCTCTCCCAGGCGACTGCGGAAGGTTGCGAAGCTGTCTGACCTGTTTGCGCTGGATGCCAGGGGCGTCCTGTATCGACTCGCGCGGTCCACACGGGGCCGACCTCGGGACGTACAGGATGAGCCTCGCCTGGTGGTGCCGCGGACTCTGTGCGCAGACTTGTTGCACTACGCCCACGAGGACTTCCAAGGCGGGCACCAAGGCATCACACGCACACACGAACGACTCCGGACCGAATTCTATTGGCCTGGTATGTACGCCGATGTCGAGCGTTTTGTGAAAGAGTGTGTTGACTGTGCAAGCGGAAAGGGGCGACCCCCCAATCCTGGACCGTCGCCTGGTAACATCGAGCCCCGACGCCCTTTCGAAGTGGTGTCTATGGATTTTGTGACACACATGCCCAAGTCAGCACGGGGAAACACCTTCCTGTTGTTGTTCCAAGATTCGTTCTCGGGGTATGTGATGTGTAAACCCATGTCGTCTACGACGGCACAGGATGTGGCAGAAGCATATGAAGAGCGCGTTTTCGGAGTTTCGGTGCGTCATCGATGATCAGGCACGACCAGGATCCCCGGTTTATGAGCGAGGTGTTCACCCGGTTCCGGGAGCTACTGGGTAGCCGTCAACGCGCGACTTTGGCTTACCGGCCTCAGGCGAACGGCCAGCAGGAGCGGTCCGTCCAGACCGTCATTCGGAGCGTCCGCGCCTACATCGCGGAAGCGGACCAGTCCGACTGGGATGATCATGCCGAACGACTGATGTTCGCACTGAATACTTCCTTCGATGCGACCAGACTGGATACGCCATTTTATTTGGTCCACGGTTGGGACGCACAGGGAACAGTGTCGGCGATGTTGGGACCGAAGCCATCCAGCCTCCCAGAACGCACAGCGTACGAGTGGCGTCGGAAGTTTCAGCGCGACTACAGCTATGCGATCGCATGTGCCGAAGATCTCCAGAAGCAAGCGAAGCGGACCCGATCTGAAGAGCAGACACGAAAGTGGAAAGAACTCTCCGAACGACTGAAGACCGGATTTGAGAAGGGGGATTCGGTATGGCTCTACATCCCTAAGGTCCAGACCGGATTGAGTCGCAAGTTAGCCCACATGTGGCACGGGCCGTTCAGGATCGACGAGGTGCATGACGACTTCCGTGTGAAACTCAAGGTGGAGGACACAGGATATCGTGTCAACCCGTGGGTGCACGTCAGTCGACTCAAGCCTCGAGCGTTGTTCCCGAAACGACCCACTGTGGAACTTGAACTGGATGACGACGATGATTTCGATGCGGCGTTACTGCCTGAAGACAGCTGGCAGCCGGACGAACAGAATGGTGAGTATGAAGTTGAGAAGATTCTGGACCTCCGGTGGACCAAGCGTACGCGAACGTCCAAGCGCATCCGCGAGTACCAAATCAAGTGGAAGGGATACGATGATCCGGAGTGGGTGCCAGTAACCCAGCTCAATTGCGGCGCACTACTGTATGAATTCAACCAGAGCGCCCGCGTTAAAGCTCGATTCCAGTCTATGCAGGCTGGTGACGACCACCCCAGTGCCTAGAGCACAGAATGAACCGACCGATCTTGACCGCTGATGTGTGAACCGACCGAACCTGGATGTGATTTTCGACTGTGGATTTGGTAACGACGATGAGTGGAGATTGTGAACGAGAGTGAAAGAGGTGTTAGCAGACAGAACGAACAAGTGATTGTGGAGAAAACGAGTATGAATGGACCGAATCTGAATCAGACAGACCGAGTGAACGACAAGAGGGAACAGGAAGCAAGTGATGAATGTGGAATGTGTGGAATTATGCAGTTAGCGAAAGGTGACACCGAATGTGCGGCTAATCTTGGTGCTCGGTAGAGAGCCAATTGCCGCGCAGTTCGTCCGGAGTCAGAAGCATGTTGCGGATCTCCGGAGGTCGCTCAGCAATCAGGTCGTTGGTGGACCATCCGGTCCACTGAATGCGGGCAGGTTCCACGCGGTCCAGGATCGCCAGTTGCTCCATCATCGTGTACGGCTCGGCACCGCGGTGTGTCTCCGACCGGTCGAACAGGATCCAGTGGCAGAGCTTGGCGGGGTACACCCAAATGCCCGGCTCGTACAGGATGGTCTCCGGCGCTCCAGACGACTTCAGCCTTGCAATCAGCTTGTTGTAGTCCTTGAGAGCCGCATCATGAAGCTTCTTGCGTGCCACTTGAGCTCTGGCGGCCTCCTGGCTGCCTGCCTCGAACGTGACCCAACGACCCGCGTGCCAGAAGGTCATCGCGTTGCTCTCCATGTACCCCGCGATCTCGGTCAGAACCTTGAGAACGCTGTCCGGTAGCGCGCTGCGCTTGTGGAATAGGAGACGCACGACTCGCCGACGGAACATGCGCTCACCAGGGCGGCTGTCCAGAATGACCTCGTACTCGCCAGGCTGGAACCGAGCTTTTAGAGGTTTGGTACCACCATTGTGATTCGGTGCGTAATCGGGGAACCCAGGAGCCGTACCGAGCCTGTAGTGCTGGAACAGCTCTTCCAAACGCCGCCAGTTCCCAGTCACCTTGGTCTGGTTGCGATTCAGGAAGTTCATCATTCGGTCCACGTCGAAGGCGTGAGACGCGAGGGACTCAACGCACCTGTTGGACGTACCGAGCTTGGCCTCCAGTGCTGAGATCTGCTCCCGCAGAGACTGCTTCTCGTTTTCGTGCTCGATCATCAGCTTCCTGAAGTCCGCCCGGTAACGCTCTGTGGTCTTCTCCTTTTCCTCCGTGAGGTGGTCGGTGATAACTTGCCACTGCCCGACTAGCTGACCCAGTGTGGCCTGAAGCTGCGCGTTTTCCTTCTGGGTGGCGAACAGCATGTCGGCCGTACCGGATCCTTGCGTCTCGATTTGGTGCCGCATGAGTCGGTACTTAACGAGCATGCGCCGCATGATGGTAGTCATACTGAACACCCGCGCAGCCAAGTCGCGACACCCGTAGACGGACAGAATGGAGGCCATCTCGCGACGAGCGGAGAGAGAATTGAGCAGAGTTTCTAGCTCGGTCGGGTTGGGCGAATGGTCGAGAGGCCGCAGGAAGAATTCGTTGACGTCCTCACGCTCGCCCACCAGTTCATTTAGTTCGGCCAAGTCCGTAGCAGAGAGCCCCTCGATGGACGTCAGCACCTCCAACCCTCCATACCCCTCGCGGATGAAGCGGTTGCTGTCGATGTGGTCCAGACGCGCGGGGACGCTCACCATACAGAAGGCGCCATCCGGCTTGTACTCAGGAGGTGGGTCCCACACCGCTGGAGACCCGTTGTCAGCCGGCGCACCGAAGTTGGTCGCCACTGGGAGACCGGAACCCGCGGGCAAGACGAGAGCCTCTTGCGCGGACAGGATTCGCCCGGAAATGCTGCGCTGCTTGCGGAGCACGCGCTGTGTGAACTCTCTCGCGGGCGGAGATCGCCGGCCTCCTGCACCCTCCTCATTCTCGGCGTCTGCGCCCTCGTCGCCGTGCGCGGCGCGCTTGGACGTCGTAGCGCCCTTCCCTCGTCTTGGGTTGGGGCCATCACCGTGACCGTCGCCGCTGCTGGACGCGCGCTTGTCGCCAGCGACGCCGGCGCTTCCATCCGAGCCCGAGTTGGCACCCGCGTCACCACCTCCCGGTGGAGGAGCTAGCGGAAGTTGTGCCGGGCTCGATGGCTTGCCGCCAGGCGCCTCGACTGCGTCGTTCACCTCGGACACGGCGCTGATGAGTCGCTCAATGGAGAATGGATTGTGTTTTTGCGGTGGATTGCTTCTGCCAGTTGGATTGTGACGTGCGAAGACCCGCCATGGAGACGGGGCGCTGGATGACTTGTGTTCTCGGAAAGACCCTCCCAACGGTTTTATGGTTCGGTATGACCCCCCATTCGGAGTGGGAGCCATCGTGTGTGGTTCTGGTCATGTCCTGTCACCTCGGTGGCAAGATCCTCTGTGAAAGAACCTGAGCAGAGGGGCGGTTGACACGATGTGGAAACAGATTTTTATCTGCACCCATGTCCGACCCCATGGATACGTGGACCCTATGGTGAGGTGTGATTGGTCGCATGAGGCGGAGGTCCGGTAGAGACGAGTGTGACGTGTGGATTGTGGATGTGTATGGAGATTTGGTGGGACCTGGCACTTGCAGTAAGTATGGGCTCACAGGATTGGAGATGCGCCCACCGGATGAGCGCTCATATTCGGTGCGGAATCACGCATCCTGTCCGTCCGCCGACTTCCCTAACTGCAGGATAGGCCCAAGGCGTGAAAGTGTGACCAGTGAACGTATCCTGGTCACTGCCTGCATTGGCTCAAGTCAAGTTGCCGGGCTACCCCACTGAATCTACCCCACCAGACATGATCACGCGCACCCAAGACCTCGCTGGATGAAGCCTCATGTCGCCCGGACCGGATCGTGGTGCACCCGGTGATGGCGTACAGCATGGAGAAATTGCCGCACCGGATGGGGACGGACCAGATCGTTCATTCGGTCCGTCCACCGTGCCCACACTGGATGTCGACGCACCAAGAACAAGTCTAGTGCGCGCCGCGAGCGGCGTCGATCCCGACCGGATGAGACCAAGATCCACCAGGCCCACGTGCGGTACCGAATGGGCCGCACATCCAAGGGAGAAGTCCAGTTCCAAGACGAAGAGACGGTGTATCCAGGTACCTCTGTCATCATGTGATGAGTGTACCTGGAGAAGTGTCGCCGTCAACAAGTCTCCGCATACCGAAAACAAGACGAACATACTGAAGCACTGCCAAGAAGCACAAGCATACTCAAGACAAGCGAAGCATAGTGAAACCTACATTAAAGTCAGCGAAGTGATAGAAGATAGCTAGCCAAACATAAGATCTAAACAGAAACCAATTTGCCGAAGAACACGCGGACGATTCTGGCGCCCGAGGACAGCAGTAGAGCCTCGACTTTCTCGTCTTCAAGAGCCCTCCGGGAGACTGCCTGCGCGCGGTCTAAGTACGTTTAGGGACGCTTCCAAGGCCTCACCGGTGTAGCGAGCATCGGTGTAGTGGGGACTCAAAGGTACCAAGGCGAGGTCGGCAGTGACTGGGGTTTCGCGCCCTGGAGTGACCTGTGAGAGCTTCATTTCCTATTTGCGTGTCCTAACCGGGCATCCATTTCATATTCCCTACTGTGTGTCTTTGGTGGTTGAGGTAGTCACCCCCCAGACCGAATTGATCGACTACTGTGTGATAGGACTGAATTATATTTTGTATTGTTCCCTCATTCTGTGAGGGTGGTGCGCGTAAGTGAGTGTGCATCCAGGGCTGACCAGTGCCTTGGGTGACGGCTCCGAAGTTGACTGGTGTATAGACCCCACCCAAGGGTCTCAAAGAATAAGTGGTGGCTGTATATTTTGTGACGTTTAGCTCGGCATTGTATTTCTGTGTGGTTGGTTGGTCTGAATTACGGATCTGACAGTGATCCCTTCCATTCGGTCTGACCCTCTGTTCATTCGGTGTGGTTTATCTCAGGAACACACCCAGCAGACTTTATTCTGTATTGCGACAACTCACTTCGGTGAAATCCGGTCCGCCAAAGGTAAACGATACCTATAGGGGTTGACACAAGGACACACGCCAAAACACCGGACCGCATCCGTGCGATTCGGTGCGTCCAAGCGGTTTCAGGCCCGGGTCATTCGGTGTCCCGTGGACTGCTTATCGCGTGGACAATCTCTGGTACTCCGAACCCGAATTTCATTCGGTCCGGCATAGCGCGCTATACACCCTGGACGATAAAGGCGTTCACCCGCCTCGCCTCATCCGCCTCTGCATATGTGGTACCCGACGCGCCGGCGTCACTTGATCTCTCGCTGATCTTCAGTCCCCGCCTGACCCACGCAGCCTGTCTCTCGATCGCTGATCGATTGTCGATCTTCCATTCGGGATCTCTGTCGACCGGCCCTGCCGCCTTTCTCGGAGAACACTTTCCGTTCGAGACGGATTTCTTATTCGGTGCTTCTCCACAAAAACCTCCTCGTTTAAGAGGTGCATGCAAAAACAATTGGGTACATGGTAACGGTCAACTATAATGCGCCATCGTCTCTTCAAGGACTCGCCTACAAGAGACCACACTGTAGTTGTACTGCGGATGATGCTGCCGACCGTATCTGTCTCATCCGTTATCGTGGAGCAGCGAGTAGGTGAATAGTTCATGACTTTCTATGTGATGCGGGGTTAAGTGAACTGGTCCACATGGTTGGCGGCCATGTTCGGGGTGAAGTTGTGCACGTTGAGGTGCACGTCGAGGTGAGTGCAGTGTGGAATATACATGGGTCATTCGTCCCGTGATGGCTGTATGAGGCCGGAGGTTTTTCCACAGTGGTGGTATTCTTCCACTGGGTTGTCCACCACATACGGCAGTTGTAGATTGAGATGCGAGAGGGAGTACGGTATAAAGAGGAGATGTGAGCTCAGTTGAGAAATACACGAGAACCTCGCAGGTGGCTGTTGCTGCCTTTTACATCATCAACTTACCTTGGTGAAGAACTTCTCCCTGCGCAGACCTGCAGAACGCCAAGCAGTTTGCAGCACTCCGTGACAGGTTATAAGCCCGAAGCGCGGCGTAGGAGCTCGACCGTGTAACATTGAAGATGTCCGATAGTAAGAAGGAGACGAACATGGCAAAGTTGGAAAAGAGCGAGGCGAGGGGGATTGTAGAAAGTGCCATTTCCAAGCCAAACCGGGCTCGAAACACGACTTGAGCAACTTGAATTCAAGCCCACTATGCTTTACCATTAAGTTCGAACACTAAATAGTGCACTAAATAGGGGGCAAACTGGATGCGAAGCTCAATACATATAGAATCCATATCCACGAGCAGTAGATGTACCTTGGTAGTTGAAGGACATCAACCGTCGAAGTTCGCAACCAGATTCATCACACTATTACCCCGTTACTAAGGCTTGATATAAGCAGCATGTGAAAATTACCATATGGTGGCCATATGTTCCCACATGCTTGATATCAAGCATGTGAAAAGTCCATAAACTGGTCGATTGGTCCAATTTGGTATTCAATGCACAGGGCTTGGGGTGCCAACGGCAGAAAGAAAGGTCGACGTATCCACCCCGACCATGGCCAGTACATAAGCTTTCCCTCGCGCTGGGTGGCGGGTGGAGGCCACCGGATCCATTCAAGAATTTGCCGCGCCAAGTCAAGATGCCTCCGTACTATACACTGTCTTTGTAATGGAAAATGTGCCCACCGCTGCTGTAGAAGGCGCAGTCAAGAAAGAGTTGACCGTGTCCGTAGCCGTGGAGAGGAAAGTGTCCATGGCGACTGCCGAAGCCATATCATGAGGATGAAGGAGTGTTGAAAAATGCGCACGCTACACTACGTACAGGTAGAGCAGACACGACGTAGCTACGTAAGCGGGTGCTTACGTGTCACGTGTTTCACTCTCTAGTTCAAGACACAATTTCGCATTCGAAGCCGTTTTGCACGCGTCTTGCAGCAAAGAAAACCCACTCCCAGTAAAAGGACCATATTCATATCCGCTACATCAAGCATGGGCTCTACGGATTACCTGAACAACGCTTGATAAGCAGCATGTGGTCTCATAAACTGGTCAGCCGAATCGACTTTGTTCCGAGATACGGTTGAGGGACGGTTTGTGTACTTTTTTCACCTACACAAATTTCAAGTACAGTCTTTCTTTAACATGCTTGATATCAAGCATGTGAAAAAATAGTCCGTGCATAGGAATCGAGGCCTCGTGACGGAGGGGTTAATACTTCAAAAATACAAACATTTTGTAGACACTACTAAAGAGTTACCGTAAAACACGGATCAATTAAGACACTGGTAAAAAGTAGCAGTCAAGTCATAAAAAAGAGACGGGACATTATTATTTACGGTGGTAAAATGTATTTGGGCTCTTCCCGCCATTGATTTCCTAGGCGCGCCAAAATGACACCCGTCCTTGCTTTCCCTTAGTTTTTTTTATCATTCCTACTCCTCTTCGGCCATGCCCAGGCGCCTAAGCAGAAAAACAAGCACAAGTTGTGTGCTTTGGCCCTCGCAGCGGGGACATTTGTGTCTGCAGCTACCTCCGCGGGGGTTCACCGCTACACAATTTACCGCTGGCGCAAGGAGGAGAAGGACATCAGAAAAGCAGCGCCGAACAAGTACTTCTTCGATTCCAGCAGGTACGCCAAGACGTACGTCAAGAACCCGGAATTAGAAGAAAGGTACGTTTGAGCCCGTATTTATATATTTTTTTAGAAATAATTATTTGACGGTTGGATTGGTGCGCTATCACAGACTCCTCCAATGGATCGCGGATATGCGTAAAAATCAATCTCTCTGTGTTTCGATGGAGTGTCTACTCATTATGCATGCCAGGTTTGACGCTCGCCTTTTCTCTTCGAGATCGCGAGCGGCAAATGTCGAGTTTTTGCGGTGCCTGCTGAAGCGCAATCGTCTTACCATCCGCCGGATCACGCACAAAGGCTGCTAGAAACGTTCCGACATGGAGGTATGCTATATTTTATTTTCTCTTACCTATTGGAGTTTTACTAAGTTTATTTTATTTTATAGCGAGTTGCAGGTGTGTTCTACCACGCAATCCAGCACGCAATCGAGGAGAGTGGATCGCTAGCTTTTATCGAGGGTGCAAAGAAGTACGAATCGGTATTCAACATGGACCAGACGGCCATCTTTATCGACATGAACGGTAAAACCACAATTGATTTTGTGGGAGCTCCAACTGTGGATGTAGTCCAAGATATTTTTTAGTTTGACGGATTTATATTTAAGGATTGATCTTACATTTTTTCGGTTTAATTTTTACGTGTTAGGCAGTGAAGTGAACGGATTCCGAGCTTCTGTCTTCCTCGCCGCGTCTGCGACTGGTCAAAAGCTGCCCCCGCTGATCGTCTTTGCTGGAATCGCCGGCGGACCGGTCTCACAGGCGATTTGGAGTCCATACTTCGGGGCCCCAGACTGTGAGCACACAGTCCAGCGCAAGGCTTACTGCAGCGAAGAGGTCATGCTCGAGTGGATCCAATGGGTACGTCAACTTTATTGCTGGTGTTTATGTATAATATTCTTACATATATTGTTATGACATGCTTTGACAGTTCTGGAAGCCGAGTGTAAATGGCTGCAGCTGGACAGCTTGGAAGTCCACAAGATGGCGACCGTGAGGGCCATGCTAGAGGAGGACTGCTGCACCCAAGTCGAGTTTGTCCCACCTGGAATTACTGGCATTGCCCAGCTGATGGACGTCGCAGTGATAAAGTCGTTCAAGGATAACGTCAGGTATGGGTGACATCACTGACATACAATTATCGTCCTATTATTATTGCTGCTAACACTTGTTTGTAGGAAGCGCTACCTCGCCTACCACGTGGAGAACAGCTTTCCCGAAACGCCTGACCAAAAGCGGGAACTTAGCTCACGCTTCGTTGCCGAAGCGTGGCGGAATGTCTCGACTGAGACCATTCGGAATGGCTTCATTAAGAGCGGCATCATCCCGATACGTCCAAGGGACCACCTTGGGCGTTTCTGCGTCGCCGCAGAGGTAGCCGAAGAAGCGCCGATTTTAGAGGACCAGTAGGTAAATCTAAATACGAGCGAGAGGGGTTGTCACCTCTAATGAGCACTCGCGTTGGATTATTTTCTTTTTACTTTTTACGTCTGTCGCATTTGGTCCGTGTGTCTTATTTGATCCGTGTTTTACGGTAGTGCTTGTGCGAACAATGCCAGTGATTATATAGGCTTCATCAAATACCCAGTAATTCAGGTGGGGGTTTTAAGCGAAGGGGGCCTCGCCAGCAATCGTACAATTTAAACCGCCCCTCAAGCAACCGCCCACGGATGCTCAGTTAGTATGATTACGCGCTCACACGACAAATTTGGCGGTATCCGCCCACGAAGACATGTCGAAGCCGTTGAATGAGCATGGTTTATTGTGCGTTCTACTCTAATTTTCCAAGCCGGACGGATTGAATCTACTGCCGGCGAACCGCCAGGAGCACTTGGGTTGTTCATAGACAGGCCGACATGTCGACCTGTCTATAAATCATGAGTCCCTACTAAGTATGGATTGGGCTTGACATGCGGACACATAACCATATGTTTGTGGTCCGGCGATTCGCTAAATGACTTGATTTTTAAATAGATCGATTGCCAAATTTGGCCGGAATTCACAATACATGTTGAACAAAAAGTTTACACACTTCTCCCACAACTATTTAGCCAATTATCATCTAACGGTAATCCTTTCTCCGGAATATGTTTGGCAACCAGGGTTTGGTAGTAGTCAGCAGATTAGTAATGATATTATCAATACTAATACTATACTACTAATATAGTACTGGGGTCTGGACTTCATAGTAGTGATATAGCTATAGTAGCGAAAAATATGTCACTAGTAGTCTCGAAGTGTTAACCTAACTGCTAACCATTTTTTCTGTGAGATATTGTGGGTTCTACTTAAAATTTCCGAACCGGCCGATTGCAATCGCCCGAGCCAAATTGCTTCACAATCGCCCCGGGCACTTGGGTTATCTGTAGGAACTCAATTAAGTACGAGTTACATATGGTGGTTTCGATCTGTACTTGAATTTGTATTGGTCGCTTTTCGAAATCCGCCGGATTTGGAAATTATTAACACAATACGGTAGCCGAAATTCTCACTACCGGCATCTTTCGCTCTTTACTGACAGCCATGTTTGGCTACAAGAAGTTAGTAAAAAGTTATGTCCGCCGCGCATTGTGAAACACAAAAAAGCTCACAGTTTCATCGCAGACCGAGCTGCTCTCAGTGGTATCATGCTCGACGGCACAGCTCTAAATCTATAATCTACCAGACTAGAAAGCTCAGCGATCATATTACTAGCTACAACGTCTAGTTCCCTCACTAAAGCCCGTGATGGTGTATTCCCGGGGCGAAGCCAAGGGAATTATGTTTTCCACATGAAATAGTAGTACCGATGTACCGGTACATATACCGGTTTCGTTTCGCCTGCTAAGGCCTCCTGGACCACTCGTCGCGAGCTCTCCCTCCCTCACTTCGCTTCTAGAAGAACAAACACCAAGCTGAACAAGAAATAAGGGGGTTTCTACTCCATCAAGTTGAATCATGATCACGCGTGGAGTTTTGAGACCGCCAGTGCGCCTGCCTCGCCATCACCCCGTGCCCCCGCGGCCCTTTCGGATAGCGAGGCACCGACTGCCACCGCTGTCGTGGTTGACGTGACGGGCGGGTATGAGCCTGGACAACGACCTCCGCGAGGCGCACGTCTGACCATTCCCCGCTCCGATCGAGCAAACGAGCGTCTGCGCGGAGCGCGCCAGACACAGCGACAGCTGAGGCCCGCAAGGTGAAGAAGAAGGCGACGAAAACGACCGACTACCGGCGCAGCAACGTCAGCGGCGAGGCCCCCGACGCGCGACGCGCGACGCTGCGCACGAGTCCGACAGCGAACTGGAGGAGAAGGCTACTCCTCCCCGGCAAAGAAGACTAGGAAGACCGTCGTTCCCAGCGTCCCGCCTCCAGCGAAGCCTAAGCGTCCCGGTGGCCTCTGCTCTGGCCAAGGGTTCGACGTGACGTCGTTCATGAGCTCGTTCCAGCCCGGGCGCGGTGGCGCTACGGACGCCCTTGCGAACTGAGCGCGACGCGCCTACGGCTACGCCCGACCCGGTTGTGGCTGCGTAACTACAGTCACTCCGCGACGAGGCGTCGCGCCTGCGCAGTCTCGTCGGAGCGCAAGGCCAACTTGCTCGAGACGCCCCGCGACTCGGGGTAACGACGGAGTCCAACACGAGAGGCGAGCTGCCGCCTGCGAGCTTCCCGGAGGGCACGAAGAAGGCCAAGGGAGACTACAACCCGCCGCAGGCACACCTGCTTGCAGCGAGCCGAATATTCCGTGCCTTCGTAACGGAGACAGGTAAGCCCCTGTCTGATATGGCCTTTGTGCTATGGTTGCGGGAGCTGGAGTGTGTCAAGTGGTGGGGAGTGATCTATCGCGCGAGCGGAAAATTTTCCGTGAGCACGACTGTTTTGTCCCTCGACCGGCGCCTCTGGACACCGAAACCTCATCTGGCTCTGCTCTTCAGCGGGGCACTTCCAGCACCGGTTCGGACGCAGACAGTGAAACGCCCTTACGGGCTACGGCTATACAGTCACTCTTGGCCTTACGGTCCGGGTCGACAATACAGTCACCCACGGCTATACAGCATACGCCCGCTATACGGTCGGTACGCACACTAGCACAACCCAGTCACATGGTTCAGCAGATGCGAACATCATTACGTCCTGCGTATGAATGTAATACCAACCCTCTTGTATACACAACTACTGCGAATCACATGGCTACAGTAGGCCGGGGCCTTCCGTGTCAACTGTAGAGGTCCAAACCGCCTCTGTGATGCGTGAGCGTTCAAGTGTATCAGTCAAACGACATCTGCGACCCGTCGTTGATGGCACTGTCGCCACGATGATGCACACACACGCGGGATTGTGTCGTGACCTAATTCATCAGCGTCACCGGGTCGTACTGGCAAAGACAATGGCGAGCGTGGGCGTGACACTACCGAACGATACTTGTCCCAAGGATCGCGGTACTGACTCCGCCGAAGAATTCCTGCTGGACATCCCGCTGAAGCATGCGCTTTTCCGAATATGTCTGTCGGACGGGTGCATTTGCTACCGGCACTTGTGGAACGACTCATAGGCCAAACTGAGGAGGACTATCGCCCAAACAAGAACCTAGTCCCCGCAGTGCTTGATGAGCTGTGCAAGGGCTACCGACACCTCGACTAGCTCCAAGATATTGTCCGTGAAGGTGTTCAAGTACGACTTAACCCCTTACTTTCCGGGTCTCTTTACGAGGGTATACTTTTTACCGTCCCGTATCCAAGTATATTGGTTTTTGTATGTGTCGCCGCGTAAGTACGGATTTGGAGAGGGTGTTTGGGGTTGTGCGTGAGAGGAGACAGGTGGGTATAGTAGCGGCTCCTACAACATAAATCCATCTTATGCTGCCAAAATGAGACAGTAACAGTGCGTATGATGGCGAAATCAACATAACGAATGTCCCGGTTATTGGAGAGCCCATCTTTGCATCGTTGCACACGTCCAGCAGCGATGGCTTCACGTGCTGCAGCCAATGACAGGAAAGCAAGAGTGACGCATTCATTGATTGCAAACTGCACAATTAGAGTTTCCATTGATTGCAAGCTACCAAAGAGCAGACACACTGCCTACGACGATTCGTCGTCCCCCTCCCCCGCACTTTCATCATTCTCTTCCTCGGCAGCCTCGCTAGCCGACGCGCCACCCCCATCTGCTCCCGCCGTTCCCTCAGACTCCACGGCGGCGTGACGCCCCCCTTGTGTGATGCGACGTCGCTTCTTACCATTGCGCGAGGGCGGCGGCCGATTGCGGATCTTGTGCTCTTGCAGGAGCGCCTTCGGGATGTCGTTCCCGTTGCTCCAGTCGGTGTGCCAGATCTGGAAGCAGGTTTTGGCTCTTCCCTCCCGTGCTACATTACACAGGTACGTGCTGCATCAACACATAACATGTTAGTCTGCATTATAGAATGGTAGACGTAGAAAGCGCTGCTACGCACCGTCGATCGCCCATGGAGCACTCGGGGCAGAAGTACTTGGTGAATTTCCTTGGCTTCACCTTGAGGATGGCGCACACCTTGCATGTGCGGTGTCGGCGCTTCGTCCCCTGCTCACAGTCGACTGTATCTGGGTTCTCTTCAAGCCGGTGGTCGCAATCGCTTGGTGCAAGCCCTTCGTCTGCAGCCGACCGCTGCGTAGCTCCGTCTCGGACTGGAGAAGCCGCCGTCCGTTCTCGAGCATTTGTCGTTTGCTACAATCAAAAGCAACAACATAACACGATGATATGTTGGATATCAGCGTAAGCGCGGACGTCTGTTGAGCCGACAACATATCACATACCTCGATTGCAGCGAACGCTTCCGGAGAGTCGACGGCAAGTAGCTGCTCCAACAGCGTTTCCAGAAACGCAAAGTGTTTGGGAGGCAGCTTGTTGTTCACCTTTCTGAAGAAGCGAAAGATGATAAAGGCGTTCACCAGCGCCATGTCAAAGAGGCCTAAGAACAGGGTCTTGTAGTACTTGCGCGTCTTGTAGGCTAGCTGGACACTGTAGCGCTGCATCCTCAGTTGGTCATGAACGTCGACGCCGCCCATGGAGCGGTGATAGTCTCGAATTATCTCTGGCGCCTGAACAGACTGCATGAAGCCGTGAATGCGGCGCACTGTTGTATGCATCATTAGATAGGTTAGCAATCGATCCATTGTAGAAAGTAATGTGGCGAGGCGGGTGAACGCCTTTATCGTCCAGGGTGTATAGCGTACGTCCGGTAGGCTTAGACCGGGGAGGGTTTAGCTTACGGAAACCCGAAACCCACAATGAATGTAAGCTCCGGTTGGCGTGTGACCTTGTGCAATCCCTATGGGTGTCGTTTATCTTCGGCGGACCGAGTTTCAACCCTATGAGAATCGCAATTGATCAAGAATACAGGAATACAGAGAACTTCCGGGCGCTACTCGTTCCGGGAGTCCTGAATGGGAGTGAGATCACGAGCAAAGACCTTCTCCAAAATAACCAATATCAATACAGAGTTTGTACACACAATATGCAGCCTGTCAATTTAGGTTGCACCCCGAATACAGGTAAATTCGGGATACCCCACGCGCACCACTCCTGAATGTCAGGAGAACAATACAGGTACCTTCCTACCACACGCAATCTACAATCGGGTCCTAGGGGGCGATTGCCACAACCTCCTAAAACGCAGGGAATATGAAATGCAAACGCACACTGAGAGTGTACGTCACAACTGGGAAATGAAACAGGTGTATCAACCCGACGGGCAATACTTATGGGTACCTGACTTGGCTTGATGATGTAGTGAGAAGTTTTCGAGGGCCTTGGACCAGGCGTTACTCAACGCTCGCAGCGGAGCTCCGAATGGTACACCTTCTCGTGGGCTCCTAGGCGGTACACTCTCCCGTGGGCGGCGGCTGTCCTTAGGCGAATCACGAACCAGGCACTTGTGCACTAGAACGCAAAACAAACTCTGTTGATCTTTATCCTCTTCTCTCTCTCTCTTTGGCTATCTCTCTTCTCTTTTGTATCTCTCTCTTCTTCGTTGTATACTTCTCTTCTTCTCCGTATGGTCTTGTTACCTTGAGGGCCGCTGGATCTTCACGCGGTCTCCTCTGCTCATATCTTCATACACTTGTTCGGGTTCTCTTGGTCTCAGTATACCCGAGCGTCGCGTCGCGGCGCACACGCATCACTTGATGTCGGAGGGACTCGGGTGCCTGACCTGGGGATCTGCTGCACTGATTACGCCACGGACTCAGACTGGGCCACTCTCCATAGTGAGCCCAAGTCACGCTCGGAATAGACGCCTTGGCCGCTGACTTCGCTGACTTGGCACGTTCCTGGGCGTCGGTCCATTGGCAGATATCCGCAATGTCTTGGGTCTTCTCCATTCAGGGCAGTCATGGTCCATTCGGGGTGGTCGGCACTTGGGCACTCCGGGCGTTGTCCATTCGGGATAGTCGTTCACCATTCGGGATGTCGGTTGCCCATCCAGGTTGCCGTCGACTCCACGAGCTTCAGTGGCCACTTGATCTCGCTGCTTGAGGTCCTCAACTCATTGTCGGGTCACACTCGGGGTCTTCGTAGTCGCAGTGTCCTGGATGTTCATCTTCACCGCAATGGTAGCGTCGTTCAGGATATCAGTGGCTTGGTGTGCTTGAGTAGCTTCACGCCGGAGCTGGTGGGGTTCGGAGTACCTTGGGGATGCTTGGCCTCGCCAAGAAGGGTAGCTCTCCGGGATACGTTCACCGGGGCACTTCACAGTCTCCCTCCGTCAGACTAAGTCGGGGCCGGACTGGGTGCTGTGCACCTCCGGCCAGTTGAGGTCAAACGCGACCAGTCATCCATACTCCACATCTCATCCACCACACTCGGGCGTTCCACAGGCACGCTATCCTGAATCTGCTTTCGCCACACGAACCATCCAACTACTCTTGTCAGAGCAACCGGGCAACGGTAACCAGGAAAATGTCAAGTTGCTTCGCCACAACCGCCCCTCGGGTTATGGGCTTCCACTGAGAAAGCCATCCTCGAGGTGGTAGGCCATGAGCAGACCATCAAGCGAGCACACTTCTCCTGGGGACGTTGCTTCTGGAACACCAACTTCATCCCGAATCACTGAGCATCGACGCGGCCCGACTCCATCTTTCATCGTTGGCTGGTGTTCGGATCCCACCGCACAACCGCGCACACACTCCACCCCAAGTCCGCTGTTCACGCCCAAGGCACACTACGCGGGTTGAAATCCCAACGGTGGCAGTGAGTCTGAACCGACGCCCCGGGGGGCCGGTCGGCTGACAACTGCACCGGTCTTCATTCAGCCCCCGCAAACCTTGGCATCCGAAGTATCTTCTCTCATTCCTCGCCATTGCGGGCCGCAGCTCCAAACAGGCACGACATCCGGGGTGTATGCACCCGTTCTCGCCTGAAATCACCGCAGCCTCGCTCTCCACAATCCAATCGCAATCAAAACTGTGTCCGTCGAAATCACACTTCCATTCGCTCGAGTCGTCCATTCAGGATGGCTATAGCCTACGAGTAGCGCTTCCAGGCTGTTTAGCCTGAAGCGCTACTCGCCCCGTAGCGTTCGCCCCTGGGGTGGACGCATACTGCGGCGCACTGTAGTCGAGTTCACGTTTCGAGATCCGCCCCTGATCATCTTCGCCGTTGTAGGACACGTGCCATCCACCAGAAAGCGGGTAACACACTTCGGTACGGGACGCCCCATTACTTCGACTTGGATGTCCATACGAATGGCGACAGCGGCAATTCAGGTTCCCCGGTGCATCTCAGGGTGCTGACACCGTCCACCACATCCATCGCAGAAGGAGTCGTAGTCGGCTGCGTTACATGGCGGGTAGGTCGGACGCGGTTGAACTCGATGGCGTTGCTGGATAGGAACGCTTGAAGGGTAATATGGCCGTCCTGAATAGTCCATCTGGAAAGGGATTTCCTGAACAAGCCGTGCCTTCGGAAGTAGTCGTACATTCGGAGAGTTCTCACCTCGGACATCCTGGATTTGGCCTGTTCGACCATCCGGGGTGGCGTTCGTCAACTTAGCGGCATTCTGGATTCCGTTTTCTTCATTACTGGCGACAGACTCTTCGCCTCGGCGCTTCACCATGAAATGTCCCCGAGCGGCTTCGCCCTCCTTGACGACTTGCGCATGCGGCAGTCCAACGTCTTCATCGACGTCTAGGCGCAGGTTCTCGCGTCGTTTCAGGATGTATTCCAGGTCTGTCGCCGTTTCAAATCGATGACCTTCCAGGCTAGTCTTGAGTTGGCCATCACGGAGCTTCCGGAGGTACTGTCGAATGTGCAGCTCACACTGCCTAGCGGACTTCCGAAAGTGTACACCAGCTCGATCGGCGGCAATATTCAGGCGGTACAGAAATGCCAAGGCGCTCTCGTCGCTGCGCTGACTAATGGTATAATACCGTTCGGGTTTCGGCGACGTCGATTGGCAGTACGTCCGCTTAAACATCCTGGATAGCCGCGCCCAGTCGTGACGCACATGCTTGGGTAGCTGACCGCTCCAGTCGCGCACCTCGGGCGGCATCTTCAGCTTGAATTCCCGCAGCTTCGTCCGGCTGGACCATCCGCCTTGAGAAGCGAGATTCAGGAAGCGCTCCCACCAACGGCACCGAAGATATAGCGGTTCATCTTGGTCGAAGTCATCCAGCACACTTGAATCCACGTGCGACCAGTAGGCGACGACGGTAGTACCATCCAGTGCAACAACGCTTGCCGCCGAGTCGACACGCGGGCCGTCAGAACCATAGTCGCTCGAATCCTCAGAACTAAGTTCCGAGCACGAGCTGTCGTCCGAGGGGCTTTCCGAGTCGTCTGAAATCTCCGAATGTGAGCTCTCCCTGGAAGACTGTGCCGTAGGCTCGGACCTCCAATCACGATGGGACTTCTGATCAGGCATTGCAGTTGTTCCTCGGGATGCGCTTGGCAGGGTGGTCCCGAATGTCGCTTCTTCCTCCGCACAGTCACTTCCAGTCGTCGAGGTCCATAGCTGGGCTGCAGCAGATCTGCCATCTGGTTTGACCCGTCTCTCCGTTGCGTGTCCCTTGATTACGCCACTGGATTCTTGGTGCATAGTCAGGCGCCCCGTCTCTTGCTTGACCTGAACAGTCGGATCAGGCGCGGATGTCGCTTGAGCGCCTTGAACCTGGAATAATGTTGTCCGAGTGTCGCGCGAGCGCGTTCTCCAAACGTTCCCTTGGTCAGGGTCAGCCACCTTATCCCGCGCCTGGGCTGCTCCCAGCTGAGCGATCTTCCGGTCGAAGAGTCTCTGCTGTTCTTCCAGCAACTTCCGCATCATGGCTTCCTGAGCCTGCAACTTCGCGGTCTCCTGGGCCTGCCGGGCGACTTCCACTTCGGATCGGAGGTGTTCCTCCTCCACGGCTTCTCGCGCGCGTCTCAGGGCGTCTTCTTGAATAGCACCCACGACTTCGCGGGCTTTCTCCGTCGTCGCCTCGCTCATGATCACCTGAACCGGGGCATGAGTGTCGAGAGCGCACTGATGCTCCAAGGCATCCTCCTGATTGACCAGCAACTGCATGGCTTGGTAAGTCTGGAAGGTTCGCATCAGCTCCTGCACACGCGCGTCCATTCCGAGCACAGCGTCCAGAAGCGTTCTGGCAAAGTCCAGTACAACTTGGTCGTCCAGAGTTGGGGTTGCTCAGCCCATTTGGGCTTCGCTGACCGACGTGATTGCCTCACCGACTTCGGCGAGCGAATTGGCTTCCGGGTGTATCTGGAACTTCTGCGGCTTCGACGGTCTGCATCATCAGAGCTGGATTCGCTAGAAGAGCTGCTTGGGCTAGACCTTCGGGAGCGGGCTTGCTTCCGGGGCATCTTCGACCTGCGACCACTCCGAATGCCGGTGCGACCAGACTCCGACATAACGACATCGTCCGAGGCTACTGGCACTGGTGGCGCAGGGAATAACGTCTTAACACCTGAAACGCTGCGCACTTCGGGGATCCGAGTAACATCGACTTGGGCGGTCATCGGTATCCCGGATTCGTCACCCGGACCAGTTAAGTCAAAGACCCTCCGGGAGCCGCTCGTCGGTGCCACCCTGGGCGGGCCCTCTGATGCGAAGGTCCGTACGTGTGAACTCAACCGCGAAGTCACGTTCAGCAAGCTGGGTGCTGAGCCATCTTGGACGGTCGGCAGCGGGCTCTCCTGAATCATGTGCGCTTGAGCGAGGGGCTCATCCGAGTCGTCGTTCAGCACGATCACATCTTGGGCCGGCCGGGACGTTCCCGAAGGTTCATCCACGGCCAACGACTCAACCTTGACGGCGCCTCCCACTGACGCCTGGGCGGGTGCGTCCGGGATGGACACACCCACAACCTCCACCTCGGAGTCCGGAGTGGAGCTCACTTCCGAGCCATTCGGGGCCCCCTCTCTTCGTCGTCCAGAGCGGCAGCATCCAGGGACACGTGGTGCGCATCCTGAGCTGCCGGCTCCGAGTCCGGCTGATCTTGGGTCTCCGTCGACTCCTTCTCCTCGCGACCTGCCTTGCGCCTCGCGGCGATTGCCCGACGAGCATTCCGCTCGACTTCCTCGAGCGAGGGTTGCTCCTCCGGCGGCATCCCTTGAGTCCGACGCGAGCGTCGCACGCCATCCGCGCGTCCGCCGCGTCCCCTTTCGCGTATGCTTTCACTTCCAGCCATAACTCCACGAATTAGTAGGTTAGTAGCTCTCAGCACCCCTTAAAGATCCTTAATCAATATACAGTTCTCGGTCAAAACCCTAGGCAACCAAATCCGGGCACGCGCACCAGCTGTGGCGAGGCGGGTGAACGCCTTTATCGTCCAGGGTGTATAGCGTACGTCCGGTAGGCTTAGACCCGGGAGGGTTTAGCTTACGGAAACCCGAAACCCACAATGAATGTAAGCTCCGGTTGGCGTGTGACCTTGTGCAATCCCTATGGGTGTCGTTTATCTTCGGCGGACCGAGTTTCAACCCTATGAGAATCGCAATCGATCAAGAATACAGGAATACAGAGAACTTCCGGGCGCTACTCGTTCCGGGAGTCCTGAATGGGAGTGAGATCACGAGCAAAGACCTTCTCCAAAATAACCAATATCAATACAGAGTTTGTACACACAATATGCAGCCTGTCAATTTAGGTTGCACCCCGAATACAGGTAAATTCGGGATACCCCACGCGCACCACTCCTGAATGTCAGGAGAACAATACAGGTACCTTCCTACCACACGCAATCTACAATCGGGTCCTAGGGGGCGATTGCCACAACCTCCTAAAACGCAGGGAATATGAAATGCAAACGCACACTGAGAGTGTACGGCACAACTGGGAAATGAAACAGGTGTATCAACCCGACGGGCAATACTTTTGGGTACCTGACTTGGCTTGATGATGTAGTGAGAAGTTTTCGAGGGCCTTGGACCAGGCGTTACTCAACGCTCGCAGCGGGGCTCCGAATGGTACACCCTCTCGTGGGCTCCTAGGCGGTACACTCTCCCGTGGGCGGCGGCTGTCCTTAGGCGAATCACGAACCAGGCACTTGTGCACTAGAACGCAAAACAAACTCTGTTGATCTTTATCCTCTTCTCTCTCTCTCTTTGGCTATCTCTCTTCTCTTTTGTATCTCTCTCTTCTTCGTTGTATACTTCTCTTCTTCTCCGTATGGTCTTGTTACCTTGAGGGCCGCTGGATCTTCACGCGGTCTCCTCTGCTCATATCTTCATACACTTGTTCGGGTTCTCTTGGTCTCAGTATACCCGAGCGTCGCGTCGCGGCGCACACGCATCACTTGATGTCGGAGGGACTCGGGTGCCTGACCTGGGGATCTGCTGCACTGATTACGCCACGGACTCAGACTGGGCCACTCTCCATAGTGAGCCCAAGTCACGCTCGGAATAGACGCCTTGGCCGCTGACTTCGCTGACTTGGCACGTTCCTGGGCGTCGGTCCATTGGCAGATATCCGCAATGTCTTGGGTCTTCTCCATTCAGGGCAGTCATGGTCCATTCGGGGTGGTCGGCACTTGGGCACTCCGGGCGTTGTCCATTCGGGATAGTCGTTCACCATTCGGGATGTCGGTTGCCCATCCAGGTTGCCGTCGACTCCACGAGCTTCAGTGGCCACTTGATCTCGCTGCTTGAGGTCCTCAACTCATTGTCGGGTCACACTCGGGGTCTTCGTAGTCGCAGTGTCCTGGATGTTCATCTTCACCGCAATGGTAGCGTCGTTCAGGATATCAGTGGCTTGGTGTGCTTGAGTAGCTTCACGCCGGAGCTGGTGGGGTTCGGAGTACCTTGGGGATGCTTGGCCTCGCCAAGAAGGGTAGCTCTCCGGGATACGTTCACCGGGGCACTTCACAGTCTCCCTCCGTCAGACTAAGTCGGGGCCGGACTGGGTGCTGTGCACCTCCGGCCAGTTGAGGTCAAACGCGACCAGTCATCCATACTCCACATCTCATCCACCACACTCGGGCGTTCCACAGGCACGCTATCCTGAATCTGCTTTCGCCACACGAACCATCCAACTACTCTTGTCAGAGCAACCGGGCAACGGTAACCAGGAAAATGTCAAGTTGCTTCGCCACAGTAAGAGTATACTTATGGATGGAGATGGTGCGTCGAGCGCCTCCTGTCGACAGCATGTGCACTGGAAGGCGGTCCATCCACATGACTGCCGTCAACTGGGGGAACTGTTTGTTCTCCATCGGGATCACCGTCGACAACGCAATCCAATGAAACAGCAACACGCGCATCCACACCGCCAGCGTCTGCACTGACACCCGCTTCCTCACTTGAATCTACCCAGAATCAAATAAACCGTAAGCTTATGTTAGCGTTATGTTGAATAAACGACAATATCCAGCACATTATGTTGCCTTCGTCCAGCATAGCGTACCTCTTCATCATTAGAGAGTTTTTGCTGCGGCTCCCATAGCCATTCCCACAACAAATCAAACACAAAAAGGGCACCTCTGTGGGAAACCTGCTCGTCCACCCACAGAAATCAAGAATCTGTGGGAGCCTTCCCATTCCCAGAGTTGCTGCCTCCAATCCGACCACACACCAGCCATGTCTTCTGCTTCGGAGTCTGTCTCCGAGCTACCCAGCTCGGTAGCCCCATCGCGCCGAAAGAACTACAGTGAGGAAGACGACGTCGCTCTACTGCGCCAAGTTCTGCTTGAGCGACCCTTTACCAAGCCACGCGGCAAGGTCATGCAGGGGTGGGACAGTCTTGCTGCATCGCTAGTATCCTCGCCAGCATTTTCACGGAGCAAGCTCAGTGGCAAGAACGCCCAGTCGCGAATGAACCAGCTCGTTCAAACGCACCGAGAGAGGATGAAGGAGGCGGCGCTACTTTCAGGCGTGTCCGAGGAAGTCACCGAGAAAGACCAGTTGCTTGATGAGCTTGTAGAGCTCCTAGATGATGCAACAATAATGCAGGAGTCCAAGAAGAAAGAAGGGCAGAACAAGCGCGAACGAGACGAGGAAGCATCGCTCGTGGCTCGCCGTGTAGCGATGGAGCGGCTGGTGCAAACCTCGGCTGCAGATGAGAATGGTTCCACTCCAAAAAAGCATGCTCGCCTCGCCTACCTAACTACGGCCATGATGGAGATGAAGGAGCGCGACATAGCAGCCCGCAAAGAAGAACGAGAGGCAGAACGGCAGGATCGCGCTCGTGAGCGAGCTGAAGATCGTGCAGAGCAAGCACGTCTGCGCGCGGAGGAGAACGAACGCATGGTGAAGTTGCTGGATGTGTTCACGCAGCGCATGGTGGACGCGATGCACAAAAAGTAAAGAGAAAGCGGTTGTGGTATTGCAAGATTATCTAAGACAAAGCTAAATAATCTTGCAGTGAGGGCGGTTCTAACGCGAAGAATGAGCTGATTTGATTTCCTCTGTAGTAGCAGCAGTGGCAGTTAGTCATGAGCATTGAAATCATGACGTATTTCCCCACTGGACTGAGTCGAATCTTGTTGGACTTCTTGAAGTCGATGAACGCCCAAAGTGTCTTCAGCCTACCGAAGGACCACTCCACACTTTCACGAACAGAGCTCATCGCACTGTTGAATGCCGTTTCCTTTGGCGATGCACTTGCACCACGAAACCCAGATACAACGTACCGGGATATACCGTAGGCAGGGTCACCGTAGACAGCGTACCCCCTGAATATACCTTGGTGCTGCTCGAAGTAGTCCAGCAGCTTGCTTTCACGCAGCAACGTGACATCATGGCGGCGCCCTTCAATTGGACCCCAAAAGTGCAGCGCCAGACCGTCTGGAGCTGTTACGCACTGATAGTTCAGACAGTGGACACGCTTATGTCCAGAATACACTTGGCGCTGCAGGTTTTCAGTAATCCCAGGGCGTGGTGACGGACGGCAGATAGAGTTCTTGGTACCATCGATAAAGCCAAAAATGTTCTTCATAGGCGACCCTTTTTGATGGATGGCATCAGCGTAGACAGCAATACGACTTTGGAGTACAGTCTTGTGAAAGTAGATTGTTTCTTCATATCTATCAAACAGCACATCAACTAGTAGAGCATTAGAGCAATATTCAGCTTCCCAAAAGTGTGCAGAATATATCCTTACCCATGTGCAGCATAATACGGCTGAGCGCACTCTCCGATCGTCCGAAAGTCTTGCGCATATCAGCTAGTCGCTTGGGGTAGCTGAGGCGGTGCAGTAGGATGCAGAGAGCTTCTGTCTTGTGCACACAGTCACGGTGCTTCGTTATCACCCACTCAGGCAGCTCAAACAGCGAGGTTAGCAGCACGATGCCCTCCACGTTAAAACGAAAGTCAAACTCGGCGTCCGCATCCGCCGTGGCAGCGAGACAGAAGCGGATGTTCGGTACGACTGGGCGCTCGACGGGCGGGTGATAGAGCGCCGCAACTGCAATAACCGCGGCTTCACTGCATCCAGCGTCATCGAGAAGGGCACACAGCAGGACAATCTCGTCCGCCGTCATCTTGCTTGTTCTGGAGTGAGTGGCACTCCGCTGTAGTCTACCATAAAGAATAATATGCTGTTCAGTAAGATCATCTACTGGGAATGGGAAACGCGAAACAGAGCTTTGATCTCCTGTAGCCACACCGTGGGGAATCTCTGGGAATGGGAATGGACAAGTTTGCAAAAACTCTCTATTGTCTCCTTCATCATATGCGCTATCCGCATCGAGGATTCTGCGTCGGCGCTTCCTCGATTCCGTCGTCTCAGCGCGCTAGCGCTTGCCGGAGCTGGATGACTTCGTTCCCGGTCGAGTGCGGCTCGTCATTGATTTTTAATTTTTAAAAAGATGGAGTCAGGTGCCACACGGGGCGTCGCTCCTTCCACCGGTGTCGCCTCCTCCACAATCCTCGCCACAATGCTGGCCATTGCGCATGCAACCTCTGCTGCGACCGCTGCTGGTACGGCGTCGTCTGCGCGTGCGGCGGTCGCGGCCGGCGTTGGCCCGCTCCTCCACATAGCTGGCGTCAGGTCAGGCGCCTTCTTCCGAGTTGGCGCCTTCCGCGTCTTGCCCGTCGCCTTCGGCTCTGCTGGAGGTGTCTCCTCTTCCTCCACACCGGGGATTGCCTCCGCATCTGCCGTCGTCGCCTCCTCCACGGTCTTCTTCGCCTCTGCAGACGCGAGGTTCGCCGCCGGAGCTGCATTCGCAGCCGCTGCAGCCATCGTCTTCGCCGCCTTCTTCTTCTGCGGGGTGCTGACGCCGCAGCTCGTGCCCTCGCCTCATTCTCTTCCGCGCGGCGTAGTCGTCGCTCCCGCCGCAGTGCCTCCAGGCACTTCTTCTTCTCCACCGGCGTGAGCGTGTGGCGCGGTGTCTTCCCGACGGGGGCGACCATTGTTCGTCTCGCGGTCGTTTTCTCGAATGAGAGAAATCAGTGGCCGTCAGCCACCAATTTGATGGGTGACAGCATCCTTTCTCTTGCACTTTGGAATGAGCCCGCATCAACGGCAACCTAGCCCTGTGCATGTGCCCATTCTATACACAGAAAAACATCTTACTTTTTGTATACCGGGATAACGAAAAATGATCCATACAAACTCCACGTGAAATTTCTGCTTATGTTGAGCGTTCCAACAACAACTAAGGGGTTAATGTAACGGGGTTACACGCACAAGTGGCTACAGCCACTTGTAACTCTAACAGACGCGATGTCTGTTAAAGGTTCAAACACTTCCTCGGCCTTGATGTACGTTACATCAAGTGCCACATTCATTTACGACCACCACGACGGGTGGTCCATAGACATTTAGGATTCCTATTGGTTGAAAGCAGCATCTTTTAACCAATGAGCGACATGCATAGCAAAGGAATTCTGCCAACCAGCCGTTGGCAGACTCCCAACTTAGAATATTACATTTAGAGGAAGGCAGAAACATAAAACAAAAAATAACAGTTCTCATCTTTACCAAAATCAGCTATTTAGAGTATTTATCTTGTTTAAAGTATACTCGTGGACCTCGAGTATACTTAACTCAAGTAAAAGAAACCTACGCTTCCTCATACACGTGCGCACACGTGTAAGCTGTTGTAGTGAGCCAAGGTAGGCCCACTACAGTTAAGGAGCCACCACCAAGGCAACTAGACGACCGCCAAACCATGGATCGGCACGCGACCGCATCAACGTTCTGCGCAAGAACATATGCAAGGAACAAGATGCATGGCGCTGCCTAGTCCTAGATAGGGATCTACTGGAGTTCTGACCGGAGATCGTTATCAGCCCCTACGGGGTAGTCGACAAGGGTAACGAAAATTCGAGTGTCTCCGGCCGTACGATTCACGACCTCTCGTACCCGGAAGGCACCTCCATTAATGACTTCACAGACCAAGAGAGCATCACAAGGCCTGACTACGCTCACTGCGACGCCATCGCTACCGAGATAACTCGTGCAAGGCATCTCCACCCCGGTGCCAAAGTCAAGCTAATGTCCGGAGATGTAGCATCGGCTTTCCGCAACATCACCATCCACAGCAACAGTGTCTACCTCTTCGCTGGGCTGATCGAGGAGGAGAACACACTGGTAATCGAGCTATTTGTGCCCTGTTTGAATGGACAGGTTCCCCAGGCTTCTACGAGATCGTCGGTGGCGCCATTTCTTATGTTCACGGCAATCAGACCAACGCCGCGTACCCGGACGGGTTGGTTAACTACCACTGGGTGGACGACCACATCAATGTCGCCGTGGACGTTGGATCCTCGTGTGACGAAGTCGACCGGTCGCTTCGGTTCGCTGTGATTGCCGTTCAGGGCGCTGGTGCTATCAACGACAGGACGTTTACGAGCTGGAGCACCTGCCAACGCGTTCTCGGCCTGGAATTCGACTCCGTTGCCGAGAACGTTTCCATATCACCCGAGAAAGTGGAGAAAGTCCGTCGAACTGTTGCCGCAGCCTACGTCGCGTCACATCTCAGTCGCAAGGCATATAGGTCCCTCGTGGGGAGCCTTCATCATGTGGCTACTTGTATCCGTGCTGCTCAACCCTTCCTCCAGCGACTCCGAATACAAGAAAGCCAGCTTCATCGCTTCCAGCGCGTCTCACTCACGGACAACATGAAGCAAGATCTACTGTGGTGGTGGCAGATTCTCCACACTCCCTATCCCAACGAAGTTTCGCTGGAGTACTTCAACGCACTCCCTCCGCCTGACACGGTGATCGAGATGGACGCTTCCAATTTTGACCTGTGCGCCTTGCACGCGGCATCTCGCTCCGCGTTAACCTACGCATTCTCAACGGACGAACTGGATCATATTCGCGCGTTCAAGTCTGGCGTCGCGAACGGGTTTGACATCAACTTTCGGGAACTGCTATCTTGTGCATTCACGGTTCACGCATGGGGACAGCGGTAGTCTACCCTCGCAGGGCAAGACGGTCGACCTCACCACGTGCACTTCCGGATTGACAACACCTCCGCTGTCGCATGGCAGAACAAAATGACATCTCGGAATCCCCGCGCTCAGCTTATCATCCGGCTCCTCAGTTGGTGGGAGGCATCATATCATCTCCGGTTTTCAGCGTCTCACGTCCCCGGGTCCGACAATACTCGTGCCGACGCAGGCTCCCGCACACCATCTAATTCGTCTTACACACAGCTGTTTGCCGCACTAACGCCAGGTTGGTCGCAGATTACTCCAACTGTGGACATCCAAGGGCTCGCCAAGATCTGGCAGCGTATCTCCGAGCTCACTCCGTTGCAGGCTCCACGTTTGATCAATACCGTCGATCTCTAAGCAAGTGGATGGCTTGGTCTTCCCGCAAGGGAACCCCTAGCTTTCTCTCCGGCGTCCTGCTTCCGGAACAAGTGCAACAGATTTCCGACTTCGTGCTCCACGGTTTTCAGTTTGGCTTCGGTTTAGGCGGCCCCGTTCGCAGTGGGTCTATCATAGGCGTCCTTCAAGTCGTTCGCCATTTCTTCGCGGCGTCCGGCTACGATTTCCCGCTTACACACCCGCACATTCGCATGCTGCTCAAAGGGATCGGTCGCCTGGAAACTACCCGGCAACGCAAGGCGCCAGTGTCGCTGGACTTGCTGGAAGCGTGCTTCCACAGACTCGCATTCGACGTTCCCCCTGACCAAGCCCTCTGGGGGGTGCTGCTGTGCTTGGCGTTCTTCTTTCTGTTCCGGCGCTTTGAGATCGTGGCGATCAGCAGTCGCTCCCTCAAGTGGTTTGCGCTTCGAGCCCAAGACATAGCCATTCTCGACTCGACGGACAATCCGACGCTCTCGCCGCAGCTTGCCCAATCCGTGTGCCTGCGCCTGATCGGTGCGCCCACGACAAGAATGCTCTCACGGTCCGGTCACCCATTCCTTTGCCCAGTGTTCGGCGCGCTGATCCTGCTTCAAGCACGAAAGAGTCTCAGAGTCAGTATCCCAGCGGCGGTGTACCTGTCTCGAGGGGGCGGCATGTGTTTCGTCTGCGAAAGTCGCCGACGCGATCAAGCGTGCAGCATCGTCTACAGGGAAGGATCCACGGCAGTTTAGCTGCCATTCCCCCGCTCCGGCGGCGCGACGTACATGTATCGCTGCGGTACAGACGCGCTGACCATCCAGTTTCATGGACGTTGGGTCTCTGATATGTTCAAGTCATACACCAGGCTCTGCGAGGAGTCCATTACCACACTGGCTGCGGATATTGTGACTGGTACCACGGGGGATTCGACTTTGCATATAGTGCGGCACATTTGCATGACCATCGGGGCACCGCTCTCCTCGACCCCTTTTCGGATTGAGGTGATGGTTACTACTAAATGCAAATTTCGTTTGCTCCCGTAAGATTGTGGAAAATAGGCATCGCCTACTTTCAGGGCCTGTGAGCGCAGCATCAAAATGCGTTCTTCCCACTCAGGTTATTGGTCCATACCACGAGCTGTTCGTGGACAAACTCATCCGCTGTTGAAGGCGTTAAAAACCGCGGTGATGTCGCTGCACTGCGCTCAGGCATCGAGCGCCGCGAGTTTCTTTGCTGTCGTAATTACGGTGCTTCTGCAAGCGTCTTGTGGATTGGGAAATTACCCATGTTTGTGTTGTCAGTTAACCCTATTGTGGTTGGTGATACTAAAACCTTGCAATATGCTTGATTTTACAAATTTAATCCAATCAAATCACCTCTCTATTTATTTTGACCTATTATATCACTTGCGTAAAACCAAGCATATTGCAAGATTTTACTTGCAATAATTATTGGTGAACCCCTGCATAATGATATGCTATGCTGCGGGGTGCGGCGCAAAACCAAGCATTTATGCATGTTTTACACTTTACTATGGAGACTTCAGTATAAAAAAATCTAGTATGATTTTGAACACTAAAGGGTTAAAAGTTAAAGTGGAGGATGACAATAAGATATTCTGATTGGCTATAATTAATTGTTAGTACCGTACGTCACAGAAATATTACTTTGGGTGTAGCACGTTTGGCACTGTTGTTATCATTTGCTGGAAAGGCAAATATGCATTCGTCATGTTAAGATGTAGCTTGGTAATTTCACTACTCAACGAGCTGTTGTCTGATTCAAGAGAAGGAAATTGTACACGTTGTTGGCTTGCAGCTGACCCATGTGCTCTCGGAAAAACTCGTTATTAGGCTGTAGGCCCGCGAGAAGGACGGATACTTATTTTATCATCCACACTCTGTTGCTCTAAGCGAAACTCAAACGCTTCAAATAGGGGGACTCGAACTTGCAAAATGAGCGAGAAAAGTAAGCATTAGCAAGTCCGAATTGTAAGGCAAATCAGCAGTTTAATGTCCATCCGGCAAGGCATGCAGACAAACGGCCGTAACTTCAAAACTAATTGTCGGATTGAGAAGTTTCTTAAATGGTTCGAGAGCTAAGGCACAGGGCGAGCTTTGTGATTTTTTAGGCATAGAGTCCTGCAGTTGAAAGCGCCCTGGATGGTTGAAAACAAGGTACATCGAGTCGAGCCACTAAGCAGTTTAATGTCCATCTTTGACTGGATTTCACTATAGATTGCTGTCCGTTCGACGGGACAGGTTCGAGAAAGGGCTAGGTGTAATCAAAACTGGTTCATAGCATAGTCACAGGGATCAAGTCTTTCCAATGGTTTTATCAGGTTCTACAAACTAAACCCACGCCTCCATCACTATCGTTGACTGCTCCTGCGCCCCTTTCGGTTTGTTTGCCAACGATCGCTTTCCGCGCTTGGTGCACTGCCGCACGCTACGAAACTGAGGTGGAAGTGCGTCTTGATGTCCTTGTGCCAGACGTTCTTAGATATTTTCGCAGCAATGACCTGCTTGTGCTCCCTAGTGGTGTTGACCGCGGTCTCATCTTCATCGAACACGCGCGCAGCACCCATGTTCTCCTCGATCATGACATTGGCCAACGACGAGAACAACACGGATAAATCGTGCTCATCGATCTCGTATTGTCGATTTCGCTCAAAATTGCGGAACTTGGGCAGTTGCCTCCCTTCCATGAAATATCCAGCGAATCGCCAAAGCCCTATCATTGGTCAATATTTACAAATCCTTGTTATATATATCCTGTCACCAATCGGCAACAATTCTTCGCAGCGGCAAGCGGCAACGAGCTCCTAGCTACACGACTTCCAGGGCTGTGTACCATCGCGGACCCCTTCAGCAGGTCGTGGTGACGTGGCCCGGCGACGTGTAAGTGGTGTTGCTGCTGTTGGCGTTCGTGGAGGCGGTGCTGACGTGGGCCGTCGACGTGTGAGTGGTGTTGCTGCTGTTGGCGTTCGTGGAGGCGGTGCTGACGTGGGCCATCGACGTGTGAGTGTTGTTGTTGCTGTCGGCGTTTGTGGAGGCGGTGCTGTTGCTGCCGCCGTTGGTGAAGATCGCGGTGAACCGGACCACAAGCGTGGGAGTGGAGTTGTTGCTGTCGCCATTGGAGAAAGACGTGGTGGCGTGGGTCGCCTGCGTTTGGGTGAAGTTGAAGGCTTAGGATTTGAGGTGCTGTTGATCAGGCAGCCGCGGCTGGTAACGACAATAACATGAAGGAAGCTGTCACTCGGCAGCATGCACACCATAGCACGGTGTACCATTGCTTATACGGCTACTTCCACCTAGGGTACTCGAAGGGCGAGCTCGCCCACATCTACAACAAGTGTGAGAAGACAATCGGGAACTGGATCAAAGTTTATGAAGAAACGGGCACTTTTCAACGCGCAAACACTGCTGCTGACAAGAAGTTCACAGAGACGCATCGGCAGTGGCTCTACGACTACTATCAAGCCAAGCCTCTAGCATATCTAGACGAGGCCCAGGCTGACTTCAAGCGGTACTTCAATCTTGCTATTTCGAAGACTACCGTTTGGAGAATTATTCACGATCACGGTCTCACTTGGAAAGTGCTTGAGCGCAGGACCATGCACATTAAGGAGCACGACATCTTCCGGTTTGCTGAGGAATTGAGTAAGGTTGATTGGAATCACCAAAACTTGGTCTTTTTGGACGAGGTGGCGTTCGACAACAGAGGTATGATCCGTAAAAGAGGGTACTCTCTTAAAGGAAGAAAGCTTGCTGTTCGTGGCGATTTTCAGCGGAAGCCGCGGGTCTCGTTGCTGACTTTCATCGGGGTTAACGGGGTGATTGACTACTACAACACGGAGGGGACGTTCGATCGTGTGGAGTTTACGAAGTGCTGTCGCGACTTCGCCTACTCCAAGCTGGGGAATGTGCGCCAATATCCTGGTCCTAATTCTGTCTGGATTCTTGATGGTGCGTCCATCCACAGACACCCAGAGATTGTCCATTTTTGAGGATAATTGGAGTGGTCCCGATATTCCTACCTGCCTACTGCCCATTCTACAATCCAATCGAGTATTTCTTTGGCTACGTAAAGAAAGCTTTCCAGAGGCACTACGTGGAGTCTAGTGGGAACGATCATTTGCCGTTCGTGGTCCAAACTTTCAAGCGGTTTGCGGCATTCGACATGTCTCGAGTGTTTGAACATTGCGGATGGAACATTCAAGGCTTCTTCGATCCTGTTGCTCAGCTCACTAAGGAACATCGCAAGGTACCAGAAGATTTCAACGGAGCTGAAAGAGAAGAGGAGCTAACGGATGGCTTAGGATTTGCGACGAGATAATAAAGTAATTGCTACTCGTTACGACTCATTCTTGGTGCTCGGTATCGCTGAGGTTTTCCATTTGAGCTAGCGGGTCGATCACGTCACGTGGAGGCAGCACATCACTGATGAAAGTCTCAATGATAGATTTACGGGTAGCAAGAGCGGTATTTTGATCATCCAGTCTTCTACCAAACGCCTTCCAATCCTTCCGAAGCTGCTTGTTGGCGGCGATTGATGCACTAACGCAATCAAGGGCCATGTTTGCTGAGCGAGACACGTTGGCTACTTGTTCTTCGACACGGGAATCGGCTGCTTGTAGTAGGCACGACACTTGGGCGGGCGGGGGCTCAGCAATAGCTGCATCCCAAGTCGACCGATTGAGATTTCTCGTCAAGTGGTTCGCCCACATTCGCCAAACCACTGTATTGCCTTGAAATACTTGCCCCCATTTTGATTGTAGTTTCTCCACGACTTCATGCAGACCGCTCTCCGCCGTTGCACCGGCCCTGTCGGTCTCTTCAGGGACGATACACGCCTTCTCAGATCCTGGCCTTTACCGATAGCCACTCCATACACATACACCAGTAGCAAGACAGTCTCCCCCCGCATGGCTTGCAGCCACTTGTCCCAAGCGGCTTCGGAGCGATGAAGGAAAAACAAACTGACCAATCAGTTATTGCTCTGCTGACGCTGTTTGGGGCGTAGCGCCACCGCAGTAGTCCAGCTTAGCTGTCCTCGTCGCCGACTCCGCAGTGTCGTCGTGCGTTGTGGCACATTGATACTGTCAGCGCACGCAGTGAACGTTTTAACAGCGTCCTCAACGCTCTGACGGGCACGCCACAGTCCGGTACGCTTTGCTCTGTTCTCAATAATGGCCATCAGATAGCGTACATCGCTAAGCCGCTTTTGCAGGTTCCGAGTCGGCATATCACGTCCATCCAGCACCCTCAGCGGGGGTATCTTCTTGCTGGCGTTGCCGCACTGCCCCAAGACCCACAGCATCGCAACAGAGCCATCTGGAAGCTTGAAGTCGGCCGGAACCCGGCGGAATCGCCCCTTCCAAAAGAAGGAAGGGGTCGGTGGATGCTCAGCTTCATTCTCCGGCGCGGGCGGGGCTGGTGAGTTGTCGTTCAGCTTGTCGATGAGCTCGGTTACACCAGCCGAGTCGAGGCAGCGTTTGAGCGCGGCGTCTAGACCATCGAATGTCACTGTACCAGCGCCAATAGCGCGCTTCTCCAGCTCGCACATGATGTCCTTCACCGTTGCCGATCGCGTAGCTTCAATGTGCTCAATTGTTTGCAGACTTGCGTCGAGTAGTGCCTTCATTTTGCCCAAGATGGCTACATGCGGAGGCACACCGGTAGCTTGTAGACGATTACCAGTGCAAAATACCTTCGGCAATAGGCCGGAAATTAGGCTCGGGTGCTGGAATAATGGGCACTCAAACAGCGGGTGATCTTGGCTCAAATGGGATCGGAGATACAGCGCGTGATAAACGAGCGAAGCCAGACAGAACTCGCCAACGTAGGAAAGGTGTGTAGGAAGTCCAGGAAACACGCACTCAATTGCCGCCTCGACGTCAGCATCGCGCTCGCCAAAGTGGGGCGGTAACGTAGCAAATTCGTGGCTACCCGGAGGGAGGCCTGACACAGTTCTGCCGACATGCATATCCCCAGCTGCCTCGTAGCGAAGGTAAGTCTTTTGCACTCCACCTAGTGACCATCCTGCTCGTAGATGAACAGACGTCGATGACGGACAGGCAGTCCATCCAGAGGCACAATAAGTCGCTGCTCCTTTGCGCATTGAGTGTGTATCCAACTCCTCCTTACTCACACCACGTCTGCAAAGGTCATCGGCAACAGCGTCGCTATCTAGCAGCCGCTGCAAAACACTTGCGAAAGCGCTCATACTGTTTGCCACCAGGAAAGAGGCGGTCGCCACCGTCAAAAGAAGATGTAGCCCAGAACACACCTAGAGCTAGGACGGGGCATAAAGCCGGCCTCAGCGGGTTGGCGTAAATGTGCCTCGGGTCGCGAGGTCTGCTTCCGTCCTGATCGTTCTTCTGATGCGCGAAATAAACGCACAGCGCGTCTCCGCTCCATTCCATGCGTGCATGATGAATTTCAAAAGCATTCGCCGATCTACACATTAAATTTCAGGCAACAACCATGTACGTCCGCGCGAAAATCATGCCCTTCAATGGGTAGTGTAGTAGTCGCTCGCATAAGAACCGGTATAACTCAAAGGATAGAGGATCTTTACCGGTCTTAGCGCGTGCTTCACCACGGGCGGCAGCACTTGCCATCTCTCGCTTCAGACCCTTAAAGTACTGGCGCATCTCCTTCTCCATCGTCGGCGACATCTCACGCCCGTAGTCGCGGTAGGGGTTGAAGAGACCAGCCCTGTGCGTGTTGAGGGCGGAGAAGCTTAGGCCACTGCCGTCATCTTTCTCCAGTGTCAGCAGCCAGGCCCCGAACACGTCCACCTGGATGTACTCGAACTGCAGCGGGGTTGGACGAATCGCGGTCGAGCAGAGGCTTCAGTTTCTTGCTTATCTGCTGCAAGGAGAGCCCGGTAACGCTCCTAGCCTCGCTGCAAACGCAGGGGCCACGAGGTGGGGACGACCCACGCTATAAAGCGGCCGTAGGAGTTCTGGTACACTGCTCGCGACCGCGCGCTTACAGTATTGCTCTTGATCTCGCTAACTTTCCTCGCTAGCTCGTCCCAGTCGATGCTTGCCATGTTTTCGAGTGGCGGGAGGGGGGGGGGTTGTATGGATTTTTGAATACTGACGCGGGCAGGAAATATGTCCAGCAAAAGTGGGTGAAATTGGCACTTTTACTGACTCTATACTAAATCCCTGTTTATGGTTTGATTATTTGTCTTTGCAAATGAAAATAGCGGACACGAAGTCCTGCATTTCTAGGAATACAGAGTGTCATGCCCTACAATTTCTGGAGAATGCATTCCCAGATTTGGGAACCGCTTCCACACAAGCTGTCAGCTTGTCGCGGACGCAGTACACGCCGCT
Source organism: Phytophthora melonis (assembly GCA_024211575.1). Lineage (NCBI taxonomy): Eukaryota > Oomycota > Peronosporomycetes > Peronosporales > Peronosporaceae > Phytophthora > Phytophthora melonis. The sequence goes on along the minus strand of JAMXKT010000038.1, from coordinate 3,181,928 downwards.
GATGGCACCGCATGGTGCGAGCCAAATGCTGCCGACAAGATGCTGAGCTGCGTGGATGTCGTCAGCTTTGGCCCATGCGGCTGCCAGTAAGCTGTGCATCAGCAGTGCAAGATTGTAAGCACGTTTTTTTAGTTCGAGTCCCCCTAATAGGGGGAGTCGAACCTAGCAAAAAACGTGATGATTTTTGGTGCGATTTCCTGTTGATTATTTCCCAAATCCTGTTGATTTGAGAAATCATGATGATGATTTCAAAGTTCAAGTGGTACACCCCGAATTTCCCTTCCTCTTCCCTCCTCCAGATCTCATACAAACACCAGCTGTTTTCGAGACCTTTTTTTTGAACTAGAAAATGCTGTGTATTCGTTTAGCCAAGTTTTCACGCAAATTCTTTCAAAATAAACATGTTCACTAGTACTATAAGCAAGTTTTAGGATTTCAACTCGCGCTGATGGAGCCGTTGTGAGGATCTAGACAGCGCTTCGTTGACGACGTCCGCCACTGAGATGGAGGCGGACTGTAGGAAGAGATGTGTGCATTAATCTCTAGCTTACGCGCGCTTGCGAAACTAAATGTGGCAACTTTGTGGTATTTCGCAGCTAAATGCAAAAGCTTCGCATGGGTACCCCATTTTGCTTTGTTGATTTTTGGTGCACAGAGTTGATGATTATTCGGTCCCTTCTCTGCTGATATTTTTGTCGCCATTTTTGAGGTTCGACTCCCCCTAATATTATGTTAGCCAGCGATTTGAAAATGCTTTGTGTTAAGAAAATGCAACCAAACGAAACCAAATGCTTTAAAATCTTGTTTTGGCATTCTATCTGTTAACCGCGGTACTGTTTTTTTGGTGTGCGAAACACCATCCATGTGATGGCCCAACACAAAAAAACAAAGGGGGAGTACAATCATGGCGACTGCCGTCTCCGCCGACGCTGCGGTGGCCGCGAGCTTCTCGGAGCTCAATGCCGCGCTCAAGCGCGAGAACTACTCGCGTGCCGTGGACATTTGCAACAAGAGTGGGAGCTGCTTTTATGATCAGAGGAGCACCTAGCGCCGTGTCTGACCCCACTCGTGCCTTGTGCTGCAGTCCGCTCCAAGCTGCCGGACGACGTGGACGCCGTTAAGGTCAAGTGCGTGGCGCTCATCCGCCTCGAGAAGGTGCGGACTCTGTCACCCCTCTTCAATACCTCTTCCTTCTGACCGGATCCTCACGCCGCGTGCCCCTTGTCTTTCTCTGTAGTTCGATAAGGCGCTGGAGCTTGCCGTCAAGTACGACTTCCTCAGCACGGAGAAGGCCTACTGCCTGTACCGCCTCAAGCAGGACGACGACGCGCTGAAACTGCTGGACGGTGGCGACCTGGAGACGCAGAGCACGGCTCAGCTGCACCTGGCGGCGCAACTGGTACGCGGACCGACTCCTGCCTCGGAAGGTGGAAGGATCGTGTGGATCTGACGCTGTTTCTCGCTTTCTGCAGCACTTCCGCAAGGGCAACTACGACCAGAGCATCCGCATCTACGAGCTGCTGCTCTCTCGCGGCCCCGAGGTGCGTATTTGCGTGCGGTCATGAGGGAGTTGGCTACCCTGCAAGCGCTAACGAGAATGGATTTCGTGCTGGGTGATTGCAGGGTGACGACCTCCTGGAGTTGCAGACGAATCTGCTGGCGGCGTATGCGAGCGCCGGCAGGAGCCAGGAGCTGAAGGACCGTGAGATCCCCGTAAGTGACTCTGACGAGGAGTGCTCGCGGAGTGGAATCGCTGCTAATGTGTCCTATGCTATCGCAGATCGACGATGGATTCGAAGTGGCGTTTAACAAGTCGTTCGTAGCTATCCAGTCCGGCGATTGGGAGGCGGCGAAGGAGCTTTTGCTGACTGCCGAGCGTAAGAAGAGTTTGCTAAGCGGGATGCCAACATGACATGCTGACCTCTCGTTTGGGATAATAGGCTTGTGCCGTGATACGTTCGTGGCTGAGGGAGCTTCGGAGGCGGAGATTGAAGAGGAGGTGGCCGTCATCAAGACGCAGCTTGCGTTTGTGAAGCAATTGCGTGGCGATCTGGATGGCGCCCTCTCGGACTACCGCAACGTGTTGAAGCTGAAGTACGCTACTATGTTGTTGCATCTCTGTTGTGCGTATTCATTGCTAACTTTGAGCGTTGATGTCGCTGTAGGCTGCGTAACCGTGCTGTGGGAGCTGTGGCTTCGAACAACATCGTGACAATCCGTAAGGACCGCGACGTGCTGGACTCGTTCAAGCGACTGAAGAACATCGATGCCGCGGTGTTGTCGAACAAGCTGAACGCTACGCAGCAGGAGGCCATTCTTACGAACCGCACGCTGCTGCTGTGCCTAATGAACAAGGTACGTCTAGGCTTGTTAGCAGTATCAGCCCCCTCCCCACGTACTAACCTTTGTTGGACCAAACGATTTCTAGACGGAGGAATGCCGCGAGAGCTTGGAAGCTTTGAAGAAGCAGTTCCCCACGTCAAAGTCGATTGCTGACATCGTGGTGCTGCTCGCGATTAAGGATCAGTCTCCGGGAGCTGCTATTGAACAGCTGCAGGTACGAAATTCTAAGCGTCCAAGCTTGGATCTCTTGAGTACTAAGGCTCAGCTCTGTACTTTGATGTGATCCGTGTACATTCAGGATGATATGAGTGTGGGCGGCCGTCTTGGCCTCGCGCACGTGTACTTGACCGAAGGACACGTGCTGAAGGCCGCCGAGTGCATTCGCTCCATTGAGGAGCTTGCGCACTCGCCGGGTACGGTGGCCACCCTTGTTGCTCTCTACGAGCAAGCTGGCGACTCAGCCTCGGCTCAGGCTGTGCTGGAAAACGCGTTGGTTCACCACAGGGCTGGCGACTACACGTCGGAGCAGGCTATGAAAATTCGTGAGGGAGACTGCTGGTACAAGATTCAGAAGAAGCAGTACCGTGAAGCTGCCGACGCGTACTTGGAGCTGCTGGAAGGCGAGACTGCTGGTGCTATGGACCGCGATCTCCGTCTGCGTTCGATGGCCTCGTTGGTTGGTGCTCTGTAAGTCGCCCCGTGGGCTGCACCCTCCTTTAGTGCTGCAGTTCTAACCTTTATTGCTCGTGTATGCAGGTCGTTCTGCGATGCCGACGGCGCTGAGGCTCGTTGCGCAATGCTGCCTGCTGTGGAAGAGAGCGGCGTCGACCCAAGTGAACTGGAGAAGCAGGCTCCTCGCTCGAACCGTCTGGCCGCTAAGTTTGCGGACACTGGCGACAAGAAGAACGAGTGCGTACTGGATGATGGTCTTTGCTTACTTCCTGTTCACACCTCTAACTGTGCTGTCTGACGTGTTCACCAGGCGTAAGCGTGCGGCCAAGAGCCCGGAGAGCATCGCCCGCAAGCGTGCCAAGCGCAGGGAGGCGCATCTGGCCAAGCTGCGTTCTCGTCCGGACTACAACCCGTCCATTGGCCTCGTGAACCCGGACCCGGAGCGCTGGATCCCGCGCAAGCAGCGCTCTCACGGCAAGCGTGGCCGTCGTGGTCGCAACCGCTTCGTCGGTGCGCAGGGAGCTGGCATGGGCACGGAGAAGGACGCGCTCAAGCTGGATGCGGCGGCCCGTGCTGCCCGCAAGGCCGAGTCGGACAAGCCTGCCGCCGTCGTGGTGTCCAGCGACTCTGGCATTCGCAAGTCCAAGAAGAAGAAACGCAGATAGAGGGAGCGCCCCCAGTCGCTAGAAGAAGTCGCTGCCCCCAATCGCAGCGGCTTGGCTAGAAGCTCTATCCTTGCCGATAACAGACGAACCTGTTCCTGTGCGCAACTTGTGTGGTCTGTGCATCGTTTTTCTTCTCTAGTGTTAACGCTGTCAACCCCCTTCCTACTCGCGCTGCTTTTACCTACATCCACGCTGCTTCGCTCGCTAAACAGAGCGCTGCTGCGATGGCCACGGCTTTGCCAGTTCTGACGAGTCTGACGTAGCCGCTGCGCCTAGACAGTAGTGAAGCTGGGCGCCTTCTCACGCAGATAGAAGAGCTTTGCGCGACGCACGCGCTTCTTGCCTTTGTGGATGAACGCCTCCTGCAGCACCTTGACGCTCTGCAGCAGCGGCGAGTGCAGGAAGATCTTCTGCTCGTAACCGTAGCCGCCAATGTGCTGCACCAAACCACAACAATAACAATACCAGTCAGCCTACCGTAGTTCTGTACTCCCACGCGCACACTTCACTCACGTTGCGGATGACGAAGGAGCTGCCCGTGCCGCGGTTTCGCCGCGCCAGCACGACGCCCTTGACGCGCTGCACGCGGCCGCCCGTGCGGCTCAGCAGGTACTGCACCTCCACCGAGTCGCCGGGCTTGAAGTTGTCAATGTCCTTGCCCTCCGAGGCCTTGGCCACGGCCTCCGCCTCCAGCTGCTGCAGCAGCGACGCCGCACGCTTGGTGGGGACCTTGAGCTTAGTGCGCTTGGGCTTCTCAGCCGCGGGCGCGGGCGTGGCCGCCTCTGTGGAGAAGAGAGACACCTGCGCGCTCAGCAGAGGCGCGCGACGGGTCGAGGCGGCGCCCGCGGCGCGCACGAAGCTCTTGGTGACGGCGGCCAGCATGGTCAGCGATGTGCCTTAGGAGCTCCCCGGGTTCTGCGGTCAATAGAGCTCGATGGCCATCCGGTGGAATGTGTGGTGCACACCATGCCCTAAGTATGTACCGGTATTCTGGTACTACATATGGTACATGTTGAAGCAAAAGAGCAACACAGGTCAAAGCTTCAATTTCATTCATTGTCAATACAGGGGCGTTGCGTTGTAGCGCGAAAATGGTACTTGCACTACACGTCTCGCTCCAGGTCGTCGCTGGTGTCGCTGTCGCTGCTGATGAGCGCCCGCTTGAGTTCGTCCACGGCCGGGCCCTTCTCGTCCGGGTAGACGGGCTTCCGCTTGTTCCACGAGTCCATGAGCTCCTCCAAGAACCGGTACACGAACAGCCCCGACATGATGAAAAGCAAGCCCGCAATGTCCTTCGCGTGCAGTGGCTGGTGCTCCGGCATGAACGGGAACGTGAAAGCGACGTTGCCGAGCGGAACCATAATTGTCATGGCCTGGAACACAAAGCACAACAGTTAACGATCAGGAAAGTAGCACCTGAAAAAAAATCCTTCCAGCGTCGCTTACCAGCCAAAGGATATTGGCACTGCCGAACTTGAGGATCAGGATGATCAGCAGGTTGTACGCCACATTAAACAGTAGATACGCCGTCACGTAGATGGTCGCCTTCTCGCAGTCATCTTTGTGTGCACCTTCAGTGATGGTGTTCTGCCCCAGGTAGCACATGAAGCCATCGTACAGATTTTCAGGTAATTCTCTGGGTGTGACTGGGTGATCGCCAACCATTGCCGCGGGAAACGTCAGCGGGATCGCAAACAGGAACTGGAAGACAGCGATCCAGCCGTTCAGGTAGACTGCATCCAGCTCGGCCTCGCCCAACGTCTTCTCCTTGTAAACACTGGACAGACACATTGGGACACAGCTAAAGATCATGACAACAGACCACAGCACGACGAGGTGCGGGCTTGTGCCACTGCTGCTGCTAGAGTCGCCTGACCCGAGCACGATCAGCAGACCCAGCGAAACAACCACTGCGCCCACATACTGGTAGCCCGAGTACTTGGCCTTGAGCAGCAGACTGGAGATCAACATCGAAATGGGGATCGCAGCCTGTCCCAGTAAGATGATAAGGGATCCACCCAGGTACGTGGCTGCAAACACCTGCAAGATGCCGGCAACGGAGTCGAGACCTCCCATGACTGCAAATTTTCCCTTAGGGATGCTGCGCTGGTCCCACGTGATGGCGCTGCCGTACTTGATCATCGGCAGGATGTACGCGAAGCTGATAGGAATCTGCAGGCAGTTTGTACCAAGAGGTCAGTAAGAACTATAGCACGCACTCGAAAGACCCAACGCCAAGGGACGTACGTAGACGAATGTGGTGAGCAGGTTGAGGAACGTCGGGTAGTTGTGCATCGGGATGGTCTGCAGTCTGCCGGGTATGGTGAGAACAAATCATTAGACTCTACATATAGACACGAACTAAGCAGCCACAGCCACAAGAACGCACTTCTGGAAGACTGTTATGTAGCAAGCGAGACAGAAGAATGTGGTCAGTTTACTCCAACTTCTTCCTTGCGCGGAGTGAAGAGAAGCACGCACTCTTGTTGCCGAGGCCCACGAAGACCATGGCCACGAAGCTCACGAGGAGCTTGACGTCGCGCTCCGCCTCCGCCCTCGTCGTCATCTTTCTCTACAGGCGAATCTTCTTCTCCTCTCTTCAAGTCAAGTTGGGGCTGCGTGGTCCACATCCGCGCTCGCTGATTGGCTGATTTCTAAATAAAAGTGAGCTGGTTGTCACTTTCTCATAGCGGAGACCATGCGCGTTGCTCTTGTCGGGGTCGTCTTCTTGGCGTCGCTGGTGGTCACGGGCTGGACGGCCCTGGCCTGGGTCCTGACCCCGTGCTTCCTATTGGCAGCGCTGCCTCTGCCGGCGAGTCTGCAGGCCAAGCGCTTCTACCGCCGCGTCACTCGTTTCATGTACGTGGACAGGAATGCGCACAGAAGAGGAGACCAGCGTCCGTTATCATGCTGACGTGTGCGTGGACGTATTATTGCTGCTCTTTATTTTGCGCAGACAATGGGCATGGATGGGCCAAGTGGTGCTGCTGCTTGGTACGTTTTGAAGCGGAAGATCGTGAGTTGAAGTTGCCGCTGCTGCTAGACGCTCACCATGCGTTCTGTGGTCGGGTACACTACTGTAGAGAAACTGTTCGGCATCCAGGTCCGCGTATACGGCGATGCCGAGACCAAGAAGCACGAGAACGAAATGCCTCAAGATCGAGCGCTGTGGCTGTCGAACCACCGCACGCGCATCGACTGGATGCTGCTGTGGAGCGTGGCCTGGAGGACGCGCACGCTGCATCAATTGCGGATCGTCCTCAAGGCCCCGCTACGCAAAATCCCCATCTTCGGCTGGGCGATGCAGCACTTTATCTTCATTTTTCTGGTGCGATAGCTTGTTGCGGTACCAGAGGTGCGCCTTATACTAACCCTTTCCATGTTTCAGCAACGCCGCTGGGCTGATGACCAGGTGAACTTGCGCAAGTTGCTGCCGTTCCTAACCTCCACAGAACCGGAGGCCTCATACCTCCTGTTCCCGGAAGGAACGGACCTCAGTGAAAGCAACCTGGAGAAGAGCGCCGCCTTTGCTAAGAAGAACGGATTGCCGCCGCGTCAGTACTCCTTGTACCCGCGCACGACTGGCTGGACGTTCATGTTCCCGCTGCTGCGTTCACAGCTCACGGCTGTGTATGATGTCACGATGTTCTACGTGGACTACGCCACGAACGAGCGCCCATCGGAGGCATCGTTCTTGAGCGGTCGAGTGCCGAGGATGATCCACTTCTACATCGAACGAGTGGACATTTCGGCTCTGCGTGACAAGAGCGAGAGCGAGCTCTCAGCGTGGATGGAGCAGCGATTCGAGTGCAAGGAGGCCATGCTGAAGTCGTTCTACGAGTCGAACGGGAAGCTCCCGGATGGAGCGCAGCCTCTTTTCCAGGAGCAGCAGGGACTTGCGTTGACTGCTCTGGTGGCGTTTTGGCTCGTATTGATCGGCGCTGCTACGATATGCGGACTCATCGGCAACTTGATCTCAGTTGTAGCAGCCGTTGTCATAATTGCTGGCTACAGCATCGGCACCGCGTATGGCTCTGGTGTTGACGGATTCCTCATAGACAACTTGAGGTTGTAGAAGCTAGAGAAGGACTGCATTCGTCCACTACAACAAGTAGATATCATACGTTTTTACTTCGAGATGCAACGTAACGTATTCATACATGACGTGTTATTACGTTTTATGAAGATAAGGCAAATACAAATTACACAGCCGCCTCTGTAGCGATCGAGTGGTGCCAATCTACCGACGCACACAGATCGGCGCCGGTGGCGGCTTACCGGCAAAAGTGCTCACCGGAGACGATGGAGCTGAGCGACCACCTGCATTGAGCGTGATCCACGGATGGCCCAGTGCCTGGCCCGCGGTGATCCGCTTGGCTGGGTCCTTCTCCAGCAATCTGCTTAAGAGCTGCTTCACCTGCGGAGACGCCTTCGACCTGTTGGGGAACTCGAGCTCCTGATGTGTGCAGGCACTTGGCGGGTAGAACGGTCCGTAGCCGAAGACCATCTCAAAGAGCAGAATGCCCGCGCTGAACATGTCGATACCAGGACCGTACGATGGCTTGCCATCGAGCAGCTCGGGTGCGATGTAGCCCACCGTGCCGAAGATGCCAGCGAAGGGCAACGCCGTCTGGTGAGCGTCGAAGGCACGCGAGGCGCCGAAGTCGCACAGCTTGACAGTCGTTCCCTCGTCATCCAGCAGAACATTGTGCGGCTTGATGTCGTGGTGCACAATGTTGTTCCCGTGCAGGTACTCGAGGGCGAGCAGCAGTTGATGGAAGAACTCACGACACTTGTTCTCCTCGATCCCGGCGCCAGTGATCATCGTGTTGAGTGAGCCGCTGTCGGCGCGCTCCAGAATGAAGTAGTGCGCGCCGTCGTCCTCATAGACGTCCAGCAGCTTGACGATGTGCGGGTGGTCCAGCCCCTTGTGAATAACCTGCTCGCGGATGACCGACTGCTTCTCCTCGGGGGAGATCAGAATGTACTTGGGCACGATCTTCACCGCGACCTCCTCCATAGACGACTTGTCCTGACCTGAACACACTTTGCCGTACGCACCAGCGGCGAAAGACTCCCGGATGAGGTAGCGGCCGTGCATTGCTTTCTCTCGCGGGGTCAGCAGCGCCGAGCTCTCGGACGCCGTCCGCATGCGGGGGCTCGCCACGCTCTTCCGTGACGAGCCACTCCTCACTAAACCTCCAATTTTCAATGACACCTCTGAGGCGGCGTCGTCACTAAACGACGAAGGAGAAGCACTAGCTACGACGGAGTTGAACGAGCTGCGCTCCGTGCTCGTGTTGCTACCTCCCGGTTCAGTCTTCGAGGCCACGACCAGCTCTTCGTCGTCCTCCAGGTCGCTCGAGTCGATGCGCATGCTCTGACTCTTCTTGACGCAAGCCGCGGCCATTGAGACCGAGCGACGGCGGCGCGTGGCCGCCAGCCTGGCCTCCTCGAAGCTCAGCGCGCGCAGATACCGGTGGTCGCCGGCGTTCCGGTGCTGGAACCAGGACGGGTCCACGCCGCAGCGCACGCGGTTGCAGATGACGACGTCCTCCTCCAGCACGCTGAACTTGCGCAGGAAGAGCAGCTTCTTGCCGTTGTGGCGCTTGGCGCGCTGGTTCTCGGCGTCCACGGCGGCCGCCCCCATCTGCGACGTCGGGTGCTCGGGCTTGCTGTGCGACCGCTGGAAGGTCGAGCCGTGGCCGAGACGCACCATAGCCACGTCGTGCGCTGACAAGTCCATGGGCGACTTGGCGGGCGGCGCGGGCCCAGCAGGCGGACGGAGTCGTGGCTCATACTTGCTCGTCCGCGACCTTGGCGGCTATTCTGAGACTGAAAGTGGCTCCGAGTTTGTCGAGCGCAACGCTTCGACTTGGCTCCAGTATGATCGCATTCGGGAGGGTAGCGGCGCCAGCTTCAACATGGCGCGTTGATACGCGCCATGCGCTCGCAAGGATCGGCACCAACTTGTGGTAAACTTGTGGTGGCGCGCCGTCCGTCTGAGGGGAGTGCAAGCAAGGCGTCAAGGCATCAAAGCGCTCGACTACGACGGCACAGGGCGGCCGACACGCGAAAACAAATGCTGGCGTGATGAGAGTGATGGATGCAGGGTTTCCTAAAAATATATGGCAATATCAATAATTGCCATAATTTACCATACAATAATGTATTTTGTGGACCCTTATCACTCCATACAATTATTTATTTCAGGCTTCAACAGAATAATGTTTATACCAATAGGTTTGTCCCAAGTCGTATATTTTGACCAATCAGATGGTTATATTGTAGAATGCATAATGTATTTCACGAGTGATGTATTTACCATTATTTATTTTTGGGTTTTCTTTTCGAAGCACCGTAATTTATTTCGGTCAGCGGCTTCCATATTACGGCAATAGTATTTTAGGAAACCCTGGATGGATGTGTCAACACCATGTCGCTTCGAACTCGGACCCAGGTGCTGCCGATACATGCCAGGCATGACGGTGGGGGCATTCTACTGGCCTTGCATCTCCGGAAGCTCGTTTCCGGCTGCCGGCCGGCGTCGACCGATCATTAGCCATCTCGGTCTTTCTGAAGTTGCACGAGCGAGGTCACTTCAACTTCGAGCGGACGACTTTGCAAGACGGAGCAGCAGACCATTTATTTTTTACACTTGGCCATCAGTAGAACCGCCTACTGCCTCGACTGCTGCCGCTAGGACGGGGCGACACGTACTCGTCAGCAGGAAGCAACTCGTACAACGCCTCCTCGTGCTCGTCGTCCATCACGAGGCCAGGCACGTCCAAGACTGTGGAGAACTGGAAGCGCGGCAGCACGTAGAAGACGTAGAGTGCGCCCCAGTTGGGCACCAAGTACGTCCCGATGGAGATTGCTAGACGCACAGATTGTTCGATCAGCCCGCCGTTCTCGTCGAAGAACATGCTGTCGCACTCGCGCTTGTTGCCTGCAGCATCAGCGTCACGTTTTATTTAGGACAATCAGCGGACACAATGGCTTCAAGTACCAGCGGCGATTCTTACCACCAACGCTAAAGGAGAGATACGCGTCCACGCCGAGCTGCAGACCTGTACTCACAAGGTTGCACTATTCGTGCAAGCCAGCGATAAAACACGCACAAGATATATTAGCTTCCGAAACCCAAGAAGAGTAGCGGAGGAGCACTTACGATCAGGAGAACCCAGAGCTGATGGTGCGACTGCTCCAGCTCCGTCAGCTCGGCGGAGTCCTGGAATTTCTTACGCTACGGGAGTGAAAGGTCAGCACATGGAGCAACCAGCGCCGTCCAATATTACAAGCGGCGCACGGGTCGTACCTGTTTCCTCGCCGTGGAATTGATCTCCTCGAGGACGATTCGACCAGGGATGGCAAAGCCGGCTGCCATCGGAGACATTGGTTAATTTCAAGTGAAGTTCCATCCATTGACTGGCGGATGATCCATGTACCTGTGAGAATCACGCCTGTAGCTGACATGGCCATCCACGTGATGTGATGGCAGTCGATCTTGTCGTAGGCTCCTACCACCAGCAGCGCATCCACTGTCATGGCGACCGTGGTGAGCGCCACAATCGGCATCAACATGCTGTAGAACTGCCAAGCACCAGCAACCAACAGCAAAGAGGTGAGCATCATCCACACTCCAGCATACGTCCAAATCCCCCCACACGTACCAGCTTGGTGCGGTTCACGAGCTCCCCCGCGGACTTGCCGTAGAGCACGCAGGAGATGGCGATCTGCATGCAGCGGAAGTACTTGGCCAGCACGAGGATCTTGGGGCTGTTGAGCACGAAGCACTCGTAGACCAGCAGCGCCATCTGCAGCCCCGTGAGCGCCAACTGGCTCAGGTTGGTCACGTACCACTGCGAGCTCAGGAAAATGGGCAGGATGCGCTGGAACGCGTACACGGTCGCGACGAGCGTGGCCAGGCAGAAGGTGCCGAAGCTCAGGCTGCGCGCGCACACGAGCAGCGAGTCTTCCTCGGCGAAGACGTCGCGGCAGTCGGGCAGCAGCATCTCAAGAGGCTCCAAGGGGTCCAAGGGCTGTGCTCAGGAGCTCAGCGTTGCTCGAATGTGGCGTGAATCTTTTCTACGCACGTCCCGCATAACGGCCGCCCAAGGGGCGCGAGATCAGTTTCGGCGGCTTTGAAGGTCGCCATGCACTTCAAGGCTCAAGCGACGCCGGTACTTATGCTAGCAATTGCCATTGAGCTCTTCTCCGCGCCGCACGCACCATGTTCTCGCCCAAGGACAGCGACCTGCGCACGCCCGCGCACGTGCACGACATCTCGGAGGAGGGGTCCGACATGACGCGCGAGATCTACAGCGCCATGTTGAAGGGCTCCCAGGACGGCTTGGTGCGCACCAAGTCGCTGCCGGACGTGAGCGACGTGCTCTACAAAGACGTCGGTACGTTAGTCTGCTACGGTACATTGGGATGTTCTCGTGTGATGCTGATGCTTGCTGTACGAACAACAGGGAAGGCGTCGGACATCGCGCAGCCGGGAGGCTTCCGGCGTGACCACGTCATGGCCAAATTACCCGCTGGCGAAACGGTGGTGCCAATCTACGCGCAGAAATCGTTTCTAACGTCCATCGGACCCGACAGCTTGCTGCAATCTACCTACCGAGGCTTCGCTAATGACGCACTGCATCTGGGTGACGAGTACAGCGAGAATGTGCGTGTCAGCTGCTTATGATAGTGTCTTCATTGGTCTGACCGCTTGATTTTGCACTTTGTACGCTGCAGGAAGAGCTGATTCCTCTGTTTAGCAGCCACGATACTTTCCTGACAACCAAGAGCGAGACTTCGACGAGGGGAGCGTCCGTCAAGAAGACGGTCTTCACCATTTTCAAGTCGTTCATCGGCAGCGGTATTTTGTTCCTGCCCAAGGGATTCCAGAACGGAGGCATGCTGTTCTCAATCGCTGGACTTTGTGTGTCTGCTGCGCTGTCAACGTTTTGTATGCTGCGCTTGGTCGAGTGCTCCGCTGTACTGCTTCGCTCTCACAACCACCACAACGTGTCGTACGGTGTCGTGGGGGAGAAAGCGTTCGGCGCTATGGGTCGCCGCGCAGTGAACACGTCGCTGGTGCTTTCGCAAATTGGCTTCTGCTGCTCGTATCTCATCTTTGTGGAGAAAAACATCGGCGAAGTGTTACTGCACGCGTTCAACCTGCGGAGCTCCATCACGACGTCATCGTGGACACTCATTTTGCTTCAAATCCCGCTATACACGCCACTAGCGTGGGTGCGTCGGCTGGAATACTTTGCGCTCACGAGTTTATTTGCCGACGTGCTGATCGTGTTCGGTCTCGTCTACATTCTCACCTACACCGTGGAAACCCTCGAGAGTGCAGCTCCAGGGGAAGCGTCGTGGGAGTATTTCAACTCCCAAAACTGGGCGATGTTCCTCGGCGTTGCAGTCTACTGCTTTGAAGGGATCGGCCTGGTGTTGCCCACTTATGATTCAATGGACGACCAGATCAAGCACAAGTTCCCGACTATTCTGTCGTGGTGCGTCGCCTGTATTCTCGGAATCTGCACGCTGTTTGCGGGTACTGTGTACGCAGCCTTTGGGCAGAACACACAATCGGTCGTGACGCTGAACTTGCCCAGTTCAAGCGAGAGCACCGGCACAATGGCTGTGCAGCTGACGTACTCGCTGGCGTTGGTGCTTTCGTACCCGTTGATGTTGTACCCGGTGATAAACATCCTCGAGAGCAACCTGTTTCCCTATCGGCGAGTCAAGGGCTTCTGGCGATGGAAAAAGAACGCTTTCCGCTTTGCACTCGTCTGTCTGACAGCGGTCATCGGGTATTTCGGCAAGGAGGAGGTACGCAGCGTTTCCTCTCTTGTTTTTTTTTCTTGACAACGAAACTTATTCGTTTTGTTGCTGTTATGCAGCTGGATAACTTCGTCTCCATCATTGGCGGATTCTGCTCCGTGCCACTTGCGTTCATATATCCCTGCATTTTCCATTCAAGGTAAAGTCATGCTCGCTTGGTGCCATATATAAACAAGACCGCGTCACTGACACACGGGGAATGTTGTTTCTGATTAGACTTGTCGACGGCGGCCACGTTCTGAACGGCATCGTGATCGTCATTGGGCTCTGCACAATGGTCTTCGCGACGTACCAAGCGGTCTCGACGTGGACGTCGTAATTCTCGCCAACAATACCATGCATACTTAAGTATTTTTTCTCGCCGACGGAAGTCGTTGGTGATTTTACAGGATAATAGGGTTTCTTAGCTTTCAAGTACATCGTTATTCTCCGTGGAAAAATAAATACTTGATCGTATTCCAAGTGACGGCAGTTGAACTACTAATACACAAAAGCAATGATACTTACTTCACTAATTGAAGTGTTTTTTTTTGGCACTTCAAGCAAAATGTACCACAAAAGCGGCACACATTATGCTAGAAGGACGCAATTCTGAAGTCGACTGGTGGCTGCCACCGTGGCATGCGTCATGCATGTCAGCGCATCCGGCCCCGTCAATGCAGGGGGCGGTCCCTTGCCATGACCTTGACGCGACCTCGCCAGTCTCCAATCGACCGCGTCGCCGCGAGAGCTCCCTCCACTGCACGAGCCTTAACCCGCAGCCATGGCCGCCGAATTCGCCGAGCCGACTTTGATCCACTCGCGTATCGTCCCGGGCACTGCCACCGCCACGCGGGGCCCCGTGCACGAGTCCACGCTGCGCTCGGGTTTCGACCCGAGCTTCACGCTGTATACGAATCTGCTGAGCCGCCTGGAGGTCGACCCCGATGGGTCGCACAAGCTCTTCGGCACTCGCCGAGTGGACTCCGAGACGGGCGAAGTCGGGGGCTACGAGTGGGTCACGCTCAGCGAGTTCCTCGTGGCGGTCGAGAGCTGCTCGGCCGGCATGAGTCGTGAGCTCGGACTGCAGCGCGGGGCGCTCGTGGGCGTCTTCAGCAAGAACCGCTACGAGTGGTCGGTGGTGGAGCACAGCACCAGCCGCATGGCCTACGTGCTAGTGCCGCTCTACGACACCCTCGGCCCCAACGCGGTGCCCTACATCATCAACCACACGGAGATGAGGGTGGTCTTCTGCGCCAAGGAGCAGGTCAAGACGCTCATGGCCTGCGTCAGGACTGCCCCAGTGTGGAGACGGTTGTGCAGTTCGAGGACAAGATCGACGGCGAAGACGTGAGTCTGGCCAGAGCCAACAACGTGTCGCTCATGACGCTGGGGCAGCTCATGGAGATCGGGCGCGCCAACCCCGTGGAGGCTGACCCACCGCTGCCCGACGACTTGTGCACTATCTGCTACACATCGGGCACCATGGGCGACCCAAAGGGCGTCATGCTCACGCACTCCAACATGATCGCCAGTATCTTGTGCTCCATTGAGATCACGCCGTTGTATGAGACGGACGTGCACTTGTCCTTCCTGCCGCTGGCGCACTGCTTCGAGCGCAACGTGCAGGCGCATATCATTGCCAAGGGCGGATGCATCGGCTACTACCAGGGCGACGTGACCAAGCTGCTGGACGACATGCAGGAGCTCAAGCCGACTGTTTTCCCGTCCGTGCCGCGGCTTCTCAACCGCATCCACGACAAGATCACGCAGGGCGTTGCAGCCGCTGGCGGCTTGAAGAAGCTGCTGTTCGACCAGGCGTACGCTGCCAAGAAGGAGTACCTCGCACAGGGCTACTTCACGCACGCGTTCTGGGATCGGTTGGTATTCGACAAGCTCAAGATGGTGCTAGGCGGACGAGTGCGGTACATCCTCAGCGGCTCGGCTCCTCTGTCGAAGGAGGTGAAGGAGTTCATGGCCATCGCATTCTGCTGCCCCGTGCTGGAAGGTTACGGCCTCACGGAGACTGCCGCGGTGGTGTCGTGTGCGATGGCCGACATGCCCATGACCAGACACGTGGGCATCCCGGTTTCCGGCGCACAGGTTTGCCTCGAAGATGTCCCAGAGAAGCACTACTTGACTCGCGACACACCGTGTCCGCGAGGTGAGATCTTGACGAGATCCGGTCACGTTTTCAAGGGCTACTACAAGCAGCCGGAGCTGACTCGAGAAGTGCTGGACGACGACGGATGGTTCCACACAGGTGACATCGGCCAATGGAACCCGGACGGCACGCTGACGATCATCGATCGCAAGAAAAACATCTACAAGCTCTCGCAGGGCGAGTACGTGTCGCCCGAGCGGGTCGAGGGCGTGTACAGCCAGAGTCCGTTTGTTGCTCAAGCGTTCGTCCACGGCGACTCGTTCAAGAACTACGTAGTGGGGATCGTCGTGCCTGACCCTGAGTATGTCGCTGCATGGGCGGAGAAGCAAGGCCTGACGGGAGACGAAGCCTCCCTAGAGAAGCTCTGTGCCCCAGGGAACAAGACTCTACTGAGCGTCGTTCAGGAAGACCTTCGTCAACTGGCGCTGGCTGCGAAGCTCCTTCCGTTTGAGCGCGCGCACAAGCTGCGACTCCACGCGGAGCAGTTCACGCCCGAGAACGGACTGGCGACCCCGACTTTCAAGCCCAAGCGCTACGAGCTCATCAAATACTTCGGCAACGTCTTGGACGAAATGTACGAGGAGCAGAGTAAGCTCTGAAGAATGGAGCGCTAGCTCCAGCATACGCCGGTGAAGTAAGTGCTCGATAAATACAAGATCGCAGTTAAACTCAGCTAGAATCATCTTCATCATCGGACATGTCCTGACCAGTTAGCCCCGCCAGCAGTGACTCCACGTCTCCAGTGAGCAGCAAAGGCTCCATCACCAAGCGGCCACGCAGGTTCGAGTGGAACTTGCGTAGCTCGCTGCGCACTCGCCGCAACTCCATCTGAAGCTGCCGGTTGGCATTCAGTTCACGCGCACTCTCCACTGTGAGCTGCTTGGCTTGCACCGCAAAAGGCTGAATGCGCTGCTTCACTGCTTCGGTGGCCCGCTTTCTCCGAGTTCGAGAGCGTTCGAACTCACTTTTCCGCTTGGCCAGCTCGACTAGCTCTCTGGACGCCTGTGCAGAGCCGGCATGCGCCTCGATACACGCTTCCTTAAGCTGTTCGATCTCCATCTCCATAGCAAGGCACTCGTCTTCTTCAAGAGCTTGTAGTTCGGCTTTACGATCAACGCAGTCCCGCCACACTCGAGCCTGGAACACGACACTCCCAGTAGAGAGACGCATCAATTCAGTGACTTTTTCCTTTGCACGCGTCTGCGCCTCACGAGCTCGTAGCTCGCGCGCCTCTCGGAAGATCTGCCGGTTCTTCAACGTCTGGAACCAGCGCTGTAGTACAATGGCATGCTGCGTCTCACGCTCGAAGGCGTCCAGAGCG
The DNA here is from genome assembly GCA_024211575.1 of Phytophthora melonis. Classification (NCBI taxonomy): domain Eukaryota; phylum Oomycota; class Peronosporomycetes; order Peronosporales; family Peronosporaceae; genus Phytophthora; species Phytophthora melonis. The sequence goes on along the minus strand of JAMXKT010000038.1, from coordinate 3,164,938 downwards.
TAGTGTGCGGTTAGCTTCTGCGCTATGAGAGCAGCTCGATCGCCTTCTTCCTGCACTCGACGTAGCTGTTGTCGCTCCTCCATCAGCGCGCGCCACATCTTCTTGCCCAGTTTGCCTCGCCAGACTCGCTGCACCATTGCCGCTGCGCGGGTGAGCTCGTCTCGGAACCATTTCGCGTAGATTCGACCGAAATGACCTCGCACAAGCGCCTGAATCCGCGTAGCCGAGCGGTGCAGCATCCTGATGTACGTCGGTGTTTGCCATCCGCGGGATGTTAACGAAGCGCGGTAGAGCGTCACAAGGGAGTGCACCGCTCCGCGATGGAGAAACAAGCGACGACCCTGCTGCCGAGACGCGATTGCCTCCATCGTTGCAGCGTGCTGTCGTCGGCGGTCATTTCGTAGCCGTCGCGCGGTTGCCAGCGCCTTGGCCAGCCACATTCGCCATGTCGCTTGGATTTTAGTTGCGCTGCGTCGCCGCAGACACAACAACGCCTCGAACCTTGCGAGCCGCACTAGAATTCTGCATAAACATTAATGATAGAGACGACAATTAGCATTTCAAACCTTGTTTGACGAAATCAAAAGCAGGTACGAACATGATGCTGCGGAAGAAGTGCTGAAGTGTCCTCGCCCCCGTGTCCTCCAAGTACCAGCGTTGTCGCTTCCGCGCAAGTATCAATCGAGCTTCTCGCCGACCACAAAAGCCTCGGTATCTGCGTTGCAGAATAACAGCAATGACCATGCCCGCATCGCGTTTGTGCTTCCAAGTGATCGCCAACTCGCGCGTGAAGATGGAGTTCTTCATCAAGATGAGAATACGCGGCGGCCATGCGTACGCGCGATCAATCACAATTCCACGAGCGTCTTGCCGTCCACGAAAGCCTCGGAATACCTTCTGCAGCGCTGTTGCTCCTCGGAAAAGCATCTTGCGTATGGATACCCGAGCCAGGTGCGCTCTGTAGGCTTTCTGGATTTGCTTCGCCCGAGCAATCTTCAGTTGCAGCAGCTCGTAGGCAGCCACAGCTCGACGCTTTGCATCTTGCCGCCCCAAAAAACCTCTTACTATCCGCTGGATGTGCGTGACTGCCAAGAAGAAGGCTTGGGCCGACTTTATCATCCTCTGCATCGTACTCTCGCATTCACGACGCACTTTTGCAGTGCTTTTTCTCGATAGATGCCCTCGAAACACTCGCTGGATGTCCGTGGCGGAATGCTCTCGGTGCTGAATAAGCAGCTCTCGTTCGTGGCGTGCCTTAACAGCTCTCCGGCGTCCCAACCAGCCCCGAGCTATACGTTGGATATTGGTGGCAGCCTTGTCGCGTAATAAACGGAGTTGCTCGGCCTTCTCAAAGACAGCGCGTTGTCGAGCGACAACAAACTTTCGCACGGAAACACGGAGCCGGCGACTTACCACACAGAGCGCTTCGACCCGCCGCCAGTTCATTTTGCACTGCTCAGCCCGAAGACGTCGCAATTCGGCAAGCATTCGACGATGTTTGCGCTGCGCTGACTTGTGCCGATACCAACGCTGTACGCGCGCTGCCTCGATCTTCAGTCGCTTGAAGTATGCAAGAGCACGCTCCAGTGTGGACTTGGCACTCACTCGGGCGTCCAGTTTGCAGCGCAACCACCGGGTAATTTTCCGCGCTGCTGCTCGTCTCTTGTGCTCTCGACGCAAGAAGGCAACGACGTTGGGATGCCGCGGCGTTAAACCATCACGTGTAGCCTCGCTAATGTGTCCACGCACCGCTGCTAGAGCCTTTAGTACGGGTAATGAGATCTCCGGGCAGTGGCGCACATCAAGGCGGACCAAACTAATGGCAGGGCGCAATAATGCGGCAATGCCAGTGTCCGTGATCTGCCAGTCATTCGCAAGCACCAGCGTTTCCAAGTGTGGACAGCACGGTGCACTGCCTATTGCTACCAGTGTTTCGTCGCGAATTTGCTCACAGCTCTCCAACTCGAGTACGCGCAGTTTGGAGCAGCCTCGAAGTACTGCGAGGAAGCTTGTCGGCGAAAAATACCGGGAACGGCTGAGGCGAAGTGCACGCAAATTTGTACAGCAAGTGCCTACAGCCTCACAAAGCGCGTCAGTGGCGAGTGACGTCACGTCAAGATCAGTCAGTGACTGCACTGATGACGAAAGTTTTCGGGCGTGAAGCAGTGCTGCAGCCAAAGCGTCCGCGTCACACTCAGTAGTTCCAATGTGTAGCGTCTTCAGTGAACCGCTGGTTAACGAGGCGATGGTGACATCGCTGAGATGAGGAATCGAGAAGAAAGCAGCACAAGCCCCCGGGATAGCCGCTTCGTCTTGACCACTGCGGACGAGGATGCCGCTCCACCGCAAACTACGCAACTTACAGCACCCGCGCATCAACGCTCGGACGCCTGAAGAGTTTAGTCTTCGCACGCCGTCAAGTATCACGGATTGCAGCTGAGGGCACCGCGTCCCAAGTGCCGAGATTCCTCGGCTCGTGACCTGGAAACAGCCCGTGATATCAAGAGCTGTTAGCTCTAGACAGCCACGTCCACCCGTACTTCCAGCACCGACTTCACCAGCCAGGTCTCCATAGTCCCCAAGTGTTGGTGATTGTCCAGCATTGTTGACCTCTTCATCAAGCTGGTCCTCAGCACTCAATGCTGATAGCCTCGCTGTCTCCCCCACAAGGCGGCGAATGCCAGCATCCGTGATACTGGAACAGAACGCAAGCTGCAGTGAGGCTAGCTGGGGGCATGCCAGGCCCAAAGCGGAAAGAACCTGATCATCCACTAGCGAGCACCGGGACAGATCCAACTTCGTCAGACGCATAAGTGCACGCACTCGTGCCAGTCTCTCCAATGCAGCTACTCGAAGCACTGAACAACCTGAAAAATCCAAAGACTCGAGACGCGATGCACAGGGGCCACGCAGCCCAAGGAGTGTGAGGCCATCAACCAACGGTAATCCAGCGACATTCAATACCCGTATTCGTGCCGAAGCTGAAGACGCTGGCAACGCTGCTCCTCCCGGTACAACTTGTGCGGAGGAGGAACCGACCAGTAACGCAAGAAGTGCCGTGTCGGTCAGCTTGGTGCAAAAGCTCACGTCTAGAGAAGTGAGAGACGCTGAGTAACTTTCACCAAAGGCGGCGACACCGTAGTCGGTCACTCGACGACATCGAGCGAGTGAGATCTGCTCGAGGACGGAGCAATGGCGCGCCAGAGTACGAAGAAACCGATCGTCGACCCACTCGCACGACGACACGTCCAATTCCTTTAGCGAGCGCGGCAGACTGGAGCCCTCGAGTATTTCGCCACCTCCACGAGAAAGTAGCTGGCATTGGGACAACCGAAGGACGCGAAGACTCCCACCACCACCTCCTTCTGCTGTTGCCTCGAGCATAATACGCAGACCTTTGACGGAAATGTGAGCGCTGCCATCCACGGTGAAAGTATGAAAGGTAGACTTGGCCACATTATTCCCACTTTGACTTACGTCCTGCAACGCCGGCGTCTGCAGTTGCTGCAGCGACGCATCCGTAACACGCCATCCACTGAGGTTGACGTGCGAGTGATACACTCGCTGACGAGGGTCGAAGAAGACCACTTCTCTGGGCAGATGCATCTGTAACTTGGCCAAGTTCCTCGCATGGGCCTTGGCACTGCTGGTTCTGTTCCCGTTGGTCGTGACATTCGTCCGGGCGGCTTCTTCCTGGTTGGCAGAGGCTCGAGGGGCGACAGGAGTGAGCGGGAGTGGCAGCGGCAGCGGTCGCTTTAGCCCGCCATGCACCGTCATTCACCATTCGGCATTCGGCTCGCTAAGTGACAAAAAACGACCGCTGGAAGGACGCGCTGAATCGTCGGGTGGCCATTTCAAAATCTTCTTCGACAGGGTCGGCAAGGACGACGATGAAGGCTCTGGTGCTGACCGCACTTCTCGTGAACATTATCGCGTCGGTGTCCGCGTTGACGTCGGATGCTGCAGCGCAGATCATTGTTGCGCCCGACAAAGGCGACGAGCTCGAAGACCGCGCCTACGCCGAGGAACAGCAAGACCTGGAGGTGGAAATCGACACTCGTGACCCGAACGCCACCATCAACACGGACATCTACAGGTGCTTCTCGGATATTTCCCGTTGGAATTACAGATACTTTGCCTAACTATCTTTCAATCGCTGTGGTGCCTAGTTTTGTCGAGCCAACTGAGTACGTGATCGGTCTGCTGCTGGATCCTTGCCGCAACCATGCTGTCGACTGCTGTGTCGATCGCTTTGGAGAACCAGCGTATGTGGATTCGTCTGCTACTATTGCAGAGCAAGTTTCTCTCGTGGACGAGTCTGGTGCGACGTTGGATGTATCAGTGAGCCGAATAGGCGACCGCCCCTCGATCTTCGACCAGAATTGTTATCTCGACGATGACTTGGTTCCGTATCGTCTTCAAAAGACGTTGAGCCCTAGTGGACTGATGATTACGAAGAATTATACCAACTCGGGGTGCATTGGACGACTGCGGGCGCTGGTGCCGATGGACCAAGTGGTGCGGCCAGCCTGCTGGGACTACAATGACTCTATCAACGCCCTCGCGTCTTGCTACTATGTCGACGGCCGCAAACGAGATACGTGCGTGGCAGTCGGATTCATGCAGAACAGCTACATTGTTCAATGTGGTGGAGCCTATGAGCTGTCAAACCACTGCGGCACGTTCCTTGAGCTGCACGAACCAGGGAACGAGGTCATTTTGAGTCAAACCCGACTGTTTGGTCAGTATCCGAATGGATTTCGCACTACTACGCTGCCGCTCTTCTTTAAAGGAGACCGCACCAGGACTATTTGCAGGGGCAACTACGAGATCTGGTGGGTCCAGCGAACGCGATACAACTTCATCGTTCAAAAGAAGAAAAAGTTCCGCATCACCTCACCACAGTGCGACTTCGACTTCGCCACGAACAAATACAAAAACTATCATAGGATCACGTAATAACAAACCAAAAAATAATAAAAAAAAAACTTTGTTACCTTGTCGAGCATATCTGAGATTCTACGCCAGCCAGCCATCGCACGGAACTGCAGTTTGCGAGGTTGCCGAATGTTTGGATGGTGAACATGGCCTCCACGAATTGGAAGGGGGCATTGAGCGTCGAAGTGTTACGGTACACAACTCGCATGCACGCGCGTCTTGCTTGTTCCGGAATCCGCACGCAGAGCACTGGAGCAGACTTTGAAACTCGACAGACGCCGGGTTCTGAGCAGCACAAATTTCGCAAGTAGCTGTAGCTCTTGTCTGCTGGTGGAAGCATACAGGACATCTCCAGCCGCTCTCTTCTCCACTTCGTTTGGATGGAACTCGTTTGAGCAGGGGATCTGGTGGTTTTGCACTGAGTTCGGTTTCGATGGCTGGCAGGTTTAGCTTGAACATCTGAAAACAGCCACAACAGCTAGTTAGCGATACGTCAAACCCATTTGACGCTGTTCACATACCTCTGGGTGGTTTCCTCTCGAGCTTTGAATTACAGCTGCTTGCTCGCTTTGATTACCTGGTGGTGGAGCAGCCCGCACGGCTGTATCCATGACAGGAGTCGACTGTATAATTGGAGGTGGAGGTTGCACTTGCAACGGCATGGGTTTCAGCTGGACTGGCGCAGGATGCACTTGAGAAGGTATCGGTTTAGGTTGGAGGCCAAAGGCAACAACTTGGCCGAAATCGACATAGTCAAACTTTTCTCCAGATACGGCGGCAAACCGCGTTATCACCGTCGACGCCACGTCGGCTGGCAAAAAGATATCGAGCTTCCTCATCACTGAGTGAAACGCGTCAATCGAAATGAACCCCGTACTCTTGATATCGTAGGGCTCGAAGCTCTGGTGCAACCTCACGGAATCAATCTGCCGCATATGTAGAAGTTCGGAAAAGAACTGCGTGACAAAGCTATCAACTCGCTTGGCTTCTTCAAACGATAACGGGGCGCGCGTGGATTCCTTTTGGGCATACCCAGGATCGGACCGATATGCACGGGCAGCAGCAACTGGACTCGGTATCTGGGATGACTGTAGTTTTTCTGAGTGTTCAGGCACGCGATCGAAGCTAAGAATCTCGGCGCTTATGGCCCGCGCCTTGCGTGGTCGGTGCTGGCGATCCGGTCCCATTTGTTGCACAAGAATACTGTAGTTAATCTGTGCCGACTTCGGGTCGCCAAGAGCAGCCTTTACTGCCTCCAGCTCGGCGTCGGTGAGCTTGCATCCCATCAAACGCAGAATTGTCTGAAATTCCAGCAACGTGAGCTTTCCGGTCTTCGCAACATCACATTTTTCCAGCAGCCTTCGACCACTAATGTTATGCTGTGCTGCCGCTAAAAAGCACCGGTAGATCTTTTTTGCGAGAGCGGGCTCAAGTGTTGGGGGAGGTGCGGCAGGTGCAGGAGCAATTGGTTTCACTTCAACGGGAGGTGAAACAACAGGTGTAGCTGGTGCAGCTTTCTCCTTTGGTGGGCCTATGGCAACATTCACTTGTTCTTCAATTGCCGCCAGGAATGGCCTGACCTCGTAGAGGGTTCTACCGTAGTGCTCTATCTTAAAGCACGCCAGGAGCTTGGCCGCATCTTTGTTTCGCAACCGCAAGGCGAGAGTCATCAGGAGCTTGTAGACCTTCTTTTCGCTGATAGCCTCCTGCTTCTTCGCACCCAAGTCTTTATTGAGCAAGCTCAACAGCGATTTCACTGCCTCGAGTTCAGCCGACGTTTTGTGGGCGTGCTTGATAGCTTGGAGTAACACTGACCCGATAGCCTTTGAGACCTTGATTGTGGATCGCTCTTCTTCATCACTGCTGCAGGAAAGTTCATCATCGCTCTCGCTGCTGCTGGAGTCCCTATCAGCATTAGCTGATACAGCCTTTTCCTGGGCTTTTGCAACGTCACCCAAAAACACTTCGTAGTTGATCATTGCACCATCATCACTCGTCACAGCATACGCCTGCACAAGCAGCTCGATATCCATATCCTTCATACTGTAAACCACTCGTTGGATCACTAGTCTATCCAAGAACTTGTCGATAACCTTTTCAAAAACTCGAACTTTTACCCTTGCTTCGGTTTGCTTTACACGATACTTGCTGAAATATTTAGCAAACGGGAAGGGTGGGCGAAGCAGCGTGTTGAGTCCCCCGATTTGATTCAAAACTGCGATGTGAGGGCGCTCAACCGTGTCGGGCTTTGCTGGGCTGGTTGTAGCCAAGCTAGCAGCGGAGTCTTTGGCCGATGAGCCTGGTGTTGGAGACACAGGAGGTTGGGAGGCGAGCATTGGCGATGCAGGCGGTCCTTCAGCAACTACCGATTTCGTTGGGGACGGCATTGACGGGGTACTTGATTGTTTTTCGACGAGTAATTTTGGTTTCTCGTCCGCATGCTTGGCAAAGGCAACAAACTCCGTGTATGAAATTGCACCATCACCGTTGGTATCCAGGAATTGGAGCAGGAGTTGTTCATCTTCGGAGCTCAGGAAGTGTCTAAATCCGGCTCGTTGAAGCAGTTGCAGAAACTCGCCATGGGAAATGAATCCACTCGAGTCTGCGTCAAGCTCTGAAAACAAACTGAAGAGCCGAACTCCAGCATCTTTTCCCGTCGACAAGAAGGACTGAAGTTCTCCTAGCAGTCGGTCAATATGACTGTCGAGAGCCCCGGAGTTACCTGCAAAGAACGCACTCGGGCCTTTCGACAGAAATTGGCGGAATAGCGAAACATTGAACCCTGAGTTTTGGTGCAATCGAAAGCAGTTCATCATGACTTCCAGCTCTTCGCGCAAATACGGGTGGTGTACACCCGCGGCCCACAGCACATCCTTGAAATCATCGATAGACATGAACACGCATTTTGTTGAGTCCTTCTCCACTCCAAATGCTCGATCGATGTCAAACTCGTGGCCGCTTGCTTCCAGCTTTTGCTTCGCTTGATTGTATTGCTGATGCAAGGTCTTCAGCAAGCTGAGTAGTTCTGATGGTGGCGAATCCAAGACATGTTGCCCTTCGTCCCCTTGCTGGCACTTCTGTGCGATCGCTTCACAGAACAGCAAGTATTGAACATCCCCGCTTGCTTCATCATCACCTGCAAACTCCTTCACCAAAATATCCATGTCTGCTTTCGGCACGGCGACACTCATCTCCTTCAATGTCTCAACAAAGCGGTTCGCTGGTACCAAGCCGGTGGTGTCCTTGTCAATAATTCCAAACATTCGCTTTATGGAACCACAGTACGCTCCAACATTTTCTCGTGTAAGCCGCTCATTGATGATGATGTCCTCAATAATACGTTGCAGAACGGGATCTGGTAGAACAGCGATGTTCAGTCTTCTGCTAGACGACGACGATGACTCGGCGAGATTGAAACGGAGGAATTCGTCAAAATCAATGGCACCAGATGAATTGGGGTCAAACCGCCGCATCAGCCCCTTTATTTCTTGATCCGTCAGGTACTTGTCGACACCAAGTTCACGAATTGCCACCTCAAATTCAGACAAGACGATCTCGCCTGTGTTATCCTTATCGAAAAGTCGAAAAGGTACCATGTAGTCAAACTTGCCATCAGGAGTTTTGGCACACCGTTTGAGCTCGTCGCGCAGCAAATTTACCCCCTCAAGAAACTGGGGACTGTCGTAGTGCGTGACAAACTCACTCTTCATGTTTCTGCGATCTTGGTTATCTCGGACCACGGCAAGGAACCTGTCAATTAGCACCGCACCATCGCCGCCGCAATTCGCTCCAGTATACTGTACCACGTATGCCAAGTCCTTTAAGTCTATCTGGCGCGTGGACTTTTCCACTGCAAGAGCGTTCAGTTGCTGAGAGAAGTTTACGAGAGATAACTTGCCGTTAGCCTCGACATTTAGACGGTTGTATATCTCGTCGATATCGGACTTAACGGGCCCGGACCCCACCAACTTCTTCAGCTCGTACAGCATTGTTGAACTACAAAGAAACAAGGATGGTTAGATGAATGCATCAGCCAATCCTTTTGCGACTATACCTACTACGACGTACATTTTCTTCGGGACGTGATTGACAAAAGCATGAAATGCTGCTTGGTTTACCTCGTTTGTTGCTGGTGCCATCAACACTTGTAGCAGACGAATCTGGTCTGCATTTAACCGCTTTCGTCGCTGCCGGAGGATACGGTTTATAGTTTCGGAATCCAGCCGACCGTGCTTTGGCTTCAACAAGCGCCACGCAGATGCCGAGTCAATGTTGCCGTCCTTAGCAAGCCTTTTATTTTGCTTCTCGAGTGCCCATGTTCGGAATTCATCGGCGGCCTCAGCGATACGTCCCGCAGCTCTAGCTGACGCGTCGCAAATTCCGGTGATGTAGCTCAAGAAGTCGGAGTAGTCAACGACGCCATCCTTGTTGACGTCGAATCGCTGAATCACCTTGCTAAGCTCACTATTGGTGAAGCTCAACTGGTTGGTCGCAAATATACGCTGAAAATCGGATCTGCTCAGTTTGCCGTCACCGAGCGTATTGTATGATTGAAATATGAGCCGGTAATTGGGAACGTGATACCCGAAACGCGTGGTCATCGTTCGTTGTAGCGAGTTGACTACCTCATCGCTTCACAGCATCGGACATTTTGTTAGCACACGCAATTCTTGATGAAAGAATACCATCCAGCACTTACATTTCGAAGTCCGTGAGTTCTAAAAACTGTGCAAATGTACCGACGTGAATGACCTTTGCACCAAATGGGTTGATACGTTCCCAAACAAGTTGAAAATCCTGCCAGCAACCAACATGTTTATATGTGAGAAGGTTAGCATCAGCAGGTCAAAATTCAGTCTCGCACCTTCTTGTCCATTTTGATGCCAAATGTCTCGAGCCCGGCAAGTACTGCTTGCTTGGTGATGGATCGCACCTTCTTCGGATCGAATTCCTCAAAGAGCCGATTAAAATTTAACGAACAGTCTTGATCGATTGGGCAGTTCCGTCGTAGGGTTTTCCGAACTTGTGCTTCCAAGTCATCGATATGACGATGTAGGTTCGCTCGTGATCGTGGGGATGCGATAGTGAGGTCGATGTGCGGAGGCTCAACAAGGTCATGAGTGGATAGCGCACGTCGACGTCGTAACCACAGAAAAACGCCGCGCCTAGTATTTTTCTCGTTCAAGTTCCCTGGCACCAATTTGAATCCACGGTGTCGAGGTAGCCATAACCGTGCAGTGTTCTTGTCGCTCAAATCCCCACTTGTGAGTGACAGGTCGATGAGCTCATTGGTCATTTGCGTACTCGAAGGCACCAGGCTCGTCCAAATGTACTTGTGCTTCCCGAACGCGCCATTGCGGTTGATATTCTGTTGTATGCACGTAAACCCTTTAGATACCAGCTCGGTATCTCGCGAGCTCGCAGCGTAGGTAATGTTGGAGATTGGAGACTTCCCGTCCTCCTTAGCCGCTGTGCGAAACCAGATATGCATCGGGCTGGCGTTGCTCTCGTCTTGTAGTTTCGGGAAGAGTTGGGTGTAATTATCTCTCCGCAGGGTAGCTTCTTCCACACTGTTCGTTGATATCTTAATATCCACGACGCTGTTTTCACGAGGAGGATGCATTAATTCCTCTGCTCCTCGCTCGTCCTTGAGTAGCAGCTCTAGGTCGTGAACTTTCACCATGCCATCTTTGTCCGAGTCCATAAGGTCCATGACGAATGCGAGCTCCTACACGCAGAGCAAGAACGCAATGAAACATTTAGCTACATTCTATCAATAATCACCACAATGTATCTATACCCACCCCAGTTGTTAGCGCAACGTCCAAGTCGCGCATGATCGCCGCATGAAACAGCTCTGGAGCCATCGCTGTGCCGTCAGGAGGAGCCAGTCGCTTGAAGGTATCTGCGATCTCATTGTCCGTCAAGTCCAAACTTTTCAAATGCTTCCGATACTTATAAAGCAGCAGGCGACTATCGTAAATGAGCGCAAAGAGAAGAGAACGGTTTAGGATCAACCGCTAAAGACCACCATAATATCGGGTATAAAGGTACGCACAGTTGATCCTGGTCCAACAGACAGAACTCTACAAAGTCCCTGTGCAGCAGCAGCTTCTGGTAGTCGCACTCGAGGCGGTGGAAGAGCGCGTCCACCTGCTCGCTCGGGATGGCGCTTTCAAAGGCCGGGTCGCTCGCCACGAGCTTGCGGAACTCGTGTGCTTCCAGTACGAGCTGTTGCGGCTCGCCATGCGCGGTCTTCTTGACCTTCGATGCATGCTGCTGCGAGCCAAACTTCTTCATGAGGTCCTTGAGGTAGTAGTAGATGCTGTTCTCGGCGCGCATGGACGCTGCCTTCTCACGGAAGACCTGGCGCGCGTGGTGGCCCAGCAGGTCGTCCGAGTGCTTGCACAACATGTAGGCGCCCTCGCGCACCCCATCCAGCGTCAGATTCGTCAAGAACTCGCCTTGCTCCGCCATCCTGGCTGTTGTTCGCAGCGATCGCGAGTGCGCAACAAGCGTCGAGTGCGGAAACCTTCAAGAGTGATGGTCTGCAACTTCAACGAAACCGCCGCATTCTGATTGGATGAAACGTACTCGAATTTCGACCACTCCGATGCGAGACCACTGTTCTTCTTCCACCAGAACGCAACGCCACCATCATGGAGCTGGATCGCGCGGACGAGGAGGTGTTGCTGGAGAAGGTGCCGCAGCAGCTCCCTGCCGGCTGCCGCGACGAGCGCAAGGACTATTTCTTTGCGGTGGCGTTTGCTGCTAACCTAGCGGCCGTGAGCTTCATTGCGGTACGGTCTCGCCCCGAAAATCTGTGTTGAAATCCCTAATCAGATGCGCGCATATTCACCGCAATTGTTCTTGGCTTTATTGCATACATGAACATAATCGGCAGCTCTTCTTCGGCCTTCCGAACGTGTCCAGTATCTACTTCACTGTCCACAATGAGGACGACTCGTCGCACGGCGTCAAGATCTTCCTCATCTTCCTGGCGACGTCGTGCATCGGCGGCGGCGTGTCGGCGCTGTGGCTGCAGGTCCTGCAGAATCATGCAGAGCGTGTCATCAGCTGGACGCTCAAGTTCAGCATTGTGGCGTTCATTGTGGCGTCGCTCGCAGCCTTCTACGACTCGGGGATGGCGGGGAAGGCCATCGGATTCCTCAACTTGTTCTTCGCGCTGATGATCGTCACGTACTACGCCTCTGTGCGTCGATCCATCGCCTTCGCCGCATCCAACTTGACTGCGGCGTCAAGGATTCTGCGTGTATTTCCTGGAGTGATATCCTCGGCGTACATGGCGTTATTGGCGCAGGGTGTTTGGGTCCTGGTATGGGGTGTGGCGGTCGTAGGAGTACTCGCCAAGGCGGTGGGCCACCTTCATGACTCGAGCACTTTTGGCAACACGTGCTTTTTCTTCATGCTACTGAGGTGCGTAAGGAATCTGATACTGTGACAGCGCGTAAAGCAACGAGACACTGATGCATTTGGTGTTGTGTTGCAGCTTCTACTGGTTCATGCAAGTTGCGAAGAATGTTGTGCACTGCATTACTGCTGGAGCGGTGGGCGAGTGGTGGTTTGGTGCGCACGATGTGAACACAATCCAGCGAGCACAAACACGCGCGCTGACGACGTCTCTCGGCTCGATCTGCATTGGATCGCTCGTGGTTGCTGCGCTGAATGCGCTGCACACTTTGTTGCTCTCGGCTCCACGACGGAAGGCCAGGGGCAGCGCCAATGCTTTCTTGGAGTTCCTTGTGAAGCTCGTCATGCGCAACATGCAGTACTTCAACAAGTACGCCTTTTGTCAGGTGGCGCTGTACGGCAAGGACTTTCGGCTAGCTGGTTCAGACACCATGCAGCTCTTCCGCGACCGTGGCTGGTCGGCGTTGCTGAACGACTCTCTCATCTCGAGCGTACTTGCGGTGGGATGCCTGGTTGTCGGTACGCTTGCTTGCTGCTTTGCTCGACATGGTGACAGCCTAACTCAAATGTGATCATATGAACGCTTCTATCCCTGGCAGGCACGCTTTCTGGGGTCATCGGATCAGCGTGGCTGTACCTGACGCTACGGTGCACGCCGGAGGAGCTGGCGGAACACCCCGGAGAGTGTCGTACGTGGCTGCCGAATTTTGTCTCGCGAGCGGCGACTATGAGCTCATGAGCGGCTGTTTGTGGTTTTGTCTGTCGCGTCGCAGAAACTTTCAACGTCGTGGTCATGACCTTCATGGCGTGCGCTTCCATCGGCTACGCCATGTGCACGATCATGTCGTCGATCTTGGACTCCATCGTCGCTACGATCTTTGTCTGCTTCGCCGAGGTACGTTGCATGCATACCGTGTCAACCTGTTGGCCGCCAACTTGGCGGTGCTGGCGCGCACTGTGGCACTTCCGGGCTGGCGGTCAGTCAGCCAGACGCTGAATCCGACGAGGATACACCTGGTCGGAAACGGGCCACCCCAGCCGCGCGCCGCCATTTCTCAACCCTCCTGAATGACTAACCGCGCGCATGCCCGCGTTGCTTTGAGCAGGACCCAGCGGCATTGCAGCGCTCACACCCGGACGAGCACGCGCGCCTCGTTGAGGCCTGGAGTCGCCTGCAGCCGGACTTGCTGAGCTTCCCCACGCACATGGTGTAGGTTCGAAGGGAAGGAAGACATCCTTGTTAAAACAAAGACGGGGTGCTACTGTACGAAGCATTCCGATGTCGTGATTGGTTGGGTGAATCTGATAATATCATTTGATTGGCCGAGAGTTGGAATTTTAGATACGCGTCGCGACTTGCGCGACGAGCTCATCTTCTAATTTCCTTCCTGACAAGCAGACGCACGTCGGGGTCATTCCCGGATCGACCGCCAAAGCCTCAAGTCAAGTCGCTCGCAACGCAGTCGAGTCGAGTTGAGATGGTGCAGCACCTTCAGAGACGCGTGGTCGACGTCGTCACGCAGTCGCTGGTGGAGATCAAGTGGATCGCAAGCCGTCGCCGGTCGAGTCGCTGCCGCCCACGCCGTTGGCCGTGCAGGTGTTGCGCTTTCGACCCGAGGAGAAGGAGGCGGCCACGTCGCTCAAGAGGACGCGCTTCGTGTACGAGATCGAGACGTGCCACCAGGAGACCGGAGACATCTACCGCACGGAGCGCCGGTTCCGCGAGTTCAAGCGGCTGCGCGAGGCATTGCTGCTCGAATGTCGCGAGTGCCCCGCGTGCCACCCGTTCGTCGAGCAGCTCAAGCAGTCGCGTCTACCTGCGCGGCAGATGGTCGTGCTGGACGTGAACAAGTATGGAGCCTCGCGCATGCTGGAGCTCACGCATTTCCTGCGCGATCTAGTGCGTCTGGTAGCGCAGCACGCTCACCACTGTCCTCGCCACGGCCTGGACATCGACAAGTCCGTGGGACTATTCCTCGGTCTCGACTCAGTCAGTGAAGCTCTCGAAAGCGTTGCCGAATCCACGCTAGCGATGCAAATGGGGCCGCTCAAGACGCGACAGGATCGGATTGACTTCCGCGCAGCTTCCATGCCCGACATGCGCTTCTCGTCCTCGTCCGTGCGTCTGTCCGACAACTCGCTCCGTCTCATTCGGACGCGAGGGTACTCGGAGGTTGGGAGTATCCGCGCTCTTCAGGCAACCCCACGAGGATAGTCATTTAGTGTGTGTACAGGTGTGTTCGAACGTAGACATTGCCGTGCACTCAAGAGGTATTTATGAATACGAATGTTATTGGTTTCTTTATTATTTTCCTAGTGATGTCGAGTTCCCAGTGAAGCCAAGTAGTGCGTCGATGCAAACTTGTCCAGCGCTGGTGTATCAACTCGGCTGATTTTTCTCGACAAACTTTACTGCCGTCATCTTAACCTGGCCAATATGTGCTTGGGCTGCTTCCACACCTCGTTGTTAGACCGAGAGATTGAGCAGTGTGCGTGCGAACTTGCCAATATTCATCATGGCTTCGGCAAGCAAGGGGGCAGAGCTGTTGCCTTCAATAATGAACTTCCCGTGGCTGTGCGTCGTGGTGACCGAAAGACTGAGCACAACTTGCACACAACAACCGACGATCGATAGGATGCAGTTGGTAAATGGAATAAGCAATTGGATTCTTTACTGTAACTGGTGAATGTTCTCGCCAACTCACTACCATCAATGGCATGCTGGTATGTGGGGCTTACCTGCTCACCATAGAGGTGACCCTGGTGCTTTTTTCGACTTTGCAAAGTGGAGTCGATTGGTTGCGATGCGTAAGTCACGAAAAATAAAACAGAATTACATGGTGAGATTTTCCACGACGAGGTGATGGTGGGTGAAATGATGGCTTTTGCTGGGGATAACTTTGTACCAGCCGCAGCCATGATGCCACACAACCTGCTGCGTACTGCGATGAACATCGTTGAGGAAGAAGTTGAGGTCGTCTATCATGTTCATCAACTTGCAGACTCGCTTGAAAATTCCATTTCGCACAACATACGCCGCTGATGAGAACCGTCTCTATTGTCGACCTATTAGACAATGTTAATGCTACCGAGCATTTCGTCAAGGCAACGCCGCTGTGTGAAGATCAAGCTCCGATAACATCCCTGGTTGTAAACTCGTCATCTTGTCTCTGGAAAAACGTACTAGTGGAGATAAGTTCAACGTGTCGTCCATCGACGGAAAGCTCATGGTAACGGGGCTACGAACGACATACTAACTTAAAGTTGGAATTCTTAACTGGGCCTCGGAGAACGTGGCAGCCGTCTTTGGAACCAAATGCGCCAACAACGTGACTAATTGCTCTGGAGTCCGGCCCAGCACTGAGTCTTTGCAGCAGAAAAGCAAGGTACTCCTAGCGAGCGACAGCACCAACTCGCTGGACGATGACTATGACATTGGAGAGGCTTTTTACACGAAGTTTACCAATGCTGCTTCCTCGTAACTTTGTTCATGTTGACGACGCAACGAGGGATTATCTTCACGGGATCTCGAACGATTCGTTCTCGAGCCAAGCCGACAAATTTCTCAAGAACTCCATGATGAATCGTTTGATTTCAGAGGAGATTCTACAAATGAGCTACACGGCTGGACTCCATTTCGCGTTTAAGAATGGCGTCCTCCAAGATTTTCAAATATTTCGATCAGAGCCATGATACTCAGCGTTTGGAGTGAAAGTGGATCCATATGGCACTGGCACTACCGTGACCTGAATGGAAAGGTTTAAGATCTTCGTTGGCTCGATCGGCGTGGGAAGGCATCAAGCTGCCCAGCTTTTCTCTGGGTAACCAAGCATGACATACGGAAGCTCGATCTGCAGTCGAAACAGTTCAAACAATCGGAACGGCATCCCCTTGCACGTAGTTGCCACTTCTTGGGCCGGTTTATAGTGAATTCGCAGCATGAATGTTCAACGACGAGTTGTTTGGAGTCCCCTCGTCTAGTGATGCATTCCACGCAGGGCCATCGTCAGGTGCCGTGACATATTCCGCGTGAATATTTTCTGTCAGCATCCATAGTTGTGTTTCTCCAGGAACTAGCTGAACATTGACTGAGGTCGGGCCGTTGCACACCAAGAATCCTATCACAGCTCCGATAAGCGTTGGGGCCATCCCCACCAAGAGGTTCAACTCCTTCCTGCTAGTGAACCACTTCGCACTTTATTGACGCCTGACATGAAGTTGCTGAATCTCGAGTTGTACGTGACGAGTAGATTCTTGCGCTTGCCATCGCTGATGTCTTCAAATCGACGGAAAAGGGATGAACCCCATCGCCATTGAAAAACGCGAGAGTCAATCCAACCACTCCAGCCATAAACAGAGCCACAGCGAGAATCTTGAGAATGCAGAAGTTGATCCGGAGCTGGTTGGTGCTGCAATGGTGGGTTTCATCAGGCATGCTCGAAGCGGTCTTGGTCTTCTCCATACATCCCGACGTGTCTTCCCTCTCCCGGTACAATCGTGGTGGCCCTCCTTCAGATGGCCCCGTCACGATGTAGGCACATTGCTGCCTCCCCTCCGCTGTCATAGCTTCCTCGTTGCACAGTTCAATGGACTGTTGGGCTGTGAAAAGTGAGGCCCAGGACGCTCGCAGCCACTTGTACACCGTGCGAGTACACTGGTTCATCGTTGCAGTGGCTACACTTGCACTCGTGCGTGGTAATTGCTGGCTGTACCGCAGCACGCGACGAAGTACAGTCGTGCACCTCTAATTCGGCAGGGCGGACCATATGTAAACCCAGAAGAGATATGTTCTTGGAAGGTTCCATGACTTGGAAACCGTTCAAATCTGAATAGGTTATCCTAAACTATAAGGTTATACCGGTGCCGAATTAGAGGTGCACGACTGTATTTAATATTTTGCCGCCCATTTACGGGACCTGCTTGAAGTGATCATGTTCGACAGGGATACAAGATATGTGTACCACACTTCTTAGGGTGCGCCACACGAGAAAAATCAGTCGAGGGGCAAAAAACGGGTTGGGGCCGCTCAGATGGCAGCTCTTTCCCCTTGCTCAAAACGAAAGAAGAAGCGAGCGGGGCGAGTCATCCACCGCTTCAGCTAGCTCCCTCCAAGCCAGGCCTCTTAGACGCGCCACTCAGGACAGCCAAGACAAGTACAAGCGACAACCATGGGAGGAATTCTACAGAAGATGCTGCAGGCCTTCTACACGAAGAAGCTCGAGGTCGTGCTCGTGGGTCTCGAGAACAGGTGCGCCTTCTGCTTCTTCTTCTTCTGTGGTAACGCTCCTGGATTTATCTCTTCTCACACACGCTCCGTCGTGGACTTATAGTGGCAAGACGACGCTGCTGAACGTCATGGCCATGGGCCACCCCGTGGAGACGTGCCCCACCATCGGTCTCAACGTGAAGCTAGTGAAGAAGGGAGGCGTACAGATGAAGTGTTGGGATATCGGCGGGCAGGCACAGTACCGGAGCGAGTGGGGGCGCTACACGCGCGGCTGTGACGTCATTATATATGTGGTGGACGCCAACGCGGTACGCTTCAGCAGTCACAGGGCGATCTAGGGGTCGATTCCGGTGTTTTAACCTTCTGTGGCTGTGGTAATTATAACAGTTCGACCAAATCTCCCTGGCGCGGAAGGAGCTGCACCGCCTACTAGAGGACCGGTACGTTGCTGTCGGGATGATGACGAAACTGTATCGGATACTGATCCTGTGCTGCGCTGTTTTGCTGTGCAGTGAGCTGGCGACGACGCCGCTGCTGGTGCTGGCCAACAAGATCGATCTGGAGCCTCATATCTCCGAGCCCGAGCTCATCCGCGAGCTGAACCTGGACTACATTGTGGACAACCCGTGGCTGGTGATCCCCATCTCGGCGCTGCGCCTCGTCAACATCGACCAGGTCATTCAGTGGCTCATGAAGCAGTCGGGCAAGGGCTAAGCTAGGGAAGCGTCTCGTGTGAGTGGCGATAGGCTCGGATTCCACATCGAGATTCAGCTTACCAGCGCCCCTCACAAGCGAAAGGTTTATGAAGAAGACGCAGCAGCAGAAGTGAATACGCAGACAGCCCAAAGGGGGTTTCAGCCGACTGGGAAGCGAGACGAAGACGCGCAGGACAAACCAAGTCAGACGAGTTTTAATCGCCCCGTTCGTCGGCTCCACCTCGGAGGAAGGAAGGAATCTGTAGAGCGCAGTGCAGTGCAGGTGGCTCTTTTCTCATGGACTGTGTAATGTGCATTTTTGCTTGAGACGAGTTGGCGTTGTTCTCCAGTTTCGTGCGTCTTGGCTTGAACTTCCTGCCAGCTGTGGATCGTTTTCTCCGCTGAGAGCGAACTGCGAGTCGCAGGGCTCAAAACACTTGTTGCAGTTGCCCTTTTCAGCTGTTCGCAGCAGATGGAGACGGACGAATGCCAAGCTGAACGAGCGTCCACTTATGTCCTCCGATCTTCTTCCATTTTTTTCTTTCCTGGCGGTATTATACCGTATCAATCGTAACCAAAGCGACGCAGAGCAGATTTAGTCGACGATGGAGAAGTTCTTCCTGCAACACAACGTGCTCCAGGACCGCGACTCGGACGAGTTGGGCGGCCGAGTCAACTCGGACTCGGAGGCCAGGTGCGTCATGTCATGACACGTCGCGGCGCTCAAGCTGCGGTTTTTGCGACTGACGGCTGTTGGATCTTGTGCTACAGCGACGATGAGGAAGAGATCACGGAGCGAGTGCACTCGGTGGCGGACCCGACAGGACCGTGGAGACAGAAGGCTGTGAACGGCGAAACGTGGGGAAGCCCACGCGCGGCTTCCGCGGCGGAAAGGGGCGGGACTTCGCCTCGGCGAACACAGGACCCAAGGGGGTCATCAACGACTACAAGGCACACAAGCGCCATCAGAAGGACGAGGTGCGCTCGCTACTAACAGGTATTATATAATGAGCAGGGCTTAAAAGGTGCTAACTGCTGATGTTGGCAGCGCTTGAGGAAGGAAGCGGAGCGCCAGGCAGTGCTCAACCGCATCGCCAAAGGCGCCACCGTCTCTTCCACCGCTGCGACGCAGGATCCAACTGCGCATTTCGAGTGCGAGTGTGATGGAGGCTCGGACTGCGACTGCGACGACAACGACTTGGTAGACGACGCCTTCTTGGCGCAGTACGCGGAGCTGCGCGTGAAGCAGATGCAAGAAGCGGCGAGGAAGCGCAAGGTCTTTGGACAGCTAGAGTTCATCACGCCGGAGGAGTTCGTGGCTCTCACCTCGAAGAAAGAGAGCGCTGAGGCTGGGAACGATATGGTCGTGCACCTTTATCACTCGGAGAACTACGCCTGCGGTCTGCTCAACGCGCAGCTGGAGCTTCTGGCAAGGAAGCTTGTCCATGTCAAGGTACGGACTCAAATTGAAGCAAGTATGATGGCTTCATGGCTAAATGTTTGTTGTGTTGTCATGACAAGTTCGCAGCAATGGTGGCCAAGGAAGCAGACGCGTCGATCGAGATGGCAGACCTCCCGGTGATGCTGATCGTCCGCGGCCAGCAGCAACACGAGGCCGTCGTGGACGTCGCACGCCGTTTGGACGGAGAGTTCACGCTCGAACGTGTGGAAACGTTCGTCAGAGAGCAGCTTGGGCTGTAGACGCCAAGCCTCAGCGATCCACATGAAGAAACACTGAAGCAAAAGACGGGCTGGTGAGGGTATGAGTACAACCAGTGCGGGTTAGATTTCTATCATTTGAAGGGCCTGTCTTCCTACTATTTGGCGTCATGCGAGAACAGGCATTTGTCGCCGAAGCGGCAGTTCTTGGTCTTCGCAAAGTTATCGCACACGCGTCTGCGCGTCTTGTCGAGCGCGCGTCCGGAGCGCATGGCCTTGGTCTCCGTGTGTTCGAAGTTGCAGCGGTCGCCCCACTTGCACTCGCCTCGCATGAAGTCGTAGCAGACTTTCACTGTGTGTCGCGCCTTCTTCTGCTGCGCGCGTTGCTTGTGCCACTTGCCGGCGCGATGCTCGTCGAGCTGCGCGGGACTCGTGAACGACTTGTTGCACAAGACGCAGCTCAGCGTCTTGTCTCCGGTCTGCACGCGCTCCAAGTGCTCCTTGGAGGCTTTGTGCGCCTTGAAGTCCTCCAGATCCTTGCCGATGAACTTGCAGGGCTTGCAGGCGAACGGAACCTTCTTGGGAACGTCAGCGCGTCGCCCAGCATCTCCAGCGCCTTGTTGGCGGCTCGCTCGTTCTCCTCCTGCTGCGTCTTCTTGCGCTTCTTCTTGGCTGGCGGCAGGTTGGACGAGGCCGCGCAGCCGGCAGCATGCTCTCGGGCAGCGCCTCAATGCGCTCGGACGCATAGGCGGAGAGGTTCACGACTGCAGCCTCCTTGGTCTTGTCATTGTCATCGTCGGAGTCGGAATCCGAGTCTTCGGAGTCGCTGGAGTCGCTGCCGGAGCCCTGAAGCTCCGCCTCCAGCCGCTTGATACGCTCCGCAATGTCCTCCTCTTCCTGGTCCTTCTTCTTCTTCTGCTGCAGAGCGCTCTCGGCGGACTGCTTGAGGCGCTTGGCGATGGGCTCCATTATTGCTCTTTTACGACTGGCCAGGAACTCGAATGACCCAGGGATAGGGATCGGCTATAGTGAAACCCAGTCAACGGCGGATTCGGGCTCAAGAACTTTTATTGTTGAAGTTTTTACAGCCCGATCGATGACTCACGGGCAAACGAACCTCACTTACTCACAGTCCAGCAGCCCCCGTTACATTTGTGCTCACTCCTTCTCTCGCTTAGAACACGACGTCTGCGTCGGCAGACGGCTCGTACTGGGCGAGGATGTCGCGGTCCGACGCCACAACGTCCGCAAACGGGTCATCGTCCAAGGCGGCGGTCGCAGGCTTGTCCGTCTTGGCACCCTCGGCTGTGGAAAGCAACGCCACAGTGCGCACAGGTTAGGTTGGTTGTGCCAGAGCTAATGCAACTCAATGTAGTGTCGTACCAGCTTCCCTCGCCAACAGCGCCTTCTCGTGCTCCTGCTTGTTCGCCTGGACCTTTTTGATACTGCACGTTTATCAAAGAAGGCGAGCATCATCATCAGTAAGAAATCAAAACGCTGCTAGGCCATTCCAGGGTGCGTTATAGCTCATTCACGTACCGCACGAAGTCCTCACGCTCGAGTTCATCCAGCTCTCTCGTGATGTACGAAATTGTCTTCTCAATGCGAGGAATCGTCACCTACATCATATTTTACCCAAAGACGAAGAGCGGATATCAGCCGTGAGTTGCGATTTCAAAGCGAGACCTTCAAATCTAACAGTCCACGGCGACGCACATTGTCCAAAGCGTTCACGCGGCGGTTGGTAACCTTCAAGGCTTCATCCAGCGTCACGAACGAGGTCTGCCGCCGCAACACACGCGATCAGTCTTCAATTACCAGCTTCTCCCCTTCTGTAGCAATAGCACACCAACCTGCAGCGACGCGAGCTTGATGAGCGCGCGCAGCAGCACGCGGAACTTCTCGCGGCAGTTCTGGATCTTGCCACCTCCGCCAGCCAAACCAATGTTCTCGCTCTTCTCGCGACTGACTTCGACCTCCGTGAACACCGGCAGCTTCACGCCGGCGACGTTATCGATGCGGTTCTGCGTGCGGATCTCGGCCGTGCTCACTGACTCGATGACCTTGTTGCGGAAGTCGCCGGCCGCGTACTGCGCCTGCGTAAGCGAGAAGAAGGCCTCCGACGCCTCCGTGGACATGGACATCTTGGTCTGTGCGTAGCAGCAACAGCAATTAACGCAACGTCAATACCGTATCTGTACAGTAACAACTCCGTCAGATAGTCAAAGAGAGACCTTCTGGATCTCGCGCAGCATGGCCTGGAAGCGCATCTTCAGCGCGTCCGCCTTCTTCTTCAGCAGCTCAAATCCTACATGTAACCAGTAAAGTGCAATATAATGAGGGTTTATTGTGACGAAAGGAAGCTGAAGGCGAGGAGCTCAAGATACCCTTCTTCGCGCCGACACGCTTGCCCTTGAAGGTCGTCAGCGCCCTACAGCCAGCCAACGTCAGCACCCCGATACATACTATAGGTACACCACCAGCAGCAGAGGCAGGCAGCCGTGGCTTACATGCGCGTGGGTGCCACTTGAACCGACGACATGTTGCTCGCTTCCTTCCCCTCTCCTCGGCCCAAAAACAGAAGACTGATAAAGATCTGCGCGTTTCCACAAACCCTAATGTGTTCATGAACCCTAGATGACACACCATATTTCCATAAAGTTGAAGTTGCCACACTCTTTGTTAGGGTTTCTCACAACCAGAGCGACGACGATGCCCGCCGACTGGTTCGCGACGTCGGGCGCGCGCGAGCTCCGGGACAACAGCGCGCTCGGCTACCGCGAGTACGTGCGCCGCAGCGAGCAGTACGCGTCCCCACAGTTCGAGGAGGATCTGCGCCAGATCGAGCTGGATCTGCCGCGCACGGGCGAGTCCATCCGCCTCTTCCTGCTGCAGCCGAAGGAGCGAGAGGCGCTGGGCGAGGACGTAGAGCTGCCAACACAAGTGACGGAGCGATTCCTCCCTCTCTTGAGGAATATTCTCGCGGCCTACAGCGTGGTACACAGCAGTTAAAGTACCGTAGTGAGAAGAAGGAGAGAAGACTGATTCATTATTGCTCGCGTGTCTCTAAATGTTTGCAGAGAAACCCTCGTGTGGGTTACGTGCAGGGCCACGCAGACGTGCTCTGTTTCTTGCTGGGGAACGTCAATGAGAAGAGGAACGAGGAGGAAACTTTCTGGGTCTATGCCAGTGTCATCGAGAGGTTTGGAGCGTGGTGTCTTGTATAGGAGTTCAAGTTGAAGCCACTGACGTGTTGATGTTGTGTGCAGAGTGTTTCCTGACGACTTTTTCGCTCGGACTCCGAAGCTGCACGGGTTTCAAGTGGTGAGTGGGTCGCGGTTGGGTTCTTTTCGGTGTTAGTGGTGGTTCTTTTCGGTTGACAGCTTGTGCGGTGGGCTTATTGTTGATAGGACTGCAAGTTGTACCATGAGCTGGTGGTGGGGAAACTCGTGCCCCATTACCCTATACTGGCTAAGGTAACTAGTTTACGAAAGGTGCATATTGTAGGTTGGTAGTTAACACTAACTTCGTAGTTGACGACGATTTCAGGTGGACTTGCCGCTTGTGACGACACTGCTGTCTTGCAAGTGGTTCGTCTCCCTCTGGGTCGGCGAGCTCCCTCTTCCGTTGCTGTACAAGGTGTGGGACACGATGCTCCGAGAAGATGACGGCATCATACTTCATTTACTGGTTGCACTGCATTTTTTCCGACTTGCGATGGACGAGATTCAACTCCACATGGTACGCTGCTCTGCTTAGTGGGAGTTTCTGTCATGTAGGCTCATCGTGTCGTCTCTATCGTAGGAAATGGAGCAGTGGGACTCCAGCTATATCTACAAGATCATTCTGATCCAGTGCCAAACCGCCACTGAGATTGCTCCACAGGAGCTGCTTCAGCAGGCTCGGACCCTTTATGGTCTTAAAGATGAGTCCGTGGAAGACATGAGAGCAGCGCTCCGCCGGCTTCCTCAACTGCGCAAAGCAGAATTCGCCGTTTTAGCTAAGCAGACGCATTTCAGCCACTTGGAGATGGAGAGGCTGCAGGACGAATTTACATTTCTGCGCTTTCAACGGAAGATGTGTGGCCGATCCAAGCTACGAGGGTTACGCCAAGAGGAGTTGGAAGGAATGCTGTCGAGGGAGTTTAGCACGGTACGTTTTTGGGGATACGCCCTGTGCCATTGTGTTAACCCGATATCTCTGTAACTAATCTCTACGTATTTGTTTGCAGTGGCCAGTAGACATCTTCGGACGGATCTATCACCTCCTAAAGCCCGATGGTTACGGGAACATTTCATTTTACAACTTGATCAAGGTTGGTATTTTTTATTGGTTATTGCATTTAGCATGGACAGCGGTGTGGTGTAATGACGTGATGGTTTTCTATAGTTTCTATCGGCTGCAAGTCGCGGAGCCCCGGAAGAAAAGGCTCGGCTGCTTTTTCAGATTCCAAATCACCATGATCACGAGTACCTAAATCAGCAAGGCATCGAACAACTTGCAGGTTGGTACGTTCTCGTCAACTTTGAGACCTCAATGGTTGGCTAACAATGGTATGAACGTCTTGTCATTCAGATTTGCTCTGCTGTCTATTAACAAATCGGATGGTAGCCGATGCTGAAGGCCATCGAGTACACGATTCACGGCGGCGTGAACTCGCTGATTCAACTTCCGATGCAGCGAAAAGCCCATTGCTTCGAAGACACTTCCACACGAAGTTGCTGACGCTGGCCGCATCAGATTGCCAGCTTCAGTACACTGATTGGCTCGAGTTTGCTCTCACGGACAGCGAAATGGCTCAGTTGATGCAATGGGACACAACCAGGCGTCGCTCCGGCGGTATGCTGCGTATGAAGACACGCTCCGCCAGCTTTTGGAGCATGACTCCGATCCAACCAGCTCTGAGCAGAGCGTCATCCGATTCACTGTTGCAGCGGCAACCTTCTGTGAAGAGGATGTCGAAAACCAGTGAAAGAGAAGTCGAGGAGCGCCCAGAGCAGACACGACCGCAAGGGCGGAACGAGGATGCCAACAACTTCGGAGTCTCCTCTGCGCCATTTCTGAAGAACCCTGGCTCAAGTGCAGATGGACGGCGGCAAGTCACACTGCTCTCGAAGAAGATGAACAAGAAGTTCAAGGCGTGCTGGCCGCCCGCCGAGTCAGAGGCTTTGGTCCGAAACCCATTCGAGGGGCCTTCTTCAAACACTGGCATCCCGTACGTGCTTTGGTGTCAGTGCACGGTAAGCTAAGAGGAGAAATCTATCGCAGGTTTTGCAATCTGTCCGGGCGCTAGAATCAATGCAATGCCAGTATCGTCACTTCCCATTCATTCATTCATTCATTTCAAGTGGCGTCGACTGGCTTTGCGTGCTAACAATAGCGGCTCGCCACGCTGTTTATAGAGTGTGTAAAGCTCTCCAAAGTACTTCTCGGTAGCGATGGTAGCTGGGGGTGGTCTCGTGCTCACGCCGGCGCAGCGCACGCTCGTGGAGAAGAGTCGCGCCGTCAAGCAGCAGCGTGCCGCGGCGCTGGAGGCCCAGCAAGAGTTGGAGGCGAGGAACCGCGCCTACGTGCAGGAGATCAAAACGCACTGCCAAGCACCGCAGCAAGCAACCTCGCGTCGTCTCATCCTGCGTCATGTTGGTGAAGAACTCGCGCGTGTAGCTCATCGAGAGCGTCTGGTGCCATCGAAGGCGCGTCCTGCGCCGCAGCACGCGAGCAACAACCGCAAGATAACGGGGACACCTGCAGCCAGCAACCGCGGCGATCTAGACCGGTCATCGCATCAGAAGCCGCAGAGTGCGGAGGATGACGGCTACGATGAAGAGCGCTTCGGCCCTGTGCGGCGGCCTCCGCGCAAGCAGCCCCCGAACCTCTGGGTTCCGGTAAGTGGCCTATCTTTCTGTCGTCTGCGTCATCAAATAGTGGACTAATCAATCACTAATAACCTCATGTGACGTGATTACCGCGACTGGCAAAATACAGATCTTCGAGCAGGAGGTGGCGGAGGTGCAGCAGGCCAAGGAAGAAGCAGAGCGCAAGCGCCTCGCTGCTGCGGCCGAGTACCGCGAGCAATTGGCGCGACAGGAAGCCGACAAGCAGCGCCGACGCCTCGACGAGAAGGCGACCGCAGATATGTACGCACGCGCCCAGGCGGCGCAGCAGGCGGCGTGGCGCGAGCAGGAGAAGGCCAAGCAGAAGCAGCGCCAGGACCAAGTCGAGTTGGAGGCCCAGCGCTTGCAGCACGACCTCCGAGCGCAAGCGGAGGCCGTGCGTGTAGCTCAGGAGACCAAGGAGCGCAACGAGCGTCGCGCGCTCGAGAGGTTTCGCCTGCTGGAGGAGGAAGATAAGCGTCGGAAGGCGGAGCGCAAGGCTGCAGACATGGAGGAAGTCGTTCGGGTGAAACAAGCAAACGCGAAGCAGTTGGAACTCAAGCGCCAGGCTGTGCTGCGCGAGCAGCAAGAGGACCTGGAGCTGCAAAAGGCCTACGAGAAGAAGCTGGAGATGCAGGAAGCTGCGCGACGCGCGGAGCTCGACGCCATCCTCACTAAGCAGAACCAGAAGGTCAAGCTGGCGTTACTCAATGTGAAGAGCGCCGAGGAGAAGGCTCGTGAGGACGAACAGCGTGCACTTGCGGTGCAGGCTGCTGTACGTGCCAGGGAAGCTGAGCTGCTGGAGCAGAAAGAGCGCAAGAAGCGAGAGGCTGCGCGGGTACAGATGCAAGCCTTGACGGTGCAAAGGGAAGAAAAGAGGTCTCGGAGACTGTCGCTGGAGCAAGAGGAGGCTGTCTACGCCAGCAAGTTCAAGGCGGACTTCCAAACTTGGCAACAGGAGCAGGTCGCGGTGAAGGAGAGGGTGAATCACCGCAACCGCGAGTACCAGCAGCTAGTGAAGCGGCAGATGGCCGAAGACGCTCGGCGCAGGGCTGACGAAGACAAGTACGGCATGACGCTATTGGAGGCGGAGCTCAACACAAAGTTGTTGCAGAAGGCCGGAATCGACTCACCTCCGAAGGACATCCATCGTAGGTAGGCGTAAAAAAGGTAATCTATTGAGCTACACAACGAATAGTGCATCTGAGCCAAAAGCGTCGACATGTATTTATCGGATAAAAATTATCGGTAACGTTTATCCCTTACTCACTTTCGAGAGTGGTTAATGAGATGATGTAGTTGACGTAGGCGGCCACGTTGTCGTTAATGCTCTTGCCCTATAGAAAAAGCCAACTTTGGTGAGACGACCAAACCGTAGGCAAGCATCCGTACGATGCAACTTACCTGGGTAGTCTTGAACGAGTACTCTGTCTCTTCGGTGCCGCGTATCACAACGAAGACGAACGAGTTGGCGCTGTAGCCCCAGCTGGCAATGTCAGCATACGGGAACATCGCCAACACTTCGTCACTGTCAGCGCCTAAGACACTGATCCCCATGTCGTTGATAGCCAAGATGACACGCGATGGCAGCACCGCTAGTTGGCGATAGTTCCGAACGTGAAAAAGCGTCAACCCGTAGAATGGTTGACGCTTGCAGAGCCTCAAGTACGCCAGCCGAGCCTGTTGTGTTGACTGCACGCACCAACTGTTCATGAACGACTTGTAGCTGGTTAGCACTTGCTCGGCCACTGCTGCTCGATTGGTCGAGCTGAGAAGCGGACCGGGGATGTATTCGTGGATCTCGTTCCTAAGCAGCAAGCAAAGCACACGGCAATGAGTACAAATATCTCTGACCTTTTATCCATCTTGCATAACGTACGTGAGCTTCGTCGGCTCTGGAGCTGCATCGTTGCCAAGCTTGCAGTACAATTGATACCCGGCCAGCTCCACAGCAACGGCGAGGTCACAGACATATCGTCCACTGAGCACGTTATGGAGGGCTTGCAGGTAGTACAGACCGACGTCTGCTGCAGTCTCGTCATCGACGTGCACCCACAAGTACGCCTTGTACGTGAGGTGATACCCTTCAACCTCCGGCGCTTTCGCCTCCACCGTCGGATTTGCCCCCTTCACTGTCGTCTTCTTTTTTTTCTTCTGCTTGAGGTCGTTCACGTCGACGTGAGTGCGTTCCCACTCCGCGTACAAATCCATGACACGCTCGTTGTCGGGCACGAGGTATTCCTCCCCCTCGTCATTCGTCTCAAACAGCGCGAAGGCCTTCTCGTGGCACACGCCTAACTTGCGCGCCACGAGTCCAGCCAGATCGCGACTTGTCGTCCAGGCGCTGACCTGCATGCCAAGAACCGAACCATCGGCAAGCATGACAGTGATATCGTTGAGGGCGTGACGCTGCAGCGCGCGCAGCTCAGCGGCACTGGGGATTTCCTTGCGCTCGCCTTTCGTGGCGCAACATCGCAGAGATGCCAACGCTTCCAGAGCGTACGCTGACACTTCCGAGCTAGCTTCCGAGTCGCCTCCAGCGCCAATGTGCACACTGATGAACCTCTGGAGGCTTTCAGCCAGCGGCGCGGACGGTGGGAAAGTTACGAGGCACGCGTTCAACAGCAACCACCCGTTCATCACTGCGTTCCTGGTCACACACAACATGCAAAGGTACTAACAGTTAGTGCCGATTCCGACAACAAGGTTGGGACGCAGGCGTACGAGCTGGGGTTTCGAGTGAGCTGCTTGCAGAGTTGGCAGTAGATTTCGTCCTTGAGTGCGGGCGATCGGGGACGACGTTGCGCAACAGTTTGAAGCAGTGGTCGATCTGGTTCTTGCCGCTCGCTCGGTTCCCCATAAAGCCCGAGACATTGCGGAACGCCTGCACTGCGATAGCCGCCTGGTCCTTCGGGAGGCGCGTCAACGGGGTCGAGATGACCTTCTTCTCCCACTCCAGGCGCTTGGCGAGGTCGAACTCGACAGGTTTGTGGAATGGAGAAGCTCTCGGCGCTGTGAGGTTGAAGTGACTGCGAGCGAACTCTAGCAGCGGGTGAACGTCGAATAACGCCGCCACTTGAGGCGCAGGGTCAATCTTCTCTTTGAACTTGCCGTTGGTGGTGGAGATCTTCTTGGGGCGCAATGGCTCTGGTGAGAGGTGTGGCAGCTGGTCGAAAGGCATTTGCTCGGAAGGTTGGCCAGCATCTTCGTCGGCGGGGCCCAGACTGCACTCTTCAACAGCTCGCGTCTCGCTCTCTACGTCAGCGGCGGGGCCGTATTGATTCTCAGCATTTGTGCCGAGGTCCAGCGGAATGTGATCTAATTGAACCTCGGACTGCACATCGGCTTGGGACTCTCCGTCTTCCTGGTCATCCTCCTCCCAGCTCTCGGGGTCGTGCACTAGCTGTGTGGCGCCCGCCAGCTCCTCCAAGCTAGGCGCATGCTCCTCAGAGATCTCGTTCGAACTCAACCACTGCATCGACGATTGATGCATGAATGAGCCAAAGCGGACGAGCATGCCTTAATTTAGCTGCTGTAGCCATTTGGCTGAAGCATAATTTTCTTTTCTAGTGTAAACTTTCAATTTTCTTTTTTGTGCTTTCCCTTTGTTCACGTAGCGTTTCGATTTGGACGAGTAGGATTTGAAATTCCATGCTCAATGTTCAATTTGCTAAGTGAAATTTGCATTTTCCGTGAAACTTTCTGAGTGATAAGGTAAACTTTACATTTTACGTGAAAACGAAAACTTAGTTAAACTTACATTTTACGTGAAAAATCAGAACGGTCGAGTGAATCTCGCGGTTCCCCGTGCGAATTTCGAGCTGGGAAAGCACTCGAATCTGAACATGGATAACCAAAAAAACACCGGCCGTTTTGCATACTGGGCTCCATATACAAGTTAGTGCGTAGTGAGCAATGCCAGGTTTCGCAACTTTATCGCCGAGTTCTCACTAACTTGTCACCAGTACGTTGAAGGCATCTATCTTCCGACAAGTCGCGATGGGGAACAAGGCTAGCCGCTCGACGTCGGCGTCGCAGCTGGCGCTGGAGGCGCTGCTGACGCGGCCCAGCGCGCTGCAGCGCTCCATGTTCTCGTTGCATGCGACAGCGCACCACGGCGTGCCCAGCAACTCGCGGGCGCTGGCCTTCTGCGGGCTGCAGGGGCTGCTGGCCGTCGGCACCGCCGCGGGGGCCGTCAAGCTCTACGGCGGCGACGGGCTGGAGGTGCTACTGGACGCGCCCGAGTCGGCCTCACACCTGGCCGTGGGCGTCACGCACCTGCGCTTCACGGCCCGCCAGCGGCTGGTCGTGGGCTACACGGACAGCTCGCTGCGCGTGTTCGACCTGGCCGCAGCGGGCGGCCCGACGCTGCTAAGCTGCGTGCCCGATAGCTGGACGTCCAGCGCCATCACGAGCCTCGAGACCATCAGCTACGCCAACTTCCCCTTCTTCTTCGTGGCCACCGACGACGGGGACGTGCACGTGGTGCAGGAGGAGACGGGCCGCGTCAGCACGTACGTTATCCGGCCGCAGGACCTGTCGGTGCCCACGCCGAGGGCGTCACGGCCATGGCCTCCCACCCGAGAGACAGCAACCTGCTGCTGCTTGCCTACGACACGTGCCCTGCCGTGCTGCTCTGGGACTTCGCCAAGCGCAAAGTGGTGCGCGAGTTCACGCTCTCGGGCAAGGCGCACAAGCTGTCGTCTCCGCAGTCGTCCCTGGCCCCATCCGAGTCGTCGGCCGACAGTGGAGATCTCGTGTGCAACTCGCCGCAGTCGCTCTCATGGCACGGTAGCGGCAAGAGGTTCGTGGCCGGGTACAAGCACGGCGGCTTCGCGGTCTTCCGCACGGAAAAGTCGCACGGCTTGTACCGCCATGTTACCGAAGCCGCCCCGGGTGACCATGTTGCGCCCGTGAAGCAGATCAAGTGGGTGTGTGCCCCGCCGACCTCCAGACACGCTGCTCTGCCGGGGCCATTGTGTTTTCTGGCGGCCGCGCCGATCCGAGTGAATCCAAGTTGCTCACTGTGGTGCACCCGCCACCTAACGGCCGTAGCAGCGACGACACGCTGACGGACCTGTTCAAGTCGGAGAAGCTGACGTGGCTTGTTGCAGCGATCGAGTCCGCCAACCACGCGGAAATCGCGGCATTCGAGGCCGCGCAGGACCAGGTGGACTATTGCGCGAAGATGGCGCCGCTGTCGCTGATTGTGTTGTCTGGGAACCCTCTGGACGGCTGCCTGCCGACTGTAAGCGTGCAATGTCTGCCTTGCTTCGTGAAGCTGTGCGATGGTGACAAGGAGGAATGGGAGTGGCGAATGGAGCGCCTTCCCGAACCGGCAATCGTCCCTCCGCTGTTGCAACTTAGCCCGCTCAAGACGTTCGCTATCGTGAACCTTTCTCACTCGGATAGCGCTCTGCAAGATGATTTGCTGTCAACGTGGAACCAAGCGAAATACAACTCGGTATTCCGCTTGTGTGAGAGCGGCGATTTCGAGTGGCCCATCAACGGTGGAAGCGTTCTGGAACCGATGCTCAAGGGATTTCTTGCAACAAGTGGGGCGCTGGATGCTGGAATTGCTCCGAACAGCATGCTGCTGCTTACGGGCCATGCCAATGGATGTGTGCTGTTTTGGGAAGCGCGGACTGCGGGTGATCGAGCTAGCAAGGGCGCCATCCGTCTTCTTCACATCGTGGACACAGCACTGCAAATGTCTCCGCCTCCCGTCAACACAGAGGTTACGTGCGTATCATTTTGCACTGACTCACGCACTCTAATTGTTGGATTCGCTTCCGGTGAAATTGCTGTACTCGAGTTCGATCGGCTGAAACAGCGAGAGCCACCTGTAGCTGACGCACGTGAGATCGGTGTCAAGGTATCGGGGCAGGAGCAAAACCTTGAGCGTGGTGACGACTCTGGGGCGGATCAAACATTGCAAGGAACACGTCAGAACGAGGCCGTGGGGTTCCGTACGCTGTTCTCTATTCATGTGCACACTGAGCCGATTTCAAAGTTGGCGCTATCATCTTCTTACGGATACGTGGCTATTGCGGATGCAGCGGGCATGGTGTCACTTGTCGAGTTGAAAACTCAGGTGTTCCAGCTCTTGGTGTGTGACATAGCTCCAGCCGCCGATGAGCCCATGTCGGTTGACTCGCTGCTTATGAGTGAACTTGTACAGACGACCGAGATTCCTGGTAGTGGGTCATCGCCTCCTTCGTCACAACCTGGAAGCAGCGGCAAAGGTTCCCCAGGAAGACCAGGTATCCCTGGAGCTGAAGGGGAGCGTCCAAATGTGATTCAGCACCGCGAAGTGATCCCCGTGCTCTTTGTCGGACGTGGTAGCGGGAAGCTGGAGATGTATCACGTCCAGTCCGCCACAAAAATGGGAGAAACGCTCGTGGATCCGGAGAAAACCACGAGTCTGTCGTCGATTATCATGGTAGACGGAGATGGCACGCGTGTCGACATTCCTCAGCGCAAGTGGGTCGAGCAGGATAGAGTGGGTGGTGGTGGTGAGGGTGGAATAGATCCTGTCGATACGGATATGATCCAGCCACAGGTCGCCCAAGACGCAGAGACTGAAGCCAGCTCGGACGGTCTAGTTGTCGACGTTGCGGATGTTGAACGCCCACGGTTCTTAGTATGCACGTGTGGCAAAGCGATCCACGTCGTGCTGGCGACGGTCCCCCGAGCAGCGGAGATGGCGATGGGCCCGAAGGAAATCCCAGCTCAACCTCTTGCAAGCATTGAATTGCACGGCGCTGTTCTCGTGACCTCGATTGTTCGAGTGCCCGTTGGCGAAGGAGTCGAGAACTGCCTCGCCGTCATCGACCAGAGCAACCGAGTGTACATTCTATCACTGCTTTCGCTCAAGCCGATCTGGGAGGCGGAGTGCAACAACTTTGGCTTCGGACTCGGCCGAAGCGGCCTGGTGGACGGCATCTTGGCCGATATCTCGTACGGTGGGGAGCTTGTTGTGGCCAACGCGTTCGGCGAGATGGAGCGCTTCTCGCTCTTTGCCGAGTCGACGGCTATGGAGAGCGCGATGCTCGAGCGCGTGTCTGTCAAGACCCGACTGCATCTGTCTGAGCGCGTCGCCATGTTCGACCAAGCGGCGTCTCCCTCAGCGACGGACAGCGGCAAGAAGCGGGGCATCGCGGCGGATGCTGGCAAGATGTTCAAGAAGCTGGTTCTCAGCGTCACCCAAGAGGCCACCGACTTGAACAAGGTGTTCCAGTTCTCAGCCGAGGAGGACGAGCGGAAGCGGCTGATGGGCGATCGATCCCCTGCCAAGGATGCTGCCGCTGCCGAGAGCGGCACCGCCAAGACGGAGACTGGGCTGAATGCTACGAAGGACGCGCTCATGCAGGCGCAGCAGGTATGCAGTCAGTCACGTCCTGGATTCTTTGTCGTGGTTTCCCCCTGCTAACACTTTGTGATTATCTGTAGCGGCTAGCGGAGCGCGGGGAAAAGCTGAACGACCTCGGGCTCAAGACCGAGCAGATGAAGAAGACGTCCGCGGACTTTTACCACACGATGAAAGCTTTCAACGAGAAGAACGCCAACAAAAAGTGGTATGAATTCTAAGCAAGGTATGCAGCCGGGCAGCGGGAACAAAATGTATGAGCATGTTGTGTTGCATCCATCTCGGACGTTCAAAGCTGCAGTTATGTAGTCGGTCGTCCTTGGCCCAAACGGAAGAGAGGCCTTGAGGCGGTCACGAAGTCCAAGCACGAAACAACAGGCGCGCCATCGTCGACGGCGACGGCGACTTGAGGCGTCACAACGAAGGAGCTCGGTACTTGGTTTGTGAGCAGCGTCCGCCAAATTGTGCACGTGAAGGTGAGTACGGAGCGCGGAGTTCCGATGAAATTCACAGTTGCAATGGCCACGAGGCCAATGATGCGGCCTGCGGTGGCCACTGGCGTACGCCATGAAGATCGGCGCCACGACGAAGAAGACTGCCAGAGACACAAGCACATTCCCAGACAAATGGTGAACTGCGGGACTGTTCCGGGCTGAGTAGCTACCCTTCGTGGCCAGCATGAAAATGATGCTCGGCATGAAGAACCAAGCGAACGTGAGCAGGTTACACGGGACAAGTGCCACATACGGCACGCAGGCCACCGAGAAAAAGTTGGCGAGCAGAGCCACCGCCATCGAGCGAGTCGCAGGGAATACGCCACTCGCAGCCACGACCGCGCGTATCAACCAAGAACCGAGGGGTCCGATCCAAACCTGGGCATCTGAGCTCACTGGGTTCTGATTGAGCATGGCACCAATAGCCCCCGCCGTGGCTGTCTCGGCGTCTTGTACGTAGTACAGGTCCACGACTGGTGGTACAGCAGTGTAGCCATTTCGCCTCTCGATGGCTACACTCAACATCGAGATGATACCTTTGCTTGTTGTAGTCCTCGCTTCGCCCTGGAAGCCCTCGCCGACCCAACCAACGTGCGAGCCGCCCTTGGTCTGCTGCGTCGCTAAAGATTTGGCGAGTGATTCGCCGCAAAGGTGCAAGTTTGACCCTGCCATCATTTCCACAGCTGAGAGGGTCGCTCAGCTGTCCAGACAAACGGAGACACCTCCCCCAAATTTGTCGCCCGGCGGTCTCCGCTGCTTTGCCATCCACCGCCAATAAATTAAAATATTCTCGCCGCCCGATGGCTGCGCGCCGAGGTAGGAAACACAACACCATGAAAAAGCGCTCAATCAGCGAAAAGTGGATGGGCTGCAACACGTCTTGGTCTTACCTTTTGCCTTTGACAGCATCAATTGTCGCAGGGGGTCTCCACCTGCGCACTGACCACCCGTCCATATCAATATCTCTTATTTCCACAGGGTATCAGATTACCACAGTGAAACCTGCTCATCTCGATACCGTTTACAACGGGGATCTCATGTCGCATAAACCCGACCCAGGAGAGACGTCACCTTTCGAGCTCATTGCCACTTTCGCCGAGCGTCGAGCACACCGATAGACAGACCGACCCCAGAGCCCCGCCATGGCCACCGACAACAAGCAGCTGCAGCAGCCCGCGCCGGGCCTCGAGGCCGAGCCGCTGCTGCCCGCGGACGTGCACGACATCGCCGAGGAAGGCTCCGACATGACGCGCGACATCTTCTTCGCCATCCTCAAGGAGACGCAGGACGGACCGCCGCGCCCCAAGTCGCTGCCCGACCAGAGCGAGATCCTGCACGAGGACATCGGTGCGTATATAATAGCCTCCCTCAGATGCGGCACCAATGCTACATGTATGCTTACGCGTTGTTTTGCTGCCGATTGACAGGCAAGGCATCGGACATCGCGCGGCCTGGAGGATTCCGGCGCGACCACGTGATCGCCAACCTGGGCAACAGTCCGCACGTGCCGGCGTACGTGCAGGACACGTTCCTCGAGTCGATTCAGCCCACGCCGGGCTTCCTGCAGTCCGCGTACGGAGACTTCATCGTGGCCAGTCTCGGACTCGCGGATGACGACGACTCTGACGTATGTTGCGTGTGACAAATGTGCCGCAAGAGTCGGCAACTAGTGAAGTCTAACTGCACGTCTGTGTTTGTTGGTGTTATGACATTTATAGGAGACAGCGACGCCGCTGCTGAGTCGTGCGTGGAAGCGGAGGCCCGTGAAGCAGCTGCCTGGCGCGTCGGTGGGGAAGACGGTGTTCACGATCCTCAAGTCGTTCATCGGCAGCGGCATCCTGTTCCTGCCCAAGGGGTTCCAGAACGGAGGCATGCTCTTCTCGCTGTCGGCGCTGTGTGCGTCTGCTGTCTTGTCCACCTTCTGCATGCTGCGGCTGACCGAGTGCTCCAACGTGCTGCTGCGTGAACCGGGTCGCACTTCGGTGTCGTACGGACTCGTGGGAGAAAAGGCGTTCGGCAAAATCGGTCGCGTGGCTGTCAACATCTCGCTCGTGCTATCGCAGATCGGCTTCTGCTGCTCGTACCTGATCTTTGTGGAGAAGAACATCGGCGAGGTCATCTTGGCCATCTTCGGGGTCCAGCGGACGACTGCGTCCTCATCACTGACGCTGATTGCGCTGCAGATCCTGCTCTACACGCCGCTGTCGTGGGTGCGTCGCATCGAATACTTCGCGCTCACGAACCTGTTCGCCGATCTCCTCATCCTGTTCGGCCTCGTCTACATCATCTCGTACTCGGTGCAAACTATCGACGACGCGCCCGTGGGCACTGCGACGTGGGAGAACTTCAACTCGACCAGTTGGGCCATGATGCTGGGTACCGCCGTGTACTGCTTCGAAGGCATCGGACTCGTGCTGCCCATTTACGACGCCATGGACGATGACATCAAGCACAAGTTCCCGCGCATCCTGTCGTACTCTATGCTGTTCCTCGTGACGCTGCTGTCCGTGTTTGCTGGTCTCGTGTACGCCGCGTTCGGCCAGAAGACGCAGTCTGTCGTGACGCTGAACCTGCCCAGCGCCCAAGACAG
Organism: Phytophthora melonis; assembly: GCA_024211575.1. Classification (NCBI taxonomy): domain Eukaryota; phylum Oomycota; class Peronosporomycetes; order Peronosporales; family Peronosporaceae; genus Phytophthora; species Phytophthora melonis. The sequence goes on along the minus strand of JAMXKT010000038.1, from coordinate 3,128,662 downwards.
CGTCACCACGATGTCGGTGCAGCTCACGTACTCACTGGCGCTCGTGTTCACGTACCCGCTCATGCTGTACCCCGTGGTGAAGATCCTGGAGGGCTACCTGTTCCCTGCCCACAGCCAGAAGGGCTACTGGCGCTGGGAGAAGAACGGCTTCCGCTTCGCGCTCGTGTGCCTCACTGCTGCCATCGCCTACTTCGGCAAGGAAGAGCTGGACAACTTCGTGGCCCTCATCGGCGGGTTCTGCTCGGTGCCGCTGGCATTCATCTACCCGTGCCTCTTCCACTCGCGACTTGTGAACGAGGGCCGCACCCTCAACAACATCGTTATTGCCGTGGGCATCTTCACGATGACCTTCGCGACGTACCAGGCTGTGTCGACGTGGAACTGAGGCTTCTCGTCTTAGATTAAAGCTCGCAAGTGCTGCTGTTTGATCGTGAGAAGTCTTAACATCGAAACCTGAATTGACCTGACCGTTAATCAAGGAAATGGTACTGTTGAATCTATCTGACCTCGTACTCGTACTCAAGTTTATCCATGCATTCCATTACGCTGTTGCCCTTTGACGAACTCGCTCCACCAGTTGGAAGAGGTTGATCTCCACTGGGTTGTTGAATCCGAGGGGGAGATTGGCGCCTGCCGGAAGCCGTGAGCATCAAACCGCAGCGTAGCATGCTGCATGTCAATGGGCAAAATGGGTGCACGGTTCGGAACTGGCGGATCCAAAGCTTCGGTGGCAGCCGTATCGACACCACGTACTGCACGCCGGCTTGCGCACGCCAAATTGCCGATTTGTGGTTCAGGCCGTTCACACCGTTCCAACCCTGTGAAACACCGATCTTCACTTTCACCGTTCGATAGTCCAGCCAGTTGTGAACTCCGGCGGGCAGAGCTGCTCCAACGAGCAGACTGGGTCCGACTTCTTGTCGTGGTTCTTCGCCAAAGGGATCCGTATACGGCTCCAGGTGATCATCCCCCCGGTCCCCGTTGCAGCACTTATTGCGGAAAGGAACTTTCCAGCAGTAAGGAAATGGATACCCCCCCCCCCCCCCCGGATACTCCACGATCCAAATCCTTCCGCAACGCCCCATAAATCTCGCCTTCATCGCTTGGTTTGGAGACCTGAGGTAGCGTTTCCACTCGTCCTCCGATGCAGCGCACAGCTCAACAGGATCTGGGTCGCCATTACCATCATCCAGGCCTTGACATCACTCCAATTGAGATCCCTAAGTGCGCCGCTGGCTCTGGTAGCAGATGCTCCGGTAGACGAAGCTTCGTCGCCTACAGCCGCTACGCTCATACTTCGCGACGGATACTTGCGCTTGGCGGCTCGACGGCACGCGAAAAGAAACTGAACTACTTTTCTCGCGGAATTCGAAAGTGCAAAAAGTTGCAGTTTTGCAGTTTGGCATACGAACTTCCTCATTTTTGGCGCGCTATCGCTATCGCCAAAAATAAATCTTCTTGTTCGGGGTATTAAGTCAGAATGGATCCTACTAAAGCAGTATATATAATATCGACCCCGCTTCGGATATACATAAATAAACCGTCTTACTCGGGGTATTAAGTTATTAAAAAAGATTCTAGTCTCAATCAAGCCCACCTTGCTGCTACTTGCGTGTCTGGCCTTTGAGGGCCATAGGTGTCGGTCGCACTGGAACGGCTCCTTGATCGACTGCTTTGCCTAGTTGGTGCAGTCACACATGTTTCGCAGGTTGTGTGGTATGAGCGTTCCATTGCTCGAAGATGATTTCCTTCCGCTTCCGCGCAGACCGGTGTTCGTATGAGGGGCGTACCCGACGTGTGAATGATCTCCAACCTTCGATGCCAAGTGTTGTTGCTGGATTTAACTCTGTGAGTGGTGGGAGGCTAGTAGCTTCGGTGGAGCAGCCAACGCCGTAGGAGGGGCGCGCACGGCCTCCGATGCCCTAAACATGTGTAACGAGCTTGTTATCTTGCCCAGCTTATCACGCTTTTAATGAAGCGCGCTCCGTTATACACGGATTGAGTCTTGCTGGCTAAGCTGGAACTTGCTGGTACTTCGTATTGAAGGGGCAAATTTAAGACTGAGGAGAGCTCTAGCAACTACCTACAATGTAGCAACTAACAATAGGGAACGCTTCGATGCGAAGGTGCTTCGGTTCTGATGCGATCTTGTCGTGAGATAGCGAGAACGGTTCCGTTGAGCTGAACTGAGTGCACGTTTGGAGCTCACACGAGCTGTACTCGTGACACTCCCTCCCTTAGAAACGCTGTGTTGTAAGAAGCCGGAAATGCGTCGACAACTTGATGCAGGAACGCTGCAACACTGCGTAAAGCTGAAAAAGATATCAAAGGAGGTGCAACCACTTGCGTTGACTCCTTGAGAAGCGAGCGAGGGCCACTTGAATGGGTGTGCTGCTTGGAAAAACTCCACGGCACCGCAGAAGTGTGGTGTAGGGAACATCAAGTTTTGTGTCACACTCCAAGGCTGCAGTGGAACGACGTACCAGAAGCCACGTACTACTCGGCGGGATGACCGCCCGCCGAGCTCAGCGGGCAAGAATGCGCTGATGGAATGAAATCGGCTGATGGCGTCCGAGACTTAGGCACACTGGCCCCGACCTGGTGACACGGGGCAGGCCCAGTGGTGAAGACGGAGCCGAGTTCAGGAAGACCCTGGACACGCTCAGCCGAGATCATGGGGATTTCAAGCCGCCGAGCTCGGCTAAACGGTACCACGTATCATCCCGATACGGTAACCGGGTCCGACTGATCCGGGAGTCGCCCTGTCGAGTCCATGGGTCGCTCCGCCGAGTTCACCGTGTTATCCGGACACCTTATCCGGCTCAGCCGAGTTCACCGTGTTATCCGGACACCTTATCCGGCTCAGCCGAGTTCGAGGCGTCGCAAAGAGCTGAAGGGTCGGCCGAGATCCAAAACCGCTCACTTTCATTTGGTATTTGTATAGGAGCTTAGGAGTAGTGGAGGCGTCCCTTCAGGGCGCCCGACAGAGATAACAAACAACAGAGCAGAATTTTCTAGGCCCACAACACGTGTACACGTTCCGGTACGTCCCTGCACGGGGTCGGATTATGTCTGCTGTCAGCACCCGAGAGGCATAGCTTGTAGGGTGTTGACTGGTAGCGCCAAGAGATTAAGGTTGGCCCGGGTTGGGCACGTGTCTCGCCAAGCGCGAAGGAAAAGTCTCGCCACCGCTGCGAGCCGGTGTTCCCGTACGTCCCGGGCACTGATTGCTGAGTCGAGAAGCCTTTGCTCTCGGCGACCCGTAAAAGCGCTCCGTGCGCCGTCGTCCATCCTTTGGTGGAGGGCACGGGATTTCTCATTCTCGTATTTACGTAAGTTACATGTGGGATTTCCCGCCAAAACGTAGGCGGATTGGCTTATGATTTCCGGAATTGGTGTATTCCCACCCCTTGGAGTATGACACATTGACTGAGGTCCACTATAGGGCAGTTGGGATCGCATCCTTCCTGGAAAGCGTAAGCGACGGTAGCCGACGATAAGTGGATATTCCTATTGGTCAAAATATGTCTACCTAAGTCTACCTAAGTACAGTGTATGCGCACAGAGTTCAACGATGCGATTCCTGGACGGGCTCCAGGTTCCATTGTGGTTGAATTACTTCCCGAGGACCCTCGAGCCCAGGTCCACTGCATGCTTATTTGTACCAAAACCAGCGCAAATTAGAGTACAATTTCATTGGATTAAGCGGGTCGAGGCAGCCCGTATTTTGGGTAAGCATGTTCTACATCAAAATGCCTCCGTCTTTCGGTGGTCTCCGTAGACTGCTGGGTCGCGTTAGTGCCGCTTGTCCAGATGGACGTCGCAGCGTAACCGCAGCGCTCAGTCATGCAACGGGTGAACGTCATCGCTCAGCCTTGTCGGTCGCCGTGTTCACCACCTTGACCGTCACCGTCACCGTCTCCATCGTCTCGGTCGAGTCGACATTGGCGTGGGTGACACTCATGGCCAAGATGCAGTCCATAGCGGCAAGTCACATAAATGAGAGGAGGGGCTCCACCGCCTGGTGGAGTCTCATCGGCAGGAGTAGCCATAGACCCGAAGGCTGGTCGCCACGGCGCATACAGCGAAAGGTGCGCGCACTACTGAAACCGAGCGCACTGCGCGACAGTGATCAAGCAGCACGCACCGGTGAGCCGCGACGACCGGCGCTTTTTGTTCAAACGTCGAACTTATAGCCGTGTTCGTGTTTAACTCACCCTTTCCGGATGCGCCAAGCTATGTCGTACTAGTAGTAGTACGGATTCAGCTTTTCATGTTGTTTCGGTTGCCGCAGCCCAACCACCTATTTTATCTGTAATGCGCACGCTAACAACTTTTCCGCCTAGATATACACTGCACTTGGGGTCGTTCCGAACGACTCAAGTGGCCGCAAGTGCATCCGACGTGTCCTCCATTCGAACGGTACATGTAGCACATGTCATAAGCCCAGGACATTTTAGCCAATCAGAGAGCTCCATTTAAGCGTCGGATACAGGGACTTACGTTTTCTCAAGTCAATTCATTCCGGAGTCAGGTAACTGAGGAAGAGATGGGGATATTGGAGACTATGAAGAAGAACGGAAGAAAGCCGAGTTGCTCAGCGTGATAGCTGAGTTCTCGCTGCATGTTGGGCACATAGAGGAACCTCGACGAGCCCAACAAAACCTCACAGCCGAGCTCGGCAACGATGCGGACGATGACAATCAAGACGTCGCTCCAGGGGACCGTCCGTTCCTGATACAGCGAGCGACGAGGGCATCAAGCGTGAAATGCCCGAGTTGGGATTCGATGCCGAACGTCTCGTGGGAAATCTCTCCACTCGACTAGGGGCAACCGAAGAAATGTGAAACCCGTCTGCAAATGGTGCAAGTTGCAGATGCGGTCTAAGGCTATTGCACCAAAGTGATGATCCGCAACTCAGTGAAGACAGCAGGCTGGGTCGAGTCGAAGAATGATACTGCGTCAACTGTATGGATTATATGAATTACATGATATCGAAATGGAGTGAGCGATGATGGAGCTGGGAAGCAAGAAGTTCATTCGCCGGGTTAGCGTTGGAGTCGGCGCGGCCGCCACCGACACCGGGCGGGTGGAATCCGCATCTTGGATCTAAGGGTCAGCCGAGTTGCCGAGCTGAGCGATTGAGCCCAGCGGGTCTGACGCCGACCCAGGGAAGAAGCTGAGGGAGGTGACGGTGAGTCGGCACAGATGGAGCGCGTCAGCCGTCGATGTCGAAGCTGTGTCGACTCGTCACTGGGTCCGTGAACACACTACCAACTGGGGCACTGTGTGGGATATGCGGCGGTACGATCGACGCCCTTGGTTACAACCGACGGGACCTCCGACCAAGTCGGTGAACGATCTACCCGTTGGGCGCTCAAGCTGAGTTGAGCGCAGGTGTTCTGACGCTGATATGGAGCCGCGCGCAAGCCGGAAAGCCGAAACGAAGTCGAGTTCACACTATGTTCCAGCAAGGCCGTAATCACACCACGTTTACTGAGAGGAGACTAGCCGAGGCGGTCGATGCGCGGCAGCGGCGAACAAATCGAGGTTGCAACAAAGCTGGACATGAGCAGAGCTCAGCGGAGGGAAGCTGGGCAGGCGCGTCGCCAAGAATGCCAATGTGGTGTTGGAAAGTGGCTGTTTCCAAAAGCTGTCGACCCGCCGGCTCGACAATCAAGTTCAATCAAGGGGCAATCAAAGTTGAGCCCAGCGAGAGACGGAGATCGCTACTTCTGATTGGATGACGACATTAGCCTCGTTGGAGTGACAGTCAGTGGCCGGAGCCTCGTCGGGTCCTAATAGAACCCCGAGCGAGGCTTCATGGTACCCACTTTTAGGTACAGATGCATTTAGTTGCGTACTTCGGCCGCACTTATTAGTGTGGTCGCGGTCGTCATTTGATGTGTCCGGAATCGCCTTATTGCGGTCGTTCACACTAGATATTTGTATAGGGACATAGGACTCATCATAGGATGACCAGAACGAGGCCCCCTGGGCCTCATAAAACTGAGTAATAAAAAGACAGTCTTCCCCCAAAGCCAACAAGGGTCAAGTCCGACTTCGGTAAGTGTAGCTAGCTTATTGTAGTGCCTGGACACGCTCGGCTGCGTGTGGATGCCTGTCGGGGAGCTTATCGTGCTTTGACCGAGAGTTTCCTTGGCGGCGCCAAGAGTTGGCGTGGCCGGAGAGGCAAGAGCGACATAGGAGTGTCGTTCACTGTATATTTGTGGGACAAGAGTGTCCCTGAGTGTATTAGTCTACCTACCGAGGTTTTACCTTGGTCCCCTGTATAAGGCCTAACACGCCGGTACCCTTCCTTTCTGAGGGACTGCAGTGGGGTTGCGCGAAAGCGCTACATAGTATCCTAGCCTAAGCTCGTGGCTAGTGGTACAGGTTTCTGGGTTGACCGAAGATAACCTAAGGTGCACAGAGGCGCTTGCAACCGACCCGGTGTAAGGGATCGTTCCTGGTCTTCAGGTTTTGATCCAATAAGCGCTTACCTTTGCGGGTTAGCGTGTTGTTGGTGTCTCTAATACCTTTTGGTAGAAGAGAATTTTAGTGGTATTACCACACCACAACTGGTGCCGCGACCCGGGATTGGTGTGACCTTCTGTGTGTCTGGGTTGTTGTAGGTCTTACCCCAACGAGCGAAGAGGAGAAGAAGAAGGAGAGAAGCGAAGAAGAAGAAGAAGAAGTGAGAAGATGGCGAAGGGAACCAAGTCAGCGGTACCAGCGACGCCGGTCAAGTCGAGTGGAACGCGCAACGAGGCTTGGGTGCGAACCGGAAGCTCGTTCTCGACCCCAGCGACGGATCGGATGGAGTCGATCGACGAGCGCTCGGCTAGCTACGACACGGCGATGGATTCCTCGGACGCCAAAGAAGATGACGAAGACGATGATTGGGATGTCAGGACTGTGATGTCCGAGACTTCGGAAGCTGCGGTGGTGTCGGCAGGCCGCAGTGGAGGATCGAGGTCGATCACCCGCGACCTCTCCGAAACGTTCAATGATATGCCGGGCCCCGAGCCCGCCTACGACGCGGATGACGGTGCAACCGACGACTTCAAGTCCTCGGTGACGGTAGGAGGGGCAACCTCCGCCGGTTGGCACTCGTCCTCCCCTCAACGGCGATACTCCGGCGGCCAACAAGGTTCTAGGCCGATACCTGGAGCTGATGAAGACCAAGAGTGAGTGGATGCAACTGTTCTCCCGAAGCAGGTCCGCCAGGCCATCTGGATGGACCTCGGAGGGGCGTTAGCCACGCCGATCAACTCAACGAGCACTCGGCAGGTCGCTCAAAACACGGTGGATCTCCTGCGTGCAATGGGGTGTGAACCTCAGATTCTCCCGACGGAGGCCGCTCTCGCGAGCTGGACGCCAACTGCCGCCGCCGCGGCGCTCACCAAGTGGAGGAAGAAGTTGCGTGACGCCTTTGGGGTGGCCTACAGAAGCTCAACGAAGCTTCGTTCGGCCTCGGAAGTGGTTGACCCTTCCAAGGTCCCGCTACCAGCGACCCCTAGGAAGACCGCCACCGGTGATGGAGTTTTCGCAGCCAAGGGTGAGGCTTCGCCTTACATGCAAGACTCGCACATGGTAACTCCACGATCTACGGACCGCAGTGAACGTCTGGCTAGGGAGACCGAGTCTTCGTACGCAACGCCTGGCACGCGCGCGGCAACCGGTCGCCGATCCAGTCGGCGTTACGACCCCCGAGATGACTCGTCGGACAGTGATGATGACCTCGTGTCCGACCACTACGAGGGCGATCTGCCGAGCGAGTGGGCACGCCAAGTGCGCGAACTGAGTGCGACGGACAACCAGAGCGCAACCCCGAAACTCGAGATCGCCACGCATCTGCCCCTCGCCAACATCAAACCGTTCTACGGAACGCGCGACAAGAGCGAGCACTCCATGCAGTGGCTCCGAACGTTCATCTATGAGATGAAGGGAACCCATGCACCCCCCAACGAGTGGTGCATGCCGTTCGAACTCAAGCTCAGGGATGGAGCCCTGCACTGGTGCCGCCAGCTCCCGCGCAAGACGAGACGCTCGTGGAAGTTGCTGAGCGAGGCGTTCATCAAGTACTACTGTTCGAAGTTTTCCCAGTCTGCGAAGGCTCGGTATTACTCGGCCAAGCGAGAGGACAAGGAGCACGTATGTGACTACCTTAACCGGCTTAATGGCTATGCTCGCAACGCCGGCGTACAGTTTGAGAACGGTGGACGTGACGCGAAGGACCACGTGGAACACTTCTTGGTTACGTGTGACGACCGAAACTTAGAAGACCGTCTGTGCCATGTGCGGGTCAAGAGCATTCATGACCTCGAAGACATGATCAACGACATCCTGCGCCACCGCGACCGCAAATCAACTCGCGAATCGTCGTTCCGGCGCTCTCGGAGTCAAGATGACGGTCGCCGACGCGATGCGAGGTCGAATGAGGATTCTCGTGGTGGATACCACCGTGAACGACGCTACCGTGATGACGACCGCCGCAACGATCGTCGCGACGACGACCGCCGGCGTGACCGACGCGATGCGTCACCGTACCGGTCGAGGGTGACTCTGGTCGACGCGCTAGCCGATGTAATGGCGGAATGGAACGTCGGAGGCTCGGTCGGTGCACGCAACGAGGCTTCGTACGCCTCCCGACGTGCCGGTGAGGTGAACGAGGAATACTTCGAAGACGAGCGCCAGTACTCGGACGACCAACGCTCGGACGAGGATTCGGATGCCGATTATGACTCTGACGAATCTAAGGGACATGTCGCGGCCGCCAACGACGCTGAGCGGAGGGCCGCAGCCGAAGGAACGTTCGCTCGGTCTGACAACCGGCGCTTCAGGAACGGAGGAGGACCGCCCAACCGCGAACGAGACAGCCATCGCCAGTATGGGCCATGCGCTGCATGCGGAAGCCCGTCTCACTCGGTGCACTTCTGCTACCGGCGGTGCAAACTGTGCAAACAGGTGCACGATGCTGGGAAGTGCGAAGCCCTCCACGAGCTTACCAAGCTCCTGAAGTCCAAGGTCGACAAGAAGGATCTGTCGCCAGAGCTGCAAAGCCTGGTGTATGGAAGCCATTTAAACTAGGCAGCCCTCCAACTGAAACTGGGTTGGTCCCAATCGGGCTGCCACAGTTAGCTGAGCCTGCTGTTGATGCGGACTATCTGTTCGCGTTCACAGGCGAAAGCAAACGGCCTGACGACCTGAAGAACAATGAACGTGTGAGATCGACGGAAAATGGAGAAAACCGAGACGCAAGTCTCGTTGAGACCGGTATTGATGAAGATGATGATGATGAACGTGATGGACACCCGACCGAGGCTTTGATCACCAGCCTAGCCCAGGTCAGGGGACCGCCTCGAAACCTCGCTCGGGCGGTGAAATTACTACCCGGCGAGAGATTGGGGTGGTGGTCGTCCCAACGGTACGACAAGAGGAAGCGAATGAGAGCTTTGGTCAATGGCGCGGTGGACAACTCGCGAACGAGGATACTGCTCGACACTGGAGCGAACGTTAGCGTGATCTCGGCGGCCTTCGCCAAGCGGCTCCGGGTGCGAGAAGTTCTGGACCACGGACGAAGTCTCGAAGTCCGCGGTATCAACCCTGGGGTGATGGAGACCCGTAGGCGAGCCCTCCTGAAGATCACTTTGGGATGGGAGCAAGTCTACGAGTTCGAGATGTGGATAATGGACCACAGTGCAGGGGTCGACGTGGTACTGGGAATGGACTTTATGATCCCGGCCGGTATCCGGCTGGATCTGTTCCATGGCACCGCTCGACTCCCGGATGAGGTCATGGTGCCACTGCTGAAGTCGCAGAGTGTCGAGGACGATGAACCCTATGGTACTCAGCCTTCGTGTGGGCCGACCGAGGATTTATACATCTCCGGCCGTGAGTGGCGTGAGTTCCGAGTGCCGAGGCAGCGGTTACCTCGGTCGGAGTACGATGTGTGGGTTCGCCGCACGGAGAAGCTCGTGCCGGCCGTGACGGGGTTCCGACGAGGGCAGCCGACATGGGTCCGACTCACCAATATTACGACCTCAGCAGCACGGTGTGCCAAGCATGACTCGGTGTTACTCTGGGTTCCTCATGGCGAGCTCCCACGAGAGACGGGCTACGCTAGGCTCGACTCTAACAAGTACAAGGAGTGGCAAGTGCTAGCCTATTCAACGAGTCGTGATGAAACTCTGCAAGGCCGGGAGCGACGACTCTATGACCAGTGGTTGGCCGAGCAGCCGCCGGCAGTTGAGCGCCGGGCCTACCCGACGCCACGGAAGATCCTGCCGAGACCGCCTGATGCACCAGCGTGGTCAAGAAGTCGTCGCCCAGCACCCGCACAGCGAGGGTATGGCCACGACGAGGGCCCCACAGCCTATGAAGGTTCGGTGGAGGCCGCCCAAGCCGAAGCGGCTGCGGCGGAACGTTTTAGAGGGTCGAACGATGATTCGGACGACGACGCCGGTGAAAACGAAGACTCTACTACCCTGGAAGAGTCGTCGACCTACAGTCCGGGTTGCATGACCACGGGACTGAACAGCGTCGCTAATGATGCAGGCCAGGAGGCGACGGTTACCTCGGCAGACGTCCTGGGAGCTGGCGAAGATGTGGATGAAGGTGATGGTGCGATGAACGACGATTCTGCCGACGACCAAGGCGATGTAGTGGTGGCTGAACAGGTTGCATGGAATGCCGTGCCAACGGAAGCCACTGCCGCTAGACAGACGTCAGGTGGAGTGTCGGCCGCGGTCTTTGGTAGCGGAGTCGACTGGGGAGAACATGACCCTGGGCCGACCGAGGTTTCAGCTGGAACCGAAACCACTATTACTGAAGTCGACATGGATTGCCCGGACTTGAACGAGGATGTGATCGACGACCCTGAGGAGTTACTGGAAGCGACTTACGTCTCGGTCATGCGTGCCATGGCTGCAGAAGAGTCTAGTGATGGTGAGGACACCTCGAACGACGTTTCCGAGCACGTAGCAAACGAGATCGAGCTTACCGACTACGCGCAGGAGCTGGCGTTCTTGCCGGATCTAACTGAAGCGTCGGAGACGACGCTGGATTACTCGGGGCGGAACGTCCAGAATGATGAGCTCAGTAAGAAGCAGCAGGCCGACCTGGTTGACGTGCTGAAGAGACACGAGAAGATCATGATTGCGAGCGGCAACGCCCTGCCGCCTCCAGCCTACGGTGTCGTGTGTGACATCAATGTGCAGGGGCATGCACCAATCAAGCAGAAAGCTCGGCGAACCCCGCTCCGATACCTCGGGAAGCTGTACGAGCTGCTGAAGGGCCTTCTGAAGGCTGGGCTAATCTCTTTCTCAGACAGCTCATGGGCGTCACCTATCGTCATCGTCCTGAAGAAGAACGGAGTGGATATCCGCTTGTGTATCGACTACAAACTCGTCAATGCGATCACCGAGATTATGGAGTACGCCATGCCGTTGGTGGATGACTTGCTGACAGACATGGAGGCGTACTTGTGGCTTTGCTCGCTCGACGCAGCAAGCGGCTTCTGGGCCATTATGATGACCGAACGAGCCCGGAAGATCTCTGCTTTCGTCTGCGCACTTGGGCATTTTGAGTGGTTGCGTATGCCTTTTGGCCTGAAGAACGCCCCGATGATCTACCAACGCATGATTGACAACGCGCTTTGGGGCTTCGTCCAACCGAAGGGGATGGTTTCAATTCTCGGAGCGCATGCGTCTAGCTGAAGAACACGACAAGGAAGCTCATGCTGGGGTGAACGAGGCTTTGACTGGTGCGGCAAGGTCATTTCGGACTAAGTTCGAGGCCGACCGAGACAACTCGCTTGGTCAGGGGCATGTAGCTGAATTAGTCAACAGCCCTATTGCCGACATTTTCGCCAACGGAGAACCTGATGAATCCTCGCTGACCCCAGTATTCAGTCGCCGGTCATTCGTGGACGATATCTGCTTCGGTGCCGAGACTTTCGTATCATGTCTAGCGACTCTAGACCGCTTGCTGACAAGGTTTGAGGAGTGCCGTATTAGTATCAGCTTTACGAAGAGCATCTTTGTACAGTCCAAGGTGGACTTCCTGTCCCACGAGGTCTCGGCAGACGGCATTCGACCGGACGCCAAGAAGCTGGCTGGGGTGACCGAGCTCCCGTTCCCGTCAACGAAGAAGGGAATGCAATCCTTCCTTGGGGCACTCAACTATTACAGCCGCTTCATCCAAGACTTCGCGGTCTATGGAGCAGCACTGTACCAGCTCAAGGACGAGGACTTCCAACCCGGGGTGATCTCACCGCGGCCAAGCACAGTTTCGCGATGCTCCAACAGAAGGTCTCGTCGGCGCCGATTCTCAGGCACTTCGACCGAGGGAAGGAAGTACATGTCATGTTGTTCGCCAACGAGTGGGCTCTGAGCTCCACGTTGATGCAAGAGCACGAAGGCAAACTACACCCCGTTCGCTTCTGTGGGCGCGTTTTGAAGGATGCTGAGATGAACTATCACCCGGCCGAGAAAGAAGTCCTCGCGCTCTTACTGCTACTGAAAGTGTGCTATACCCAACTCGTTGGACAGCGGATCCGAGTGTACACACGGTTCTCGACGCTCGACTGGGTCCACAAGTCCAAGACATTGTTCGGTCGGGCTACCCAGTTCGCTGTCTTGCTGTCGCCGTGGCATCTGTTAGTCGAACGAGTCAAGGAAACTGACTGTACGTTTGCCCAGCTCCTCCAAGCTGGCTTGACGAACTTCGTGGAGTTGGAGAAGTCGCTGGCATTGGTTACGCCGCGGACGCGTGGGTCCCCGACGGCTCGTTTGGACCCGCATCTGCTCTATGCACGTCTACCACGATCCTGCCAAGGCTTCGTGATGTCGTTCGATGGGTCTGCAAAGACCGAGAAGAACGGTGGTTACGGCAGTTGCTCCTGGATCTTATGGAAGCTGCCCGAATGGATTGTAGTGCTCGCTGCGAGCGCTTACCTCGAGACCACCACAGTTAATCTCGCTGAGTATACAGGGATGAACAACGGTGTCACTGCTGCCTTACAGCACGGAGCCGATGATTTAATCGTCGTCGGTGACTCGAGGCTCGCGATCCAGCAAGCCCTAGGGGTGATAGCCTGCCGGAAGGAGTCATTGTTGACGCAACTCAGTAACCACCGCGAACTCACATCCAAGCTTCGGTCAGTGAAGTACCTTCACGTGGTGAGAGAGTTTAACGCTACAGCTGACTCTTTGGCAAGCGAGACGCTCGAAAGCAAGAAGTCTACAGTGGTATCGTCGGACGACCGACTATTGGAGCTTATTAAGCTGAACCGTATCGCTGAAGTGATCTACGAAGCGGATGATGGCAGCGTGGTCGAGAATAAACCCTCGGTCAACACAGCATGGGCTATGGTAGCCTCTGACAGACCTCGCAGCAAGAATTTGTTCGATTTTGTCCGTGGAGAAGCAGCCCTCAGACGGCAGAGCGAGGTTGAACCCGGACAGGTTACCGTGACGACCAGACGCCAAGCAAGAGCAAAGGAGAAACATGTCCGGTTTGCAGACGAAGACCCGGTCACCAGACAGGGAGATGCAACTCACCGAGAGGAAGCTAATGGTATGCCGAACGAGGATCAGAATGAAGCTGAAGCCTCACCGAGGCGTGCCGAGACATCACCAGCCCCACCGAACGCGGAAGACATTGACCCGTTGGCGGTACAAGAAGAACGCCGACGTAGGATCGCCGCCGCTCAAGATGAAGAGCTCCGGTGGTCGAATCTGAAGGCAGTACTCCGAGGTGATGATGCGAAGATTGGATACCGAGCGGCGCGAGATGCATGGAAAATGGCGGACCAGTTTGTGCTGAGTGAGGACGATGTGCTGTATCACACCCGAATGAACCGTCGTTCAAGTGACGAGGAGCAAGCGGGGCTGACGATGAGACTGGTGGTACCCACAACGATGATCCAGGAAGTACTCCAGAGCTGTCATGACTCGCTCGAAGGCGGTCACCAAGGTATTATTCGAACACTGCACCGAGCGAGGAGAGACTATTACTGGATCGGTCAGTATGCCGACGTGGAGAAACACGTTAAGTCGTGCCCTGATTGTAGTTCAAGTAAGAGCCGACCTCAGTTCCGCGGATACTCGCCAGGGAATATCCTAGCCGAGAGACCTTTCCAACTGGTCTCTATGGACTTTGTGATACCGCTACCGAAGAGTCGCCGTGGTAATACGGCTCTCTTGCTGTTTCAATGCTCGTTCACGGGATTCGTGATGGGCAAGGCCATGTCGGACACCACTGCTCTACTCGTTGCGCAAACTTTCGAAGAGTGTGTCTACCGACGCTTTGGAGCACCTTCCTTGATCCGACATGGCCGAGACCCTCGATTCATGAGCGAGGTCTTCCAGGCCTTCGCGGAGATGATGCAGTCTCGGTCGAGAGCGACCTTGAGCTACCGACCCCAGGCCAACGGCCAGCAGGAGAGGTCGGTGAAGACGGTCATGCAGTCAGTTCGTGTATACGCCGAAGACCCGCTACAGCAGGACTGGGATGAGATCGCCGAGAGGTTGATTTTCGCCATCAACAATTCCCGTGATGCAACGAGGAAGGAAACCCCGTTTTACCTCGTTCATGGTGGGATGCACAGTCAACACTCAAGGCAATGTCCTCGTCGCTCAAACGAGGCTTCGGAAGCCAAACTGACGCACTGGCGTGGCGCCGAGAGGTCAACCGGCAGCAGGAAATCGCTCTGAGAATGGCCAAGGAGTACCAGGCCGCAGAGAAGGCTCGAAGAGCCGAGGAGCACAATGCATCGCTTGGTCGGAAGGAAAAAGAAGCCATGGCAGGTACTAACGAGAATGAAACCTCGGCCGGCCAAGCACCGAATACCTCTGATGGTGGTGAATCTGTAGTGACGAGAACGAGACTTCCTCTGCAGCCTGGGAGCAGAGTGTGGCTGTACATGGAACGAGTTCGACCAGGGTTGACCAAGAAACTAGCTCATCAATGGCACGGACCATTCCGAGTGAAGAAGAAAGTCGATGATTTTGCGTATGAGTTGGAATTACCTGACCGAAGTGGATACCGGTTCTACCCGGTGGTGCATGTTTCCCGACTCAAGTCGGTAGACGAGTTCGAAGACCGACCGAGGGTTCGTTTGGCCCGTGAGGTCACTGAAGAGACTCGTCAGGACTTCGATGAAGAACTGCTGCCTGAAGACAGCTTCGAGCCTGACCATCTGGACGGTGAGTACGAGGTCGAGGCTATTCTCGACGACCGAACCCCGTTGTCAACGAGCACTCATCGCGCCGTCCGAGAATTCAAGGTGAAATGGGTCGGCTACGACGAACCGACATGGGAACCAGCGTCCAATCTGTCGTGCGGCGGCCTTCTGTACGATTACCTACGCCGAAAGCGGAGCGACCGACGATTGCAGATGGTCCAGGTGGCCGACGAGGAGTAATCCCGCGCACCAACGATGATTGAACTGCTCGCAGGGGCAATCCAGCCCGCGATGTCAGACGAACGAAGCTACTGGAGATGATGAATGAACTGCCTGCGAGGGCTATCCAGCTCGCAGTGACAGACGAAGAAAGTTGCTGGAATTTGTATGTTGCATATTATGTGAACGGGCCGCGTTGGAATTGGAGATATCGGAATGAAGTCTCGAGCGACAGTAGACTCGAGCGAACCTCGGTCGCCCCAGCAGCACACTCAGGACTGCTTGGAGGAGCTGGTGGAGGGTCGGCCGACGCCTCGGAGGCAGCGGACGGGTGCGCCGGGTCACCGGCAAGTTCGACCGGGTTAGGAGATGCAGGCCCAGCGGCGCTCAGGGTAGCGGCGCCTGCCAACTGAGTATGGCGCGCCGGACGACGTCGCGAAGTGTCGGTGACGACATCGACAGCTCCCTAGGGTGGCCAAGAAGGATCAGGAGTCAACAACGGGGTTCAAAGGGACAAGCAAGAGCAGCGAGAACGACGAGCGTACCGGTCCTGAGCACTGGAGAGCCCGGAGGGCAGCGGCAGCAGCGTCGGTGAATGCGCGCGACGGTGGAGCCATGGAGACGAAGTGTCGAGAACGCCTAGACGCTTACCAGTATGGGAGGCTCGCGTCGAGGCGGGGGCAGTTGTGGTGTTGGAAAGTGGCTGTTTCCAAAAGCTGTCGACCCGCCGGCTCGACAATCAAGTTCAATCAAGGGGCAATCAAAGTTGAGCCCAGCGAGAGACGGAGATCGCTACTTCTGATTGGATGACGACATTAGCCTCGTTGGAGTGACAGTCAGTGGCCGGAGCCTCGTCGGGTCCTAATAGAACCCCGAGCGAGGCTTCATGGTACCCACTTTTAGGTACAGATGCATTTAGTTGCGTACTTCGGCCGCACTTATTAGTGTGGTCGCGGTCGTCATTTGATGTGTCCGGAATCGCCTTATTGCGGTCGTTCACACTAGATATTTGTATAGGGACATAGGACTCATCATAGGATGACCAGAACGAGGCCCCCTGGGCCTCATAAAACTGAGTAATAAAAAGACAGTCTTCCCCCAAAGCCAACAAGGGTCAAGTCCGACTTCGGTAAGTGTAGCTAGCTTATTGTAGTGCCTGGACACGCTCGGCTGCGTGTGGATGCCTGTCGGGGAGCTTATCGTGCTTTGACCGAGAGTTTCCTTGGCGGCGCCAAGAGTTGGCGTGGCCGGAGAGGCAAGAGCGACATAGGAGTGTCGTTCACTGTATATTTGTGGGACAAGAGTGTCCCTGAGTGTATTAGTCTACCTACCGAGGTTTTACCTTGGTCCCCCTGTATAAGGCCTAACACGCCGGTACCCTTCCTTTCTGAGGGACTGCAGTGGGGTTGCGCGAAAGCGCTACATAGTATCCTAGCCTAAGCTCGTGGCTAGTGGTACAGGTTTCTGGATTGACCGAAGATAACCTAAGGTGCACAGAGGCGCTTGCAACCGACCCGGTGTAAGGGATCGTTCCTGGTCTTCAGGTTTTGATCCAATAATCGCTTACCTTTGCGGGTTAGCGTGTTGTTGGTGTCTCTAATACCTTTTGGTAGAAGAGAATTTTAGTGGTATTACCACACCACACCAATGTGCCAGCGATCTCAAACGGAAGCCGAGTTGATCCGTAGCTGGGCAAAAGCAGACACCTGGTTTGAAGATGGACTCCGACTTCAATCGATCCGACGTAGGGCTACCGCCGAGTTCAACTACGACCAGCCTGAAACCGAGTCTGTGAAATCGCCGAGTCGGTGAAATCGCCGAGTCACGGCGTCGCAAAGTGTATCCAACATCCAAAGCTGGACTGAAGAGGAATGGATTCCACGCGGGAGCCAGACGAGCAGAATTTGGTCAGAAGTCGAGCGACGTTCACTCAGCCGAGCTCAATTATTTCCTCGCTTGACGTGGAGCTATACAGCAGCAGGGCCAAGTCCAGGTGACATGAAGTCGAGCTAGACTGGGGTTGATTCGCCGCACAGCCACAGAGGCTTGTCTTGAATCCGAGTTGAACCAGGATCGGGTACAAGTGCAGTCGAGGTCAGCACCAACTGAGTTGAACCGCAGTCAAGCTGAAGCAGAGATACGTTCAAGCAGAGCCGAGTTGAAGCGAGACAGTGCTCGCTCTAAATGCAGGTAGTTTGACGCCGAGATGTCGTGAAGCCGAGTTCAACCAAGCCAGAACGGAGCCGGGTTTGAGCAACACCCGAAGAAGGGCTCGTCGTTGGAGTGGAGCCGATTGAAGAACAACTTTGCTCAAGCAGAGCCATGGTCAAGTTGGACCGCCTCGCGTCCGGTTCCAGTGGGAACGCTTGCATCTCGGTCTTGCGCCGGGTACTCGTCGGATTCCAGCCGAGACGAAGTAGATCGAGCCGAGTTTATACTCAGCCGAGGACGAGCTGAGCTGAGCTGAAGCGAGACTGAGATCACGCTGCGTCCGAATGTCGCGTTCGCACTGGGTTGCTGCGAAGCGGAGAACATTGAAGTACGACCACGCTGGAATGGGATGCCGAGTTGCAGCAGTACCGCATGTTGGATGAAGTGTACTCACTTCAACGGAAGGAAACACTGGGCTGAGTTGCGGTGCGCCGAGCTCCAGTGATATCGCGGTTTTGGAAGTTCGCCGAGATGAGCACTGGTAAACGCACCGAGTTCCGATTGGAGAGCGTTCATGCCGATGTCGAGAAGGTACAGCCGAGCTGAGTGAACATACTTCACAGCTGAACCGAAGAGGCTGAATTTGAACTGAGCTTGAACGCAGCCGAGTTCGCGGCGAGGCAAATTCGAATATGACCGAATGAAGTGCTGCCCCAGTGGAGCTTGCCCACCACCAAGTCGATCCCAGTCGGGGTAAGCTGGCTCTTACAGAGCTGGAGAGATGCTGAAGGCAAAGTCCGTTGACCACTGAACCCAGCTCGACCCGTTCAGGACAACTCGACTGGAGCATCAATCTCATCAGGATCGCCTTGTTCGTCTACAACATGATACAACAACGGTGAGAGTTAGCTCAACACACCAATGCGAGTGGGGCAAACACTTACCAGGCTAGTTGAGTCGATCAAGCGGATGCTGTGTTCAAGCCCAGCCGAGTTCAAGAAGGTCCGCGGATAGCAGCTAGTCGTCAGGGCAGCCAAGTTCGGACACAGCTGAGTTCAACTTGCTGCTGCACTTCTCGTCAATAAGCTCAGCTGAGTTGGATTTCGAGTTCAGCGCGGCCCGATCGGGGAAGCGTTCCTTGACCCACCGAGTTCCCGGTGGCTTGTATCATGCCAAAACAACTATCAGGCTCCACTCGACGCACCGCAACGAGAGGCAGATGCTTACCTGGTCAGCCGAGTCGCTGGCAGCATCCATGGCTACCCTGGGTGTAATACCGACGAAGCCGAGCATCATTGTCTCCGTCAACATGAATCGAGCACTTCACCGACACCTACTTGCTTGGTTGCGGCAGACCGAATAGCACCGCTAGTACTCTGAGCTTCGACAGGGGCACCAGCTGACTCCGTATGACCCAGTTCAGGCAACCGGCTGCCACGTTGTGACGGCCATCCAGGCTGATTCGCTGCTGAAGTGATCCGACGGCGGGGCTTAGTGCGAGCGATAGGGGCATCTACCTGTGCACAGACCCATGGTGCGCGGAGTCCACCCATCAGACAAGAGCTACACCAAAGCTCAAGGCTCAAGCCGGTCTCACCTTCACGAATCGAGGTCGTCCAGCTGGCGTTGTGGGCGCTTCTGGCCACTCGAATTCAGGAAATGTGAACTCAGGGTGATTGCGCCAGATCTGATTGGACGAAATCAAGCGTGCGACACATCCAGTTGGCCAGGCCACTCACCACTCCGGCTCGTAGCATGACCGGGGCAGTTGTGGTGTAGGGAACATCAAGTTTTGTGTCACACTCCAAGGCTGCAGTGGAACGACGTACCAGAAGCCACGTACTACTCGGCGGGATGACCGCCCGCCGAGCTCAGCGGGCAAGAATGCGCTGATGGATTGAACTCGGCTGATGGCGTCCGAGACTTAGGCACACTGGCCCCGACCTGGTGACACGGGGCAGGCCCAGTGGTGAAGACGGAGCCGAGTTCAGAAGACCCTGGACACGCTCAGCCGAGATCATGGGGAGTTCAAGCCGCCGAGCTCGGCTAAACGGTACCACCTACCATCCCGATACGGTAACCGGGTCCGATTGATCCGGGAGTCGCCCTGTCGAGTCCATGGGTCGCTCCGCCGAGTTCGACGTGTTATCCGGACATCATATCCGGCTCAGCCAAGTTCACCGTGTTATCCGGACACCTTATCCGGCTCAGCCGAGTTCGAGGCGTCGCAAAGAGCTGAAGGGTCGGCCGAGATCCAAAACCGCTCACTTTCATTTGGTATTTGTATAGGAGCTTAGGAGTAGTGGAGGCGCCCCTTCAGGGCGCCCGACAGAGATAACAAACAACAGAGCAGAATTTTCTAGGCCCACAACACGTGTACACGTTCCGGTACGTCCCTGCACGGGGTCGGATTATGTCTGCTGTCAGCACCCGAGAGGCATAGCTTGTAGGGTGTTGACTGGTAGCGCCAAGAGATTAAGGTTGGCCCGGGTTGGGCACGTGTCTCGCCAAGCGCGAAGGAAAAGTCTCGCCACCGCTGCGAGCCGGTGTTCCCGTACGTCCCGGGCACTGATTGCTGAGTCGAGAAGCCTTTGCTCTCGGTGACCCGTAAAAGCGCTCCGTGCGCCGTCGTCCATCCTTTGGTGGAGGGCACGGGATTTCTCATTCCGGAGTCAGGTAACTCAGCTGGCTGCCGAGATTGACTGGCTTGGGGTACTTGGTCTCGGCGAGAACGAGACACCACTGTCCCGGAAGGGCTGAACCGCTGGGGACATCTCAGCGCAGGCCAACAAGGGCCGACTAGCTCGGCTGTTGTTGTGGTTGTAGCTAGGGTGCCACATCTGACGATTTTGTGCGTGCTACTACACCACAGAAGCTTTGTAGCTGCAGTCTAAACTGCACAGCTCGTTGCTGGCGGTCCGGAGATATCTACCAGGATCACCAATTGGGGTCAAGCCCAGATCAATCCGGAGGTTATAGTAACAGGATGAGTCGTCGTCGCTGACACATGAGCAACGCGTGGACGGTGACACACACTTGCTGTGAGTGCGTAACCGAGTAGGAAAATCGGTAGAAGCAGTATGCTCATCTTGGCAAAGTTGCTTCGCCGACGGGGAACGCTCGCAGATTTCATCACGCTGCCCCCGGGGTCTGCGCAGGACGTCACCCGACTTTGGATCTTCCAGCTCACAGAACTGGGAAATATTCGGGACGCCTGGCGAAGTCGAGCGATCGCTGTGAACTCGTGGTGCTGTAGAAAGCACGGGATCTCCGCGCAATAACGTAGGATCGGTAGATGACACGAGTTCCACCGCAGGAAGACATCCACAGCTCTTACGAGACTGAGATGTTGTTGAAAGCAAGGAACCAGGGTCTTGGCTGGAGACCTCGAAGCACTGCATATTCGGAGGAACAAGGTGATCGTAAAATGCTCCAGTCAGATCCGGATCGTCGCAGCGCGAGGTCGCGCGGACAAGTGCCATATTCTCGCTGTCCTGACGCTCCTCCACCCGACGCTTGTTCACGTTGGTCGCCGATTCAAAGCCACAGCTCGCAAAACGAGCGCGAATACTGTGCTTGAAGACGGTCCACGACCGAGAGGTTTTGCTGGCAGGGTTGTAGAATTCGTAGTACCACTCCAAGGCCTCGAACTCCAAGAAGGAGACAACCTTGTCGATGTAGAGCGAGTCATACACCTCACCACCAGGTACAAAAGCTGAAAAGTTCTCCTCAACAAGAGAGAGCCATAGTTCCAGGTCATCATCAGGGTGACCTCGAAACTTGAAAGGGACCGAGTCCGTCGACCCACGGAAAGGAAGAGTAGTCGAACCAGCGATGCTGCACCCATCCGGGCAATCGCGCTTGATCGACACGGAGATCTGAGCGAGTAATCCAAGCTGGCCCTGGTCTCCAAGCAGACAGTCACACGACGTTTGATCGTCCAGCTCAGGCTGGGAAGTATTCGGGACGTCTGAAGAAGTTGTAGAAAAATGGCTGACTCGCTGCTGCGCTACTGGAACATACCCATCGCCAAGCAGCAGATCCACTGGCTGCGTTGGGACGAAAGTAGGCAATTCAGGACGAGTAGCTGGGAATGGAGCAGCTGCGTTGGTCGAGACGAAATTGCAGCTCTCGATGAGGTTTGCACCCTCCGTCCGAAACTCTTGTGCGAACAGCGCACGCTGGACGGCAGCCTGTGCAGTCAATTCCGACTGGAATGATGATTGCTGCGCTATAAGCGCCTGCATGTGCATGTCGTTCTCCTGCATCATGACTTGTTGAACCGCTATCATCTGGAAAAGCTGAGCCAGGAGTTGATCGGTCATCACGGTCGATGGAGAGAAAGTCGGCGAAGAGACGTTGGCCGTGTCACGTACGGTCGACGGCGCGTCAAGCAGCCTCGAGGCACTCGGGCCTTCACCTTGGCACATGATAAGTGCTTGATCATCGCCGCCGTCGCACGAGCGAGCAGACTTCACACGGGAAAACTGTTCTGTTGCGTGTCGAGGCATCTTGACGAGATCTTGCACTTGTAGCCGAAGTCGGTAGACAGAGCACCCTTGAGTAGCTCTAATTTCGAAATTGTCACGCTTTTAATGAAGCGCGCTCCGTTATACACGGCTTGAGTCTTGCTGGCTAAGCTGGAACTTGCTGGTACTTCGTATTGAAGGGGCAAATTTAAGACTGAGGAGAGCTCTAGCAACTACCTACAATGTAGCAACTAACAATAGGGAACGCTTCGATGCGAAGGTGCTTCGGTTCTGATGCGATCTTGTCGTGAGATAGCGAGAACGGTTCCGTTGAGCTGAACTGAGTGCACGTTTGGAGCTCACACGAGCTGTACTCGTGACACAGCTCGTGGGGCAGATCGTATTGCTCCGCTGCGTTCGTTCGCCCTCGGGAACTGGAAGTTAACTCCGTACTGGTCGACAGCAGCTAACTGAGCTACTGCGCCGGATCGCTCGTACACACACGAACGTATCCTATTTATTAAAGAGGCTAGATTACTCAATAGTCCTCAGCCAACTCGTAGCTATCAGCCCACAGCCGACAACTAGAGCTAACTACACTCAGTCAATACAAAGAGACTTCACCCACGCACGTGAGCTACTAACTCCCCACTCGTTCGTTCGTCAGCAACAGCAAAACACCCGTCGGCACTCCACCGTCACCTGTCCGTCACCCGTCCAGAAGGAGCTGTCGCCCCCAGCAAGAGCTTTCGCCCTCGTGTGTCGTTCCGCGGCCCATTTCCAAGCCACCAACAACTTGTACGTGCTCACTTGCGCCTGAGCCCGCTAATCTCGTTCTGCGTCCTTGGCCGCAGATTCTGTTCTCCGCCCGCTTGTGCCCAAGCGTTCCAATTCTGTTCTGCCCAACCCGTCGCGTTCGCATGCGGCAACCAAATCCTTCTCCGCTAGGTATCGCCGTCCTATCATAACCGATGACCTATAATAGGCCGTGGACAACGCAAATTGCCTCCTCCATTCGGTCTGAACCAGAAGAACCGACCGCCGGACAACGTAAATTGCCTCCTCCCTTTGGTCTTAATCGCTCGCACTTAGCCGGAAGACACCGTGAATTGCCGTCATTAGTGTGTACACACCAGTTTAGTGCTGATCTCCGGTTGCTAGTTCGGGGTGCGACGGGTCGGAACCGTTCCCTGCCCGAATCCGGTGACCTTCCATCGTGACTCCGTACAAGCCGCTCTTGCTCGCCACGTCCGACTTGTCGCCCGGACCGCACAGCAAGCTGCCGCTGTTCGTCTCCATGGCCACCACGCCGTGATCGCCATCTGCCCTCGTCCTGTTACACATGTAAGTTGGAGGTGTACTCACGGTATTGTAGTGGTATTGTCAACTACGAGGAGTATGGGTAGCGTGAGGTGGGGCGGTAGAGCGCGTGCGCTTTCGTAAGTGCATGGCTTCAGCATGGGGTGTATCGAAAATGCTAGGGGATGTCCCACCACCGATTTGCACCGGATGACTCATCCGATGGGTGATAATTATTATCTGTTGTTCTAGCACTAGCCGCCTGTTAAGTACCTATAGTCCCTACTCGCGTGTTGTCAGTACCGTTCATCTGTTACCTACAGGATACGTCAGAATCGCATCGATATGAAACATGGTTTGTAGCTGTTAGCTCTTCGTAGTACCGCATTCCTTATGTCATCGCATACACCCTGATTCCAGGTTCAAAACGAGTCCCGGCTAGCTAAGTTTGTCCAATATTCTGGCATAAAAAAAGATAGTCTATACAATTTTCAAGTATAAAGATGGTCTGTGATATAAATGCCTTGGTGCACACAAGTCTTCCCGAAGCTAAAATGAAGGTCTCTGATTGGCTGAATAGAGCTGTATGCGATGACATATAGTATGCGATGACATAGGGAATGCGGTAAGTGACAGCAATGATTCCCGAACCGAAAACAAACAAGATACACAGAAGGAGGATACCCACAGCCTGCCGAAGATTGTCCATGCATTCGCCCGCTTCGCTACTGCCCAGCTAACTTTGTAAAAGACCTACATAACCCAGGCATACTTGTCGGGGGCTTCCAGATGCACAGGTACGTGTGAGGCTCGCAAGCCATGTCCACTAGCTCGTCAATCTTCGGCAATCAACAGCAAGGCGAGGAACGCATGCGCGTAATTACACGAGGTTTGCAGGTTTTACTATCTTATGGCTACTTCTACAGTTGAGCTTTGTCTTCGTCTTTGTGCGACTCCTACTGCAGCCCTGTGCCTCCTCGCCGTGCTTCAAAGTGCCTATGCTGTCCTAGTTGATGTCATTTTGCTTTATGCATCTCTCCCTCTTATTATAATTGCAACTGGCATTTTCAGATCGATGCTGCTTCCCTGTTGATGTGCAACAGCTAAACAGGGTGGCCAACAGGCGAACAGGGGCTGTGAACACACAACAGGCCAGCAGGGGCAGAGCAACAGGTATTAATTTTTTTCCTCATCCGATGAGACACTGTTCCCCTTCAACACCGTGGCGCTGCTGTATTAATAGCACGCTTCAAGCAGCTCAAAGGCACACTCACGTCCTACACTGAGCATGTTATGCAGTTTAGAAACCGTACTGTAGTATGGGATCACTTTTACATGTGCATCTTTAATACAATTTTCATTAATAATAGGTACAGCGTATAATTGCGTTAAAGTGCCGTGTTGCTGGGGCCTACGGCTCCAAGGTAGTGTCAAGAGGATGCCTTCAGGCTCGTCTATCTATTGCTACTGTGTACTACTGAAAATGCATTGCGTAGCGGACCGAGGGGGTGTGCAACTAGTTATCACGCAGCAGGCGCTTTGCGCTCACGTATCTGTCTCCTTGTTTGCATCTAGAGCATCTGATAGCGCGGACTTCATTCCTACACACGTAAAAAATACTACTAGGCAAACGGCACGGGCGTATTCGTTTCTCGCACACATCGTCCAGGTCGTCGAAGATATCGATGAACCAGAATCTTCAGGCCTAGTTGGTATTCACGATACCTCGCAAGTAATAAACATGTGCATATACTCCTAACTACAGTACAGTAGTGTTCGGAGCTTGGGTGCAAATGTCGGAGTCGGGCCTGGCAGCCCCAACATCACCGATAAGTCTCAGCATGGCTTCAGTCCGCACCCATCAGTATCACAATAGTAGGAGCGGATTCTGTATATATGTGGTCGGCAAAATCATTGCAAAGCACAATAATCCCAATAGATACAATTTTATTTTTATGCGGGGTCTGTAGCAATCACAAAACAGCGAACTTTTAGATATAAGAAACCGTTATTCCTGAAAGAAGCTTATGACGGGAGTACATGGGATCAACGATGTCGTTCGGCGCCTGGACTGGGACGAAGTCAGAAACTTTCTGCTTCGCGATGCTGGTATGGGCGATGCTGGTAATGGCGACGCGGACCCTATTGGGCTGTGTACTGCATCCGTGGATGATTGGAACCGCTACGTCAGGTCGCCAGACCAAGCGATGAAGCCCAAGTATCTGGAGTGGCGGGACGGAAGGATTTGGCTCGTAGAGTGCCCGGGGGGTATCCATTCCCTTACCGCTGGAAAGTTCATTACCGCAATGAGTGCTGCAACGGGGACCTGGGACGAGCATCTGGAGCCGTATACGGATTGCCACGACGAAGAACCACCAGCGGGTGCGATGCTGGCTGAGCCAGACTGCAGCTTCGGACCTGGTGTCTGTGTTGGAGCAGTTCTACCCGATGGTATTAGAAACTGGCTGGACTATCAAACGGTGAAAGTGGAGATCGGCGTGTGTCAAGGTTGGCCAGGTTTGGACCGCAAGTCGGCAATTTGGCGCGCGCACGCCGGCGTGGAGTATGTGGTGTCGATACGCCTTTCACCAGCGCTACAGATCCTCCAGTTTCGATTCGAGGAGCGTGTGAACGGCGATTTTCCTGACGATCGTGCTCCCAGTCGTGCACCCATTTCGCCCATCAACCAGCAGAATGCTATGCTGCAGTTTAATCCTCACCGGCTTCTAGGGCTTCCGGCAGGCGCCAACCTCCCCGAGGGATTCAACAACCCAGTCGAGATCAATCTCTTCCAACTGGTCGAGCGAGTTCGTCAAAGAGCAGCAGCGTAGTGGCCACAAGTGTGAGCCAAGGCCTCGCGTTTTCCTCCCACATACAAGAATTGGTACCCATATCGCCCGCGTTATTTGTCTACCAGCACATCGGAAAACCTCCATCCGACCGGAGCTGCTAGGTGCCTTCACTCCCGTAGCGACTATAATGCTGCTGCTGCTGTTTGGCGTGCTAGATATTTGAGTATGAGGCTAGAATCGACTGTAGCATTCCTTTAACGGTCAATTCACTTCCCTCCCCACTTTTTTTTTCATTGCACACCAAGTCCAAACCTCCCTCTATCGTAGACAAAGAGATAACCACAAAAGCGAACGGGTCAAAAGAATGCTGCTCGAATGAAAAAGGCCCGTGTAGAATTTTCAGCAACGGTTATCACCAAGCTTTTGGTATTGCGTATGCTCTGTTCCGAGTCTACAAGTCTACAGCAGGTGCCGACGACTGCCTTGAAGTGCGCCATGCACTCATGGGCCATGAGTCACGGCGCGTCTTCTCAGGGTTTGAGAGCTGCCATGCCACCATACGATCTAGCATGGCCTTCATATTCGGCCTAGGCTTCACACCAAGTTGCTTCACGAGGTCGTTACCCTGTCAAGATGCAACAATGCAAATAAGAGTTAGTTGAACGCTGTCCACAAGGTATCGATGAGACTTGCATTGAGTAGTGGCTTGAGTACCCAGACACCATCAAGTCCTTCGCCACTGACTTGCGCATTGAAGGTGTGGCACGGACCTCGTCACCAGAAAAGCGACGCCATGGCGTAGCTCCCAGTGGGCGCCAATGCTACGGATGAGAAGTCCGACTTTCACACGGTCAAATTCGGCCTCTGTAACGAATGCCTTGGCTCACATGTGGGCACTACGTTGCTGCTCTTTGACGAACTCGCTCGACCATAGCATCGTAGGCTACTACGTGTCGGAGATTTACAGTCGCTTGCGCCGTCGACTGGTGGTGTGGTGGACGTTGATAACTTGTCGACGGACGAGATGCACGTGCGCATTTTGGCTTCGTTCTTGCTGCCGTTCCGTGGCCTGTGTGTGCGCGACAAACGCCGCCGTTCGGTCGCTACGTTCGTTGTTTAGGACTCAACTGAAGCTGCCCAAGCGCGACGCGAAGGATATGGATAAGCTATTATATGCAGCTAAAGAGAAGTCATATAGCTACTGTACGCCATATAGATCGAATAGCTTACTAGCAACCTGTATTCGCGAAGCTCTGTCTGATGCCCCATTGTGAGAAACCGGACCAAAATTTTTGGAGTACTACTTAGTCAAAATTGCGTAGAAGCTTAACGAACGCTCTGTAGTGCAGCGTTGAGCTGTATAACACTTGTGGCTGGAGTGGCAATGACAGAGGCTGGCGATATGTATCAACAGACAATATTGCACAGGACATTGGCATTTGACTCAATTTGTTCGCGATTTCCTATCTGCATCGTCTTTTATCATGTTAAACTTAATCTCAGATTGTAGTGGAACTGCAGAATCGTGGCGTGCAGAAACTAATAAACACATCGTCAGGTACGAGATTTCGCTACAGAAGTGAGAGATTCCCGCCTAAAAAGTGCTGACAAGTTTGCATGTCTTTGATGTATTCAGCGTTTGCTGGTGGTGTGGTCGACTTGTGTTGTTCGAATATGTCCGCGCAAGCGAGAGCCTGTCAGATGTAGTGGAAAAGTGTCACGCTTTTAATGAGCGCGCTCCGTTGTACACGGCTTGAGTCTTGCTGGCTAAGCTGGAAATTGCTGATACTTCGCATTGAAGGGGCGAATTTAAGACTGAGGAGAGCTCTAGCAACTACCTACAAATTGTAGGTATTGTATTGTAGGCTACAATGTCGCAACTAACAATAGGGAACGCTTCGATGCGAAGGCGCTTCGGTTCTGATGCGTTCTTGTCGTGAGATGGCGAGAACGGTTGCGTTGAGCTGAATCGAGTGCACGTTTGGAGCTCACACGAGCTGTACTCGTGACAAAAAGACCTTTAGGCTTGCATTCTAGCATTTTTTACAGACCCTCTGCTCCTGTGTATGCGAATCCCAAGTTGCTGTCATCGAAAATGCGTTTGCTTATGAACTCTTCATTACCTTCGTAGATACGTGCGTTGAGCGGATTGATTTCAGATACACAAGAATAAAATATGTAACTACGATAAATAGGAGAAAATTGACGCGATTAACGGACACAACTTGCTATGCAAGACAGCTAGTTCCAGCACACACAACAACTACATATATAGCAAAATGACCAGACTATTCCTCCACCAAAGCACTTGAATCGACGTTCTTACTATGATAAGTTATCATTGATAACACTCAAATTTATTCCATATTCCAGGATATGGGCAATAGGGGGGGAGTGAAAATTACCGTATTGGTAGAGGTCTATTCATGGATTCTACAGGGGCCTTTTCCATTTGAGCAGCATTCTTTTGACCCGTTCGCTTTTGTGGTTATCTCTTTGTCTTCGATAGAGGGAGGTTTGGACTTGGTGTGCAATGAAAAAAAAGTGGGGAGGGAAGTGAATTGACCGTTAAAGGAATGCTACAGTCGATTCTAGCCTCATACTCAAATATCTAGCACGCCAAACAGCAGCAGCAGCATTATAGTCGCTACGGGAGTGAAGGCACCTAGCAGCTCCGGTCGGATGGAGGTTTTCCGATGTGCTGGTAGACAAATAACGCGGGCGATATGGGTACCAATTCTTGTATGTGGGAGGAAAACGCGAGGCCTTGGCTCACACTTGTGGCCACTACGCTGCTGCTCTTTGGCGGACTCGCTCGACCAGTTGGAAGAGATTGATCTCGACTGGGTTGTTGAATCCCTCGGGGAGGTTGGCGCCTGCCGGAAGCCCTAGAAGCCGGTGAGGATTAAACTGCAGCATAGCATTCTGCTGGTTGATGGGCGAAATGGGTGCACGACTGGGAGCACGATCGTCAGGAAAATCGCCGTTCACACGCTCCTCGAATCGAAACTGGAGGATCTGTAGCGCTGGTGAAAGGCGTATCGACACCACATACTCCACGCCGGCGTGCGCGCGCCAAATTGCCGACTTGCGGTCCAAACCTGGCCAACCTTGACACACGCCGATCTCCACTTTCACCGTTTGATAGTCCAGCCAGTTTCTAATACCATCGGGTAGAACTGCTCCAACACAGACACCAGGTCCGAAGCTGCAGTCTGGCTCAGCCAGCATCGCACCCGCTGGTGGTTCTTCGTCGTGGCAATCCGTATACGGCTCCAGATGCTCGTCCCAGGTCCCCGTTGCAGCACTCATTGCGGTAATGAACTTTCCAGCGGTAAGGGAATGGATACCCCCCGGGCACTCTACGAGCCAAATCCTTCCGTCCCGCCACCCCAGATACTTGGGCTTCATCGCTTGGTCTGGCGACCTGACGTAGCGGTTCCAATCATCCACGGCACCTCAACAGGCTCCGGTTCGATATTTTCATCACGGAGCAGCAAGTCGCGGAATTTGTTCCAGTCGAGACGTCTGATTGCATCGTTGGTCACTTCGGCGCTTATCTCCATGCCTCTCTTTAGCGCAACCCCAAGCCGAGAAAGAAGAAAATGACCTCACGATATTTGAGATTAAAAGATAGAGTTTGACTAGTATTTGTTAGATTGATCAAAAGTACAGTTGTGCAGGCGAGAAAAAAAATCGATTGTCATTCTTGCAAAACCCAAGGAGCGCGAAGAAGACAATGACAACGCCGATCGTGCCTTCACGCAGAATCCCGAAGAAAGTGATCGCGGCAATGGTGGCTGCTGGGGCGAAGAAGGAGGAGCTGGAAGGAGAGGACATGCGAGTGTTGCGAATTGAAAGTGTGCATTCGGCAGCGTGGGGCGTGTATGAACGCTGGGCGTCTTCACTTGGAGAGGTTGGTCCACTGATGATAGCCCACTCGTCGCCGCCAGCGGAGGTACGAGCCACTAGCAGGTGCCCTCCTCCTGACATCGGCATTGGGCTTCAGTTTGAAGCAACGAGCATGATTAACCACTTCGCGGGTGGAATTCCGGCAGGTCCTGTTGAACCTCTTCCGAATCTAGCGGCTATGGTGAACGTCCGAGACCCGAAAGTTGCAGTCACTGCGTTGCTGAACGCGATCTGCTGCCCTGGGCCAAACTTTCCCGTGACCAACGGGCTGCAAATTGGGCAATACATTTGTCACGTCCAGTACGTTTGGAGAGGTGCGCTTGTCACCGTGCCCGTCTTCCGAACGGGATCCAAGGGAATTCACTCCAAGTCTTAAGTTTGAGCAGCTTTCATGCGGAGGATAGTAATCCATTCTCACAGCCTTTGAATTTTGAGTGTGATCGATGTGTGTTCTCGTCTGATTGCCCGTGCATTTCTAATTCTTTGTAGTAGTTGCCATCTGTGCGTTGGGGTCTACAGCTCTGTGTGCGCATTTTCCTCGGCGCAGGATGCAGGGGGTTCCAGCACGAAGACAGGCAGGTGCGACACCGTGAACGGAGCCGTGAAGTTGCTCTGTGAGAATCCGAAGCTGTCGAGAAGCTGCCAGTTTTGTAATAGCAGAGGGGGCCGTACTGGCGCTGAGCGTTCCATCGGGCCCAGCAAAACAAAAATCAATCAGCTCTTGCATAGCCTTTAGGTCTCCGTCGGGATCGAGACTTGCAATCGCGTTGACTGCGAACACGACGTCGAAATGCTGGGCGCTCTCTCCTGCTGCACGCTCGTCGTTAAACTCGGCGGTAGTGAAGGTCTGCAAATTTGAGGTGGTTGTATCGTAGCCTGTTCCGTGCCACGGTGGTGTAGGATGCTGCTTCGTACGCGAAACACAAGCTCTCGATCCACGGACGCCACTTGTCCAGCGCACTGAGCAGGGACGCGTCAGCAGCAGAGTGCCCATCGACACGTTTCTGCGCTTCCTCCACCAAACTCTCGGTAGCTACAGCAGAGTACTCCTCTCCTTACAATCTTTCGGCACCACTACAACAGACATTGGACAGATCAGCACTATCACAGCTCAAGCTACAGGGCAAGAGCGACCGACTCACGGTTGATCATCGAAGTACCACTTGCGGACTGGCACACGGCCATCCGTTGCGTAGCGACTGCACAATCCGGTGGCATATTGGCGGGCGGGTGCACCGACACTCGTTCTTGCTCCTCATCAGCGCTGCTATCGTTTTCTTGCTTCTCACACGAGAGAAGCATGGGCTCCGTCGGACTGAGGTCCACCCACCGAGCGTGGAGCGCGCGCAGCTTGGCCCCACATTGCTCCACCTCCGTCCACTCTAGCAGCGCTGGCTTCGACATGCACGCGCAGCTTGGCCCCACCTTGCTCCACCTCCGTCCACTCTAGCAGCGCTGGCTTCGACATGCACGCGCGCAGCACAAAGCGGTCGCCGGCCTTGTTCGGGTCCAACTCCACTCGGTACTTCTTCACGTACTACAGCTGCGAGTCGACAAAGTCCGCGTTGCTCGTCGAGCCGCTCGGGTCGAAGAAGGACAGGGTGACCACCGCCTCATGCTGAAGTCCCCGGGGAAGCACACGGACACACCCAGCACCGTAGAGGAAACGTGAAGCTCACTCTCCTCTTTCTGCGCAGCGTGTTGCGCCATCTAAAGCTCGTCCTGTGACGGCGCCACGCCGATTTTAATGTGGAATCCAGGGTCATGTATCGTCCAAGGATCTCGGCGAAGACGGAGCTGTCTTGCAAGGCTGCGGTGGCGAGGTATGCCGCCATCAAGGAGAGACCGAAGACTTGGGTACTTGAAGCTTTGTAAATGACACGCAAGACCAATATGTTATACCGTAGGTTATGATGACATTACACAAGTTTTAACACTGATAGTGTAGCCATTTCCCAAAAGCATGGGCATCACGGCTGGCGGCGGTGCTGCGGCGTCCGCGGGCGGTCCCGGCGGCGCCAAGGCGGCCAAGAAGGCCAAGAAGGCCAGAAGTCGCGCAAGGCGCTGCACATTGCGCCGCCGCGCATGAAGTCGCGACGGAAGGCGCGTCAGGTGACGACGAACTTCCACCGGCTGACGCACGAGCTGGACCGCCTCAAGCAGCAGAAGCCGACAGACCAGGCGCAGCAGCGGGAGCGCAACGAGCGCGTGGCCGAGATCAACAAGCAGCTGGACGCGCTGGGCGGACGTCAGGCCTACCAGGACGCCAGCATCCTGAGCACGAGCTTCCACCGCACGTCCAAGTGGGTCTTCCAGTTGCTCACGCGCTTCGAGCTGCGGCCCAAGGCCAAGCAGCCGCCTCTGCGCGTGCTGGAGGTGGGCGCCATCAACACGCAGCTGCTGTCGTGTCCGTGGCTTGATGTACGAGCTATTGACCTGAACTCAAGGCACGAGCGCATCGAGCAGCGCGACTTCTTCAGCCTCAAGCCCGAGGGCGAGTTCCAGGTGCTCGTGTCCAGCATGGTGCTCAACTGCGTGCCTGGCGCCGACAAGCGCGGCGAGATGCTGCGGCTCTATCGCGAGCACTTGAAGGAGGGCGGGCTGTTGTTCTTGATGCTGCCGCTGCTGTGTCTGCGCCACTCGCAGTTCATGACGTACGCCCGCTTCACCAAGATCCTGGAGGCCGTGGGGTTCCGTGTCCGCGAAACCAAGGAATCGCCCAAGGTGGCCTTCTTCTGCTTGGAACGAATTGAGACCGTGAACGAGGCGGCCTCGTTCCCCAGAAGCTGCTGATGCCGGGCGACAAGCGCAACGACTTCAGCGTTGTCATCTGAGATAGATAGAGAATAGTGCGGCGTGTCGGCCCTGCATTTTGTGCGTATCTACTAATCCGACTACCTACGTGCCTGCACGTCCTTCACCACTAGTGGTTCAGAGCTCTACGAGCGGCTCCGCCGTCTCTTTTCCTTCTTGTCTCTCTTCCGGCTGTGCTTGTGCTTGCTCTTCTTCTCCTTCTTGCGCTTCTTGTCGCTGCGATCAGGTGATGCCACTTTTGTCCGCTTGACATCGTCGTCATCCGTGTCTTCGGCGGCACTGAAGTCGGGTGCGTTCTCCACCGACACGGTTCCCTCAGAGTGCAGGTTCTCCCACAGCTTACGAGTCTTCTCCTCCTTCTTCCTAGCCCAGTAGCTGCGCTCGTCTTCACCCTCTCGCTTTTCCTCACCAACCGCTCCACGGTCGCGACTTCGACCGCGTGCAACCCTAGACGTGCTCCGTTCACTCTGATCCCGTCGACGCCGCCGCGAGCTGCTCCGACTGCGACTTCTGCTCGCACTGCGACTGCGTCGACGTTTCCTAGTATCGGACCTCTTTGCATCGCGACTTTGGCTTCTACTGCGACTCCCCCTGCTGGATCTCCGCCGATCGCGGGACTCGTCAAGCTTCCGCTCCATCCGCCGCAGGTTCCAGCACTTGTCTTCCTCTTGCCGCCGGTTGTGCGAGTCCACACTGCAGCAAGGACACAATTGTCACGACCAGCTCACTGCGTGTGTTCAACGCAGCATAACGTCAACGAACCTTCGGATGGTGCTGGCCAGGAACGTCTTGTTCACGTCGGCGCGCTTGTCACTCGGCGGTTTGTCCTGCGCATCCCAACGTTAGTGCTGTCATCACCACAACACAATTTCCCGGACCACTGCCTCCACGCACCAGGTACGCCATGACGCCCCTCGATCCCTCCACCCGCGGCCGCAGTGCCGCGATCTGCCTGGCGATCTCCGCCGCCGCGATGCCATCGTCCGCCATCTTCCAATCAATTTGTTTCGAAAAGACAGCACTCTTTTCCTTGTCTCCAGATTACAATGTGCAGCTATCTTTCCCGTATACAATGTACTTTTAATACTGCGCCCATTCCCCTACTGTATCGTCATTGCCATTGACCCATGGTGAAGCGCCTGGCGTCGCCTTCCAGCAGTCCCGGCAAGAAGCAGCGCGTCCACGAGCCGTCTCCAGCCATGCAGAACGATCTCCGGTCCAGCGTGAAGCTCACCGCAGCAGAGGAGAAGCTCTTCTCCTTCCTATTGGAGGTGGCGGCCCAGCCCGCAGCCAACGGCGCCGTGTTGCGCGTGGCCGGCGGCTGGGTACGCGATAAGCTGCTGGGCCGAGACAGCGACGACGTGGACGTGGTGCTGGACTGCATGACCGGCCGCGCCTTCGCTGACCTCGTGAACGCCTTCGAGACGGCGCAGGGCCGCCAGGCGCACGCCGTGGGCGTGATCAAGGCCAACCCGGAGCAGAGCAAGCACCTGGAGACGGCGACCATGCAGATCGGAGACGACCTGGGCTGGGTGGACTTCGTCAACCTGCGGGCCGAGACGTACGCGTCCGAGGACAACCGCATCCCGACCGTGGAGATCGGCACGCCGCAGCAGGACGCCGAGCGCCGCGACTTCACCATCAACAGTCTGTTCTACAACCTGGCCACCAGGCAGGTGGAGGACTTCACCGGTCGAGGCGTTGAAGATCTGAAGTTCGGACGACTGCGGACCCCGCTGGAGCCTCGCGTGACCTTCCTGGACGATCCGCTGCGCGTACTGCGCGCTGTGCGCTTTGCGTCCCGGTTCAACTGCACGTTGGAGGAGGATCTTCGTGCTGCGGCGCAGCTGGAGGAGGTCAGGGTGGCGCTCGTGCGCAAGGTGAGTCGAGAACGTGTCGGCAAGGAGCTGTCTGGCATGTTCACGGGCAGCGCTGCGCATCCTGAACGTGCGCTGCGACTGCTGCATGAGCTGCACTTGTGCGAGAGCGTGTTCCTGCCCTCGGCTCTGCTGGACAAGACGCCCGTTTGTCGTCCGGACGGTGAAGTGGAGCAGGTTGCGGAGAACGTGTGGGACCGCTGCTATGCCTACGTGTCGGAGATGTACCAGTATCTTGCTCGGTCGACTGGTGGCGTGGTGGATGTGGATAGCTTGTCAGCGGCGGAGAAGCACAAGCTGCACGTACGCATCTTGGCTTCGTTCTTGCTGCCGTTCTGTGGCCTGTGTGTGCGCGACAAGCGCCGCCGTTCGGTCGCCACGTTCGTTGTGCAGGACTCGCTGAAGCTGCCCAACCGCGACGCGAAGGATGTGGACAACATCCTGGCACACGTGGGCGAACTTCAGGCGGCTACAGTAGAGGACTTCGACCGTGTGAAGGTCGGGCTTCTCATCCGCAGCATTGGCGCCCACTGGGAACTCTGTCGTGATGTCGCTTTGGTGCAAGAACTTGTTGACGGTGGCTCTGATGACGAGGCCCGCGCCACGGTATCCAAGCGCTACGACACCTTCAACGCACAAGTCTGTGGCGCGGAACTTGATGGCGTCTGGGAGCTGAAGCCATTGCTCAATGTAAGTCTGGTCGATGTCTGGGCTTTGCTCCAACAGTCAGCTAACTATTTCGTATTTCAACAGGGAAACGATCTCGTGAAACAGCTTGGAGTGAAGCCTGGGCCGAACATGAAGGCGCTGCTCGACCGCATCCTGGCGTGGCAGCTTTCAAACCCCGAGAAGACGCGCGACGAGTGCATGGCACACTTTAAGGCTGTAGTCGCAGCTGAAGGAAGCTAACACTCAGGTACACAAGTCCTAACGCAAACAATTTCAAGAAAAGATGAAAAAAATTGAAATGGAATGAAGCGTGAAGAGCGTTGCTCTGCTCTTGCTATTTCGCGTGAGCTCAAGCATAGCGACGCGTCCAGTCCGCAGCTACACATCAGCACAGCACCACAAGCAGCTGCATAAGTCAGGCCTCATAGCTCCCCACAGTAACCACGTCCTAGCATACACGCACCCGTCTGCACGGCTCCGGCCTCGTCCGTCTTCCAGTGGTCCGCG
The DNA here is from genome assembly GCA_024211575.1 of Phytophthora melonis. NCBI lineage: Eukaryota > Oomycota > Peronosporomycetes > Peronosporales > Peronosporaceae > Phytophthora > Phytophthora melonis. The sequence goes on along the minus strand of JAMXKT010000038.1, from coordinate 3,092,763 downwards.
ACGTCGTTGGCCAGCGGGTCGTCCGGGTTGGGCGCCGACAGCAGCGCCTGGATGCTCAGCAGCACGGTGCGGATCTGCAGCGCAGGGGACCACTTGTCCTTGAGGATGTCCAGGCAGATGCGGCCCAGCTTGTCGATGTTGGGGTGGTAGATGCGCGTCAGGAAGCGCACCTTGGGCGGCGCCATGGGGTAGTCCGCCGGCAGGAACAGCTCCAGTTTGAAGATGCCGTCTATCGAGCAGCAGCCACAAGAGTTTCATCAGATCCTGCACCCTTCTGTAGTAATATCGCAAGACCAGACCCACGTACTCTCGTAGGGCGACGACTGCGGGCCGGCGATCACCACCTGGAAGTAGCGGAGGTTGTCTTCGTACGGCGTGGCGCTGATACCGGCGACTGCATAGAAGATCATCACTCCGTTAGCACATCTAACTACCCCCTCCGAATAGTTATACTTCACGTACCAGGCTCAGCGAGCAGCCGTTGGGTTTCCTGCAGATACGCACGGCGTCAGTTCTCTCGATCCGACGGGTTCAGCACCCCAGCACACAGCGGGGAATAGGGAGCTACAGAGTCAAAGATCCAGCCGCGCACCTTGACGATGCGGCGCGGGAGGGCACTGGCCATGGTGTCTTTCTTCTTGAGGGGCTTCCGGTCCACGCACGCGGCCGCGCACTAGCTCGAGCTTGCTTCAGTCAGTCGCTGTAGATTCCTACTGAAGAGGGAGAACCCATGCAAAGCAACTCGTCCTCTCTAACCGCATATCCTATTCTATCCAAAGGGTTTTCAGGAGTGATGGTCGTGAAGTTGCAGTTGCCCTTTAATTATCCTCCATCGCCCTATATTTAGTGCCGAGTGGCAGCGGCGGTGCGCCCCAATGCGGAGCGAGAACGGAAACGGGCGTCAAAGAGCAGCGAGCGACGAGCGCCGGCGGATGCCGCGGGGCTGAGTACGGGGCTCAACATGGCGGACTTCGACGACATGGACGACTTCAGCGACCACGCGGTGCAGGGGAAGCCCATCAAGGCCTTCAAGAACGGCCACTTCGACAACCCCAAAGGTGGTCTTATAAGCTGTAGTATAGTAGAGCAGAGCACTCATACTTAGTACTACGTGTTGCAGTACTGTTCGTGCAGCATCACTGGACGTGGGACGAGTTCCTGTGCGCGGCGTCGCAGCGGCTGGAGATGGTGCCCATGGCTTCGCGGGTCTTCAACGCTGACGGCGCCGAGATCGACGACATCATGTGCATCGAGGAGAACGACATGCTCTTCTTCTCCACTGGGAGGTCCTTCAAGGCGCCCAACTCGGGGGCAGAGGACGCGCAGAACAGCACGGACGAGAAGGTGGCCAACGTGGTCGGGGGCTACAAGGTGACCACGCTGCTGGGCAGAGGAGGTTTCGGTGAAGTGAGGCTTGGAGTGCACCAGCTCACGAACGACAAAGTGGCGCTCAAGTTCATCCTGGTGAGAGGTGGCAGAGCAAAGGGGATTGTTGCTTGTGAAGTATTATGCTGACGCAGTGTTTGATGTAGAAAAGCGAGATGGGGTCGTTGGGGGACGTGGAGCGCACTACGACGGAGATCCAATGTCTGACGGTATGTGTAGCTGGTACTGTGGTATTAGGTGCTGGAGTTGACGAAGCTATGATGCTAGGCACTGAATCACCCGAGCATTATTAAGTTGCTACGCGTGATCAACGAGCCCAATCACATTGTGTTAGTGTTTGAGCTGTTGGAAGGGTATGTGCATCAATGTCCAGAGCTTATTGCTTTCAAGAGATGGTATCTAACATTATGGTTTGTGTGTACGTACAGTGGTGACCTGTTCCACTACATCAAACAGTTTCCGGGTGGCCTGTCGGAAGAGGATGGCGTTGGGCTATTCTCTCAGATCCTTGGAGGTGTCGGCTATGCTCACAACCAGCACATTTGCCACAGAGATCTCAAGCTCGAGAACATCCTTCTCACCAAGTACGTTTGCACCGATTTGAATTGTATAACCGCGTCACTACGCTAAAGTCTGGAAATTTTTTCTTTGTCAGTAAAAACGATATTTCTACAGCCAAGATCGCCGACTTCGGTTTGAGCGATTTCTACAAACCGGGCGCGATGATGAAAACGAGTTGCGGCTCAATATCGTACTTGGCACCGGAAGTTTTTCGTGGCACGTCCAATGCAGGTCCGCCGCTCGATGTGTGGAGTCTCGGTGTAATTCTCTTTGCAATCGTGTGCGGCCGGCTTCCCTTTGAAGGCCCTGATCTTCAAGGGACCAATCGACCGAGAGAAAACGTCATTCGGAATCGAATCATGCGATGTCAATTCAAGCTGGACCCAGACTTGAGCCCTGCGCTCACAGATCTTGTAATTCGGATGCTCAAGCCTGACCCAAACGAGCGAGCCACTATCCCCGAGATTTTCAGTCACCCCTGGGTGCGCGGCACGGCCGGCACGTCTGGTTGCCTCCCCACTGCTTTTGCGTGTGCTTCTTTGCAAGATAATGTTGATGACGATGATGATGACGACGGGAGCTTCGCGATCACATATACGCCTGCACCTGCGTCCATGGCAGCCAAAACTAACGACGATGACAAATTACCATCGATTGTTCCGCGACTTTCTCGAACGGATCTCGCTGGACTAATCGGAAACGCGGTCTCAGGGTCACCTAATGCAGGCGGAAACACGGCAGTAAATTCGAGCGGGAGCCCTTCAACATCTACTGGAACACCGACCGGAGGACGGGCACGCGGTGGAAGGATCATGGATAACCCGCTTCAGCCGAAGGGGGTATTAAGAGCAGATAAACAATCGCCACGACCAAGTGGAACCGGGAGCACAGGAACGATGACCACACCAATGCCAGTAGCGTTAAGCCCAAATCATCCTGTCACCTTCAAGCGGTATGCCTCGTCCACGGGTAATACTCGCGCGCGGCCTCGGCAACCTGTGTCGTCTCCTACAAGTAGTTCAAGTGGTGCAAATTCAAATAGCAACGGAAGTGACAAGTCGCATGCCGAACGTGCTCCAGCTCACGCCGACTCGGAGCGATTGCCGGTGGCCCACCACAAACACTCAAGACGACGGTCCGATAACTTTGATGATGTAGCGGACTCAGCCCACCATGGCACGAAAGCGTCGCACGCAGGACTGGGGTCGCAGCCACTAGAGACCATAGGTAGAAAGCACCACGCCCATGCAGAACCTCCGCAAGCAAGCGAATAAGTGAAGCGAAAGGAATCAAGACAGCAAACAGTAAGGATACCCAACGTATAAGTTAAAGCTCACACCCACTCACTCGTCCCAACTTCCCCAACCTCGGCTCCTACCTCAAACCACCAGATGAAAAGTACGATTTGTGAGGGAGTAAATGTCGTGCATCAGACGTTGGCTTGCTTCCAAATGCTCGGTGTGCTGCTTGGTGCAGAATAACGGCTGTTCAATCTCAGCTTGGTCACTTCGAAGCCGCCGCTGCAAATGTGATAGAACGGAAGGTGTCGTTGCCAGGTATACTATGCATTCATGCATAATTGAAAGTCAGACTTGCGGGTAGTGCACGAACCGAATACAGTTGGATGCCGTACCTGCTAGATGCTCATATTCCTTGCGACTAAAGGCGACCAGTTCTGGCATGCCTAGATTTTCTAGCAACGAGACTCCCACACGACTGGCACATGGAAAGTTATGACACCAGATATAATAAATACTTGAAAACAACTCGCGCACCTTGCAAAAGAGTCACCAGCTAATGTCAACACAGGAAGCCCGGCATAAAGCGCGTCGGTGGCGGTGGAATGCGCTCCATACTGCATGCAAGTGGAGCATTCGAAAAGAGTAAGTAAAGTATCCGAATTTAAAGAAAATATTTCTTGACGTACAATAAATGTGTCGAGAAAGAGCCCTCCCGTATGGTGGCGTTGAAGGTGTTCCAGTTTCGAAGTTCTGCGTCGACAGTATGGTGGTAGAAAACTAGTTTTTCGCAGAGTTAACGTTCATAACCGACTCACCTGGACACAAAGCGAATTCTCCTGGCTGAAATTCCGTGTGCTTGGGCCTCCCTCCAGAGGTTCGTCTTAATTTCGCGACTCGTGACAGATTCAGTCATATCGCCATCCAGCACGCGTCTTCCCGGGTCCAGCAACAGCAGCGAACTTCGCGGTACACGCCGCAAAATGGCCATCCACGTACTGAATACAGATGCCTCCAGTTTGTCGATTTTGTTAAAATTCACAAACATGAATCCATCGTCCTCATCTTCCTTGTCGTCGTCGTCAGTCTGCCACAAATCTGACCGACGATATATCCTTTCGGGCGACCGAAGTACTTGTTCGTAGTAATTCACCTGATAAGAGTGAGGCATCACCACAAGTTTCTCGGTAAATGCCGAAGATAACTCTGCAGGGGGTGCCACAAACTTATCGACGATCACATAGTCCACAAACGGTGCCCCAGAGGTTCCTGGATACACCAGATAATTTACAACGATCGGTGCGGGTCGAGCTGCCACAATTTGCATGCGACCTCTGCGCGTGTGTCCCTGAGCATCCATAATAATGTGTATATGTTCACCTTGAATTCGTGCAGCACTCTCCTCGAAGGACACTGTAGACAAATCGACAAATTTGTCGACACTCTCGATCACTCGCTGGCGGAATGCGCTGCCATCATCTCGTCCGTATCCAAACGCTACAACATTCGTCGAGTTTCGATCTCTGGTCGCGAATATGCCCTCCATCAGGTGAGTAGTTGGATGGTTCGAATAGTCATAGGATAGATATCCCACATTCAGCCTGGTCAACTGCTCGGTGCGTTTGTCTTCATGTGGTTTCACTTGAAATGCAGTCGGTAAACTGTCGTTCTGCTTGTTAGGGAGGTCAACCTTGTACTTCATTGAGAAATGCGCAGCCAGCGCTTTCCTTTCTTTCGGTGAAATTGCGTGTAGCAACGAGTCGAACGGCGTGAAAGCATACAGATTGCCCACTGCCATCTGCATGTTGGTCACCATCGCCCACAGAGAGTCAAAGTCGTTTTCTGCGTCTGCCCACACGCAGGCGCTCAGCTTGGCCCTCGCCATGTGCACCATGAGATGCAGCCGTGACGACTGGATCGTAAATCTGTCCGTGAAGACGATCTCTGAAGGGGAAGGGAGTGCTTCTAAAGCGCGCTCGTACCAGCTCAACGCGTTCACGATGTCGCTGGAGACTTCATAGGCTGCACCCACATTGCCCATGGCCATGATCCTAAGGTTCGCTGGCGTTGACGGGGAGTTAATCACATGCTGCAGCGATAGGTTAGCCTCCACCTCTCAATAACCCCGTTATCACTAAACAAAGCGCACCAGATACTGAGGGATGGACTCGTTCACGTCGCCGTACTGGTGGTGAAGCGCGGCGATGTTTATCCTCGCTTCTGCCCGATTCGGATCAATGTCAAGTGCCTGATTGTAAGCATCACCTGCCGCCAGAATCTGCCCCACCCAAACAATTCCGTCAGCCTCTCTCCTCTAGCAACGCCAAACAAAAGATCACGCGCCTTGCCGAGTTTCTCCAAAGTCACTCCGAAGTCGAAGTAGAACGCTGCAGTGCGTCCTCCTTCGCCCACACGACCGAACAACGTCTCCGCCGTGGCAAAGTCTCCTCCATGGTGATATGCCAATGCCAAGCGATGCGTCAAGTCGTCCACCTCTTTAGTATCCAGATTATGCACATGCCGCTCTGCAGCGTGGAGAAACTCCAGCGCCTTGGGGATGTCCCGCTTGTCCGTGTACACTTCGCCGATCATCTGCAGCACCTTGGGGTCTTCTGGTGTTTGGCTTAATACTGCATCAAGTAGTTCCAATGCACGATCGAAGTCCCTTCGGCGCTGCAAAATCGACGCCATCCCCGCAAGAGCGGATCGATGTCCAGGCTGCAGCGTCTCAATTTGCTGCAAGACGGCCATGGCCGAGTCCAAGTCATCGGACTGCCAAAACTTGTCCGCCGTTCGCCACATCTCGTCGATGCTCGACGACGTTGCATAGCCGCAGAAGCTCCAGCTCCAGAGCAACAACGCGGTGAACCAGCGACGAATTGACATGGATATCGCGTCAGCTTTTGACCTCCGTATCGGATCTTTTTCGATCCAGAATAAGTGCGTATTAGGCTTTCACTATTGAGTTGACTACTTATTGCGGAACATATACTTTGGATCATGAAACGACACAAACTGTTCACAACTATGAGCGGTAGAGCGGTGGAGGTGCAGGGCAATGCCAAGTTGGACTCGACGTCGCTGGCTGAGCTGTTGCAGCGCGTGAGCGAGGACTCGAGCGTGACCAAGTTGAGTTTGCGTCGCTCAGGAGTGACCCCAGTCTGGCGGTGCAGCTCGCAGACTTTCTGGAGACTAACTCGACCCTCACGCTCGTGGATCTGTCCGGGAACCGACTGGGCGAACATGGCGCAGCTTGTCTAGCCACGTCTTTGATAAAGAATCGTGCCGTCAAGACGTTGGTGCTGGCTGACTGTGGATTGACGGGTGAAGCGTTGACGGAGTGGGTCGCCTTCTTCCGAGCTGGGACCAACACGACATTGCGTTCCCTCAATCTGGCTGACAACCAGATCGACGACGACGGAGCCGAGGCTCTTGGTGCTATGCTGCAGGCTGCCAAAGCGCGGGATATAAGCTTTGATCTGCGAGGCAATGAACTGTCGACCCAGGGATTGCATGTGTTAGCTGACGCGATGAAGGATTCGTGCCCAACGGCAGTCACTGCTATCCAGGTGCAGAACAACCAGGACGACGACGAGCCGGACGCCCTGCTGTATCGATCAAGGATGGAGTTTTACCTACGCAGGAACAAAGCTGCAATCGAACGAGAGGTGCTTGGCGAGACGATTATGCGGATTGAAATGTCGTCGATAGAGCTGGAGGTGTGTCATTTGAAGCACGTCGTACTGACGATAGCCGAGGCGGATTCTCTCGGCGCTGCACTGCGAAGTAACCACTCGATTACCGAGTTGAGACTCGAAGACAATGCGCTGCCTGAAGAGGGCACGCGGCGCGTACTGCGTGCACTTCGCTCCAATCGCAGCGTGCGGGTTTTGTCTCTAGTGGACAACAACATCGGCAACGGCGGATTTCGTGCACTGAGTGAGTTGCTGCGAGTACCAACGACGGCGATCAAGACTGTTAGCGTTGCCAACCCAACCCGATTGACCCCAGAGAGCGGTCTCGAAGTGATAGCACTACGCACTGGCAGCGCTTTGCACCACACCTTGGCCAATTATGCCCTTCTGACGTCACTTTCGCTGGCTAACTGTGGACTGGACGACCTCATGGTCGGTGTGCTGGTCTCTGGTATTGCCTGGAGTGGACGAGTTGAAGCTCTCGACCTACAACGCAACAATTTTGGCAATCGAAGCGTTCACGTACTTGTGCGCGTGATGCAGCGCTGCTTGAGGCTCTATCGACTGGATCTGGTACGATCATATTGCTCTGCTATTGTGTACGCACATCGTGGAGTTCGTGCTAATTGCATCTATTTCTTCCTCTTCTGCTTAGTCGGGCAACAACTTTACTCCCGACGGCCTGCTTCCGCTGCTTCCTATTGTTGCCTCTCACCCGCAGCTCCGTGTGCTACTTTTCGGCCGCTTCGACAGTTGCGAGCAGCGCACTATGAACGCAATCGTCCAAGCAGCAGAGCAAAGCCAGACACTGGTACAGTTGGAGTTGGTGACGACGAGCCGAAGGACGAGCACAAGGGAGCGCATTAGCGGCCTCAACACTCGCTTGCGTGCAGCTCATGGCGACGAATTCGAGCGAGAACGGCAATCGCGCAAACACCAGCTAGAGATGCATGCGATGAGGTGTCGTCGACGCGCACTTGTGCACCAGAAGGCGAGAGAGGTGACTGCGCAAGCACTCACAACGTTCAAGCCGAATGAGTGATGAAAGTGGGCTCTCTTCACTCGACAACCCAGCACACGGAGTGACGATATGGAATGTCGAGGGGAACCGTACGCGAGTTTCGCCGGCTAGTGCGAGACGGAGGACACGACGTGGAGGTTTTCCTGGAGACGAGCGTTGATTTGGACGACTTCGAAAGTTTCATAATCGAGGCTCGCTACTTTGGAGATGGCACAGATCTGCTGAAGACGGTCGATCTGTACGTCACAAACGCCAGGTATCGAACTCACGAGGAGGTTCTCATACAGATCCAACGCCAGCTTCAAGCCTATGACCCCACCAACTTCGTCGCATGTGCTGAGCGGTCAGCTCAGCTGATGGACATGGCATTTCAAGGGACGAAGTATCGCGTCGCTGCTCAAGATTTTCCGTCGTGGGGCAGAGCAAACGTTCGCGTGCCTGGCGATTTTGTATCGCGGAGATCACGGTCGCAGACGACGTGGGCTTCGGCAGCGCCCCGCTAAATATTGCCGCCGCGGAGGTGGCAAAGCAGACCCCTCTCTGTCGCAATCTACCATTTCCTCCAAGAGCCACCCGGTGGTCAAGTCAACTTCAACGCGTGTGCCACACAAAGAAAAGGATCGCTTCAGCTTTAACAAACCTCTACGCCGCCTAATACCCGTGGATATCGCTCCTATCGGTTTGTTCATTTCGAGCCAAAACCCACAATCTCTACCTGTTTCGTTGGCTGCATCGGAGACGCGCCCCTTCCCTGGTCAGGATCTCGCTCGATGGGCAGCGACAATTGGTCAGCGGGGCGGCGCCCTGCACAATTGCATTGCGCCTTCAAGAGCTCAAAGCCGAGCCACACGCCCCCACGTCACCCGCTCTTCGAAGCTGCGGCCAGGATTCGTTCTGGCGCTCGCTTCCCTCAGTCTCGGAATCACGTCGGACCCCAGTCGCACCCCGAAGCAGCAGACATGCTCTCCGCCGCCGTCAGCAAAGCCTCCTCGCGCATGACCGTCAAGGCTGTGCGCGCCGCCAGCACCTTCCGCGTCGAGACGGACTCGATCGGCGAGGTCAAGGTGGATGACTCCAAGTACTGGGGCGCGCAGACGCAGCGCAGCCTCGAGAACTTCCCCATCGGCGGCGCGCGCGAGCGCATGCCCATGCCCGTGATCAAGGCCTTCGGCGTGGTCAAGAAGTGCGCGGCCAAGTACAACCTCGAGAAGGGCAAGCTGGACGCCGCCGTGGCCGAGAAGATCATCGCCGCGGCCGACGACGTGATCGCCGGCAAGCTGGACGACCACTTCCCGCTCGTGGTCTTCCAGACGGGCTCGGGCACCCAGTCCAACATGAACACGAACGAGGTCATCTCGAACCGCGCCATTGAGCTCGCCGGCGGCAAGCTGGGCAGCAAGACGCCCGTGCACCCGAACGACCACGTCAACATGGGCCAGTCGTCCAACGACTCGTTCCCCACGGCCATGCACATCGCCGCCGTGCAGGAGATCCACCGCGTGCTGCTGCCAGGTCTGCACAAGCTGCACGACGCCCTGGACGCCAAGGTCAAGGAGTTCGATGACATTATCAAGATCGGCCGCACCCACACCCAGGACGCCACGCCGCTCACGCTCGGACAGGAGTTCTCGGGCTACCGCGAGCAGATCGCCCTCTCTATCGAGCGCGTGGAGCGCGTGCTGCCCAACCTGTGCAAGCTCGCGCTGGGCGGCACTGCCGTGGGCACGGGCCTCAACACGTCCAAGGGCTACGACGCCGAGATCGCCAAGATCATCGCCGAGGAGACCAAGCTGCCCTTCGTGACGGCGCCCAACAAGTTCGAGGCCCTCGCTGCCCACGACGCCGTCGTGGAGGCCAGCGGCGCCATGAACACCATTGCCTGCTCGCTCATGAAGATCGCCAACGACATTCGCTTCCTCGGCTCGGGCCCGCGCAGTGGCCTGGGTGAGCTCACGCTGCCCGCCAACGAGCCCGGCTCGTCCATCATGCCCGGCAAGGTGAACCCCACGCAGTGCGAGGCCATCACCATGGTGTGCGCGCAGGTCATGGGCAACCACGTGGCCGTGACCGTGGGCGGCTCCAACGGCCACTTCGAGCTCAACGTGTTCAAGCCCGTGATGATCAGCAACCTGCTGTCCTCGATCCGCCTGATCGGCGACAGCTGCAACGCCTTCACGGACAACTGCGTCGTGGGCATCGAGGCCAACCGCGAGAAGATCGACCAGCTCATGAAGAACTCGCTCATGCTCGTGACCGCGCTGAACCCGCACATTGGCTACGACAAGGCCTCCAAGGTGGCCAAGAAGGCCCACCAGGACGGCGCCACCCTGCGCGAGACCGTCATCGCTCTGGGCTACCTGACCGGCGAGGAGTTCGACCGCTTCGTGCGTCCCGAGGAGATGGTGGGCCCCAACTAAGCTCCCTATAAACTCCCTCCTCGGCTGACTGCATCGCAGAGCGCGCTGCAAACGACGGCCAGTCTTGTCTTCATCTCGCAATGTGTTTGACGTAGTTGCTCGATCGTCCGTCCGACCCAGTGCACGTGTGTAAGAACAGCAACAAAGCAAGAAAATAAACAACCAAACTACAGACTACATACACACCATCAACTGGTCATCGCTCTATCAGTCACACAAAGCTACAGGAAGTGGGAGTGGTCGGTCAGCGTCTACAGCTCTGTCCGCTGCGCATCGGGCGTGGTGACGGTCGCCACCGTCGGCACTGAGAGCGTCGTTCTCCGGCGGTCGCTAGAACTCTGCATCTCATAAATAGCGGCTTGGAAGGGAAGATACAGCGCGTTCTGGCAGCAACAATAGCTCACACAAGCCCTATCAGCCCCTGTCAGCGTCTTCAGCTCTACTGTAGCCACTCACCAGCTGCCTCTCGGCCGTGCCTAGTTCCTTGGAAAGCTCCACAGTTTGTCGGTTGAGCTTGGCCAGCACCTGATTGAACTGAGAGCACAGGAACAAACAACGAGCACAAATTGTGTCAATGTCACCGGCATCCGCCAAGTCTATTAAAGCTCCCGCCTCAGAGCGCGTTCCGAGCGCGCGCTCACCTGCTGCATGGCCGTGGACACGCTGCCCATGGCCTCCAGCAGGCGCAGCTCCTCTTCCGCCGCGTCCTCGCCCTGCATCCAGCGCTCGCCATCTCTCTCGTCCATCAGGGTCAGTGCACCTGAACCTTCCCGCGCGTCTAAAAACTGTTGTCGGAGTGATGGTCTCTACAAAATTCCCACAGTCGCCGTTCCTTATTGGTCCAAATCGTGCTTCATCCTCTCTCATTGGCTGAAAGCACTTCGGAAAATAATCAGATGCTTTTCAACTGGGGAGAGGTCGGTCTGTCACAAAATCTTCACATTTCCCCAAGAGCTCAAGTCCTCCCACAAGCGCCAGTCATGTGGATGCAGAAGTCCGTGGGCGGCGGCTCCTCCAGCTTCTCGTCGAGCGGCAACTTCCACGACCGTAACCGCTTCGGCTCCCCGTACGGCCAGGGCGGATCCTACGGCGGCGGCGCCAGCAGCTCCGCGCACGACGCCGGCGACTGGAAGAGCAAGATCCTCGAGAGCGGCCAATGGCTCGGCGGCAAAGTCATCGAGTACGGCGGCAAGCTGGCTCGCGGGCCCAACTCGGACGCCATCCCGGAGCACTACGCGCAGCAGATGCCGCGGAATGATGGTCGCGCCAACTGGATGGCGGATATCCGCAGCTCCTCGTCGTCCTACTCGGGTGGTGGCGGCGCTGGCGGGTACAACGCGGGGTACAATGGCAGTGGAGGGGGTTACCAGAACGACTTTGCCACGGAGAGACCCAAGGCGTACTCGGACTACTCGAGTAACCCTTCGAAGGGGTACGAGCCCAAGAGTCTGAGCTCGACGGACCACCACCACCACCACGGCAAGAGTCGCCATGCTAAGAAGAAGAGCGACACGAAGAAGAGCAAAAAGAGCAGCAAAAAGAGCAAGAAGAAGCAGCAGAGCGAGAGCGAGTCGGACAGCGACGCGTCCCAGCAGAGCGAGAGTGAGGAGTTGTCGATTTCCGAGTCGTCGGAGACGGAGTCGGCGGATGAACGACGTCACAAGAGCAAGGCCAAGGGGAAGAAGAAGAGCAAGAGCAAGAAGCAGAGCGGGTTCTACTCGGAGGAGAGCGATAGTGACGAGGAGGACAGGAAGAAGGCAGCTGCCAACTATTCGTACTCCTTTGACCCGGCCAAGCTGCCGCCTCCGCCTGTCGAGGAAGAGAAGGAGACGTCCAAGAAGGCCAAGTCCAAGTCCAAGAAGAGCAAGAAGGAGAAGTCCGGCAAGAAGTCGCGCACGCGTCGGCAGTCTATGGCATCGACGGATGACGAGTCAACCTCGGAACAGGAGAGCAGTCGCAAGGCGAAGAAGCGCGGAAGCAAGAAGGCGACGGCGGCTGTGGCTGCTAGCAGCGCGAGCGTCGATCTGTTGGGCGTGGATCTGGATGTTCAGCCTGCAGCTCAGCCGGCCACTGCTGCTCAGGAGATGCAGCCTTCCATTTTCGATGCGCCGCAGAGCCAGAACCCTCTGCAGGATCTTGCGGGTCTGAGCTTTGCACCGGCCCCTGTCCAAGCTCCTGTCCCGGTGCAGCAGTCGGTGTTCGACGGCAGCGCTCAAGCCCCTGCTGCGAACGTGGCAGCTTCGTCGCAGCAGCAACAAGCGGATGCGTTCCGCACAAACCTCCTGCCGGAGAACAACATCGTAGACTTTGACTCTCTGGCGAGCGAGAAGAAGAAGACCTTGTCCGCCAACCCGGAGGAGAAGCGGACACTGAACGACATGCAGAAGGCGCGCGGAGCCGACCAGCCCACCCCTGTGATGGCCATGCCGATGCAGGGACAGCAGCAGATGCAGCCGAACATGATGCAGCTGAGCATGAACATGAACCAGCTCCAGCTCACGGACGGCTCGACGGGCATGCAGCAGCAAATGTACCCCACCGTGCAGCAGATGCCAATGCAGGGCATGAGTCAGCCGCAGATGCAGCCTGGAATGATGATGATGCAGCCGCAGATGGGCTTGATGGCGCAGCCGCAGATGATGAACATGCAAATGATGCAGCAGCAGCAGCAGTTCGCGCAGGGCGGCGCGTCCATGGGCCAGTCGACAGGAGCGCAGACTTCCTCCAACAGCTCAGATCCGTTCCACCAGCTCCCGTAAATGTGAACATGACGTGGGATGAAAGCCAAGTTGAATAGCTACAGAATTTGTGTCTTGTCATTTGAGTGCGATGAACATGTTTACCAGTTCCAACTGTGTCGTAACTCTCGGCTCCATCTACAACTCATGTCGAATGATGTTTGGGGCTTTCCATGGTCCAAGCCAATTGCAGCGAGAACTCCACCTAATATCCCCGAGGCTCGCTATCTGCCGACTCACCTCGAAGCGCTCTCCTCGTGCTCGGTTAACCTCCCCACCAGCATACTAGACAGTCGTTCAGCTTCTTAGGGAACACCGGGCAGCGTGGGAAGCCTCCAGCGAGAGCACTCTCCACCCAACCGACAACGTCTCGCTCCCCGAGGGGAGAAGAGGCGCAAGAGGTCTCGAGCACCTTGTCGGCCAAACGTGCAAGCGAACGAATAGATCCATGTATTGATTTGATTCGATGCATGTCTGGAGCGTTTCATGGTCCGAGCAAATTGCAGCAAGAACTCCACACAATATCTCCAGATACTTCGCTATCAGCCAGCGCAGCCCGAGGCGCCCTCCTCCATGCCCAGGATCTCGGCAGGGTATGCCGCTTTTCAGCAACTGCCCGACCCACCCAGACACCAAGGCGAGCACTCCTCGGCAGAACTCTACACCCAACCAGGGGCGCCTTCAAGAGAAGGCGCAAGAGGCATCAAGCTCCTGCCGGCAAACATACATACAACAAGGGCACACACTGGTGTTCGCTTGAGATTCTTCGCGATAAGTGACACGAGGCCCCTCGGATCTTCGGATTTAGTGAGAAATTCGTGCTGACCAGTCGTTTCGGTATATTAGATCTGTCCGGTTTATCGTAATTAGCGCGAATTTATTTGGATAAATCATCAGATCAGGGTATGTGCTCTTCAAGGTTATCGTATTATATATTCCTAACAAAGCCATTTGAACGACTTTGGAAGGGGATCTTGTTCGAATGGCTACATTTTGTCTTCAAGGTTTAGCTAGGACGCGTCGATATCGTGGAGCAGCGTCTGCGTGTGCAGGTATGAGTTGTACAGCGCGCTCTCGTCGTCGGCCTCAACGCAGGCGACGTAGAGCTCGCGGAGGAACGCGGAGTACTGAGTTTCGTCGGCCTGCTTGACCAACTGGCCAATGAGCTTGGCCATGAACCTGAGCACAGCAAAGCAACGATCGTCAGCCTTCAACCTTCGGCCAATTGCAGGCAAATTGCTGCCACGTACACAGCGATTCGGGTGTCGCAAGCTTGCAGGAACGGAGTAAAGGCTGCCAGACCTCCAACCTTGGCGAGTGCGGCGTTGTTGTCCGACAGAGCATCGGTGAGAATGAGCGCCGCGCACGCTGCAACGTCCCCGACCAGAGACTTCTCCACCCCACAGCAGACTCGACGGCATTCAATAGACTGGTGACTGCTGGAGCTCTCGTGTAACACCTTCAGTACGTGCAGGAAGAACTCCGTGTCAACCTGCCGCAGCAGAGATTTGTCCAGCGCCACGTCCCCATTCAGCACCCTCGACGCCAGCGAGTCCGACCACGCCACGCGCGTGTAAGTGTCTTCGTGTTGGTTGTCGCTAGAGGGTGAAGGCGTGGAGAAGTCCCGCTGTTGCCATCGCTTGTCAATGTATGACAGCTCGCACTGGCAAATGTCCAGGATGAGCAGCACGACAGGGATCAGCACTGCTGGTTCGCTCTCTTGATGGTCGAGAAGCACGCGCAAGCACGTGTTTATCTCGTCGATCGTCGTCTCCTCTGCCTTACCCGACTACGCATAGCACACAAATCATCGTTAGTATCAATCCCCACACTAACGAGAGTCTCATACTTACGCTGAGCTGCAGCTTTCGTCTCACAAACAGAGTCAACACCCTTGCAAACGACTCACGGAGCGCAGGAGGGTTTGTTGGCGATGCTAACCCCCAGAACTTTGCCTGGGCTGCGAGTCCAATCTCTCCTCCTTCGTCATAGCAGAATGTTTCTTCAAGCTCTTCTCCAGCGGGGCTACTTTGAGCCGCAGCTTCAGGTTTTGGTCGGACTAGAATCGCTTCAGGCTGCTTGCGAACGGACCCTGCATTTGTTGTTGCCTTGCTGTCGTACGACGTAAAGACGTCATCGTCCTGTCCGTAAGTTAAAAGCTCCGCCAGCCAGCGCTCGCCACGATAGCGCTCCACGGCGCGACTTGAGAGCAGCTGCTTGGACACTTGCTCGAGCACTTCTTCCGATAAACTCCCGTTGCTGTGGCTCTTGGCCACTTTGACAGCCTTGTCGAGGCTTGGATTCACCCCGAAGTACGCGTCGATTTGAGCGATCAAGCGGAACTGGTTCACGAACGCATTGAGCTGCTTCTCCGGCACCAACGAGCAGCTCGGGGTCAGTTGCTTGACCACCCGAGCGCTCGAAATGTATGGCGACAGTAAAGCCTGCCGCATGCCAGTGGACGGGTCTTCCCACTCCACAAGCGTGCGCCATATTTGATCCAGACCTGCCGTGCTGATGCCCTCGCGGCTGCCAGTGCGTCGGAGCTGCTCACAGACCAAGTCCACAAGAACCATGCAAGCCAAGCGCTGCAGGCGAGCGATCGGAGCGTTGTAGAAATGATACAGCAGCAGCTCGAGACTCACGTACTGCTCCGCCGCAGCGAGTGGCAGGCCACAGTTCCAGACTGTGTGGTCCTTGGTCGGTTGTTGCCACTCGGGGCCGACCGATTTCCCAGCAGGGACGACTTTGAGCGCGTACATCGTCGCGACCACGAGCTCCATCGCCGTCTGCTGAAGCTCGGAATCGATGCAGCTTCGGTTGCTAGCCTCAGCCACCAAGAAGAGAAGCGTGTGTTCATCTAACGCCCTCAGTCGGTCCGACGAGTAGCTCCCGTTCGCCTTCTTAACGAAAAACTCCAGACACCCGACAGCTTGTTCGACCCAATCGAGACCTTGGCGTTTATCTGCCACCGTCTCGGCTTCTAGCGTAGTCGTTGACACCACGACAGCCTTGCCCAGCATCTCTCGCAGCAGCTTGAACAGATTAGCCTCCAGGTGCTGAGCTCGAGCAACCGACGAGTCTTCCAATGACGATAATGTCGCTGCAAGTGAGGCTATACATGCATTCACGAACAAAGTAAACGCGAGACAGCGCCACTGCTCGGTAGGCCGCACAGCCAGCTCCAGAAGCTTCACTCTCACGCCCGAAGCGTCCAGATCTCCGCGATCGCCACTCAAACAGGCCTGCGTTAAGGTCCTCACTGCAGCGTTGGCAAGTAACTCAGCGTACTGTTGCTCCCGAAGTGAGGGTATCACTTCGTCACTGCGTTGGTACAGCTCATGCAGTTCACGAACGATCTCCTCCAGCTCGTCCCACGTCGGACTCTGCACCTTTTGGTTGCTCGTAGCTGATGATTTCGTAGGCTCTACTGCTTCATTGCCTGAGGGGTGCAGAGCTCGCTCCGTGGCTGCGAGTTCACGAGCCAAACCGTGGAGGTTGGTCACCGCGAGAGTTTGTCCCTCGGCCCCTAGCCGTCGACCCTTGGTAGACTGAGGTCGTGCTGGTGCTGGTTGGCCGACGCATCCATTGCAGCGTCGAAAGAGGCGAGAGAGCAGCTCGTCCGAGTCTGCTTCATGCAGCACCATGGCCGTCGAAGAGGCGGTGGACAGATATACTTTATATGACACACTCTAGTAACTTGGTGTCGTTTCACGGTTCACAGTTTTGGGGGATGCAATGGACGCGGACACCAATGCGGTGGCCTCCGCTCGCGAGTGGGATGCGCTGAAAGACGAAGATGTGACGCCACTGCCAGCGTCCAAGCCCCACGTCGTGTTTGTACGATCAACTTGAAACAAATCGGAGGTTGAAGTGTTCATTTTGTTGTTAACTTTCAATTCCTCTCTACTCTCTCTGTCCAGAGACTTCGCCGAGAGGAAGACGAGAACGTCCCGTGGATCGTCGAGCTCGTCTTCCTCCTGTTCAACGCGCAGGTGCAAGCCACAAACGTCCAATATGAGCCACTGATTGACTCTAATCGGCTTGAAATTGATACACTCAGGGCGACGTCTTGCAAGTTGTTCGCTGCGCCAGTTCCCCCGACACTTCCTCAGCAAACAGCCACCAGTCCAGCTCCAGTCACAGCACCTCCTTCTTCGGGGAGGGCAACTTCCGAGTGGCCCGCGCCAAGTCCAAGGAGGCGAACGAGCGGGAGGTCGTGCGGTTCTCCATGGCCAAACTGCACCCGTACGTCGAGGTCGTGGGCTGCTTGGTCACTTACGCGGAGGACGAGATCGCTGGGTCCCCTCAGCTGAACGCGTTCTCGCTCACCTGCGACCTGCACGCGGTCGACAGTTCTCAAGCTGAAGCCGAAGCTCAGGCGCTCGCTGCAGGCGGCAAGCGATTCGTGTGGAAGATTTTTAAATGGGTCTTATGCAGAACAGGTCTTGGATTTGATCAGACTGTACTTTTTCTTTGAACTTGTGATTGGATCACAATACGCTTTGACGCCGCAAGTCCCCTGTCTCACTTTGAAACCTCAGTCAACCTCCTGCCACGATGCAGGGAGGAGCCAAGCTTCCTAGCGCCACCCGCTCCTGGGTGATGCCCGAGCAACACCTCCACCGCCCGAGCCGCTGAAGCATCCTGGGTCCGCAACACCGCAACGGAGTGCATCGGAGGAAGGCGAGCACGATCCTTGCCACGAGGAGCACGAGCGCAAGCACCAGTAGCAGAGCAGCAAGGCATGAGAGGCCTGGGAGATGCAGCAGCAGCATTGCAGGGAGGGCAACAGGTGGACAAGATGCGCCACGAGCAGCAGGCGGACAAGCTGCGTTAGGAGCAGCCCAAGTAGCAGTCGACGAGGAAGTGGCTTATGGCATCAATGGGTCAAGTCCTCCTCGCGCAACGTGCAGCACGACATGCTGGGCTGCGCAAGTGTGTCATGCACGCTGTGCTTTTTGGTGATCGAGGGCAAGGAAAGTGACGCGGTGCTACGGCAGACGACGGTTGGCGCACAGTGCGCGCACTCACTCGTGCAGGCGGGGACTCGTGCAAGCGGAGGTGCTCTACTTGCTCCGTGAGTGCGGAGCGCATCAAGTCCACTGATGTTATCCGGCTGCATCGCTGCGATTCCTGCTGTTCAAGCCCGCGCAGCTCGCGGCTGAATCGCGCGCCGCTTCTCCCTTGTGTGCAGGCCGCCGCTGCCGTGCGGCTCCGAGTAGAGCGTGAACGCGAGCACTTTGGCCGTCGCCCGTGAGCAAGACTGGCGCCTGCGTATCGATGCCCACGAAACTTCCATGGTGCGCATCAGACCGTGCAGAGGGTCCACGCATGAGGAAGCGGAGCCCGACGAGGTGTTCGCGCATCGAAGAAGGCCGGCTCGGACCTCACGAAGACGCGCCAATGCTGCTGCCGGTGTTGCCCAAGGTAGGTCGCAGTGCAACGTCTTAGTTTCGGAGAGGTTGTTTTCGTGCTGCGGCTGTGACGACTCGCTACGAGTTGAAGCGTTTTGTTTTGCTCTTAGCCAAGCAAGAGAGAAACTTGTCGATCACCTCGTTGTGGCTACTAGCTATGCCACACAGTTATAAAGGTAGATGCATGTACCATGGTAAACTAATTCTACGAGCTACAGTAGTGTGAACGGAAAAGAACCAGGTGTGCATTGCTTTGGCTGCTGTACAGTGCTCAATGTAGAGTAGTCGCGAATGGAATACAATCGAACACCACCCATAGAAGCATGAACCAACAGCGTGTGATATTGCAACTAATGAGTCTTGCTGCCACGAGAAATTGGGAAGGGAGGCATGTTCCGTTGCCGCGGCGACTCATTCTACCTATTTGATATTGAGTCTCAGGTGATACTTCAAGTAGTACACAGCAATGGATGCAATGATTTTGAGCACGACCCACCTGCCAAATACCTATTGAGCCAAGATAACAGGCCAAAATGCACTCGCTTTTACGTAGAGACAGCACCACGAATGTTGCTAGAGCTGGAAGCCGAACGGGGCATGCGTTAAGGAAGCAACTCATGTCATGATCCAAAGCTGTGAGTGTTTGGTTCAGGTCTTCCGATTTGGTCTCACAATCAGCATGTTCAAATCCTAGACCTGATCTGCATAAGAACCAAAATAAAGGCAACCATTCGTGTTCGACGCCGGAGAACGCACTCGACTACTCGGAATCTCCCACGACCCGAAATCCGTGCGACGCCAGATCGGCAAGCAGCCGAATGTCGTGGTGCTGTGCAAGTTCTTCCGGCGGCACGGGAACCACCACGACTGGGCCTTCCACGCTGCCACCGACGACCGCAGCAACGTCGTGGTCCGCAGCGCAGTCACAGCGTCTCTGATTGAGAGCATGCAGATTTTCCTGCTGGACCTCATGCCCGACATCAAGATCCCCAATCGGAACCCGCTGTCGAGTGTCGCCGGGATCTGCGCCGCTCTCAGTTGCAACGAGTTCCTCGGGATCGAGCAGTACTTCCCCGACGACGACGGACTTCCCAAAGTCGACTTTGCTCGGCTGCTGCTCTGGGAGCTGATGCGCAGTCGACCGAGTCTCATGCAGCATCTCGGCCGCGCGACTGCGCTGGTCGGGCTGTTGTTTGAGATGTTCGAGCAGATCGACATCAACGGCGATGCGGTCGTGGACTGGGAGGAGTTCACGTCCTTTTGTGTCGCAATTGGGCTCGTGGCGACGCGGATACCGCACGACGAGAATGATCACGACCAGGGACAGACCCACGGAGATCCGGATGATGCCCCTCCACGCTCGATGATTGTCTATCGCCAAGAACTGCTCAGCAGCGGGACGGCAGCTCGGTACGAGGTGTTCGTGGAGTTAATTATTGGTAAGGTTTACTTACATTTGGCGTTGATATGCAGGACTTTTCCGTATCAAGTGAGCAAGTTGAAGGCCTTCCCACAACTAAAGCGTCTTGCGGTGATCGAACACAAGTCTCCACGCATTCTGGTACGTGAAATTTGATACTCAAGTGTGAACCGGTGCTGCAAAACTTACACATTGTTGCTGTTTACTGCGTAGATGTTTGATCTGGACATGAACTTCCTGCACGAACTCAACTGCAGCGAGAAGCTGGCTGCGGAGAAGAAGGCGGGCGAGAAACAAGTGGACGTGTTCGACTCCCTCGAAGTGCTGGACGCCGAGCACGTGCCGTCTCGAAACGCGCTGGCCATCGCCAGCAGCGACCTGTGCATCTCGCTCTGGTCCATCATCGACGCCACCGTCGGCTCCTACGTCTTCAACGGGAAACTCGTCGGTCGCTTCCCAGCGCTCTTCGTCAAGTGGTGTCCGCCTCCGCTCAAGCGCTTGTTCGTCGCTGGCGGGTCCACTGATCAGGTTCAGCTCTGGGACCTCGAGGTGCCGATGCACGCTGGAGCAGCCCCTCCACCGCCCCCAATGCTTCTCCCCCGACATCACACGGAGCGCTTAGCTGCGTGCTTAGACATCCCAGAAACGCCCTACGTTGCGACGGCCTCGTTCGACCACACGATCACGGTCTGGGAGACTGTAGCAGGCACCAACTCCTCACTCGGAGGCCCTTCCGCTGTGCTGACCGTCTCATTCGTACTGCGAGGCCACCAACAGGCCGTATTGACGCTCGATTCCGCTCACACTTTACTATTGAGCTCTGGGTTCGAGTACCAAGCCTATTGCTGGGGGATCCCCGGTAGAACACTCAAGACGAAGCTGGGCGGACACCATCACTGCCTCATGGGGGCCAAGTTCGTGGCTTCTTCTACTACGGGCCCGTGTCTGGCGGTAACGGGGGATCAAAGCGGACACTTCAAGCTCTGGGACATCACGCGCTGCGCCAAGGGCTTCTCTGGGAACCATCTCGCCTCCATGCTGCAGACGTTCGAGCTCCACACGCCCAATTTGTGTCGCTTTCGCATGTTCATGACGTCGTCGAATGGGTCCGGAGCGGGTGCTAACTCGGAGAAAGCTCACGAGCCGCACCACGAGCCAGCAGCGAGCTCCACGTCGGACAGCCCAGCGTGCGATATCATCACGGGGAACTTGCGCTTGTACCGCTTCAGTGCCGTGATGCAGTCGGTCGGGCAAGAGGAATCAGCTGCGGACGACTCGCCTGGCACGGCCCCCACGCGATTCGTGGTGTTCAACACCGTGGCCAACACTTTTGTCGGCGTCGTGGAGAACCGCATCACCGTGTGGAGCGCCAACTCGGGGCGAAGATCGAGGAACCCGTCTCCATCCGAGATGCTGATGTCTGCGCTATTGCATTCGATAGCCCCCGCGAACGGAAGCTGTACGTGGCGACTAATGTACGTGTCTGCTGGTTAGAGAAACGTCTAACGAGGTCACGCATTGCAACTAACGTTAGCTGTGAATGACTGTACTACAGGACGGCGCAATTCGGCTGTACAACCCCGTAACAGGAGCTTTGTTGACGAAGACAATGGTGCACGACGGCACCGTCACCTCGCTCGTGTTCTGCTCTCACGCCAATGTAAGCATTTTCTGTGTGTGTGTATGACCCAATGGGCTCGAGTTCTCTCACACAACAATGTTGCTGCAGTGTTTAGTATCAACGGGCGAAGATCGGATGATCTGCGTCTTGGATTCGCCGCCAGGAGAGTCGAATCTGGAAGTGGTGCACTTTGTGGAGAAGGCGCACAAGTCGAGTATCACGTGCTGCACGTGCTCGCCTCCGCCATTGGCAACGGAGTTGCATACCACGCGGTTCGTCGCGACAGCGGACGACGCTGGCGGGGTGCAAGTCTACGATCTCCGACGTATCACGCTGTTGTTCCGTTGCGCTTCAGTCCACACTCGAGAGATCCGAGCGCTCCACTTCCCCGCTGCAACTCCGGGGCTACTAGTCTCCGCCGACGTGACAGGAGGCATCTTCGTCTGGCCAACGATCGGGGTTCGCAGCAGCATCGCTTACCCCCTCATGCGCCTCGTGATGGTCGAGTCCACCCCGTCCCGGCCTCTTCCAAGCAAACTCGAGCTGGACGGCGTCACTTCCATTTGCTCCACCTGCATCTCACCGGAGTCATCTCACGCAGCTACGAGTTCACACCCCGAGATGCTCTACATTGGCATTGAAACGGGGCAGATCTTCGCTTGGGACCTCCGCTGCTTGACTGGGAACCCTCAGTCTGACAACCAGCCAGCAAGACGCTCGGCGATTCTGCGTCGTCGATCCTCCAGTACGCAGTCGAGTATCGGCATCCCAGTGATCGAGGGGCGTCGCCAGTCGTCGGACGTCGATAGTCGAAGGACCAGCCGCTCTTCCAGTGGTGTCGTCGACCAAGGCCTGGATGGCGCATCATGCCGGCGTCTTGTCCCTACAGAGCGTGCCGTGGCCCGGTGAGCTGCTGTCGTTAGGCGGCGACGGGGTGGTCAAGATCTGGGACCACACTGCAACGTGCGTCGGCCACATCTTGACCACCGGAGAGCAGTCGTCCGCCTCGGCCTCGGCATGGAAGTTCGTGCGTCGCGACCACACCGTGGGTGGAGACAAGAAGGAGCTGTTCGAACGCATTGCGCGCGAAGTCATCGCCAAGCACCAGCGTCGACTCAAGAAGGAGCTGAAGAAGCAGCGCAAAGCCGGACAGCAGCAACAGCCTCAAAGCGATCAAGCAGCTCCTGATACTTCGCTCTCTACGCCGTCGTCACTGCTAGAGGCCGAATCTCCGTCGAAAATGACGGAAGCTCCGCTGTTCCCCGACGCGTCGACGGCGTTGACCCACGCAGCGAGCGTCTTGCTGATGCAAGCGCCGTTCTCAGTGACTTCCAGTCACCTCGGGGTCCAACAAGGGTCTTTGGACCCGAAGAAGCGCAACACCTCCGCTGTATCGCCAAGAATTCGACCGCGTTGGTGGCGGACGTCGCAGACAAGAAGAAGCGCGTGGCGGCGCTCGCTCCGTGGTTCTCCTCGCCCGAAGAGATGGGGAGGGCGAGGGCCAAGGCGAAGGCCAAAGCTCGTGCCATGATGAACAGCAGTCCACAGCTAACGCCCGAACTCTTTGCAGCGGCGTCGAAAACCTTGACGAATTATCCTCTGGAGCTCGAGCGACGAGCGGCGGCTGTGGCTAAAGCTTCGGTCGGGGCCTTGCGGAGGTTGGACGTCGAGCCGTCCCAGTTCTTGCGCGACAAGCTGCAGGACGCTGCCTCCCCATTGAGCAAACCGGTTAAATCCACACCAAAGAAGCGCCTGCAACTGCAACGCTCGTCAATGGACCCAACGGGGTTAGACATCAAAATGGACGCGAGTGTCGTCGTCCTCGCTCGCAACGTGTCGCTGCCCAAGCTCACGCCGCCCTCATCCGCTGCGCAAGTGCAAGAGCTCGACCATCCTGATGCTTTAAGTACCCTTAACTCGAGTGCCTCGGCTCCAGTACTTCAGCAATCCGCAGCCGAGTCAGCGCCTAGTAGCAGTCCGGAGAAACTGCGTCGCAACAGCAACATCGAGCGCAAGATCAAGTTGTGCCAGAAGATCGTGGCGAACGTCTGTCTCCTGAATTCCAAGCCCAAGGCCCCTAAGGAGAACACAGAGCAGCACCAACCGGTATCCCCGACTGCGAGTAGTAGTATGCGTCACTCGACGTCTACACCCGCCTTGTCACCGGGCAAGAACCCGTTCGGACCTCACTATACTGTGAAACAGGTCGAGCAGCTCGCTGTGGGTCTCGCTCGACTCGATGAGGACGGATCTGGCGACTTGAACCAGCAGGAATGGACGCAGTTGGTCCGATTCTGCGGCCTCGAGGGCAGCGACCGACGGAACAGCGCAACGAGCGTCGAGAACCTCTTCTACTCCATCGACAGAGACTCCAACGGCACCATCAGTCTCAAGGAGCTGCTGCCAACACTGGTACTACGTGATGAATATTGTGTGTATTGTATTATCTTTTATGGAAATTGTACCTAACAGCCTTTGATGTAGTTCCGCCAGGCTTCGCCCGAGCAGCTTCAGCAGATGCGAACGTTGATCCAGACGCGCATGAAGGAGCTGCGAGCACGACGCAGTCGAGTGAGAAGCAGCAGCCCCGCGCTCATCGAAGATAGCGACCAATAGTGCACTGATCTACTTTATCATGGCCGTGGACGCAGCGATACAGTCCGGTGACTCGGCCACGAGCGTTCCAATGGGGACTCGATGCAGCTCCCCTTGGCGTCATGCACCAGCACGGGCGTGTCGAGGAAGCCGAACTCGAAGAAATAGGCCCGCGCGCGGGCAAACGGCGCGTGGAGGATGCCGAACTGGTCCGCCTGCATCAAGAACTCGGGCTTGGCCGGCTGTTGCTTGTCGTTGATGTTGTACTGCTTGTCCTCGACGAACGGGATGAGCTTGGAGATGGCGTCGAGCGAGCTGCCGTACTCGAGCGTCTTGTGCTGCCACGTGACGCGCACGTCTCCGTCCGAGAACTTTGCCCCCGCCGCGTACCTCAGTGGGAAGAGATCGTCCCTTGAGTCTCTATCTGTCGCCTTTAGAGCTTGCAAGTACACTTCCTGTTCGTCCGGAGACATGCGAGAGAGCTGCAACTTGACGAATGGAGTGACGAGTGTCTCCCCCTCTTGCGGCTGCACGTCACCGCTACTGTTGCCAGCGAATTGGCAGCAGAAGTTGCGGGCGAACGGCAACACCTGAGTGCGGGGCAGGCGGTCGTAGAGCGACGGGAACGGGTACAGCTCCTTCAGCGTGGTCACGCACGGGCGGCAGCTCTTGGCGCGTGACACGAACGGCGTGTCCTCGGAGATCAACGGGCTGGAGAGCAGGAACTCGCGGCACAGCGTGCCGGGCGTTAAACACTGCGCAGAGTCCGACACGATGTAGATCTTGCGCACGCGCCTGACGGGCAGCAGTTGCAGCTGCGCCATGGCCGCGCGCTCGGCGCACGTGGCGCCGCCGATGTTGGCGCACTCGGCGTTGGCCCCCACCACGAACTTGTCGGTCGTTTGGCCGTCCACGTCTTCGTACGAGAAGAGCGCGAGCACGCGGAAGTTGGAGAGCAATGGGGCGCGGGTGAAGTGCTGGTCACGACGAGCTTCCAGCAGGGACAGGAACTGCTCGTCCTCGGGGGTTAACAGAGCTTCACGCATGGCAATGGGGGGGGTGGAGAATGTGAGGGGTCGCTGGATAGTGGAGAGACGCGGAAGAATGGAAAGTGTGGTGGTGGATTTGGAGAGGAGGAAGGAGGAAGGGTAAGCATTGCTGCGTTGACTTGATGCATCTGCTGTAAGGGTGAATGCATGGTGGCGTGCATAGATACGGCTGGAAGTTGAAGCTGGCGGCCTGCAGACGAATAGAGCCACTTGCGATGACGAAGCAGCATGAGAGTTCGGTTCGCTGCAGATTGGAGTGGATAGCGATGGCATTAATCGCGGGGAGGGTGCACTACTGTAGAAGGCGAAGGGATGACCTGGTTAGTGTTGATGAAGAAGGGGTGCACGCGCGCAATGCATGGTGGTTGGCTTATGTGCAAATAGACGAGGGTGCAGTGCACTTGAAGGTTGGGCTTCAACGGCAAGTTGTCATCTGCGACGTCGAGCGTGGCGGCCGACGACCTCGACGTGGGTGTGTCGTTGCAGTCTGCGATGTCCTGCTCAATGCTTTGTTGGTAGCTGTGGTTGTTCTTTCACGACACGGGGCCCCAAGAAGCAAAACAAAACGACAAACGAATGGGTGGAAGCACATTATCCATGGATACCGGTAGTTTTCATATGTGCATCTCTACAGTTGTGTGAGCATTTGCCGTGCAATTATTCATTCACCGTAAAAGTGGCGGAGCAAGCTCTTTCGAGTGGCGTCGAGGAACTGAGCAACGTCCGCTTGGCTGTCTGGACTGGGAGGAGCGCTTGAGACGCCGAGCGCCGCGGTAACAGAGTCGGCAGCTCCTTGTCCGTCGAGCATCGCCACCTGCAAGTCGCTCATGCAGTTCGTCAAGAAGAACGCGGCCGTGAACTGCAGTCGCAACACGATGATACGCAGCGGGGACTGCGTGTCCAACTGCTCCTGCAGCATGAAAAACACCTGCGAAAAGTCCACGGCGTCGTACTCCAACACTGCGCACGAGTACAAGATGAACTAGGAGTCAGCCAGACAACGTAATACTGAATGCACAGTACTACATGTACTTCACGCTTACCTATCACGTGGCGACGCAGGTCTGCAATAAAATCCTTGCGCCTCCTCCACTGTTGCAGAAACATCTACAGTACACAATCGATGACAAGTGTCAGCAACAGCAGCCAACCTCAACATAGAGACTCAAAAACTCACCTTTTTACAGGACGCGATCAACTCGACGGAAGATTGCGCCTTACTTGACGGCGGGGTCTGCGTCACTTGACTCGACAGCAACATCCTAGCGGGCCACTCGACGAAAAGCGGCCACGCGCCGTCAAGTTTCATCTCCGCATCATCTTTTAGAGGATATCCGATGAAAATCGTCAATCCATCCGTTGCAGTCAAGAAGTTGGGGGCGTGGAATCCGTCAGGGATGAAAACCAGCTCCGGGTCCTCAGTCTCTAACAATTTGTTTGGGTCCCATTGAGATTTGTCTCCCAGCAGAGGTAGAGCGAAGAGCACGTAACTCCCACTACTGGAGCTGGTTAGCACCAACACCTCCAGCTCGGGATGGTGTTGCAGCATCTCGTACTCGAATTTGGCTCGGTGCGAAGTTGCAGCTTGCAATGCCTACAGCAGGAAATGAATTTAAGTTAATTCATCACTTAAGTGAAACTTGCAATTGCCGTGGCAACTCACTTGCACTTGCACCTCCTGAAAGGCGGCAACAAGTTGCGTTACTACTTCTTCCAGTGTTGCAGTCAACTCGTCGCCTGTCAACGCCGGCAGCTCATCTCCTCTTGACGAAACCTTTAACCCAAGTGGCTTCACTTGCTGTAATTTGTCCATTGCCTCTCCGCTCGGCGCCTCCAATGCAACATCGCTTAGAGACTCGTGAAGATACGCAGTCCCCGCCTTCACTGCCACATACACAGTATCGTAGGGTAATCTGATCAAAATTGCGTTGTCAAGATTACTGTCATTTCCATTGGCATTGCACCTTGGCGGAAGCAAGTGGCTCTGCTCGTCCAGATGTCCACGCGCACTGCCAGCCAAGCGTTGCGCGCATGCAGAACCTCCACATAGCCGGCGAACAACGGCGTCCTGTCGCCCTCTGCGCTCGCGGCGCCGCTGCCGTTGCCAGTCCGGACGGTGCTAGAGCTGTTGGATGCTGCGGCGTCCACTGTCACGAATTCGGCCACGCGCACGCAGCGCCGGCATCGCCGCGAGAGCTCGCGCTCCATGGGCGTAAATCGGCGTCTAAATCGCCCATGCGGTTGCTATTTCCTGCCTCAACCAGGTGGTGTGAGGATCCCCTACACCTCTAAAATTCACTTGGGTTTTGTATAGTGCTAATCGCCGGCCAGCAGTTGTACCGTGGTGTACTTCATATAAGTAGATCATAGTTGTACCATATTCTCAAGAGTATTGGTTTTAAAGATGCAAATCGGAGAGTGAACTGTGAATTATGCTACTCTTGATCAAAGGCTATGGTTTTATATGGAGTTGACTGGGTGTGCGTGGAGGGGGGAAAGGGGGGAGGAAAAGGAAGGAAAGAAAACGCGACTGAGAGACTCGCAAGGGAAGCCAGCGGACGGCCACCAGCAGCACGCAGTCGCCAAGCAGCCAGCCAGCCCCCGCGCAGTCACCGGCGGCCAGCAGCTCCTTCTCTCAGCGTACGTACGTACGCGCGCACGTGTGACTTCTTCGGTTGCACCTCCATCGGCCTCTTTTGCCGGTCGGTTAGGTTCGACTCGCCCCGCCATCTTTACTCACCCTGTCGCTTTAAGTGGTGCTAAAAAGTTTGGCGTGACAAGAAGTGTCTAACCTGGAGTTGCCAAGTTGTCATTTAACACTCACTTTCCATTGCCTTTTCCTCTCCTTATTGCAGTGCGGAAACGACCTGATTTGGGTTTTGAACTCCTCAACTGGGTGAGAGACGGAGAGAGTGAGAGCGTTTCCCCCCTCCCATCCAACTAGAAGACACGCTGGCGGGGTAACTAAGCGATGAAGGGGATGCTGCAAACGGTGAAACGGAAGCTTAGCAACAACGGAGAGCACCTGGGCGCCAACTCCCCCGATCGGATGGACGTGGACGGCGCGGCCAAGGGCGCCAACGGCGTCGGCGCCGGCTCGCCTGTGGGCGAAGTCGCGCGCTCGGACGTGTCGCTGCCCAAGCGCGAGCGCCGCCGCTCGTTCATGGCGCGCAACCAGAAGATCCAGGCGCTCAAGGACCTGCCGCACCTCAAGGACACGTCGCTGCAGCGGCGAGAGGCGCTCTTCCAGCAGAAGCTCGAGCTCTGCTCGGTCATCTTCAATTTCGACGACCCCACCTCGGACAAGCGGTGAGTGCTTGGGATTTTTGGGTTTTATCTAAACAGTAGCGTTACTGGGTTTTATCTAACCCGGTTAGGTGGTGCTAAACTAATGATGCGGGGTCTTATTTTGCAGGGGCAAGGACCTGAAGCGCCAGACGCTGCTGGAGCTGGTAGATTACGTGAACAACCCCGGAGGCCAGAAGATCTTTACGGAGACGCTCATGCCCGACATCATGTCGATGGTGTCGGTCAACATTTGCCGCGCGCTGCCCCCGCAGACGGAGGACTTTGACCCGGAGGAGGACGAGCCTGTGCTGGAAGCCTCGTGGCCACATCTTCAAGTGGTGTATGAATTTTTCCTGCGCTTCATCGTGTCGGGCGAGGTGAACGCCAAGGTGGCCAAGAAATACGTGGACCAGAAGTTCTGCCTGGCGGTCATCGACCTGTTCGACAGCGAGGACCCGCGCGAGCGGGATTACCTCAAGACCATCCTGCACCGCATCTACGGCAAGTTTATGTCGCACCGGTCCTTCATCCGCAAGGCCATCAGCAACGTCTTCTACCGGTTCGTGTACGAGACGGAGCGGCACAACGGCATTGGCGAGCTGCTCGAGATCCTGGGCAGTATCATCAACGGCTTCGCCATGCCGCTCAAGGCCGAGCACCTGCAGTTCCTCGTGCGCGCGCTCGTGCCGCTGCACAAGCCCAAGTGTGTATCAATGTACCACCAGCAGCTGTCCTATTGCATCACGCAGTACGTAGAAAAGGACCCGGAGACAGCAGTGCCCATTATCCAGGGCATCATCAAGTTCTGGCCGTGGTCGTGCTCGTCCAAGCAGGTGATCTTCCTGAACGAGCTGGAGGAGATCCTGGAGCTCATGGGCAGCGAGCAGCTGCAGCAAGTGCACAAGCCGCTCTTCAACGGCCTGGCCAAGTGGCTCGGCAGCCAGCACTTCCAGGTCTCGGAGCGGTCGCTCTTCCTGTGGAACAACGAGCACCTGGTGAACAACGGATGCCTGAGCAAGCAGCACGCGCACCTGATCCTGCCGGTCATTTACGGCCCCCTCCATAGAAACTCGCTGGGACACTGGAACACGACAGTCGAAGGCCTGGCCCAGAACGTGCTGAAGCTCTACATGGACTACGACATGGCGCTTTATGACCAGTGTGCAAAGGAGTACTCTCTGAAGGAGCAAGCGATGGCCGACGTGAAGGACAAAGAGCAGGAGAAGTGGCGGAAAATAGAGTCGATGGCAGCATCGAAGGCTCCATCGTCAACGGCCTAAGTTGCGTCTTTTTACAGAGCAAATCGCGGCGAGCGCCTTGCACGAGCTTGCCTGCGGACACTATTGCAGCGAATGATAACGAGTTGGACCAAGCGGACGGAGAGGGGGTGGAGCGGAGATTGCAGTATCGGGAAAAGGAGAAGAGGGGATGACGGGATGGCGGGACCAAGAGGAGGCGAGGGCTCCATTGTTGCTGCTGTGGCCAGATGACGCTCGCTCTGCAAAGTCTGGCGGATCCGGCGCAGGAGCGGCTGTGTAGCTCTCTGACCTCAGCTTGCGACGATCCCATCAACAACACTCCTCGCGCAGAGCGCGGGAGAAACAGCAGCACATGAGAGAGAGGTGGCAGGCAGGCAGATAGGTTTTCATGAACGGCGATTGCATTTAGATGACGGACGACCTGGTTTGCGGACGCACGAGTGCGAACCAGGAGGACTGAAGTTACTTTTTCACTCGCAAGCGAGCTGTGCTGGTTTATTAGCAGGGGAGGCTTGAAAAGCATGTCAATCATAAGGTGCAACTTCAACTTGGATGTGTGTCTTTTGTGTGGGTTTTACGTGGTTGACACAAGAATGCAACACCGTATTTTTGTCCAATGGACGCGTCCGTGGAGGGGTCCACACGAGATAGGCGAACAGCTCCGCTGTCAACCACAGAAGCAAACCCCCGAGCAGCGAGCGGTGGAGGAGCATCCCGAGAGACGTCAAGATGGTGCGCGTGTGGCTTCGTCCCTGCGCGTCTGCGATCGCTGGTGCGTGTTGCGGCGGTTAAGTGGTGCTAAAGTTTAGGCTAGTGCTAAACTCCCTAACCTTATCTCTCTCTAAACGTGCGTATCAATGCATTAGCGCTGGGTCGTCGTGCCGGTCCTGGCGCCAAGTCCGCCGTGTTGCGTGCCCAGGTCCCGCGCTCATTGGCCGTGCACAATGATGCGCTATCCGTGATTGGCGGTGTCCGCTCGATGGCCACCAAGGGCAAGGACGACGGCAAGAAGGGTGCGTATCCAAAGGCTCAAACCTTTTCGACTAGTGTTAACCTGTTGCAACACAACACGCACAACAGGTTTAGCACTAGTAGATAAGTCAGTGCTAACCTTTGTTGCTATGACATTACAGAGTTCAAGAAGAAGTCGACGTTCGACAAGGTGGAGGACGACGAGGACCTGACGGAGCTGCCCGACGAGGTCAAGTACCTGAGTCAGCAGCTCGACGAGAGCGACCTCAAGTTCGCCGAGGAATTCGACGACGATGATGACGACGAGGAGGACGAGGAGGACGCCGAGCTGAGCCCCGCCGAGTGGGCCAAGAAGTTCGAGCGCGAGGTGGCCGAGTGGGACCAGGAGGCGCAGGACGGCGAGTACGACGACGAGGAGGGCGTGGCCGCGGGCAGCTACACGGGCGACGTGGAGGACGACCGCCTGTACGTGGAGATGCCCGGCTACGATGCGTCCCTGAGCCTCGCGGAGAGTCAGATCGGTGTGAACGAGGACGAGGACGTGGCCGACCCGTTCCAGCACTGGCAGCAGGGCTACGCCGTGTCGCCCGAGATGCTCAACTGGATGCTGCCCGCCGAGAAGAGGAAGCCCTTCCGGAAGGACAAGACCAAGCCGTGGAAGTACTTCGTGGCCGCCAACCACCCGGACGTCGTGGAGCTGGCGCTGGACGTGGACCTGCTGCGGCTGTTCATCTCCCCACCGGCCGCATCCGCCCGCGCCGGTTCACCGGCCTCACGGCCAAGCAGCAGCGCAAGCTGGCCCAGGCCATCAAGATCTCGCGTCAGCTGGCATTGCTGCCGTACCTGTCCCGGTACCCGGAGCCCACGCCCGAGCAGTGGAAGGCTATTGACGACGAAATCATCGCGGCCGCGGAGCTCGAGGACGACGACGAGATTGTGGACGACGACGACGAGGACGAGGACTTCGATGAGGACTTCGAATATGATTAGAAAATAGAAGAGAGGAGCGTGGCGTGGCTGCTTCCCTCTGTGTTGCGCCGCAATTCGTGATCGTCATAAATCGAGAAACAGCAAAAGACGCGTGCGTTCCGGGTCTCCCTCTCCATGACTGTACTGCAGGCTAAGCTCGTAGTTTTGTGTTCACCCGAAGTAGGACAGTACGCCTGCTGGCCATTCCTGCACAAGTGCCGACAAGCAGCATCAGAAGAGCGTGACGACTCCAGAGCGGAGACGAAGACATAGGCAACACAACACGACTTTGTGCCGGAAACCATTCCGATGACCCGCCTCGACCACACGTGTCGGGCGGTGAATGAACAAGTCGGCAAGCACTCTCTGACCCCTTTGTTCGTGGTGTTGCCGCAGCTTCATGACGGACTGAACGAGCCAACAAGACAAAAGTGTGTTGAGTTATGTTTTTCATTGCTTTATGGGGGGAAAGGCTGGAGCTTGTATACATCACGTCGAAATGAAATGAGAAGCAGCAGATACAAAGAAAGCTAGTCCAATTACAAACCGCAGAGGCCTGCTCGAGTACTTTGTTGCTTTTTCAATTTCCGGTCTCACGTGCCGCACACTAGACGCCGCTTTCTTCCGCTGGAAGGAGTTGGGGTGGATTTTCCGCTCTGCATATCGAACCGAGTAACTTATTCGTCGAGCTCGGCCGCCAGCTCAGCAGCCTTCGCCTTCACCTCCTCGATGCCACCAACCATGTAGAAGGCGGCCTCCGGAAGGTCGTCGTAGTTGCCGGCGATGATGTCCTTGAACGACGAGATGGTGTCGGCGAGCGGCACGAACTTGCCGGCCTTGCCCGTGAACACCTCAGCCACGTGCAGCGGCTGCGACATGAACTTCTGCACCTTACGGGCGCGAGCCACGGTGAGCTTGTCGTCCTCTGACAGCTCGTCCATACCCAGAATGGCGATAATGTCCTGCAGACCCTTGTAGTCCTGCAGCAGCTTCTGGGTGGCACGGGCCACGTCGTAGTGCTCCTGGCCGATAATGCGGGGTCGAGCATACGCGACTTGGAGTCGAGGGGGTCCACGGCCGGGTAGATACCCAGCTCGGAAATCTGACGCGACAGCACGGTCGTGGCGTCCAGGTGGGAGACCGTGGTGGCCGGGGCCGGGTCCGTCAGGTCATCGGCGGGCACGTAGATGGCCTGCACCGAGGTAATGGAGCCCTTCTTGGTCGAGGTAATACGCTCCTGCAGAGCACCCAGGTCCGTGGCCAGCGTCGGCTGGTAACCCACAGCGGACGGGATACGGCCCAGCAGAGCCGACACCTCCGAGCACGCCTGCGTGAAGCGGAAGATGTTGTCGACGAACAGCAGCACGTCCTGGCCCTCGACGTCACGGAAGTACTCGGCGACGGTCAGACCGGTCAGGCCGACACGGGCACGGGCTCCAGGGGCTCGTTCATCTGGCCGTACACCAGGGCGGCCTTGGAGCCGGTGGTCGTGCCGTCCTCGTTGATCTTGATCACACCCGACTCGATCATTTCGTAGTACAGGTCGTTACCCTCACGGGTGCGCTCACCCACGCCGGCGAACACGGACACACCACCGTGGTTGTTGGCCACGTTGTTAATGAGCTCCATGATAACGACCGTCTTGCCGACACCGGCACCGCCGAAGAGACCGATCTTGCCACCCTTGGCGTACGGGGCCAGCAGGTCCACGACCTTCATGCCCGTCACCAGGATCTCGGCGCCAGAGCCCTGCTCCGTCAGCAGCGGGCCGACGTGTGGATGGGCGCGTGACGCTTGGCGTTGATGGGGCCGCGCTCGTCCACGGACTCGCCGATCACGTTCATGATACGGCCGAGCGTCTCGGGACCCACGGGGACCTAAATCCACGTTCCAAATAAGTAACGATACAGAAATATTCCATAAATAACTCCGGTCTCCTAGTTTTGAGCTAAAAAATCTGTTGTAGATGCATCTGAAATCTGGGACGTACCATGATGGGGTTGCCGGTGTCGACGCACTCCTGGCCGCGGACGAGACCGTCCGTGCCCTCCATGGCGATGGTGCGGACCGTGTTCTCACCCAGGTGCTGGGCGACCTCGAGCACGATGCGCGTGTTGTCCTGGGTCTTGATCTCCAGGGCGTTCAGGATGGGGGCAGGTTGTCCTTGAACTGGACATCCACGACGGCACCAATGATCTGCGTGATCTGGCCCACCGAGCCCGAGGCCTTCTTGGCGTCGGTCGCGAACGAGCGCGCACCAGCGCGCACCACACGAGACAGCATCTTTTCTTCCTTAGGTCGTCTGCGGCCGAAAGCGGAAATGAACCAAAGAGCCCTCAGCCGCACACCGGGGGCGATCCGCCCGCGGGGGGAGCCAATGAGGACCACACAAGCCAATTCACTTGGGTTTTGTATACTGACGGAGGGGGTGAATTTTGGGTGAAGGGACAAACAGCGCAGAGTTAAAAATCGCTGATTGGGTAATTCTTCGCGGGTTTCGCGGGCCGACCCGTTAGATAGGGTTAAATAGACGTTTAACGGGCCTTAACTGACACGGGCGTGCCTTCAACCAACGCGGCCGCGCCTGTGACGTGTGCGGCTGGAAATGCCCCGACGGGGGGAGCAATGACGTTGTTGTGCAGCAGCTCGATGCCACAACCATCATGGCCTCGGAGCTCCGGTCGACGCGGCCCCTAAGCTTACATTGTGCTGCTTACTGCTTCGGTTGCTTCTCCTGCTGTTGGTGCCCCTCAGACTGAGGCTCAGTGGCAGGTCATCTCCAGCGGCATCGCCGTCGAGTCGGTGGAGAGCTTCAATGTCTGTGCGTATCCTGAATGATGTCCGTCTCGTATTGATCCGCTGAAGCGATCTCCGACGGAATACCGCGCTCGCTGTGGGGTGTCTGGTGCTTGGAGGCTGCATTGCCGGCACCAGCGACAGCAGCAGTGCTGGGGTCCTGATTCCCAGGCACAAGATCCGCTCGGTGAGCACTGCTGGGATCATGATTGCCAGGAGTGGCATCCACTCAGCGAACTCGCTCCGCTCTCGGAGTAACGCGGTTCGCATTACGAAGCGTATTCCGCCGAGTGAGTTCGGAGAGGAAATCTGCAGCTGGGGTTGCTGGCCGAAGCTCGGGGACGCGTCTGGTGTCCACCTGAAACTCGGAGGCACTGCCAGCAGCACTTGCTCGGCTATTAGACCCAGCCTTTCGCATGACGAAGCGTGTTCCGCAGAGTGATGTTGGCGAGGAAGTCGCGCTCAGCAGCACGCCCTGGAGATGTCATTGCACTCGCCGGACTCGATCGATCTGCCTCCGCGCCGGCGGTGCTTGCGCTGATCTCCTCCTGGAGCTCCATGCCATGCATTGCGAACACTCGGACACTTCCTTCACAGTAAAAAAAGCTATTGATACGAGCGGCTCGAGGTGTTGGTTGATACGTTCTGTGGACACCTCGAGGCGCAATGCAAAAAAGGCAAGAGATAGAGAAACATGCAAAACGCGGCGCGCGCACAAGACAAAAGCGGCGGGCGAGGGGCAAGAGCGAGCAGCTTGCACGGCACGTCCGTCATCCCGTGGCTGACCTGCCTATCTACTTGAGCCGATGGGAACGAATATACAAACCGTTAGCGGACAGATCCGGACGCCTGGCTCGCTGCACTGCTCCCACCGCCTTGCGCCGCCGCCCTCCGCAGTCGGGTGTGATGGCGTGGCTGTATCGTTATTTCTTGTAGTTGTCATCGTTCCGTGGCGGCAGCAACGGACTCCGAGCGCTTCTGTCACATTGGTCCCTGCGCCTGCAAGCGGTGTTCTAAGGCTGCCCACTTGAGCTGGCGCTGCTCCGTCGTCTGCTGCGCTCTGTCGTCCGGGGGAAGGCATATCCACACATATACACACCGTTAGCCATGCAAGACCGGGGATTTTGTTAAACGCGAGTAGTGCGTGCAAGAGCAGGGCTGCGCAGACGTTGCATGCGTGAATGCTGACTCACCTTCCTTCGCGCTCCTCGAACTGCGCAGAGCATTGATCGAAGAGCTGCGAGTCCATTTCCATAAAGAGCTTGAGCACGTTGTACGTCAACGTCTGCACGGTGCTGTGC
Organism: Phytophthora melonis; assembly: GCA_024211575.1. Classification (NCBI taxonomy): domain Eukaryota; phylum Oomycota; class Peronosporomycetes; order Peronosporales; family Peronosporaceae; genus Phytophthora; species Phytophthora melonis. The sequence continues at coordinate 3,057,020 of JAMXKT010000038.1, read as the reverse complement.
CAGTGGTTCTCGCAGTTGCGGTACAGCGCGCCGAAGATCAGCGGCAGGATCTCGGCCCGCCGCGCACTCACGAGCCGCACCAGAGCCTCGTTATTCCATAAATATAAGGCGCGCTGCGAGACCTGGAAGTGGCTGCTGCACACGGCCTGCGATATCCGCAGGAACAGCGGCCGCATCACTGCCGCGAACTGCTCCATCTGGATCATTTCGATGATCTCCTCGAGCTCATTCAGGAACAGGATCTGCAAAAACACGCACAACTCCAGTTAGTGACAAGAAACACGAGCAACCGACTGACAGGTATTAATACCTCTTTAGCACTGGCAGTAACCGGCCAGTACTTGAGCAGCCCCCTGATGATCGGCTCTGCGGTCTGCGGGTCCTTCTCCACGAACTGCGTGGTGCAGTAAGCCAGTTGCTGGTGAAACATGGCTAGATTTCCTGCCTACTCGCCAGATCACACATCGATAGCAGCGGTTAGTTAAAAACCTTGAAGTTATCAGATACATTGCATACTTGGTACGTGGAGATATAATGAGTGCTCACCGTGTGAAGCGGGATCAACGCGCGCTCCAGGAAGTTCTGGTGCTCCGGCTTGAGTGGTAGTGCAAAACCATTGATAATACTGCACGGTCAAGATGCAAGGGGTCAGCCACTGCCTAATTCAGCGTAACGCAACCCAACGGGCATCTACGCAAACGCACCTTCCCAAGATTTCCAACAGCTCGCCAACGCCTTGAAGTGATTCCGTCTCGTACACGAACGTGTAGAACATGTCGTTCATGGAGCGGCGGATGAAGGAACGCAGCGCCATCGACTTGCCGTAGATGCGGTGCAGAATTGTCTGCAATCAAAGTATCCCAACAACCAGCCAGCCATTCATTCACCCATTCAGTCAGTGGTGCGATCCACGACTCTCCTCAGTGAACCATGCCACGACAGTCGCCGCACCTTCAGGTAGTCCCTCTCCCTGGGGTCCTCCGAGTCAAACAGATTCAGCAGCTTGATCATGAACTTCTTGCTGAAGTACTCCTTGGCCGTCCTCGAGTCCACCTCCTTCGACAGCACGAAGCGCAGCAGGATCTCGTACACCAACTGCATGTGCGGCCACGAGGGCTCCAGCATGGGCTCGTCATCCTCCGGCGCGGCTGCAATAGTAAAAACACCACCAATGCATCAGAGGGGGAGAACAAGGGGGGAGGCAGAGCAGAGCGGGGGGTATCCTCCGCACCTTCGACGTTTCCGTTGGCGTTGACCGTCGTGGGGTTGGAGCTGCGCCCCAAGTGGCGGAAGATGTTGGCGCCCACGCACTCGAGCAGTTCGGCCACCACCGAGGGGTCCCAGGCCACCTTCCCGGCCGAAATGTACTCGACGATCTGCAGCAGCGCGTTGCGCTTGGCCTCCTTCTCGCGCACCTGCTTGCGCATGTCGCTGAAGTCGTACAGCACGCAGCAGAGCTTGAGCTTCTGGCGGAACAGCCGCATGCGCTCGCTCGGGGCACGTCCTCCAGCGCCGGCAGCTCCCCAGCTTGACCGCCCCGTTGGCCATGGACGTCATGATGATCTCGTCGTCCGGGGCGTTTAGGCGAGACCGGCTTTCGATAGGGCGCTCGTTAGCTCGGGCAAAACGAGGATAAGGCGTGTGGACCACGCAAGTGTACCCCTAGTGTACCATGACGATGGTGTTGCCACTCCGCTATCCGCGAGATTGGGACTTGCAACGTTGCCGCTCCACAAGTTGCAGTGCGCGACGTCGCGACGCTGCTTAGAGAGATTCGCTTGAGGTTGAGCGTGTCCAACAGCCTCAACTCATGACGGGCTCCGATCGACGGCAGGACTATCGTTTTCGCTGCTGCCGGGTCGGCGCGAGATGGAGCTGGTCGTCCACTGCTGCTCGATGGTACTGTACTACGTAGAGTTTTTAGGAGCTCTGGCAGGTGGCTTGGTCATGACAGACCACGTGTGCTCTAATACTGCTGCACCGGCAAACGTTGATCTTCCGATTATTGTAGCTCCTGCTGCTTGGCAAGCGGCCCGCCTGGTATCCACGACCTTCTTATCGGAGACCGCTCTGTACCAGAGCCTCTGTTGGGCGCATCGCCAGCGATGGCTCTTGAGAGCCGGGCGAGCGGTGCTTGCGCAGCAACTGATACATGTACGTTGGAGAGGAGCTTGCGGGTCCGAAAGGTGATGAGGCTCACCAAGATCTCGCTCAAGTGAAGAAGCCCTAACATCTTGTAGCTTTTATAATATCTTGTCGAGACCTTCTTGAAGTCAGTACATGTACCTAGCAACACTGGTGGCGGTGCTGCTGCCTTAAGCAAGCAAGCAAGCGAGTCGCATGCTGCTTGGTGTGTGGCGTCGGCGCCCTGCCTATTAATTCGGTGCTCCGTTCCGGATGTCGGAAGGTGCCTTCTCCGTCTGTTTGGCCGAGAATTCAGGTTTTCGCCAGATAGACTCGGCGGTGCAGCGCGCGTCAGAGCACGTCGCACGCTGCAAGCAACTGCCGACGCCCGCATGGCGTGCAGCAGGCGGCGCTTGACCGGCCAGGTGGTGGCCTCACCATGGAGAACACAGCGAGAGCTTCGCAGCTAACGCGGCAATGCCCATGATCAATTTGTGGCGTGCCTGGATAATACCTAATTGTCGACCGCCGTCGCCGTCGCCGCCGTCCTTCAGCTCGCGGGAACGCCCACATCTTCTTGCTTCGAGGTTGCATATCAAATCCTAATCGACGTGCACATGGTACAGTGAATGCATTTTTTAAAACCTGCATAATACCATAACTGTACGTATTATATACCACAATAATCGACAAATGGCTCAATCAAGTACTACAAAACTCTATAGAATCCTAGCTAATGATACTTTCAGTTAATCTCTAAATCCACGACTTGAGCTGTAAAATCGAACCTCAACTGCTTTTTTGCTCTTCAGATGGGACTTGGACCATCGCCGGGGCTCACTAAAGAATTAGCCGCGCGTGTTGAACATGGCGGCTGCTCCGTCGACGAGTCCGCCGCCGCTGGAGGACGAGCTGCTGCGCGACGAGGACTTCGCCGAACTGTCGCTGGAGCCCGCGGCCGTAGACCGCCTCATGGGCGGCAAGTGCCTCGTGGAGCAGCTCTCGGCGTCCCAGGGCCGCAAGCGCCGGCGCGCGCCCACACTCGACCAGCAGGACGTGGAGCTGCAGGACCCCGCGGCCGCCGAGCCCGAGGCCGAGCCGCTCTGCTGCTTGAGCGACGTGGAGGACAGCGACGAGGAAGCCACGGACGCAGACGACGACGACGGCGCGGACGCACTCATCGCCGCCTTCGGGCCGGCCAAGGACCAGAATCAGAATCAGGACCAGCAGCGCTGCACCGCCGGTAAGGCGCTACCGCGCACGGCGTCGGCGTCGGCCATGCGCCTGTGTCAGTGCGGGCGCGTGAGCCGCGGCTCCTCGCTGGACGAGGAGGAGACGGCGAGGCAGGAGGCATTTGACCCGCACTGCGCGTCGAGGGAATACTTGGACCTGCACATCCGCTACGCGGTGGTTGTGCGCGTCGTGCGGGTGGAGAACGTGGAGGGCCACGACCTGTTCGTGCTCAAGGTGTCGGACGCGGAGACGCAGAAGCGCTGGGAGGTCAGGAAAACGCTCAAGGACATGATGCAGTTCTATTCGCAGATCCAGCAGATCAGCTTGGCCGACGCACCCGTCAAGAGGGCGCTCTGGGGCACGTTCAGAGGCCTGAGGAGGTTCCGACTGCCCAAGAAGTTCTTCCACTTCCGAGGCTCGCTGAACACGCAGAGACGCGTGGTGTTTGACTCGTTCTTGAGACAGACGGCGGCGCTCGTGGCGCCTGCGCCGCTCGGACCACGCAGGAGGAAGGCCGTGCTGTTGCTGCAGGAGTTCGTGGGCGTGCACCGCCATTGCGACGTGTTTGACCGCGGTGGTTGCAGGTGCTTCTTCCTAAAGAACCAAGTGAGCGCGTCGCAATTGGTGGCGGAGATTTTCGCGGCGCCCAGCCACAAGGTCGCGCGTGCATGCGAGTCGTTTGTGGCTGCACTCGTGCGCATGAGCGTGGACGATAAGCACGTGGTCATGCCGGAGCGGAAGGCGCGGACGTTGCTGAGCACCGTGTCGAGGAAGATGGGCGAGATCAAGGACGTGATGCTCAAGGACGAGGTGCTGCTCAGTCAGCTTGCGGTGGCCCGCTCGGAGCGCTCAGAGCCGGACTACGACGAGTTCTTGGACGAGATCAAGCACGCAGTGTGTGGTTTTGTTCAGAAGCGCGTGCTTGTGCCCCTGGAGGACCATGTACACGAGGCGCTGCACACGCTCTCGGACTGTGACGACGAAGGAGCTTTGAAAGACAAGATCAAGGTGCTCCAGACCAAGCCTCAATCCTTTTTCGGAGTGCCGCCGCACATTGTGGCCGGCTCGGGCAGCGATTGGGAGGACGCGCGTCGCGAGCTTCGCCGCGTGAACGACTACGCGCTGCCGCTCGACAAACTCAAGTGTCTGGCTCGTGCTGCGGGGGCGATTTTCCAGACATGTGGGTCGTCGCGTTCTCCGTCATCCGTTCGAACGACGAGCAGCCTCACTTCGGTTGAAGAGCTGGACATGGTGCTGCGGCCTTCGATGACCACGGACGAGTTCATCTCGGTGCACTTGTTCGCGCTGGTCATGAGCAATATGTCGCAGTTGTTGATCACGCGCGAGTTTCTGAGGGTGATGTGTGACCCTCAAGATATCACCGGCGAGCTCGGCTACTACCTCACAACGTTTGAGGTGGCGGTGGATCTGCTCATCAACCACTCGGACCCCCAGCAGCCGATGCTGCCATGAGCTTCGCAAGCCAAGTGTGTACCGTCCCAGTAGCGTTCAATTGTTGTGCCGTGCAAGGTGTCTGTACAGATATTATTTGTGAACATGTAGAATATATTAGCTAGAAATACGAGTCCATTTCTTGAAGAGACCAGCATCTTGGTGATGTGTGTTGAGTTTGAGGGTGGCTTCACTCGTGACGATGCTCAATGCCAGGTCTTATGATCATTGCTGTATCTGCCGTCTCCATTTTCCCCAACCGTAGACTTGGCGTCTCACTCCTGGTCGACCTCTTCAGCTTGGCGAAGATGGCAGCAGCAGTACCCCTTCCGCTTAGCCTTCACCGTGCAATTGTCAACCTTGCACTTGGTGCCGCCACCGTGACGAAAGCACCGAAACCGGGACACTGCTCGTCGGTCGCACCCATCAGCCTTGCACATGCGGTAGCCGCCGTGACGGCAACACAAGCCGTTCGCTTGGGTGCCTTTTTGGCAAGCAGGGTGGCGACAACGACGTCTGGTCTTGCGCTTGAGTGAGGATGACGGTGAAGCTCTACCTGCAGCAGCACCTTCCATCGGCTCGACTGTCACGGCTGAATCCTCGGTAGTGCTCTTCGGCGACTTGAGCTCTTCCTGGATCTCGCCGTCAGCTTTAGCTTTGGTGGCAGGGACGCCCTTCACCCCGGCGCGCAGATCACTGGCACATTGCAACGCGTTGGTCATCAAAACGTCGTACCCTTCCGCACCAGTGCTACTGAAATCCACTGCAGAATCCATAGCCCCATTGCGCTCTTCTGAATGCCCCTCCTCCTCACATTTGGAAGACGCCATCTCCACAGCAGCAGTTTCAGATGTCGGCAAAACGTGTTCGTGCTCCAAGCCACAGTAGATGGCACTAGTGGCTGAGCCTTGATGTCTTGTATCTTTTGGCGATCTAATCTCCGTCCTTACGAAGACCCGAATATTCATTTCGCTGGGAGCGTGCTCAGTGCCAGGGGATCGTAACGCTGGAGCTTCCCCCACTTGCAGCCCCTGAATGCTGCTCTGATCATCATTATTAACACCTCTGCTCTCATGACCCGTTCTGTTAACGGCCCCCCTTGCTTCGTGCACAAATATCCCACCTCGCTTGGCCTGTTGCTCTCGACCATCGTCCGTCGAGCCATTGCAATGTTCGCTGCAGGCCCACCACCTCGAGTCTCTGGCTCAGCAACTTGTCACGAACAGCTCGAGTCGACCCGAACGTTCGGAGGAAGAAGTCCAAGTCCGTCATCGTCCTGTCCACATCGTCTCCAGTCTGCTCATCGTCTGAGGGACAAAAACCACCGTCTTCTTCTTCTTCTTTTTTGCGCAAGTTTTCGCCCTCCAGAGCCAAAAGCTGATTGATTTGCCTCTCGAGGCGCTGGATGTCGCTCTTCTGCGCTTGCAACTCGACACGAACCGCATACGTAGAGCCGAAGTTGTCCAGGAAGAAGCCCAGATTCCTCAGGACCTTGTCCTGCTGCGCGGGCGTCAGTTCCGAGCCCACAACCTTCACGTCGAGCGTGGCGCCCTCTTTGACTCGCTAGTTAAAGTGAGCGAATCTTTTTATTTTTATTTTTTAGATTAATTAGTTTTTTCAACTTCAACTCATTTAGGCGCGCTCTTCGCTGGCGGACCTGCTTTCTGGGGTGCTGTTGCTCTCCAGGATGTGGAGTGAGCAGTAGCCTCGAGTAGCCTTGGACGGATTCGTGCATCCGTCCACGTCGCACTGGTGATAACCTCCGTGGGTTCGGCATAGCCCCTTCAATTGACGCTGCCGGGGGCATCCTGGCACGATGCAGGTGACGCCACCACCGTGTTGAAAGCAGTAGCCTTTCCTGTCTCCGTAGACGTACCCCTGCTTGCTGCATCCTGGTTCTTTGCAGAGGATGGGGCTCTTGTAGTCGCGGTGGACACTCGAGTCGTCCTCGGAGTGGGTGACTGATGAGACGCTGCTTCCTCTCGAGATCACTGAGCTGCCGTCTTGGGCTCGGTGAAGGACGCAGTACTCGTTCGAGTCTCTATCTCGCGTCACCCACTTCATACACCCAAGCCACTTGCACACGCTGTGGCGACGATAACGACGATCGGTAACGCGCTGCGCTTGACTCGATGCTTCGGCTGCGTGATCTCCATCCAGCTCCTCTTCAGCCAAGTGCTTATCGCAGTAGTCGAGCTGCACCAACACCTTTTGGCTCCTTGCGCTCTTGTCATTGCCGTCGTATTCAGCAGTGTGCAGGTCGTTCGTGTCGCTAGATGCGGCGCGTTTGCGTTGAGAAGCTCGTACAGCAGCCCTCCGGTTACAGCCAAGAGCGTAGCACACCTGGTATCCGCCGTGCGCGTAGCAGAAACCATTCGCCTGGGCCGTATTTGACAGGCTCTGGGTGCTCTGGAGCCTGTCGTAGCGAAGGTGCGTGGAGTGGTTGTGTTGCTTGCTTGTTGTTGGGTAAAATGCAAAGTGAGATTGATTCCGTTAAGTCTTCGGGCTAACTACGTGCTCTAGGCCTTCCTCTAGGTTCTCCTTAGTGTCGTTCTAGAAGCTGAGCTAACCTATACTAAATGCAAGTGTTTTTCTGTTTTCGTAATCCTATATATGCATGTTTGTATACTTGTGCAGGTAGCGTTCTGGATTCCGGGCGCCAGGCAGTCTTGCGCAAGCCTGGCGCCAGCCTTCACGCGACGTTGCGCGCGGACTTCTTGTGGCGGCGGAGGCGGCGGCGCTGCAACGCCTGCCTTCCTGGCCACCAGGTACGTGTTCTTCGTGCATGTCTGTTGCTGGCGTACCCGCTTGCGTGGGTGCCAGCAGCAGACATGCTGCATCATGACATCCCCCCGGACTTTTAATCGCGTTGGCGCTGTTGACGGAACTTGTGGAGAAGTTCACGCCAATGCGATACTCGTTTTAGCTTGACCTCGTATTCCCATGTGTTTTCCGAATCGGGGAGTCCATGCCACTTGACCAACCAGAGACGTTTGTTGTTGCGCTGTTTCTGCTGGAGCAGAGCTTCTGGGAAATGCAGTTCTTCGTCGGTGGCATCGTCGAGGAGTACTGGTGCAGATTTGGGCAAAGGTCGCGACGCGAAGCGTTGAGGGTTCGGAACGTCATGCTTGAGGAACTCCACGTTGAAACTCGGGTGAAGACGACTCATGTGGCGCGGTAGCTTGAGCCGTGCTACGTTGGAATTTATCATCTTCTCGATCTTGAACGGGCCGACGTACCGCATTGCCAACTTCTCGCGGTTGAGTTCCGTGTTGGCCGTGATGCGCTTGAGAGGCAAGTTACGCGTATCCAGCAATACGAGATCTCCTTCCTTGAACTCCACGTCTCGGCGCTTCCTGTCGTAATACTTCTTTTGACGTTCTTGTGCTGCCAGGAGATTCTTGCGGGCCAATTCAACGATCTTCTTGCGTTCTTCAGCAAACTTTTGCGCGAAGTCAACTAGTGGAACATCTTCATCACGAACTTCACCAGGTGTGATCTGGGATACTAAGTTCCTGACCTTGCGTCCTGTGTCCACTTCGAACGGCGTAAGCGTTGTCGAGGAACTCTCCAGCGTCGCATGTGCGTACTCGATTGTTCCCAAATGCGTAGCCCAGTCTCGACCATGGTAGGACACCATGCACCGTAATGCATCTTCCAAGACAAGGTTCTGACGCTCAGTCTGTCCATCCGCTTGGGCACGATATGCCGTGGTGAGCGACAACATGACCACATGATATCCATGAGCGACTTCCAAAACTTTGATGTGAACTTGGGGTCTCGGTCGCTGATGATCACCTTTGGCAGACCGTGATGACGAACTACTCCTTCAAAGAAGATGCGGGCAACTTCTGGAGCATCCGTCGTCGTATGTGTCGGAATGTACTTGGGCCGCTTGGACAGTTTGTCCACCACAGTCATGATTGCATCGAAGCCATTAGAAACCGGTAGCCCTGTCACGAAGTCCATAGTAACTACTTCCCAACACTCGCTCGGGACTGGAATTGGCATCATAGTTCCTTTCTTGCGCGCGGTACTAACTTTCCATCTAGCACACGTCCCACAGCTTGCCACGTACTCCTTCGTGTCCTTCTCCAACGTGGGCCAGAAGTACCACTGAGCAACCCTCAATTGCGTTCGACGGATTCCAGGATGAGCTGCCGTGGGTGCATCATGGAAATTCTTCCAAGATGTTCGTGATTAGCCGGGCGTTATTGGGAACACACAGCCTGATGACTGAATGACCCGAACGCTTGTACAGAAGCCCATTCGATTTGACGAAGTCTGCAGATTTGTCCGGTCGGTTCCATACTTCCTTGAACGCGGGGTCTTTCTTGTATCCAGCCTGGAACTTCTTCTTCTGGTCTTCACTCAAATGGACGCTGGATGTCGAGTACTCGACGTTCTGGACTTGATCCACGTGTACATTGACTTCTTGCTGAACTCCAATGGGGTGACTCTCCCCCCGCAAGTCCAGATCGTCGACAAGAAGACATCGTTCATCCGACGGAAGCATGCGAAGCATTGCGGCGTGGACACTGTGGCGTCGAAGCTTCGAAGCCTGATGCGTACAGGATGAAGAGCAATCATGGACTGCTGGTAACTTCCAAGGCTCGGGCTCGCCAGTAACTTCGTCGTCGGAATCATCCGCCGGGAGCTGGCTTGGACGGGATAGGGCGTCGGCCACGACATTGAGATGACCTTTCACATGATGCATCGTGAAGTCAAATTGCGAGAAGAACGTTAGCATGCGTCCCATTTTAGGCGATACCTGAGGGTGATGCAACATCCAACTACAAGCTGCATTGTCGGTAAAGACATCGAAGTGCCGGCCGTGAAGGTAGTGACGCCACTTCTCAAGAGCGGTTTTGATGGCCAAAAGTTCCTGCTCATGCGGAGGCCAGCCAACTTCATGGACATTGAGTTTCTTGGAGTAGAAGGCAATCGGATGGCTGCTACCGTCGAAGTCTTGCGAGAGCACACCGCCCATGCACTTACCCGAGGCGTCGGTTGTGACCGTGAAAGGTTTCGAGAAGTCAGGCAAACGAAGAACAGGAGCTTGCTGCAATGCGAGCTTCAGCGATCGAAAAGCGTCTGCCTGCGCCGGGCCCCATTCCCACGTAGCTTGCTTCTTAGTCAGCTTACTCAAAGGTAGGGCGTGTCGCGCAAAGTCACAGATAAAGCGACGATAGTAGCCAGCAAGACCGAGAAAACTCTGCAGTTCCTTCTTGTTCGTTGGTTCTGGATATTGCTCAATGGCCCTAGTCTTCTTCGCATCCACGGATAACCCTTCTGCGGACACGGTGTGACCGAGAAAGTTAACACTCGCTTGACCAAAAGAACACTTCGATCGGTGCGCATACAGCTTCTCACGGCGGAGCACTTCAAATACCGCATCCAGATGCTTGAGATGCTCTTCTTTGGTCTTGGAAAAGACGCAGATATCGTCCAAATAGACCACAACAAAGTCGAATTTGTCGAACAGGACGCGCATCAGTCGTGACCAAACACCAGGCATACCCGAAAGACCCATCGGAGCAACACACCATTGGTAAGTCTCCTTGTGCGTACGAAAAGCGGTGTACTGACGACTACGCGGCTTAACCCGCATCTGGTGGTAACCTTGGGCCAGGTCCAGAACCGAAAACACTGTGCAGCCGACCATCTTGTCAAAGATTTCCTCGATTAGCGGTAATGGAATCTTCGGAATCTTCGTCTGACTGTTCACATAGCGGAAGTCGATGACCCAACGAATAGGGATGGAACTATTCCCGGATCGCAACCATTCAGCTCTCTTCGGGATTTGACCAGTCGCCGGATCTTTCTTAGGAACACCGAAGATATTGGAGACCCAGGGTGAATTGGAGACTTCTATCCACCCTTTCTTCATGTTTTCCGCGACGAACTTTTCCAATGCTTCCTGCTCCGTTTTAGACAGTCGAAACGGTGCTCGGGTGCTAGGAGCGGCGTCAGGTTTCATCTCCATGTCGAACTCGACGATGCGCTCGGGAGGTAGACCATCTGGCAGCTTTTCTGGGAAGACATCACCAAACTTGTCAAGCAAAGGCTTAATGTAGTCTGGTACGTTGTCGGATTCCACTGCTACACAGAACTTGACGAAGAACAGCTCCGCAAACTTCCTGTCCTGCATACGACGACGGAACTTCTTCGTGGACCCAAAGACACCATTACGCCACGCCTCAGCCAAGGCGAGATGTGACCGATGGCGTGCGCGAATTGCTTCCTTTTCCGTTTTCTTTCGTTGCTCTTCTGCTGTCGCCGACTCTCCAACTTCGCTTGGGGCCATTGTGGTGTCGTCCTTCTCACATTCTCCCTGATCTTCTATCTTGTCTTCGTTCTTGTCCGTCTTGGGCCTTGGTCTCTCTTCCGTGCTCGGAAATACTACTTCATGCGTTCGCCAGTTGATCGTTGGTTGATATTTGGCAAACCACGGCTTCCCCAAGATAACGTCATGTTCAATCGCTAGTGGACTCTCTGTTAGGCGCAGCTTCTCGAACGTCTTGTCCTCCATGCCGATGTCCGCTTCCACAACCTTCACATCGTGATACTCCTTGATTTCTCCATCGAAGCCCTTCACCTGTACATCCTTAGTTCCTTTCACCTTCGACACCATTCCTGGCCGTACCAGATTTGCCGTAGCACCACAGTCAAGCAGTATCGTTACTGGGTGCCCTTCAATTCTCCCGGGTTTACGGATGAGCTCATTATCCGGTCTAGCAGCCACGTCATGCATGCTGACTTCCTCAAACGCATCCACAGTGTACTGGTCGTACACGATTCTCTCTTCACCATCGCTGACTTGTTGCTCCACAGCATTGACGTGCTGCGAGTCTCGTTGACGCTGATTCGGACCTCTGTAGGGGCGTTGTTTCCGACGAGGGGCCTTACAGTGGGCTGCAATATGACCACCACGGAAGCAGTTGTAACATTTCCTCTGCCGACGGCACTCTTCTAGACTGAGTTCTTGCGCACTGTCGATCTCCATTGGCTCAGGACCATTTGATCTTGAAGCCGACTCGTTTCTGCGGAATCGTGGGTAATCACGGTCGCGACGTCCCGTGCGCGCTGGAGCACCGAAGTGCGAGCGCTCATAGTCCATCGCTACCGTAATGGCATCCGTAAGGGTTTCACAGCGCTTGTACAGTACTTCCTGACGTGTATTTGGCATCAACCCTTGCGAGAAGTACACTACCTTGTCGATCTCCGTCATGTTTTCCACTTGAAGTACAATGTTGCGAAACCGTGAAACGTAATCACCCAACGACTCGCAAGATTTCTGGCTTAGGTGTCGCAACTGCTCACGCAGCCGCAACTGAAGATCCGCCGGAACAAATGCGCGTGACAACTCACGGAGTAACTGCTCCGCAGAGTAAATCTCATGCTTCCGCGCCAGGTACCACTGACCAGCCTGCCCTTTCAACGTGCTCCCGATAATAGCCAGTACCCTCGTCGCCCAACGCTCGTTCTTCCAGTCAATGTTGCGGGCCTCAAAGTACTGCGACAACTCTTCTTGATACAGGCGGAACGACTCAGACTCATGCCCCGTGTACTTGGGTAGTCTAATCCCATCCAGCTTGAAGTCGTTCATTCCTCGTTGCTCATTCATTACTCTCATCATCTCTTGTTGCTGCTGCATCAGTTGCAGCACTCCTTGCATGAGCTCAGAGACGTCCGCCATCTTGTTCGCCTTCCTTTCACACGCGGAAGCCTTAACCCAAACGCCTAACTAGTAATAAAGCTGATTCCCTCTAAAACGTTATACCCGCGAAGGTATTCGTTATCACACTCGACGATGAATTGCCGTAAACAAAAGCGGCTAAAACGTGTTTACTGCTCGTTAGACGAGTTAATCAGCTCCCTTACAGTTGCTAGGCTACGCTGGCGGCGGGCTTCCTCGCGATCACGGAGACGGTTGTCGCGCTCGAGTTGTTGACGGGTAGTACGCGGGTCGAGGACTCTGGCTACACCGAGGTTGACGAGACCGGTTGCCTTGCGAGTTTACGCTGAGCGCGACAGAGCTGATGGATGACCGCCCTTTTCTGGTCTCTGCTCTTCCGAAGTGAGTGGCTTGACCTCAGCAAGTTCTCTTAGCAGTCGCTCAGTCGTTCGCACTGCGTGCCGGATTTGACGGTAGCAATCGGTGCGCAGCTTGTCGATGTCGGTGGCGTCGATTACACCCAGCCTCTCAAAAGACCCGTCGGGAACAGCGTTGTCAACGCGACGACCCCAACGTCCAGCCCTCCAATCAAAGAAGCGGCCCGGGCAACTCAGAGCGGACTGCACTACCCTAACCGCCGAACTCGAAAGCCGGACTGGATCGGGTGCGCCGCTACAACTGGTGCCTCGTACTTATGCCGACGTTCCCTCGACAGATGTCAGGCGGGTCCGAATTACAGCCAATGACCGGTGCCCGTAGCCCTCTCCGAGGTTGAGCGAAGCGCGGTCAAAAGCGAATCCCCAGCCGGTGCCCGAAGACCTCCTTGAGGTTGAGCGAAGCGCGGTTGCGAGGGGACCAACAAGTGCTACCAAATGACAGGCTCCGGGTGCTCTGGAGCCTGTCGTAGCGAAGGTGCGTGGAGTGGTTGTGTTGCTTGCTTGTTGTTGGGTAAAATGCAAAGTGAGATTGATTCCGTTAAGTCTTCGGGCTAACTACGTGCTCTAGGCCTTCCTCTAGGTTCTCCTTAGTGTCGTTCTAGAAGCTGAGCTAACCTATACTAAATGCAAGTGTTTTTCTGTTTTCGTAATCCTATATATGCATGTTTGTATACTTGTGCAGGTAGCGTTCTGGATTCCGGGCGCCAGGCAGTCTTGCGCAAGCCTGGCGCCAGCCTTCACGCGACGTTGCGCGCGGACTTCTTGTGGCGGCGGAGGCGGCGGCGCTGCGACGCCTGCCTTCCTGGCCACCAGGTACGTGTTCCCGTGCATGTCTGTTGCTGGCGTACCCGCTTGCGTGGGTGCCAGCAGCAGACATGCTGCATCATGACATCCCCGGACTTTTAATCGCGTTGGCGCTGTTGACGGAACTTGTGGAGAAGTTCACGCCAATGCGATACCCGTTTTAGCTTGACCTCGTATTCCCATGTGTTTTCTGAATCGGGGAGTCCATGCCACTTGACCAACCAGAGACGTTTGTTGTTGCGCTGTTTCTGCTGGAGCAGAGCTTCTGGGAAATGCAGTTCTTCGTCGGTGGCATCGTCGAGGAGTACTGGTGCAGACTTGGGCAAAGGTCGCGACGCGAAGCGTTGAGGGTTCGGAACGTCATGCTTGAGGAACTCCACGTTGAAACTCGGGTGAAGACGACTCATGTGCCGCGGTAGCTTGAGCCGTGCTACGTTGGAATTTATCATCTTCTCGATCTTGAACGGGCCGATGTACCTCATCGCCAACTTCTCGCGGTTGAGTTCCGTGTTGGCCGTGATGCGCTTGAGAGGCAAGTTACGCGTATCCAGCAATACGAGATCTCCTTCCTTGAACTCCACGTCTCGGCGCTTCCTGTCGTAATACTTCTTTTGACGTTCTTGTGCTGCCAGGAGATTCTTGCGGGCCAATTCAACGATCTTCTTGCGTTCTTCAGCAAACTTTTGCGCGAAGTCAACTAGTGGAACATCTTCATCACGAACTTCACCAGGGGTGATCTGGGATACTAAGTTCCTGACCTTGCGTCCTGTGTCCACTTCGAACGGCGTAAACGTTGTCGAGGAACTCTCCAGCGTCGCATGTGCGTACTCGATTGTTCCCAAATGCGTAGCCCAGTCTCGACCATGGTAGGACACCATGCACCGTAATGCATCTTCCAAGACAAGGTTCTGACGCTCAGTCTGTCCATCCGCTTGGGCACGATATGCCGTGGTGAGCGACAACTTGACCCCATGATATCCATGAGCGACTTCCAAAACTTTGATGTGAACTTGGGGTCTCGGTCGCTGATGATCACCTTTGGCAGACCGTGATGACGAACTACTCCTTCAAAGAAGATGCGGGCAACTTCTGGAGCATCCGCCGTCGTATGTGTCGGAATGTACTTGGGCCGCTTGGACAGTTTGTCCACCACAGTCATGATTGCATCGAAGCCATTAGAAACCGGTAGCCCTGTCACGAAGTCCATAGTCACTACTTCCCAACACTCGCTCGGGACTGGAATTGGCATCATAGTTCCTTTCTTGCGCGCGGTACTAACTTTCCATCTAGCACACGTCCCACAGCTTGCCACGTACTCCTTCGTGTCCTTCTCCAACGTGGGCCAAAAGTACCACTGAGCAACCCTCAATTGCGTTCGACGGATTCCAGGATGAGCTGCCGTGGGTGCATCATGGAATTCTTCCAAGATGTTCGTGATTAGCCGGGCGTTATTGGGAACACACAGCCTGATGACCGAATGACCCGAACGCTTGTACAAAAGCCCATTCGATTTGACGAAGTCTGCAGATTTGTCCGGTCGGTTCCATACTTCCTTGAACGCGGGGTCTTTCTTGTATCCAGCCTGGAACTTCTTCTTCTGGTCTTCACTCAAATGGACGCTGGATGTTGAGTACTCGACGTTCTGGACTTGTTCCACGTGTACATTGACTTCTTGCTGAACTCCAATGGGGTGACTCTCCCCGCAAGTCCAGATCGTCGACAAGAAGACATCGTTCATCCGACGGAAGCATGCGAAGCATTGCGGCGTGGACACTGTGGCGTCGAAGCTTCGAAGCCTGATGCGTACAGGATGAAGAGCAATCATGGACTGCTGGTAACTTCCAAGGCTCGGGCTCGCCAGTAACTTCGTCGTCGGAATCATCCGCCGGGAGCTGGCTTGGACGGGATAGGGCGTCGGCCACGACATTGAGATGACCTTTCACATGATGCATCGTGAAGTCAAATTGCGAGAAGAACGTTAGCATGCGTCCCATTTTAGGCGATACCTGAGGGTGATGCAACATCCAACTACAAGCTGCATTGTCGGTAAAGACATCGAAGTGCCGGCCGTGAAGGTAGTGACGCCACTTCTCAAGAGCGGTTTTGATGGCCAAAAGTTCCTGCTCATGCGGAGGCCAGCCAACTTCATGGACATTGAGTTTCTTGGAGTAGAAGGCAATCGGATGGCTGCTACCGTCGAAGTCTTGCGAGAGCACACCGCCCATGCACTTACCCGAGGCGTCGGTTGTGACCGTGAAAGGTTTCGAGAAGTCAGGCAAACGAAGAACAGGAGCTTGCTGCAATGCGAGCTTCAGCGATCGAAAAGCGTTCGCCTGCGCCGGGCCCCATTCCCACGTAGCTTGCTTCTTAGTCAGCTTACTCAAAGGTAGGGCGTGTCGCGCAAAGTCACAGATAAAGCGACGATAGTAGCCAGCAAGACCGAGAAAACTCTGCAGTTCCTTCTTGTTCGTTGGTTCTGGATATTGCTCAATGGCCCTAGTCTTCTTCGCATCCACGGATAACCCTTCTGCGGACACGGTGTGACCGAGAAAGTTAACACTCGCTTGACCAAAAGAACACTTCGATCGGTGCGCATACAGCTTCTCACGGCGGAGCACTTCAAATACCGCATCCAGATGCTTGAGATGCTCTTCTTTGGTCTTGGAAAAGACGCAGATATCGTCCAAATAGACCACAACAAAGTCGAATTTGTCGAACAGGACGCGCATCAGTCGTGACCAAACACCAGGCATACCCGAAAGACCCATCGGAGCAACACACCATTGGTAAGTCTCCTTGTGCGTACGAAAAGCGGTGTACTGACGACTACGCGGCTTAACCCGCATCTGGTGGTAACCTTGGGCCAGGTCCAGAACCGAAAACACTGTGCAGCCGACCATCTTGTCAAAGATTTCCTCGATTAGCGGTAATGGAATCTTCGGAATCTTCGTCTGACTGTTCACATAGCGGAAGTCGATGACCCAACGAATAGGGATGGAACTATTCCCGGATCGCAACCATTCAGCTCTCTTCGGGATTTGACCAGTCGCCGGATCTTTCTTAGGAACACCGAAGATATTGGAGACCCAGGGTGAATTGGAGACTTCTATCCACCCTTTCTTCATGTTTTCCGCGACGAACTTTTCCAATGCTTCCTGCTCCGTTTTAGACAGTCGAAACGGTGCTCGGGTGCTAGGAGCGGCGTCAGGTTTCATCTCCATGTCGAACTCGACGATGCGCTCGGGAGGTAGACCATCTGGCAGCTTTTCTGGGAAGACATCACCAAACTTGTCAAGCAAAGGCTTAATGTAGTCTGGTACGTTGTCGGATTCCACTGCTACACAGAACTTGACGAAGAACAGCTCCGCAAACTTCCTGTCCTGCATACGACGACGGAACTTCTTCGTGGACCCAAAGACACCATTACGCCACGCCTCAGCCAAGGCGAGATGTGACCGATGGCGTGCGCGAATTGCTTCCTTTTCCGTTTTCTTTCGTTGCTCTTCTGCTGTCGCCGACTCTCCAACTTCGCTTGGGGCCATTGTGGTGTCGTCCTTCTCACATTCTCCCTGATCTTCTATCTTGTCTTCGTTCTTGTCCGTCTTGGGCCTTGGTCTCTCTTCCGTGCTCGGAAATACTACTTCATGCGTTCGCCAGTTGATCGTTGGTTGATATTTGGCAAACCACGGCTTCCCAAGATAACGTCATGTTCAATCGCTAGTGGACTCTCTGTTAGGCGCAGCTTCGAACGTCTTGTCCTCCATGCCGATGTCCGCTTCCACAACCTTCACATCGTGATACTCCTTGATTTCTCCATCGAAGCCCTTCACCTGTACATCCTTAGTTCCTTTCACCTTCGACACCATTCCTGGCCGTACCAGATTTGCCGTAGCACCACAGTCAAGCAGTATCGTTACTGGGTGCCCTTCAATTCTCCCGGGTTTACGGATGAGCTCATTATCCGGTCTAGCAGCCACGTCATGCATGCTGACTTCCTCAAACGCATCCACAGTGTACTGGTCGTACACGATTCTCTCTTCACCATCGCTGACTTGTTGCTCCACAGCATTGACGTGCTGCGAGTCTCGTTGACGCTGATTCGGACCTCTGTAGGGGCGTTGTTTCCGACGAGGGGCCTTACAGTGGGCTGCAATATGACCACCACGGAAGCAGTTGTAACATTTCCTCTGCCGACGGCACTCTTCTAGACTGAGTTCTTGCGCACTGTCGATCTCCATTGGCTCAGGACCATTTGATCTTGAAGCCGACTCGTTTCTGCGGAATCGTGGGTAATCACGGTCGCGACGTCCCGTGCGCGCTGGAGCACCGAAGTGCGAGCGCTCATAGTCCATCGCTACCGTAATGGCATCCGTAAGGGTTTCACAGCGCTTGTACAGTACTTCCTGACGTGTATTTGGCATCAACCCTTGCGAGAAGTACACTACCTTGTCGATCTCCGTCATGTTTTCCACTTGAAGTACAATGTTGCGAAACCGTGAAACGTAATCACCCAACGACTTGCAAGATTTCTGGTTTAGGTGTCGCAACTGCTCACGCAGCCGCAACTGAAGATCCGCCGGAACAAATGCGCGTGACAACTCACGGAGTAACTGCTCCGCAGAGTAAATCTCATGCTTCCGCGCCAGGTACCACTGACCAGCCTGCCCTTTCAACGTGCTCCCGATAATAGCCAGTACCCTCGTCGCCCAACGCTCGTTCTTCCAGTCAATGTTGCGGGCCTCAAAGTACTGCGACAACTCTTCTTGATACAGGCGGAACGACTCAGACTCATGCCCCGTGTACTTGGGTAGTCTAATCCCATCCAGCTTGAAGTCGTTCATTCCTCGTTGCTCATTCATTACTCTCATCATCTCTTGTTGCTGCTGCATCAGTTGCAGCACTCCTTGCATGAGCTCAGAGACGTCCGCCATCTTGTTCGCCTTCCTTTCACACGCGGAAGCCTTAACCCAAACGCCTAACTAGTAATAAAGCTGATTCCTCTAAAACGTTATACCCGCGAAGGTATTCGTTATCACACTCGACGATGAATTGCCGTAAACAAAAGCGGCTAAAACGTGTTTACTGCTCGTTAGACGAGTTAATCAGCTCCCTTACAGTTGCTAGGCTACGCTGGCGGCGGGCTTCCTCGCGATCACGGAGACGGTTGTCGCGCTCGAGTTGTTGACGGGTAGTACGTGGGTCGAGGACTCTGGCTACACCGAGGTTGACGAGACCGGTTGCCTTGCCGAGTTTACGCTGAGCGCGACAGAGCTGATGGATGACCGCCCTTTTCTGGTCTCGCTCTTCCGAAGTGAGTGGCTTGACCTCAGCAAGTTCTCTTAGCAGTCGTTCAGTCGTTCGCACTGCGTGCCGGATTTGACGGTAGCAATCGGTGCGCAGCTTGTCGATGTCGGTGGCGTCGATTACACCCAGCCTCACAAAAGACCCGTCGGGAACAGCGTTGTCAACGCGACGACCCCTACGTCCAGCCATCCAATCAAAGAAGCGGCCCGGGCAACTCAGAGCGGACTGCACTACCCTAACCGCCGAACTCGGAAGCCGGACTGGATCGGGTGCGCCGCTACAGCTGGTGCCTCGTACTTATGCCGACGTTCCCTCGACAGATGTCAGGCGGGTCCGAATTACAGCCAATGACCGGTGCCCGTAGCCCTCTCCGAGGTTGAGCGAAGCGCGGTCAAAAGCGAATCCCCAGCCGGTGCCCGAAGACCTCCTTGAGGTTGAGCGAAGCGCGGTTGCGAGGGGACCAACAAGTGTTACCAAATGACAGGCTCCGGGTGCTCTGGAGCCTGTCGTAGCGAAGGTGCGTGGAGTGGTTGTGTTGCTTGCTTGTTGTTGGGTAAAATGCAAAGTGAGATTGATTCCGTTAAGTCTTCGGGCTAACTACGTGCTCTAGGCCTTCCTCTAGGTTCTCCTTAGTGTCGTTCTAGAAGCTGAGCTAACCTATACTAAATGCAAGTGTTTTTCTGTTTTCGTAATCCTATATATGCATGTTTGTATACTTGTGCAGGTAGCGTTCTGGATTCCGGGCGCCAGGCAGTCTTGCGCAAGCCTGGCGCCAGCCTTCACGCGACATTGCGCGCGGACTTCTTGTGGCGGCGGAGGCGGCGGCGCTGCGACGCCTGCCTTCCTGGCCACCAGGTACGTGTTCCCCGTGCATGTCTGTTGCTGGCGTACCCGCTTGCGTGGGTGCCAGCAGCAGACATGCTGCATCATGACATCCCCGGACTTTTAATCGCGTTGGCGCTGTTGACGGAACTTGTGGAGAAGTTCACGCCAATGCGATACCCGTTTTAGCTTGACCTCGTATTCCCATGTGTTTTCTGAATCGGGAGTCCATGCCACTTGACCAACCAGAGACGTTTGTTGTTGCGCTGTTTCTGCTGGAGCAGAGCTTCTGGGAAATGCAGTTCTTCGTCGGTGGCATCGTCGAGGAGTACTGGTGCAGACTTGGGCAAAGGTCGCGACGCGAAGCGTTGAGGGTTCGGAACGTCATGCTTGAGGAACTCCACGTTGAAACTCGGGTGAAGACGACTCATGTGCCGCGGTAGCTTGAGCCGTGCTACGTTGGAATTTATCATCTTCTCGATCTTGAACGGGCCGATGTACCTCATCGCCAACTTCTCGCGGTTGAGTTCCGTGTTGGCCGTGATGCGCTTGAGAGGCAAGTTACGCGTATCCAGCAATACGAGATCTCCTTCCTTGAACTCCACGTCTCGGCGCTTCCTGTCGTAATACTTCTTTTGACGTTCTTGTGCTGCCAGGAGATTCTTGCGGGCCAATTCAACGATCTTCTTGCGTTCTTCAGCAAACTTTTGCGCGAAGTCAACTAGTGGAACATCTTCATCACGAACTTCACCAGGGGTGATCTGGGATACTAAGTTCCTGACCTTGCGTCCTGTGTCCACTTCGAACGGCGTAAACGTTGTCGAGGAACTCTCCAGCGTCGCATGTGCGTACTCGATTGTTCCCAAATGCGTAGCCCAGTCTCGACCATGGTAGGACACCATGCACCGTAATGCATCTTCCAAGACAAGGTTCTGACGCTCAGTCTGTCCATCCGCTTGGGCACGATATGCCGTGGTGAGCGACAACTTGACCCCATGATATCCATGAGCGACTTCCAAAACTTTGATGTGAACTTGGGGTCTCGGTCGCTGATGATCACCTTTGGCAGACCGTGATGACGAACTACTCCTTCAAAGAAGATGCGGGCAACTTCTGGAGCATCCGCCGTCGTATGTGTCGGAATGTACTTGGGCCGCTTGGACAGTTTGTCCACCACAGTCATGATTGCATCGAAGCCATTAGAAACCGGTAGCCCTGTCACGAAGTCCATAGTCACTACTTCCCAACACTCGCTCGGGACTGGAATTGGCATCATAGTTCCTTTCTTGCGCGCGGTACTAACTTTCCATCTAGCACACGTCCCACAGCTTGCCACGTACTCCTTCGTGTCCTTCTCCAACGTGGGCCAGAAGTACCACTGAGCAACCCTCAATTGCGTTCGACGGATTCCAGGATGAGCTGCCGTGGGTGCATCATGGAATTCTTCCAAGATGTTCGTGATTAGCCGGGCGTTATTGGGAACACACAGCCTGATGACCGAATGACCCGAACGCTTGTACAAAAGCCCATTCGATTTGACGAAGTCTGCAGATTTGTCCGGTCGGTTCCATACTTCCTTGAACGCGGGGTCTTTCTTGTATCCAGCCTGGAACTTCTTCTTCTGGTCTTCGCTCAAATGGACGCTGGATGTTAAGTACTCGACGTTCTGGACTTGTTCCACGTGTACATTGACTTCTTGCTGAACTCCAATGGGGTGACTCTCCCCCCGCAAGTCCAGATCGTCGACAAGAAGACATCGTTCATCCGACGGAAGCATGCGAAGCATTGCGGCGTGGACACTGTGGCGTCGAAGCTTCGAAGCCTGATGCGTACAGGATGAAGAGCAATCATGGACTGCTGGTAACTTCCAAGGCTCGGGCTCGCCAGTAACTTCGTCGTCGGAATCATCCGCCGGGAGCTGGCTTGGACGGGATAGGGCGTCGGCCACGACATTGAGATGACCTTTCACATGATGCATCGTGAAGTCAAATTGCGAGAAGAACGTTAGCATGCGTCCCATTTTAGGCGATACCTGAGGGTGATGCAACATCCAACTACAAGCTGCATTGTCGGTAAAGACATCGAAGTGCCGGCCGTGAAGGTAGTGACGCCACTTCTCAAGAGCGGTTTTGATGGCCAAAAGTTCCTGCTCATGCGGAGGCCAGCCAACTTCATGGACATTGAGTTTCTTGGAGTAGAAGGCAATCGGATGGCTGCTACCGTCGAAGTCTTGCGAGAGCACACCGCCCATGCACTTACCTGAGGCGTCGGTTGTGACCGTGAAAGGTTTCGAGAAGTCAGGCAAACGAAGAACAGGAGCTTGCTGCAATGCGAGCTTCAGCGATCGAAAAGCGTCTGCCTGCGCCGGGCCCCATTCCCACGTAGCTTGCTTCTTAGTCAGCTTACTCAAAGGTAGGGCGTGTCGCGCAAAGTCACAGATAAAGCGACGATAGTAGCCAGCAAGACCGAGAAAACTCTGCAGTTCCTTCTTGTTCGTTGGTTCTGGATATTGCTCAATGGCCCTAGTCTTCTTCGCATCCACGGATAACCCTTCTGCGGACACGGTGTGACCGAGAAAGTTAACACTCGCTTGACCAAAAGAACACTTCGATCGGTGCGCATACAGCTTCTCACGGCGGAGCACTTCAAATACCGCATCCAGATGCTTGAGATGCTCTTCTTTGGTCTTGGAAAAGACGCAGATATCGTCCAAATAGACCACAACAAAGTCGAATTTGTCGAACAGGACGCGCATCAGTCGTGACCAAACACCAGGCATACCCGAAAGACCCATCGGAGCAACACACCATTGGTAAGTCTCCTTGTGCGTACGAAAAGCGGTGTACTGACGACTACGCGGCTTAACCCGCATCTGGTGGTAACCTTGGGCCAGGTCCAGAACCGAAAACACTGTGCAGCCGACCATCTTGTCAAAGATTTCCTCGATTAGCGGTAATGGAATCTTCGGAATCTTCGTCTGACTGTTCACATAGCGGAAGTCGATGACCCAACGAATAGGGATGGAACTATTCCCGGATCGCAACCATTCAGCTCTCTTCGGGATTTGACCAGTCGCCGGATCTTTCTTAGGAACACCGAAGATATTGGAGACCCAGGGTGAATTGGAGACTTCTATCCACCCTTTCTTCATGTTTTCCGCGACGAACTTTTCCAATGCTTCCTGCTCCGTTTTAGACAGTCGAAACGGTGCTCGGGTGCTAGGAGCGGCGTCAGGTTTCATCTCCATGTCGAACTCGACGATGCGCTCGGGAGGTAGACCATCTGGCAGCTTTTCTGGGAAGACATCACCAAACTTGTCAAGCAAAGGCTTAATGTAGTCTGGTACGTTGTCGGATTCCACTGCTACACAGAACTTGACGAAGAACAGCTCCGCAAACTTCCTGTCCTGCATACGACGACGGAACTTCTTCGTGGACCCAAAGACACCATTACGCCACGCCTCAGCCAAGGCGAGATGTGACCGATGGCGTGCGCGAATTGCTTCCTTTTCCGTTTTCTTTCGTTGCTCTTCTGCTGTCGCCGACTCTCCAACTTCGCTTGGGGCCATTGTGGTGTCGTCCTTCTCACATTCTCCCTGATCTTCTATCTTGTCTTCGTTCTTGTCCGTCTTGGGCCTTGGTCTCTCTTCCGTGCTCGGAAATACTACTTCATGCGTTCGCCAGTTGATCGTTGGTTGATATTTGGCAAACCACGGCTTCCCCAAGATAACGTCATGTTCAATCGCTAGTGGACTCTCTGTTAGGCGCAGCTTCTCGAACGTCTTGTCCTCCATGCCGATGTCCGCTTCCACAACCTTCACATCGTGATACTCCTTGATTTCTCCATCGAAGCCCTTCACCTGTACATCCTTAGTTCCTTTCACCTTCGACACCATTCCTGGCCGTACCAGATTTGCCGTAGCACCACAGTCAAGCAGTATCGTTACTGGGTGCCCTTCAATTCTCCCGGGTTTACGGATGAGCTCATTATCCGGTCTAGCAGCCACGTCATGCATGCTGACTTCCTCAAACGCATCCACAGTGTACTGGTCGTACACGATTCTCTCTTCACCATCGCTGACTTGTTGCTCCACAGCATTGACGTGCTGCGAGTCTCGTTGACGCTGATTCGGACCTCTGTAGGGGCGTTGTTTCCGACGAGGGGCCTTACAGTGGGCTGCAATATGACCACCACGGAAGCAGTTGTAACATTTCCTCTGCCGACGGCACTCTTCTAGACTGAGTTCTTGCGCACTGTCGATCTCCATTGGCTCAGGACCATTTGATCTTGAAGCCGACTCGTTTCTGCGGAATCGTGGGTAATCACGGTCGCGACGTCCCGTGCGCGCTGGAGCACCGAAGTGCGAGCGCTCATAGTCCATCGCTACCGTAATGGCATCCGTAAGGGTTTCACAGCGCTTGTACAGTACTTCCTGACGTGTATTTGGCATCAACCCTTGCGAGAAGTACACTACCTTGTCGATCTCCGTCATGTTTTCCACTTGAAGTACAATGTTGCGAAACCGTGAAACGTAATCACCCAACGACTTGCAAGATTTCTGGCTTAGGTGTCGCAACTGCTCACGCAGCCGCAACTGAAGATCCGCCGGAACAAATGCGCGTGACAACTCACGGAGTAACTGCTCCGCAGAGTAAATCTCATGCTTCCGCGCCAGGTACCACTGACCAGCCTGCCCTTTCAACGTGCTCCCGATAATAGCCAGTACCCTCGTCGCCCAACGCTCGTTCTTCCAGTCAATGTTGCGGGCCTCAAAGTACTGCGACAACTCTTCTTGATACAGGCGGAACGACTCAGACTCATGCCCCGTGTACTTGGGTAGTCTAATCCCATCCAGCTTGAAGTCGTTCATTCCTCGTTGCTCATTCATTACTCTCATCATCTCTTGTTGCTGCTGCATCAGTTGCAGCACTCCTTGCATGAGCTCAGAGACGTCCGCCATCTTGTTCGCCTTCCTTTCACACGCGGAAGCCTTAACCCAAACGCCTAACTAGTAATAAAGCTGATTCCCTCTAAAACGTTATACCCGCGAAGGTATTCGTTATCACACTCGACGATGAATTGCCGTAAACAAAAGCGGCTAAAACGTGTTTACTGCTCGTTAGACGAGTTAATCAGCTCCCTTACAGTTGCTAGGCTACGCTGGCGGCGGGCTTCCTCGCGATCACGGAGACGGTTGTCGCGCTCGAGTTGTTGACGGGTAGTACGTGGGTCGAGGACTCTGGCTACACCGAGGTTGACGAGACCGGTTGCCTTGCCGAGTTTACGCTGAGCGCGACAGAGCTGATGGATGACCGCCCTTTTCTGGTCTCGCTCTTCCGAAGTGAGTGGCTTGACCTCAGCAAGTTCTCTTAGCAGTCGTTCAGTCGTTCGCACTGCGTGCCGGATTTGACGGTAGCAATCGGTGCGCAGCTTGTCGATGTCGGTGGCGTCGATTACACCCAGCCTCACAAAGACCCGTCGGGAACAGCGTTGTCAACGCGACGACCCCTACGTCCAGCCATCCAATCAAAGAAGCGGCCCGGGCAACTCAGAGCGGACTGCACTACCCCTAACCGCCGAACTCGAAAGCCGGACTGGATCGGGTGCGCCGCTACAGCTGGTGCCTCGTACTTATGCCGACGTTCCCTCGACAGATGTCAGGCGGGTCCGAATTACAGCCAATGACCGGTGCCCGTAGCCCTCTCCGAGGTTGAGCGAAGCGCGGTCAAAAGCGAATCCCCAGCCGGTGCCCGAAGACCTCCTTGAGGTTGAGCGAAGCGCGGTTGCGAGGGGACCAACAAGTGCTACCAAATGACAGGCTCTGGGTGCTCTGGAGCCTGTCGTAGCGAAGGTGCGTGGAGTGGTTGTGTTGCTTGCTTGTTGTTGGGTAAAATGCAAAGTGAGATTGATTCCGTTAAGTCTTCGGGCTAACTACGTGCTCTAGGCCTTCCTCTAGGTTCTCCTTAGTGTCGTTCTAGAAGCTGAGCTAACCTATACTAAATGCAAGTGTTTTTCTGTTTTCGTAATCCCATATATGCATGTTTGTATACTTGTGCAGGTAGCGTTCTGGATTCCGGGCGCCAGGCAGTCTTGCGCAAGCCTGGCGCCAGCCTTCACGCGACGTTGCGCGCGGACTTCTTGTGGCGGCGGAGGCGGCGGCGCTGCAACGCCTGCCTTCCTGGCCACCAGGTACGTGTTCTTCGTGCATGTCTGTTGCTGGCGTACCCGCTTGCGTGGGTGCCAGCAGCAGACATGCTGCATCATGACAGTATTGGTGCAGTCTAACAAGAGACAAGTTCCATCTTCGAAGTCCTCGTCTTGCCACTCGTGCTCGGAGGCAGCGATGACCACAGCCTCAGCCTTCTCCACCGCGCTAGTGTCTTCAATCTCCATGATGCTGTCATCACTTTCGTCGCTCGAGCCCACAATTTCATCCGCCTCACGTGTCCAGTTCATGACGCAAGGATCAACCTGCGGTTTCATCGCCAGCTTCTCCTCCCGCATTGAACGTGTTGCTCGCTTGGTGCCCACGTACTCCACATCACTCGAGTCATCGCTCTGCTGACGCTCTCTCCGCCGCTCTTCGAGCCACTGCACCGTGCGCTTCAAGCCCACAATCTCTCGCTTCTGCTGCCACAACTTGTCACGCACCGCACGCGTGGAGCCGAAGGTTCTCAGGAAGAAATCCACGTCAACCATGGTAGCGTCAACAACATTCCAACTCATTCCCATTGCGCCATGTTCCACCACCGCCGCGGCGATTTCCCCCTCCTCTATACCCTGCAACCTCTCGCCACTCGGGGTCAGAAGACGTTGCACTTGCTCCTTGAGGCTGCGGATGCTGCTCTCTCGCTCTTGCAATGCAACACGAACTGCTCCAGTCGAGCCGAACTCGTCCAGGAAGAGGCGGAGGTCTTACATGGTTTCATCTCGCTGCGCGGGCGTCAACTCAGCGCCCACGGTCTTAACGTCCAGCATCGTATTGACCGAATGAGTTGCCAGCCAGATCTCGGGGATCACCGCGTGGTTTTCTATTGAAATGAAAATTCGATCTGGCGGCCGTCTTCTCTTTCTCTTCTGTTGAGGGAAACTTCAACTTGCTCTCGTTCGACGACCTACTACAGTACGCTTATCGCATCCTGCCGCCTTGCCCACGTGGAAGCCGCCATGAGCAACACACAGCCCCTTCAGCGCGCGTTCCTTGTGGCACCCAGGCCGACGACAAGTGTACCCGCTGCCGCAGCCTTTCTTGACTCCGTCGTCTTGCTCTTTGGGCTCGATGTCGTCTGGCTCTTCTTGATTGAGCCTCGAGTCCCTCGGACTGTCATCACGCGACGCTGAAGGACATCGATGGTGGACACAGTACTCGTTGTCGTCTCCGTTCCGCTTGACCCACTTCATGCAGGCTACGGCTCTGCATGTGACGTGGCTACGAGTTGCGGAGCTGGTTTCATTCCCATCGAACGGTTGCGCGCGCTTCTGTGGCTCTTGCTTGTCCTTACCAGACCGACTGTGCTCGCGGCAATAAAACTTGCCCATTCGCAAGCCGCTGCACCCCGGTACTTTACAAATGAGCTTGGGCAACACCCCGTACTCGCGAGCGTGTCTGGTGCAATGTCCTTTGCCGCTCGAGACTATGTACTTGTTACAACCGTCGATCTTGCACTTGATACCGGCACCCCCACCATGTTTGCAGCAGAGATTCTGCGAGAAAACTTTCCGGAAGCCGCCGTGAGCGACGCACAAGTGCTTTAGCTTGGCATACTTCACACAGTCGGGAACTCGACAGAGAACGCCGAATTTACCGACAGACACACGCTGTGAGTGGATCTGCTCGCTGGAATTGCTCTCGTCAGCAACACTACTGGCACCAGAAGCGCCACATTCTTCTTCTTGTCTCGAGGTTATCACTCTGTGCTGCGTCTCTATTGGCACCGTATCGGCCTCCTTCTCCTTATTATCGTCCCCAGTCTGATCGCTTGACACCATCACAACGTCCCTGCCATTTCCAGGCTCTCCATTCTCGCTGCCGTCTCCGTTGTCCGTCCCGTTGGTATCTTCATCACTCTCGACTTGAGACTTGCCGTTCATTGGTATACCAGCCTTTGCCGGCTCCGTGCCCACGTACTCTACATCACTAGAATCATCATGAACCTTCTCCCCAGTCGGGTGCCACCGCTCTTGAAGCCACTGGACGGTGCGCCGCAACCCCACGACCTTCTGACTCTGAGCTTCCAGTTTCTCTCGAACAGCTCGAGTGGAGCCGAAGGTGCGCAGGAAGAAGTCCACGTCGGCCATCGTCTCGTCGGCACCGTCTTGTTCTTCTTTTTCTTCTTCTCTTTCTTCTCTTTCTTCTCCTTCTTGCTGCAAGGTTTTGTCGCGCGGGTGGGCGAGCAGATATCGCACTTGCCGGTCGAGGCGCTTGATGTCGCTCTCCTGCTCTTGCAGCTTGGCGCGCACGGCGCGCGTGGAGCCGAAGGTGTCCAGGAAGAAAGCAAGATCATCCAGCGTCTCGTCCTGCTGCGCGGGCGTCAGGTCGCCCCCACCGACGTGGGGTCCCGCATTGTGTTGCTGCTGTTGTTGTTGCAAGTTCTGAAATGATATTCTCTATTTTGATGCAGTACCTTTATTTTGATTCTTGACCCGGCAAATCAAAGTTGAAGTTGCTGCGCCAAATCAAAGTTGAAGTTGCTGCGCCGTTCGTTCTGCTCACTGATGTGCACACGACAGTAGTCCAGCTCTTCCGACCAGCTCCTTGCACATACAATCCGTCCTGAAGTCGCTCGCGACGTTCAAGCTCTCTCGCCGAGAGTTTCGGTTCACTGATGTCGAGGCCGGAAAATCCACACTCGATGCCTCTGAGCCACACAGTATGCGCTCGGGGTTTCGTCGCGCTCCACCCACCTCATGCAGCCATACCGACTTGGCTGAAGGGGATATGTCCTCGTTCTGAAGATGCAGGTAGTGGTGCACACCCATTGCGCTGGATGCCTTGGCCCGTGTAGTCTCTGCAGAGCTTCTGGCACCCTTCGAACCTGCACTTGCCCTTAGATCTAACCACGACTCCTTATTCACAGGCGTGCTTCAAGCAAAATCCAATAGACCACGCTTTTGTTGCAGCCTTGACTGCTGCACTTCTTGGGCTTCTCGAATATAACGCCGTTCTTCTCGAGCATGCCGGTAGCAGTATCCATGTCGTCCAGATATCGCAAACGTTTCACACCCGCCCATATTGCAACTTTTTCCTATTCATGACGCCGATGCCGTGCTCGCGAGCGTGACTACAGCAATATCCTTGGCCGCCATTAACCACGAATTTGTCACAGCCATCGGCACAGCACTTCGTGCCGCTCTTAACTACCATGCTCTCGAGCGTGTCCCCTGCAATACCCGTGACATCCGTCGTTGTGTTGACGACTGTGTTCGTGGCCAAAGCCTTGGCGTCCTCACGGGGATCCGAATCGCAGTATATCGGATCAGGCTTTGATTCACACCCTGCAGATAGTGAAATGTCCTGCAGAGGACATGTTACTATGGACCCCCAACATACCAAGATTCTGAAATATAATCGGACGCTGCTTCTTTACGTTACCCTTGCGTTATGTTTATTCATTCTCGACACCATTTGGAGTTGACTTCAGTTCATTGATAGTGCACGCGACAGCATCCGCTCAAGATTGCTCGTTTCTTGCATTCTCCAACTTTGCATTCGTAGTACCCTCCATGAGACGCGCACAAGCCGCGTCGCTGGCGTTGCTTGGTACAGCCTGGCTGGCTGCAGGTCACCCCGCCGCCGTGTCGGAAGCAGTAGCCCTTCTTCGGCCCGTCATTTTTCGCAAACTTGGAGCATTCCGGCTCCTGGCACAAACCACGACCATCCTTGGGTGCTTTGCAGGTAGTTGCGCTCTCGTTCTGAACGACAGACACACCAGCGAGTTCTTGCGATGTGGACGTTTGTCGGTGCTTGGCACAGAATTCGCTCGGGTCTCCGTTGCGCTTCACCCACTTCATGCAGCCAACGGTTTTGCAGGTGACGTGTAAACCTCGACGCCTTATCGTCTTGGTGGTTGAACCGGGTTGGCTGGACGGGGTATCTACTCGCTCCGAAGACGGAGCTGGTAGTGGTGATGTTGTCTTGCATGCCTTGGCGAGCTTGGCCTCGTGAGACTGGTGATCTTCGCAGTACCCCTGACCTTTGTGAAGATTCTGGCACCCCTCGAACTCGCATCTGGCCACGATTCCTCGTTCTGTGGCATGCTTGCGACAATAACCGCGCACTACCGCCAAGTTTTCACAGTCTTCAACGCTGCACTTCTTGACGGTGAAGTCAGTGACGTTCTCTCGAGCATGCTGTCGGCAATAACCTTGTCCACGGGCGACCGCGAACTTCTCACAGCCGTCGATGCGGCACCTCTTGCCATTTATTACAACCACGATGCCGTTCTCTCTTGCGTGTCTGCGGCAATACCCGCGACCACTACCAGCCGCAAGCGACTTGCAGTCTTCAACACGGCATTTCTTGTCCTTTCTAACGACGATGCCGTTCTCTCGAGCGTGTCTTCGACAATAACCCTTCGCATGGGCGAACTTTTCACAGCCGTCAACACTGCACTTCTTGCCAGGGCTAACGAAGATACCATGCTTCCTTGCGTGCTTGCAGCAATAACCTGCAGCGCGACCTCGGGCGAACGCTTCACAGCCGTCAACACGACACTGCTTGGCGTTTACGACGACAATGCCGTTCTCTCGAGCGTGCTTACAGCAATATCTATGCCCATTGGCACTAAGCTTAGCAAACTTTGCACAACCGTCAATGCTGCATATCCAGCCGCTCTTGACTGGGAAGCCGTGGTCGCGAGCGTGTTTGCAGCAATAGCCGTGGCCGTGACCTCGAGCGAATGTTTCACAGCCGTCAACGCTGCACTTGGTGCTGCTGCTCCTGACCACCACGCCAGCCTCTCGAGCATGTCGTAAGCAATGCCCTTGACCACCAGGGATCGAGTATTTCCCACAGTCGCTTATCGCGCCGTTCATTCGATCGTGATGTTGGCTACAAAGGCGTTGTGTAAGCGCTCTTTGGCTGCATCCAATTATCCTACATTCACGGTAGCCGCCGTGAGCATAGCACAAACCGCGTCCGTGAGCCCACTGAGCGCAACCCGGATATCGACACAATGTCCGCGTGCGGCGCTGAGCTGGCTTACGATCGAGCGCACTCGCTTCAGCGCTTTCATTGCGTGGCTGCCCGGTTGGAACTGGTGGAACTTTCTGCGGCGGCGACCTGGAAATCTCACGGGGATGCGTGTCACTAACCAGATCAACTTCTGGTTCGCTCTTCCTGTCAACAGTCGGTCCGCCAGGCCCACCTCGATCGCTACACCTGTTGCCTTGCAGTTCCCCATCCAGATCCTTTTGTGCTTCCATTGTAGCAACCTCAACGTTCTCCACCTGAACATTGTCGCCACCACTACTAGCAGGGCAGCGCCGCTCTTCCACGCTAGCTTTGTTGTTGTGCTCCGACGAAGCCGCGAATGAATCCTCGTTCGCGGCATCACCACCACTATCACCGACATCTCCATTAGTTAGACTCGCGTTTACCTCGTTCATTCGCTGAGCCTCCGTGTATTTTTCATCTCGCGAACTACAATCCCCTGTGTTGTCAGATGCAGCAGCAGTGCACGCGCCATCCTCGCTGTCATTTTGTGTCTGTCCCTGTGCTTCGAGGCCTTGGATCGAGCGCCGCAAGTTTTCGATCGTCTGCTGCTGAATCTTGAGCAAGTTTTGCACCGCAACCGTGACTACCGTCGCTTGTATACTTCCGACAGTCATTTTTGGTGCACTTCGTTCAACAATGCGCTCCAAGGGTGCTGTTCGGTTGCATCCACCAATCTCACTAGCTGATTTACGCTTACGACGAGCCTTAAATTTTGTGTCAGCGTCGTGTGGCTTGTCCGTGGGAACTAATGGACTTCGCGTCAGCTCGAGCTGCTGCGACTTGGCCTCTTCATGAGGATCTGTGCAACCGATAACCGAACCAACTGTTGGTTCACACTTCTCGACGGTAGACAAGGAGGCAGGTTTAACTTGATCACCACATTCGTTTCCTTGCCGTTTGCCATCCAAACCTTCTCGTGCTTCCACTGCAGCCCCAACTCTCTTCTCCTGAATATTGCCGCCGCTGCTAGCAATAGAGTGCCGCTCTTCCGCACTATCTTCGTCGTTGCGCTCTGGTAAAGCCACGACTATGTCCTCTTGCGCAGAGTCGCCACCATCAGCGTCATCGAAATCTCCACCACTCTCACGTGTGCTCTTGGATGCTGGAACCGCATCCATATACTCCCCGTCACTTCGTCTCTCTCCGTGCTTTTCGAGTCCTTGGATCAAGCGGCCTTGAGTTCCATGCCTCAGCTGCTGACTCTTCGATGCTTTCCGCACTGCCCGCTTGATTACGACGCCCTGCTCTCGCGCGTGCTTTACGCAAAAGCCTTGGCCGTCATTGCACTCGTATTTTCTACAGTCCTTTGCACTGCACTTCCTTCTACCGCCGTGTTGGCTGCACAGACGCCGCGAGAGTGCGATTTGGCTGCATCCGTCTTGCTTGCACAGAGGGTAGCCGCCGTGGGCATAGCACAAACCGCGTTCTCGAGACCGCTGCACACAACTTGCATATCGACACATTCTCTGCACAGTGCGGCTACGAGCAGGCGCATTCGCTTCAACACTAACGTCGCACATGTCGACAACAGACCGTGCGCCAAATTCACTGCCTTGGTCCTTTTGCGCTTCGATCGCAGCGCCCTCAACTGGCGTCACCAGGTTATCACCATCAATGCTCGCCGTGTAGAGCTGCACTTCCACACTATTCGCGCCGTTGAGCTCAGACAAAGCCACGACCGCATCCTCTTCAGCAGCATGTTCATTATCTCCACCAACTCCAACAATGTCCACCAGATCCACCGGCTGAGCCTCCGCGTCCTCTTCACTTTCCGACCTATATTTCGGGGCAGATACAACAACAGTACGCTTACCCGCGTTCTCCATGCTGTCGTCGTCCGTATTATTTACCGTTTCAAGTCTCCGTCGCTGCTTTTCGAGACTTTGGAGCGTGCGACGCAGATTTTCGATTCTCTGCCTTTGACTTTCTAACTTTTCCCGCACGGCACGCGTCGACTTGTACGTCTTGAGGAAGAAGTCCAAGTCCACCATGGTCTGGGCCACGTCCTCTTCCTCCGTTGCTGTTGCATTGTTCTCCACAATTTCACCTCCAGCTGCGTCTTTTTCGGGTTCATCTCGTAA
Organism: Phytophthora melonis; assembly: GCA_024211575.1. Classification (NCBI taxonomy): domain Eukaryota; phylum Oomycota; class Peronosporomycetes; order Peronosporales; family Peronosporaceae; genus Phytophthora; species Phytophthora melonis. The sequence continues at coordinate 3,023,870 of JAMXKT010000038.1, read as the reverse complement.
AATTTCATGTTCAGCGCGAATGGCTAGAAATTGCTGAACTCGATTGCCGAGGCGCTTAATGTCTCTCTCCTGCTGCTGCAACTTGGCGCGGGCAGCGCGCGTGGAGCCAAACTCGTCCAAGAAGAAGCCCAAGTCGGCCAGCGTCTCTGCCTGCTGCGCAGGAGTCAGGTCGGAGCCCACCGCCGTCACGTCTAGCATTCGATTCGATTTGCGCCGAGTTGAATATTTTTCGTTGAGTAGCGCCTGGTCTCTTTAATTTAATATTCAAAGTTTAAACTAAAAAACCAGTTTATTATAATTGTTCGATCTCTTTATTTTATCTATGTTTGGTTTCATAAAAAAGGGATTTGGGGCCCAATTAATCTACAATAAGATAACAAGCCCAACATATACTAGTAACTCAGAAAAAATCCCGTCACATCAAGATTCATCAGTCACAGCGCTTGAGACTCACGAATTCGGTATTTCCAACAAGCGAAGCGAGGTGGAAATTAAGTTTTCCTGCACAAGAGAAGAGAGCGACGTTGACACAACCTGGAGCCCAGTCATGGTTCTCAATCGGCTGCATCAAGTCCAGCGACCCGCTCATCCTGGAGACCCATGGCTATGATTAGGATAGACTGTCCGATAAGCGGTTTTCACCCGGGGGCCCGAGGAACCCTTCGGTTCTGAGGACCCAGCGGTTTTTGCTCCGCCACATCGCACAGAGTAGTTATAGATATGTAGTCGTTCTTGATCGTCTCGGCCGGCCAGTCGCGCTTTCACCTGCTCGGACACAAGCGGCATTCCGACGGCCAAGACACAAGCGCTGCGGCTCGATCAATCGCCCGCGCTTCGATTCGACACCCACCACACCACTCCCTAGGCTGCCTCATCTCGGCTCATTACATGACCCTCACCGAGGCTCGCCTCATTAATCAAGAACGACTACCTTTGCCCCAACGTGCTTTCGTATCGCAGGAAGGAAACTGACCCAAAAACTCATTAAGAGCAGTTTGTGTGTCAGCAGAGCGATCTGTGACGCGCGCCACAGTGGAAGGACAGCAACAAGGACATGACTGGTTAACAGGAGCTAGCTTACGCTAGCCAGTCATGCTACAAGCCTAGGACTAAAGCTCAGAGACAGCTCCTAGCTGGCTTAAACTGCATCAATACACTCAGTTCCAATTTCAACAAGTACAACAATCACCACAGCAACTGGTGACATTTTGCTATAACAAAACTACAGCCTAGTTTGCTACCGGCAAGTCGACAGCGCCTCGCCCGTGAGCCACACCAACATGGAGGAGACAGTAATCTTTGAGAAAGTGAAGAGCACCGGTGCGACGATCATGAAGCGCGTACCAGTCTTCCGCGATGGTACCTGGAAGGACTGGCTGGAGTGGCTGTTATGGCTGTCGGAATACTACGTGTTCATGGGGTATCAGAGCACAGAGGAGAACCAGTTTGCGTTCGTTGAGGACCTACCGGTTCTTCTCTTCGACGACGACCTCCTGATGTTCAACGACGTGGTTGCTGAGGAGCAACTTGACCACGTCGACGTAGCCATCTACGCTTTTTGAAGGCTGACGATGGTTTACTGTCCACCCGGAACTCGGACAATGATCACCGACGAGCTGATGGGTCTGCGGAAGACGCAGTCAATGTCAATTAGAGAATACAGCCGAGCGTTCAAGAAGCTGAATCGATACATCACCTTTATCGACGAGAATGAACCCATTCCTGAAGTCGACTGCGTCCGCATGTACAAAAGCGGAATGCCCATCGAGTGGCAGATTGAGGTGTCGCGACTTTCGCGTTCCTGAGATCTCGCCGCACTTGAGCGGCAGTTTGAACTCATCGAAAGAGTAGAACAAGAAGGTGAAGCCCTCCGGAATAGACGCCGACCCCCACGCGACAATAAGACCAGCAACGCAGAGCGGTCTCGTGAAACTGGTGGTGGACACCAGCAACAACGGCAACACGGAGGCACTGCGCGCGCCGGACGCGGGCAGAGGCGTGGTCAGCAGCACCAGCCGCAACAAAACCAAGGGAAGTACTGCTCCTTTTGTAAGAAGAACAACCACTCGAAGGAGCAGTGCTTTCGCGACCCGTCGTCGCCAGCGTACCACCCGCGGAATGGGCAGCAGCAGCAAGACCGGCAGGGCCGTGACCAGTTTGCTGCCATGCAGGAGAAAATCAACCAAATGTCAGCAATGATGGAGACAATGCAGAAATGCCACGAAGACGAGATGAACGCCTTGCGGTTCTACTAGGCGGACGAGTTTAACGTGATGAGATTTGAGGAACACAGCGGTCCTGCCCTGAGTGCTACCTGCGGCAACAGCTCCAGCCGAGGAACGAGTATCGCCCGCAACGAGAGTGCCAGCTGCGACGAGGAATTCGGCAGCACTTTGAGCGCCACCTGCGACGAGGGAGAGGCGTTGGCCCCTTTGCTTTCTAAAGCTCGAGCTGCACTCAAGCCGTCGAGTGATGAGCCCGTAATGGCCAAAGAGGTGCGCATTGGCGACAAAACCTTTCCGGCTCTGGTCGACACGGGCTGCGCTCGCTTTACCATCGAGCAAAATGTGGTGGACCAAGTATCGGGGGAATTAGTGCTGAGAGAAGAGGAAGCAACATTCAAACAAGCAGACAAGTCGATGGAGAAAACGACGCACGTGGCGACAATCCCGCTCAGCTTGCTTATCTTCTCCAGCACGCGTGTGTGCACGCATGATTTCCGAGTGGCCCCGCAGTTACTGTATCCTGTGATGCTGGGGAAGGACTTCTTCTCGGAACAAGGGATCGACCTCCTGTCCTCGAGCAAGGAGCTCGCGTGGGACGGCGTGCGCGTGTCAATGCCAAAGCCGCGAGTGCGTGGATCGAGACCGGGCCTTATGCCCTACCAGGAAGACATGTCGTGCCGAGTGGAGATATCTGTGGCGGAGAACTGCGGACCTGTGGACTACGACTACATGATTGACGCGAAAAACCTGACGCATGATGAGGTGCTGCTGGTACTGGCGTTCATGAAGGAATTTCACGATGTGGCATCTGGCCGACTCGGCCAGATCAAGGGTGAGCCGTATGAGCTGCCGCTGCCCTCAGATGTGAAACCATTTGCGTGTCGCCCATTCCCAGTACCGCATATCCACATGGTCGCGACCAAGCACGAGATTCAAGAGCTCGTGGAGCTGGAAGTGATGTCGCCGGACAACTCGTCCCCTTGGGCGTCTCCTGCTTTCACTATACTGAAGAAAGACGGATCCATTCGAGAGCTGTGTGACTTCAGGCGACTCATCGCATTGCTACAGCACCGATTTTTCCCGCTGCCTATCATCCCAGAGATAATCCGTGAGTTCCAGCGCTGCAAGTTCATCTCCGTCTTTGACGTACCAATGGGTTATCATCCTTGCGAAGCGGAGCCGTGCTGCAACAGCTATTGTCTTCCCTGGGGCAGGTTTTGTCTTCAACCGGCTGCCGATGGGGGTCTCCACAGCTTCGGATGAATTTCAAGCGGTGATGAATGAGACTTTGGGCGATTTGGAGTTTGTATGGGTCTACCTGGATGATTTTATTGTGATGTCCGCATCCTTCGAGGAGCACCTTCAGCACCTACGGGTGGTCTTTGAGCGGCTTCGTGAACGTGGTCTCACGATCCACCCCCGCAAGTCGAAACTGTGCACGGACAGCGTGCCCTACCTGGGGTACCGCATCAGTACCAGCGGTATTCAGCCACTCCAGGATAAGGTGGTCGCCATCCAGTCTATCGCTGCGCCACGTACGCGACGTCAACTCCGTCGCTTTATCGGCATGGTGAACTACTGCCGCGACCGCGACATGTGGCCTCGCCGGGCACCCATTCTCGCACCGCTGACGGCTCTGATGTCCCCGCACGACAAGTACCAGTGGACGGACACGCAGCAAAAGACCTTCGACCAGATGAAAGCAGTGATGGCGCATACGGTGGAGCTCGCGTTTCCTACCTACGGCGACCCGTTCCACATTTACACCGATGCTTCCGGTTATCAGCTTGGTGCGGTCATTACCCAGCATGGCCGCCCCCCTAGCGTTCTGGAGCAAGAAGTGCAACGACTCGCAGCGCAAGTATCCAGAATTCTGCTGCTGCTACGTGAATATCGGACAATGCTTTTAAGCAACAGCTCCACATCCACACGGACCGCTTGAACCTGACCTACGCGACGTTCAACAACATTCAGATGATGCGCTGGCGCCTCGAAATTGAGGAGTTCGGCCCCCGCCTTCACTACATCAAGGGTAAAAACAACGTCGTCGCGGTTGCCTGGCGAAGCGGGTTCCGACCTGGGGAAGGGTGAAGCGGCTGCCCAAGTGAGCGCTGCTGAAGTGGACAATGTTGTGCTATTCTCCTTGAGCCTCCGCCAGCTCGCCCAAGCCCAAGAGAGTGCGGTGGGCCTCGGTGGAGTGCCGAAGGAGATTAATGGAGTAAAGTTGCGAGTGGAACCGAAGACCGGCTGCTTTGTAGTGCCGACCCACCTGCAGGAGCCTGTGATGCAATCCTACCATGAGTGGCTCACGCACCCAGGAGGCACTGCCATGTACCAGACTATGAAGACTTCGCTCTGGTGGAAGGGCATGGAAGCCCACATTATGCAGTACGTGCGCAACTGTCTTGCGCGCACGAAAACCAAGCACCCAACAGTCAAGTAGGGCATGTTGCCTGCCAAGACGGTCGTGGTGCGAGCATGGTTTGAGGTGGGCATTGACTCGATCGGCCCATATGAAAAAAATAAATTCCGTGCATTGACAATGATCGACACAAGCACTCGACTCGCAGGGATTTAGCCTGTCGACGATGCATGAATTGACGATGCTGTCTTTGTGTTTGACCGCTTCTGACTCTGCCGATACCCACGACCTGTGCGTGTGATCTACGACCAGGGCACTGATTTCAAGAAAGAGTTCTTTGAGCTGCTTGAAAGCTTTAGCATCCATGCCATTCCAACTACAGTTCGCAACCCGCAGGCAAACGGGATCGTCGAGCGCTTGCACAGAGTGATTGGCGAGAAGATGCGGACCCGGGCTATCAACACAAAGGCCGATTGGGCTGCGTTCCTTCATGACGCCACCTTTGCGTTGCGAACTACGTATCATGGTATGCTGGGAGCCTCGCCAGCCCGAGCTACCTTTGGTCGTGACATGCTCTTCGACACAGCACACACCACGGATTGGGAGGAGCAATATCGACGCAAGGTCGAACAAGTGGCCAAGAACAACAAACACGAAAATGACAAGCGACGCAACTGGACCTACACACCAGGAGACAAGGCGTTGTTGCGAAACGACGCAGGACCTCAGGCCAAGATGACGTCGCTGTTTAGTGGCCCCACAACGTTGTAGCGGTGCGCACGAATGGTACGTAGGTCCTCGACAAGGGCAAGTACATGGAGACCGTCCACATACGACGTGTTGTGTCCTTCAAGTCCCCACGTGGGGAAGACTGCCAGCAGAGCGATCTGTGACGCGCGCCACAGTGGAAGGACAACAACAAGAACATGACTGGTTAACAGGAGCTAGCTTACGCTAGCCAGTCATGCTACAAGCCTAGGACTAAAGCTCAGAGACAGCTCCTAGCTTGCTTAAACTGCATCAATACACTCAGTTCTAATTTAAACAACAAGGGGGAGGTTCAGACTAGTCTATTAAACTTCGAGTTATAAGATTGTCTGGAATGTCCTAAACCAGGTGATCAGCGCCAGAGCCGAGGATGGTCCTGGTGGCTGTACGTAGCTCGCCTCGTGTCGAGGTACCTCTTTTGGGGTTTGCTGAAAAAAGATCCATGCATATTAATAAACGCGTTTCTTGTGCCATGGTCCGCGGAGCTCGTCATTCGCGTTTGGCTAATGCCGGAGTCCTGCTGCTTGAAAAGCAGCAACACTGCTTTCTATCGTAACGTGGCTGCCCTGGTGCACAACTCGATTCCTGTGTAACCACAGTACCGCCACGCAAACCGTACTGAGGATCCACCAAATTCGCTTCCACTCTCGTTCATACTCCACGACTTCGTCTTGGAACGCGCCACGGAGTCGGTTACTGAGTTCCGGTGTGACCACAGGAGGCGATCGAGATGCACAATTGGATACAAAACGCTGTAGTTGCGAGACTTGACAGCGTCGTCCGATCCAGTGGCTGATGAGGAATTGCCAACATGCTTGCGCATGTGGTGTAGCGGGATCGGCCAAAATCTGGTTGAGGCCTGATCCGAGCTTCCCACCAGCGCCCAGACACCCGACTAACGGAGGGGGTCCCCCAACGATCCATGATCGGCTGAACTTGTTCTCACCTTGTGTACCCGTCGGCGGGCTGGATCTGCTCTCTCGGGGCTCCGAGGATGCAGCACTTGGTGAAGATTGAATGTCTTGGCGTGACGCGGGGATAGTCCGTGGAGCAGCGTGGGAATCTTCGCTCTGCGTCCGAGTGTTCGTCCCGATCGAGGGTTGTTCGCTGCGATCGGTCGGCCTGGAGTCGATCCAAGGCCTGTAGTTGCCCTTTCGGGTGTGTTCCTTCCTTCCTTGAGTTGCTTGCCGCTTCCTATAGCGGGATCGAGGTTGATCGAGAGGAGAACGATCGCCGGCCAAGCAGTATCAGGACGATCGAGGGTTCGCACACAAGAAATAGATCACTAGAGTAGGTCAACCTGGCCAATGTATTAATCCAGTCTTAACCGTACCACTAGTTCACTGTCCAAAGTGTCGACGCTTGCCGAGGCCAATGTAGTTCCTGGGACTTGGTGACTTGAGGGGACTTGTGCTCTTCGGTGCAAAAACTCTTCTGATTTATGTTTGGTTGGTGTCTCCCTACCGCTACCATCCTAGCTACCATCCTACAACCCCACAACAACTGGATTCTTGTCCTGGCTTCACCTTACCGTTCTTCCCATCTTGGCCGATCAGCGATCGGCTCCTCGATCGGCGATTGGCGATCCATGATCGCGATCGACGGTCGGCGATCGAACCTCGATCGATGGCTAGGGCAGGTCATCGTCCGCTATCGCTCGTCCTCTCCTGCTCCTAACCGCGCTCGGTCCCCAATGTTCGCCTCCGATCGGGGTTTGAGTCGGCACTGATCTCGGACGGCCATCAGACCTGGATCGCCCGTAGCCCACTTCGACACGTATTCCGCCTTACGAGCTCGCGTCACTAGATCGTTCGAGGTCTCCGATCGATCCTGGTCTTTGCTGCCTGTCTCCCGATCGTCGGTCGATCGTCGATCTGATCTTGACCTTGCTGCCTTTCTCGGAGAACAATTTTTGTTCGAGAAGGATTTCTTATTCGGTGCTTCTCCACACGCACAGGGGCATGTCCAGAAAATGTCACTGAGTGTCTCCTTGTCCTTCTGACAACACCGTAATTTACGGCAGCACCTGTCATGCTATCTGCCCTCAAAGAACAGGTTGAGCTGTTTGGTCGCAATCCTGTAGCTTACACACACTTGATATTCTGTGAGCGCATTCTTGTGCGTCCACAATTGCCGGGGTGTTTGTTGTAGAGCTTCATGACTCCACTCGTCGGCGCCACCTGCCTTCTCGAGGCAGTCGACGATCGGCTGGATTTTACGGCCGCCCAGATCCTTTTTGTATGTCTTGAACGGTAGTCAGTTGATCGCTTGAAGCACGTGGCGATTGGCAACTGATTCTGGGATCCTCCATGGGAATTTGTGGAGTGCTGGGTGGGACCTGAAGACGAGGCCTGAGCGTTCCTTCTGCATTGCCGCGCAGTCCGAGACTAGCTGAGGCGTTGGTGTCAACGCTTGAAACATTGTCCAGTGGAGTCCATCTGCCTCTTGCTGTAAGATGAAGTATGCCTTATCATTGCCGTCACCGTCGGGTACACCGTGAACCGTACCATCGCTACGTGTAGTACACTGGTAGTGAGTAGTGATGGTGGAGCTCGGGTGGGTGTCGGAGCGATAGCCGACGCGATACACACATTGTTGATGCAATTGCGAGCGGAGGTGACCCGGCGATAATTGCGAGTGCCCATCGACACAATTACGGTGCTGTGTGATTCTTGCTTGTTGTTGATGATAAGGGGACGGAGACCGAATACGCCGCCAGACCTACCCGTTGGATCTGCAGCTCCTACAGGGAGCAGACCTTTATGCGGTCATCCTGTTTTCTTGTCAACATCGCTCCTTTCGCGTCCCGAAGCCACGGGTTGTCATTCCACGGATAGGTTGGCCAAAAGGCTTGTTCCTCGTGCGTCCAGTCACTCTTCCACGTCGGTATTGCTTCATATAGTCGGATCTCCAAAGTATCGTCGTCTCACCAACAGATTGCCTGCTCTGCGAGCACCGGTAGCCTATTAAAAATGCCGTCACGCATGTCCTGTTGTGTTGTTGTTGGGGGTCGAAGCCAGTCGCCGATCAGCAGTTGCAACCTCTTGCCCGGTGTCTTTGGCTGTCGTCTTCCAGGTACGCCCGGGGTGACAATGTTATCCACTTTGTGGCCGTCTCCCCGAAAAGCCCAGGATCTCCATGCCTCGAAATACGTGTCCTCCTTTTGAGTTAACCACAAAAGGGCGTGTTTCATCCGTTGCGCTTTCCTAGCTACCTCAATCGATACGAGTCCAACCCCACCTGCTCCTCTTGGTGTGTAAAGTAGACCAGGATTAATTTTGTGCCGACTCGCGTCTGTACTCAAAGAGTGACGCCGAAGGAACTGTTTCTGGAGGTGGTGTAACTCTTTTTCCGGCCCATGCTGGTAGGTCGAATACTGCTCCTGTGAACAATATCGCCGGAAGCATGATGCCATTTAAGATGGTGACTCTGTGCTCGACGCTCGTCGCCATGTGCGTTGCCGTTGCAAGTCTGCGTTGGATGCTGCGAATTCGGCGGGCCCAGTTGTGGTTCGTCAACTCCGCTGTTCCCACTTCATACCCGAGATATCGCGTCGTTTGACCGTGCTGTAGTACTGGTATACCATATAGCTCCGCGATCTCTATGGTGGTGTTCAGGAATTTGAGTTTGCTTTTGGTCGGTTTTCCATAGAGCCCAGATAACTCCCCGAATCGTTTAGTGATAGCCATCACAAGGGGCAATTTCAACAACAAGTACAACAATTACCACAGCAACTGGTGACATTGTGAACATTATTAAGACTTTTAGACCAGTTTTTTGTAAAATATGATAATTGTATAAAATTAAACGAGTAAAGCTAGAGATAAAATTAAAAAGATTAGAGATAAAAATAAAGAGAATGTAGTCAGCATTTTCCTCATTTCCCATATCAAAATTCACCAGTCACACAACAAGCTGCCGGAGGTGTGCGCGAAATAACGATGCTGGACCCCACTGCAGTCGGAGCCAATTTGACGCCGGAGCAGCAGGAACAGACGATGACTGACTTGGTCTTCTTCATGGACGAGTTCGGCTCCACGCGCGCCGTGCGCGCCAAGTTGCAAGCCCAGGAGAGCGACATCGAGCGGCTCCAGAAGCAGGTGTGGCGGCTGCTGGACCGCCAGAGCGATAAAAGTGAGCAGCAACAAGAAGAAGATCAGCAGCAAGAAATCACAAGCATGGAAAATAATAATGCTACAAGAAGCAGTGAGGAGGATCCAGAGCACGTGGACGACATCATGACAAACGTGGACTTTTTCCTCCGAACCTTCGGCTCGACCCGCGCCGTGCGCAACAGAATACAAACTCAGAGTCAACTGATCTCGGGCCTAAAGTGCACGGTGAACTGGTTCCAGGAGCTGCACAGGAAAAACGGGAAGCCAGGTTTGGCCCCTCAACTGACGTCGAATCTGATGGTAAAGTTGGCGAGTGCCTTGAAGTCGGCACAAGAAGATCCTGCGCAAACAACAATTCAGCAGGCAGGAGTCGTCGGAGATGATGGAGAGGTGAAAGGAACGATGGCTGTCAGGGGCGAGGATGCTGAAGCGGAAGAGGCTGTGGACGCTGGGTCTCGCCATCCTGATGAGGAGAAGGCGTCGTCGCCGAGTGCTGCCCCCGTTAAGGCGAGTCAGAAGGAAGTTGACGTCATGCTGAAGCTGCTGTCTCCAACTCAAAAAGAGCGAGGTGCAAAGGACGAGGGTGGCGGTCATACTCTTCAATCTGCGACTGTCACTGTGCCGTTAGTGGGCACCGAGTTTGTCAACAGTTCCGTGGTCACTGACTACTTGAACGCGCTCAAATGCGTCAATGAGGTATGCGCCGCGGCGAGGAATTTTATGTACAACAACTCCAGCGACGCTGTTGAGTCGCCCAAGCAGATCGAGGAGCTGCAGCCCATCTCGAAGGAAAACGTGTCCATGACGAAGGATGAGAAGATGGACAATGTCAGCGCTGGAAAGGAGGCAGCGAGCAAGTTCAAGTATACATGCTCTCAAGCGGGATGCAGCTCCAGAGTTCAAGTCAACGGACTGTGCTATCGTCATGGCGGCTACTACAGGTGCAGAGAAGAAGGCTGCGACAAGAAAGCCATCACGCGTCAGCTGTGCCGGCTTCATGGAGGAGGCTCGTTGTGCCACGTCCCTGACTGCACGAAGCTCATCGTCTCTGGCGGCAAGGGATTTTGTGCCACTCAAGCTCGAGACAAAGGTGCTTTGGCCAGGAACAAGTGCGAGGTGCAGGGGTGCACCAAGACTCGAGTGAGCCAAGGCTTCTGTCATAGGCACAACTTTGATAGTAAAGTGGGTCAGACTCAAGCACCGCCAAACCCAGGGAAGCCTACGAGTTCAAGTAGTTTGGCTGGGATCCCAAGGGGGCACCACGAGACCTGCCGAGTCACCGGCTGCATGAAGTGGGTGAAGCGCGACGGAAACCTGAGCGAGTTCTGTGACAAGCACCGGCATGTGTTCACACCGCAAGAACCCGAGAACTCAATCACCGGTACCTCGGATGTAACCACGACGAGCCACGGTTTGTGTCAGGAACCGGAATGCACAAATCATGCCAAAAACTATGGACCGAAGAAGGGCTACTGCTTCCGACACGGCGGTGGAGTGCCCTGCACTCAACCCAACTGCAACAAGCAGCGCCAGCGAAATGGTCTGTGCGCTTCCCACGGAGGCTACTACGAGTGCAAAGTGGAGGGGTGCAAGAAGCGAGTCGCTGCCCGGGGCTTCTGTCGCAGTCACTGCCAGGAAAGCATTTCTGTATTGAATGTGGACAGGGAACTGTAGACTTGAAGTCTAAAATGTATGCATATTAAAATAAAGAAACTCGCAAGGTGCCGGTTTGCTAATTCGACCAGGAATCAAGCACATGATCAAATGCCATCTTATTATCGTGTACTACGTAGTAGCACGACCCTCCTCCAAGCTAACGTTATTCAATAGCATTACGGGCAATGACATCCACCTTTCGCACTGCATGCTTCACCGCAAACTCGAAAATCTTGGTGACCACGTGCGTATCTGGAGCATGTAGCCGAAGACGTTCCGGTTGGTCTCTCGCTTGCTTCTTCAAGGGTGAGCGCGCTTCATCGGCGTGAAAAACACTCAAAAACGCCAATTTGCAGGCGACTTCCAGCTCTCCGTTGCCTTCGAGCTCCTGAAGATGGAACGGCATCAATCCAGCTTGTAGCGTGGACAGATGAAAGTTATAGCTATTCGCCACCACTGTCAAGTAGCGCAATACTTTGTTCTCACTCAGCATACGAGTCAAGGCCCCACATGCCCGCCTGTAATCATCGTATTGTGACATCCGCTCCAGATTGCAGTGCCACCAGCGAAGGGTACTCGTCAGCACACTCGATTCATCACTCAATGCCTCAGCGACGGCGCGGATATCGTCAAAGTTGCACTCGAGGCGACGGAGTGGCGGGTTGTACTGCTTGCATGCCCGAACAAAAGCATCAGCAACGATGATGCTATTGCGTAGTGTCAGTTCCTGTAAATGCGGACAAGTTTTAAGAATTCCTGCTACAGCGACGGGTTGATCCCGCTCGAGAAAATCAAGCCAAAGACTGCAAAGGTTCCCTCCAACAAGCCTCAACAAGTCCGTCAGACGCGCGTTGTCTGAGAGTTGAATATCCAGCTCCAGATCGTTGCGCAGCTTCGAAATCCGGTTGTGGCCACACAAAACGAGATTGCTGCGTTGAACTTTGCAAAAACCAATTCCAGGGACCAGCACGTCCACCCACTCACTGGAGCCGCCGTCGTTGGGATTTACCATTGCTACACCGCCAACTTCACCCTGTCGAAATATATCTGCTGACTTCCATGATACCACGCGGCCGTCGGTTTGTTCAGTGACTTGCACCACTGCATTCTGCTTCAAATGGTACTCGTGTGTGTCGCTCGCAGCGTTACTTGTGCTCTCGAGCCCGGTAGCAACAGCGAACAGTTCCTTCTCCGCATTAGCGGCTGTAAGGATCCTGGATATCGTATCCAGTATGACGCGATTTAGACGAGCGTTGTAGATCGTGACTTGCTTCACGGAAGAGCGCGAGCGAGCTCGATTCGAGAAAAACGCGTAGGCCATCCATTGCCACACTTCCACCGTCGAGGGCGAGTCGTGCGAAAAGAGGTTGAAGGCGAACGACCGGCACGAACGCGTCAGTGCCAAAGCTGAGCAAAGCGCATTCATCTCCACGCCGCTCTCTTTTCGATAGCTCACGGCCCCGAAATTCACAAACGCCCCGCGGTGATCATCCACGCAAGTTTTCTCACAAAATAGCGCTGATATCATGCGGCATGCAATTTGGGAATCTTGTAGCGGCAAGAGACAGAAACTCAGAGCCGACAGGTAAACCCCACGACTCATTTCCGTCACCAAATCCATAAAAGCAGTGGTCGAAACAGTGCGAGTCGTCCGAGTGTTCGTCGCGCTGACGGAGTTGATGAGGTAGGAGGCGTAATATGCGGACCCAGGTCTTTTCGCCAACGTAGAACCACTGCTCGGGATCGGCGTAAACCACCCCCATTGGACTTGGTCAGGGTTTAATGCGTTCGTTATGACGTCCCAAACACGCTGAGACGCAGTGCTCCTACCTTTCGAGTACTCCGGTTTGCCAATAATGATCCGAATAGGAATGGCGATACCCCTCAACGGCTGCGACTGAGTCCTGGAGATCTCTTGAACTTTCGCCCATGTGTCCTGGAACCCCTCGCTGGTATTTTGTTCGTCCAGTTGGCAGCAGAGCGATACTAGATCGTCCTCTACCCACGCGAAGTCTCTGCTTGGGTCGTTGGACAGCTTCCGAGTCACTCTGATCTCAACGAATACTGGCAGCTCCGCCATCATAAACGCGTGTCTTCGCCTCTCTCTCTTAACTGTGCATACCTCGTGTGACTGCAGTAGTGAGACCAGTGCGTTTGCATCAATCCACGCCACTGCCGCGAACAGAGCGAGTCCCTCACGGAGTGTCCGAAGCTGCTCGGCGCGTTCAAACGCAGTCAACTCGCTGCTCTTGGGGGAATGATGGTGAACTGGAGAGCTGGGTTGTTGTCTGGTCCCCACTGCCATACCGTCGCGGAGCTCCCCGTGGCTGTAAACAGTGCTCGCGTCGCTCCACACCATTCGTCCAGGATCGCCCACTCCATTGTTTCAGTTGCTTCCCAAAAGAAAAGTGTGAATGACCTATCTACGAAGTACAAGACTACAGGATTGATGGATTTCGACTACGCAAAGAAAGATCCGAAAAAAGTCCAGGTATGCCACACATACATGATAAAAGACAAACAAGTTTTTTTCGGCCCAACAGCGCCTCCATTGCTGGACTAAATGTTCCTTTGCAGCCTCCATCGAGTGTTATCCCAGGCTCTGAACTGAATCTCAGCGTTCCTCCTCGATAAGAGTGATGCCAGTTGCACTCAAAGCGCCTTGGACTCTTCGCGATTCGCGCCCCATGCCTCAATCAAGTCGCCAAACCAAGATCCGCTCCGCTATGCGTCTGAGCTTTGTCCTCCTCGTGGTCGCGCCGCAACTCTCGCTAGTTGCGACAGGGCTTTGGCGTCTGGCCAGCCCAAGTACTCGACGATGGCCGCGCCCCGACGTCGTTCTGGCCAAGAACGCCAGATCTCTGAGGGGACATGAAGCAGGCGAAGAGCGAGTGCCACCTTTGGAAAAGATCGATGACCTGCTAGCAAGACTGGAAGTGGCCGAAGCTAACATGTTGGCTACTTTGGGCAAGCTCGACGCCAACCTTTTGAACAAGATTGACAAGAACCCAAGCGCCAGAGCAAGAATCGAACGCTGGCAAGAGGCTGGGTGGAATCCGGTTGATGTTGATAACATGGTGAAACGGGACTATCCCAGCCTCTCCCTGACGGGGGCGGAGTGGACGGCCTGGAAGCTGTACGCGGCACATTACCTGAGGCAGTATCACTCGCTCAACCCGACTGTGTAGACGGAGGACCCCGACCGTTGAGGAGTTTTGTAGCTCAGCATAGAACGCTTTCGCATTTCCTGAGGTGCTTTAGCAATACACAGAAATGCAGCTGAACACGCTTCTGCTTTTTGTTTCTTATTCTACTTCCTGCATGCACGTTGCAGTAGGCATTAAACCAAGACGGTTGTCTGCGATACAAGTATCTAAGGCGTTTTGTTTTCATTGTCTCTTTCGGTGAGATGCTGATCTGCAACAGGAGCAACAAGGGCGCAACGCTTACAAGTTGTGAGCGTCCTTTGTTTCCACTGCCATCAGAACTCGAGTCAGACCAGGATACAACGTTGAATGGTTCTGAACTACTTCGAAATTTGAGATTTCAAAATGTCACCGCAGGCTTTTTTTTTTCGAGCTAAAGCAATTGATAGTTTTTAGTAAAATAATTGGTACTAAAGCGAAGTACATGCAAACCCCATCAGGCTGCGGCCGCTCCAATGTATGCTACGCTTATCGTGCATTATTATACGTGCGTTTCAACCAACGGACAAACGTCGAGCAAAGGAACCAATGCCCAACCCACAAGTTTCTTTTGTTTTTCAGCACCATTTCCCATTTCGTTCGTGACCTTGGAATGAGTAAAAAGAATCTACTGTCTTTGCCAACGTCCGAAGTGAAGTTGAGAATAGTTGTAGCTACCCTTCCAGCTCGCTGTGCTGAGTCGTGGAATCGCCTGTTTTATTGTTGAACTCGAGAGCTTATAATCGTATCACGGAAGATGAATTCTGCCCATTGATCGTTGCCGTATCATATTCGCGGTAGTGTGCATAGCAGTAGCCGCGGTTGTAAATACGCTTGGTACACCCTGCCACCTTGCACTCGTAATAGCCCCCATGAGCACCGCATAGACCTCGTTTAAGTCGCGCTTTGGTGCATCCTGGTTGACTACAGGTCTGCCCACCTCCGTGCCCAAATCAATAGCCCTTCTTCGCCCCATTAGTTTTGCCCACCTTTGTGCATCCTGGCTCCTGGCAAAGGTTGCGCTTTCGTTTGCCGCTTGCTCGCCCCGACACTCCAAGCTCGATGGTTTTCTCTTGCCCCAGGTTCGTTGGAGATGCTGCGGGTGGTGGTGCAGACAGCTCACAGGCAGCCCCTTGGCCAACCTGCGTTAGAGCCCCTTTTCCCTTTGCAACCGCAGGTGGTAATGCTGGTGCCAACTCCTTGTTGTCGCTTCTCTGCTTTCGTTTACACCATTCCACTGTCCGACTTAACCCCACCATTTTCAGCTTCTGGATCCGCAACTTGTCGCGCACTGCTCGTGTGGAGCCGAACGTCCGAAGAAAGAACTCCAAGTTTGCCATGGTCTCGTCGACGCCTTCTACAACATGTCCGGTTTGTTTCGTGTGATGGCTCGTGTTGTCCAATTCGCCCTTTCCTTGATGCGAACTCGCATTTTGTTGAGGGTTTAGCAGATAATTAACCTGTCGCTCAAGGCGTTTGATGTCTGCCTCCTGCTTCTGCAGCTCGAGCCGAACTGCGGACGTGGAGCCAAACTCGTCCAGAAAGAAGGAAAGATCCTCCATAACCTCGTCCCGCTGAGCTGGTGTCAGGTCGGCGCCAACCGCCTTGACGTCCACCATGCGAACTTCCGACGCGACCGACAAGCGAAATCCACGCTTGAAGCGCAAGTGATCTCGCGTCTAATTGTGTGGTCAGGATAAGGACGACAGTAAATTATTTAGGTAACGTTCACTCACGCAATGGCCAAAGCATTTTATCGCTATTTATGGCATACTACTTACTCGTTTTCATCTTGTTTCCATTCCTGCTTTTGTGCAGCATAGTATACTCTGTCCTCCAGCACGATTCGATTCTTCGACTGTACCACGCCACCGGCTAAAGATTGCGGAGGCGGCGGTGCGGCCTACATAACCCTAGGGTGTATGAGCGCCTGCAACATCCATCGATTTTGCACTCTCGGTATCCTCCATGGGCAATGCAGAGGCCCTTTAGCACCCGCTTTTTGCTACAGCCCGGCACCGTGCACCTTGGCCCCCCTCCATGGGGAAAGCAGCAACCTGGCTTAGGTCCGCCATATCTCGCCCTCTTCGTACACCCTGGCTCCTTGCACACACGGCATTTCCTCTCCACCCGCGAGGTCCTGTTCACCGGCTCTTGATCGCGGATCTCACTGCTAGACACGGCCAGATCATCGAAGTCGCCAAATCTGCACTTTGTTCCACCGCCATTGGGCGCAGTTTCCATCGCTACTTCCCCATTCGAGTCTTTGGGCTGGCTTTCCCGTCGCTTCACGCCTTCCTTACCATCGTCTAAGTGCGATCCAGCAGGGTCGTCACCTCCACCATTATCGTCTTCGTCGCCGTCGTCCAGAACAATAACCATTTGATCATCACCATCATCCTTTTCACGGTTCACCACTAATGGACGTCCAGTCAGAGAAAACTCGGTCCCTATGTACTCGACATCGCTTGATTCGTCGCTATCACTACCTTCATCTCTCCCTCTGCGATCCTGAAACCATTGCACGGTGCGTCGCAGCCCCACGATCTTCTGCTCTTGATTTTCAAGTTTTTCACGCACCGCTCGAGTGGATCCGAAATTCCTCAAAAAGAAGTCCAAGTCCGCCATCGTGTCATCCACACTCTCCTCCAATACTTCACGATTGTCTGGCGAGTGCTTCTCGCTATCTGTCGTATTGCCCTCCTCCTGGGGAGAAGGTAAACCTCGGTTCCGATCCATGAGGAGGTATCGCACTTGCGTCTCGAGCACCCCAATCTCCCGCTGCTGCTCCTGCAACTTGACACGGACGGCGCGCGTGGACCCGAACCTGTCCAGTAAGAAGCTCAGGTCCGTCATCGTCTCGTCCTGCTGCGCAGGCGTCAGCCCGATGCCCACCGCCGTGACGTCCATGGCGGGAATTCCCTTGCAAGAATTTGACTAGCAACTGTCAAATCATATACAAATGATACGCAACATACCCTCAATACCTTATACAATAGTGCTTTACTTCTGGCGGCTGGAAGTTCTGCGCACCCTCGCTGTGTGGTGGGCGCTGAAGAGAACGGCTTTTGTGTGTGTGTGTGTGTGGCATGGCGGGTTCAAGCCTTGCAAGGCGGAAGGATGCGACAGGAAGGTCTGCCTCATGGGCCTCTACCGCTTCCACGCTCGAAATATGCTGTGTATCGCCGAACGCTAGTAAATGCGACCATCGACATGCCATCGAACGCGGCCTCAAGCCGACGGAGGTGTGTTATCTAGCTGGGTGTGGGCAGCCTGTCGCCAGGTGTGGCTACTGCAACAAACACAGTATCGAGAAGAACTTTATCCCGCCATGATCAGTTCACGAACTGTTGAGCCAAGCACCGAGTGAGAGTGAGAATGCCGACAAGATCGCGGGCTGAGTCCATGAATACAAGGCTGGGAGATACCAGGATGATCAAAACGATAAAGGTTAAGGCGCAATCGATGAAGGCTTGATACTATGCATTAAGCTGGGGGGCAAGCTGGGGGGCATGCTGTAAGGTTATGTACCGGTCCACTTCGCCACAATTTAGCTCCGAACATGGCTCGATGATGCGATGCGCGAAACACCTCTGCTTGTTGGCACCTCGACCCTCCGTAGTACAGCCTTGGAACGAGCACGTTTTGGGGTCATGAGTAAAACACTTCCCTTGTAAGACTGCAACTTCATTGCAGTAGCGACGAGAGCACGGATTTTCCGACATGAATGGAGCACCTGTCTTCGGACTCGACGGTGTTGACGCATTCCGGGTACGAACAGACTAGTACATCAGCGTGTCCGGTGCATCTGCCGTTCGATCCGGCACGCTTGTCACAAGCTGGCACACCACATCTCCCCCCGCCGTGGTCGAAACATTTCCCCTCCGATAGCGCAACTTTCCGACAATCTGGGTGCGTACACCGGAATTGCTCGCTATGGATACCACATCACTAAACTGAAAAGGAAAAATAAGAAGACGAAGAACAAGAAAAACAGTAGCAGCAGTGTCGGGTTTTCATTCAAAAGTTACCTGGAGCTTCTCAGGTATCCACAAAACAAAACCTGGTATTGCTGTCCCAACGACAGCCAAACCCCCGCCCTGTTTTTCCGTCCCAACCCTCTTCTTTTTCTGCCCTTGATCCAGATTGATAGGTTCGCGCCTTACAGTCACCTGACATATGCTGAGAGATGCATTTTGACACCACGTCGAGCCGGTTGGGCATACCACCACATTCAATTGTTCAGCATGTTTTGGTGAGTGTGCGTTTCACGCGGTGCTTGAGGGGCTCAGTGAAGCTTGCACGTTTGGCTCAATTCCGTTGCTGGAGTGGATTTGGGATTCGAGCTGTGCTGCTGCTGCTATCTGTGAGAGAAGAAAGCGATGGCCCCTGACCAACAGTCTGCAATCGGAGCCACTTGCCCAGTCGATGCAGGTGGCCGCTAGTCGAGGGGATGTGGCGATGGTCAAGTGGCTGCTGGATCATTTCAAGCGGTGCGAAGCTCCATCGAGTGTTGTCAATGCTGCAGCTCGGAACGGTAATCTCACTGTGCTGCAAGTATTATGGAGCGTTTCGAGACCTGTCAGGCCTCCCTCTCCTGAAGGAAACGTGATACGCTTGTAGACGCCCTGCTTAACCCCTTGGGTACCACGGCCTGTATCCTACAGGATAGGCACTTAGATATCCTGTATTCTACAGGATAACGATTATGATCACTTCACGATCACCAATGATACTGAATTGATTGGAGTTGCACTGATTAGGCGCGTCATTACAATGGTTTGCGGTCGTATAGCGAACCTTGATGATAATAATTCCTACCGAGCAGGGTGGCAACTTTTCATCTTTTAGAAATTTCTAAGTGAGACATGTCATACTGAAATCAAGTTATTTTTATGGTGTATGCTACAGGATAAATTTGCCCAAAATCTTGGTGCTGAAAGGGTTAAAGGCCACGTGCGTGAGGCTCACTGGATTCACGCCAAGTTCCCTGATCTCAAACTGTCGTCGATCACAAGTTAACGAGCTCCACCCCCAACATTTTCGACATACTGGGAACACATGTATTCTTCGAGGTTGATTTATTGCTCTCCAAACTCGCAGGTTCTTAGGAGCTTGACAAGTTCCACGGAAAAATTAGTCAACGCGCAATAATGAGTTCCACAGCCTGTTGTTTCCTAATTCACGCCTTCAATCCACCCCGACGACGATAATTATCATTGCAAGGCCTTGGAGCTTAGTCAGTTGCTTGGCAGGAATTAGAAAGGCCTCGGATACTTTCAGCTGTTGCGGATGGATTAATCACGCCCAGAACGTATACCCGACACTTTAAGCATCGCGAGCAGCACATACCTTCTTGGGTATTCGCAGCATCGCGCATCTTTGTAGTATCGTCTTCTGAAAACTGAGTATCGTCAGACTTTGTATTATGCTTATGTCGTACCGTCAAATGATTCGGGACGAGTATGTATAGCCGATAGAGAAGACACTTGGGTTGGTAGAAGTCCAATTCCAAAATATTATTCCGGTACATGCATTGTACTGCTAAAAAAACGTAGCACACAGCTACAAACCATACAGCGACTTGCTCATCTAATTGCTACTAAGTATCCAAGCAATAACTTCGAGCTGATTATCGGATTTCAAGATCCAAGTAATGACGAAGAGCTGATTACCCAATTTCAAGATCCAAAGAAGAAATAAATTCACATGAAAGTGTATCCCCCTCCTCTACAGACCGTGCCCACAAAGTACTGACAGCACACTCACTCAGTTCGCAAATCCACACTAATTACGCTGCTTGTTGTAGCAACTATTCCAAAATACATGTACTTTGGCTATTAGCTGTAGCGCTAGCAGTTGTACACTAGCAACTATTCCAAAATACATGTACTTGTGGCTATTAGCTGTAGCGCTAGCAGTTCAGTACCGAGACGCCAAGTGGCAATTCCTGGGCAAATTTGGACTGGACTGCGCGTTTCACGAACACCATCTGACACATGTACACTATTTCAAAAATGACAGGTTGGATTATTTGCCACCAAGACGCGTAAACCGAGATGATTCAAGAAGAAATGGGCTGTGCCAAACCTTTTACGTAAGCTGGACTAATTACAAAGCTGCAAGCCGCCCCAGCTAAGGTTTCAGCTCAGTTTTGATTTCATCATCCTAACAACAAGCACGCCATGACCTTGCTCTTCGCTGCTGTTGCTGTCGCTGGTGTTCTCAGCTCTGTGGGAGGCGTCGCTATCGACCACGACAAGGTGCAGCCATTTGCACAGCCTGAACCTGTCACCGAGTCCGAGAAAATCGCCGTCAAGCACAAGCCAAGTCTCCAAATCACTGCGGGATGTCACCCGTACCCTGCTGTCAATGCTGCTGGCGAGACGAGCGCGGGCCTGAAAGGAACTGGCAAAGCCAACGGCGAATGCACTGGTTCAGCTCTTGGCTCGCAAGTGTACGGCAGGGCCACTTGGTACAAGGAGATGTGGGCTATCATGTAACGCGTGGTATTTCCCCAAGGACAAAGGCTTTGGTTTGTTCGTAAAGGGTTATCGACACAAGTGGGCTGCCGCAGTCGTCTGGCTTAACGATACATCGCCCGAGGCGTCCAAGATTCTCGCCGTGTCGGTCATAACCATTGACGGAGTGTTTCTTACGAAGAAAAATGTCCCGCCAATCTGTGGCCGCCGGTTTTGTGCCCCATCCTTCGACGAGTATATTGACGGCACGAGCCCCATTCTCGAGTACCAACGCGGTTATGTCTCCAATGGGCTGGCAATGACTACCGCGAGGGGCCAAGGGGAACTGCAGGACCTCATTATGTGGGAGCAGTTGACGGACGAAGCGCGCACCGCTCTAACCGACGCAGACTTCGCAGCCCCCTTGATCGACGAAGCCTTCGACCCAAACCTCGAGTCGGCTCTCCCGATCTTCTAGCTTCAAACGATAAAAGCGCACTACTCAGACCAGTGTCACTTCGAACTCCTTTAGAAACTGGTAGCTGCTAATACTGCAGCTCCAGTCATCTGCACATATGCTAAAAAAATCCTATGTTGTACCTGAAGCCGACTTTTTTATTTAATGTATTCGGGATCATTTTGTACGTACCGGGTATGCGTATCGCGTATCGGTGGTCTGCGTGAGTGAATGAATCTGCGGCCATCAATTGAGAGGTTAAAAATTACAAGAGTGTGATTCTATACCTCCGCACGTATTGCATCTGCAAACCGTGGAAAGACAAAACGCTATGTATCGTTAAATATACATTAGAAAAATATTTGCTGCCATCGCGCTTGAACGCTGTAGGAACCATTGATGCAGCTGAATTCAAATGTAGCAGATGACCGAAGCAGCGAGAACATTAGCCTCCAACAGCATTGCCCAGGAATCATGATGTTCCTACATGTACTTTACACTCTCGTGATTCGTTTATCTGTAAACGATACACTATCCAAGGTTGTGCTCATCAGCTCCGCCTGTGAGCTTGCTGAAGCATCACACACCGTGTATGTGGCAGTAGTCAAATCTGCAGATGTTTCGCCTGCAACCTTTAACGTAGCATATCCCCGTTGGCTTGGAAGCGTTTTTGATCGCATGTTCACTGCACAAACCTTCAAAACGGCTTGGCTTCGACGAGCAGCGTTCAAGATGGGGCGGTGGATGCTCGTTCCAAATGCCACAAGCAAGACGGAGTTGCTACGTTCGGTGTAGTTCCTCAATCAAGCTTCAGAGCCATCGGCTCGACGTGTGCACCACGCGACTGATTCTCATGAGATCGCGGCCACTTCCAACGGCGACCAGAATTTTTCCTGGACGAGTTCTTCAAGAGGGAGGTGGAGACTGATACGACGACGAGGGCCAACCCTTGCACGGAGAAGGGTTTCGTTTGGGGCAGCGATATCGACAGCTCGGCGGGTATTATCATGCGCATTGCTGGGAGCAAAGACTCGGCGGTGAAGGATATTGGAGGTGCCGACGGCGCCGTGAAGGATGCACGGCGCGCAGCTCGTGTCCCGGCGGCTTCGAAACTTCCGAGTGCGCTCAGCAGTGTATGCGTACGCAGACGCAACGGCAAGAAGTTGTGTCAATATCCAGGATGTGTCAACTTGGCGTCTTTCAGAGGCAAATGTCGTCGGCATAATCCTCCATTCGCGACTCCCTTGACTGCGTAGTCCCTGCTGAGGAGAATGGCCTGTGCGTCTCGCTCGGACGCCGAGCCTCGGACCCAGAAGAAAGACCTTTGGTCGCATCCGTCGGCCATGCACTGCTTGAAGCCTCCAGACCCAAAGCCGTTCTCCTCCGCACCAACGACGCGGCCAGAGAGTGAGCAGTACTCCCAACCACCGTGATCGTGGCACTTGCCCCTCCGTCCGGCAGCCTCACAGCAGCCAATCTCCGACCAAATTGCCACAATGCGATGGACAAGGCACCTCCCCTTGACCAGCCCGCCATGATCATTGTACCCTGCATAAGAGCACTGGCGACTCCGTGCCCAACACACATGTCCTGCTGTGACTTGCATATTTGGTGCATCCTGGGTACGAGCACTTGTTTCCTCCAAGAACAACGCACTTTGCTTTCCGTACTGCAGACTTGGTGCACCCGTACACTTATAGAGCATCGGGAAGTCTCTCTATGCTCGAAACAGCGACCTTCTTGGTGCAAGCTTGCGACCTTAGTGCAGCCTGGGAGTCAACACTGCTTGGTTCTGCCATGGACAGCACACGATCCTTCTGAGACTGTAGCGCTACCGCAGCCGCGATGAGAGCATCGAGATTCTTCGGCGTGCACGCAGCACCTATCGTTGGACACTTGCAAGTGCTGACACGCCCTGGATACGAGCATTTAGCCTTGTCAGCTTGAGCGGTGCATTCAACTTTAGTCACAGCACGCGTTTCAGACGTTAGATCGGAGCTCTCAGTCCACTCGAAATGCCGCGAGCATTTGCCCTTGGACGCCGCTCGTTTGCCACAGTCTGGGTGCGCACATCGAGAACCATGCTGACGACATTATGTCCCTGCCGCCAAGACCACCTTAACACAGTCTGCGTGCTTACACAATTTCTTGCCGACAGTATTGCGCTTGTGAGCTTTCTCTGTTTCGATCACAGTCGCAACTTTTGAAGCCGTGGAGACGGGAGCTGCGCACTCTGAATTCTTCCCACCGTCTCCGCTAGTGTCCTTGTCCGTTGTGTCTGCACTCGATACCGTCTTGATCTTCTTCTTACTTTCGTCAACAATGGGCATGGCGCGCTTTGCATACTTCGGACTTGAACGCTTCGACCTTCCGCCATGCTTGATGCACTTACCGTTTGACCGCACGTAGTCCCCACATCCTGGACGCGCACTTGGGGTTATGCCGACGGCATTTACCTCGGAAAAACTCCAAGTTGACACAGCCCGGATGCTGACACAACTTCTTGCCGTTGCGTCTTCGTGTACTGTAGTCCGTATCGAGCATACTCGGTAGTTTTGAAGCTGCTGAGACTGGAGCTGCGCACTGGGCATCCTTCACGTCACCGTCACCGCCAACTCGACGTCTTCTCGCTGATCTTCGTACTTTCACCCTGATAATGCCCGCCGACCTGTCGACATCGCCTCCCCACACGAACCCATTCGCCACACACGGCTTGGTCTCTTCGCTCTCAGTTCTAACGGGGTCGACAACCTCTACCTTGAAGAACTCGTCCAGGAAAAAACTCCTCGTCGCCATCGAAGCTGTTGGAGCTCTCGTCGAGCACTTTGCAAATGAGACGACTTTATGGGCTATTCGTAACGGACTACAATAATAGACCTTCCCGAAACGCATACCTAGCGACAAACAACAGTGGCGTTGTGGGCGTGCGGGGCTCGATCATAGTCTTAGACTGAATATCCGGACCAGCGTGTAGTGCTGCACTTCAGGACCACCAGAGCTTTAGTGACCCACCACCAAAACGAAAGACGAAACTTGGTGGAAAATCCTCACTCGATGAATTACCGGTTACTCGTGAATCCATGTGTAATTGCCTCCAGTCGGGCCGCACCGTTGATTCATCCACTACTACTTGCTGTACAAGACTTCCAGTTTACCGATCCGTAACCCCCTCTAGCCGCGACGTGTGTGAAGTTTATCATCACTATGGTTCACATTCTATTAGGCGAGAAAAAAATACCTTCGCCCTACCTACTCATTAACGCGCACGGAGCACGATTCGAGTTACCAATGACACCGACACTGTCAGTAAAGCGTCTACTAAGATCAAGTGTTACGATGCATCTCATGGCCGCACCATTATTGTCGCTTTCCGGACGCGCGAGCGTCAAGGAGCACAGTCGAAGCTGTAAGAACATCACACACGTCCAGACGTTACGTGCGCACGTCGGGCGTTATCTTTCAGTAGGTGGCCGACTGAAAATCATACTGGAGCCCTGTTGCCTCTTGCAGACCACCACCATACCATCCATCGCCTGCATCGCTGAGCCGCTCTTCACTTGCAGCGGATTATCTTTGCTGCTTTTTGGCGCGGACCCGCCTTAACCCCTTGAACGCGAGAGCCTGTATTAGACACGATTACAGAAAATGCTTATCTTGTATTAGACACGATAAGGAATTTATGTTGTTTTCAGTATGGACCATACAAAGTTTAAGTCAAAGAGGGTTTGGGGTGCCGGATAGGCTCCCCCAACCCAGGTGCAGGAAAGTACGGCTAAACTGTCTCTAAAAATAGACAGTACATGATGTAAACCACATAATATCTAACTGCACCGACGCCACTCGTTCAGTCTCATTCCAGAACTTGCCGGCCAAGAGAGAAGACCAGATTTTCTGCGCACTGGATTGATCTAACCTAGCAATGGGGGAAATCTAAGACCAAGGCGCTACTCCCATGCCCGCCGCGAAAGGTCCAGAGCGGATATGCAGGTGCGCCTCTTCGTCGGAGCTGAAGAACCAATGCTCGGACTACTCGCGATTGACTAGGTAAGTGATTGTGGTGTTAGTAAGAGTGCTGACATTTTGCTAACATGCGCACATGATGCAGAATAGTAGTATCAATCTTCTTCAATGCAGTTGCGTCGCAACTACTGCCACAGCAACACCGGAACCCGCTGATCGAGAGAGACGGTGAGTCTCAATGTTATCTTGTATTATTCAAGTTATGTTTGTATCTTACCGTGTCTGCACGTGCTACTACTACAGCCGCAAGTACTTCGACTGACGTTACAGCAGATTCCGTTAGCGCCAAGCTGGTCTCAGCGCACCAACTCTCCGGGCTGCGGCTAGATTAGCAGAGAATGCTGATGTCAAAGGAAACGGTGCGGTTCATTGCTATAACTACTATCTATGCCACTCACCTAGCTAATTTCGAATATTTCTGTTGATACGGTATTTGTTAGAGCTTCGCTCAGTGTCAAAACCGCCCGCCGCAGCTTCGCAACACAATCCAAAGGTCTACTGGCTTTGGTTTGGCGTCAAAAGTACCGGAAGATGCAGGTAAGGTGCTCCTCGAGGATATGGTGTGCTATTCAATTTACTCATGTGTCTAATCGTGTATATACGTGTTATGACTACAGCTGCTAGATCTTCGACCGCTGCTGCGCCACGTGCCGGACGACGCAGGCTTTCCCAAACTTTCGGTATATTCACGTATCGAGGTCGGTACGAGCAAAGTTTCGAGCAAGCTACATACCAGGGCAAGCACGGCATTCAGCGAGGCTCCCATGTAATGCTGCGGTTATAGTGATCGCCCAACCCATTGCTTCTATAAGTCAGGAATAAAGCATATAAATGCACGGTGGTGATGTTCTAGCGTTGTTGTTCTCAGTCGTCCTATGTAATGCGTTGAATAGCCAGTGGGCTGTGAAGCACGCTCAATCTTGGTTTGGTGAAGCACGCTCAATCTTGGTTTTGGTCGCAAAGTTATCTTAACGTGTCTGATACAAGCTATCAACACCGTTATCCCGTATTTACATATCTGAAGGCTGCTGGCACGCGTCATTCCAGTGTTGTTGGAGCAACTACAACCGAATCAGTAGTGACTGTTTTGAATATGGCGAGAACAAACAAAGTGAGAAGGAGACGCCACCGTGTGAGCAGAGTTATCGTCGTGTGGAAGGAAAATAGGGTCTGAAAGGACAGTGAAACAACTTCTACTACAGTGCAGCGAGGGCCTGGGCGGTTCAAACAAAACCATACTTTTTTTGCGTTGACCTGTGGGCCAAGGCAACAGCGAGTATATTTCCTGCTACAAGGCCTTATGTCGGCACCGGTGGAATGATACTATGTTGTCAGCATCGAAGAAAAAGATCGTTCATGTGCGGTCGATGCCGGCAGAGAGACGGAGAGATGGAGAAGAGGCGATAACAGCGAGGGCGCGATGTTCACCAATCTAAGCAACGACAGCGCGACGGTTGAAGGCTGACAGATGCGAGACAAAAGGTGCAGAGCTTTATCTTAGTTTAGATATGGTATCCACGCGTTCTTTTTTTGAAAACAAGGTAGCACGTTTCTGTCAAAAGCCGGCCATGTCTTTGTTCTTCACCATACAGGTTAGACGCTTTTCCTGTATCTAAACTGCCCTCTTATCATGCATCATACAGGATAAATATTTTTCACCATCATAGGAGTAGGGCTTCCGTGCGACTTTCCATATACAGGATATAAAATCATACTGAGTTCACTATTGGAACCCTTCCCCCATTATACAGGATAACTGCCCTAGGGTTTAGTGAAATGGGCGCGCTGGAAATCGCTCGCGTTCAAGGGGTTAAGAGCATCTCCAACGGTGCACTGTAGAGCATCGGAGATTTTTCCAGGGTCCCACCTCAGCCGGCGAGGATCTGTTACTGCGCGATGGACAACTGACCGGCATTTCGGGTACTCACTGAACAGTACAAGTGCATGTACAGCATCGACTCAACTTCCTTTAGCGACGCCTGCTTTCACGGGTGAAGGCCTCAAGATGCGCTTTGAGGTGTTGCCACTACTATTGCTGCTCGCGCCAAACATTCGCTCTCGCCGACGGTCAATGTACACTGATCCATGCCGTGTTGTTCACTGATTCAACGGGACGTCCCCTCGGGGTCGTCAGCGGTAGAACTCCCGCTCGTCGTTACGGGTGTGAAGTTTCTCGGTATGTGGCGAGAGCGGAGGGATAATCACGGCCCACCCAGGCTGGGTGACCCAGCTCATTCCTGAATTCGATCTGCCGGAGTTCGGCAGCCGGACGCACATCCCGAGGGGCCCGAAGACGAGCATGGCGGACTCCGAGGAAGAGGAGGAGGAGAGCGCGGACGAGTACGAGGAGAAGGACGGAGTCGTGCATTTCTAGGCATATTGTAGCGTTTTGCGTGTCTCCGAGTGCTCTTCGAAAGCACTCGGAGTTCTTTCGAAAAACACAAGTATCAGCTCGAACTCGGTTCCAGTATACAACGCGCCGTGTAAGGGACTCCACTCGCCCCCTCGCCGCACTGGCGCTGAGTATGCCCACAAAAAAACACTCGCAGTTCCGTGCAAAAACACAAGACGCAGCCGAGCAACGCTGAACCCAACCGTCTGCACGAAAAGCTTGAGATCGTACGAACTCAGCAGCAGCTCCACGGGGCAGCGGGGAGGAGAGCGTCGATGCAGCCGCGCGTGCGCTTATTCTACAGCGACGAAGGCGTCCGCGATCGCTTCTGCGCCAACGCACAGCGACTGCTGCAAGCTGTCACGGGTCACGCCTGAGACCACGGCTGACAGCTTTCTTGACGATGCTCGAGAGCGCGCTGGAGCAGGAAGCACGGCTACAAGAGGAGCAAGGACAGGGCGTGCAAGCATTCCGAGTCTAAGCGTGAGGACCACTCTTCTAGGCGAAGATGGCGCGTGCCGAGGGGCTGAGCACGGAGTGCTCGGCCGTCTGTGTCCAAGGACGGATGGCATGGACGCCGTGAGGCTTAAGGACAGGAGGTGAGGCGTCCCCAAGGAGTCGAAGTAGGTGAAGAGCGGGTCGGCGGGGTAGCCGTCGGCCGCGCAAGACGTAGTGTGGAGATTCAGTCGTGAATTCTCCTCGTTAAACGCAAGAAACCCTTTGCATTTTTACGAGACTGCCTTCTTTTCCTTTAGCATCCTACCAGCAAGCTAAGCGTCTACTCTTTGTTGGCCGAAGTACTCGACCCTAACGGAGGAGGACCGCGACAAGTTGGTGGAGAAGCAGGGTACTTCTCACTGACAAGGGAGGCGCCTGGATCAAGGCGTGCTGAAGGAAGAAGGCCGTGGGGAACCGGATGAGTTCTCCAAGGACGCCCGGCGACGGGCAGGGCGGTGGCGTGACGTCCGGAAGCGAGTCGAACGTCGACTTCGAGGGCGGCACGGACGCGTTCGGCAGTAGCGAAAGCGAGGCCAGCGCAGATGAAATGGCGGCTGGTAACGTGCTGGGCCCGATCGCGGAAGAGCAAGTCGTCGGGCAAGGCGACGAGGCTCAAGGAGTGGTGCCCGTGGGCGAGGCGCCTGAACGGCCGGACCTACGGATGGGCGACGAGGCCCTGGGACGTCCGGGCCTGCTGGAGACGTCGCGTGGGCGGCGCGCGCTGGACGCGACCCTCCGGGAGCTGGTGCAAGGGGCTCCTGCGGTGGCTGGTGGCAGGGCCCAAGGCGTGCCCGCGGCGACTTCGACGACTGGAGTAGTGGCGTCGTTGGTGCCGACGTCCTCGGGGCCTGGGACGAGCGGGAGTACGCCGGACGGCGTGACGCCCGAGTCGGGAGATGTGAGCGCGGTGCCGACTTCCGCGTTTACGGCTTCCTCTCCTATGGCGACTACGGGAACGGGGGCTACAAGACCGATAACGTGGGCCGACGCTCTTTCGTGGGTCGAAGCAGCGGCGACGGCTGCTGTCGTACCTACGGGAGGGTGCCGACGACGACTGTGACTGGCACAACGCCGCCCCTGACGGCGACAACCGTGCCTGCGACCCAGGCGTCTCCGGTGGCAGTGCCCGCGACGGCGGTAGCGTCAGTGGCTCCCCGGTGATGGGCGCTGCGAGCGCCCCGTCGATGGCGGCTGCCGGGTCGGACCCGTCGAGTGGGACTCAGCAGGCGGGCGGGGACCCAAGAGTGGACTTACTGGCCAGGGTGTTGACCCGCGCGCTGAACATTAGTCCGTCGACCTCTCAAGGCCCGGCGACCCAACCGACCGGAGGAACGAGTCTGGTTCCGCCAGTGACAGCGAGCGTGCGACGGACTCCTGCACCTGCGGCTGGAACGGGTCATGCGGCGAGAGCGCCCGGTGGGGCGACCCAAGCGTATCAAGCGGCCGGGCCAGCGAGTCAGCCTGTGGTGACTACCCAGCCGGCGGCGGCTGCCCAGGCAGGCCAGAGTGCACCGACCGTGGGGGCGACGAATCTCTCCGCGGACGCGTACCTCGACGCCTTGGTCCGGCAGGCGCTGCAGAGGTATCCTGGACGGTGGACGGGAACGAGCACGAGTGGTGCTACGACGGCTGGTGCGCCGGTGCTGAATACAGCTCCTATGACGACCGTGCCGTTGCAGACTACGGCAGTCTTGACTCGCCCGGCGCCGTCGGTGCCGACTCCGACGCTTAGGGCGACGTCAGCCTCGACACCGAGTGCCTTGTCGATGGCGGCGATCCCCTCGTACGGGGTGTGACAATCGCGCCGACGCCTATGGGTGGTGGCGGCGGATCGACGCCTGCGAGCGCGTTCTACCCGTCATTCCAACGCGCGGGTGCGATGACCCCGAGGACGAGCGTGCCTGTGAACCAGTCGTCGTGGAGTGGCCCATATGGGGACAGGCGGCAGTGAGCGTGGCGGCGACGCCGATGGCGGCGTCGAGCATCGACATGGGGGCGTACGGGCGGCAGCCCGGCTATCAGCAGTACGTGCCTCTGGGGACGTCGGAATCGACCGGGTACGGACAGGAGTACGCTGGCTATGCTGCGCCTCATGCTGCTTCCCCGTCCTCTGGACATGTTCCTGCGCCCGCTGCTAGCTACTCTGGTGGCGGCCGAGTTGTGCAAGGAGCCACAAGCAATACGTATGGAGGCTTTTCGGTGGGTGGTATCCCCACGGAGCTCCGCAATGCGGTAAAGGTAATCGTGCCGTTCTACTCTGAGGTTGCGTCGTGTGAACGCGCGGCCGCGTTCTGGAGGTCGTTTGAGAAGTGCACCGAAGGCATGGACGACGCTCTGAGGCTGACCGCGTTCGAGCAGTGCCTGAAGGGCAAGACTGGTCAGGAGTGGTGGTACAACTCCAGGATCGAGGACTTCATGACGCTCAAGATCCGCTTCCACAACCGGTTCGTCAGCCGAACACCGGCGCAGATGTGGAACCAGTTGCGGACAGCGAGGCGTAACTACGGCGAGTCGGTCGAGGAATGGGGTGACCGTGTCAACCGGATGTGCGAGGCTCTACACTACAACGAGCCGCGCATGCGATACGAGTTCTTCATGGAGGGCATCCGCAACAAGCAGTTGCGTGCCATGCTGAACGCGAGCGTGGTCTCGACGATCGAGGAGGCTGGCACGTTGCTCCTGTTCAAGGGTCTGCATCGACCGGTGGAGGAAGAGGACGAGTTCGCCGAGAACGCCGGAGCGTCGGGCGGTGGCAAGTCAGGGCAGTCCAGGCTGGAGAACCAGGTGCAAGAAATGCATGGGATGCTGAAGCAGCAGCAGAAGGCCCTGGCGTCGACGCCCCAACCGCCCCGTTCTCCACGCCGACCCTCGATCAATGTCGCGGCGCCTGCTCAGGCGGAGACTTCGAATTCGAGTGGAACGGGCGGAGGTGGATCAGAGCGTCGACTCCGTATCCGGATGGCACCGGACACGCGCACGCAGGAAGGCGAGACCGTGTGCGGCCGTTGCGAACGGAAGAACTGCAGTCGGTTGACGTGCTCCCGGGCGAAGGGGACGTGCAACCGCTGCGGCGACTATGGTCACTTCTCGATGGAGTGCTACCTGCCCAGGACGCCGACGAATGGCAGTTCTCGGGGCGGAGGGAGTGGTGCTCAAGGACCGCGGACGAAGCTGTGCAATCTGTGCGACGGCACGGACCACTTCATGTCGAAGTGTCCGTACAAGGCGCAACTGAAGGATCTGCTCAAGAGCTTGGAAGGGAAGGACACTGCCGTGCTGGCTGCAGTCCTGGACCAAGCGTGATGGGGGCAGGAGGAAGGGGAAGGGAGTGTCGCTCCTTCCTCTTGCCTGACGGGCGACACAGCGGAGAGAGTCAAGGCGTTGGTGGTGGAGATCGACGAACGGCTTAGTGCTCCGCAGGACGAGGGCGGTGCGTCGCGCGACGAAGTCGGCGGCGTGCGGGCCGAGGACGGATCGATGGAAAATGCTGGTGATGAGGCGGAAGAGACGGTGGGTGCGGCCCCGCGAGGCGACCTTACCGCTCAAGGAACGAGTAATGACAAGGACGAGGGCGGCGACGCCGAACTCGTCGTGCTGAAGGTCACCGCGGATGGGAGGGTGGAAAGCTCCACCACGGTGAAGGTGAACGAGGAGGCGGTGCTTGCGGGCGCCGTCAGGACCGGGATGCGCGTCCCCGGAGCGACGGAGTGCTCGGGCGCGGACAATGATGAAGGCCCCGCCGGCGTGACGAAGGACGCGGCAGGGGGTAATACAAACGACAAGGGCGGTGCGACGGAGAGCGCCGGCCCGAGTGATGGAGCAAACGCGGGCGGTGCGTCGGGGAGCACTGTCCCGATCAACACGGAAGAGGCGGCGTCGGGTCTGGACGCCGGAGCTGCGCCCTGCGAGGTGAGCTCCGACAAGGACACGCTGCGAGATTGCATTGAGGATGCTGAGGTCGCGCGGTTGGAGCGGTTCTCCACCGTGACCAAGGCGAACGGCGCGGACGGGTCGGATACTCGTGCCCGTGTCGAGGAGGGCGGAACACCTCCGACTGAGAGTACTAAGGGTGGAGCGTCTCAGGCTCACCACGGGCGCCTGTTCACCGACCGAGAGCTGGAGCTGCTCGAACAGGGTGAGTACGGGCTGGCGAGCGACGAACCCGAGGAGTACGACAAGGAGTTGGAGGAACGGTTGTTCCCCCGTGACGAGGTAGAGCTGCAGAGGCGTATGAAGGAGAACGCCGCGAGGCAGAAGGCGATGAGCATCGAAGACATGAGCAAGATGCTCGGGATTCCGGTGGAGAAGCTGGAGCGGACGAAGGAGGTGGCGCGAAGTGCCGTCTCCACGCCCGAGTACTGGCTGGAGTGGTACGAGAAGACGCTGGCCGTGTCCAGCGAGGCGAAGCGAGCCAACCGTGACTTCAAGGGGCAAGGGCCCTACGAGAAACCAGAAGCAAAGTCGACAGGCCCGTCGGTGGCCGTCGCTGACAGTCCTAAACCACGCGAAGGAGTCGTCGAGGCCACGAGTGCCGCGGCTCAGGTGAGCGGTGGATCGGAACAGAGGACTATCGGGTCAGCGGGGGAACATGGGGAAGATGAGGCTGCGGTAGAGCAGGAAGTCGCGCGGAACGTGTGCTCGAGTCTCGCTGCGAGTGAGGCAGCGCCCGGGAACGTGACCAAGGACGAGTTGGACCGTGAGGACAAGACGATTCCATTTGGCAGTCGGTCGGTGATACGAAAGGTCATTCACCGACGACTGAAGGAGTTGGTGAGGGACGGTGAAGAAGGCGCCAAGGACGAGGTGCCACCGTTCCGTGACAAGAATGAGGCCGACCTGGCCGAGAACGAGAGGGCGTGGCTGTGTGAGCGCCTTCGGAGGTCGTTCAAGGGGGTCGACGAGAAGCGGCTGCGAGTGTTAGCGGATTGGGCCGAACGGTATTACGCCAAGGAGGCGCCGACCATCTGCGAGAAGCTCAAGCTGCGTGCCGAGCGAGGGGTGGTTGAGGCTCGTGTGGGCAAGGACAGTGCCCCGAGCAAGACCGAGAAGCACGTGTCGTTCGAGGTTGACGGCACGGTGTGCGTGGTGAAGGGACCTCCGGAGCGAGACAAGGCTCTGGAGGAAGAGTCTCCTCACTGCGTCCACGCGATCGGCGCCGTGGGGCGGTCGAGACGTCGTAAGCCGGGGCTGAAGCCCGTTGATGACGGCGAGGAGGACGACGAGCGAGTCGTCCCCGAAGGCAAGCGCGTGATTGGCAGTGTAGGCGGCGTTGAAGCCTTGGCGGGAGGTTTCCTCGGCGAGGTGCCGGCGGAGATGCTCATCGACACGGGCGCGATCGCGAGTCTGGTGGACGAGAAGGTGCTCAAGTGGCTCGGCCGTTCGGCCGAGGCTTTGAGGCCGTACACGGGCGGACTGGACCGTGTCACGGGGCACGAGGTTCAGATCAAGGGCGTGATCGACTTGCCCGTGACGCTCGGCTCCGTAGAGAAGTTGTTGCCGTTCGCGGTTGTGAACCGCCTGCACGTCGATTCGATTCTAGGCACGGACTCGCTGCGGTCGTTCCGTGCCGTGGTGGACATGGAGGCGCAAACGATGACGCTCAAGGATACTGGTGAGGTGATCCCGTTGGGCGAGACTCGCGTGGAGGAGTCATACTCTGCGAGTGCAGCGGCGACGGTACGCCTGGAGCCTGGCTCACAAGCGTTGGTGCGGTCGAGGGTGCGCGGCGGTGCCAAGCAGGGCTCTGTCGTGCTAGTCGAAGCCATTGCTGGCGGTGAGGCGTCTCTACGTGTGGCGCGGACGCTCTGCACCGTGCACGAAGGACAAGTCCTGGTCGAGGTGTGCAATGCCTCGACCGAGGAGATGGTCATTACCGAGGGCGCCGTGGTAGCAGTCGTGTCCGCCGTGCCTGAGTCGGCCTTCTCGTTCGAGCGTGAGGGCCGCCCGAGACGAAGGACGTGGGTACGGTCACTGGAGCCGTCTCGGTCGCAAGGACTCCGTCGAAGGACGCCGGCGTGGCGAAGATGGAGTCGGAGCTGGCCAAGGTCGCTGCTGAGGGCATGCAGGCCGACTTCAGCGACTCTGCGATGGACGCCGAGCAGCAGGAGCTGTTCGCGAGCATGTTGGGTGACTTCAAGGATATGTTTGTGGAGACGTCGAAGCGTCCGGGCCGGACGGACTTGCTGCAGTTCAGCATTGATACGGGGACGCATGCTCCGATCAAGCAGCCCCCGTACCGAGTGTCAAAGGCGGAGGGCGACGTAATGGAGGCGGAGATCCAGCAGTACCTGGAGCTCAACCTCATACGTCCCTCAACGAGTCCCTGGGCAAGTCCTGTGTTGATGATACGCAAGCCGGATGGAGGAATTCGTTTCTGTATTGATTATCGGAAACTCAATGCAGTTACGGTGAAGGATAGCTATCCTATGCCACTCATCGACGACATCCTGGACGTCTTGGGGCGGGCGAAGCTCTTTTCGACGATGGACATCGCGTCCGGGTACTGGAACGTGCCCATGGAGGCGGGGAGCGTCGAGAAGACGGCCTTTACGAGCAAGTTTGGTCTGTACGAATGGCTCGTCATGCCATTCGGGTTGTGCAACGCGGTGCCGGCGTTTGAGCGCCTCATGGAGAACGTGCTGGTCGACCTGAAGTGGCGGACGTGCCTCGTGTACTTGGATGACTGCGTCGTGTTCAGCGACGACTTCGCGAGCCACTTGGTCCGCGTGCGTCAGGTGCTGGAGCGGTTCCGAGCGGCTGGCTTCAAGCTGAAGATGAAGAAGTGTCATTGGGGCCGGGACCAGGTTGTGTTCCTGGGTCACATCGTGACGCCCACTGGCATCCTTCCCAACCCCGAGAAGGTGAAGACAGTGCTCAACATCGCGAAGCCACACGACCTGCACACGCTGCGTGCGTTCCTAGGGCTAACGAGCTACTTTCGGAGGTACATACCGGGGTATGCGACCATCGCGGCGCCGCTGGAGCGCCTGAAGCAAAAGGAGACGGCCTTCCGCTGGAATGCTGACTGTGATGCAGCGTTTCATCAGCTGCAACGCAGCTTGGTGCGTCCTCCGATTCTTGTGTATCCTGACTTTACTAAGAGGTTCAAGCTGTACGTAGACTCCTCTCACTTGGCTGTGGAAGCGTGTCTAATGCAAGAAGTAGACGGCCGCGACAGGGCCATCGCGTACGCGAGCAAGATGCTGGTGGGGTCGCAGCGGAACTGGATCAAGAAGACGGACGGAACGACCGAGATCGAGTGCTGGGGCGTGGTCTGGGCCACGCGTAAGTTCCGGTGCTACCTCGACCATGCCGAGTTTGACCTCTACACGGATCATCAGGCGTTGACCTGGATATTTGGTGAGAATACGCGGACAACGAACGCGAAGTTGGCACGCTGGGCAATGGAGCTGTCCCAGCTGCGGTTCAAGATTCACCATCGAGCGGGGTCGCTCATGGGTCACGCGGACGGCCTGTCGAGGCTACGACAGCGACCGGTGGTCGGAGCGGTGACCATGCGCGACTTGCTAAACCCGCCCGGGCGTCGGGGTGACGGCATCACGGGTAGGTTACGGCCGTTACGTATCGAGGACGTCTGGATCCCCGTGGCGACGCCGGAGAGGCGTGGCGTCGACGAAGTCGGGGAGCGTGCGAATCCAAGAGACGCCGGGGCCGAAAGAGAACGCCCCTTGCGCCTGGAGGACGTGTGGGCAGCGGGAGCGGCTGGCGACGGGAGTGCGGCCGTCGAGGCCGACGCTCAGCATGGGGACGATAGGCCCCTGGGCGAACGAGTCGAGTCGGACGTCACCCCGAAGGAAGACGAGCATAGTGCCGTCCAAGTCGGGGAGAGCGGAGGCGCTGAGAGCGGAGCGGAGGTCGAGCGCGACCCTGAGGAGGCCGTGCAAGACGAAGGCCGACGTCTCACTCAGGAGGAGCAGGAAGAGGACGAGGGCGGGAGGACGGAGACGGATTCTCCTTCCACCGTGGACGCCGTCGGCCTCGACAGCGAGAAGTTCGTCGAAGAGCAAGGGCGCACGCCGTGGATCGTGGCAATGAAGGCGTTCCTCGAGAGCGGAGCTCTCTCGATGGACACTCAGTTGCGGGTGCTAATTCTGCGGATGTCGCCGAACTTCGTGGTGAGGAATGACGTGCTGATGCGTCGCGTGTACCTGAAGGCACGGGCGGGACCGGCGAACACCATCACGGTGCCCGTCATCCCGTTGCCGTTCATCGAAACGGTGCTGCACTACTGTCACGCCGACATTTTCTCGGCGCACCTAGGCAAGACGAAGACGATGGATCGGGTGCGGCGGCACGCGTACTGGCCTGGATGGAAGAAGGACGTGGCCGAGTACGTGCGCTGCTGTCCGATATGCAACGGCGGGAAGGGGTCTCGACCGTGGAAGGCAGGCCGTATGCAACGGATGCCGATCATGGACTTGTCGGGTCCGTTCTCGTTGGTCGTCGTGGACGCGATTGGCCCGCTGCCCGAGACGGAGCGCGGCAACAAGTACATCTTGGTCTTCGTGGACTACTTCACCAGGTGGGTGGAGGCGTTCGCGGTGGCGGCGCTGGACTCGATCACGTTCGTGGACGTCATGGTGGACGGCGTGATCTGCAGGCACGGAGTGCCGGAACGGCTGCTGAGCGACCGGGGCTCGAACTTCACGTCCGAGCTCGCGCGCTCGCTCTACCAGACACTGGGCATTAAGAAGCTCTTCGGGTCGGCGTACCACCCGCAGACGCAGGGGCTGGTCGAGCGGTTCAACGGCACGTTGCTGGGCATGCTGAGGATGTTCGTGCACGAGTCCCAGGACGATTGGGACGTCTACTTGCCGCGCGTGTTGTTTGCGTATCGGTCGTCGTACCATGAGGCTCTCGGCGACTCGCCGTTCTTCAGCCTCTATGGACGCGACCCGAAGCTCACGCTGGATTTGGCCTTTATGAACACCGGTTCGGACTGGAAGTCGAGTGAGGTGGCTGCGTACAGGCGCAAGCTGTACAAGTCGCTGCATGACTCGCGGCGCATGGTCGAGCGCCAGCTGATCAAGGCTCAGGACCGTCACGAGCGACGGCTGAGTGGGCAGAAAGAGGTTGCGTTCGCGGTGGGAGATGCTGTGTGGGTGTACCAGCTCTTCCGTGCACGTCGAGGTGAACGGAAGACGAAGAAGCTCGCGTTCACTTGGCACGGACCCTATCGAGTGCTCGGTCAAGTCGGGGAGAACGCGTACAGGATCGACATCCCGAGCCATCCCGACAAGGTCGTGACAGTGAACGTCAACAGGCTAAAAAGATTCAAGGGGCGATGGAGCCGGCCTTTCGTAGGCGACGTGCCCGAAGGCGTGGACGGTACGCCCGAAGCTGAAGGTGAAGGACCTCTCGAGGAGGACGACTTGCCGGAGACGAGCTACGTGGAACGCGTCACCATCGGTGGTGAGGAGACGGCGTTCACGAATGCGGGCTCGCCCGTGATCGACATTGTGGGGAAACGGGTGGAGAAACGTGAAGTGCAGTACTTGGCGCTGACAGCAACGTACGAAACGTTCTGGCTGTCACGCGCCGCGCTGTCGCCTGAGTACGACGTGCTGGTGACGGCGTACGAGAACGCCGAACGAAAGAAGAAAGGTTTGCCTGAGCTACGACGGAGCGTGCGGCTCATGGAAGCCAATGCTGTGGTTGATGAAGATGAGCTCCTCTTCTAGCGTCGGGGTCAAGCTCGACCTACACTTAAGAGAAGGAGGCGGTGGCTGTGAATAGCTTCAAGGTGAGGCAGTGTGCCTCGAAGCTCGTGAAGATTGGATATTTTCTTGATTTTATTGCGCTATGGAAACTCTACGTGGGAATGGAGGCGCCCTGAATGTGCTACGCTCGGCTGACATGGAGGACGAGAGCAACAAGAAGAACAAGAGCTACAAGGAGAACGAAGTTTCAAGTTGAATTAATTGGATTAAAAGAAGTTAGCGTGGCACATGCAGGCGTCGCTGGACGCTGGAACGGAGGGTGCTTCACTCGTCGTCGGCGGCAGGAGCGAGCGCAGTAGGCTTGCCGTCGTCGTCCTCGAAGTCGGAGAAGTCGTCCGACATGATGTCCCCGGGCGTGAACGCGGTGAACGAGGTGGGCTGGTACGTGCCCTTCGCAACGGCTGGGGCCAAGCGCGCCTGGGCTTCTTGGACGGTCTTGCTCTTCTTCAGCGCGAGCCACGGGTCGGCGCTCAGGTTGCCCACCCAGTCCGGGTTGCTCGGAGCGGGGCCCAGGATGTCCATGCGGACGCGGGCGAGGGCGTCGAGCGAGAGGCGGTGATCGGCGGGGGCCTTGGGGTCGAGGGCACGCGTAGACTCGAGCAGGACGCGCAGGCTGTGGTAGCCATAGTCGTCGATCATGGCAGGATTGAGGGCATTGTCAATGATGAACTGGTAACGGTCCGAGTCCGTACGGAACAGCGAGGCCAGGTCCTCGGCGGGCAGGCCGTCGTCGGTGCGCTTCTCGCCGGAGCCCTTGCCGCCTTGACCGCCGTACCAGTACAGCTCGTCGTGGCCCTCGAGTCGCC
This sequence comes from Phytophthora melonis, assembly GCA_024211575.1. Taxonomy (NCBI): domain Eukaryota; phylum Oomycota; class Peronosporomycetes; order Peronosporales; family Peronosporaceae; genus Phytophthora; species Phytophthora melonis. Next base: position 2,985,185 of record JAMXKT010000038.1, on the reverse strand, counting down.
CGTAGAAGCCGAAGTAACCCCAAGTCTCGATGCAGAGACTAGTAAAACGGAGGCGGGCCACTACCGCGCGAAGCTTCAACTTGCGCCGGTTGTCCGTCTCGGCTTTGATCTGCAACGGCGCGTTGAAGGCCCAGTGCCAAAACAGCAAGCGGTGGAGCATGTAGAACCGCCAGTGTTCGCGGTACACGATGGGGTACTGGCGTGGGTCGTACCAGAGGTTGCGGGCGACCCACGGGTACGCGAGACGCCATGGCACCTTGCCCTCGGCGACGCACTTGGCTAGAACGTCCGAGATGGCAGCGCGTACCTCGGGGGGAGACGCTTGGCTGACGCGCAGGATCTCCTCGACGTTGATCGGCGTGACCTCCTTGGTCGTCTCAGCGCGGGCCTTCTTGCCGGACGTCGGGCGCGAGGGGCTGGACGAGGCCGCTCGCTTGCTGCTGCGGCGGGGCGCCTTACCCTTGCCCTTGGTTGATTTGGACGGCGGTGACGGAGAACGCGACTTGGGCGGACGTGGCGAAGCTGGAGGTTCCGTAGGAGCAGCGGGGCTAGTCGATGGGGATGCCGACGGCAGCGGAGGCAGCGCAAGGATCGTGCCACCGAGGACCGGGTCCTGCTCTCCGTCGAGCACCGCGCCGACAAGAGCCTCGAGGTGCTCGAGGCCCTGCGACTGCGAGTTGGCGGCTAGGGCGCGGCGTACGCGCTCCCAGAATGCAGTCTTGATTGCGCGCGGGTCCGTGGCGAGCGAGTCATCGAGCAATCCCACAATGAGCTCCTTGATCTCTTCGATCTCCTCCGCCGAGAAGGCACAGCGCAGCTTGGACATCGTGGCAAGTGAGTGGCGGGTGGCGAAATTGCAAATGAGCAATTCGGTGTGAAAAGCGGCCGCCGGCTCACCCACGGCGAAGCAACTGAAAGTTCTTCCTGAACGTTCCGAAGGGAGAGGTCTACGGCAACTTGCCGGGGAACGGTCTTGACGGCAGTTGACCTAAGCAACGGTTGGTTGCCGCAGTCTCGGCAGTTGGCGACACTCAACAACGGTGGCACATGGACCAGTGGCCGCAGGCCGTCAACGTGCTCCGGGACGTGCAGGGCTACCTTGAAGGTGGTGTTCATCCCGTGGTGTGGGCGGTCCTGGGCATCGCTCTTTGGCACGTCATAGTGCCTGTGCTGAACGTGCTTTGGGTGTTTTGGGCGTCAGTGCGCGAGACGGGATACGTGCTGTACTTCTTCGGGTTCACCTGTATCGATCGGTACATGACGGCGATGAGGAGCTCTCGCGTCCAAGGGCTGGATGCACCTGAGTACGCGTGGGCTGCGCTGTCTTTGCTAGTTGTGGTGCCAATAGCGGTGCTTCGAGAGCACGAGCAGCTCTTCGGCATGGTTGGTGAAGTGTGGCACGCGTGGTGCGTCGCCTTCACCAGACCGTGTTCCTGTTCCTGCCCGACGCGAGTCAGCTGATGTGGCTGGCGACTCGGCGTTATGCCTGTGCACTCGGGGAAGCTGTGGTGGCCATGATTGGCCGGGTCAGTGACGGCGTCTATGGTGCTTACGTGTTGGTTGCGCTTGGGGTGTCCGTCGTGGTGCACGCCCCACGCCTAGTGTACGACGTACTTGAAGGGCTCCTCCATGGCTCGACGGGGGTCGCCGTGGTGCTCGGCTTATGGAACGCCTGGTATGGCTTCACGCCGACGACCACTCGAGTGAGTGGCGTGCTACTGCTGTGTGGGCTCTACAGCCACCTCGTGCGACGCTGTCACGGTCGCATGCCCACGGAGGCGCCGAAGAAGGTGGTGAGGTCGGGGTTGGAAGCTCTGCGTGAACGCAAGGACGCGAGGGAGAGCGCGGAGAAGGCAAGTCTCTACAAGCTACGCGGTGTACGTCGTCGTTCGACGGTGGTGCCGTCGAAGTCGATAAAGAACAGGCCTGAGGTGGCCGTGGTCGTCGACGAGGCGAATGAACAAGCTCCGACGTGCCCCGCGACGGTGACGAACGAGGACAAGAGTGAGGCTGGCCGAGGACGGCAGCCCGAAGTCGGGGAGAATTGTCACGGGTCACGCCTGAGACCACGGCTGACAGCTTTCTTGACGATGCTCGAGAGCGCGCTGGAGCAGGAAGCACGGCTACAAGAGGAGCAAGGACAGGGCGTGCAAGCATTCCGAGTCTAAGCGTGAGGACCACTCTTCTAGGCGAAGATGGCGCGTGCCGAGGGGCTGAGCACGGAGTGCTCGGCCGTCTGTGTCCAGGACGGATGGCATGGACGCCGTGAGGCTTAAGGACAGGAGGTGAGGCGTCCCCAAGGAGTCGAAGTAGGTGAAGAGCGGGTCGGCGGGGTAGCCGTCGGCCGCGCAAGACGTAGTGTGGAGATTCAGTCGTGAATTCTCCTCGTTAAACGCAAGAAACCCTTTGCATTTTTACGAGACTGCCTTCTTTTCCTTTAGCATCCTACCAGCAAGCTAAGCGTCTACTCTTTGTTGGCCGAAGTACTCGACCTAACGGAGGAGGACCGCGACAAAGCCGCGCTCGACGACCCGCTTGCCAACTCCACCGACGCCCAGATCGCTCTCAAGGCGCTGCGCTACCGCAAGGTCCTGCACCGCCTGGATGGACTTGACCCCAAGACCCGGGCTTCGACGTCTCCACGTTCTTCGGCGTCGAGTGGTGCAAAGACCCCGTAGACTCGTGTAAATAGTGCGTAAGCTGCGAAATCAATAACTTCTTGGGTGTTACAGTATTGGTGATAGGCCGCGTTCTAGCCAGGAAGCCGCAGTGGCCCACTGCTCACTGGCAGTGGGGCACCGGGATACAGCTTCGTTGCGCAGTGTGAGGTGGGCGGCTCGAGTACATCTCAGAGCACAGCAACCCCGTCTGGTCCTATCTTTGGGTCTGCCCAGCTGCGAGATGATTGGCTCAAGCACCCCAGTGTCAAATCTCTGTGCGATGGCGGACTCGGCGGCGTCCGTCGCCGACGCCTCCGAAGGTTTCGTCGCTCTAGTGCGTGCTGCGTCCGAGGCCCAGCGGTCTCTGGACGAGGAACGCATGCTTAAAGATGCGTCACTGCCCACAACGGAGACGAGCGGAGACCGTGGCCGAAATTCCGCGTCGGACGGCGACAGAGAGTTTTTCCTGGACGAATTCGACACGGACAACCTCTTCTTGAGCCGTGGAGTGGAGCTGCAAGCCAGGCAAGACCCAAGCAGCAGTTTATATCAACCAGTAGCTGGAATGGGGACGCCGACAAGTGTACCGATGCAGACTGGAGTGCAGTCTCAAGGGAGCGAAGGAAGCCTGTTGGGGCTTCCTTCGCTGTTGGTGCGATGCTCCTTGTCCAAGAAGCGCCCGTTGCCCGTAGCAAGACCCAAAGAAGATGAACGCGAAGTGGAGGGGCACTTGAGTCGAGGAGCGTTCATGCGCGGCTCTCGCTCGGCCACGCAGCAGGCGAAAGGGGAGTTGGCTCTTCAGATTTGGTGGGGGCAAAGTTCGCTGCTGGTCGACTACACTCCATGATGAGGTGTATCGAGCCCAGCGTTCATCCAAGCTCCTCGGACGATGATGATCAGACACCGCCACAGCTGACAGCTGCGGGACGGCCTTGCTGCTCCGAGCCAGGGTGTACCAACCAGGCCCAGATGAAGGGCAAGTGCATGCGTCACGGAGGAGTCTCGCAGTGCAAGCATCCAGGCTGTGAATCCGCCGCGCGCTGGCACGGAGTGTGCGTTGAGCACGGCGGGCGTCGCGTGTGCTCGGAAGAGAACTGCTCCAAGCTCATCCGGAGCGCCGGCAAGTGCGAAGAACATGGCGGCAGCGGCTACAAGAAGTGCTCGCACCCGGGCTGCACCTCAAAGGCCCAGAAGCGCGGCTTGTGTGTGCCCCATGGAGGGTTCACTGTATGCAAGACCGAGGGCTGCGACGCTCGAGCTTCCAGCAAAGGTCTGTGCAGACTTCACGGAGGCGCCAAGCTGTGCCAGGTCGAAGGCTGCGAGAAGGTCATGTCGAACCGCGGCTACTGCTACAAGCACGGCGTCGAGAAGGGCGTGGTGAAGGTGCACCAGAAGCCGAAGTGCAAGGAGGACGGGTGTCTGAAGATCCAGATATGCCGAGGATTCTGCTCCAGACACGCCCAGGAGCGTGGGTTCACTGTAGGCAAGACGTGCAAGGTTGAGGGCTGCACGAGGATGTCCCAGTCCCGCGGCTGCTGCTTGAGTCATGGAGGGGGTACCCGCTGCAAAATCCCCGACTGCAACCGGCCGATTGTCACGAAAGGCCTGTGTGCTGCTCATGGCGGCCGCAAGACTTGCTTAGCGGAGGGCTGTGAGAAGTGGGGGCTAAGCTCGGGCGAGCTCAAGGGGTATTGCGTCCAGCATGGTGGGGGTACTCGATGCAAACATCCAGGGTGCAACAAGAGCGTCCAGTACAAGGGGCTCTGCTGCGTTCATGGAGGCAAACTCAAGTGTGACGCGGAAGGATGTGACACAAATGTGAGGGTGAAAGGCTACTGCATTCTCCACGAGCGGTTAGAGGCTAAGAAATCCAAGTAGAGAAGTACATTACGAAAGCTCCTACCACTTCCAAAGTCGCTACCCCCGAGCTTTCGGACGTACGCGGAAGTTCTCAACACTATCTTGAGCAACATGGAAACTGGTGGGATAGTCCCGCCAACTAGCGTTGCTGAACGCTACATGGACTGCTCTCACCCTGGGTGCGCCAGATACGCGAAGGCGCTTGGTAAATGTAGAGCTCATGGAGGAGTTACGCGGTGCAAACGTCTAGGATGCACCCACGAAGCTCGCTGGGGAGGAATTGTTCGTTGCCAGACAGCACAAGGAAAGCTCAAGAGAGAGGGCTGTGTCTCGCCCACGGCGACTTCCCAGTGTGCAGCTTCGAAGGGTGCGAAGCGAGAGCTGTCACTAAAGGACTGTGCCATCTTCACGGCGGAGGCAATCGCTGCAAGATCGAGGGGTGCGAGAAGGTGGCGCAAAAGTGTGGCTACTGCTACAAGCTTGGCGTCGAGAATGGCGTTGTCAAGGTTGCCCCCAAGGGCAAATGCAGGGCGGAAGGGTGCTTGAAGATTCAAATCTGTCAAGGGTTCTGCGTCAAGCACGCCAAGGACTTGGGTCTCTACCTGAAAGTCACGTGCAGAACGAAAGGATGTGAGAAGTCGGCTCAATCTGGAGGGCATTGCATCGCTCATGGAGGTGGAGCTCGTTGCAAGCACTCGGGCTGTGAGAAACTCGTCTCCTCGAAAGGTTTTTGCTCTGCTCATGGCGGCCGCGTACTGTGCAAAGTGGAAGGCTGTCAAAAGTGGGGTCTCTCTAGAGGGCTGTTGAAGTGATACCGTCGCCCACGGTGGAGGTAAACGCTGCAAGTATCCAAGATGCACTAAAAGTGCACAATGCAAGGGTTTGTGCTGTATGCATGGCGGTTGGAATTAGAAGGTTGCAACAAGCGCGTGAGGGGAAAGGGCCTCTGCGTCCGTCATCACGAGACAGCGGAAGATGGAGGAATTGCAGAGGAGTAGAAGCTCTACTTTTAATTGCTACTACAGCAGATAAACATGTTCTAAGTAGATAGAAGTAGTTTGCAGACAATAGATTCTAATAAAAAGTTTTTATTCGGTTTAATTTGGCGAATATATTCCATTGAAGCGAAATAGCTCATAGCTTGAACCTACACCATGAACCTTAATACTACCAGACCAACATGTGCAAACTGCAATCTTCTGTGGAGCAAGTTCTGAATCACGAACGAAAGCAGTGGGTGTAGAGCGGGATAACCCCTATGCAAAGAGACAACTCCAAGGCTCCAGGATGCGTAAAGCTCGGGATTGCTCGTGGATATTGCTTCGCGCCATGCTGGGGGTGCGAAAGGTTAATATAGACAGGGGATCCACGGCGGGGGTAGTCGATGCAAGCACGAAGACTGGATGGCAGTCGGAACTTTGTGTTGCTCGAACTTGTTGCCACCGTATTTTCAAAGTTTCTGAGTTCAATGTTGCGTATTATCCCACTGCCAACCCGCGACCTCCCTCTGCGCCTTCAACTTTCCACATACTGCGCGGGTAGACCCGAAAATCGCGAGGAAGTAGAGTACTCCGACTTCTACCAGGGGCGGATTTTCATGCAGCGGGGGGGGGGGGCAGATTTTGAGAGGTCGATCCACTTACCCCCCCCCCCCCCTCTATTTTCGAAGTGCCACCCCCCTAGTTTTGGCCGGTCAGATGGACTTACACCCCTATTTTTGCTCCGGCCACCCTCAGATTTTGGTTCTGGACTTCTACTATTCGCCACTTGGTGTACCGCTGCATGTATACTACTTTATACATTGCTTAAGGACAGACCCGTGAACGCCTCAGTTGGCTGCTCCTACGGTCATGAATACCGGTAAATTGTTCTTCCATTTTCGAATTAAATATCAGCAAATTCGATCCCTAAGTACGGCTTAAGTACGGCAAGTTCGCAATTCTTTACATTCTGAAACTCAACAAGCAAATGTCATGGGCGGATCGACGGTAGACTCCTCCCCGGCCGTCGCCGGCACTCACGTGCTCGAGGCGCCGGAGATACAGCACCCTGCTCACCGGTTAATAGTTCGCGTGTCCAAGAACCAGCTTCCAACGCTCAGTATTAGCGCCGGAAAGTCCCCTCAGCCACGCGTCGAGAGCATCGGAGACCGTGGAACAACCGCGACTTCTTCACCCAGCGGCGACCGCGAGCTTTTCCTTGACGAGTTTGACACAGATAATCACAATACCCACATAAGCAGTTCCGAAAAAATTGCGCTAGGCAGTAGGGGGAAAGGAAGAGCTTCTCCTTGCAGTTCAAGTCGCTTCAAGACGGTGAGAATTGTACCAGATCACTCGAGTTCGAAGGCGTGGGCGGCAGACGGACTGATCAAGCTCAGCGCCACGGGAGGGGAGGGGGGAAGTTTATCCGTGAAAGTCTCGATGAGCAAGAAGCGCCCGTTGCCGTTTGTGTCGATGGAGAAGCAAGAACAAGAACAAGAAAAAGAAGGAGACGAGGATCCAGAGAAATGGAGTCGGGGCGAGTTCATGACGAGCACTCGGCCAGCGTCACAGCAAGCTTCCATCGAGTTTGGGGTGCAGATGGCGTGGGGTCGCAAGTTCGCGGCTGGTCGCGTGCACTCCATGATAAGGTGCAGCGAGCAGATTCAAGCGACCTACTCGGAGCTCGCCAATGAGTTTCTAGCTGTCATAGCCGAGGAGAAAGATGCTGAACCTGCGCAGCTTCTCACCGAGATGGGTAGAGCTTCTTGCTCCCATCCAGGATGCTCGAAGCAAGCTCAAGCCAAGGGGAAGTGCATCGCTCATGGCGGAGTGAGAGAATGCACGTATCCGGAATGCACAGCAATCTCTCGCTGGCGCGGTCGCTGCGCTGCTCATGGAGGACGAAATACTTGCTCGGTGGATACTTGCGACAAGCTGGTGCGATCTCATGGCAAATGTGAGGAGCATGGAGGAGGCGGCAGCAAGAAGACTTGCTCGGTGCCAGGCTGCACGAAGCGGTATCAAGCGCGAGGTCTGTGCGCGACTCACGGAGGTTCTGTTATGTGCAAGACCGAAGGCTGTGGCAAGAAAGCTCTCTCTAAAGGTTTGTGTCGAGCCCATGGAGGTGGCACACTGTGCAAGGTTGAGGGCTGTGAAAAGATCGGTAGTGTTCAAGGATATTGCCATCGGCATGGGGCTGAGCACGGAGTGGTCAAGCGCAAGGGCACGTGCAAGGTGGAGGGGTGTCCGAAATACAGGCTGAATGGCGGGTACTGCACGAAACACGCGAAGGAGAGGGGCATCGCTGTGGGGCGCAAGTGTCAAACTGAGGGGTGCGAGAAATCTGCGCAGGTTGGTGGCCACTGCATAAGTCATGGGGGTGGCGCTCGATGCACTCATCCTGATTGCTCGAAGCTGGCGATCTCCAAGGGTTTATGCAGTGCCCACGGCGGCCGAATTACATGTAAGGCGGAGGGCTGCATGAAGTGGGGGTTGTCGAAGGGAGATATGAAGGGGTACTGCATCGAGCATGGTGGTGGCAAACGCTGCAAGCACCCAGGCTGTACAAAAAGCGTCCAATTCAAGGGCGTGTGCTGCACCCATGGCGGTTGGAGCACGTGCAAAGCAAAAGGATGCAGCAAAAGAGCGAACACAAAAGGCTTATGCTCAAGCCACCGAGATATTGAGACAACCAACTCAGTGAATGCAGTAGGATTTTAGAGGGAAAAAAACTAAGGGCTGGAATAATATTACGGGGAAACGCTACCGCCTTTCATTGCCATTTTCAGCCTGGCCATTTAGTGTTAGCACTGTGTTAATGCAGGAGATGTCCATGCATACACTATGCATTGATAATTAGTTAGAGGTATACACAACTTTCCACTTTTCAATTCAATCCATAGTCCCGCTTGGCAGGCAGCCATTTTATGAGGCTGCCAGCGTATTCAGGCGAGTTAAATTCTCGGCGATACTTTCACAAGCGCTGATGACGCAGCTCATGACGATAAAGTCCTCCATCGTAACACGTCTGTTGCGGTCGTCGACGTACCCCAGCAAACACTCTCCGTAGCTCTGTTTCAACGCCGCCGCCGCTTCTGTGAGCGTGAACGCCTCGACATTCAGCAAAGCTTCCGGTGCCGAGCTCTCGCTGGCTGAAGACATACCACGGAAGCGATACCGACGACTACCAGTCGCAACCTTCTCCTGGGTATTCGTTCCTGCATGATCAGACGTACTCGGATCGGACTTGGTGGTCTCGAACGTCGACATGTCGACAAAGTTCGACGATGCGCGGGGTCGAGAGTCTGGGGGCGGAGGCGACACAACGGTGACGTGTTTGTGTCTTCCTGGCGTCGAGGGGTTCCCCGATTCATCCGTTTGAGTCGACTGGATGGAGTTCCGACGTCCTAGCGAGCTCCTGCGCAGCAAGCGGACACTCTGCGAGTGCGTGAGCTGAGATCCGTTCGAGCCGCCAACCACTTCGGCCACTGGGACCTGTGGCTGGTCATCGTAAATCTCCAACTCCAGCCGAAAGCCTTCGTTCAACGCCTGCATGAACTCGTTGAACGAGATCTTCCCGTCGTGATCCTTGTCCACCAACTGCATGAACTCGTCGACGTATTGCTCCATTCCTTCAACCCCTTGGCTGCCAGAGTACGGCATGAGCTTCTCCAGCAGAAGACTGAGCTCGGACACATCCACGACCCCACGGCGGTGGACGTCGGCGATGCGGAAGGCCTCCTTCATTTGCAGGTAAATGGCGTGGTCTTCGGCCGTAGAACCCGAAAACTCCTCTCCGAACAGAGTTACGAGCGTGTCAAAGGCTTCTTCGACACCCGCCTCCACTACAGCTAAGCTTTGATCCCACTTGATCTTCGCTATGGCAGGGGGTGTTGTGGTAACGTTAGGCAGTGGAGAGGACGGCGCGGGTGAAGGAAGTTTCTCGGCGGTGTCATCCCCTCCCACCATGTCGGCGACGGCTGCGGAGGTCGGAGAAGGAGGCTCCTGCGCTGCAGTGAATGCAGCGGTACACTCGGCGTCTATCCGGCTTTGGTCCCAGCGGCGCAGAGGCTTGTCTTGCCCACTGCTTCGGCGGTTCTCGGCCCAATCCACGAGGTCTACCAGCACGTCGAGTCTGTCGAGGAGCTCGCGGCAAACGTTCAATACTTTCGTGTACTTGGACGTGGAGAACGGAGGCTTCCACAGCGTTGGTTCCATGGCGGAATCGTTGACCAGTTTGGCCTGAGTTTTCAGCAACTGGGGGATGGCGACCTTCAGTTGGTCCTTGAGCACCTTCACGTCGCTGCGTCCAAGCAACGCGTTGGCTATCTCGATGTCCTCCTCGGTGAGCGGCCCCACAGCCATACGAGTAGGCTGGTTGTACGCGATGTGGTGGCGAAATACGTCGTGGAAAACGCTACAATACTGTGTCAAGAGCTGCTGGACGTTGCTACGGAGCAATCCACGAGAGCTGCGCGGGTGAATCACGACTTCCACGATCATCAGGATGAGAATACCCAAGGCGTTCTGCGTGAGGCTGGCGTAAGACACCGTCGTCGAGGTCGATGTGCTACGACAGCTGTGGTCTAGCAAGACCGACGCTGCCATGAAGGCGGACGTCATGCCAGCGAGCGCCATATAGCGGCCGGAGAACCACACGTACATGGACCCCACCACCCAAACGAAGAGAACAATATTGTTGATCGTGTTGTACACGTAGTCGCTCGACACTTTGCAGACGAAGAAGCTGAAGATGGACGGCACCACGGTTCCAGCCACCAAACCTCCGACGCGGTTCACCGTGTTGCCGTAAGTTCCTCCAATATTGTCTTCAGCAACCATCGCGATAGCCGTCGGCGCCGTGGAGCTGAACGCGAAGATGAAGGTCGCGCAGCAGATTCCGATGATGATCGCCAGTGTGGTGCGGAACGCGAAGATGATCATTCGCCGCGGGTAGCTGATAGGCTGCAACAGACTGCGGCATGTTAGCTTGAGGAAGTTCTTGACTCGGTATCGCGCCGAGAAGTTTTTCTTGTTGAACTTGTCTTCAAACTCCAGCAGCGAGATCACGAAGACGTGGAACGAGTAGACGAACACGTTCAGGGGCATCGTCTTGCCCACATCGTCGGCGGTGTGGACGTCAGCAGATAGCAAATTCCCATAGAGCGAAGTATACTTTGTCATGAGACGTTCCAAGGCCTGCTCCAGGCTGGCAAATTTTGGCGATGACATGCCTACAACAATCATCCACATAATGTTAGATTCGACGAATTTGTTGCAACAACGCCGTTGATACTTACTTCGCGAAGAATGCACGATCTTCAGCGAGATGTCTTCCAGCAGATCGTTCGCTTCCACTTGCAGCACGTAGAATCGCGTCTGCATCTTCTTGAGCAGCACGACGTGCGTCCAGTGGCACGTTTCGGCCTCAATAGCGAACTTCATCGCGTGCAGATCGGTCAGTAGCTTCGCGTACAGCTTCACCAGCTGCTTGGCGACCGTCTTATTGAAGTGGAAACACGCGCCGAGCCCCACCAGTTCTTCCCACCAGCAGTCACTAAGCAGAGACTCCATCGTTGCGAGACGTTCGTGCGCGTTATCCAGCAACCGGTCGAGTCGTAGCTTGAAGAAGTCCATTTTCTTGATGTCCTTCGCGCGGAAGCAGTACGAGTCCACAATCAAGTTCAGGATATCGCGGATGTCGTGCGGCGAAGCAGCCATGTGCTTCCGGAGCTTCCGCATCGCGCTACATCGACACACAACGTGAAATGTCAGTACGTACTCACAGACTACCACAAGGCTACCTCATTGCTGTCGGACGTACAAAATTGGGTAAGGCAGCACCATGACCAGTAGAGCGATCAAAGTTCCGACAACGCCAACGGCGCTGTAAATGGCGAGCTGCTTCAACAGGTTGTCCGTGCCGTAATAGCTATTACCGCTCGAGTTGTCCTTGAGAATTGTCGTGAAAACAGGGTTCATCGGGTCAACCAGAGTCAACGCTACAAAAAATAAAAACAAGAAGGTTAGTCGATTCACTAACACTTAGTTTCAGCGTACGGTGGCAACTTACTGAAGTACAAATTCGTGCTCACTGCAAATTTCTTGACGTTTGTTTGCTAAAGTATACCACAGCCAAACAAACACGTTAGCATAAGAGCTTATCACAACCACACAGCTCAAAGCAGTACTGTACCATGGGTGACAGCAGCACGACGAGCGTGAAGAGTGCGAGTAGCGGGAGTGTGACGCTCCAGTCGTGCAGACTCACATAGTATGTGCTGCCGTTGATGTTCTTGGAGACTGTCATGAGGTCTCCCTGGGTGATCGGGACGCAGGCGAACACGACGAAGTTGTAGAGCAACGCGATGGCGACGCCCACGTCGATCTGCCAGACCTGCTCCAGCACGCCGCCCACGGTGTTGGCTGCTGCATAGATGACCATCATGGAGGCGACCGTGAGGCCTCCTAAATAGTAGCTCGCCGGCAGGAACAGCCACTCCCTGTCGGACCCGCGGGTCTGCACTACGCCCGCCAGCATGACGCCGACTGCGATTCGCACCGCGAGCTGCAGCTGCCGCTTGAACACGCGCTCCTCCTTCGGGTGCTTGTTCTTCTTGACGCGAGCCACTCGACGGCGGAGGTTCTCGGCCGTCTCGGCCGACAGCATCGAGTTGTTGGAGGCCTGTTTGCGGAGCCGCAGCCGCATCGACTGCGTCTGAGGCGGAGGCGACTGCAGGTCGACGTAGAAGTCGCTGGCCTCGGTGGCGGACGTCATGGGGACGCCGGAGGAGTCGATGTCCAAGTTCACGGACAGGTGGTGGTCGTCATTGGCCGGACTCGAAGATCCTCCGTTCGCTGCCGCATGGTTGCTGTCGTATTGGCGAGGTGCCATGAGCCTGAGCGCTGCTCTGGAATTGCGGGTATGATGGAACGCGCACAGGTGGCTCGAGAGTTGAGGTGGCAATGTGCGTTAGTCGCTGTGTGCGTCGAAAAAGCGTCGTGGATGATGGGCCGTCGCGTCTGACTGATGGGCAACATGAGATTTAATGCCTCTCTAACATGGTATCAACAGGATTATCCAATCCATAGTTAAACATTAACAAATACATTGAAAATAGATCCCTTGTATAGATGAATTTGTACAATATCGAGATAGCAAGGGATGTCAAGAAAATTGCTGCTTGTCGCACACGACCACCGATGGCAAAATGGCGTCCGTCGAGCGAGGACTGCCCACTACAGTATGTACGTCTTAAAGGCGCGGTTGCTGCTGTATTTATATGATCGCTCGGCGAGCGATCACCATGAGCTGGCTGCTGAGAAAATGGGCGTCGCGCAACGCTCCGGCTTTCGACTGCACTGGAATGGCCAGCGCCAACGTGCGTGCACGGTTCTCGTCGCCGTTCCAACGTGAGAGCGTGCTCGGGGGCGAAGTGCGTTCCCTCCACTGGAACCCTTCAATGTGGTCTGCGAAGTTAGCAGCAACCGCGCCTTTAAGACGTACATACTGTAATGACGCATTCGAGCGACGCTGCGGTTGCTAAATGCCTCGCAGCGAGCGAAAAATTACAACAAATTTAAGGCCATTGCACCGGAAAGGGCTGGTCGTCCCAAGCTCGATGCACTGTTCAGTAAACAGTGTTCACGTACACGTAGCGCCAGAGATCTTTCCCTGTGAAAGTTTCAGAGTGTGAAATTGCCACCACTCTAAAGTGGTGGCATCCAACGTTTGGATTCCAAGCCTTGCCCCGTCATCGACGCAGCCCTGTCTTCCGTGAACCCTCCAAGATTGCTTGATGAAACATCTCGGTGAAGCGGGATTTGGCACCACAAGCACGCGCCGCGGTGGATACATGCACGAGCTCGGGAGGTGCCGGCGGGCGGAACGACGACCACCAGATCGGCTGCTGTTCCGCGGCTCAAGACAAGCCGTCTTTAGTCGATGTGCTGCGGCAGCGGCGCCGAAGGAGTGGACCGAGTATATGTACACACCTTTTGCCGGCGCATAGTCAGCGGCGCATTCCGCCGTTTCGGGCGAAGTTGTTGTTTGGCCCTGTCACAGAGACCAATTTTGCGGATCACCAGATTATTGTTCAAGTTGCGCGTCCAAAAGGGCAAATTTATGCGAAAAAAAGTTTAAGTATTTATACTGGGATAGGAAGCAACGTTAGTGCTGCTATCGCAGACCAAATAGGATTATATCCGTGGTACGTCAAGTCAAAAGATGACCCCTCTTGACATCTAACTGGTACATCTCTATGAAACCGATACGACTCCGGTGGCGCACTGGGCCCTCCAAAAGGATTATATGCGTGGGCAGCCTGAACCGGTACGTTACCCATCACACCGGTATGGTCATGGTGCCGCACGGGGCCTCCAAAAGGTTTATATGCATGGGCAGATAGAACCGGTATGCGTCAGTAACATTTATCGAATAGTTGGGGTGATGTAAAGTGAATGATTGAAGCCGACGAACTGCTGCAGAAGCAAACAAAGCAAAACATTTTCATTTTCTACAAGCAGCAAACAGATCTCGAGCAAGGTTCGTTTTATCACTGTGTATAAGCACCGCCAAGGCATGCCTGTTGAAATGTGAAAGCAAGCTAGCGAGCGTCCACGCTCAGCACGAGAAACAACAGCAATAGGAATTCACGGCACTAAACGTCACTTGTTATACACTGGGCAGATTCGAGACTGAGGGTCAGTCTCAATCTCCCTTGCCTATCCTACTAACAGATACTGCTACCAGCGACTCCCTGCAGCTCTCCGTAGCCGCACGATCTTTAGGTGGCAAAGGCCACGACCCCTTGCACAAGATCTCACAGCGCTGGCCAGCTCGTCGATGCTCCAGCGTCACCCATATTTCAACACGCCCCTCTCAAAGTGAACAACTTTGACCTCACAGAAGCATGCCAGTGCACGCTGAGTCACTCGACGGCTCTCATTCCAATCAATCGCGACAGGTTCTCGAACCGAGCCTTCGCCAATGGCTTGGTGAACAAATCCGCAGGATTGTCCTCGCTCCGGACTTTCCACAGGTACAAGTGCTTCTTTTCAACCTGCTCGCGAACAAAATGCCACTTCAACTCAATGTGGCGCGTCCGTCTACTGAAGGTCGGACTTGTAGCCATTACAAACGATGATTGGTTGTCGACACCAAGTGTCAGCTTGCTTTTCATCTCAGGCAGCAACTCGTCCAGAATATTCATCAGTGCTCTGCCCTCCATCGCAGCTTCACAGGCTGCAACATATTCAGCCTCTGCAGTAGATTGAGCCACAATTGTTTGTCGTCGCGACGCCCACGAGATCGCGCCACCTCCAAGAGTGAAGACAAACCCAGTTGTGCTCTTCCTTGAATCACGGTCGTTCTCACTATCCGAGTAGCCATCCAAATGCACTCCAATATCGCATCGATCCGACTTGCGATAAGTGATGCCCTTGCTAGTCGTACCCAAAACGTAGCGAAGTACCCTCTTTGCAGCTCCGACGTGCTTCTCCGTTGGATGGTCTACATACCGACTTAATTGACCGACTGCATACATAAGATCTGGCCGAGTGCTGGTTACCAAGTAGATCAAGCACCCCACGACTTCACGATAAGCCATCTGATCCAGGTTGTGTTTGCACTGCGAGCTCTTCAGCTCACACGCTTCAAGACGCTGCGTCGTCTCCATCGGGATCGCACTGCTATTCGACTCCTTGCTCAAACCGAACCGCTCCAACACCTTCTCAGCATAGTGCTGCGGGTCGATCGTAATTTCGCCAGCCTTCTGGCGAACACGAATACCCAAGTACTGATGAAGGAGCCCCAAATCCTTAATGCCATAGTCCTCTCCCAAGTCATTGAAGAGACTGCACTTGAACTCCTCGGAGTTGGATGCACACTGCAAATCGTCCACATACACCAAGACAAATGCCATCGTGTCATCCTTGCAGTAGAAATACAGACACGGCTCCGACTTACACTAGATGAACCCATGAGCTTTGAACCACTTGTCCAGCTCGTCATTCCATTCTTTGCCAGACTGCCGCAAACTATACAAAGCCTTGTTTACTTCGTACAAGCCTGCTCCACTAGGAAATCCCTCAATATCCTTGATATACTGCTTGATCTTCAGAGCCATTAAGGCGACATCCAACACGCACGAACTGGCGTTGATGAGTCTCATTTTGTGGCTGCTCGGCCGTCGCTGCTGACGTCCACATTTCGGATTGTAGGGCATCGATGCGCTGCAGCTGGACAAACGTAGCGCTAGTAGGAGGCTCAAGCGGAGTTCCTTCGGGCTGCCGTGCGTGGGATATTGCCCAGTATCGTTGAGAAGCAGGTCCATACGTCGTGCTGTCACCTTCGCGCTCTAGCAGCTCGCTAATAGCTGCAGCCGAGGCTTCAACACGAGCTTCGGTGGCCCGGCGAATTCCTGACGTAGTGTTCTTGCGCTGGACATATATGAAAATATCAAGCTGAAAGTCGGCTTGCCCGATAAGAATACAAAGCTTCGTAAGAATAAAAAAAACTATTCGACAGGATGATGAAACACATTTACCCAGTCTTGCGGCGAGCAGCTTGTTTCCACAGTCGATTGATTTTGTCGGCAAATTCATGCTGAGAACTTGCAAATGCAACGAATGCTGCTTGTGATGCATTGGCAAATGGCTTGAACAGTATGGGCGCCTCAGACTCCCACGTGATGTCGGAGAAAGGAGCAATCTTGCGGTCGATGTGAGCTCGCAGGATACCGTAGCCTTCGTCATGCTAGAACTCGAAAACAATCGGTGCTCCATACGTCGTCCGACTGTTAGAATATGGCTGACCGACTTTGATGGTCAGACTGACTTGCAGTTTATCAGGAATTGGTAGTGGCATGAGAGCACCTGTCAATAGAAAACGGTCAGTCAGAGATGCAGTCAAGAAAACGTAAAGACAGCGAATATACCTGCACGATGGAGCGTCTGGTCGAGTGTCGGGTGCGCCGCAGTTCTGGCAGTGCGGGGGCTGCTGGTGCCAGCGGCAAACGATCTATTCTCGGGGCTTTACGTGCTGCGGCAACCGATCTATTCTTGTAGCGGCAACCGGTCTTACTCTTGCAGTGCGCTGTGTCCGACGGTTGTTTGGCTTAATTTTAACTTAAAGTTAGGCTGCGAGATATGATAATCGGGAAAGATTTGCTCGTTGGTTTAGAGGCCTTAATCGCATGCCAAAGTTTGTGCAAAGCACAATAAAACCTCTAATCAATTGAGCATAGCTCTGGGATCGCGGTGCCCCGCCTATTTAATCTTCAACGCCGGCCTAGTAGAGTCTCTCAGCCTAGTAGTTTGCACAGCCTTCAGCGCTTGAGCTGAATGGAGCAGACTTCCTTCGGTGACGCCGTCATCGTCGTCCCCCGTGATCTTCATGCCGCTCGCTGCGGTTGCCCAATCAGACGTCCACAGCAGTGTCAGATGCTGCTGTAGTCCCAGTGGACAGCTTGAGGGGCTACACGCACAAAAATGTTTGGCATATTATACAGTAGAGTTGATGAGTTCTTCGTAGCAGCGCGCTCGGTGCCACGGCAGCTAGTATGAGCCCGCGGAGGGTGGGGGCCACCGCAGCGACCGAGCAAGCCGCGTTGATAGGTTGCGTGGTAAAATTGATAGATCGGTAGATTCGTAGATACATGTAGTGTTCTTGACAGCAGCGCGCTCGGTGCTCCAGCAGCGAGTATGAGCCCGCGGAGGGTGGGGGCCACTGCAGCAGTCGAGCACGAACTGAAAAGTGAGAAGAATCGTAGCAGGGCTCGAGACGCGGCGCCAAGTCAAGTTGTTTCAGAACTCTTCTCAACCTTTTTCTGGGAATAATCCATTTTAATACTTTCACGGTGACAGTTGAATATGAGCATACTTTTTTTTAATTTGAATTTGATTTTGATTTTTTGCGATTTAGTTGGATATCTACCCCAGAGACGCGCACTGCTGCACCTCCGGTCATCTCGCTAGATCTCTAGGATACGAGCCTGTGGTAGGCACCGGATTTTTAGTTATCATATACTTTGCATCCCTCTTGTTGCAGACTGTTAGTTTTGTTGTTCAAAACGCAATGCGCAGGCGACTGGTGCGCCGCAAATGCGGCGTGCCTAAGTCGCGCGCGCGGGTCGCGTTTGTCGTTTGTATTTGTGCTACCTCTTCAACTAATTGGCTCGGCAGTACAATTGAGTTTGCAATAAGCGCTACCAGCCCAACCCTCTAGTAGCAAAAACCTCCTATCCCAGGCTGGGATTCCCAGCCTTCGCGGAGCCCTAGTTATGTGGGTACGGCATCATCAAGTTTATGCGGTGGCGGTACCGCCAAATGGGGAGCTACCACCAAAGGGACCTACTTCTCCCAGTAAACAACTCAAGTCACTTGCTGTACAGGCTGCACATAGATGCAGCTGTACTGAGCTACTGAATTCGCCGAAAAGTGGACGAATGGAGAAGCCATGTGTACGCCTCAGCCAACGCATTTCACTCAACAGCCCTCCACTAGCGCTCGTATTACTAGTAGTAAAAGATATGAGCACTGCGTGCAGGTAGCGAGAACCTCCTATGTTCAAAGTTACTGTACATGTAGCATGAAGCAGAGGTACAAGGACGTTGAGTGCATAGCGCATCCATGTTTATACTACTGTAGTATATTCTCAGGACACTCGACAACCTGGTGCACTGTCCTCTTGGGTTGCCCACGTACATTACCCGTGCCAGCAGAATTAAAATTCAACTGAGCCAGGGTAAGACGAACCGTGAAGAAACCTCTCATCCTGCGTGGTGTAGATGAGAGAATAGTGCCCTCATTGGCCCGATGCCACGCTGGCACTCGCTGAATCGGAGCCCCATTTGGGTCTCGTAACAGGACCCATTTTGACCCATTTTCCGTTAAAAGAGACCTCCTTCTCAGTCCCGTCGCAAGAGAAACGCAGTGCGACGTGGCCAATCAGCGCGCTCGATTTATGGGCCCAAGCATGGGGTGAGCTGTCGTCCCCGTCGTCTTCAGCGCCGAAGCTGAAGCTCAGAGGTTCTGGGCCACACGCACAATCCAAGTCTCCGTCTTGAGCTCAAGCCCTGCACGTGTGTGTGTACATCCATCCATCCATCCACCCCTTAGACTCCATATCCCCATCACCATGAGCGCCATCGACGCCAGCCCCGAGCACTCGTCCTGGAAGACGGAGAACCCCAACAAGGCGCGCGACGCCATCTCGTGGCACGCCTACACGAGCGGCATGAAGGCGGGCGCCCTGGCCACGGCCATCGCGGGCGCCGCCGTGTTCACGGCCAACGCGCGCTGGCCGGCCTTCCGCAACCGCCTCAACACGAGCGGCAAGACGGCGCTGGTCATCTCGCCGGGCCTGGGCGCCTTCACGCTCGAGGCCGAGACGCGCCTCATGCACGGCGCGCGCAACCCGGAGCGGTACATGGCCAGCATGGACGGCACGTACGTGGAGCAGAAGCAGGAGGCGTCCAAGCTCAAGTTCTGGCAGAAGAGTGCCAACTTCCTGTACGACCACCCGTACCGTGCGCTCGTGACGGTCGGCGCCCCCATCGTCGGCAGCATCTACGCGTACCAGCACATGAACAAGGGCATCTCGGCCTCGCAGCAGATCATGCACACGCGTATCTACGGCCAGGCTTCGGTTGTCGTGCTGCTGCTGAGCTCCATGGCGTTCCA
This sequence comes from Phytophthora melonis, assembly GCA_024211575.1. NCBI lineage: Eukaryota > Oomycota > Peronosporomycetes > Peronosporales > Peronosporaceae > Phytophthora > Phytophthora melonis. Next base: position 2,965,999 of record JAMXKT010000038.1, on the reverse strand, counting down.
CGACTACATGGCCAAGCGCGGCAAGTTCACGGTCGAGGACAACGAAGAGTAATGCGGCCCCGACGGCAAAGGCTAGCATAGCACTCTCCTCCCCCTTGTCTTGATGTCCAAGGCTCCAGTCTTCGAAGTTGCAGGAAGCGTAGCCGCTGGCGATCTGACAAAAATACAGCAACACATTTTTATTAGTATTCAGCCAGCGTTTTGTGTATAATTGGGAGGGGTTTCAGGCCTTCCGTGACAACCAACATCACGGATGTTGGTTTCTCCATTGCCGCAACGTACCTCGAGGCGCCTTCAGTTGGGAGAACGCAGCGCTCTAAGCACCGCTGCAAGATGACGGCCAAGCCTCTCGTTCGACCGAGCGATGTGGACGTGCAGTCGCTCGTCATGCCGCTGCCTCAAGGCGTGGAGATGCCCCGCGTGGCTTCTCGTCGGTCGTCGCCCAAGGCGGGACGTCGACGCAGCGGCAGTGGTGGCAAGAAGAACGCGTCCACCAAGCCCGCGCTCAACAGCAACGCGAACACCAACCGCCCCGACGGATCACGCATGACTCAGCAGCAACTGCACATGTGGGAGCCCGTGCTCACTCTCGGATGGTCCATTGGCATCTGCTTCACCATAGCGACCATGTGCATCGCACTCGGAGTCGTGATCGCCTACACCTCCAGCACACTCACGACACTGCGCGTGGTCTACGACAGCAACCCTGGAACCGAGGCGGCTAACGCCACTCAGGCCGACGGCAACGTCACACAGCTCTCCAATTGTCGACTGGACTCGGCCGACGACGCCAATTCGTTCCACGCCGACCACACGTGTTTCGTGAACCTCAAGCTGCCGAAGGACGTCAAGAGCCCCGTGCGCGTGTTCTACGAGCTGGACCGGTACTACCAGAACCACCGGCGCTTCGTCTCGTCCATCATCCGCACGCAGTTCACGGACGAGTTCCGCCCCGACGCCGGCACGTCGATGCTCGAGTGCTACCCCATGAAGTCGGCGGTCTCCGAGTTGTGCACCGTCGGCGCGTGCGAGTCAAGATCGGCCGCCAAGCAGCGCGAGCTCTTCCCGTGCGGCATCGTGGCCAACACCTTGTTCAACGACATCTTCTGGCTGCATGAGGGGGCTCTGCCGACGGGTGAGAAGCTCTCGCGAACTGACATGACGTCAAAGGGCATCGGCCGCATCTACGCGGCGCACAACAACAAGAACCCGACATGGGACGTCTCGTCGAGCGCGTACCTGCCTGTGTGGCACAACCCAAACATGAGCCGCATCATCCCGCCGCCCAACGGCCCGACGGCGCCGTACATCACCGCGGACTACACGAACAGCACCGCGTGGGTGCACGACGCGCTGGACCCGGACTACGGCGTGGGCACGGGGGTCGAGAACGAGTTCTGGCGCGTGTGGGTCGAAGGTGCCGCCATGCACCCGTTCCGCAAGCCGTACGGCCGCATCGAGCGCGATCTGCCCGCCAACACGACGCTCACGTTTGCAGTCCAGTCCAATTTCTTTGTGCGGTCCTTCAGCGGCACCAAGGCGCTGGTGCTGGAGGAAGTGGGCTGGTTCGGTAGCGCCAACTACGTCCTTGGCGCGTTCTTCCTGGGCGTCGGCGGCATCTTCTTCGCCGCCGGAGTGTTCTTCACGGGCCGCAAACTGCACAACCCCCGCGCACTCGGAGACGCATCAGCCTTGGCGTGGAAGAAGAAGACGCAGTAGTGGGGGCTAGGACCTTGAGGAATTCGAATAGTGGATGAAAGAGTACAAACTGCATCGGGCCTGCTTCAATGTCCTTATGACAACCATGTGACAGCCCCAGCGTGATCGCCGTGATTGCTCTGGGAGGCCCGGCTATGCCCACTTCTGACGTACTTTTACTTCTTGGTAGTACAAATTTGCATTCCAGATAGTCAAAATACGTGTTCACCCCAGCGAATTGTTTATGTATGCCCCGTCTCGCATCACCTCCATTGCAGTTCTGTGTGACCTGAGCTGTCCGACCCAGCACCATCGAAACGAAAGCTGCGCCGCAAGTGGGCAGCCATTCCGCATTTGAACACGTCCACACCAAGTCGTTCTCCACTTCCCCCCGCCCCCCCCCTCACTCCCACCTCTCGCCATGAGCTCCATCGAACACAACGCGTCCTGGAAGGCCGGCAACCCGAACGAGCGCCGTGACGCCATCTCGTGGCACGCCTACACGAGCGGCATGAAGACGGGCGCGGTCGTCGCCTCCGTCGTGGGCGCCGGCGTGCTCACGGCCAACAAGCACTGGCCGACCTTCCGCAACCGCCTGAACGTCAGCGCCAAGACGGCGCTCGTGGCCATGTCCTTCCTGGCCTCCTTCACGGTGGAGGCCGAGAACCGCCTGGTCCGCGGCGCACACAACCCCGACATGTACATGGCGACCATGGACGGCACGTACGTGGAGCAGAAGCAGGAGGCGTCCAAGCTCAAGGCGTGGCAGCGCGCAGCCAACTTCCTGTACGACCACCCGTACCGCGCGTTGGCGACGGTGGGCGTGCCGGTGGTCGGCAGCATCTACGCCTACCAGCACCTGAACAAGGGCATCTCGTCGTCGCAGCAGATCATGCACACGCGTATCTACGGCCAGGCGTCCGTGGTCGTGCTGCTGCTGAGCTCCATGGCGTTCCATGACTTCATGGCCAAGCGCGGCAAGTACGGCGAGGAGAAGGAGGAAGAGGAGGAGGCCCGGGCCTAAGGTGACGAGGCAGTCAGCCTAGGACAACGCAGCGCAGGGTCAAGACATGGATGGCACCTCGATGGCAGGGGCGGAAGGCGCTCTGCAGTAGAATATATCGCTTATTTGGATTTCTTTGGATGGTTGGATAGGCTTCTACTCTCGCTTTACGATGCAGCGAGTGTGTTGAGTCGAGTCAAGTTGGCGGCGATATCCTCGCACGCGCTGATGAGGCAGCTCATGACGATGAAGTCCTCCATGGTGACATACTGGTCGTCATCGTCCAGCGAGCGGAGCAAGAGCTCCCCGTAGCTCTGCTTCAACGTCGCGGCAGCCTCGTTCAAGGAGAAGGACTCGACGTTGAGTAGCGCCACGCCAGCGCTATCGGTTCGATTCTGAGCCCACCATCGTCGCCGACTACTCTTAGCGATACTTGGTGGAGCTATATCTCGTTCGTCGCCACTGCTGCCAAACACGTAGGACCCGGTGCCCGATGAGGACGACGGGGGAGTGAAGAACATGGTCGATCTAGGGGGGAGCACTCTTGCGCTCGAAGCAGGCAGCGTCAACACGGCGTCACTCGTAGCTATACTCGATTCCAGCATGTCAACAGCGGAGCTGTCGTCCGATACGGCCATTGAACAAGCAGCTTCGTGTCTCCGAATTGCGGCAGTCGCATCGCCTAGCTGGTGAACCGTATTGCTCGGGATCATCTGCGCCGTGTTCTCGTAGATCTCAAGCTCCAATCGGAATCCGTCATTAAGGGCCTGCATGAACTCTGCGAACGTGATCTGGCCGTCGTGGTTCTTGTCGACGAGTCTCATGAACTCATCCACGTACTGGTCCATGTGGACGTTGCCCTGGTCACCAGTGTAGGGCATTAATTTCTCAAGCAGCACGCCAAGCTCAGAGGTATCGACAGTTCCACTGTGGTCTTTATCTGCGATTCGGAACGCTTCCTTCATCTGCAGATAAATCGCGTAGTCATCCGCCGTCTTGTACGTGAAATCCTTGCTGAAGAGCGTCACGAGGGACTCGAAAGACTCCACAACAACCGACTCGTAGCCATTTTGACTGCGATCCCACCGAGCTTTAGCTACTGCGGGCGTTGCGTTTGAAGGCAGCGGTGGCAATGGGGCTTCTGGGATTATATCGTCTGTTGCCGGAGCTTTCGCCGTGTAGTAGACGGTTTCTGGTTGCTTGGCGTGCTCTTCCTCTTGCTCTTTGAAGGCAGCGGTACACTCGTCGTTGAGACTGCCAGCATTCCTGCGCTTGAGGCGGTAGCCTCCGTGGTCGCAGTCCTTACTCGAGCGTTCCTGCCATTCCGCGAGATCCGAGAGCAGTCGAAGTCTGTCGAGCAGAGTCCAGCACACAGCTAATACCTGTGTGTACTGCTCATTGGAGAACTTGGATTTCCACAAGCTGGGCTCGGCAGTGGCGTCGTGTACCAGCTTCTTCTGCTGCTTCAAGATCGCTGGCAACGTGACGGAAAGCTCCTTGTGCAGGGATCGCGTTCCCTCTTCACCAAGCTTTGCAGTAGAAGGATTGACTGAAGCTGCTTCAACTACTGTAGGTAGATCTCCAACGTTAGGCGCAGTCGCACGCGTGCTCGTGATATGATGCGCGAATATACGACCAAACACTTTGCTGTATGCTCCAAGAAGCTGCTGGATGTTGGAGCGAAGCAGACCGCGAGCACTCTTTGGTTGAAGACTGGCTTCGACAAGCATCAAGATGATAATGGCCATGGAGTTTTCAGTCAGACTCGAATACGAGAGAGCTGTCGTTGTCGTCCGGCAGCTGTGATCCAGCAAAACCGACGCAGACATGTATGCCGACACCATCCCGGCCATACGCAGATACGAGGAGCTGTAGCACACGTACATGGACCCCACGATCCACCCAAACAGCACGGCGTTGTTGACTGCGTTGTAGAACACGACGTCCGAGATCTTGCAGATGAAGAAGTGCAGAATGGACGGCACGACGGTGCCTGCCACGAGTCCAGCCATGCGGTTCTTCATGTTCCCATAAGTGCCGCCGACGTGGAACTGCGCCACCATAGCGATAGCGGTGGGTCCAGTCGCACTGAAGGCGAAGATGAATGTGGAGGCGCAGTACGCGATGAGCACCGCCAGAGTTGTGCGTACGGCAAACAACGTCATCTTCCTCATGTACATGGTGCCTTGGTAGACACTGCACCACATCACGCGAAAGAACTTCCAAATTCGATAACGGCAAGTGAAATTCTTGTGGTTGAAGCGCTCTTCAAACTCGCACAGCGTATGGACGAACGAGTGGAACGAGTAGATAAACACGTTTAGAGACATTGTTTTCCCAACGTCTCCAGGCGAATGAACCTCCGCTGAGAGCATTGCGCCGTATAGTTTCGTGTACTTCTTCATGAAATGGTCGACGGTTTGGTCCAAGTGGACAAACCTGGGCGTCGGCATATCCGTTGAGGCTTCCAGCACTTTGTCTGCGACCTCCTGCAATAAATCATTCGCCTCCGCCTGCATGATGTGGAGACTCTGCTGCATCCTCTTCATCAGAACCACGTGAGTCCAGTGGCCGTTTTCAGCCTCAATAGCAAACTTCATGGCTCGCAGATCCTTGAGAAGCCGCGCGTAAAGCTTCACGAATTGTTTGGCGATGTTCTTGTTGAACGTGAGACACAAGCCCACGCCCACGATCTCCTCCCACCAACAATCGTCCAGGAGTTCCTCCATCTCGGACAACCTGCGCTGTGCAGCTCCAAAAAGTCGATCCAGCCGCAGCCGAAAGAAATCCATCTTCTTGATGTCCTTCACGCGGAAACAGTACGAGTCCATGATCAAGTTCAGGATCTTGCGGATGTCATTTGGCGCGTGGGCCATGTGCCGCATCACCTTCTTGGTTGCACTAGCATAAAATATATAAGCGTTAGAGCAAGGCACGAACTTTTGTTCCTAGTTGCGAGCGAGACTTACAAGAGCGGAGTGGGCAATAGTACCGTCATGAGCGAGATGAGCGTGCCGATCACGCCTACAATGCTGTAGACGGCCAGATTCTTCATGAGCCCCAACGTGGCGTAGACGCTGTTGTTGAGATCCTTCAAACCTGTGCCACCAACCCTCGGATTCATGGGATTGATGAACTTTAACACTAACAACAAGTAAATACAGATTAGGTAGATATCGTAAGCTACATGTAAATTACCAAGTTTCCCCCAGCTAAATGACATACTTACTGAAGAATGCATTTGACATCACCGCAAACTTTTTGATGTTGTGTTGCTGGAAGTTCAACAAGAAAGTCAGATCCAGTTAGTACAGTTCTAACAAGTGCCAAATGTCCAAGCTTTGCTTACGATCGGCAGCAAGAAGACCACGAACGTGAACGCGAGCATGAAGGGCGAGACGAGTCCCCAGTCATGCAAACTGACGAAATACGGCGCATCGTTCAGGTTCTCCGGCACCGATACCAGGTTTCCCTGCGTGATGGGGATCCACGAGAAGACTGCAAAATTGTACAGTAGCGCGAGACCCACGCCCAGGTCGATCTGCCAGATCTGCTGTACAACTCCACCGACCGTGGAGGCCGAGGCGTAAATCACCATGATGGCAGCGTACGCCAGCCCACCCAGATAGTAGAACGAAGGCAGGAACGTCGAGCCATTCGATGAGGCCGAAGTTCCCGTCTGAATCACACCCGCGAGCAACACCCCAGCCGCAGCACGAGCCGCACACCCAATGTGCCGCCGGAATACTTTTTCTTCAGGCCGCCGGCTGGGCTTGACTCTCGTTACGGTCTTACGGCCTTGGATCTCCTCATTCCCCATGGACGATGAGGCAGTGGACGGGTGTTTTCGAAGTCGCAGTTGCATGGATTGAGCCGTTGGCGTCGTGGGGACTCCAAGTCCATGTAGTGCTCCCCACGCCCGCCATACCCGTCGCGGCCTCCAATGCGGAGGGACTTCGCGTCCTCGTTTCCTTCTTCTTGAGCGGCGTCATGAGAGAGAGAGAGAAATTGTCTAGTGAAGAGCTCGTGCCCTGCACAGCTGGCGAGCCGGATGGCAGGATGGGCGAAACTTCACTTCGCGTCCATTATCATCTGGGAGAGAAACGCCCCACAGTAATTAATAGACGACGGACCGTGTTGAAATCTTCGAGCAGACAAACGTGTGGTGCCTGCGCGAATAATGTGCATGGGCGTCCTGGGGTCATGTGCCGCCGCCGCCGCCGCTGACACCCTCACTCTCGTGCAACTTAGCAGCTGAACGTGCCCATTTGTGTGTCGATAGACAACGCAGTCTAGGATATCATTCCCCTGCCTTCCTCTTAAGAGCACTCCTCCATCCAGGACGCCACGGCCAGGACAGCACCTTGAATCAATGGCAGCGGCCCGCTTCCATGTTGTCAGATAATGACGGCCACGCTATCAGGTGCGTCCGCGTGTCAAAGATCCGCTGCCTGTCCGTTCATTCCTCAATCTGCCGTCCGTCGAGCAACAGTCACTACGTAGCACCCCCTCCGTTGTATGGCCCCGCCCACTACGCCGATGAAGCAGTTTTCGTACGAGCTGGAGGGCACTGCCACGGCCACGCACGGTGCCGTGCGCATGGGCCACCTCAAGAGCGGCTTCACGCCCGACATGACGCTGTACAAGAACCTGCACGAGCTGCGTCGCAAGTTCGACCCAAACGGCACCAACAAGCTCTTCGGCTGGCGGAAGAGCGACCCTGACACGGGCAAGCCGGGGGCCTACGAGTGGGTGACGCTCAACGACTTCCTGCCGGTCGTGGAGGCCGCGGCGTCGGGCATGAGCCACGTGCTCAAGCTGCAGCGCGGCGCCATCGTCGGCGTCTTCGCCAAGAACTGCTACCAGTGGTCCATCGTCGAGCACAGCGCGAGCCGCATGGCGTACACGCTGGTGCCGCTCTACGACACGCTGGGCCCCACTGCGATCCCGTTCATCCTGAACCACACCGAGATGAGCGTCGTCTTCTGCGGGAAGGAGCAGTTCAAGGTCCTCATGGGCGTCGTGCACGAGTGCCCCAGCGTCAAGACGGTAGTGCAGTTCGAGGACGCCATTGATGAAGAGGAGAACGCGCTGGCTCAGGAGCACAAGGTGAAGCTCCTGACGCTCGGCCAGCTGATCGAGGACGGCAAGAAGAACGTCGTGCCGGCGGACCCACCGCTCCCCAGCGACCTGGCCACGATCTGCTACACTTCGGGCACGACGGGCGATCCCAAAGGCGCGATGCTGACCCACGCCAACATGATGGCGGCAGCAGCGTGCGCGTTGGACTTCACGCTTCTCCTCCCGACGGACATTCACCTGTCGTATCTGCCGCTAGCGCATTGCTTCGAGCGCGTGATCCAGACCACGTGCATCTACAATGGAGCGGCGGTGGGGTACTACTCGGGAGACGTCAAGCTGCTCATGGACGACTTGGGGGAGCTCAAGCCAACCGTGTTCCCCTCGGTGCCGCGCTTGCTGAATCGGATCCACGACAAGATCACGCAGGGAGCTGCAGCGGCCGGGGGCATCAAGAAGTGGCTGTTCGACACGGCATATGCCTCCAAGAAGTACTATCTCAAGGACGGCTACAAGACGCACGCGTTCTGGGACTTCCTGGTCTTCAGCAAGGCTCAACAAGCTCTGGGCGGGCGTGTGAGGCGGATGATGAACGGGTCTGCTCCGCTGTCTAAGGACGTGAAGGAGTTCTGCCAGATTGTGTTCGGCGCTACGATGTTAGAGGGCTACGGACTGACGGAGACCGGAGCTGTGATCTCCTGCTCGACGGACGAGATCCCTCCTGGTGACCACATTGGAATCCCTCTGGGTAACGTGCAGATTTGCCTCGAAGACGTGCCCGAGATGAACTACACGAGCCACGACAAGCCATGTCCTCGAGGCGAGATCCTCATGAAGGGCGACAACCTCTTCGTCGGATACTACAAGCAGCCAGAGCTGACGAAGGAGGCGATCGACGCGGACGGATGGCTGCACACGGGCGACATCGGCTGCTGGAACGCGGACGGCACGCTGCGCATTATCGACCGCAAGAAGAACATCTTCAAGCTCTCTCAGTGCGAGTACGTCGCGCCCGAGAAGGTCGAGGGCATCTACATCAAGAGTCCACTGATCGCTCAGGCGTTCGTCCACGGCGACTCACTCAAGAGTTACCTGGTAGGCATTATCGTTCCCGACTCCGAGATCGTCGCCAAGTGGGCGAAAGACAAGGGGCTCAAGGCTTCGTTCGAGGAGCTCTGCACTCCCGATTCACCCGCTGGCGCCGAGTTGAAGGCCGACATCGCCCGCGAGATGGAGAGGCTGGCGACCGAGTACAAACTCTTCGGCTTCGAGCGCGTCAAGAAGTTCCACGTCCACTCGGAGCAGTTCACACCCGAGAACGACTTTGCCACGCCGACGTTCAAGCTCAAGCGCCCGCTCATCGTCAAGCACTTTGGCCCCGAGCTCGAGGGAATGTACACGGAGTAGATCTGATGGCATGTTAAATTGAAGTTAGATGGAGAATTGAGACTACCTAACGTAAATGGAGACTTTCAGCTGCTTAGTGCACTAGTAGGAGGGCCACAGAGACGGCCATGATGGCAATGGAGACTGCAGAGTCTGGCATGGTACTAGCACCAGTATTGGAGGAGCCACTGGCGCTCGAGTCGGACGTGGCGCTGTCCTCGTCGCCGACATTGACGGCGTCGTCGCTGCCGACACGCGAGCTGCCGGTGATGTCGATGCCCATGGACGTGCACTTCTCTACGACGGGGTCCACGAGGTTGCTCATGAGGTTGAGGTTCTCGTTCAGCGGCAGCGTGCAGTCCGCCGGGTCGATGGCGAGGATCGCGGCCATGAGCGACAGACACGTGTCGGTCTCGCAGATGCTCGTCAGCTGCGCGTCTGACGGCGTGCCGTCCAGGTCGGCGAACACGACGCCCGCGTCGCTGGCGCACGCTGTCGTGTTCGGGTTCGTGAGTAGCGAGCCCAGCTCGGATTGCTTGCAGACTCTTACGGCGGCGGCCTGGTGGGCTGCGAGCAGACAGGTGACGACGAGTGTCAAGGCGAGCGCGAGGACTCGGTTCATTGCTGAGCGGATGGATGTGCGTCTGAGGAAGAAGGTTGACGAATGGCGAAGGGAATGCAGCGCCGCCGCCTCATAAGAGTGCTGGTGCCTTGGTCCTTGGTTGACAGGCACTCGGCCGTGATCTTCCCACTAAAGTCAGCAGCGGGACGGACCGAGAGACGATCGCGATTTGCATCGATGTCGCGTTGTGCTTGTGCCTCCGGTTGATAAGCTTATGGCGCGTTATGGCGCGTGCGGTGTTCGAAGCTCAGCCTCGAGTGTTGGACGCGCTGGTGCTGCTACAAGCACCCTAATGGGTATTTTATACATGGCCGTCAAGAGCGGGTGGTCTCATTCTGGGTGAAATGGACAAGATGCCAGCAACCTTAGGCGAGTGGTTCGAATTCGCTATTGCAAGGCTGTGAGGCGTCCGATTGATTGTCTCGTTGATAACTAACCCCGCACGGCTTAGGCATATCAATCAAGATGAAGTTACTTCATCTCTCACTTCGAGTCCGGGGGCAAGTCGATGTAGCCGCGAGGACCGTGCATGCTCGTGCCGAACCACGTATCGTACCCGGCCGGCTTGCCCAGGGGCTAACGTTTGACGAAGCGCTCGGCCAGGTCCGGGTTCGAGATGTAGGGGCGGCCGAAGCCCACGAGGTCAGCGGCGCCGCTGAGCAGGACGCCCTCGGCGGTGTCGCGCGTGTAGCTGTTGGTGGCCATGTATTGCCTTGGATACACCTCCTACCTCCTCTTGGAAGTGCAGCTAACACAGAGCGTCAACTTCCTCCGTTGGAAGTGGAGCTAAGCATGAGTCATGTGGCCTTAAAAGCGATATACTGGATGCTGGCGAGTGTGCGGTTGGAGCAACATAAATGATCGAACTTCAACTTGCAAAGTTGCACACGCTTTTACAATGTTCGTAAATGATTCGTCCAGATGAACGGGATATCCAATACAAAAAGAGCTATTCATTAGAGGGCAACGCATGATAACTGATCGTTCAATACCGAATCTCCATCAACACACGTCACAGATTTATGGCGTGACGAGGTTTGATGCGCATCTTTGCAGGCAGAGTGGTGCCCACGGGCTCCGATCATTGTCGAGCCCCCCGCACGCCCGCACTTCCCCACCATGCAGTGTCTCCAGCGCTCGACCCGCACCACCCTCGCCGCTCGGTTGCCGCCGCGTTGGCTGCGCGCGCTCTCAACCTCCACAGACTCGTACACCCATGAAGTCCCGACAGAGCCTCGCGTTGCTGGCCGAGGTCCTGCTCGCGCGTGCCCCATCTCGACGCCCTGCAAGCCGCACATGACGCTCTACACCAACCTGCTGGACCGCGCCGAGGTGGACGACGGCAGCCGTCCCATGTTCGGCTCTAGGCCGGTGGACCCGACCACTGGTCTAGCCGTCGGTGACTACGAGTGGCGCACGTTTGCCGAGTTCTTGAACCACGTGGACGACACGGCTGCTGGCATGAAGCGCGCGCTGGGGCTCAAACGCCAAGAAATGGTTGGCGTCTTTAGCCGCTCGCAGTACGAGTGGACGCTTGTCGAGCAGAGCTGCAACCGCATGGCCTACACGCTCGTGCCGCTGTACGACACGCTGGGTCCCAGCACGGTGCCGTACATCCTCAACCATACCGAGATGCGAGTGGCCTTCTGTGCCAAGGAGCAGACGGCGACGCTGCTGCGTTGCTTGCCCGAGTGCCCGCACCTGAAGATGATCGTTCAGTATGAGAGCAACTTGGAGGAAGAGCAAGTAGCGGAAGCGAACGAGCGTGGGGTGAAGATTTGGACACTGGACGAGGTCGTGGAGATAGGCAGGAACCACCCAGCGGACGCTGACCCACCCAAACCTGAGGATCTGAGCACTATTTGCTACACGTCGGGCACGACGGGGACGCCCAAAGGTGTGTTGGTCACCCACGCCAACTTTGCCAGTGCTGTGAACGCCTACCGCCCGCTCATCAAGGCGAACCGAGACGACGTGTACTTCAGCTTCTTGCCCCTACCGCATGTGGCGGAGCGCTTCTTGCACGCGATGATGATCACCGAGGGCGCTGCTATCGGATTCTACCATGGCAGTGTGGTTCGCATCCTGGAGGACGTGCAAGCGCTGCACCCGACGATCTTTGTAGCTGTGCCTCGACTCATGAACCGCATCTTCGACCAATTGAAGCACAAGGTCGCCGCCAGCGGAAACGCCGAGCAAGTCGAGTATTTCTACCGCGCTCTGGAGGAGAAGAAGCGCTTGAATACCCTGAAGCACGACAAGTTTGACGCTGAATTGTTTGACCGCTTCCAGCCGGTATTAGGCGGTCATGTGCGGCAGATTCTTACGGGCGCTGCCCCCATCACGAGCGAAGTGAAGGAGTTCTTCCAGTACGTCTTCGGAGTGCCCGTTCTTGAAGCCTACGGAATTACTGAAGCATCGGGTGGCGTCGCGTGTTCGAGTGCATCGATGCCCCAAGGCCCCCACGTGGGCGTTCCGCTGCCTGGACTTGCCGTCAGTCTTGCAGACGTGCCTGAGATGAACTACTCGAGCGAGGATGGTCACGGCGAAGTGCTCATGAAGGGGCCGAACGTGTTTTCGGGCTACTACAAGCAGCCCGAGCTGACTGGAGAGGTCCTTGATGCTGATGGGTGGTATGCCACGGGTGACATTGGCCGCTGGAATGCCGACGGTACGCTGAGCATCATCGACCGCAAAAAGCACATTTTCAAGCTTTCTCAGGGCGAGCACATCGCCCCGGAGAAAGTGGAGGGTGTCTACCAGAAGAGCAAGTTCGTAGGTCAAGTGTTTGTAGACGGAGACTCGCTGCAGAGCTATCTCGTAGCCGTAGTTGTTCCGGATGCGTCGGTTGTCGCTCACTCGCCATTCCCGGACTGGGAGACAGACGAAGATCAAAGGCGTGAACTGGAGAAGGCAGTGCTCGAAGACATGGACATCGTGGCGCATGCGGATGGACTGCACGGCTTCGAGCGCGTCAAGAAGATCTTCTTGACTACTGAGGCCTTCACGGTCGAGAACGATCTGGTTACCCCCACGTTGAAGCCGAAGCGCGCGAATCTAACCAAACACTTCGCTGCTGCGGTGAAGAGTTTGTACGCCAAAGGTCTGGAACACTGAAGCGTTGAGAAAAATACATTTTAGGCGGAAAGGTTCAGCTTGAACTAGTAGGAGGTTGTTGGGACTGTTACAGTTGAGCTTCGCCCTTGGTACTGTACAGTGAATGGCACTACAGACCTTAGCCGGCCTTGACGCCTTTGCCTGTCTGTCGGATGCGTATTTGAACTTGTTGAAGTTGGGGCTCGGTGTCTGTAAGAGTAAGGAATAGCAGAGGATTAGACAGCGGAGGACAGCGTGAAGGTGCTGTAGGAAGAGGTCTTGGAGGAGGAAGGATGCCCGGAGGTGCTTGTGTATTAGGAGTCGAAAACCGGAGACTTGTGTCTGGGGCCTGGTAAAAGGCAGAGTGAGGACTGGTGGTCCTTAGCGGAGGAGAGTATCCCCCTTATTCTGCAACTAAATAACTGGTCTATATTGTACGGGACATGTCTCCTATCGAGTCCCATGTTCATGAGCAAAGCATCAGCACGTCGGAGATGCTCAACTTTAACAGCCTCCCACATTGAGGAGCGTGCGTTGCTTGCTAGGTTACAGTTTCTTTAGCTTTGGGCATTGTTAGAATGACTCGAGCACTTGGCGTAATTGTACATGTTGACATTTGGCATTCTGTGCCTTTGGCGATGATTTCTTATCCGTAAGGTTAATCATGCCTGTTCGGTAATGTGAAAATCGTTGTGCCAGTGTTTGGTCAATTAGGTAGTAGTAGGCTAGTCAGGAAACCTTTCTTTTGAAGGAGAAAACCTATTCACCGTTTTTCCATCGTTCTGTTGGAGCATATTTGCTCGTCATTGCACTCATAGTTTTTTTTTTTGTGAGTGCGAATGTTCATTCAGGAACCTTTGTGTTCAAGGATCAAACCTAGAGTAGGAGCGTTCAGCTCATAATCGCACATGTGTTCAAGGATCAAACCTAGAGTAGGAGCGTTCAATTGTATGAGTGTGAATGGCTATTCAGGAAACCTTAAGAGTCCAAGGACAAACCTGTTCACCTTTGCTTGCATGTACTAGAATTTGTGTAGTATGTGTTCATGGTTGTTGTGTTTGTGTCACGAGATTGAGAGGCTACTCAGGAAACCCTTTGTTCTTAGTGGGATAAACCTGTTCGCCGAGCGTACTTCGTTTTATTTTTTCAATGTCTAGCTCTTGGAATGTTCAAGTTATATTCCTTGCACGTTTTGTTTGTGTATCTCCTGTTCGGAATGTTCAGTATCGTAAAAACATAGATTTACCATCGTTCTTCTCCTTTTTTACATGAATTGCTGAGAGGACTTAGCCATCTCAATAACTGGTGATCAATTTAGGCATGCAGCCTCAGTCTGGTCAAAGTAATACATTTTCGAGGCTTGGAGCCTCCCAGTGTCCTTAAACTGGCAATTGCAAGACAGTGCTGTTATCCGGTGATGTTACTTTACAGCGTGCAGTTCTTTCACAGCTTTTCGTTGCAGCAGCACTTTTGTGTTTCAGCTGCTTTGAATGAATTACTTTACCATAGAATCTTGTAACTCTAGAAGCATGGACTACATCAGCTTAATGTCATCAGTAGCGACACATCTTCTCCGCTCTATATGCGCGGGTCACATCTTTGGGAGGCATTTTATTTTCTCTCTCCCTAGTGCCCTGATTCGAGGTGTTTCTCGTTTGTAAATGTTGCTTGTAGCATGCGCTAACAGTAAGTATGCGTGCGACCGAGTCCATTGAGTGATGAGGTTCACACAACTAAGATTTACAGATCTGTACTGTACAGACCGCGATAATATATTCGCATGTCTTTCATGTTTTGGAGTAAGTGCCTCAACAGAAACTTAGTTCTCGTTGTGCGTCATTCTACTGTACATGTATGCTCAACCACACTACACTCAGTATTGGTAGCTTTCGTACAATTAGCTTTTTTTCGCATAATGTAAGTTGTTGTAAGAGGCAGTATGTTTCATGCCTTACGTATATGTGGTGGCGAGACTGTGTATTGCAGTTTGGTTTTTGCTTTTATTTTTCTGGCTGGAGACATAGGGCAGGGACAGAGGCTATGAGTGCTTGTCGTTCGTGCTTTCAGATAATTGCGATGGTAGAAATTCCTGTTTACACTCGTTTTCGATTTTTTTCTTTTCTTTTCCCTAGCTTCTTGCTTTCAGTTTGCTAGCATAAAATGATGCATCGATCCAATGACAGAGGCTTTGTGTGCTTGTCGTGCATTTGGTCAAGTTGTACATATCGACAGAGGCTTTTGTTACTTGGATTTTGGTGAAAAGTACATAGTACGCTATCGACAAAGACTTTTTTCTTTGCCGCTCGTGCTATTATTTTATCGACAGAGGCTTCGTGTAATTGTTGTTGTTGCTTGTCGTGCATATTCATGTTAATGGAATGGGAGCTACTCTCGACAGAGTTTTTTTTTTTTTTTGCTTGTCGCTTATGCAAGTGAGCAGTAAAGTGTTTGCTTTGTTGTGCTCGTCATGCATATTCATGTGAATGAAGTGGAAAATTCAATCGACAGAAGCGTTGTGTAGCAAGTGGAGAATGCAGTTTGTTGACAGAGGCTTCACGTATGTAAGCTTATCGTACAAGCTCAGGTAGTAGTTGACAGAGGCAGTGAGAGCATGTCCTACACGTAGATTTTCGTGCTGAGCTTGTGGACTTACTACACGGCATGCAAACATTTGTGCGAGTCTTAGAAAATTTTAGATAGTAGCACTCTTAGGTAGCTTTCGTATGAGAAGGTGGCATTTGCCTGTGTATGCAGCGGTATTATTCTCGCTTGCAGGACTAGTACATGTATGAGAGACTTGCCAAGCCATATATAGGCGGACTTACAGCTCGTAAGGGCTCGGCCTATGACCGGCGCGGTATGCGGCGCGCATGGCGCAGAGTCCAGGTTGTGTTCACTGAATAAAATGCATAGCGTGGCAGACGTCCTGCTCAACGCAGCGCAGCAGCTCGGTGGCTGGCACAGTGGGCAGCATGGCCTCACAGCTCGGCAATGCCAGCATAGCACGGTATGTGTTTGTTTCGTGCGGCGTACAGCTCTGTGGCTGGTGCAGAGGGCAGCGTGGCCTCCCAGTTTCTAAGCACGGTATGTGTTTTGCCTCGTGCGGCGCTGCAGCTCAGTGGCTGGCGCAAGAGGGCATCATGGCCTCTCGGAGCAGCATGGCTCGTGGGCAGCATGGCCTCGTAGAACAGCTAGCTCGTGGGCAACATGGCCTCAAAGAGCAGCATGGCTCGTGGGCTGCGTGGCCTCTTGGCGGAAGTGCCTTGACACGTGGCAGCAGTCGGGCAGAGTTGGTCCGTCGGGCTTTCTTGACAGGTGGCAGCTTCGCGTGAGTCCTCTTGTCAGCGTTGGGCGCATGGCCTGTTGAAGTTGGGGCTCAGTGTCTGTAAGAGTAAGGAATAGCAGAGGATTAGACAGCGGAGGACAGCGTGAAGGTGCTGTAGAAAGAGGTCTTGGAGGAGGAAGGATGCCCGGAGGTGCTTGTGTATTAGGAGTCGAAAACCGGAGACTTGTGTCTGGGGCCTGGTAAAAGGCAGAGTGAGGACTGGTGGTCCTTAGCGGAGGAGAGTATCCCCCTTATTCTGCAACTAAATAACTGGTCTATATTGTACGGGACA
The DNA here is from genome assembly GCA_024211575.1 of Phytophthora melonis. NCBI lineage: Eukaryota > Oomycota > Peronosporomycetes > Peronosporales > Peronosporaceae > Phytophthora > Phytophthora melonis. The sequence continues at coordinate 2,949,498 of JAMXKT010000038.1, read as the reverse complement.
TGTCTCCTATCGAGTCCCATGTTCATGAGCAAAGCATCAGCACGTCGGAGATGCTCAACTTTAACAGAACTCACGACTCCAACAGCTCCCAATTCCGCCAATCGTCCGGCGGTCGATGCAAATCGAAATCCCGGCAGGAATAATCATCGGTGCTGTGGTCAACATCGAGATTGCACTTGCACATCCTTCAATATGCTCCTTTCGCCAGTCGAGTACTTATCGCCGCGCTCCGAGCTCACTTTTCAATTTGCTTTCAACCAGCAACGCAGCACTCTCCACCAACTCACACACATCTGCCACGAACGCCACCTACCCATGACGGTGCCACTCAAGGACTACACGCTCTTCAAGCCCTACCAGCTCTGCAAAAACCTCGAGCTCAAGAACCGCATCGTCATGTCCCCGCTCACGCGCGCGCGATGCGACCCCGTGACCCACGAGGCAGGACCCATGCAAGTCGAGTATTACTCGCAGCGTGCCGGCGCCGGTCTCATCATCACGGAAGCCGTCGCCGTGTCCGTGCAAGGCTTCGGATGGTACGGCGCGCCCTGCATGTACACGGAGGCCCACCGAGACTCGTGGAAGCCTGTCGTGGACGCTGTGCACGCGAAAGGAGCCAAGATCTTTGCAGCTATGGCACATTGGCCGCCAGGGCCACCCGAGCTTCGGCGGCGACGTCGTGGGGCCCTCCGCCATCGCGCCCGTGTCGGGTCACACGCGCGACGTGAACGCCAAGCAGGCTCTGTACGAACTCTGCCGTGAGCTACGCACCGACGAGATTTCGGGGATCATCAACGACTTCTGCAAGGCCGCTCATCTGGCCAAGGAGGCCGGCTTCGACGGTGTCGACATCCACGCGGCCAACGGATACCTGCCCGACACGTTCCTGCAGTCGGCCACCAACACGCGCACCGACAAGTACGGTGGCTCCATCGAGAACCGCGCGCGCTTCCTGCTGGAGCTGGTGGAGGCGCTGCAGAACGAGTGGCCGGCCGACCGCATCGGCCTGCGACTGTCGCCCAACGGATTCTACGGCGACACTGGCAGCGCCGACAACTACGACATGTGCTGCTACGTGGCCGGCAAGCTGAGCTCGTACGGACTCGCGTACCTGGCCACGCTGGACGGCTTCGGCTTCGGCTTCCAGGACAAGGGCCCGCTCACCAAGCCCTTTGATGTCAAGAAGAACTTCAAGGGCACCGTCATGGCCGCCAACAGCTACACGCGCGACACGGCCGAGGGCGTCCTGCTCAGCGGCGCGGCCGACCTCGTGAGCTTCGGCCGCCCGTACATCTCGAACCCGGACCTGGCTGAGCGCTTCGTCAACGACTGGCCGCTGAGCGAGCCGGCCGGGTACGATACGTGGTTCGGCACGCGCATGCCCGGTCCTCGCGGCTACATCGACTTCCCCGTGTACAACCCGGACTCCAAGTGATCGGATCGTGACGACGACGAGATGAAGTTGAAGGTACCCTACCCGATACTGTAGTGACATTGTCTGTCAAAAATTAAACACGGCGAAGCCGTGTCGGTGATCGTTGGATCGTTAGGACAGAATAGCAGGAAATGAACACATTAAGCTGCGTCAATGCAAGTGAAAACCGCGTCCTAACCACGAATGGGAAATACGAACGAGAATATAAATAGTAGTTTTCGGCTTGCTCGCCGTCAGACGTCGTACAAGGGGCTACGTGTTTTATCTTGTCGTTGTGGGGCTCTGTATGCACTAATGTCCGAGCTTCAAGAGCTTCCGAGGCTGTTCGACCCTCCAGGAGCAATGCGCCGGCAGTCCTCACGTCGCCTTCTGTCGCGCGGCAGCACGCGGCAAATGACGTCGCGTCACGGGAATGTTTTCAAGCCTGAAGTGCCTCCCCACTTGCAGAAGCTACTGCAGAAAACGCCGGAAGAGCAGCAGCGCGTCGCAGCAGCTAAGGCCATCCTCATGGATGAACCAGCACTGCGAAACGAACAGAGCTTGGACCTGGTGTACAGCTGGATGCTGCAGAACTGCAAGCAGTACAGCAACAACATCTTCGGGGCTGCGCCGGAATACATTCGGCGTGAAATTTGTCGCCAGATGAGGCTCATCAAGGTGAAAAGTGGAGGCCTCGTTATCCGTCAGGGCGACACGGGAGATCGGTGCTATATTGTCGTAGACGGGTTGGTGGACGTGTACATTAAGGCGGAGAAGCCGGTCGATGCCGTCGTGGCCCCGACTTCCCCGCCTCCGATGCTGTCGGTAATGAAGCAGCGACGCATGTCTCGGCGAATGAGTTTGGAAGCTAATGCAGCACCCGTGGACTTCGGTGCCATGGTGGCCAATCTTGGACCAGGAGCGATGTTCGGCGAAATTGTGCTGTTGAATCCCTCCGCAAGACGAAATGCGACTATCAAAGCTTCACAGTTCACGGAGAGCTGCGATTTAATTTGTCTTGAGCGCGCAGATTACATCCGCCTCGTTCGAACAGCATCGATGGAAGCTTCGCACTATAACAACGCGGAGGTGCTCGACCGAATGTTCCTCTTCAGAGACTGGGTGAAGCACGGTGAGAAGGTTTCTGTGTGGTTCGCCTCCCCTATTTTTTCTCACGCATTATTTTGTTTAGAGAAAATGCGCCTCGTTAGTGCGATGAGGTCACGGCATTTCACAAGCAATGTAAGAAATCTATCGTTTCCACCAAAAGGGGTGACGCCCACTTACTAATTTATGTGCGTGCATTTCATTTTCAACAGGATTATCTTTACCGATCTGGGACGGATGCCAAGTGGATGTATATTGTGACATCAGGAGAAGTCATGGAGCGAATCAACTGGACACTTGAAGCAGCAGGGAATGACGCTACAATGCGCCGTCTTTTGATGTCACAGCCCTCTTCACGCAAGAACCCAGAGAAAATCGTGAACGTTGAGCTGACTTTGATCGGCCCTGGAGATATCGCTGGCGAGCTACCTTTCATTACCTCGAAGCGAGGGGCGATCTTCGACATCAAGGCCGTCACGGATGTGCAAGCACTGGCTATTGATCGACGGTACTACGAGACGGTGATGCTGACTGCAACCCGAGAAAATAAGCCTGAGGTCCATGCAACAATGAAAAGGTTGCGGAAGTTCAGTCAAGATCGCGAAGATTGGCGCCAGCAACGCATGGAGTGCGGGATTTCGTACCCGAGCGCCCACGTCAATATGTAAGTTTACTGTTCTCCAACTAATTACGACAGCTAACGAGTGAATACTGACAATCATCTACAGCACTTGGCATCTGATGCGGATGTCGAATATTCCCTGCCCAAGATGTGGTCAGCGAGGCCACCTCGCTGCGGATATTTCCAAATGTGACAGTGCTGCACCCCGCCAATCTCCAACAGCTAACAGCAGCACTGGTGGTGCTGTGGCGAAGCGTACGCCATCTCGTGGCATGCTTTCGCGCAAAGCATCAACAGCAAGGACACCACCTCTGCGAATCCAAAGGTAGGCTGACTTGTCATTTTCACTGAAAAACAACAGGTTACTTACGTTTTTTTTTTCCTTATACTCTTGTGGTTGTACACTATAGAACCGACGACACGCATCCTAATACAGCACGTCCAGATACCGCGCTTCGCAATCTTTTTGACGATGCCTATCTTCCCTCTGGAAAAGAACAGCTTCAGCATTGTCGGGATAAGAGAATACAACTGTAGCTTGCTCGTGGTTGGTGTGTGAGGTGACCCAATTAGGAAAAAAAAAGCATACCTGTTGTTCGACAAATGGGCGAGATCACTTCTAGTTAAGCTTGCCTGTGCTCTAATCGTCACTGCCTGCGTAGTAGTCTTACCCAAAGTTGATGTTTGGACAGCAGCACAAGGTCTATTATTCATCTGTGGCAGCTAAGCCCATAATTTTATTAATTTCTTATTGATCCGCAAATTAGGCTCATCGGTTGTTGAGCTGACCCCACCGTTGTCGAGAAAGCTGAACAGATCCAGGTTCTCAACTTGCGAGACCCAGTTAAAGCTCTTCGTCGACACACTGCAATCGTGACAACGTGCTTCAAAAATGAATGGGCAGCGTTAAAGTTGCAATAACTTAAACGCGTACGAGAGGCTATACCAATTCAAGTTAAATCCACGAAACAAACATAAGCAAGAGGATACCTGTTTCAACTGAAGCGTGTAGCCGCGATCCACGCAATAAAATATGCTGGGTTGCAGCTTTTGCTGTGAGTCTACCGAGAAGTTGGTCTTAGAAGGAGGCTAGGGCTAGACCTAGGATTTGATGTTGGCAGGATGCAGCTATGACGGGGCTTGCCTAGCATCAAGTTTTTTTGTGCAGTACGTACGTGTATTGAGCGCGCCTCAAAAAGAGGCGGTTTCCATTTTTCCGTATAATCGACGCTCGATAACAATTACTGCCAGTCAAGTCGACACCAATCGACGAAATTATCTTCGTCGAGTGAGCCAGGTTTTTACTGACGACCAAAAATATATAGTTTGTGACTTGGAAGCAGCAACGGAAGCAACAGGGTGAGTGGCAGCAAGGCACAGTTCATATAAGACCTTTCTTACTTTCCGAAAAGCTGGAGAGCTGATGACCATGATAAGTTTTGCTACTAACTACTTGGAGCTAACTGTTTGTGAAGAGCAGGCTCTTGAAGAGAATGATACAGGAGATCTGCCTACGCCGGCTTTGGCTCTGGAGTCGCCTTGTACGTCTGGTTCGTCATCGGGAAGAACTCGAGAGCCGTACCGTTTATCGGGGGCTTGAGCTAGTGCCCATCCTTATCAGCCTCCTTTTAGTTGACTTCGTTCAAAAAGAGGTAGCTATCGATAAAGCCACCACTAAATCGTCACCAGCGCTACCGCGAACAAAACGCGCGCACCAGGACGTTTCCAATAGGATCCACGCTACTTCGATGAACCCCCATTTTGTCTTGGCTGGTCCGCATCATCGCCACATACACGGAAGCAAAATTCAAAACATCCAGCAGCAACGTTATCTTTAAGCACCACTCGAGTCCAATCATTGTATCGCGTTGCTAAATAAACGATTAACGCTTTAGCATCTACCATTTGTATTCGACGATACAAGCAACTTCGTCACAATCGCACAGCTAGTGTGCGGCAGCGCCAAACTCATCGCTGGAGTCGCGCCGTCATCCACTCCACAAAATTGTTCAGAATCTTCTCGTATCCCTCAAGATTGAGCACCTCATGCAACGCATCCGGAACGATGTTGATGGTCTTGTCCTTCTGCGCGCAGGTGGTGTAGAAGTTGATGCTTCCTTGAGGAAACGTGATCGTGTCTTTCTCTCCGTGGAGCACATACAGCGGCGCGGGGAAGCTCTTCGCCAGCTCATTGTCACTCTGCGCGAACCGATCTCCTTCACTCAAGAGACTGTACATCAGTCGCAGCGTAGATCCATGCTTGGGCATCAACTCATCCCGCGTCCATCGTTTATACACTTCGTAATCGTTGCCCAGTTTCGGGAACTCGAGCCCTGGGACGTGCATCCTGGGCAGCATCCGAGCCAGACCCCCCAGAAACCCAGCGACACCTCCCTCCGGAACCGTCCAGAAAGGAGCCGAAGAGACAATGACCCCGTTCCAACTCAGGCCTTGCTCCATAGATAGCTCCACAAGCTGCAGCACCAGCACTCCCCCCATCGAGTGACCGAGCACGAATCTCGGCAGATCTTTCCACTTCACGTCAGCGTGCGGCTCCAGCTCAGCGTCCACCACCTCGGCGTTCTTGCTGCCAGGCTCAGGGCCATTGAGCACGTGCTGCACGAACTCCATGAAGTCCCTGGACAGGTCCCGCACCTCGGCCGCGTACATGCGCTCACCGTCGCTCAATCCGTGGCCCTGGTGGTCCACCATGAAGACGGCGAACCCCTCCTTGGCCAGCGCTCTACCCACGTGGTCATAGCGGCCCCCATGCTCCCCAATCCGTGTAGAATGAAGAGCACGCCTCGAGGATTGCGGTCGAAGCGCGGCAGCCACTTGTGCACGTACAGCGCCAAGCCGCCAGACGTCACGAAGAACCGCCGGAGCACGTCCACCTGGCCTGGAGGGGGCGAACGCCCTTGGGAACAGGTGGGAACTGATGCGGCGCGCCCGACATCATGGCAGCGGCGTTGGAGACGAGCTTCCACGCGCAGAAGCCCAGCGCCCCGTAGCCCAGCAGCACGTCGACGCTCAGCATGTTGGCGCAGAATGCGGAATGTAAAGTGTAGCCATCAGCAAGTGAAAGACTACAAAGTGACGTAATTACCAATCTAGGTGGAGACAAAAGCTGACAAATTGTATGCAATAGAAATAGAAGGACGGAAAATTTACAGTATGACCATTGTCTCATTTCGTACTTATTCGCGTCACATAGTGTTGAGCTTGAAGTGCGCACGTCGGGTTCCAAGCAGAACCGGGACGTTTAACGCTTGAAGCAGGAACAAATCTTCGTGTAAACAACAACAACGAGGGCGCCAAGAGTCTCCTTGGGGCCATTCCGCATTCTGCACTATTGTGCGCGTGACAATCACTCTCTCTCCACTAACGTTAGCAGCATGGGCGCCGCCAGCAGCACCGAGCGCCCCATGAGCGAGATCGACTTCGACTCGTACACGGGGCTGCGCTACACGACGGCTGTGCCCAACACGGGCGACGCCACGCACGGCCCGACCTACGAGGTGCCCAACACGGTGCCCGTGGACGAGGCGCAGCAGACGCTGTACCACAACTTTCTGCGCGGCTGGAGCCGCGAGGGCGGTGCGCGCCCCTGCTACGGCCGCCGCGCCGTGGACCCGGCCACGGGCAAGGTGGGCGCGTTCCAGTGGCTCAGCTACGACGAGGTGAAGCGTCGCATGGACGACCTGGCGTCCGGAATGACGCGCGTGCGGCCTCCAGCGCCAGGAGAAGGTCGGCATCTTCGCCAAGAACCAGATCGAGTGGTGCCTCGTGGCGCACGCCTGCGACCGCATGGCCTACGTGCTGGTGCCGCTCTACGACACGCTCGGACCGGACGCCGTGCCCTACATCGCCAACCACACGGAGCTGCGCGTGCTCTTCTGCGGCATGGACCAGTTTCACGTCGTGATGGACTGCAGAGACGCCTGCCCGAAGCTGCAGACGGTGGTGCAGTTCGAGCCCGTCACGGAGGAGCAACGCCACGTCGCGGCGGCCAAGAACATTGAGCTCAAGAGTCTGAGTGATCTGGAGCTCATTGGTCGCGCGGAGCCGCTGCCAGCTGACCCGCCGCTTCCGACGGACATATCGACGCTGTGTTACACGTCGGGAACGACGGGCGACCCCAAGGGAGTGATCCTGCTGCACCGCAACTTCACCATCATCAGTGCGCTAGCAGGAGAGAGGCTGAGCGTGAGTCCGACGGATGTGCACTTGTCCTACTTGCCGCTGCCTCATGTGTTCGAGCGGGCGGTACTTGGATCTATTCTGCAAAACAGCGCCGCTGCAGGATTTTACCAGGGAGACGTGCTGTTCCTGATGGAGGATTTGGCCGAGCTGGCCCCGACGCTGTTCGTGTCAGTGCCGAGACTGTTCAACCGCGTGTACGACAAGATCATCCAGGGAGTGGCTGCTGCCGGTGGATTGAAGAAGCTGATGTTTGACCAGGCCTACGCCAGCAAGAAGGCGGGGCTCAGTGCTGGATACAAGACCCATGCGCTGTGGGACGCGCTGATCTTTGCCAAGATCCGCCAAGTGCTGGGTGGACGTGTCAGGTGCATCCTGTCTGGATCTGCTCCACTGAGCGCTGATGTCAAGGAGTTCATGAAGATTGTCTTCTGCTGCGATGTTGTCGAGGGATACGGACTGAGTGAGACCGCGGCAGGGCTGTGTCTCGCCTCCGGTGACATGCCGTTGGGCCCCCACGTTGGCCCGCCGCTTGTTCGTATGCAAGTTTGCCTCGAAGACGTGCCTGAGATGGGGTACACCAGCAAGGACAAGCCTCGTCCGCGTGGCGAGATTCTGACCAAGGGCCCGTTGGTGTTTGCCGGGTACTACAAGCAACCGGAGAAGACGGCTGAGGTGATCGACGAGAACGGCTGGTTTCACACTGGAGACATTGGCTGCTGGAACGCTGACGGCACGTTGAGCATTATCGACCGCAAGAAGAACATTTTCAAGCTGTCTCAAGGCGAGTACGTCGCTGCCGAGAAGATTGAGGGGGTGTACCTCAAGAGCAAGTACGTCGCACAGATCTTCGTCTACGGAGACTCGCTCCAGAGCTGCCTCGTGGCAATTGTCGTACCTGATCCTGAGACTGCTGAAGCGTGGGGCCACTCGAAGGGGCTATCTGGTGAGCACCTTACAGTGGCTCAACTGGTCCACAACGCCGCCTTCCAGAAAGAGGTTATGGAAGACATGCAGGCGACCGGAAAAGAGGCCCAGCTGCGTGGCTTCGAGTTTGTCAAGAAGGTGCACTTCCACCCGGACGCTTTCTCAATGGAGGATGGCTTGATCACGCCCACGTTCAAGTTAAAGCGTCCTCAGTTGAAGGCGCGCTTCCAGGCGGAGATCAAGCACATGTACGAGGAGCTCCAGTAACGCACAGGAATGCGGAAATATCGGTCGGCACCGTCCAGTTGAAGGTGTCGGCAAGGTTGGGTCTAATACATGTCTTGAGGTTAACAGCTACTGCTAGATCTTCTGTCTACAGCAGCTCAACTCTGTCGTGCTACTTGAATCATGTTATTAGGCGATGCTGGCTCCAGTCTGTATTTTGGCCTGTTGTTTTGGCGAGCTGTACTCGAGGATACCGAAGCCGGCCATCACCAAGATCGCACCGAGAATGCACTCCCACGAGAGCACCCGGTGGTTGATCGTTGCGTCCCAGAGCAAGGACAGCGGGATCGTCATCATACCCCCCCCCCCCCCACTTGTTATGAGCGGAGTCGTCCAGCACAAAGCAAAAGACTGCAACACGGTGTAAACTCCGGCCAGTGTTCCAGTCACGACAAGCAGAAAGAAGCCCCATTCCGTCTCCGGCAACCCCAGCGGCTCCACCAGTGCTTCAATGGGGCACACTGCAAGCACCAAGCTCCCCACAACCCAGACTGGAATAGTCATCAACCCGCATAGACCCGTAGGGTTAAAAGCGTCGATGCGTCCATCGCATCTTCGCCGACAAGCACGCAGTACGCGACTTGATATCCCGCCACGATGATAGTCGCACTCAGCACCAACACACAAGCCAGGACGCTTGAGTTTTGAGCATTATCCACTGCCCCATCTTGGTAAACGGCAACAAGCGCGACACCGACGAACGAGACGAGAACTCCGATCAGCTTTTTCCAGCTCGCTCGCTCGTGGAGGAAGCACATCGAGAAGAGATACACGAAAAACGGAGACGTGTTGCCGATGGACGTGCCCGCAGCGACGCTGATCGTCCCCAAAGCGGTGAACCACATGAAGTCCGCGACGATGTAGACGGAGTTCAGCACCGCTGCAATTGTCAGCAGTTTGTGCACAGGAAGCGCTGAGTGACGTTGCAGGACGTCGGCAACCCCCCACTTGTCAGTCCGTACGCCAGCATTGTACTCGCGCACTCGGTGGAAGAGGTAAATTGCTGGTAGAAGCGCGACCTGCAGTAAATGAAGAGGACATGGTAATTGAAGTCGTCTTGTAATGGCGAATTCACACGCAGATGCCTACCGTAATGGCATGGTCGAGGCAGGTGATGAAGAATGGCTTCCTGAAGTGGCTTGTTGCCTATATATAACGATTCCATGAGGTTATCGACCATCTGCAATCAACGCGCTGACAAAGAGATTCACCTGAAGAGCTTGAGAGGCTTCCGCCTGAGTGACACAAAACCACACGAGCACTAGGACAGTCGTCAAGAACCACCACAAGCGGAAAAATCTAGGCAGCACTTCAGCACACGTACCAAAGATTGCTGCCAAGCCCAGCCGGTGGAAGTAGGAGGGACTGTGCAGCTCCTTGCCGGATTGATGCAGCAGTGGTGAGCGCTCATTTAGTGACGCAGAAACCTCCATCGATGGCTTCACCAGTGCTTGGGTGCCTTGGAGCAGGGAAATCTTCAAATGAAGAATCTCGAACGGTCATATCTTCTCCGCTGTACCCTGTACTTGAAGAGGATCCATCATTGATGAGTGGACTGAGAATTCGCGCACGCAGTAATCGTTATCGAGCGTCGATTGAAACGGAAACCACATCTGCTTGATGTCATCGCTGCATCCTGCGAGGAATTTCTGGCAAGACTCACAGCAAAAGCTGCAACCCAGCATATTTTCTTGCGTGGATCGCAGCAGCACCTTTCAGTTATAGCAAGCATCCTCTTGATCGCGTTTGTCGAATTTGATTTGTGGGTGAAGATGCACTGCTTGCTTGGTACTTATGGTGTAGTAGGGGTCACGTTAGAACCACCAATTCGTGCGTGCTGTATGCTACTAATACACATGTATGAGAGCGCATGAGGAAGGCAATAGATATACACCCACGAAACAGAGTTGGCTACATTGCAAATGCGTGCAGGATATCGAGTCAGCGCAACTTCAGCGCTGCCCATCAACTGACACAAGTCGTCATCATCGCTTTGTGTCGACGAAGAGCCTTTCGTCGGCCTGTGAAGCCCGACTCACTTCGAATTCTGCGCGGCACCAACACGTACCGGCAGGATGAGGTGCCGTCTGATGTTTTTGCTGGACGCCGGAGCGGCGAAGGAGCTTGTCCCTCTCAAAATGCTCTTCGCGGTGCATAACTACTGTTATTCACTGGTCGCCTACCTTCCAGTGAGTTGTTCAGCTGTTGAGTTGCTTGGGTCTTTATTTTTTGCTCGGACATTCACCACCTTTGTGTTGATGTAGATTTTCTTCGAAGACTCGAGCTTCTCCAAGAGTGAAATTGGCATTCTTCTCGCAATTCCGTGCCTCTGCACGATTATCGGGCCGCCGGTCTGGGGTGCAATCGCCGACGTACTACACCGCCACAAGGAAGTTCACATCTTGTGTCACATTTCATCGGCATTGCTCATCTTCGCGATCCAGTTCGTGAACTCGTTCCCGCTCATGTGCGTCACCGTATTCGCGCCTACTGCCAAATGGTTCCAACTCTGGCGCTGCTGGATCTTGCGGCGATGAAGCTCACTGGTCGCTATGGAGGTGACTATGGGAAGCAGAGACTTTATGGAGCTTTCGGATATGGTGTCGGTGGCTATATCTCCGGTATGATGGCGTCTTCAATCGGAATCGACTGGTGCTTTACGATGATGCTCGGGGTGTCTTGCCTCTCTCTGCTGCTGTTGATTTTGTACATTCCTTCTGGCTATGGAGATGATGCAGATCAACCAAGACAAAAGGGGCTTCTTCGCAGCAGTGTGAAGCATATTGGGCAACGTCCTGATGTGCTCGCATTGTTCGTTGTAGCGCTGGTGATGGGCATTAGTGGTGGCTTTATCGATAGCTACCTCTTTTTGAACGTGTACGACTTGTCGGACGATGGCGCTACGATTGTGAGCGTGTTTGTGGCCGTGCAGACACTGTCCGAGATTCCGGTCTTTTTCCTATCAAGTACGCTGAATGAGCGGTTTGGCACTTCGGTTTGCCTCTCCATCGTCGTCGTCGCGTTCTTTACTCGCGATATCGTGTACGCCTACATGGAGCAACCATGGTACATCGTGCCGCTCGAGCTGCTTCACGGAGTTACGTTTGGGTTGCTACGACTACGTATCTATTCGAAGCTGCCCCGAAAGGAGCTACCGGGACTATGATCGGGCTTCTTTCCGCCTTCTTGCGTGGTATTGGGGCAGGCACTGCGTCTCTCGTCGGCGGATACATTTACGATGAATACGGCGTTCGCACAATGTGGAAGATCGGTGCGTATGGCCTCGTTCCGGCATCATTTCTACTTGTCGGTGGTTTTGCCTGGCTGGCTCATCGGCATAATTCGGCGGAGAGAGAACTTGAAAAGCAGCTCGTTGATGAACTCGAGTCCCCGATCGAGATCAACGAGGTATCACCGCACCAGGCTTGAATAGTTAGGTGACACAGCATTGGCCTATAGGTATTTCTTGAGTTAAATCGATATAGAGCGATGCTGGTGGGCACAACGTAAGGTTCAGGATGTCATTGATGGCTAACGATGCTCACCACCACTTAATTAACAGGTAGGTGGCTACGAGTCTTTGCCACCTCCATATCCGGCTCAAATGACGGAGTCATCCATAATATTTTCTTCCCCCTTGTATACTTTGCTGCACTTCGTGTTCGAAATGTTGACGTCCAAGCTCATAGAGTGTCGCTATCAGTCTCGTTGTTAATCATTCCCCACCCCAGGGTGGTGGCGGTTGTGTCGGGCTTGTTGTTGGATCCGTCTAAGTGGATGGTCTTTCCAGCTCGAGCACTGCCACGTCGTGGGTCACAGCTGACATATTGAAGAGGTGGAACTCCGGGTGACGGAAAGCCTCGATGACACGAATTTCCTCGGACGTTCCGAGCCTCGGCCAGATCTATACTTCGACCCGAGGGAGACGCACAAGTCGTACAGGCGGCAGTCGGTGCAATGGGCGCCGTTAGTAGGCGCTGCGGGGCGATCAGTGTGCCACCGCAAAGCGTGTCACTATCGGAGCCGTTCGCGCGCAGACTCGCAATGTACGGGTAGTTCTTGAACTTCGCACTGTTGCCGCCGTAGATTCGGGATTCTTCGTCTGCCGTCATGTCATATCCGAGAAGGAGTAGACGTTCACCATTGCCGCTATTAACGTGGCACACATGGCTACTTGATCGAACTTCATGGTTGGTGAGAGGGATGCCTTGAGTGAGAAGCTGGAAGGTAACGCCAAAATGATCTTGGTCTTGCCGGGAGTCCAGGCCCTGGACTGGTACTGTGTTGTATTTACACTGTGTTGCACTGTACGTATTACATGACTTCAGTATCTCACCGCTATCCTCATTGAGTTTTTTTTTTTACTATTATAGGAACAATCGTTCACAATCGTACCGGTGGTTAAACTGCGCGATAAACCCGTGGATACAGTGGGCCTATACTAGTATTTTTATTATTACAATACATGTACAAGGTCCATATATTACTGTACTCTTATCGGTTGTGCTCTACATACACGTAATCGCATGTCGTAAACAGCTTCTAGAATGAATCCAAGGAAATTGCTGCTCTTGGAGCTTGCAAATGGTTCTTGCTTAGACATTTCGTTGGAATTTTGGTTTTAGTGTGACTCCAGCTCTAGCAACTACAAGACAAGATGTACGTTGAATTGTTTCAGTTTTGGTGCACAAGTAAGCGGGCCGGTGCAGTAGCTCTAAAACTAGAACTCAGTATCAACACAGAACATTTTCCATTGCAGGAGTGCCGAGCAATTCGTCTCAACCGCAAAACTCCTTTGCCAGCCTACAACAAAATGTAGACGCCATTACTGAAGTAGCGGCAGGGGCCTGATAGTACGATACTTCCGTATCCCCCCGTGTTCCCAATGCTAGAATGAGCCTTTTACGAAGAGTCCTTGAATTTTCAGGAAGTTTTATGGTGGCGCAGTCTGAAACAAGGGGCACTGTTCGGTGTAGACGGTTAGTAACGTTTTAATGATGTAATGATGATGATCCGATTACGTTGGGGTGATTAGATGAGTAGAGCATCTGAGAGATATTCGGTAACTGTCCCTTTTGGATGGTGTAAGCCATGTCAAGATGTTCTGTAGGGTTCTGTTCCATGAACAGTGTTCATTACACTATCGACCCCGAGTGGAGCATCTGAGAAGAACACTTTGAGTCATCGGCAACTTTGATTTGTGGATGAAGTTGAAGAGGACGTAGGATACCACCGTTTCGTGGCAAGCACGAACCGCGATTGCCACCATTGTCGTGTGTACCGCACGCAAGGATCTCGGGGTAAACACAACCGATACTAAGGGCTTTCTCATCTCTCATTTCGTTATTTACCACAGATCCTGACAATGCGCTGTCGCCCCATGTTCCTGCTCGACGCGGGCGAGGCCAAAGAGCTCGTACCGCTCAAGATGCTGTTCGTCACGCACTACTACTGCAACTCGCTCATCGCGTATTTATCGGTGCGTTGAGTGTCCATCAAAGCAAAAAAATATGGATATTTACGTACAGTTTGCGTTGGTTTTATTAGATTTTCCTCGAAGGGAAGGGCTTCTCTACCAGTAAAATCGGCGTTCTGCTGGCAATCCCGTGTCTGTGCACGCTGCTCGGGCCTCCGATATGGGGAGCCGTCGCAGATACTATACGTCGCCACAAGCAAGTTCACGTGTTGTGCCACATCACATCGGCACTGCTCGTGTTCGCCATCCAGTTCGTGGATTCGTTTCCGCTCATGTGCGCGACGATTTTCGTGGAGTATCTCCAGATGATGCCCACTAACGTGATGCTGGACCTCGCAGCCATGAAGCTCACCGGTCGATACGGAGGCGATTTCGGCAAGCAGAGGCTCTACGGAGCTTTCGGGTATGGCGTTGGCGGGTATATCTCCGGTATGATGGCGTCTGCGGTCGGAATCGACTGGTGCTTCACGATGATGCTGGGCATGTCGTGCATCTCGCTGTTCGTGCTGGTGTATTACATCCCCTCCGGCTACGGGGACGACAACGAGCAGACCAGCCACAAAGGATTACTGTGGAGTAGTGCGAAGGTCATCGCCCGACGGCCCGACGTTCTCCTGCTATTTGTCGTGGCTCTGGTGACTGGCATCAGCGGTGGATTTATCGACAGCTATCTCTTTTTGAACGTCTACGATTTATCGGACGACGGGGAGACCATCGTAAGTGTCTTCGTTGCAGTGGAGACGCTGTCCGAGATACCGATCTTCTTCCTGTCCAACTCGATGATTGAGCGACTCGGGACGGCGCTGTGCATCGTCGTCGTCATTCTCGCCTTCTTTGTTCGCGGAGTTGTTTACGCTTACATGACACAGCCTTGGTACGTCGTGCCGCTGGAAATGCTGCACGGTGTTACGTTCGGGCTGCTGGCAACCTCGTTGACCACGTATCTGTACGCGGCAGCACCACAAGGGGCGGCTGGTACGATGATCGGCTTGCTGTCTGCTTTCCAGCGCGGCATTGGGGCTGGCATTGCATCTCTCGTTGGTGGCCACATCTACGACGAGTACGGGGTGCGTACGATGTGGAAGGTCAGCGCGTACGGGATCGTCCCAGCGTTGCTTGTTCTCGTCGGCGTGTTTGCGTGGCTGGCCCGTCGTCAGGCCAGCGCGTCCGTGGAACTGGAAGAACACCTCGTTGAGGGATTCGCGTCCCCCGTCCAGGCAAATAAAGCATCGTCGGGCCAGTGACCTCGCATCGCTGATTAAGTTTCCTACTGCACGGCAAGTAGAAAAAGTAAAAATTACATTGCCTTTGAAGCTCATACACTTTTTCAAATGCACATCGTACCTTTCATTTGTAATGCTCACTTGAAATGACAACACGTCATTGACTTTCTTCGTATCATGGTCGATACAGCGTAAGGGTGGCCAAACTTGGGAAAAAAAAACTTCCCTTCATTTGTGCAAAATTTGAAAGATCAAAATCGTGTAGAATCCGGGTAGTTGTTAATTGAATAGCGCTGCCTCTAGTCGCGCTATTCGCTCGTCCAGCAGGTATCCACGCTGTCTAGCCATCCATTCGGGTGAGCTGAAAAGGCAGAAAATAAAATATACGAAGCGTTAATAACCTTTTGATCTCTAAACGCTGGTTAGAGGTTGGGCGTACCCTGACTGGTGGTCGCTAAGGCAGTCCATGAAAGGTTGACTGGCACGCAAGGAGGATCCGAAGAGGATATTCTGCACGTCCACGCACATGAACAGTAAGTTTTTAATGCAACTTGAAGACGATCATCTGGAGCACGTACCTCGGTAGTATGGCTGAGCACGGTGCATAGTGAGGGCCCAGACTCGGCCTCAATGTCGTCGCTGGGGACGCCCAATGGCTGAACACTGGATATACAAAGCAGCATTCAGTAAGCGACCCCCCTTAAGGCACAGGTCCAACCGGATAGGTACGCACGCGTATACAGCTATTGAAGGAAGTGCTTGACGCTCGAATTGCAGTCTGCCCAATCGGATTGAGCCAAGTTAGCTATAAACACCCGTCAAATGCAAAGTTCCCAGCGACAACCCACCGGACAAAATTGCAGGGGAAGAAGGGCAGCGCCACACACACCTCCCGGTTGTGCGGCAAATTGTCTACTCTTTTCACTGCATCACACCGTCACAAATGAACACTCCACCAAAAGGTAACATCAACGCCGTTTCGTACGACGCACCGTGGACATAGGACCTCGGTCGGTTCTCCACCGCCACACTCACACTCACTGCGCACGCATTCTACTCCAGCAAACCACCCCCACATCAGTCCTCCATTGCAACCGTCCACCTTCTGCAGCCCTCCCCCACCTTGTTCAGAATCCGGACTTCCGACAGCAGCGTCTTGCACTCTCTGCGATCAACCCCCAATGGACCCGCAACCGTTAAATAAGACTCGTCACCCCTAATAAAGCACTAGCAACTCTACGCACAGCGCCAGCACGAGCGTCTCCTTGGGGCGCACGTAGCTCTGCCAGCAGGAGCGGGTCGAGTAGACCAGTAGGTGGTTGGTCGAGCCCGTGCCCGCAGCTCCCGAGGCCGACCGCACCTGAAACCCAATGGCCTTCACCCCCTCGTCCCTCAACTCCTTCTCCTCCTCCTTCTTCGCTCTGCGCTTCGGACGCCCAGAGCCATGGCGCTCAAGCTTCCGGTCGGTCATCGACTGCGCTGCTCTGCCTGTTTTTTCGCGCCTCAAACTTTTATCAGCCGTTTCAAATTTGAACTTTCACTTTTCCGTTAGAAACCGACGTGTAGACAAGATATATTTCTAGGGTAAGAAATGTTTCTACCACAAAACGTTTCTAAGCCCAAAGTGAAGTGGCTTAGCATAAGTACCGCCGCGCGCCGCTCGCCATGTCCTTCGCGGCCTTCCCCGACGCCCCCACCTCCGATGACGCGCCGCTGGACGCGCAGCTGTACACCATGATCGAGCTAGAGGGCAGCCGCTACCGCGCCTTCTTCGCCAAGCTCACGCAGGGCAGCGGCGCGCCCATCGCGCGCGACGCGGCGCTCGAGTTCTTCCGCAAGTCGAGTCTCTCGGAGGAGCAGGTGCAGGAGCTCTACGCGCGGCTCAAGGCGCTGCGCCTGCTGCCCGACAGCGAGCGCGTGGGCGAGACCGAGTTCGTCGCGGGCATGCACCTCATCGTGTGCATGACCAAGCGCGGGCTCGCACGCATCCCCAAGGCCTTCCCACGTCGCTCTTCCCCACGCTCGACCTCACGCCGCAGACGCAGGAGAGCGCGCCCATTATTGACGCGCCGTCACCAGCTTCAGCGCTGGGTGACGCGCCGCTGACGTTCACTGCCACGTCGCCCGCCACGTCCGCGGCGCCGCTGGCGGACGCTACGTCGCTCACGGAGCTCGTGACGACGCAGATCCGCACGCAGCAGCACGAGACGGAGGTGCTGACGCGCGTGGACCAGGCGGCCGCTAGAGCGGTGCAGAGCCTGCAGGCCTGTGTGGAGCGCATCGCCGACCAGGTGGACGGCCTGGGCTTCCCGTGCCGAGCTCGGCCAGGTCGCTGGACGCGCTGGAGGACCTCAAGAACCTGCTGCAGAAGCACGTGCACGCGGCCAAGCAGGAGATCCAGAGCATGCAGATCGACGCGCAGATGAGGAGCGTGGTCTCTGAGGGGAGGGCCCGCGTGAAGACCCGTTGAAGGTGGCGGGAGAGCTCACGCAGGAGCTCATGGCGCTGCAGCACCACACGGCGCAGCTCATGGCCAAGAAGGCGGACGTGGTGGGACGACTCGTAGCGGTCAAGTCTGGAGGATCCGCGGCGGGGAGTATCATCCAGCAGTCGGCTGGTGCGGGCTTTACGGAGTCGAGCAACCCGGCGTTTGCGCTGTCCAAGGGCGCGCTCACGGTGGGGGAACTCGGCACGGCCTCGGCGTCGACGACACCTCCGGAAAGGCGCGGGTCCAGTGTTGATGCAGTCACACAACAGTGCGTCGAGCGGTGGCTGGGGCACGTTCGGTGCTGCTGCGTCGCACGACCCCGCCCCTCCCCAACCGTTCGCGGTGAAGGCTGAAAGCGCTCCGGCGTCGAACGACCCCTTTGGCTTTGGAGCGTCGCCTGCAGCTCCAGCCGTGGGGGCAACGGAGACATCAGCAGCTAAATCATCGGAGAAGGGGGCAGACGACTTTGCGTGGGGCTCGTTTCAATAGGTAAATCTAACCATTTTCTTCCTCTTCTTCAATGCGTGTGTTTGTTTGCTGCAGCTACAGTTAGGGATGGGCAAATGCAAATGGGGCATTTGTGCCATTAATGCAATTTGTGCCATTGATGGCATTAATGCATGGGTTCAGCAAAAAATGCATGCATTTGGGGGGATCTAAAAATAGCTGCTGATCAGGTCACCAGCATTTTGGCTTCCTGCTGCACGACGATTGGTGGCGCGTGCTGACAAAGTGGATTGATGGTGCTGTCGATGGAGATGATTCGGGCGCAGCCTCCCCTCTCCGTATTAGATGGCGCCTGCTTCGATAAAACAGCGACGTGCGGTGATTGAAGAAGCTGGCGTAGAAGCAAGTCGTTCCGCCGGACGCACCGCCAGGTAATTGCCCCCTCACACGCTGCACGACACATACGCGTGAGCGGCGCGGCACACCCGGCTCTGCTGCCAATGATGCAGAAGTCGCGCCTCGACGGCTTCCTCATTCTCCAATTGAAGCTGCGGCAGCAAGGTCGCCTCCCCACCCACCCACCCACCAACTCGCGAAGTCGCCAACAATGCCCCGTGCACGAACGCACCCTGCATGGCAAGAATTTGCCTACACCGACGGCACTTACCCCGACGCCACCTGCAAGCACTGTGGCCAGAGGCTGACGAACTGCCAACCCAGCAGAAACTTGCTGCGGCATTTGGGGTCGTGCCTCACTTCGCCGGAGGCAGAGCGGACCAAGTGGCGTCGATACGGAGAGTCCACCAAGAAGCAGAAGAGCAAGCGCCAGAGGCGCAAGAAGCGCAGTGCAACTCGGTCGCCGGAAGCCACGCAAGAGTCCGTCATGACCGAAGTGTCATTGTCGCAGTCGCAGCCAACGACGCCCTTTGCCGGGGCATCACCACGGAAGAGAAGAAGCGCTTTCAATCGGACATTGCGCGGGGCTTCTACGCTGCTGGGCTTCCTTCCGAGCCATCGAGGTCCCTCGCATGCGTCAGGCGTTGACAATCTTGCAGCCCGACATGGAGAAGTACCTACCTACGAGGAAAGCGTTGGCTGGTAAGCTCCTGTCGGACGAATATCAGCGCGAGAAGGACGAGTTGATAGCTCGACTACGAGATGAGCCGACGCTTGGAGTTGTATCCGATGGGTGGTCGAGCGTCAGCAAGGAGAAGGTCGTCAATTACATCGTCGTATCGCCTCTCATGCGGCCGCTACTTTGGTGTACCCGACGGACTGGTGAAGCAGAGCAGACATCCGAGTACGTAGCACAAGAGATCGGGTCCGTCATCGACGAGATCAACTTCTGGCAGCTGGGAGGTTGGCTGCAGTATCGGTGACAACGACAACGCCCTGTCATGCAGAAGGCCTGGGACATCCCAGAGAGGGAGCGCCAACTGTCCTGCAAACGGCTGCAGCAGCCACGCCCTCAATCTCATTCTGAAGAGGTACTCAGCATGCCTTGGATGGAAGCACAGCTCACCAAGTCCGTCAAGCTCGCTAAGTTCATCCGAAACCGACTGCGTAAACTTCTCGCCCGTTTTCGCAAGCTCCAACGCGGAGCGAAAGAGGAGCACCGTCGGACCCTACGCTTGCCTGTACCTACAAGATGGTATTCCAGCTACGAGTGCATCAAGAGCGTCAGCGACAACCAACGCGTCATCGCGCGACTATTTCGCCAGAAGAAGTTCATGAAGCGCTTTGGCCGGAAAGCTGCGAAGCTCAAAGAAGTTCGGTCCATTGTCGAAGACAAGGAGTTCTGGAAGAGACTGAAGCTGGTGCAAGTGCTGATGGGGCCGCTGGTCGAAGCTATCGCAATGCTGGAACAGGATACGTGCTGTATTTCACTGGTGTACTGGCAGTTCAGTCAGCTTCAGCGTGATCCGCGCTACAACGATCCCATTTCGAATGTACCCCGAGGCGTGCAGACAAGCATTCGGGAGGCGATCACTAAAGTGGGCGTTTTTGCACACGGACGCGATGGGTGTTTCGTTCCTGCTCGACCAGACGAAGACGGCTGCGGAATTCGTGGACGCGGACTTGCCCGCAAGAGCGTAGAGTCGGTCAAGGCGGTCGTGAGAAGGATGGGGGTCGTCAACGCTCGCTGAAGAGAAGCAAATTGGTGCTGAGGCGACTGACTTCTACACCAAGCGAGAGAGGTGGTCGCAGGAGACGCGTGCGGAACAAGCTGCAGTCTCGCCATTGGCATGGTGGACCGACAAGTGCGGCAAAGCTGCGGACCAGACAAAGCATTACTACCCGCTGCTCGCTCGGTTAGCAGTCATGATCTTTACGATCCCAACGTCATCGGCATCGAGCGAGCGTTCTGGAGCATCCATGACTTTATTCATACGAAGCGACGGAATCGGCTGATGCAAAGCGAGTGGAGAAGCTTGTCTTCATCTACTGCAACGCAGGCAACAAGGATGCCAAGACCAACATCTTCTACCAACTCAACGAAGAGAGTGAGAGTGAAGACGATGATGAGGATGATGACACGGCGGCGGACGACAGCAGCGCGAGCTCGGACGACAGCAACGCAAGCCCAAGCTACAGCAATTCGTATTCGTACGACGGTAGCTAGAGAGTTAGCTTCAAACAAGAATCTATTTCTGTCCGTAATAAATGCACTGCATCAATGCCATTAATGCTTTCGTGCGATGCATTAATGCCATCAATGCATGCATTTGCCCATCCCTAGCTACAGTACTGTGTATGGCTGACTGTTTAGGCTTGCCTTCCGACTAAGAGCGCAGAGTCATTACCACAGAGAAGGTGTGATTTTTGTGCTCGCTCCAGGCTGACAGCATGGTTTCGAAGGACTTTTGGTCCAGCTTGCCACATTTGATATTGGTTGCGCTCAAATAATGATTGACACTTTTAATTACTGATAGATCGGAGACCTTGTGCTTGGCCATGTCGCGGCGTGTGGACGAAACTCAGGCGGTGGACGAGATCGTGCGTGCGTCGCTGTCAAGTCCAGCCAACAACACCGACAGTAAGACGCTGGATGTGAGCAACTTCCTGGCGATACGGATCTTGAGTTCGTATGGACTCGCGGGGCTGCGCGTCTTGCTTCAGACACGGATCGAAGCAGTTTACGGCCTCAATCAAGGTGTCGCTAGAGAAGCTGCACAACGCTCCGCAGCTCAAGTGCACAGCGCATTCGAGAGTTCTCTGTGGCACAATGAGAAGGTGCATCTACGACAGAGTTTGCTCATTTCGTTCGCCGAGATGGACTATCTGGGCGACGCAGACGAAAGGTTCATCCGCTACTTGCAGCGGTGCTGGGCGGTGTATCAAGAAGGCAACGAAGTCCACTTGGCGCCGTGCACTACCGTCGTGCAGAGCTCGGGCTTTGGCAAGAGTCGACTGTTGTACCAACTAGCTCGACGGACGATCGACCGGGAGGAATTGGGCATGCGAGTGCTCTACATTTGCACTCGCTTGCACAAGTCGTCGGGGTTCCCTGAGGCGACTGTGAACCTCCGTTCGATGCTGTTTGACAGCGGTCAGACGCAGCAGAAGCTCAGTCACCAGCTTGAAGCAATCTACCACCACGCGCAGCAGAACTGGTCGACGGTTGGGTACGAGTGGATCGAGCTCTTTACGAACCCCTTCGCGGACGCTCCCACAGAGCGAACGCTCGACGGAGTGAAGGCGGCAAAGAGCGGTGCAGGTGGGCGGGTGGTGGTTCTAGCGCTGGATGAGGTTAGTGCTCTTCTTACAGTGGAGAACGGCGGGATCGACCTGCTTCAAGGAGCTCTGATCGCTGCGAACAAGAGCATTCGAGCTTCGTTTCCAGGCGGAGGAATACTTGCTGTTCTCGTCGATACGAACCCTGAGATCACGGGTTTGCGACTTCCACCCCCACCACTGGATACACGCAAAGCAAGCGACTTCCTCATCTTCCCTCCGTTCGTGCTGGCCGACACGATGGACGTGTTCTGGCGCGACTACTGCAGCAAGTTGGGGATGGACGAGATCTCTGCGTACAAGTTCGTGGTGACCCAGGGCAACAAGAACGAAGCTGTGAAAGCTTTGGTGGCCATGGGTCGGCCTCTCTGGGCCAGCTTCTTCCACGCTTTGATCCAGGAGGACCGTACTACTGGCATGGGCAGGTGGGAATTGGTCGGTGCGAGTGGCGTCTTCGACGAGATGGTTCGGCTGGCGTCGAGTAAATTAATGGTGGGGCTGGCACCGTTGATCCCGGCCAGTTATAACGAGGACACCATGTTCGGCATCGCGTCTCTGCTGTGCCGACTGGGACTGCGTCCACGCTTCGCATCATCTCTGGCTTCCCGCGTTGTCGAGAGGTTCATGGCGGTTCTAGCGTACGTGAGTCGCGATTATGATGGACTGGTGAGTGCGTACACGTCCGACCCGGTACTAGCACTAGGAGCGACCCACTTGTGGCATGTATGGGGGGCTTTCGATGAGAAGTCATCGCTGTCGGAGTGTATTCTCCCGCAGCTGAAGAATCTGCTGGTCCAAGAAGTGCTGGCTGTGGATAATGCTGATGAGTTGGTGGCTCGCGTCGTGCTGCTTCTGGCGGTGGATTTGTGTGTGGTGGTGGAGGCGGAAGCACAATATCACAGCCAGTGCCACTTTGAGGGTCAGCACGTGAGCGTTGGGACGTTTATGACGGTGCTGGGCGGCTCGGATCCGCCCGTGCTAACCACAGACCTGACGTCACTAATTGATGCAAACACTAAAACTGCGTTCGAGACGTGGAAGTCGAGGTGGGCTGGCTGGAAAATGGGGTTCAGCCACTTTATTCAGTTGACGCTCGAGCCGACGGAGCAGACACTGTGGTTCTTGCTGGGCCGCCACGCGGCTGGTGTGCTTTCGCGAGATCTGGAAGAGGCCTGTCTGATACTACCGATATTTCGTGGGGAATCGGAGGTGTCATTTATACTGGTTCAAGTGGCTGATTGTGTGGAAAGTGGCCGTAAGCACATGGGCTCGGAGGATACGAATCTTCTTGGATTCTTATCGGACGACAACCCACTTCGAGCGAGTATTTTGCACAATGTGATCAATATTCGCATGACCCCAGGAGAAACCGTGCCGCAGTGTGAACCTGATCGGTACTTTGTCGCTGAAGGGGGTGCAACTTGGAATACGAACACGATAACGCCCATGTTCTCGCTCCGTGTACGCTCAGTAAGCACCTGGAAGTTCTCGATCGGAACGCACACTTATCAGGTCATGAAGGAGACCGAGGCGACCGAATTGGTGAAGTTGGCGTCGTTTGTGCGTACTCCCATGCCTACGTAGTGCTGTGGATTCAGATGGAAAGAGCGGGATGACGTCAAAAGCCGAAACCATCTCAGTAGCTGGTAGTGCACTCGTGAATGCGCCAAATGATGGAGATTTGGGTGAGCATGTGGTCGCTTCAGAAGAGGAAATGGGCGACGAGGAATAATGTTAGCTGAATATGGCGACGCCATAAGCCGTTTTTGAAGCTTTGTTTAATCTGCCTGCTCTCCATCGTCTTCTCTTTTTTTTTTTTTTTTTTTTTTTTTTGGGGGGGGGGGGCTTTATTTATAGTCATCAAACGTCAATTACCATTTTGCAACCGGCAATTCAAGTCAAGCGTCATGTCCGACATATCGATGGATAGGGGCTCAAGCTCGGTACGTGCACTTCGTGTTTGGAGTGTAGCTGGCTCTAACGTTGTCGTATGACCTGCCTGGCCAGCCTCCAATCGAGGAGAAGAGCGACCCCACCGAGAATCTGGCACAATTTGTGAACGACACTGTCTTCAGGTATCTGCAGCCGAAGCTGGGCCTGCGCGATGAAGACAAGCGGGAGCTCCTAGTAACAGAGGAGCATGCGCGGAGGGTTCTTCGCAAGCGTCTGGACACGCTGCAGTTCATGCTCTCCCCGCTAATTTACGTGGTGTATGCGCCGTACGGCATTTCTCTTGATATGAGCGATGACGTCGCTGTACGAACGGCTAGCGACGTCATGGCCGCGTTGAGTACCCAAGGAGCCTGGCGCCCGATCATCCCCCACGAAACCCTGGCGAGATGTCTGAGATTTGCCTTCACGGATGGCGCCTACGTCGGCGATGCGGTTGATCGGTTGCAAACCTACCTACTCCACTGCTGGAACTCCTACCGAAACAACCCAAGAGCGTACAAGTCGCCGGACGTAACCATAGTTCAGAGCTCGGGCTTCGGCAAAAGTCGGTTGCTTTACCAATTCGCTCAAAGCACCAGTACGCCTGACTCGATCCTGAAAGTTCTCTACACCTGCTCACGCTCCAATGACTTGGTAGAGTTCCCTACGTCGGCGGCGAAACTCCAGCATTGGATCTTTGCAGCTGAACAAGGTGAGAAGAAGATCAGCGAACATCTCGTCACCATTTACTTCTACGCTCAGGAAAGCTGGTCGAGTGTTGGTGCCGAGTGGCTTGCGCTCTTCACTGAAGACGATGCTGATAAGAACGTAGAAGGCAAACTCAAAGCCGCGGAGGCCAAGAGGAACGCAATGCGAGCTGGGACATCAGATCTGGGGACCAGTACGCCGAGGAGGAAGGATGGAGTGGTGTTTATCGTTGTGGACGCAGCCGAATCACTGCTGGCTATGGTGACCGAGCCCCGCCTACTTTTCCGCCGGGCGCTTGTTCTGGCAAACCGAGCCATCAGGTCGGAAGGGTTCACAGGGGGGCTTTTTGGAGTCCTCGTGGACACGAACCCCAACGTGTCGGACTCACCGCCTTCGTTGAGAGAGCTCAATGACTTGTCCCGATTGCACCCAGAGGGTCCGATGTATGTGTTTCCCCCATTCATACTTGCCGAAACAATGGACGTCTTCTGGGAGGGAACAATGAGCCAGCGTTGCAATGGGTACGAGGGTGCTGTGACGTCCGGCGATGTCGTTGCTTGGGACGCGCTCGTCTCCATGGGTCGTCCCTTGTGGTGGAGCACTTTCAGCGCGTTAATTGACGCCAGACTGCCCAGCCCCGTCTCTAGAGAGAGCGCCACGGAGCATGTCATCTCGCTCGCAGCTTCCAAGCTCCTCCGAGGACTAGACCCAAGCACTGAAGCCAGTTACAACGAGAGCACCATGTTTGGTGTTGCGTCCTTGCTGTGCCGCCTCGGTATACGCCCGTACTGTACGTCAGCACTTGCGTCTCACGTCGTGGCGGACTTCATCGCAGTGCTCGCGTACGTGGATCACGAGAATATCAGCTGCGTAAGCGCGTACACGTCAGACCCGGTGCTCTCGTTTGGCGCCACGTATTTGTGGTATGCTTGGAGCTCGGGCAAGGCCTCCAGTCTGTCCAAGTTCATTCTACCCCAATTCAAGAAGTTGATTCTAAACGAGACGGTGGACACGGGGGGTGTTGGCGGAGCTGTTGCTCGCATCGTGTTACTGTTGGCGATGGACAGCTGCATGATGCAGAAAGTTGGGAAGGAACGCATGATGTGCCAGTTTATGGGCAAGTTCGTGAGTGTTTTATCGTTTCTGAAGTTGCTTGGTGGTCCTTTTGACGACATACAGTTGAAGGAAAAGGGAACTGGAATGATGGATACATCCGAATATGATGAAGTTGAATGGAAAGAGGGGCTGACGGAGTTCGAAAACTGGCAAATGGGCTTCTCTCATTTTGTGCAGCTATCGCTGGAGCCAACTGAAGAAACTCTGTGGTTTTTGCTCGGACGTCGAGCAGCTGGAATGCTCGCACGAGGCCGCAACAGAGTTGACCTCATCATTCCGATTTTTCGTGAGCCGGACAAGCGCGGCGGAAAGCGCGTGGTATCAATGATCTGTATCCAGCGGGGAAATAGGGAACGAGACTGTGAATTTCTGCTCTCAGCGTGGAAAATGGCCGTGAATTTTGGTTCACGGACACCAACCGATTCGACAGGTCCGAAGCTTTTTAGACTTCGCCGTCACCCACTGGGAGCCTGTGGATTTATCGATGAAGCGGTGCAGGAACAACTAGTCGGCATTGTGCAGCCGCTATGGGACCCCAACGCACTTATCAAGGCTGGCTTAGGCCATCGGAAGGTGATGATGGAGCTCAGTGAGAGGACCAAGTTCCCCTCAAGGGAGGTGGTAGCCGATGACGAGCTGGAAGCTGTGGCTCGTTGTGCGCTGCTACCCGCACCTGGACTTGTCAAGGAAAATCTTGGTGCTCCCGCTAAGAAGGGGTAGCAGAGCAAGCCAACGGGATAGGGCTCAGCTCGCAACGCCTTGCTATTGACCCACCTAGTGCACCCCACAAACATGTTCGTGATTTCATGGCACACTAACTCACTGTAAGTGTTGTCTGCATGTGTCTTTGTACAGTATATTTGTATGTGTACTAGTCTATGACTATGTAGCATGTCGAATTGAAGAGAACTGCTGCCCGATGTCAAATTCATATTCCATGCATACACCAAGGCGGAGCCCAAGTAATCTAGAGCTGCGTAGTTTGAGGAGGTCATGAGTGGCGTAGAGTAAAAACAATCCGCGTACAAATCAGCTTTAGACAAGTGAAAAAAGCTGCAACGCTTCGCAGTTCAAACCTTCAAGAGGAATACTTCAGGTACATGTTAGCCCGAGTCACTACACATTGACAAAAGAGTTTGCAAACGCTAGCGTTAGCTATGCAGTTAGTCTTTGTGCGAGCAAAAGTTCCACCCTTCACCGGTACGTTGCACACATTTACCTCGTGCATGTTAGTTAAAGCAATCTTGTTTTCACTTAATCACTCAAAATTTGATTAGCAAGTTCGGACACAAGAAAACTTAAAAAAATGTTTAGCAAAACCTCATTCCACGACGTCCTGTAAGCAACATCCATGATTTTAGGGTCATGTGCA
This sequence comes from Phytophthora melonis, assembly GCA_024211575.1. Taxonomy (NCBI): domain Eukaryota; phylum Oomycota; class Peronosporomycetes; order Peronosporales; family Peronosporaceae; genus Phytophthora; species Phytophthora melonis. Next base: position 2,922,446 of record JAMXKT010000038.1, on the reverse strand, counting down.
GTAAAATGACAACATCTTAACTACATTCTGAAACAATGTCTGCGCCTTGACACCGCATCAAGTGTCATTCGTCTGGAATACCTTGTTTGAAGTTTAGACTTTATTCTCGAGCTGAATAGGGGGGGGGGGGGGGCATTCTTGTACATGTACTGTAATGCTAACAAATGCGATGTGTGCACTGGATGTTTGTGGCCAAGAACATTGTGGCCGTCTACGAACAGCACGATTAGTCCGGGTGAGATGACTCCTTCAGGTAAGTTTAACTAATGCGGTGCATTACAGGGGGAGCTTGGATTATTTCTGCATTTGTTTATAGGTAACGCGTCTGTATTTTTCAAGGACTTTGAAGCTTAAGAGCTTCTTGGTCAAAATCTCAACTACGTGGACAATAGATAGCGTGCGATCCGTACATTATTTTTTAACTTGTTTTTTTAGCGACTTGGGCCACACCTGTACCACACCAGTTGCTTAATTCCCCCCAAGCCCTCTTTTGTAACGTATCTGCAGCCGAAACCCCGCACAAATGCCAGCACACTTGTTTTCATAGTTTGCGCCACCACAACTTGAAACCATTACGTACTCAACAACCAATCGTCTTATATCAAATAATACGGTAGTATGCGCGGTAATGACTCGTGCCCTTGTTTCGACTGCGCCAGCATAAAACTTCCTCAAAATTCTGCGAAATTCTCACTTTGACGAGGTGTTTGGAAGAATCTCGTCCGTCTCTGCGGCTAGTTCACCAATGGCATATACACTGAGTTGTTCGTTGGCAAAGGAATGTGCACGACGCATTGCACGGCGCCGCTACGATGTAAAGTTTTCTCTGTGTAGCATTAATTTTTACTGTTCTTACATACTTAGTACTTCGAGTACTTTCTATACTGGCCTCGATAACTTCGGCGCTAAACTTGAAAAGCAATCCGCCGTGCATTGTACCTTGAAGTTGCTGCAGCCATGGTCGCGTTATGCTAAAGCGAAAAGATTCACAGAGCGGCAAATTGCACTTCAGAAGGTGCTTACGACGGATGTGATTGTGTGGAGCGTACAGCCGTACGAATGATAAAAATGAGATATATGTAGGGCACTGTGTGCCGATACATTTACATGGGTTTATCGCGTAGTTTACGAACAGCACGATTAGTTCTGTTGAGATTACTGAACGGACCATTCACAGGTTTTATCTTCATTTTGGAATTTACTACAGGGCAGCAATCCACCAAGCCAAGCCCAAGCTGTCTAACAATTTCTCACTCAAGACCCACCTCCACTCCCGCTCCACCCATGATGAAGTTCAATCAAGTGGGCGCGTTTGCCATGCTACTGGTAGCTGCAACTGTGAACGCCTACTCCTTCTCGGATATGACTGGTGCGTCAGTGCCGGCCCCCGCTGCCGTCCGCAGTTCCGACACCGGCCTGCCGGCAGACGAAGAATCCCGAAGCTACGGCGGCAAGAGCGTGAACCTCAAGAACTACCTGTACATTGTGAGTCTGCGCGAGAACGGTACCGACAGTGACACGTTTTGCGCTGGTACGCTGATTGCCCCGCAGTACGTACTGACGTCGGCTCAGTGTCTCAACTCGTACCTGTTCGATGTGTACGCCTCCTTCGGATCAAAGCATGGATCTGGCCGAGGCGCGGGAAAGTCCGAGCAAATTCGTGTCGTCGAGGCTTTCAGTCACCCAGAGTACAACCCGCTCAATCTGTCGATTTCGACGAACGATGTGGCTTTGTTCAGGCTGGAAAAACCATCGTCGTATCCGCCCGCGCGTTTGCCCAAGGCGGACGGGTCCAACAACAAACCCGGCGCGATGGCAACCACCCTCGGGTTTGGCATTTTCTACAACGACACTCAGAAAGACATTCTTCAGGCGGTGGACGTCGAGATCATTTCGAGCAAGCAGTGCCGCAAATTATACACCGCTGACGGAGACGAAGACATTGTGGACGACTCTATCCTTTGTGCCACTAGTGAGAAAGCCTTGTGCCCAGACGACCACTTGCGGTTGATGGGGTGGTTGTGGGTATTGCGACCACTTGCGGTTGATGGGGTGGTTGTGGGCGGGTGTGGTGCTTTGCCTACAATTTACTCCCGCGTCACGTATAACCTGGATTTCATCAACGACATTTTGAGCGGCGGGTCCACTGGCAATGCGACGAAGTTACTGACCTCTGTGACGAGCATCTACGATGTCTTCCTGGCTGCGTTTCAAGGTGCCTCGGCGACGGGCTCGAGCGACGTTGAGGAGGAATCGGAAGAATCGGGGGACAAGCAGTTACAGGCCTAAGTTGAGGTACCAGACGCTTGATAGAATTCGTTAACGAAAGCCAATAGCGACGTCCTATGCTGCTACTATTATAGTAAATCTCACTGTTAATTTTTCGTTAAATCAAGGAGATGACACAGTTGTTTGTGGTGCAGGTAACCTTGCCAGGTACGGTTAGCTCAGATCGTGTTTGCGAGCCCTTCCGTCAAAAGTGTATAGGCCCCCACATTTACATTTGGATGAAGGATTTCAAGTTGAATAACCCTGCTTTTCGATCAAAGGAACTAACGTTAGCCGAATTCTTTTATCCATATCTGCCATTCTTACCACACAACCGATTATCATTAGGCAGATGCTGCTGGTGTCAAAGGGGTCAGAGGCGTGACTTCCACGTCCAGAGGGCCCTTGACCGGGATGGTAAGGGAAAACTCGTACGTGAGCTTCCACGGGTCCTCCACCGTCTTGATGTCAAACTTGCTGAAGAGTGTGGCCATGGCCATCTTGATCTCCATCAGCGCGAACTTCTGGCCAATGCACACGTGCTGGCCCGATCCGAAGCCGCTGAAGACGTAGGGCGACAGCACGCGCAGCTTGCCCGTCTCGGGGTCGATCATGCGCTCAGGCTTGAATTCAAGACAATCCTTACCCCAGGTCTTCTCGTTACGAGCGTTGCAATACGACGAGACCATCAGCGTCTGACCCTTTTCGACGAACGTGCCGTCCACCAACGTAGTGTCCTGCATGGCCTCGCGCACAATGAAGCCCGTGGACGGGTGCAGACGGATGTTCTCCTTCACGACGGCTTCCAGGTACACCAGATCCTTGATCTGCTCCTGCGTCGGCACCCTGATCTCGCCCGTGAGAAGACCAGGCAATTTTTCCTTCATCTCTTCGCGGATCTTCTTCAGCACCTCGGGGTAGCGGTTCATGTTGACGACGAACCAGCCCATGCTGTGAGCTGTCGAGTCCTTGCCGGCGAACGCGAAGGTCATGCACATGTCCCTCATGATCGTGGCGTCATCGTCCTCGATGTGCATGTCCTCTGTCTGTCGGAGCTTGCTCTCCATAAAGAGCGTGATGAGGTCTCTGGCCTCCATCTTCTGCCCCTTGGCCGCCAGCTCTGCCTTCTTGTTCATCGAGTCGAGGATGACCTTGTTGATGAACCGGTGCATGATCTTAGTGTTGTCCATCAACACCTTCTCCCAGCCGATGTTCAGGTACTTCTTGAGCTCCCAGAGCCACAGCGGCGACTGGATGCGCACACCAAACGCCACCGACCCCTTGTTGAAGGCTTCGAGGAACTCGTGGTCCTCTTCTCGGTCCGGGCTGTTCTTGAGCGTGTCCATGTCGAGTCCGAAGCCGATCTTGGCGATGGCGTCCATGGTGAAGTGGCTCAGCTCCTGCTTGATACTGAACTGCTGGCCGCGCTTGTGGTAGATGTCCAATACATCCAAAAACACCCCCAGTTTGTCATGGACGGTGGCCTCCATGACGTCCCGCATCATCTGCATGGAGAAGAGGTGACTCGCCGTCTTGCGGTGGTAATACCACGGGTCGCCGTCCGCGATGACCATGCCGTTGCCGAAGATGTCGTAGCTGATGTACTGGCCCGTGGGGCCGCGCAGGAACACGTCGTCCTGCGTCACCAGGACGTCCTCGAACATTTCCGGGGACGAGAGCACGATGGTGGCGGGGCGACCGGGGATGGAGAACATCCACGGGCGGTTGTCGAACTCGATGGACTGCTCGTTGAGCCAGTCGTGGAAGAGCTCGGCGTTGCCGCCCACGTCCAGGATGTTCTTGAGAATGGGGAGCGTGGTCTTGGGCACGGGCGGGAGCTTGCGAGCGTCGCTCTTCTTGCTCTTCTTGGTGCTGTGCAGGAGGAGGGAGAGCCCCAGACTCACGGCCACTGCGGCCGCGGCGGTGACGGCCACGTCGCTCCTGTCGCCGAACAACTCCGACACGGACTTCATCGCTGTAGGCTGAGCGGATGCGGGTCAAAAGCTCAAGTGTGGAACGCGTTTCTGAGGCGGAGGGAGCTGCGGGAGGAACCGGCAGACAGTCGCGAGGTTCTGGGGGTTCATGCTTCATGCTTCATGGCATGACACGCACGCCATTTCCCTCGTCGAGACGGGCCACTTGAAAAGCGGGACCCCAAATGCCGATCTTCGAGGGTGTGCCGCAACAGCATAATATTTAAAAACGTTTAGCTTTTTGTCAGTTTCCAGATTGTATTATATAATACTTCATAAAAAATGATACCCAACTAGTACACACTTCTGAATATAAACTGTACAATTCTACATATTATCAATCAAATACTACTAAAATACTATAAACTATATATTCAGTCTATAATAAATGTGGTACTATATTATGAGAGGTAATATTAAACTTAATGCTAGCATTGCTATTTAAAACCATCGCAAACATTAGTATTGAGACGAATTAGTTCATATATATGTTTGCGTAAGTATCGATATATCAATACTAGGCTGTGGGACAACTGGATACAGGGAAGGGCAATGTCTAGCAGACAATTATGTACCGAAATTAATAGTAATAGTCTATATCGTAAAACCACCCATGCTTCTTAAAGTATTACGTCAAGTTTTTGAGTAAACATAAATTTTATACGGAATATAATATAGCAATGAGGATCCAGAGCATAATTATATAATATATGTTAGTACTATGAGCTCATTATGCAGTAATGTACTACATCAATACTAAGAACAAAATTCCTGTATTTTAAGTCGCCTAGGGTGAGCCATCCAGTTCCGACTGATACTAACAACGCACGAGGAGTGGGGAGAATACTAGATCGCCTTCTTTTGGGGTGGGTACGATCCATTATGGGTGTAGATACATATATATCACGCACAGACGATTACTACTACTACTACCTTATATGTTAGTGTATGCTATTATAGTACCGGTAGCACATCAATTATGATATTATGTTGTATCGGAATACCTTTTGAGTCGCCCCCCCCTCCTCTCTTTAAATCCCGTTGTGGCATTTCACCAGGAGAGGGTATTCGTCGGCACACAGGTTTCGCCACTGAATAAAGCGACAACACGGTATCGTGGAAGTGGTACTCGAGACGACGGAGTGGCGGGCTGTACTATTTACACGTATGCATTGTACAGAATTCGATCTCATATTCTGTCATGAATTGGCCAACATCAACGCAGGAGTGAAGTAGAAGCATGCGACACTATAGAAAACAAGTATTGTAGGCTACTCGAAAGCTTTAGTGTCGTTTGCCAGATTGATGAGAATTTGATGACACTGGTGGCTACCCAGATGCCAAAACGGTGCAAACTATGGGATAGCGCTACCAGTAGTCTGATAGCGATTCGGCGCATGTTATTACGTGGTGACAGCGCTGAATCAAGGGTGGATAATTTTCACGCTGCGTACTGCACGGTCGGTAGCAAACTGGAAAATCCTCGACAAACTATCGACATCTGGAAGCCTCAGCGGTGTTTGAGCTGAGCGCTTCTTGAACGCATGAGGTCCCTCCCTTGAATCGAACACGCTCAGGAATGCCAGCTTGCAGTTTGTCGACATATTATCCCCAACCACGTCTAGTTGCTGTCCGTTGTACCCCATCAATAGTTTTGCTGACGGGTTCTCGTTAGTTTTGGGGGTATCGACCGTCAACCACCTCAGCGACCGATTTACGTCCAGCATTTCAAGCAAAGGTGCCACTGGCTCCAGTTCCAGGCGGAAGCGATAGCAATACCACCACCGCAGGTGCTTGGTCAGCTGGAGCGACTCGTCCTTCAACGCCCTGGCCACGACCCTGTAATCGTCGAATATCACCTGAAGACGGCGCAGTCGATACTTGCTGTCCTCACAGCACCGCACGAAAACTTCGGCTGATACCAATCGCTTCTGTAGAGTTAGTTCCTCCAGGTTGGGGCACGACGAAAAAATCAAAGACACATCAAAAAGCTCAGTCGAGCGATAATACGATGTAAGCCGCAGACTCTGCAGCGTCGGCCCAACAAGCTCCAGGAGTCGAGGGACGCCATCGCACGAACGATAAGTCTCCAGATCTAATTGCAACGGATTCGGTCTGTTATCAAGATTTCTTGAATGACACCGCTGTAGACTTGTACGCTGGAGCTGACACAATCCAATACCAGGGACAAGAGCATCCACCCACTCACTTGCGCCGTCGTCCTGCACGAGTCTTATGCCGCAAGTTAACCTTTGTTGCAACACCTCGGACGATTCAAACAGTAGCGATTCCGCGCCGTAAACCCGCACGACCGAGCTTCCATCCACGTGATATTCCCCATCATTAGGCGCGCCTTCTCCAACCTGCGCGTCACTGCTCAATAATTCGTGCTCTGGAGTCTCACTCGTGATGATTTTCGCCATTGCATCTGCATCTTCACGAGTCAGATCGGCGTCCGTAAGCTCAATTTTCCTCACAGCAGAGCGCGACCGTGCTCTCTTCGAGAAGCAACCGTAGGCTAGCCATTGCCAGGCCTTCGCCCTCGTGGAGTCGGTCTCACTGTCGAATGGAAAAATGTGAATCGACTGACACGACTGACTCACCACAAGAGCCGCACAAAATGCGCTGAATTGCCTCGTTGTGGTGCAGCGTACGCCGAGGGTATTCGTCGCGTATTGGCCCTCCTGGACTCTGCTGGAGCAAGAATTGGTGCGAAGGATCTCGGAAATCATTCGGCCGAAACGTCCGACTGCAGTTGTTTCTTTCTTGACGAGCAACAGCGGGAACGTGACGTCCGAGAACCAAACGCGGCCAGCCATCTCACCCACGATGTCGACAAACGTGGTCCTTATCGTGTCAAGATAGTAGAAGTCCTTCGGACTGAGATGCTGTGCGGAGATTGAGTCCACAGTGAAGGAGGTGAAGCAGTCTCGTCGCGAGCGTAATGAGCTGCAAAGAGGCTTCTCTGGTTTCGACGACGCCCACCCCCACGAGATCTGGTTCTTGTCCATGACTCGCTCTATCACCTCCCACGTCTGAGCCAACACAGCTCCACCCGGTCCATCGTCGCCGAATTCGTCAATAACGAGACACACCGGGATTTTTAGGCCCATTAATGATCGCGTGGATATGTTACGTGATGCACCGACTAAGCGCTCGATCTCTGCCCAAGCTTCTCGGAACTCGCTGCTTGTATTTTGTGGATCCAGTCTACAGCACATGGAGCCAATCACCTCGTTCACCCAGGCCACATCTTCAGGTACAGCCCGCCACTGTGACAGCTTCAAGTCAACACACGCCGGTAGTAGGGGGCCTCCGGACTTATGTGCCCAATACACTTCCTCACACTTGCATGCAAGCGTGCCTAGTAGACCAGCGGATGCTTCGACATCGATCCACGCCAGGGCTGTAAACAGCGAAATCCCCTCGCGAAGAACCTTGAGATCAGCTTTGCGCTCCTCCACTGGCATGAGCAGGAAACTCGGAGAAGCAACGGAGAACTGAATAGCCGCTTTGTTGTCTGGACCCCAGCGCCAGACTTTCACCTCGCTCCTCGTATCCTCGAAAAACTTCTCCAGACGCCGACACCAAGGCTGCATGAACTCAACGTCTTGAAGCGCCATGATGTCTAGAACTTGTGACGAGAACAAAAAGAGAGAAAAAATATAGCGCATCTGATTGATGAGAAGCGACGACAATTCTCTTTTTTTCATATATTGCATTTGACGTCATCGTAAAAAAAATACAAGCACTCAATTTTTTTTTATCGTGGCAGCTACGAAGCAATGACTTTCACCTTTCTTACCGCTTGCTTCGCAAACTCAAATATTTTCGTCGCCACGGGGACGTCTGGGGCATGCAGACGAAGACGTTCGGGCTGGTCTGTCGCTCGCTTCTTCATAGGTGCGAGTTCTCCATCGCCATGAAACACACTCACGAAGGCCAACTTGCATGCGACCGACAATTCTCCCTCTCCTTCGACCTCCTGGCCATTGAAGCGCCTCAATCCGTCTTCAAATATGCCGACTTGCGACGGATCGACCACCACAGTTAGGCACTGCAGAACTTTATTCCCATTCAGGATACGAGTCAAGCCCTGCAACGCTCCAGCGTAAGTCCCATATGATAGCATTGGCTCCAAGTTGCAGTGCCACCAGCGAAGGTTCCTTGCGAGCGTACTTGACCCATTACTCAGCGTAGCTGCGAGGACTCGGACGTCGTCGAAATGACACTCGAGACGACGAAGCTGCGGGTTGTGCTGCTGGCACGCCGCAACAAAAGCTTGGGTGGAGACAACGTCATCGCGCAGCGTCAATTCCTGTAAATGAGGACACGTCTCCAAGATTTCTGCAACTTTAACGTGGCGATTATACAGGGGGAAATGGATCCACAGACTGCGCAGATGCTTCCCAACAAGCCTCAGGAACCTCGTAAGGTGTCCAGGGTCCAAGGAATACCGGAAATGAATCTCCAGCTCCAGATTCGGTTGGAGGTCCGAGTTTTTCCCGTGGTCGCACACAACGAGGCTAGTGCGTTGAACCTTACACAAGCCAATGCCAGGCACCAGCACGTCCACCCACTCACTGGAGCCATCATCCGAAGGATTAACCAGCACCACTCCTCCCACTTCACTTGGCTGAAAAATATCAGTCATTTTCCATGAGCTCACACGGCCGGTCGCTGGCTCCGTAACTTGGATGACTGCGTTTCCACGTAAATGATACTCGCGCGCGTCACGCGCAGCAGTGTTCGTTGTGGTTTCCAGCCCCATAGCGACTGCGAATAGCTCCAGCTCCGTGTTAGTGGCAGTCAGGACCCTCGACACCGTTTGTAGTACTCTAAAATTCAGGTGGGCGTTATAGATTGTTACTTGCTGCACAGAAGATCGTGATCGCGCTCGGTTCGAGAAAAGCGCGTAGGCCATCCATTGCCACACTTTCACCATTGAGGGCGAGTCATACGAACAGAGGTTGAAGGTGAACGACCGACACGAACGCGTGACCGCCAAGGCGGAGCAAAGCGCGTTCATTTCCAGTCCACTCTCGGCTTGAAAGTCCACGCACGCATAGTCCACAGCTCGGGGTTCGATCGCGACACCGCTGAGGCAAGTGTTACCACCAAATAGGCCGGATATCATGCGGCAAACCCGTTGGGAGTTCCGGTGAGGCACAAGACAGCAATTCAGCGCGGAAAGATGAGCCTCAGGACCCATTTCAGTCGCCAACTTCATGAAGGCAGCGCTGGCGCCATTGAAAGTCACTGCGTTCTTCGCGTTAATGCACGCGACAACAAATGAGGCGTAATAGGCACACCGGAACCTTCTCGCCAGGGTGGAAGAGCTGCCCACCAGCGACGAAAACCACCCCCACTGGACTTGGTCAGGACGTAGCGTGTTCCTTATGACATCCCACACGCGCCCAGACGCAGTGTTTGACGCTTTCGAGTACTCTGGTTTGCCAACAATCACCCGAACAGGGATTGCCAGACCCCTTAACCGCTTCTCGTCGGTTCTGGAAAAGACTTCGACCTTTGTCCACGCCTCATGGAACGCTTCGCTAGTGTTTTGCTCGTCCAGTTGGCAGCAGAGAGATACCAGATCGTCCTTGACCCACGAGAAGTCCTTGCTGGGGTCATTGCTCAGCTTCCGAGTCACTTCGATCTCAACGAACACAGGCAGTTCTGCCATCATAAACGCGTGACTTCGTGTCTCTGCTTGAACTTGGCAAACCCCCTTCGCCTTAAGCAGGAAGATGAGTGCGTTAACATTGATCCACGCCACTGCAGCGAATAGAGCGAGTCCTTCGCGGAGTGTCTGAAGCTGCTCTGCGCGTTCAGTTGGAGTCGACTCACTATGCCTTGGCGGCACGATGGTGAACTGGAGAGCTGGGCTGTAGTCTGGCCCCCATCGCCACACTGTCGCGGAGCTCCCCGTAGCTGTAAGCAGGCTGCTCATCGTCCCGCACCATTTGTCCAGGAACGCCCACTCTTCGAACGCCATTACGCCGTTACTGCAGAACCGCAAATGCCAAAGAACAGAATGTTGCGTCAAAAACTTCCTCAAAATCTAAATTGTGGTCGGTTTACCTCACAAAAAGTTTTACGATTACGAGTTCGGTGGCTCCGAGAGCCACGCAAACCTAAAGCTGTAGTCATAACCTGCAGTATGCAGAAGAAAAAAAAAACTAGCGTTAGACCTGCCGAACTCGTCAGAAAAAGCAAGGCAAGAGTTGCTGACCTATGTGCTGCAGCGAGCTCTGGACGTTGTAGAATAACCAGAAAACGAGGGAAATCTGCACAAAGTCGACTTGCTTTGCCAGAACGAAGCCGATATGTTTCATTGGCGACAGCCCCAGCATGCGGCGGAGCATGACGACCAAGAGACAAAACGAACCCATCTGAAGAATGCAGTAGAGCAGCACATTTTGCAGCGTCTGGAAGAGCTGGTGTTGGTCCATACCATTATAAATAGCGTAGTAGTCGCGGTTGGGCAGGCAGTACGTGGCAGCAAGGTACACAGCTAAAAGGGGTTACGTGTTAGCCAATCACAAAAATAATAAAAATAAAATAAATCACTTACAGAAGACGAGCGGGGTAATGACTTCGACGTAGTTCAGAAGCAGCAAAAATTCAGCCATGTACAACAGTCTCCGCACCTTGAGTGTGTAGCTAGCTTCAACGACCGCGTTTGGTGATCTTCGCCCAACAGCAACAGCTTGGTGGGCGGGATAAATTCGCGCGAGCCCGGCGATCTTCTTTCCCGACTGATAGGAATCAATCATGCGGTTTTTGTCGGCGAAATCCACGCTATCGATAGTAGGCCCGTACTCCCCCGCTGTCTGGTCCAATAGAATACTCGCGCGCTCCAGCGTAGTTGGCATGCGCCTCCCTAAACTGATGTGACCCATTGCTCCAGCATGACTCCGCCATGCGTGCGCCTTATCAAGTTGTCGCTCCATTTCTTTCAACTCTTTTCGCGCGGTATGAACATCCCGCAGCGATATCGCCATCGTAACCACATCCAAGGCCATGATGCCCGTGGTGGTCCAGGTCGACGGAGATCGCTGCATACAGTACGCCATGAAGAGAGATCCGAACACGTCGGCGTTGAAGACAACCAGTACAGGCGTCTCGTCGCCTAAGTGCTGGACCGCTCGAGAGAAGAGCTTCCTCATCAGCACTTTAATCACCGGGAGGAGCAGTACGAAGACGATTTGGTCTTTCGTCGCTAGTGACGAGAAAACGTAGAAGTACGGCGGGTAGATAAACCCAAGCAGGATATCACACACCCAGAGCTTCACCATACCGATCGACATCGCCACTGCACCACCAGTTTCTCGCATTATCTTCGCCCATTGAACCCCCACACAAACGACGATCAACACAGCCCACGGTGGCACCAACGTCAGCGTTGTGAACGGAAGAGGGAAGCCAATGATCAATATAGACGCGTACAGAATGCCAATACTCAGTCCCGACACTAGGAGCGTGTCCCTGATCAGCTTCCTCGTAGGGTACGGTAGCACCGGGACCCCCGTACGGAATTGGTGGAGGGCGAGCAACGTCATGACCAGGTACGCGTAGAACTCTCGCAATAGGAAGAGTTTGTTGGAGTGGATGCCCTCCGACGGAGGCGAGAGCGGCAACCAGTCGATGAATAGAGTGACAGCTAGACATGGCAACGGGGTCGCCAGCACCACGGCAACTGCGCGCGTAGAGCTCGCCACCCGCTCGTACTTGGCCAAGTCTTGCACCCTCGCCGCTGAATAGCTGCCGTGCTGCTTGACTTGCGTCGACCTCCACAAGCTGACAAGGAGGTGGCATCTACATCTACGTGTAGACCCCATCGCGCACGTCCAACTGATTGAATGGAGGAGTGTCTGCCCAAGCTAAAATAGTGTCCTTTGTCCTGGGGACGAACGACACATTTAATAATATCCTGTTTCATCTTTTCGCTCTTCAACCTAAATCGGTCTCTTCAACACGTTCACAATCTTCAGCGATAAAGCGCGAGCGCTTCTCTTGACTTGATTCTCCTCAGAGGCTCAGGAGCTGGCAGTGGCCACCTTCATGTGTTCACAAACTACGCAGGTCGAGATGACGATGTGGTGTGTGGCTTCAACGTGCAAGGGACCCCCGGGAAAGCTCGGCAGACGCATCGGAGGGAGGGAGTCGAGCGTTGACTCTAGGGACCCCGCTGGCTGACCAATCTACCACACGCGGGCGGCTCTTTTCTCCTTGCCTGCGTCTGCAGCATCTGGATCGTCCTCAGTCTCGACTGTCGATGCGCTTCCCTTCCATCACGGTCTCTCACTTCACTCGAGCTTTTGACCCGCATCCGCCACACACCGTCGGAATCCTCAGCCTACAGCGATGAAGTCCGTGTCGGAGTTGTTCGGCGACAGGAGCGACGTGGCCGTCACCGCCGCGGCCGCAGTGGCCGTGAGTCTGGGGCTCTCCCTGCTCCTGCACAGCACCAAGAAGAGCAAGAAGAGCGACGCTCGCAAGCTCCCGCCCGTGCCCAAGACCACGCTCCCATTCTCAAGAACATCCTGGACGCCGGCGGCAACGCCGAGCGCTTCCACGACTGGCTCAACGAGCAGTCCATCGAGTTCGACAACCGCCCGTGGATGCTCTCGATCCCCGGTCGCCCCGCCACCATCGTGCTCTCGTCCCCGGAAATGTTCGAGGACGTACTGAAGACCCAAGACGGCGTGTTCCTGCGCGGCCCCAGCGGCCAGTACATCAGCTTGGACCTCTTCGGCAACGGCATGGTCATCACGGACGGAGATCTGTGGTTCTACCACCGCAAGACGGCCAGCCACCTCTTCTCCATGCAGATGATGAAGGACGTCATGGAGGCCACTGTACGCGAGAAGCTGGCCGTGTTCCTGGACGTGCTGGACGTCTACCACAAGCGCAGCCAGCAGTTCAGCGCCAAGCAGGAGCTGAGCCACTTCACCATGGACGTCATCGCCAAGATCGCCTTCTCCATTGAACTCAACACGCTGAAGGACAGTCCGGACCGCGAAGACGACCACGAGTTCCTGAAGGCATTCAACAAGGCCTGCGTGGCGTTTGGGGTGCGCATCCAGTCCCCCATGTGGCTCTGGAGACTCAAGAGATACCTGAACGTGGGCTGGGAGAAGGTCTTCAAGGAGAACAACACCATCATCCAGAACTTCATCAACGACGTGATCGTGCAGTCCATGAACAAGAAGGCAGAGCTGGCGGCCAAGGGGCAGAAGATGGAGGCCAGAGACCTCATCACGCTCTTTATGGAGAGCAAGCTCCGACAGACGGAGGACATGCACATCGAGGACGATGACGCCACGATCATGAGAGATATGACCATGTCCTTCGCGTTCGCCGGCAAGGACTCGACAGCAGACAACATGTGCTGGTTTATTGTCAACATGAACCGCTATCCGGAGGTTTTGAAGAAGATCCGCGAAGAAATGAAGGAGAAACTGCCTGGTCTCCTCACGGGTGAGATCCAGGTGCCTACGCAGGAGCAGCTCCGTGATCTCGTGTACCTGGAGGCAGTAATGAAGGAGAACATGCGGCTCCACCCGTCCACTGCGTTCATCATGCGTGAGGCCATGGACAACACGACGCTGGTGGACGGCACGTTCGTCGAGAAGGGCCAGACGCTCATGATCTCGTCCTACTGCAACGCGCGCAACAAGAGGACGTGGGGCGACGACTGCCTCGAGTTCAAGCCCGAGCGCATGATCGACCCCGAGACGGGCAAGCTGCGCGTGCTGTCGCCCTACGTCTTCAGCGGCTTCGGCGCGGGCCAGCACGTGTGCATCGGCCAGAAGTTCGCGCTGATGGAGATCAAGATGACGCTGGCTACGCTCTACAGCAAGTTCGACATCAAGACGGTGGAGGACCCGTGGGAGATCACGTACGAGTTCTCGCTCACCACGCCCGTTAAGGGAGGACTGAGCGTGGAGGTCACGCCGCTGACCCCTTTGAAGCCCGCGTCCTCGGCTTAAGAGGTGAGGCACAAAGTGCATAGTTATGAATTTTGCGTCGGCATACCTTGAAGGCGGCGAACGTTGAATCAAATTGAAATGGTACATGGAGGTGTCGAGACGTGAACTAATCCTAGGGACCACGTCGATATTGATGCGCTTTGCGCTGTCAAATGTAGTACTACGTAGTATTTTACATCTACCAGAGCAAGCGTCTTCAGAGTGTAGTAAGCTTCCTTCGACCACAGCGTTTCGCCAATCTTCGTCTAACAGCGACAGCTTCGTGGTCGACGGGTTATATTTAAACGAACCCGAAGAGAATTGGTGCCACATATTTCAACTTTTAGTTGTTGAAACTACCCAGTCCAATGCCTGCAAACACTCGACGGCTAGGGTCGTTGATGACATTCACCTTTCGCGTGGCATGCTTCGCGGCAAATGCAAAAATCTTGGGAGTTACGTAAATATCTGGGGCGTACAGTACAAACGAAAAATAGTCCACATGATCTGCTGGGAGCACAGCATCCAAGTGGAAGACACTGAGGAAGGCCAACTTGCAGACGACCGGCATCTCCTCGATTTCGTCGACCTCCTGAAGATTGAACTGCTCCAGGCGATCACCAGTGGTCCTTCGTCGTGTACCTGGCGTTTCTTCCGCCGCGCTATCTCGACTTAAGCGCCGTGTTCTACGCTGTTGCTGTCTTGTAGGTGTCGATACTGCTTCGGCGTCTTCCCCTCTGAAACCTTGATCATCCCGAAGAGATGCAAGTCGCTGCTGGACAGCAGAGTGTAGATCCGCACTGCTCTCTTCATCTTCAGAGTCGCTGCTAAGCCCACTCAGCGAGGAAGGTGGTGGTCGTGCTTGCGTACCAGCACGGGAGTACACCACATAGGAGCGCTTTTAGCCTTTTATCTACATGCACCCGCTAATAGCGAAAGCGAAAGATTAGCCATCGGCTCACATCGTACGTCGTGTCTCGTGATCGGTGTAATATGTGCTATTACAGGCCCCCGCCGCTCAATCCGCTGGATCAATCGTCCCCACGCCCAAATTCGGGCGTTTAGCGTGTAGCGGATTTGGCCTCTAAATCCGCTGGAATCGGCATGCGGAACACGCAGAGTTTTGACCGATCCGCTGTTTACGAAAAATCCGCTGGAATGGCCCTAAAACGCTGGAATTCATGTCTGCGGAACATACCCTAACGTTTTCATCTGAAGTGCATCAACGACTACCGTCAAGTAGCGCAGCACTCTATTCCCAGCTAGCATTTGGGTCAAGACTTGCAGCGCCTCGGAAAAGCCCATACCTGGTAGCGCCAACAAGTCGCTGTGGAACCAGCGCAGCGTCCTTGTCAGAGTTTTTGACTCAGTTAAAAGTCGACGCGGTCCTCGCATTCACGGCATCCACGACGAAGGAGGCGTAAAAAGAGGAGCGAGATGCTCGCGTGAACGTGAAAGAGCTGCCCAACTTCGGCTTGAACCATCCCCATTGGACTTGAACAGGACTCAGCGCGTTCCTCAGGACGATCCAAACCTGCTGCGACGCACTCCCTGATCTTTTCCAGTACTCTGGCTTGCCGATAACTACTCGGACAGGAATGGCCAGACCCCTCAGAGGATGCGACTGGTTCTAGAGAGCTCTTCAACTTTCGTCCACGCCTCCTGGAATGCTTAACTTCTTGCTTCTCGGGGAGGCGATGGGCAACGGTGAATTGTAGTGATGGCTTGGAGTCCGGCCCCCACTGCCACACTGTCGCGGAGCTGTCCGTGGCTGTCAAGAGTTCTCGCATCGCTCCGCACCATTCGTCCAGGAACGCCCACCCCTCAAATTGCATGGTTCGTGTTGCTGCTTAATCATCGTAAATGCAAGAGGCGGAGTGGTTCTTGTATGTATGTAAACTTTCTAGGAAAAAGCTGTCCATCAAGTAAAGAATGTGAGGTGAACTGACCGCAGTTCTTAGTACAGATTTCGACCAGTTTTCGCGCCTCAAATGTGTTTGGCATTGCCAGCAACGGGATTTTATGTCAATCAGCGAGTGGGCGTTCCTGGGCGGATGGTGCGGGGTGATGCGAACGCTGTTTGCAGCCACGGGGAGCTCCGCGAAGGTGTGGAAGTGGGGTCCAGACTACAACCCAGCACTACAATTCACCATCATACCCCCTAGAAACAAGAAGCTGAGTCCGAATGAACGCTTAAGACAGCTCCAGACACTTCGTGAGGGGTTCGGCCTATTCGCTGCAGTGGCCTGGGTCAACGTCGATGCACTGATCTCCCTGCTCAAGTCAAAGGGCGTGTGTCAAGTCAGAGAAGAGGTTCGGCACCACGAGTTCATGATGGCGGAGCTGCCCGTGTTCGTTGAGTTGGAAGTGGCGAGAAAGCTGTGCAGCGATGCCAGCAAAGACTCTTCGTGGATCCGAGACGACCTCGAGACTCTCTGTTGCCAACTGGACGAGCACAACACCAGCGAAGCGTTCCAGAGTGCGTGGGCGAAAATTGAGGAGCTCTCTGGAGCTGCGCTGAGGGGTCTGGCGATTCCTGTTCGAGTCATTATTGGCAAGCACAACTGCTACTCGCAGACGGTAAACACTGCGTCTCCGTTTGTTTGGGACGCGATAAAGAGCGCGCTAGATCCTGAACAAGTCCGATGGGGGTGGTTTTCCTCAACGTCGGGCCGCCAATCCACGTTGACCAGAAGATATCCCTCCTCATTCTACGCTTCAGCAGTGATCGATTCCGTCAACGCAAAGAACGAATTGAGTTTCGGCGACAAGGTCGCTACGCCCATGGAGGTACTCGCTGAAATGGGTCGAGAGGTCCGATTGTCGTTGCTACAGTTCTGTATTGCGTCTCACCTGGACCCCCAAACTGCCTGCCGCATGGTATCGAGCTTGCTTTGTGGCGAATCGAGCCCCAACGCCCTCATCGTTGGTCAGCGGGGTGTGAGCCATGCGGACGTGAACTTTGAAGACGATCGCCGAGTGGAAGTGAGGGCCCTTTGGTCCGCTTTAGCCGTGACGCGTTCCTGTAGGTCAGTCGCCTTCACTTTACGCTGGAAAGACTCCGCTGAGGTGGAGCGAATGTGGAGGTGGGTCGCGTACGCCGTTTTCTCGAGTCGAGCTCGATCGCGGTCGTCTGTGACGCAAGTCACAATCTACAACGCGTGGCTGGATTCCAACACACTGCGCAGTCTGTCAACAATCGTAACAAGCGTCAATCCGGAGCAAGAGCTGTTTGCCGCTACTAAGAGGACTGGGCGGACAAGTGACACTGCACTTGAGTCACGCGGGTATCATTTGGGTAAGAATGCAGGCATCCGAGTTACTGAGGAAGTAACCGGTAAAGTGCATTCGTGGGACTCGGCAGATATCTTTCATCACGGTGAGGCTAGCGGTGTGGTGCTGGTAAAACCCGACGACGGTGTTTCGAGTGAGTGGGCAGACGTGCTGGTCCCTGGTATTGGCTTGTGCCAAGTCCAGCGCACCAATCTCGTAGCTTGCGACCACGTGCGAAGCTCGGGAATGCGACCCGATCTGGACCTTCAGCTTCAGTTCTCGTATTTTGTGGAAAGCGACCATCTTACGGCATTTCTACGACTAGTTGGAGGGCGTCTGCGCAGTATCTGGCTTGATGTTCCGGACTCGAGTCGCGCGGTCAATATTGCAGGGGTTTTGGAGTCATGTCCACATCTGCAGGAACTCGCTATTCGCAATGTTGTGATCCCCACCAACGATTTCGTCCATGCGTGTGAGCAGTTCAACTCGACATTTCGTCGGCTGGAGTGTCACTTCGACGACCTTGGTGCACTGGCAGCTGTATTGGGTAATGCCGCGAATGCGCTAGCGCGGACACTTCGCTGGTGGCACTGCGACGTGATGTTGGCACCTAGTTGGGCTGACGCAGCAGTGCAATGCTTGGCTCAGATGCTAGCTGCGAATAAGGTCTTGCAATACCTGACAGTTGTGGGGGTCAGACTTGACGTCCCACGATTTAAAGCTGGATTGAGGCAGTTCCATCTTCAAGTTCTCGACGAAAAGGGGGAGCTGTCGGTTGAGCCTAAGTTGGCCTTCTTGAGTGTTTTCCAGCTAGAGGGAGGACGACAAGAGCGTCTTCGTCTCCACGCCCCAGACAACCACGTAGCCACCAAGATTTTCGAGTTTGCAGCCGAACCGGCGGTTCGAAAGGTGAATGTTATCGCCACTTGCGTTTACGTGGGATGGCTAGGTTGAGACTGGAGGCGGAGATGTCTCTTTAGGCCTAATTGTTGCCGACGCCACTTCCTGATGATTTCATTGTGAGAGTTTGCTTGAGAATTTTTGTTCAAGGGCAGCCCAGCTCACAGTTCGGGGAACTGTGTTAGGAAGGTTTGAAGTTTGGCATCCTGCAGCGATAACGTTCCAACGGCTAGGGTCGTTGGTGACATTCAACGTGGCAAACGCAAAAATCTTGGGGCTACGTAAATATCTTGGGTGTTCAAACAAAAGGGTTCCAGATACTCTGCTGTTTGTTTCTTCAGTGTTAACTGCGGCAACACTTGCCTCTGCGCAGTTCCGGTTCATCAGCAGAGCGTGGATTATGGGTGCCCCAGCTTTCAAGACGATAGTGGAGTGGAACTGAAGGCACTTAGCTCCCTTCTGGCAGTGACGTGTTCTTGTCGGTCGTTTACTAGTACTTTCCATACGGACTTGATATACCGATACCTTTTAGGCCCCGGACTGAAAGTGTGGAGTGATGTGATAGTTTACGCGTTTTTCTCGAACCGAGCTCCTCCGTGAAGCAAATCACGATTTACAATGCTCGCCTGAATTCCGAGATGGTAGAAACGTCCTTACAGCCTCCAATACGGGGAATGAGCTGTTCGCTACTGTTAATTAAGGGGCTGAGCGCCACAAATATCACTGCTGCCCCCGCGACGCACACGAGTACCATTTGCGTCAGGACACAATCATTCGAGTTACAGAAGAAATCGGCCGCCGCGTGGTTTCGTGGACTGCAGCAGATATTTTTCATCAAGGTGAAGCAGCGGAGTGGTGCTGGTAAACCCGATGACGACGAAACCAGTGAGTGAGCCGACGTGCTAGTTCCTGATATTGGTTTGTGTCAAGTCCAGCGCAACAATCTCATTGTGTGGAACCACGTGATGACCTCGGGGAGCTCCAATTCGCGGACATTGCGGGCGGCAGCGAGCATCTTACGGGTTTACTGCTATTGATTGGAGGGCACCTGCGCAGTCTTTGGCTTATGTTCGTGTGTGGAGTCGTGACCTCGATGGAACAGCATACGGGCAGCGCTCGGCTCCTGCTACTACCTGTAGTTCTGGGAATCTGCAAGAACCAACTATTTGATTTCCACCATCAACAAGTTTTTTTTCAGTTTTATTTTTTATTTCATAATTGCCTTGCCCATAGTTTAGTATTGTACTGTACCAGGTAAAATTCTACAATCATCGTAGAAATTATTTTTTCTAGTTGAGTATGCTTGAAGTCTCGCCGCCTTACATCTATCAATCAACCGTAGACTTGCGCCACTATCCATTTAAGGCTATGCCGATTCATGACGTGGGATTCATGCTGCCTTGGTGTTGTCGAATGGGGAAAGTCCTTCAGCACACGGCGAGCGAGGTGAAAGTCTGGCGCTGGGGCCCCGACTACGAGTCGGTCATTCAGTTCTCCGTTGCGTCTCCGACTGCCCTGCATATGTCGGTGGAGCAACGTAAAGCGGACCTAAAGGTGCTTCGTGAGGGGATTTCACTATTTGCAGCTCTGGCTCGGATGGATACGGAAGCATGCGCCACTCTAGTGAGCGCGTTTATATTCGGGTCTAAAGTAGAGTACTGTGACCACGTAGTCGGAACGTCGGTACTACCAGCCTTTGTGGAGTTAAATCTGTCAAAATGGAGACCTGCGCTTAGCGATGTGGCCGGGGTGAACGAGATTATTACCTCCATGTGCTGCAGCCTGGATCTGCAAAATACAAGCGCCGAGTTCAGAGAAACGTGGGCACAAATTGAACGGTTATCCGGTGCATCAAGTACGTCTGCGGAGTTGCTATCAGGTATTGAAATTCCAGTGCGGTTCGTTGTTGACGAGTTAGATGAAGAGCCTGGAATAGCAGTGTTGGCTCAAGCGTGGGAGGTGATAAGAACCGTCATGGACAAGAGCCAAATCGCCTGGGGGTGGGCGTCGTCGAATCCAGAGAAACCCCTTTGTTGCTCCCAAGGCGCGCGACGAGGCTGCTTCTCCTCGTTCGTCTTGGACTCAATCTCCGCACAGCAGACGTGTTCGGACGACGGCTTCCACCCATGCGAGATCAATGCCAATTTTATCGATCTCGTGGGTAAAATGGCTGGCCGCGTTCGGTTCTCGGACGTCACGTTCCCATTGTTACTTCTCGAGAACGAAGCAGCTGCCGTCGGACGCTTCTCTCGAATGATTTCTCGGATTCTTTGCATCGATTCCTGCTCCGATATGATACCGCAGGCAGACTGCCGCATGACGAATTTTGTGAAGGTCTGTTATACCACGACCAGGCAATTTGGCGTGTTTTGCGCGGCTCTTGCAGTGGCGCAATCGTGCCAGTCGGTTCACATTAGCTCGTTCAGCAGTAAGGTCGACTCCACGAGAGCGAAGGCGTGGCAATGGCTAGCTTACGCTTGTTTCTCGAAGAAAGCGCGGTCGCACTCCGCGGTGAGGAAAATCAAGCTCATGGGAGTCAATCTGACCCGTGAAGATGCAGATGCAATGGCGAAAATCATCACGAGTGAGACTCCAGAGCACGAATTATTCAGCAGTGACGCGCAGACTGGAGAAGCCGTGCCAAATGATGGGGAATATCACGTGGACGCGAACACAATTGTGCGGCTTTATACTGGGGAATCCGCATCATCAACAATTTTCAAAGCTGAAAGTACGTGCGGTGTAAGACTCGTTGGCGCCAAGGACGACGGTGGGAACGCGTGGGTGGATGCTCTTGTTCCTGGTGTTGGATTTTGCACGCTCCAGCGTTCAAGTCTAAGTCGGTGCTATTCACGAAACATTCGCGACAGACCTAATCCTTTGCAATTGGAGATGCAAATGAATCATTCGTGGGGCGGTATTCCTCGACTACTGGAGCTCGTTGGGCCGTCCCTGCAGAGTCTGCGGCTATCCTCGATGTGGAATTCACCTTGGCATAACGAGCCTTGGGACATTTCTTGGCTTCTCTCATCGTGTCCCAACCTCGAGGATCTGACAGTCAAGTGCCAAGTTTTATCTGCTGAAGCCTTCGTGCGAAGCTACGTGGAGAACAGGCCCCGCTTAACCCGCTTGCAAGCTGTATTTGACGATGAAAAGCTCATAGTAAATGCGCTGAAAGACAAGGCGCACCAGTTAACCAAATATCTTCGGTGCTGGTACTGCTATCGTTACCATCTAGAAGTGGCGCCACTCCAAGAGGTGCTTGACGTGAACCGGTCGCTGAGGTGGTTGACGATCGATACCAGCATATATGACACCTGTAAATCCACCGAGATACTAATGGGGTACAACGGACAGCAACTCGACCTGGAGGGTGACAAGTTGCCCACACCCTCCAAGCTGGCGTTCCTGAGCGTGTTCAACTCGAGGACGGAGCCCAGCGCGTTCAAGAAGCACAGAGCTCAGACGCCACTACAGGCCCCAGATAACTTCACTTTGTCGAGGATTTTCCAGTTTGCAGCTGCGTGTGCAGTACGCAGAGTGGAACTTGTCTACTACGACTAAGACAGAATGCCACCGCAGCATCGTTATTTTACTATGCGCATCCAGCACGACGTTTTTAACAGGTTAACACTTCCGCATCACTCTTCGATCGAGTGGAGGGATTTCAGTTTGCATTTTCGTTAACTTAATTCTACACCAACTTTCTCCAATAACCTTCACGCCAGTCACGACGATACGTCACACAACATCCAATCTATCCGTCTATCTAGAGGTCTGCTTCCACTCGCAGACAACAAACTTTTCTCATCCATCCGCGCTCGCTCACATGTACTCTCGGATGGCGGCCGCTATCTTGTGCAGTCCCCGTGAGGTGGCGTACTGCGCCAGCATGAGGTCGTCCGTGACCTTGATCATGGGCTTGGCGTGGTGGTACAGCAGCACTCTGGACACGCGGTCGTTGTCGTCGTCGTTCGAGATGACGGAGATCAACAGCGGCGTCTGGTGCCGGTCGTTGAGCGCGTTCACGGCCGCGCCGGCCTTCAGCAGCATGTACACGACCGTCTCTCCGTCCGGGACGTTGGGGCTGGCAGCGTAGTGCAGCGGGTGGTTGCCCCGACCGTCGACCTTGTGGAGCAGCTCCGGTTCCGTCTCCAGCAGCTTCCTGATGGCCGTCTTGTCGCCCTTCCGGACGGCGTTGTGGAGGCTCGAGCGTCCGTATTTGTTGCTGCTTGTGGCTCTGTGAGGTTCCGGCTTGGGAGAAGGTTCCTGGTCTTTCGAGGCGGGTGACGCCGGTTGGGTCTCAGTTGTCGCGGGCTTGGTTAGGTGGAGGTTGGTAGTCGATAGGCACTTGGCCGACTGCGACCGCAAGCGTCTCGACGCTGTAGTAGGAAGACGTCGGTCCGAGGGCTCCGCTTCAGGAGGCGCGGAGTGCGAGCGCTCGATCCTCGCGTCTTTGGAGCGAGTGCGTCGAGTGGGGGGCGAGCTTCGGTGTGAGTGGGCAATGGGGGACTGCTCCTTCTCCTTGCTCGCCGACATGGTGGCGGTCTCGGAGATGGTCACGAGGTGCGGCGCGTACTTCCGTCCCCGAGCCATAGTTTGTGTGGGGAAGTTTATCTGCACGGATGCGCGCAGGGGGGGTGAGTTTGGCAATGGGAAGCTGGAGGTTTGACTATCCAGCGCCCAAAGCGAAAATGCTTGAGCCTGTGACCCGTGCGTGGTCCGCCTCAACTCGCCAGCGGGTCAACTAAAACCCCAGCTAGCGCGACCATGTGGCCTGCGCGCATCCAGCCGACGAGTCTGTACCATTCCAAACCCATCGGGCTCCGATGCGAGCCACGAAAGACTACCAGCCAGTTCGAGTGAGTTGACAGCAGCGAGGCATCTGTGCGCGAGGCAGATGCCACGTTGAACGCGGCTGTTTCCCGAGCTCCTGGCGCTGGGCCGTCTGGGTGGCCGGCCTGTCGATATCTCGCTGATAGTTGTCGGGTTGTGCGATGGCTCGCATGAAAGATACATGTACAGTATCGGAGCCCAACGTGGTTTCGAGCTCTGAACTCCATACAGCGGTGCAATTGTGCAGTGATGCGAGCTAATTCTTGCTAAGTCAATTGCTAAGATTGACTCACAGTGCATGTACCCTTGAACAATGGTTCACGTATGTAGCACCTTTGCGTGTGCATGTATTGTCATACCTGCTGCTTTCTTTGGCGACGTACTAACAGCAGATGCCGTCGCGTTAGTCGGCGAGTTTCTTCCTCGGGTGCTGGCAAACATGGCCATTTCCTTGATGTTCCTGAGTCAACAAGGTGGAGGCAACTTGGCAAAAGTGCAAACAGGCCGTCCTCGCGCCAGTCTCGCTTGGCCCTGGATGTCTCCGGCTTGGAGCAACCGCAGTCGACGGCTCCGAGCGGTGGCGCGATTCCGGCCGGCTACGAGCCACGAGGCTATTCCACGCCTGGGCGGAGAGTGCCTCTCTTTTGGTAGGTGCAGTCTTCACAACGTGGGCTTTTGTGTACATGTAGCTGCCGCAACCAGCGTCCGGCCTCTGGATCCGTCGTCTTTCGACTCGAAAGTTTCGAGGCAAAGCATCGACGGTAGGAGGATGGCGTTAGGTGATCGTAAGTCTTGGGCGTCTGGCCTGGGGTGGCCGAGTTGTTCCGTGTCCGGATCTGTGTGCATTCGGACCTGACCCGCTGGTCATGCGGACAACCAGACATGTCTGGTTGTCCGCATGGTGCGCCTTTGACCACCCGTAGGTACACAGCACAATTAATCGTACGTGCGCCCGCCTCAAAGATACTTTTGATACAGTTTGTTCATTTCGTTGTTCGTCCACGACCTGCGTCTATGCTGCGCTGCTCGATACTACACAAACACGCGGCGTCGAGAGCGTCAAGAGGCACGCCGCGTCCGGTTGGTTACTGTAGTTGATTCAGTTGATGATTCCCATTACTTGGCTTCTTTCGCCTGGGCCATCGCTCTGGTCCGCTGCGCGTGGAGGTTCAGGTGCAGCTGCACCTGGTTGATGAGCTCCGTGAACGTCGAGCACTCGAACGTGAGGAAGAAGAAGGTGAGCACGTACTCGGTCACGCTGATCATGCCGAAGAGCAGCACGGCGACCCACGACCAATTGGACACGACGATCGACATCATGTGCGTCACGAACACGGCCAGCGCGGCCACGAAGAAGGCCACGGCGCGCCACAGCCGCGTGTGTCTAGCGCCGATGGCTTCGTTGCGGCCCACGAGCAGCATGTTCTGCACCTCCTGCAGACACGCGGCGTCCTGGGCGGCCTTGTCCTCGTCGCTCTGCTGCGGCTCCTTCTCGTCGCAGTGCGCGCACGTCGTCGTGGGGCACGAGCGCTCCGCGGCCCTCATCGCGTTGGGCGACTCCACTTCGTCCGTGGACACGACGTCGTAGCCGCGCTCCTGCTGCTCGCACACGTGCGGCCTGGGCTCGCTGAAGACGAACTCGGCGCGCACGCCGAAATGGTCCGACAGCGGCGTCTTCTCGCCGCGTGCATCGGTGAAGAAGCCCTTGAAGATGCTGCTCTTCACCAGGTGCCAGTCCGACGCGCCCTTGGGCTGCTTGTCGATCTTGTACATGACGTAGTCCATGCGCATCGGGTGCTCGCCGTGCGAGTACTTGTTGTCGGGCGACGCGAACGTCAGGCCGTCCTCGTCGTTCGTGTCTGTGAAGGCGTCTCGCAGGCTCAGCAGCTGGCGCGGCACCTTGAGCTCCAGACAGTCCGGGGACGAGTTGAAGTCTCCGCACACGATCGTGAGCTTGTTCCGGTTAGTGGCCGCGATGAACTGCGTCAGCTCGTAGCTCTGGCCCGTGCGGTGCCACAGGTAGAAGTCCCCGGGTCCAGGCTTGCCGCCGGCGTTGTAGTTGGCCAGCAGGTGGGTCACGTACACGTCGATCTGGCCGGCGGGCGTCTCGACGCGCAGCAGACCGACGCCCTTATTGGCGACGAAGTCTGACTCGTGCAGCGCGTAGGGTCTTCCACTGAGACTGAACGAGTGGTAGAGCGCGCTGGAGATGGGGAACTTGGACAGCACGAGCAGCCCCGTGCCGAACGAGTCGGCCCCCATGGGGAACGGGAAGCCCACGGCCGGGTTGAAGTAGTGGTAGTAGTGGAAGCCGCTCTGCTGCGCCTTGGAGATGACGAGGTTCCGCTCTCGCAGGTGCCAGATCTCCTGCAGCACCACGAGCTCGTAGTCGCTCGAGATGGCGTCGGCGATCTCCGCCGCGCGCTCCGTGCACTTGGGCGCGACCGGGAGGCCTAAGGTAGAACGAGGTAGAAGCAACAATTATTGCAAGTTCCTGACGTTTCTATCACTTTTTCTAAATGGATAGAAATGATATCATCATCTTACCCCACGCGTTGAGGCTCAGCACGCGCAGCCGTACGCTCTGCTTGTCCTGCTCCGACCACACGGGCCAGGGCGCGCGCGAGGGCGCGGGCGTGGCCACGGGCTCCAGGTTGAATACCTCCAGCAGCACGCGCTGGCGGATCCGCTCCACGACGTGCTCCTCCGTCATCACGATAGAAACGACTTGGAAATGCGGTCCTGAAGCTTGCGGGCGACTTGGACTCTGGCGCTCCAGATTAGTAGTGTCGCCTTGATGTGTGAGACCACGTACGGGACCTGAGAATGTTATTCCGAGCGGCAGGGCAGGGGACGGGCGACGGACGGCCTCTGCCGCCCAATCAGCGCGCGGATCGCCGGGATAACATAATCTTTTGTGCGGTTGTTGGTCCGGCGTTCGCCAAGTCGCAGGCGTTTGTTGCGCCGCGATGGAGCGAGCGAAGGCGGAAGATGGATTTCCATCGTCGTGCTCTCGGGCTGCAATATAGTGTACAGTATCTGCAGTACACTGTTTAAGTAGGCAGGATATTGGCGTTGTGCATGGCTGGATGTTTGGTGGTCGATCGAGGCGAGGAAACGTGGGGCTCTGGGCGGCTCCTGCTGTCGAGCGTTTCGACAAGATCGTAATACTGTAGGGGTCGAGGGTTGCAGTGTGTGTACCGGTATGCTGGTGTTCGATGTGAAGACCCTGCGGTGTGGTCGGCACTTCGGTCTGCTGGCGGTGAGTAAGGGTGGCCCTGCGGCGGGTCATTGCATAGAAAAGATCGGACGGTTTAACACGTTCCGAGCCACTTCAACTTGAAAAGCAGGCTTGTTTTAACAACTGGAACTTCGAGCCGACGACTTGGTAGGCATTGTTATAAAAGAAGTCGAGTTCGCTGTGTTCGAGGGGGGTGTATGCTGAAACTATGAAGGGTACTTCGAGGAACCTCCGTTTACGAAGGGGGCATATAATTAGTTTTCCAACTTTTAACTACTTCTCTGTTTCACTTGAATATGACCACTTGGGGTTTATGTATGCCACACAGTTAATACTATTGGACAAAATATGAATAGGGTAGGTGCGACGGCTCCCAGACATGTCGAATTATATTTTTCACTCTTAGTCAAACTTAGCGAGCATCTTGAAGCCATTCTCGGCTACTTCGGTACTAATTGGTATAGCCACTGGGCTCGTTGATCCACTGTAGAAATGCTTGCGCACGCGGGGTAGCTTGTAGTTGTTTCCGCTACAGAACGTGGGAAGGCTGAGCTGAACTGCTGGACAATAACATCCCCGAGCGAACGAATTAGTCACCTAAAAAGTTCACCTAATTTTTAGTCTCCCCCTCATTGGTTTAAAATATTGCTGAATTGCGTGGCGGTGGTATATGGAAAAATCTTAAAACCTGTTGCAGAAATACTGATTAACCTGTTACCAAATCTACTGAATTCCTGTTGCCGTAGTCTGAATACATGTTGCGTTGGTTAGGTGAGATTGGGGCAACAGGAATTCAGGGCTGAATAGCTGTTGGTACAGTAATTCAGATCAATAAGTTCTTATTGCTCGTTGGGGGGTGACGCAAGTCTACCGCATAAATCTGGCTGTGAGGAGCATGGGTAAGGTGGAAGCAACATGGGTCGGTGCGTCCGAGAAGACTCAGTCTTCATCCGCTTCATCTGCCCCATTGAGCTGCCATCCACGATCTGGGTTCGCCATGTCCTTCATTCCGAGCAGGTTGATGCACTCGTTCAGCTTGTCGTTTTTCTTGCTGTTAAGGATGCTGCTGTCCTGGAAGAGGAACCGGATTGTCTGCGCTTTGTGGTCGCGTCTGAGTGGATATACATCTGCCCATTCGCTGCAGAATGGCTAGATCGAGCACTTCCCTTTCTTTGAAGACGATTCTGGTGTTTTCCTTGTCTTTCAGCCTCTGAGTGTGATTTTGACTAAGCTCGACGACTCCATGAGAGCTGTCATGGCCCCGGGTTTGGCACCGCTACCAAGGGATTCATTCGACATCTGGTACGTTGTTGCTATGGTGGCCTAGGCCGAGCTAGGAGGCGTCTTGACCAGAGTATGTCGTCGTCATCGCCTCCACTTCGGATGGCATGGTCGTTTTCACAACACCTTGATGCAAACTCAGTCAACACCCCTGCTAAGATAGTAGATGTCCATCTTCTTGTTGAAGTGCATGCAGTACATGTAGTCGAGCCTGCCATACCGGTACACGCGCAAGTCGAACTCTTCAGCATGATATTTACTCACTACTAGCGCGTGGGGGCGAAAATGGCACTCAAACCATGGCAAGTAACGCATTAAACCGCGCCACCGTAATGGCGACGTCATCCTTCCCCGATAGGACCAGATATCGGAGCCAGCGATCAGGGTCAAGAAGGCGATGCTGAAGGTTGGACCCAGCTTGGCGATAAAGAACTCGTGTGACACTACCTCGTCAGGAAGAACTACGCTGCGATCATCAGATTCTTGTTGACAGTACCAGTAGGATCAAGCACCAGATGCACATATCGTTGCGGTGAACCCGCACACCCAATAGTCAAGTCTAGACTCCCAGCTAGTCCGTTATTGTAAATGCGGCACCTCCAGTGCTCAGTGGGCGTGCGAGGGAAGATGTCGTGTCATGCTGCGCTGCAGCTAGCCGTCGTATTTGTAGTGATCATCTGTGCTCAGGTCTAGAAAATATGTCAGCGACTTCGCGGTTGGCCGAATACACAAAGCCCATAGTCTCGGAGTAGCCGAGCGGCTTTCCGTGGTGGATCACCTCGTTCTTGTTCAAGGTGACCTCATCGTTAAACAGCTCAATGATGATCACTGGTTTGCGCAGCCTCCACCCCTGCGTGTTGGTCATGTCGTAGATTTGGCAGCGCTACCAAAGTTCCGCGTGATCTGGTCCATTAGCAGCATGTACTTCTTGCCGGGCTCCACCCCCGGTGGTCATGTACGTGCGCTCGCCGGCTGATACACCGCGCAGCATTTCATGGTGCTCTTACATGAGCGGCACACAATAGCTCGCAGCTACATGTACAACGACATTAACCTGCTGACTGAATTACTGTACCAACAGCTATTCAGCCCTGAATTCCTGTTGTCCCAATCTCACCTAACCAACGCAACAGGCATTCAGACTATGGCAACAGGAATTCAGTAGATTTGGGAGTAACAGGTCATTCAGTATTTCTGCAACAGGTTTTAAGTAGCAGCCGTGGTATATCGGACTTCCAAGGTCGTTGTCTTGTGCCTGCCTTCCTGGACTCTGTGGGAGCAAGAATCGGTGCAAAGCAGTCGGGTAATCATTCGACTGAAGCGTCTAACTGCTTCTGCCTCTTTCGGGAGAAACAACAGCGGGAATGTTTCGTCCGAGAACCGAACGGTACCAGCCATCTCGTCTACAAGCTCAACAAACTTGGCTATTATCTCACCGTGGAAGAAGGCGTTCTTCGTACGGAGAGCGCGGAAATGGAGTCCAAAATAAAAGAAGAGAAACAATCTCGTCGTAAGCCTCTTGAACAGCTGAGAGATTTCTCCGTGTTCGACGAAGCCCACCCCCATGAGATTTGGTTCCTGTCCATGACTTCCCTTATCTGAGCCAGCACAGCGCTCCCCCGCCCGTCGTCGAATTTGTTAACAACGAACCGCACTGGGATTTCAATACCTATAGCGACTCCACCGACGTACTTGATGCACCGAATAATTGCTCAATCTCTGACGAAGTTCCTCTGAATTCGTTGTTTGTATTTTGCAGATCCAGTCTGCAGCACATGGCGGTTATCATTTCGTTCACCCACGCCACATCCACAGGAACATCTCGCCACTTTGACAGCTTCAACTCAACAAACGCGGGTATTACCGACATTCCGGACACGTACTAGCGGTACTGCAGCTCCAGGTGACAAACCCACCTGCACGTTCGAGCCCCTAACGTGGTCGCATACAACGAGGTCATTGCGTTGGACTTGGCACAAACCGATTCCAGGGACCAGCACATCCATCCACTCCGTGGAAACATCGTCGTCGGGATTAACTAACACCACCCCGCAAACTTCGCCCTGATGGAAAATAGTTGTCGAGTCCCATGAAGCCACGCCGCCGGTTGCTTCTTCAGTAACATGGACGACTGCGTTCTCACGTAAATGGTACTCTTGTACATCACGTGCGGTGCCTGTGCTACTGGTAGATTCCAGTCCATTAGCTACGGCAAATAGCTCCTGCTCCGTATTGGAAGCAGCTAAGATCCTTGACAGCGTGTCCAGTATGGTAGGTTTCAAATGAGCGTTGTAAATTGAGACTTGCTTCACGGAAGCGTGCGATCGGGCTCGGTTCGAGAAAAACGCGTACGCCATCCACTGCCACGCTTTCACCGTCGAAGGCGAGTCGTGCGAAGAGAGATCGAACATGACCGACCGGCACGAACGCGTGACTGCAAAAGCCGAGCAAAGCGCGTTCATTTCCACCCCACTTCTTTCTCTTAAGCTCACGCTTGCATGACTCACAGTCCGCGGTCCGGCAGCGACACCGTAGGTGCAAGTTTCCTTACAAAATAGTTTGGATATCATGCGGCAGATAGTTTGGGAGTCCCGATGGCATACGCGATGAAAGTCTAGCGCTGAAAAATAGACCCTGCCACCCATTTCAGTGAGCAATTTCGTGAAGGCACCACTGGTACGATTAAATGTCAACGCGTTTTTTGCGTTGACGGAATTGACGACGGAGGTAGCGTAGAACGAAGACCGATGCCTTCTTGTCAACGTGGTATGGCGGCCCAACCTTAACGAAAACCACCCTCCGGTTTACCGATAATGATCCGAACAGGAACTGCCAGACCTCTCAGCGGCTGCGACTGAGTAAATGTCGTTTCGATTTGCGCCCATGCCTCCCGGAACGCATTCAATTGGCAGCATAGAGCTACGAGATCGTCGTTAGCCCACGATAAGTCGTCGCTCGGGTCGTTGCACAGCTTTCGGGTGGCTTCGATCTCAACGAATACAGGCATCTCCGCCATCATAAACTTGTGTCTTCGTATCTCTTCGTCAACGCTGCATGCATCCTTTAATTTTAAGAGCGAGATCAGCCCCTCGACATTAATCCACGCCACTGCAGCGAATAGAGCGAGTCCCTCACCAAGTGTCTGGAGGTGCTTTCCGCGTTCAGTAGCAGTCGACTCACTGTCTCTCGGGGGGACGATGGTGAACTGGAGAGCTGGGTGGTAGTCCGGCCCCCAACGCCACACTGTCGCCGAGCTCCCCGAACATGTAGACGAAAACAGGGGGCCAAACTGTGAATGCCGGAGTTGGAGTCAAAAGGTTTCGATAGTCCACTTACGTCGGAAAATTCCTGGATTTGATTTTCGTGGACTTGGCATCAAGATCGCGAATATTCATGCAACTGCTCGCCAGTATTTTAAAATACATGAGCGGGATGACAACACTAGCGCAGTTGTCGAGCAGTACGCCGATTTTGGTCCAGGTGTGCAGCTTCCAGCCAATCCTCCGTCGTTTAACTCGGAAAGGTCTACCACTGCTCGCCTACCTCTCGCTCTAGAAGACAAAGCCAACAGTCGGGTGAGCATTTGTCAATTGTTATGCGTCGCGAAAAATACTTGTTTATGATACAACTGGCATAAATATTCAACTAAGTTTATTGCAAATGTACATGCTTAACATGTATTATTTTAGTAATGCATATTAAAAAATAGTTGCTTCAAATATAGGGAAACGTTATAATACATATTTCATTTATATTTTTATGCGGAATCTCTAAACATGCCTATTTCGGCGAAGTTTTTGCAAAACATGCTGTAGGTTTCAAAACATCTTTAGGTACACTGTACCGTGTAATGTGGCGCACATGGCACTATTAAAGAGAGCCCCGGCGGATGTGGCTGGCAGCACAAATGTGACGTAAGTAAAATAGGTAAAAAAAACAGAAAATTTATGGCAATCGTTTTAACTACATTCAAGCTACAAAAGTATAATTGCAGTTACTACACCGTTCACCCTAATTAGTCGTGTGACCTAAATAGTCATGCACCTTTGATAATCATTCCACCGGTTTTGAAAAAAAAATTAGTTTCACCTTAAATTGAGTAAAAAGACCGGATTCGGGTAGATCTCGGCAATACGAATTGCGTGTTATATTTTGTTCTTAGTAAATACGGTTGGTTTCCGAAAAAAACTGAATTTCAAAACAGGGTGAGGCGTACTTCAGGTCGTACACGGTAAATAGTCATGACACTACTAATTAGGATGAACGGTGTACTGGGTAAAAGTGTTTAAAATTAATTATTTTAATATATATAATACATACCAGAAATACCAATTGTAAAGTGGCAATTTATTCTAAGCGGATAAAATATATCATGAATCATGTATCATATATATATATAGGATTCATGATTCAGTCACCGCGCGCTGTACATGTGCATGGCACTTAACTCTTTCAGTGTAGTGCCGCCATGCTCGACTCGCTCGAAAGCAACCGTCGGCGCGAAGTAGACGGCGTGAAATCGACGATCGGTAGACCGGCGGAGGGAATGGCTGCATTTGAGATTGGTAGTGGCCCTTTTCTTCATGCTCGGGATCACCTACGTGGCGTCCGTGGCGCGCCGCAAACCTCGCTGCTGCAAGATGCTGCTCGTTTGTGTGCCTTGCCCTTACAACGCCTCGTCGGCTCGGCCGTCTCCGTACGATCCGGTCCAAGTCTCATTCGAGCTTTTCAACCACCGATCGCACCTTACTTACTGCACCGCCCACCGGAACCGCCCAGTAACGCCGACATGAAGTCCGTCTCCGAACTCTTCGGCGACAGGAATGACGTTGCCGTCACCGCTGCGGCCGCTGTGGCCGTGAGCTTGGGACTGTCACTGCTGCTGCACAGCACCAAGAAGAGCAAGAAGCCCGACGGTGTGCGTCTCCCTCCCATGCCCAAGACCACGCTCCCCATTCTCAAGAGTCTGTTTGACGCTGGCGGCAACGTCGCGCGCTTCCACGACTGGCTCAACGAGCAGTCCATCGAGTTCGACCACCGTCCGTGGATGTACTCGATCCCCGGCCGTCCCGTGACCATCGTGCTGACGTCGCCCGACACCATCGAGGACGCTCTCTCAACGCAGAACGACGTGTTCCTGCGCGGACCCGTGGGCCAGTACATGAGCGAAGATATCTTCGGCAACGGCATGATCATCGCCGATGGAGATCCGTGGTATTACCACCGCAAGACGTCGAGCCACCTCTTCTCCATGCAGATGATGAAGGACGTCATGGAGGCCACCGTGCGCGAGAAGCTCGAGGTGTTCCTGGATGTGCTGGACATCTACCACAAGCGCGGCCAGTCGTTCAGTGCCAAGCAGGAGCTGCTCAACTTCACCATGGACGTCATCGCCAAGATCGGCTTCGGTCTAGAGCTAGACACGCTGAAAGATGGCCCCCACCGTGACGACGACCACGAATTCCAGGAAGCCTTCGACCAGGCTGCTGTCGCGTACGCCGTCCGCGTTCAGTCACCATTGTGGCTCTGGGAGATCAAGAGATACTTTAACATCGGCTGGGAGAAGGTCTTCCGCGATAACACCACGATCCTGCACAACTTCATCGACGAGGTCATCATGCAGTCCATGAAGAAGAAGGCCGAGCTGGCGGCCAAGGGCGAGAAGATGGTGGCCAGAGACCTCATCACGCTCTTCATGGAGAGCACGCTCCGTGAGAACCAGGACATACACATCGAGGACGACGACGCCACCATTATGCGTGACATGGTCATGACCATGATGTTTGCGGGCCGAGACTCGACGGCGCACAGCATGTGCTGGTTCATCGTCCACATGAACCGCTATCCGGAGATTTTGAAGAAGATCCGTGATGAAATGAAGGAGAAACTGCCTGGACTCCTGACGGGTGAGATCAAGGTCCCCACGCAGGAACAGCTCCGCGAACTCGTGTATCTGGAGGCGGTGATGAAGGAGAACATTCGCTTGATCCCGTCCACGGGTTTCATCGCGCGCGAGGCCATGAGAGACACCACGTTGGTGGACGGCACTTTTGTCGCCAAGGGTCAGACCATCATGGTCTCGTCTTACTGTAATGCGCGCAACACCGACAACTGGGGCGAGGACGCGAGCGAGTTCAAGCCTGAGCGCATGATCGACCCGGAGACGGGCAAGCTGCGCGTGCTGTCTCCGTTCGTGTTCAGCCCGTTCGGCTCGGGCCAACACGCGTGCATGGGGCAGAAGTTTGCTATGATGCAGATGAAGCTGACGCTCGCTACGCTGTACAGCAAGTACGACATCAAGACTGTCGAGGATCCGTGGAAGCTCACGTACGAGTTTTCTCTCACGATCCCGGTTAAGGGTCCGCTGGACATTGAAGTCACGCCTCTCACTCCTCTGACGGCGTAGAAGGGTAAGTAGCAATTTTAGGGACAAGCTTTAGAATAGGCAGTGGAAATGCCTTTTGTACGTCGTGAAATCGCAAATGCACCGCGTTGCTACAGTAACAAAAAACAAACAAACGGAGCAGGGAAATACATGCAGTTATCTACAGAAGTCCTACGCCTCGTTGAAGTTTTTTGTTAGTACTCAAGTATTACAATAGTACTACTTCGTAGTAGTAGTAGTAGTAGTAGTAGTTAGGCGACGTAGGTCGCGTAAAACGGAACTATACACGTGTATTTGACAACAATGCAGGCTGCAGCACAAGAGCGATTTAGCTTAAGAAGAGATTGCATGCGTAGGTTATTACAATGTGATCAGCTCGGAGCATTGCTTCAGCATTAGCCAAACTCGCTCATTCATTCGTATGCAGTTCCTGATTCTGAATTGCTGTGGCGACTCACCAAAACACTTGAAGCAGCGTTCATCTACTAATTCCACTACACAAAATACCTGCTGCGGAAAGTGTTCTACAGCAGGCATGAGCACTAAATTCTCTAGTCTTCAGTTCGATTCAACAACGCATCCGTCGCCAGTTGGCCCCATTTCCAGCACTATGAATATCACTGCTGCCAGGGTGGTAGCAATGCCAAAGCCCAATCCGAACCAAAGCCCTTCGAATACCTGGTTTGGGGCAAACGCGAGAGATGCCCCTCCCAAGTAGGGTAGCCCACGACATTGGCAATAGCCGCCGGTTTCTGCTTGCCTGCTCCGCGGAAGACGCCCTGCGTGACAGCCGCAAGCTTGGGAACACAAATTTACGAGAGCAGAAGATAGCGCCTAGCCGAGGGAAAGCGCCGTGACATTCAGCAGCTACGAAATCGGCAAAACGTCACTGAATACTAGTAGATAGGAACCCGGTACGAATGCGAGAACTCTTTGAGGAGACTACGCAGTTCCTCCCTCCATCGCTGCGGATCTGGCTGGTAGTGGTGAGCGCCACCAAGAAGTTGCTCGTAGATTGCTCGCTGCTTGTGTGCGAGAAGTGGAAAGTAAAAGTGACGATGTGAAGGCTCAAACGGCTTGATCGCGTTGATGGTAAACTTGACGAATGAAGAGTCACGTACCACTGACGTGAAGAACTCGGTATTCAAGACCCAGATCGTTTGATGAACACACGAAACTCGTACAGTATTCGTCTTGGTTGCTAGCCGCAAAGTTTACCTATAGCTTTTCATGTATTTCTTCAGCTCGAGTGGACGAGTAGCTTACCAACACTGGTGTTGTATTTCGCGCTGACGGTGGGGGCTCCGGCAACACTCAACGCCAAAAGCAAACGGGCCCGATAAGTGCAGTATTTCAGCATCTCCCTTCCATCGACTGGGTTACAAGGCTGGAGCTACGGCGAGTTTGTGCCCGCATCACATACCAAGGTCAGCGAGGATATCTCCACTTGAACTACTGTAGCCTCTCTGACCTTGTGATGCTCAGCAGGATTTTCGCGTTGCAGCTTGCATACCTGTACAGTTGCTGTACTGCAGCACCGCACACACCACAAGAGCCCATGAGACCTTGGCGTTCCAGGTCGGCACCGCTTCTTCGCCAGCCATCTTGCCTTCCTCGCCCGCGAGCGTTCGCCGCCGGCGCGCCGACCGATCGGGAGGCTCGGCGGCAGATCACTCAATCGGACGACCCCAGCTGGGCAGAGGAGTCGGACAGGTGAATCCCGAGCTGGTGGAGAAGGGCAAGGGCATCGCACAGCCCCAAAGGCGCAGCAGCTCATGCATTGCCTTGGGACGCTCCAGAGGTGCTCACCTCGCACGCGCGAAGGTCGCAATGGCCAGCAACCGCCGCTTCCCTAATAGCACCATATCCAGCCTCGGCAGCTCCACCTAGCCAACGTCTCTCGCTCTCTTCTTGGTGGAGTCAGCCTCTGCCAGCCAGCAGAGTTGTTGCCACGCTCAGCGCGCCGTCAAATCGGGCAGGAGACGACGCAGAAACAATCCAGACCTTGACTTGGCTCATATGGCGGGGCCCCGAACCTTGCGAGCAGAGCCCAACGCACTCAATAAAAAGCCCCGCACCGCAGCACAGCGACGGAGTGTCTCGACCTGAAATCAAGTCGCACACAGGCGCCTGCGTCTCTTTGCGTGCGAAACGACCGACCAAAGCGGCGCCAAACCCAAACCGGAGCCCAAAGCCCCAAAGCTTCAAAGCTCAGCACCAACCCACCCCTCTCCTCAATCCCTTGTCCGACATGGCGCTCCGACCCCGCACCTCCAAGCGCGCGCGTCCGCAGACGTCCCCACCGCCGCCAAGTTCGCGAGCGGCGACGAGAACATGCAGCTGCTCTACTTCCGCCAGCCCAACGTCTCCGACAACCAGCAGCTCGACGACCCGCAGCCGCGCCGGAAGCGCGCCATGGTCTCCGCTAACCTGCGCTTCCTCGAGAAGATGCCCTCTGCGTGACTACCAGCGCGGCCGCTTCGGACGTCGCGGGGGCGTGGACGGCGGCGACGGAGGGGTTCGCTCTGGATGCGCGCGCTGGAAGAGTCCATGGAGGAGACGAGCTTCGTGACGAGAGAGGCCCCGACCTGCGCCGCGTTGGTGGCGCCTGTGCCCATAACAGTCGACAACAGGAGGAACAACCAGTTCGTGCCGGTGCCCGTGGCGGTGCTGGGCGCTGGACGAGTAGGAGGAATGCCAGCAGCAGCAGCAACATCGTCGACGTTCAGCAGAAGTGCAGACGAGGACGCGGTGAGGAGAAGACGGCTCTTTGCCCTGCAAGCGGCGCGAGGCAGCGGCAAAGACGACGAGGCTCGGCCAGCCACGGAAGGACTCTGCGAGATGAGCAGGTTTTGAGCGGAGCGCTATGCTATGAATGGACTCGGTTCCTCTCTCTCTCTCTCCATTGTTTTGGCGTTTGAGTCTCTGGTCTGGTCTGGTCTGGATGAGTCTAGCTAGCTACAGAGCTGGCGTTCTTCTTCTTGGGCGGGCGGTGACTGCTGCTGGATGTGTCCTCGCTGGGGCTGCCACAAGCCTCCTGCTCTCCTCCTGCTTGGCTGTTGGTGTCGTCCAGTTCGTCGCCTAGGATGCGGTCCCATTTCTCCTCGGCTGACATGGCGAACGTGTAGCTCTTGGCTGGCGCCGGCTGGATGCTACGACGCTGCTGCTGCGAGTGGCGAGGTGGCAGGGCCCACTTCAAGCCGCTGACGCTGCTGGCTGTGGGGCTGGAAGGTTGTCGCTGACCGCAGCCAAAAGGTGTCGGGCGCACCAGCAGCTTCTGGCTGCTGGCCTCGGACGCCCGCGACGATGGGGATGAAGGCGGTGACGACGGTGACCCAAACAGTCGAGGACGCTTCACTTGCGGCGGTGGAGCGTTCTCTTCGTCTGTGAGACGATCGACGTCACTGTTGCCAGCTGCAGTGGTGTGATGTCCTAGGCTGGAGGAGTCGACCTTGCAGAGCACCTCGCCTTCGAAGCCGCTGCCTTTCCCATCCCGTCTCCGATGAGCGGGGTTTCGCACACGCTGGATGTGGCTGCGCACTGGGCGACCCTCGAAGTCCTTGAGATCGCGCGCGTTGAGGCTTGAGCTGCCAATCGATGCGGGAGGCTCGTGCAACGCTGCCAACGGCTTGAAGTTCTCGCTCACCTTCGGGCTCCGGAAGTTGACGATGTGGTCGGACGAGCCCAAGACGCTGTCGAGGTGCGTCCATGACGAGCGAGACGAAGGCCGAGGCTTTTCGTATCGGACACGCGACGTCGAAGCTTGTGGTCTCTTCGAGCTTGTGATGGGGTCCTCTTGCGACGACTCGTCCGCATATCGTTGAGGAGGCAGCACCATCCCGCTGCTCTCTGAGGACGTCGACGATCGAGTTCTACTCGACTTTGGCCTTAACTTTGAGGCTGCCTGGCGTTCTTCTTCCAGCAACACGGCGGCGGCGGTATCCTTCCATGCGTAGCTTTCGTGTGTAACTGGATGAATCTGACCAGAAGCGATGGACGCTACGACGTCGTCACGGAGCTCTACGTTACCCAGAAAGTGGAGGCCCTTGTCCACAAGCGGAAGAATGTCCTTCGAGACGTCGAGAGGACTCAGCATTTTCAGCTTCTGATAGATTGTGTACACATGCAGAACAAACATTAGAAAAACAATAAACGCTATACACTATGCATCCACAACAAACATTGAACACTCAGCACCTACCGCGTCGCGAGGGTCAAATACAAGCTGGTGACGGTATGTGAGGATGGCAGAGTAGTAATGCTCCGCGAAGTTGTCCGGGAGTACCGACCCCTTCTGCTTCTGTAGTGCTTGCAAGACCTACACGATCACCAGGTCAGCGAAATGACTTGCACGTTGTCATCAAAGCAGCTTTTCGTACCTCAACTGAGGTCTTGAACTGGCTTACGAGCTTGTAGGCGGTGATAATGCCGACGCCGCTGACGGATGGGCAATAGTCGCAACCAGCGAGAATGCAGAGCTGAATAAACTGCTCAAACGAACATTAGCTAAAGTGATCAATGCCAGGAAGTAAACCCATCCGATTTCGAACGCCAAAGCCAACGCACCATTTCCTCAGTCCACCCCACAAACGACAGCTCTTCGTTAGCGCCCAGACTTCTCCTCTTGAGCTCGCTGCCCCATCCATCCGGACTCAACTTGAAGAGCACCGTCTTGACTCCGTACGGAACGCAGTCCGAGTCGTCCGAGATGACCACGTCCACGATCTTCTGCCTCGACAAAAACGCCAGCTGAGCGTCCGCCTCGTACGGTGCGACGTAGAAGGTGATGTCCATCCGCCTGAGCACCGCGATGAGCTTCATGACCATCTCATTGGTCACTGACACTGCCCTGGTGCAGGCTGAGAAGACGGCGCGGCCATCTCGATCCTCCTCCTTCTCCTTCAGCAGTTTCTCGGCCTTGAGCTTCCACTCCGCGCGGGACCTACAGCACCAAAAACACCATCCAAACTTTAGTCTCCTGTAGCTAAAATTTAGCTACTGCTTCATCTGCCCCACCTGCAACGAGCAGCGTTCTCCCGGGCTTTAGCAGGCAGTGGGGCTCCGTCGAACACTAAAATGGGCGTGATGTTGTGCTCTTGCAGCAGTTTGATCTGCTGGATACTGAAGTTCAGGTACCTGTTACAGGCGCAGTTGCAGTTTTTAGCCTAATTCGATGATTAAGATACTAAAACGGAGGTTAATTCGTTGCGCACGCGTCGGTCGGTCGTCCCAGCACGAGGTCCACGGGGCAGCTGTACGCGCCCTTGTAGAGCCACCCGGAGGCGTCCACCCCACGGCCTTGCCCGCGTACTTGGACACGTGCACCTGGTCCGTGACGCTCTTGAGCACCGGCAGCAGCCCCGTCACGCCCATCGCTAACTCGTCCTGCAACTTCGAGTTTGAATCTGGCGCCAAAGTGACGGCAGGGTTTCAACCAATGACATCGACCTGCGACGTGTGACAATGTCAAAGTTGAAGTGCTTGCAATTTAGCCAATCACAAGCGTGTGCGACGTGTGACGAAGTCTTTGCAGCGGTATTGCGTGTCTATTGCATCAAATTGTTGCCTTTGCCTTGCAACCGTTCACTTCCGCTTTGACTCGATCCCCAGACACTTAGCCATGCCGCTTACGATCGCTCAAGCTCAGCGCAACTCGCGCGGCCTATACCGCCGCATTCTGCGCGAGAGCCGTCAGCTGGAGCCCAACACGCGCGAGTTCTACCGCCGATTCGCTAGATCCGTGCAGGTGGCAAACGAGAGCTTCCATTCGTCTCCTTGCATTTTACTGACTGCTGCTGTTTACAGGGGTTCCCGAGCCACGCGGGTGACACGGACCCGGACGCTATCCAGGACCACATCCGTCGCGTCGAGCAGGACATCCACTGCGTACTGTTGGACCGTGGACTGCACTCTTCCTAGAAGCCTTCCACACGCAGCAAGAGAATGACCGAGTATAGAACACCTAATTGGTGCATACATATTATACCGTTTTACTTATCAACTCGATGCATTCGCTGTTGACTGGCTAGCGTCAGACTGACTGCTTGCAGGTGTAGGAGCAGCAGCTACTGCCTTGGGTCGCGCGTGCTTCTTGGTCGGCTTGCCCTTCCCGGAGCGCTCGGGCCACTTCTCCTCGCAGAACGAACGCGCAGCGTCCAAGTATGCCTTCCACGCCTCTCGCCCATGGGCGTCGTAGATTCGAGGAGGCAGCTCGTCCCGACGCAGCGCGTTCTTTATGACTGCAATGTTGGCGTTAAATTCCCGGTCCAAGATCACGGTATCCTTCGCCAGCAGCGGCATTTCCGGGGGGAACGTGACGGCTCCGACAAAGAATACAGCCACCATCGGGAGCTCCGCGTTCTCCAGCAACAAGCTGCTGTCGTCCATGATCTGTGAGAGACGCTGCTGAGCATTCGAGACTTCCAGGTAGTACGTGTACGTCTTGGCCAGCTGCTTGAGAAGCGCGTCGACCGGCCGGTCCTCTCCTGGTAGCTGGGTCTGCGTCATCATCATATCCATCGCGTCGACGCCTGGTCTACCAGTGGAGACGCCTTCCATTGAGTCCAGAAACTCCTGGAGCCGACTACGGAGAACTTTGCCACGCGCGTGAAGCACAACGCCGAGCATGATGTCAATCACATCGTGGTCTTCCTTGCAGGCGACCACCCAGGAGCCCACCTCCTTCAGCCTCCCGTAGGCCTCGTTCTCCTGAAGCAGCGCAATGTAGAACCGCCAGTACTTGAGACGGTAGTAGTCGTACTTCATCTGGCGCTGGTTGAGCTCCTCGAACTTCTTCGCCGATGGGATGTACTCGGAGAACCAGATCGCTACGATCTGCGGACGTCGCTTGTCAAAGATTGGAGCCATCTCCTTCAGTGCCCGCGCAGCCGCGTCACAAGGACCTTCGACCTTGGTTTCGTTCCGACGAGCCAGTACAGCGTCGAGCAGCGCGATAACACCGTCATCCTTGTACCCGCTCTGCTCCAGAGCTGAGTAGAAGGTTGACAGCCAGTACACCAGACGCGCTAGCACGTATCGGGACGGGTGGAAGTATCGATCTTCGTCAGGAATCGACTCGAGCGCCTCGATGATATTCAGCGCCAGCCAACCCCGTGCCAAAGTGACGTTGAGCTCTCGGTTGTCATCGTCGCTCTCGGCGTCGGATAGAAGAGCGAGAATTTCATCCTTTTTGGTCGAACTCGCGCTCTTAATATCACTTGATGTCTTCGACTTCTTCGAGTCTTCGGAGGCAATTGAAGTGACGGTTTCCTGGCTGATGTTCTTCTCGTCTGCATCCTTGGTCGAAGAAGAATCAACACTTTCGTCGTCGTCGATGTCTTCTTGCTCTTCCTCTTCTTCATCATTCTCCTCCTCTTCGTCTTCCTCTTCGTAGAAGTGCTCGCAGACTAACCGCAGAGCAGACACCGACGGCGACTCGCTGATTGTGAGATCTATCCGCAAAGCTTGTAGAGAATAAAACGCGTGAACGAGAGCGTGCTCCCTGTCGCCCTCATCGCGAGCTGCTTCAGCCTTGGCGAAGCAGTCCGCCATTTCTGCTGCAGTTACAAGCGCCTCAGGATCCGATGACTCTTGTCGTCGAAGCTCGCACCATCTTCGTTTCTTCAGGGTTTTGCCGACCATGTATAGCAGGCGGAAGTGATCTTCGTGTGCGTCCTCATTCGCCTCACAAATCGCCAGCCCCTTCTTGAAGTACACCAGCGCTTTCTCCAGTAATCGCGAGTAAACCGTAAGAGGGAACAGTGCAGCGTTCAGCTCCTTCATCAAAGAAAACTCCTGCAGAACGTTGAAGAGCAGCAAACCGCTCTCTTCGTTGCACTCGATCAGCTTGTTCTGTAGTTCATCCAGCTGCTCGTCCAAATCATCATCTCCTTCTCCCTCTGCCCCTTCGTCAGCACTGCCACGCTTCTCTTTCAACTTTAACTTGTAATCCTTAGCAGCCTCCTCAGCCAATCGCGCAGCCATGTCGAAGCACCGTCGAGCGAACTCTATCACTTGCGCGATGTACGTCGTTGCGAACTCCTCGATGGGGATACTCGGAGCAGGTTGACTTTGGTCGATATTCTCCTTTGTCTCCTCCTTCGAATCCTTGGAGGTCGATGCCTTACTGGCTGCTTTGTGCCCATCAGTATCTTTACCTTGCCACTCCTTCATTTTCTTGAACAAGCTCCAGTTCAAAACAACATTCTGGAACGACAGCAGATCGGAGCCTTCACCCTGTTGCTGGTACGAGCTCTCGACGAATATTTTAGCTGTATACCATCGCAGTGCTTGGATTCTGAGCTTGCGTCCGAGCACAGCCGCGAATGCATCGGTAGCCGCGTGATACAGCTCCTTCATTGTCTTTCCCAAACGAATCCACGAGTCAATTCGGTCCGGATGATAGTACAGCACGTCTTTCATCAAGAACTCCACGCGCTCTCTCACATGCTGCTCCATCTCCATAAGCTCGCCAAGGTTTCCTCGTCGCTTCACACGTCCAAGGATGAAGTTTGCCCCCATCAAGTACCACAAGTGGCCCAAACAGGCTTCATCCGCAGAACTCGTTGCTGTACCAGCGTCGAGAGGGAATGGAGGTGCAACGTCTTCCTGTAGTAGACCCCTTGG
The DNA here is from genome assembly GCA_024211575.1 of Phytophthora melonis. NCBI lineage: Eukaryota > Oomycota > Peronosporomycetes > Peronosporales > Peronosporaceae > Phytophthora > Phytophthora melonis. Next base: position 2,879,687 of record JAMXKT010000038.1, on the reverse strand, counting down.
CGCTAGGTACGCCTCCAATGGCGGCGACACGGACGATGGGTGCGCAGATAGAGCAGTGAAATCAGAGTCAGCGAGGGCGTCACGTACAGCATAGAGCAGCTTGAGCCTTTCCTTCTTCTGGCCATTGTTCTTGGGCTTTGTTGCGAGGAGAATCGGCACGGCGAAGCGCGTGAGCCGCAGTGCGTCCTCGTGCTTGACACTTCGTTCGGCATTCTGGAGAGAAGCGAACGTAGCTCCCGTTTTGTGGTCGTCGGTGCCAGGAAGAATTTGCACATCGTATAGACAACGGTAGCACTGGCAGACCTCCTTCTGGAACCGATACTCCGCTTCTTCCTCGTCCTCATCGACTTCCTCGTTGTCCTCTTCAGCACTGCTGTCATCGGATTTCTTGCTAGACTTTCCTTCGTCCCGAACGCTCGCGTTTTGCTTCACAAACTTGCTCAGTAGCAACGTACACGACTCGAGAAAGCACGAAGTCTTACCAGACTCTACTGAAGGCCGCGATTCGGAGAAGTATGTCAAGCAACAGATGCCGTGCTGACCGAGTCGTTCGTGCAAGAGATGAATCAACTCCACTAACTGAGGCAGCGAGGCCGGCAGGTCGGGGCGACGGAAGCTCTCGAACAACAACACGAACAAAATGGCGCCGTTGCCAAAGAGTTGTCTCGGGATCTTGCCATCGCTGCGTGCCACTGTCTCTTCCTCCTCCTTCATTAGGGTGCAGCATAATGTCATCAATGCAGATATCTTCGGGAGGGGAAGCAAAGGCGCAAGCTTTTCGTTGCCCTGGAAAGCTCGGTTCACGAAGCGAAGAAGCTCCACGAGCACCACTCGGATGCGGTCACGGCGTGGCTGCTTTCGCTTCACTGGATGAGGCACCAATGTGAAAAGATTCCGGAAGCCTTCACTGGATAGCGACCGAATAGTGTACAGCAGTCGAGCCATAGCATCCACCCCAATCATTTGGAGCTTGTCATCACCGTCACCAGAAGATCCATTGATTTCTAGTGCAGCTCGTAGCATTGACAGCACGTCACTGGGAGAATCAAAGCGTAGCAATATTGTCGGCTTCAGGCACCTTGCGGATAATGCACGCAGCAGCAGCCAATGGTCGCTGGTAGCTATCCGTTCACACTGGTTTTGCGTGAGTTGTGTGAGCAAGAAGTCCAACGCAGTGAGGGCGTTCGTGCACGCCTCATCCGGTGAGTCATCAATGGTGGTAGGCTCATTCGTGATCGAGAGCCCATCCAGAAAATCAATGACATAATGAAGGGTCGTCAACAGGAACAATACCGTGTCACCATCCGAATACTTCGAGCTCTGGCGCAGTGAGTCGAGCACCATTTCGAAGCGCTTTTTGTTGCTCTCACCGCGTGCTGTTGGATCATCTTCGTCAACTTCGAATTCATTGAGGAAATCCATCATACGGGGCGACTGATTAGCCGGGAAGAAGTGGCCTAGCAATACAGATACAACCTGATCGTGATCTCCAGCTTCAAACAGGCGCTGGGCTTCTGAGCACACATCCGAAAAGCGCAGACCAGAGATCTTCTCATCCAAGATTTCTAGCGAGATTTCGTTGTCAGTTTTCTGATTCGGCAGCTCCACTCGAAGATTGTCCGCTCCCCCAACATCATCATTACTGCCATCCCCGTCACTCAGCTCAAGAAGCTTGTCCCTGCACTTGCTGAAATACTGCTGTGCCATCTGAGGATTCCCGCAACGCTCGTACATCCGCGCGATGAGCCAAATCAGACGTAGGAAGTCACTCCCACTGGGACTGTCTGCCGTCTCCTCCGTGTCTTCGAGCCAGCCGAACTCAAACAGAAGCTTTTGAGCCCGAGCTAGCTGACTTTCCACAGCCCTTTTCATCTTTCGCCGCCTCTTTCCACGAAATGGTTGCTGCAGCAGCATATCGAAGTGAAGTTCCAGGAGAAACAGTTGAGCTCCAAGTGTCAGCCCATTCCCTTGGAAGCGACTACCCTGGACAAGCGAGTGATCGGCAACATTAATGACGCTAGACGGCGTTGTTGTCCCCCTAGGTGTTCTTGCAACATCCAGCTCACCATTTAGCACTTTTTCCAACCACGTGCAAACCGTGTGAATGTTTTCGTCCCCACTGCCAAGTTTCAAGTGTGCCCATCGGCCGCATTGGTTCAGGTAGTGCCGCACCCAGTCCATTACGCCACGAGGTGGCGCGTGTCCGCTATCACTGACAAATGCTGAAATCCGCGTCCCGGAGACAATTTCCGCCCGCGAAGACGCTTCACTTGATGATGTTCGGTCCCATGACGATTTTTGAGAAGACTGTGACTCGATAGCACTCGCAGAGTCTTCTGCAGAAGACGGGAAGGCAAACGACGGCACTTGCGCAACGGTCTCCTTGCTCGCGTTCGAAACCCGGAATCTCGCGTCGACTAGCTCAATATTCAGCGGCGGCAGCCAGTCGATGGAAACGGACTCCGGCGTCGACTCCCGCTCCTCCTCTCCAATGGCATCCGGAAGGAAGGCTCCTAACCTGTACGCCAAGTCCTTCTCACGCGCTTTCTTGACTGCAGCCGCGTGCTCTTCCCGCAGACGTTCCTCATTACGGCGCGACTTTCGTCTGCGCGGTTGAAACTTCAATAAATCACTCAGCTGAATGCCGCTGTCCTGCGTGTCATTGTCCGAGACACCGGTCGATAGCGACGTCTCCAATGCTGCAGACACTTTAGCCACATCCTTGTGCTTCGCGCGCTTGGCTGGCGGTGGGTGATCGTCCTCATCCTGCTTCTCCGCACTACTTGCCTCCTCCTGAGCACCACTACCATCACGCGCTTCCTCCTCGTTCTGCTCCTCCACGCTCTCCATCTCCACCTGCTCATAGCTGACCTGAATCTGCACTGGCGCCCGCAGCACATCCACGTTGTCGTCCCTGTTGCCGTCCTCAAATGCCTCAAGCAGCACCTTCCCCAGCGCGCTCCAGGATGGCTGCAGCAGCTCGTACGTCCTGCTCTGCATCGTGTGCTTCAACTCCTCCGTCCTCTGCAGCTCCAGCATCTTCCTCCTCTTCGTCTGGTGCTCTGTAATGTCATGCAAATGGTCCAGCCGCTTGCGCGCGCGCCGCAACAGCTTGACGTCCCTCTTCGCCCCCTTTGCCTCTGAATTGGGCCCGTCAATCAGCCGCACCGAAGCACACAACGGATCATGCTCCCGGATATGCGCCGCCACGCGCGCGTACGCCTCGGTGTCTCCGATCTCGTGGAGCACCTCGGCCAGCGTGCGCGCCAGCGGCCAGTACGTGGCGTCCACCTTGAGCCCTCCTCCAGCGCGCGCCGCGCCAGCCAGAGCTTGCCCGTCTCCACGGCCGCCTCGCCCATCTGGAACCAGACCACCACGTCCGTCGCGTCCAGCGCCAGCGCGCGCGCGAAGCAGTTAAGAGCCGCCTCGAAGGCGCGCGCCTCCACCTCCATGGACGCCAGGTTCTTGTGGCACAAGTACTCGAGGCGCGGGCTCACGGCCACGGCGCCGCTCAGCAGCTGCTCGTACAGTTCTCTGGCGCGCGCCGTCTCGCGGCGCTGCTGGCAGCGCAGCGCCTGCTCGTACAGCGCCGCATTGTCCGCGTCCTGGGCCTCCTCTGTGGCGCGGGCCTGCGCCGCGCTAGCCCTCGCGTTGCCTGCGGCAACGTTTAGCGCCGCCCAGGACGCCATCAAATTGGCCCACAAAGCGGTTCAGGTTGCAGGTTGAGGGGGCCCAAAACAACCTGAGCCACCTCCAAACCCGGATTTGTATCGGGGGTTGCAGGTTAAGGGGACATGAAGTGAGAGATTTCGCAAATGTCCGGGTGTCATGCGTCTGTAAACCCCGCTAGAATGACGTTGAATCTCTACAATAGTGACATGCAACGTCAACTTCAATCATGGTCGCTACCCGTCACTCGACCTGCGCTACCATTAAAATGTCAACTTCAAGCGTGCATGAAAGCCTACCGCGAGTATTCCAGTATGCCAGTGCATCCATTAATATTGGTGTCATTCCCGCAAGCTTTAGATACCATGCATTAGTTCGGCATATAAAATCCAAACCGTTGGTCATTAACTAAACAAGGCAGTATATTACAAAGCCGTAGAATATGTTTAATTGCTCATTTTAGCAAGAGTACGAGCGTTCTAGTCCATCGCTACATTTGTGGGGAAAACTTATGTACCGATTGTTCAATCAACATTTCTCAAATGTCGCTACACTTTCTACCTCGCAGCGCTCCATTTATACTTGAACTTTTCCTCACGATGAGGACAGGTGAACTCTACATATCTGAATGATCTTGTCGACTCGAACACCTTCGTCTAAATTGCTGGATACCATGCTCGGGTGATGACTTCTTGAGCATGAATTTAGCTTTAACAGCCTTGTTTACCGCTCAAAATTACCACATCGCGCACAGTCGTTACTGCTGTTGTCCAAGTGAGTGATGACGCCCGGGTAGGTCAGCATCGTTCGAACTGCATTGGTATTCATAAGAGATTTTGAGTGGCAATCATATCACAGTATCAGGTTGTAACAGGGTTTCCTAAAAATATATGGCCATAACAATTATTGCCATATTTTTCAATACAATAATGTATTTCTGGTCTTCGAACTTTGCCCGACAATAACTTATTTCGGTGCTATCACCCCATACAATAACCTATTTCATGTTCGAAGAATCAATAAATCTCCACCAATCACCACTTCTAGTCAGCCATTTATTAGCCAATCAACAGGAAGGTTTTGACAAAATCTCAGCAGCCATCCATTCCGGCACTGTGATTGCAGGAGCACCATTGCCAATGCTACTTTCATTCTTCGTTTTGCAACACCAAGTATGGACTCCCTCCTATCTCCAACGCGCTCCCCTGCATCGCGCTACACCAAGAAGCAGATCTGCGACGTCTTTTTCAAGCCCATCCTCGACGAGAATGACGAGTGCATGGGCTACTACTGGTGCCGGTGCGGTGTCCAGCGCAAGCAAGATGCCAAACGTGGCTATACGAACCTCATTAGCCACGTCGTCAGCCAGCACCCCGACTACGCCGACACCCTCGACAATTTTCACGGCGGAAACAACGGCACGCTCTTGTCCTTCATCGACAAGAAGAGCTCGAACGTCTTCGGCTGGCTGGACTGGCTTGTGTGCGCGAACCTGCCCCTCTCGTCCTGCGAGAATCCGTTGACGCGTCGCTACACGTCTCTGGATCCGGTCTGCGACGACACGTTGGTGCAGTACCTAGCCGCGGTGTGTCTGGAGGCTCAGCGATTACCTACCTGCTGAATTCGGTATCGTCTTTGACGGGTGGTCGTTCAAAAGTCAGCACTACCTCGCCGTTTTTGCGGCGTTTGGTCATGACGGCAAGCAAGAGACCGTGTTGCTGGCAATGGCACCTCTGCTGGGCGCCGAAGAACTCGAAGGTGATCCCCTGCATGATGCAGATGCACACATCGCATTCCTCAAGTCTATTTTGAAGCCATTGAAGCGACACATTGAGTGTGTCCGCTTTCTCGTTGGCGACAACTGCGCTGTCAATGTAAGCGTGGCCAGGAAGCTGGGGATACCTTTGGTGGGCTGCGCCAGTCACCGCCTGAATCTCGCCATGAAGATGTACCTGGAAACCCACGCGGATATTCTCGACAAGATCAACCAGCTCATGAAGTACTTGCGGGGTCTCAATCAGTCGGCAAAGCTCCGGTACGTATTGTATTAGGTTAATGCTTAGTAGGAGGTTTATGCTAATGTTGAGGTTTGTGTGGTCAACCCAGACTGAAAACCCCACTGCGACCAGTCACTCGTCAGGCGACGCGCTGGTCTTCTACATTCGCAATGGTGGAGCGGTTCTTCAAACTCAAGCCCTTCCTGGAGACGACTTGGCTGCGTACATGCCATCACCGTTGGAGGAAATGCGGCTTCGGGCAGCGTTGGACGAGTTGAAGGACTTTGAATCGGTAAGCAAGAAGCTACAAGAGGAAGGTGGCCTAACCATGACGGATGTGCGCGCTCTTTTCGACAGCTTGATGGAGAAAGAGCCGTCGCTAGGCAGCAACTTGGTCCCTCAAGCTCCTATCGTCAAGTTTGCAGCGTTTGAGAAGGCGTGCGTTCAAGTGCAGAATGGGGATGAGCGCTGCCTGTCGAGGGATGGCGCCGAAGCGTTAGCCCCCTTCGTGACGAAGCCCTCCGTTACCTCTCAGCCCGTGAATTCAAGTAATCGAGCCAAGAAGAAGCTGAGTTTCGCCGAACAAGCACTCAAGAAGCGGAAGGTGGTGGCTCAACTTCTGCCGATGTAAATATCTTTTTGTTTTTTTTATATTTCAGTCATCTTCTCACAGTTTGTATTTTTTGGTTAATATTTCCAGGTACGAGCTGGTGCATTACATTCCGCCGACTTCCAACGTTGCTGAACGATTTTTTAGCCAGGCGGGGATTGTTTTGTCGCCGCTTAGACAAGCGATGTCGCCGGCGCAGCTCGAGAACATCCTGATTCTCAAGATAAACAGCCGGTTTTGGAACCTGTCGACTGTGCGAACGGCCGGTAAGCAGATTTGAGGTCACTTGCGTGCATAATGGATTTCAGGTTGCTGGCCTAAGCAATGATGTATTTCTCCTCTTTCTCGGCAATTTTCCATTATTTATTTCTTGTTATGCTTCACATATCATGGCAATAGTATTTTAGGAAACCCTGGCTTGTAACTATTTGGCTGTTGTGTCTGCCCTATGAGTGTTTTAACATCGTTTTATGTTGCTCTTTAGACAAACATTAAACATAAAGCAACGAGCTACGATGCTTTACTGTATGTAATATTAGTATTTCTATACTACTGGTGGTAGTGTAAGATGTCACGCTCCACAACAACTTTTACACAGCGCAAACCAGCACAATACTGTTTCGACTGATCCCAGTAGAAATGATCACGCCGTCGCCAACTTTTTGTGCTTCTTCCAACTCCAGTTTCTATCAATGTTCCCCGAAAGTATCTTGATTTTTTGCCAATCTTTATGAGAATGGGCCTCGCTCGGCACATAATATTTTTTTACTTTATTTCTGTCGCCAACATAACTGAAATGTTGCGTAAAATCGTTGGATCTTTCATTTCTTGTTCGATTCTTACCACTTAATTTTTTTCCTAACGAATGCACATATCATGCAGCACATATTTCCCATTTCTGCTTTCGCCATTCTGGTACAAATGAGGCTAGAGCACCTCAAATCCCAGAGCCTCTTTGGGCGAGACTTTGTTGTTGCGATGCATATATTATACAATTTAAATCCTTAGAGCATCTCCATCGGCGAGGTCTTATCCTAAGACGTATCAGGTCTTTGAGGCCACAATCTTATAGTTGAGACCCGCGCAGACCGACTTACTCCCATCGGTGAGTTCTAATAGCATCCACGCTGTGAAAATCGCATCTACTTTTGGTGTAATCATTTGAGTACGGCGACGCTTTAGTTTTGTGTATGGTGGCATTAGGATTCGGATCATATTTTAAGAATCGAAAGCCAATCTAAGGAACCCGGTGAAGTTAAAACCTGCTATGGGACCTTCTGGTGGGAGCCTTAGGTCTCAGCCAAGTCTTACAGCGTTACTATTAGGATAAAATCGCGATTGAGACCAACCGCTGGAGGTGCTCTTAGTTGAGCTTATTTTACTGGGATAGGAAGCAACGTTAGTGCTGCTATCGCAGACCAAATAGGATTATACTGAGATAGTAAGTGTACCGTAAGGTATGCTGCTGGCGCAGCCGGCAGGGGGATTAATTCGGTGTCGCATGAAGCCGTGCGTGTAACGCATGCGTTTAGGTATCCATTATATATTGACATATTATGAAAGTAAACTTAATATGTAATCTGAATAATTACCTAGTCGGTTTCTATCAATGAAGAAGCATCAATCGCATCATCCAGTTTCATTTCATTCGAATCATTTCCAGTTCTCGAGCCCAAAGACGCAGCAACACCAGGGTGAATTTACAGCACGAAGGTAAGACTAGTGTGGGCGCTGCCTGCTACAACTTATAACGTTTGGCTATTAACAGCGCGGAGGCAAGAACACAAATTGATATCGTGAGTGTGTTATTGCACTTGGTAGTTGTGGATGCTCATAATATAAACGCACAGCGCATACGACTTGGGCGCGCCGCACTTGCGGCGCACCAGTCGCCCGCGCTGTGCGTTTATCTATTTTGTTTATTTTTGCTATCTCAGCCCCCGCGAAGCCCTAGTATCCGTGGTACGTCAAGTCAATATATTACCTCTCTTGACATCTAACTGGTACCTTTGTATGAAACCGGTACGACTCCGGTGGCGCACTGGGCCCTCCAAAAGGCTTAAGAGCATCTCCAACGGTAGTGCAAAACTCAAGGAATTGCACGATATTTGCACAATTGCAAAAAAATCATCCCCAACGGGGAAGTGATAGGGGTTCAGAAGTAGTGCTAAAGTAACACGTTGAAATCGATAGTGCAATTCCCGGATGGCGTAGTGATTATCGGCCTGCTATTCACTACGACCTGCCAGCTATTGCATGCAAAGTGCAAGGCAAAAATATGCATTTGCGGGCGCTTCCAGCGCGTGCACCCGTCCGAAAGAGGCACACAACGCTCTCACAAGACATATACTGGTAGTTTGATAGGTATACAGGATGAATAGAAGCGCCCGGGCTTACTGGCAGCTGCTATAGTATGTAGGGCAAATTACTTGCTGTCCCAAACCCATGCTGCAAACAACGACGGGCTGATATCGACCTGAAGTGCCCCATAGTTACCTAGAGCAGTATGCTGGTGCCTTTGCCGCGGATAACCTTAGCTGCGGTACCCTGTATCGGCCATTAGGGAGGGAAGGCTACCCGCTTTCACTACGCAATATTGCAATACCGTTGGGGAAGCTGAACTATTGCAAAAAAAATCAAGCGTGGTCGTCATGTTTATGTTGCTAATCGGCCATTCACTTCGCCTTATCACTTTTGCAATTTGCACTACCGTTGGAGATGCTCTAAAATTTAAGCCTATTTAATATGCGTGGGCAGCTTGAACCGGTACGATACCTGTAACACCGGTATGGCCGCGGTGCCTCACTGGCCCTCCAAAAAAGTGGGCAGCCTGAACCAGTACGATACCCAAAACACCGATATGGAAACGGTACCGAACTGGGCCTCCAAAATTAAATAGGCTTAAAATTTAAGCCTATTTAATATGCGTGGGCAGCTTGAACCGGTACGATACCTGTAACACCGGTATGGCCGCGGTGCCTCACTGGCCCCCAAAAAAGTGGGAAGCCTGAACCAGTACGATACCCAAAACACCGATATGGAAACGGTACCGAACTGGGCCTCCAAAAGGTTTATGTGCGATCTGGCCGGCCGGAGAAGTACAAAATGATGTTCTAGTCAAATTGAAACGAAGAAATGTCTGCCTATTTTCTTAAAACTTGTGAAGAACGAAAAACTTCCGAAGAAGTATTTTGTTTTTGAGAAGTTTTTATACCCTCCCTAGTTGCGATTTCGATGTATCCTGAACGTTACCTATAACTGGGAAAACATTCGTGACGAATTAAAGTTTGTGAGGCTGGTAAACCAGCAAGCTGGTTTCCCGGGATAAATATATTTAGCGAAGTAATGGGACGGTTGAGGTGGACTGTACAATAGCATGCCGTTTCTACAAGCTGCAAATAGACCTCAGCCAGGGTTCGCATTTTTAATTTTGTTAAGCATTGTCTGTTGATATATTGCATCTACAGTGTTAAGGCAAATGCCCGGGCAGAATGCTGCGGCTGCGAAGCGGGCGCAGGAGATGACGGAATTAATAAGTAAAATAATTAATAGCAAATAAATATAAGTTTTTTTTCGAAAATCCTCCTATCCCAGCCTTCGCGGAGCCCTAGTTTTTACGATTGCAGCTGTCTATTGCATACATTTTCTGGGTTTTCGTTATGATCACCATCAACTACAGGTATTGCAAGTTGCAAGTTGCAAGTTGCAACATTTAATCAGAGTGTTGTTTCGTATCCGACTATAAGCAAATCACCAAACTACCTAACACAAGAGCTTTTAGCTATTTTACAACTAGGATGGTAGAATTTTTTAATACTCGGGTCGGCGTTCTACAGCATTATATTTGACGTTTTGTGCAGCCAGTGCTGCCTCACACGATCCATACTATGCGTGCGCAGCACTTTCGTCTAGAAAAGCGAAGTTTGCCATGTACGAACTGGGAGCTTCCCCGGGGAGGAACGACCTGGGTCACCCTGTTTGGTTACAGATACAAAAATGGGTCTCCTGGCTCGTTTTTGGAAATAGGATTGGGATTTCGGGTCCAGACGACGTCTGACAGACGTCCGGGTTTGGAGCCCCCATTCCGGAATCTGAATCCGAAATAGAACGATGTGCACCACATGGAAACAGTGTGCACCACATGAGCAGTAACAGCTTAGAAAGGCACGGCAAATTTAGAGAGCCTATAAATTACGGTTTTGGGAGGGTTTAAGGAGTACAGTAATCTGCGTCAATACCGGACGCCTAATATAAATAAATGCTAATAGGATATAAACTTTTATTGTATTACTTTAAAATGAATTTCATGTTTGTTTTACTGACAAGTCCAGAATGATTCCAGCAATGCTGGATAGTCGTGGGGCTCACATGCGTCTCGCACCACATGAGCGCAGTGAGGAGGTCGACCTTATATGGGTTATCTACACCAGCTCCTAGTCTATCTAACGCTAGCAACATTATCTGCGACAGCCCTTGCCGCTTAATACAGTGTATAATACCTTGATCCATCGGTTGGACTTTGGCTGTAGTGTTTGGTGGTAGTTTCTCGACCCGAACGTTGCTAAGGAATAGCCCCGTTTCATCATGGGAGGATGCGTTATCTACGAGCAAAAGAATTGACCGTCCTTCGACAATCATCCTTTCGTCGAGAGCCACCAGCCACTGCTGGTACATCCATGTAGTCATCCAGCCCTTATCGGTCCCGAAGTAGCAAAGCGAGCCGGGGACTTGGGTAACTTGCTTGTGTGCTTGCGAATCTGGAAATGATTGAGCTCTCGAAGTAAAGCTTGAGAGGATCCTTTCTAAAAAGCGCGCCATAATTCAAATTCTTGCCTGGCCCCACTAGCGGTCCACAACAGGATTTTTTTCAGCACATCCCCTTTTGTGCATATTATACACGAAGTCGTTGAACCAGAAATATTAATTATAATAGGCTATTATTTGTACCCCCGTCCGGTATTGACGCAGAATACTGTATATGACATACACCGCCTTACCTGTGTAGTTTCTGGTCAAAACGATCGTAATATTAAGCTTGACCGCGGATAGAGTCAATATACCCTACCATTTGATATTCCCCGCCCAAACAGACCAATGTATGTGCGTCCATTGCCTTTTGAAGTTGTTTGACGTCGTTGGTTGCGATGTGGGGGGGGGGGGGGGGGGCCCAAGCAGTCGGTGGTCCACACCATCCATACGCTACCCAGAAATGTGCATTGCAGATTCTGGTTGGGACTCGAGTTGCGAAATGAACAAAGCCTAAAATCCGAATCCGAAACAAATCCCACCAGGAAAACTGGATTAGGAATCGGATTCGGACATTTGCGAAATCTCTCTACTATATTGTTTACAGGGTGCATCCTGAATCACATTAGCACGCCCGGGGGGGGGGACTACGTCAAACAAAAAGACGCTAAGCCACCATTTGGAGTTTTCGAGATAATCGCGTTTGAAGTTGATCAATCAATTTTCGGACATAGCCGGACATCAAAATTTTGAAAGTGAAAACTACTCGTAAAATACGTAAAACACTCTTACTCGATTGCTTTTATCATGAGCTTTCCGATCATATATAATAAGCCGAAATCGAATGAAGGGTTTTCCAGTTTCACTAACATGACCCATACAATTTAAATTCATTTTAACGTTATGAATACTATTATATGTTCAATATGTAAAAAAGGAGAAAAACAGGAAAAACAGGAATTACGGTGCATGTAAATTACGTAAAATGGGAATAAAATAGTAATTAGCAATTATTACATTGTCATTAATACAACTCGTAACTAAACAAATTAGTATTACTATTAATATTAATATTATTACTACTATTAATGGATTCTTCCGAATTATGTGCCTGTATTATAGTAGTAGTATACCCTGAAATCCGTTTCATGTCATGACCTTATTCTTGTTTTTTGTATTTGCTAGGGTATGCGATATTATACCTTGTTCTTTGGTGTACTATTCGGATGGGTGGAGGGGGTACTTTAATGTGAGGAACCCGTAATTGGTCGCAAACGCGATCGATCAACTGAGGTTTACGACATGCACAATCGCCCCTACAGTTTTGCCACCAACAACAAACAACTCGTCTACATGTACGCCTCAACAATTCCAGTTCACTTCACTTTTTACCGCATCAACTCTAAGCCATTCTCAACTATGAAGCCTGCACACTTAGGCGCATTGGCCGCGACGGTTTCAAACGTGGTGCTCGGCTACTCGTTCTCTGACGTGTCACCGCCGTTGCCGGCTTCCATTTCCGGGTACCGCCATTCCGGTGACGGCATTGATGTCGCTATGTCGCCTGACGAAGAGAACCGCATCTTCGGTGGCGAGAAGGCCAAGATCGACAAGTTTCCCTACATGGCTGGACTGCGCAATAACGGGACGATGGCGAGGGCTTTTGCGGCGGGGCGCTCGTAGCGCCACAATACGTTGCCACGGCTGCGCATTGCCTGGGGGTGAACATGGTCGAAGTGCACGTCTCCCTGGGAACGCAGCATGTTCAGGGTCTAGGATCTCGGAAGGCTGAGCAGATCCGAGTTGTCGAGGCGTTTTGCCACCCGCGCTACAACTCAACTTGGCCCACATATGACGTGGCGATGCTCAAGCTTGAGACACCGGCAAGGCATCAGCCAATTAGACTGTGTGCAGCGGACGACTCGGACAACACACCCGGTACGATGGCTACTGCGCTTGGGTGGGGGCGGATGAGCAACGAGACTTACAGCAAAACTCTTCGAAAAGTTGACGTCGAGATTATCCCTGATGACGTGTGCGCCGACTACACCATCTCGACTGACTCAGTCATGTGTGCGGGAGTTGGCGACAGCAAAGATGCTTGTGAAGGAGACTCCGGTGGCCCACTCATCGCTAATGGCGTTCTAGTGGGAATCGTGAGCTCTGGTGCTGAAAACTGTGGTGAGAGGCCTGGACTATACACCCGCGTCGCCGGTGTCTACGACTTCATCCACGACATCCTGAACGGCGGCTCCAGCGACAATGTCACCGTGCTGCTTACCCCAGAAGATGACTCAGAGTCTTCTGGAGTAGCCGAATAGCAACAGCAGGAGTGCTTAAAGCAACGCAAGTCAGTTGTATTTTTTTAATGTTGCAACAATGAATTCATTTTTTGTCCTACGGGTTCGTCATCTTGTACGTGATTTTCTTACTCCTTATTGCCTACGGAGATTCGAAGTTTTTGAACGGAGGTTGCAATAATACTCAACATACGACAAAAGTACTACAAACAATCCCCTACACTCATAGCTCATCAGGAATATACATACAAAGCCAGCAGCAGATGTACAAAATGCATCTTGGGTTCAACAACTAACTGTGGATAGCCAAAATCGGTTTTGCAAAATGCTTTTGTTTTCTTCTTATATCGTCGATCAAGCTTAGAACCTGACCGCCACGCTGCTAGGTGACGACGCAAGACCGTTGTGCTTGAGCTACCAGGTGTATAGTACCCACGTTTTGTACATGTAGTCGGTTGCTGTAGGCAGTCGATAAATTACTGGGGCTACAACTGACATCCTGGCCTTGCGCTTAGCTCGGCTTACAATGCAGACCGATCTAATGTTACAGTACTGGTTCAAAACTCCCTCCCGCCTCCTTACTCCGCACTGCGGCTAGAAGTTTTACTTTTATTTTTTGGTGCAGAACGCACCAAATTGAGGCTTCTAGACCAACCACCGTTAGCGAGTGTTAACTGCGCGCGCTGCTCATTAGCATCGATTTGATCGATTTGAATTTAAATTTGTTGCGGTTTAGACGGCTATCTACTCCCAGCATCGTTCTACTTGCCTCAGGCTGGCCATGACACATTAGGGACCCGGGTGGTGAACCCGGGGGGTTTCGCAGTTCGAAGCTAGCTTACACGGATACCCTTACAAGGAAGTCGATGTACTCGGGCATCTCCTGCGGCTGCTTCGCAGCCGCAGTATCCGCCTAATCTACCACTGCATGTTTAGTTTTTTAGTTTTTTGGTGAGGTACATTACAGTCGTTTAGTCTTGAATCTACCACTGCATGTACAATCAAGTGTACCAAGCTTGATCGCTTCTTTTTAAAGGTATTGCCAGTTGATATACATATATCGTCACTCCAACGAATTGGTACTTCACGTTTGGGTTTGACAAACCCACCGTGTGATTCTACCTCCTCCTACACGTCAGATGAGGACTCACACATTTAGTTTTGACTTTAGTTATTTGTAGTTCGTAAACAGTAATCAACAATGAGCTAATCAACGTAATTTCCATCCTTCCTGCTACTAAATGCGCGCTGATGCCCAGGCAGAATCCTGCATTGCTTAGATTGCAGTGTTGTGCTCCGAAACTGACACTTGGCGATAAAACTAACGTGCATTCGAATATGTAGCGCTATCACGATAACTGTTCAACCGAACTTGCAGGATAACCCGATGAAGTCAGCAATTGCTTCAAGTTTGATGAGTGAAAACTGAGGTCTAGCAGATTTCGATAGAGTTTAGGAGGAAGATACATCGGGTGTTTGCCTTCGCTTGATGATGTCCGCTCGGGACTTCCTCTCGCACAGAAATCCGCGGCGTACAGCGACAGCATAGGAACATTCAAACTCTGTTTGTTAAAACATGGTACAGCCGCACGCATATTTTGTCCGGGTCGCAATGTAGTCTCACAGAAGACAAGTCTAAATCAGCCAAGTTACTGTTGCCCTCAATGCATTCTTGCTCTGCTGCGTCCTTTGAGGTGGGGAGGTATAGCCAGCTTGGAATGCCTCCCCTCTAGGCATTATGCTCTTAACTCAGGTCAGATATAGTTAAATCGGACTCACCGATCATGTTGGAGTTCCATTTTATATAAATCGGACTCCAAGATAACACGTCAAATCGGGGCGGCAAAATT
Source organism: Phytophthora melonis (assembly GCA_024211575.1). NCBI lineage: Eukaryota > Oomycota > Peronosporomycetes > Peronosporales > Peronosporaceae > Phytophthora > Phytophthora melonis. Next base: position 2,864,515 of record JAMXKT010000038.1, on the reverse strand, counting down.
GTTAAAAACCACAATAAATGTACGATTCTGTTTTGCAGGGCCCCCATCCATCAAGGAGATCAAACGCTGCCATTAGCGATAGCTGCAAGAGTGTGTCCGAGCTGACCAGTCAAACTTAAGTAACGAAGTAATTTATGTGGATAGCGATACTCTCTATCGACAGCATGGTCCATAACGTGGCATGACGCCTTCGGTAGTGCTAGTAGTTGTTGAACGGAGCCTGCCAATGTGACGTAATTCGCAGTTCGAAGAACTGTCGATTGGGGAAGGTGCCCCTGCTTCCAGAGTTAAATTGTATTAACCCTTTAACCATTTTATATTTTGATCACGTACTAGATTTGTTTGCGACCGCGTAAACAGTAGACGCGGTCGCAAACATGCACATGTGGACGCAGGACAAAACGCGTAGAGATAAAATACTGTAGTAACTTTCCACGACATGCACAGTTGTCCCGTCGGCCTAGAAGGCGTCTACCCCTCGAAGCTTCCAGGTCACTTGATTTCTTGACGCGTCAAGTTTAAGGCGCACACAGGGACCGCCGACCATGAAGCTTGCATACTTTGGCGCATTCACCGCGATAGCCGCAAAGGCAGTGTGTGGCTACTCATTCTCCTTCGTGTCTGCGCCATCGCTGTCTTCCGTTTCCGGTGACCACCACTCTGGTAACATCATGTCGGCCGACGAAGAGAACCGCATCTTCGGCGGCAGGAACGCGAAGATCGACAAGTATCCCTATATGGCGGGACTGCGCGAGAATGAAGTGGAAGGCCAGAGCTTTTGCGGTGGGACGCTCGTAGCGCCACAATACGTCGTCACGGCTGCGCATTGCCTTGAGGGGGTCGTGGGTGAGGTGTACGTCTCCCTGGGCACGCAGCGAGTTTCAGGTCGAGGCTCTCGGAGGGCCGAGCAGATTCGGGTGGTTGAAGCGTTTTCCGACCCCCGCTACAACTCAACGTGGGCCACGTATGACGTGGCGATGCTTAAGCTCGAGACACCAGCAAGACACCAGCCAGCTACGCTATGCGCAGCAGACGGATCGGACAACAAGCCCGGCACGATGGTCACTGCGCTTGGATGGGGGCTGGTGAACAATGAAAACACTAGTGAAACTCTCCAAAACGTCGACGTCGAGATCATTCCTGATGACGTGTGCGCCAACTACACGATCTCAACTGATTCAGTTATGTGCGCGGGCGTTGGCGACGGCAAAGACTCTTGCCAGGGTGACTCCGGCGGACCTCTCATCGCCAATGAAGTGCTGGTGGGGATCGTGAGTTCGGGTGGTGAATACTGTGGCGTGGCGCCTGGTATGTACACCCGCATAACCGGAGTTTTGGACTTTGTCCACGACATCATGAACGGCGGCTCCAGTGGCAACATCACCGACAAGCTTACCCCTGGAGCAGCTAAGTAGCCAGGCAACCGGGACCACGCCTGCTTACGGTACAATTACGTCATAAGGGGCTCAGTCCTCTTGCGGTTTTAACGTTTTAGCAATAAATACACATTTGTTGGGGTTTCCTTTTATGGCACACATTCTCTTGTACGGTATAGGTTTAAAAAATGGAATCAACAATGGTGGCCTTCCAAAAATGGCCTAAAGGGGGTACCAAGTGATTTGATTGGTACGAGTTTGGTTCATGGATACCGTACCACACAGAAAGATTACTTTGCGTGCTGCGCGTTTGGCACTCTTGTTACCATTAGAAGGCTTGTTTGAAAGGCAAATATGCATTCTTCGTGTTAAAATTTAGCTCGCAAATTTCAAAAGCTACAATGTGATCTGCCACGCGCTACTCAAGGCTTTCAGCCGTCTGGTTCAAAAGCAGAGAACTGTAAACCTCGTTGTCTTGCAGTTGGCTCATGTGTTCTTGGAAAAGCTGGTTGTTGGGCTGTCGGGGATCCTGTCCGAGGCGGCCGAACATGTACTCTACCTTTCGCGCCGAGGCTTGGTGCTCGTTCACCATAGACACAGACTCCTCGATCCAGTGGATCATTTGCACCCGATCAACTTTGTACTAACCCCCTGCCGGAATCGTTTGCAATACTTTCCACTGTAGAAATTTCTTTTTGATGGCCGCTTTGAGAGGCCTGTTGGCGTAAAGGTCACAGATCTGCATTATGGACGTCAAGCCGGCCGGAATAAGCTCGTGCATGATCCCCTTCATGTCCAAATAATCGATCACTTCCTGGCATATGTGGGCTGAGGCGGCATCCCAAATGAGACCAATCGCGCTTGACCTGGAAACAGACTAACCAGGAAGTCGACATACTTTTTTGCGGTGAAAGTGTCCATCCAGTGCGAGGGCTGAAAGTTGACACTGGCATCACCGCCATCCTGACGCCACGTAGAAAACCGACGCGCAAGGGTGCCATTGTGGGTTGCTGTCATCACAATGAAGGGAGGGAGAATCATGGAGGAATACATTTCAGCTGAAACCATCACCGTACACCCCTTTTTGGCGTCGGAAGCAACATTTGAACCCACTCGTTTTGTTCCGGTTGGAACAACAAATTCGGTGTCTCTGAGGAAAAACTTGATAAACACCTCGTCAGCATTTATAAGGACTGTACATGCCTTCAAGTTGGTCCGGATCTTCTGGGAGGCCTCAAGTGCAATTGCGACCCAATTTGTCGGAAACTTTTGAGACACACTCTCCTTCCGAATGCTCCAGTTGGCACCTTCAAGCCTCCGACGGACCCATTGAGCAAGCGCCGGTGATATTCCGCCATCGTTGAGCTTCATAATCGAGCAAAATTCGCTTTGAGCTGCTTCATCCTCCCTACGTCCAAATTGTTGGATCAACCGTAAATAAATTTCGTGTCTAGAGATCGGGTTACCGGATTCCCAGGACTTTTTGACTTCGTCGAGGAGAAACAAGGTCTCTGTAGGATACTTGAGCGATCGGCCATGACCGACTGTGCAGCGGGGCTGCCGTAGCTTTAGCGTCAGAGGAAGACGTAACAGACTCACAGAGTCGCGGCTAAAGATAGCCCGTTCTAATACCAGAACGCACGAGTCTGTACTCCCTACGGACTCCAAGAGTCAACCCTTAACTCTTAGCTGTGAATCTTCAAACTGAATGTATTTCTCTTATCGCGGCAGAGCCGCCTTCTGTGTAAATGTATCTGGTTCACTATCTAGCATAGTGAACCCTAGTCATATGCATAATCTGTGGCTCTGAAGCCATGTACTGATTCTCCTACTGAAATAGGTTAGACAGTGTGCACCACACAAGCCTGTGTGTGCCACACTTCGTAACCCTTCGGGTAACATTCGTGTAACCCCGTTACACCCTCCCCCACCAAACCGTGGACACGGGTGTTCACGCTTAACGGTCAACGACCGGGTCTTGTTCCGTCAAGTCTCCTTCTCGAACGAGTCAATCCACATCGTGTGGACGTCTCTGAGAACTTCTCGGCGCAACGCGCCCTCACATGACTTCAAGTCATAACGCCTTTTGGTCTTTCGACCGCAGAAACCCTCTCGCGAGGTCCGCCTCGGAGCCTCGCTCCTCGCGCTTCGGCACCTCGTGCCTGCGAACTCCCAAGCCCCCGGCGCAGGTGCGCACACCGACCGCGCCTCCCAGGCTCTCGGTCTCCCAGTACTTTGCGGCGCAACGCCACAAGCAACGCTCGCGGCGAGCACGCCCCAGCTCCCCTCGAGCACCAGCCCATCCGACCATGGACCTCAAAGATCTCTTCGGAGATGAGGAGGAGGGCGAGGTGGACTACAGCGAGTCCGATGTCGGCTCTCCGAGCCATGAGGGTGAAGCAGCGTCCCCACAACGCTCCCCGAACCGCCGCGACGCTTCGCCCACGTCGCCGGCACCACGCGGAGGTGGCACGTTGGCCACAGTTGGCTCGTCGAGCTCCCGCGACCAAGAGCGCCGCGCGCGATCGTCTCCTGCGCGCTCGTCGAGCCATCCCCTACTGAGCGCACTGCGCCGTCGAGGAGGAGCCGCGGCCACCGCTGCGCACTCCAAATCCGTTCCCTGAACGCTCTTCCGGGCTCCGCGAGCTGCGCGAGCTCACTGAGTCACGGTACTCTCCGCCTCGTGCGGGGAAGTGCCCTTGGGCCCCGTCATCTCCAACCCTTTGGACGAGGCTCAATCCGAGCAGGTTGCGGCGCAGCTGGCCTCCATGCGCTCCCAGCGCCCCGAGTTGCGGCCCCTGCTGAACCCCAGCACCGCCGAGTACGGCTTTCGGCCTCGTGACCCCGCGGAGGCATGCCGTCAGGCGTTCCAACCGACGCTGGCTCAGCATGGCATTGGGCCTGCGGCCCGTACTCCGGAGGAGATCGCTCTTCGAACGTCTCTACGACAGCGACTCTTGACTCCACAGTCTACGACTGTCTCCGAGTACCGCGAGCGGTTGCGCCTGCAAGGCAAGGGTTTGTCCGTGCCCGCAATACGGACGTACCCTGTGGTGCTCAGCCCGGGCGAAAGCCTGCAGTTCGAGCTCTGGCCTGAGAAGAACAAGAAGCTTAGCTCCATGGATGCTCTTCGAGCTAGCTTCAGCGAAGTGGATGTTCGTATCGAACGCAAACTCCGCTTCGACTTTGCGAAGGTCCGAGCCAAACGCAGCCTCTCGGCCAACGCTCAGCCACAGACTCATTCTAGCGCTGCGCGCTTCGCTCCTTTGAGCCCTCCAGTCGCTCCGGCCCGTGAGGGCGTGAGCGCTGTGGCTCAGGGCCAACCCCGGAGCAATGTGGCTGACCCAGCAGCTCCCCAACCTATTGTCGGGAAGCGCGGGACGGCCGGCATGCCGGCCTCGAGCCCACGGGGCGCTGGTGATCAAGCCGATCAAAAGCGTCCACGACGTCTGGGCAGTCTTGGCGAAGGGGCACCTCAAACTCCCATGAGTTCTCTGAGTGTGGGTACCCTCGCCACTTTACCAGATACTGGTTTTGACCCCGGCACCGCCGCTTCGCCAGCAGGCGCTCCACATGGTAGTGAAGGTTCCCTTGCTCATCGAGTAGCGCCGGTGGAGGACGCACCAAGCCGCCTCGCGACGTTTGATGAGCTGTTCGAGGTTCAGCAACAGACGACTCGCCTTCGGGACCATGTCCAGGATGTCGATGCGCGTCTCGCGCGTACTGCCACGGAGCTCGACGAGCTTGCCCGGGACTTGAGCTGGGTTCAAGTGCCTCGCGAGGTCTGGGACCGACTCCGACACTTGGAGAGCTGGGTGCAGTATTATGGCGATCGCGACGATCGTCGTTGCCAGGAGCTCTCCGAGCTTCGGCGTCAGCAGGCTGCATTGCAGGGTCAGATTGACCTTCTGGCCCGCATGCAGGGCCCGCCCGCTGCGCCTCCTGCGCCGGTGGCCCCTGTGCCTGCGGCACCTCCGACTCCGACTCTGCCCTCAGGGCTCGCGGCACCGCCGATGCCGAGCCTTCCGCCTGTGCCTGCAGCGCCTGCGATGATGGTCGCGTCTGTGACGCCTGCGACTGCGTCCTCGACGCTCGTGACCTCCGCGCCTGCGACCTCGTCGCCCTCGGTGCCTCCATCTGCACCTGCGTCGGGTCATGGTACGGCTTGAGCAAGCCCACGTAGAAGACGGGGTGCGTCCGCATCTTCTTCGGAAGATTGAGCGTGTACGCAAGGCCCTTCCTGGCCACGACCTTGAAAGGTCCGATGAAGCGCGGGCGCAACTTCGTCTTGAAGACAGCGGACACTGCATGTGTAGGTAGGTTCTTAGCATTTAGCAATACCAGGTCCCCGACCTCATAACTGTCAACATTGCCTCTGCCTTTAGCATCCGCATGCTCCTTTTGCTTGTCTTGGCTCTCAGCCATTGCGTCACGCACGTGTCGTAAGACACTCAAGCGCGTCGACAAGAAAGTGTCAACCTGTTTACGAACAGTAGCCGGGCTGACATCAGCTAGCCGATCAGCTAAATCGGCTTCCTCTCCCCACCAAGCCCGAGGCCACCACGTGGCGGCGTCAGCGGGACGCGGGGATGAGACAAGCTGTTCACTTAGAACGGCGTGAAGCCGGTCGATGCATGCACGGCTATGTTCAACTTAAACTCAATGAGTGGCGGCAAATCGCTCCAACGCTTCGGTGTCACAGCTTAAATGCTGCGGAGAACGACCTTGACGACGCGATTCACTCGCTCCGTCTGACCATCGGTCTGCGTGTGATCCGACTTGGACATGTCCTGATTGATGCCAAGCACCGCAAAGACCGCGCTCCAGAAGTTGCCCGTGAAGCGGGGGTCTCGGTCCGAGACAATCGACTCAGGGAGTCCGTGTTGTCGAAACACTCGGTCCAAGAACAGCGTTGCTGTACCCTTACCATCGATGGTATCCGGCACAGCCGCAATGTGAGCCATCTTGCTCAGTCGGTCTACAAAGACCACGACTCCAGTGTTGCCCGCCGCATCCGCCGGCAGGCCAAACACAAAGTCCATACTCATGGATTGCCAACAGCCCGAAGGGACAGGCAAGCTTGCCAACGGGGCTGCAGCATGGGGTGACGACTTCACTCGCTGACACGTCTCGCACGTGCGCACATAAGTGCTCGTCCACTTGTGCATCTTCGGCCACCAATAGTGGGTGCTCACCGAGCTGTAGGTCTTCTCACGGCCAAGATGGCCAGCCACCGGCGTGTCGTGGGCCTCAGAGAGGATACGATACTTCAGGTCCTCATCATGAGGGATGACCACGCGTGGCGTGTCCTCGGAGCCAGTGCTGTAGAACAGCAGGCCACCATCGAGGGTGTAGCGATGCAAACGCGCGCGCACTCGCGCCGACAATCCAATGTCCGAGTCTTGAAACTCCTTGCTCCCGAGAGCCTTCAGCAACGCGACACAAGTGTCATCCTTGGCATAAGCCGTTCGGATCAGATCCGGTAATGACGAAGTCACGGTCATTACATGAGCCAGCTCATAATCCGGCCTGCGCGACAGCGCGTCCGCGAGGACATTCTGCCTGCCAGGCTTGTACTTCACCTCGAAGTTGTACTCCGCGAAGAAGGACAGCCAAGGGGCCATCCTTTGCGAGAGATGAGGCGACTGAGTCGCAGTGCGTAACGACACGTGATCCGTGTAAATCACGAACGGCTGAGAGCCCAACAGGTGAACCCTGAACTTGACGAGCGCATACTTCATCGCAAGTAGCTCTTTGTCATGGACAGGATAGTTCTTCTCAGCAGCCTTCAGCTGACGAGATTCGAACGCCACCACGCGCTCGCGCCCCTCGGCGTCTGCTTGTAGCAGGGCACAGCCGATGGCAAAGTCCGAGGCGTCACAGACGACACTAAACGGACGAGCGGGGTCTGGCAAAGCCAGAATAGGCGCATGAAGGAGACTATCCTTAATTGCCGCAAACGCATCTTGATGCTCGGTGTTCCAACACCACTCCGCGTCCTTCTTCAGGAGATTGGAGAGTGGCCGAGCCATCTCAGCGTAATTCTCGCTGTACTTGTGCAAGTAATTGGTCAAGCCAAGCCACTTGCGAAGATCCTTCTGGTTCTGGGGAACCGGCCAGTCAACAATGGCCTTGACCTTGACCGGGTCGGCCCTCAGGCCACGCTTCCCGATGAAGCACCCTAAGAAGGGAATCTCTTCTGCTCCGAAGATGCATTTGTCAATGTTGGCATACAACTTGTTTTGACGCATGCACTCGAGCACAGCACGCAGGTGCTCGACATGGTTCTCCATATCAGTCTTCCTGTGCTCCGCACGACTGTGGACAAAGATGTCATCGAAGTACGTCTGCGCGTACGCCCGATGGGGCCGGAAGAGCTGCGTCACAAGACGATTGAACGTCGCTGGCGCGTTCGAAAGCCCTTGGGGCATCACCAACCACTCCCAGAGCATGCCGCTCGGAGTACTCACCGCAGTGAGGGGAATGTCGCTCGTCCTCATGAGCAATTGGTAGTAGCCATCGACCAAGTCGAGCGCACTGTACATCGTACATCCTGCCATGTTTTTCTGAAGAGCGTCCTTTCGAGGAATCGGCGTCTGCGCCGGAATGGTGGCGGCATTCAGCTTGTTGAAAGCATGCACAATATGCCACTTGCCATTCGGCTTTCTGACGCAGAACGTCGGCGTGGAGTGAGGAGACTTACTCTCACGCACCATGCCCGCTTCGTGTTTCGCACGGAAGAACGCGTCAATGACGTCACACTGCTCCTTCGGCAAAGACCACTGCCTCGTCACGCAGTACTTCGTTCCCGGAACGAGATCAATCTCATGTCGAAAACCTCGATCCGGAGGTAGCCCCGAGGGCGGTTCCTTCGAGACCACGTCTTGATAATCCTTCACCACGTGATACAAGGGGTCCGACGGATCCTTCAGGATCGCCGATCCGCTTCGCGCATTCAGCACCTTCTTAGTGTCCTCCAGGACAGCTTCATCCAGAAGCGAGGACGAGTTCAACTCTTCTTCAGGTCGTATGACCACCACCTCCGCCAAGTCTCCAGCCTTCAAGGCTTCGCCCAACTCGGCCAAGGACATCTCGTCCAGCTCCAGGAGAGCAGATAGTGAGGGCAAGTCGGTGAGACTGACGCCTCCGTCGACGTCGCCCGTCACTCCATTCACGAGTGTGTAGAGCTGCTCGCTCTTGTGTGGAGCCTCACCGCTCGGCACACCCTTCTCGACTCGTGAGACCGCAGACGCCTTGCGTCGCGCCGCCATCGCTTTGCGGCGCTGCCGCCTCTTCATGGACACTGTCCGCCCAGAAGAGCTCCGTGATTTCGCGTGCTTCTTGACGCCAGGTGTCACCACCTCATTCAGCTCCAGAGGAGCACCAGTGTCTTGATCGACACTCAGCGAAGGGCTGCACGACCCGCAGCCTCCGCTCAGTGGATTACGTGCCACTCCACGATCTTCATCCGGGCAGAGCCCTTGTCCCTCGGCATCGTGCCGACCGCGCCGTCGCTGGCACGCAGCAGGGCGTCGCCCTCAGACGCACACCCGCTCAGCGGAATTAGTGCCGCTCCACATCCTTGATCCGGGCAACGCCCACCTTCACTCGACTTCTCGTCGACCGCGCCTTCACTGACACGCAGCAGGGCGTCGCCCTCAGACGCACACCCGCTCAGCGGAATTTGTGCCGCTCCACCTGCCGTCCACGAGCCACGCTCGGAACGATCGTTCTCGACACACGCAGTGTCCACCAACTCGGAAACTCCGATGTTCAGCACATTGACCGACTCGGTCCAGTGCTCGCGCCAGAAGCGCTTCTGCTTCCTAGCAGAGGTGGGTTCATGGCTCGCCAATGCTCCGCCGGGAGAGAAGTGCGTAGCACCAAGGGTCTTCGACCTCCAATCTATCCAAGGCTCATGGCGTTCCAGCCACGCCATACCAAGGATGAGATCATATCTCGAATCGAGGTCTAAGACCAGACAGCGTTCCACGCTATCAAAATCTAAAAACTTCACGCCCAAGTCCACAGGGACTTTAGGCACCGTGACACGAGTGCCCGTCGCGAGACGAACAGTGACGATGTCACTCCCACGCGCTACCAGCGCCTCAGCATAAAGCTGACTTCCGTCCATCGTGGAACGCCGGGCGTAATTACCCGACGCTCCCGAATCGATCAAAATCGTCCATGGCTTTGTGAAGCCCTTCACCCAAGCCTGGACAACTAGCAAGCCCGGCTTGCACACACGTTCCGTGTTATAGAGTACAGCTCTCTTCGGGGCTAAGTCCTGTCGACCTCCACCTCGCCGAGGTTCAATAGAACTTAGTTCCTCCCCAGTAGGCCGCCCCGCGCCTACTGGGTTTTCTCATTCCCGAGACGAACCAGAGCCCTGGCTCGAACCCGAAGAGCGGCTTGACGAAGCCTGGCGCTGCAAGCGCAGCGGACATCCGGCGCGCAAGTGACGCGTGTCACCGCAGATGAAGCATCGGCGGATGCCGCGCCGCTGCTCAGCAGCCCGAAGCTCGGCTTCTTCGTCTTCAGCATAGCTGAGGTCCATAGGCTCCGGACCGTTCGACGAACTGGTGTGAGGAGCGTTCCACCCAAGTCTTGATGACTTAAAGTTGTGCTCCGCGTTCAACGCGATGCTCACAGCCTCTTCAAAAGAGCTTGGGTGAGTGCGGAAGACTTCCGTCCTGGCCACGCCAGTGCAAAGCCCTTGCATAAACACCGTGACGATGACTACCTCAGCCAGAGGCTCGGCAGACATGCCCGCAATGAGAGTTCTCAACTCCTGGACATAGTCCACCAAATCCTTCTTGCCTTGCCGGGTAGCCAGGAAGCGTGAGCGCACGCGATACGCCTCGTTAGGCGGAGCGAACACTCGGGACAGTTGCTGCTTCAGCTGGTCCCACGTCGGGAAGGCCGTGTCGACCGACGTCCCTGACGTTAGTGCCCACTCTCTCGCTCGCCCACCAAGCTTCGAGATAGCTAGCGCCACGCGCTGCGACTCCGTCCGGAGTAGAGCTGAGCTCATAGCCATCTCGACTTCACGGGTCCAAAGCATTAAGCTTTCCCCTTCCTTGCCTTCGAAGGTCTTCACGCTCAACATGAGCGGCTTGGGTCTTGTTCCCGCGTCGGATGACGTAGCGGGCGCTTGCGGCACCACGGCCGTCGCCATCCTCTGCTGGAGGTGCTCCAACAGAGCATTCTCGTAGCTGGAGAACGCCTCGAGCCGCGCATTCACCGCGTCGGGGCCTTGTTGCGCCAGTTGCGTCACGCCCTCCGGGCCCAGCAAGGACATAAGCTTTTTAAGCGCATCCTGCTGGTTCGGGGGCAAGTGAGCGAACTGCTCCATCCTTCACAGAGGGACAGTCTATCCAGACTCAGGTGTCGGATTGACTACAAGTGCTACCAAGTGCAGCGGGGCTGCCGTAGCTTTAGCGTCAGAGGAAGACGTAACAGACTCACAGAGTCGCGGCTAAAGATAGCCCGTTCTAATACCAGAACGCACGAGTGCGTACTCTCTACGGACTCCAAGAGTCAACCCTTAACTCTTAGCTGTGAATCTTTAAACTGAATGTATTTCTCTTTATCGCGGCAGAGCCGCCTTCGGTGTAAATGTATCTGGTTCACTATCTAGCATAGTGAACCCTAGTCATATGCATAATCTGTGGCTCTGAAGCCATGTACTGATTCTCCTACTGAAATAGGTTAGACAGTGTGCACCACACAAGCCTGTGTGTGCCACACTTCGTAACCCTTCGGGTAACATTCGTGTAACCCCGTTACACCCTCCCCCACCAAACCGTGGACACGGGTGTTCACGCTTAACGGTCAACGACCGGATCTTGTTCCGTCAAGTCTCCTTCTCGAACGAGTCAATCCACATCGTGTGGACGTCTCTGAGAACTTCTCGGCGCAACGCGCCCTCACATGACTTCAAGTCATAACGCCTTTTGGTCTTTCGACCGCAGAAACCCTCTCGCGAGGTCCGCCTCGGAGCCTCGCTCCTCTCGCGCTTCGGCACCTCGTGCCTGCGAACTCCCAAGCCCCCGGCGCAGGTGCGCACACCGACCGCGCCTCCCAGGCTCTCGGTCTCCCAGTACTTTGCGGCGCAACGCCACAAGCAACGCTCGCGGCGAGCACGCCCAGCTCCCCTCGAGCACTAGCCCATCCGACCATGGACCTCAAAGATCTCTTCGGAGATGAGGAGGAGGGCGAGGTGGACTACAGCGAGTCCGATGTCGGCTCTCCGAGCCATGAGGGTGAAGCAGCGTCCCCACAACGCTCCCCGAACCGCCGCGACGCTTCGCCCACGTCGCCGGCACAACGCGGAGGTGGCACGTCGGCCACAGTTGGCTCGTCGAGCTCCCGCGACCGAGAGCGCCGCGCGCGAACGTCTCCTGCGCGCTCGTCGAGCCATCTCTCTACTGAGCGCGCTGCGCCGTCGAGGGAGGAGCCGCGGCCACCGCTGCGCACTCCAAATCCGTTCCTGAACGCTCTTCCGGGCTCCGCGAGCTGCGCGAGCTCACTGAGTCACGGTACTCGCCGCCTCGTGCGGAGGAAGCGCCCTTGGGCCCCGTCATCTCCAACCCTTTGGACGAGGCTCAATCCGAGCAGGTTGCGGCGCAGCTGGCCTCCATGCGCTCCCAGCGCCCCGAGTTGCGGCCCCTGCTGAACCCCAGCACCGCCGAGTACGGCTTTCGGCCTCGTGACCCCGCGGCGGCATGCCGTCAGGCATTCCAGCCGACGCTGGCTCAGCATGTCATTGGGCCTGCGGCCCGTACTCCGGAGGAGATCGCTCTTCGAACGTCTCTACGACAGCGACTCTTGACTCCACAGTCTACGACTGTCTCCGAGTACCGCGAGCGGTTGCGCCTGCAAGGCAAGGGTTTGTCCGTGCCCGCAATACGGACGTACCCTGTGGTGCTCAGCCCGGGCGAAAGCCTGCAGTTCGAGCTCTGGCCTGAGAAGAAGAAGAAGCTTAGCTCCATGGATGCTCTTCGAGCTAGCTTCAGCGAAGTGGATGTTCGTATCGAACGCAAACTCCGCTTCGACTTTGCGAAGGTCCGAGCCAAACGCAGCCTCTCGGCCAACGCTCAGCCACAGACTCATTCTAGCGCTGCGCGCTTCGCTCCTTTGAGCCCTCCAGTCGCTCCGGCCCGTGAGGGCGTGAGCGCTGTGGCTCAGGGCCAACCCCGGAGCAATGTGGCTGACCCAGCAGCTCCCCAACCTATTGTCGGGAAGCGCGGGACGGCCGGCATGCCGGCCTCGAGCCCACGGGGCGCTGGTGATCAAGCCGATCAAAAGCGTCCACGACGTCTGGGCAGTCTTGGCGAAGGGGCACCTCAAACTCCCATGAGTTCTCTGAGTGTGGGTACCCTCGCCACTTTACCAGATACTGGTTTTGACCCCGGCACCGCCGCTTCGCCAGCAGGCGCTCCACATGGTAGTGAAGGTTCCCTTGCTCATCGAGTAGCGCCGGTGGAGGACGCACCAAGCCGCCTCGCGACGTTTGATGAGCTGTTCGAGGTTCAGCAACAGACGACTCGCCTTCGGGACCATGTCCAGGATGTCGATGCGCGTCTCGCGCGTACTGCCACGGAGCTTGACGAGCTTGCCCGGGACTTGAGCTGGGTTCAAGTGCCTCGCGAGGTCTGGGACCGACTCCGACACTTGGAGAGCTGGGTGCAGTATTATGGCGATCGCGACGATCGTCGTTGCCAGGAGCTCTCCGAGCTTCGGCGTCAGCAGGCTGCATTGCAGGGTCAGATTGACCTTCTGGCCCGCATGCAGGGCCCGCCCGCTGCGCCTCCTGCGCCGGTGGCCCCTGTGCCTGCGGCACCTCCGACTCCGACTCTGCCCTCAGGGCTCGCGGCACCGCCGATGCCGAGCCTTCCGCCTGTGCCTGCAGCGCCTGCGATGATGGTCGCGTCTGTGACGCCTGCGACTGCGTCCTCGACGCTCGTGACCTCCGCGCCTGCGACCTCGTCGCCCTCGGTGCCTCCATCTGCACCTGCGTCGGGTCATGGTACGGCAGAGCAAGCCCACGTAGAAGACGGGGTGCGTCCGCATCTTCTTCGGAAGATTGAGCGTGTACGCAAGGCCCTTCCTGGCCACGACCTTGAAAGGTCCGATGAAGCGCGGGCGCAACTTCGTCTTGAAGACAGCGGACACTGCATGTGTAGGTAGGTTCTTAGCATTTAGCAATACCAGGTCCCCGACCTCATAACTGTCAACATTGCCTCTGCCTTTAGCATCCGCATGCTCCTTTTGCTTGTCTTGGCTCTCAGCCATTGCGTCACGCACGTGTCGTAAGACACTCAAGCGCGTCGACAAGAAAGTGTCAACCTGTTTACGAACAGTAGCCGGGCTGACATCAGCTAGCCGATCAGCTAAATCGGCTTCCTCTCCCCACCAAGCCCGAGGCCACCACGTGGCGGCGTCAGCGGGACGCGGGGATGAGACAAGCTGTTCACGTAGAACGGCGTGTAGCCGGTCGAGGCATGCACGGCGTTATTCAACGCAAACTCAACGAGTGGCAGCATAGCGCTCCAACGCTTCGGTGTCTCAGCGCAAATGCTGCGGAGCACGTCTTCGACGACGCGATTCACTCGCTCCGTCTGACCATCGGTCTGCGGGTGATCCGCCGTGGACATGTCCAGCTTGGTGCCAAGCACCGCAAAGACCGCGCTCCAGAAGTTGCCCGTGAAGCGGGGTCTCGGTCCGAGACAATCGACTCAGGAGTCCGTGTTGTCGAAACACTCGGTCCAAGAACAGCGTTGCTGTACCCTTACCATCGATGGTATCCGGCACAGCCGCAATGTGAGCCATCTTGCTCAGTCGGTCTACAAAGACCACGACTCCAGTGTTGCCCGCCGCATCCGCCGGCAGGCCAAACACAAAGTCCATACTCATGGATTGCCAACAGCCCGAAGGGACAGGCAAGCTTGCCAACGGGGCTGCAGCATGGGGTGACGACTTCACTCGCTGACACGTCTCGCACGTGCGCACATAAGTGCTCGTCCACTTGTGCATCTTCGGCCACCAATAGTGGGTGCTGCTCACCGAGCTGTAGGTCTTCTCACGGCCAAGATGGCCAGCCACCGGCGTGTCGTGGGCCTCATAGAGGATACGATACTTCAGGTCCTCATCATGAGGGATGACCACGCGTGGCGTGTCCTCGGAGCCAGTGCTGTAGAACAGCAGGCCACCATCGAGGGTGTAGCGATGCAAACGCGCGCGCACTCGCGCCGACAATCCAATGTCCGAGTCTTGAAACTCCTTGCTCCCGAGAGCCTTCAGCAACGCGACACAAGTGTCATCCTTGGCATAAGCCGTTCGGATCAGATCCGGTAATGACGAAGTCACGGTCATTACATGAGCCAGCTCATAATCCGGCCTGCGCGACAGCGCGTCCGCGAGGACATTCTGCCTGCCAGGCTTGTACTTCACCTCGAAGTTGTACTCCGCGAAGAAGGACAGCCAAGGGGCCATCCTTTGCGAGAGATGAGGCGACTGAGTCGCAGTGCGTAACGACACGTGATCCGTGTAAATCACGAACGGCTGAGAGCCCAACAGGTGAACCCTGAACTTGACGAGCGCATACTTCATCGCAAGTAGCTCTTTGTCATGGACAGGATAGTTCTTCTCAGCAGCCTTCAGCTGACGAGATTCGAACGCCACCACGCGCTCGCGCCCCTCGGCGTCTGCTTGTAGCAGGGCACAGCCGATGGCAAAGTCCGAGGCGTCACAGACGACACTAAACGGACGAGCGGGGTCTGGCAAAGCCAGAATAGGCGCATGAAGGAGACTATCCTTAATTGCCGCAAACGCATCTTGATGCTCGGTGTTCCAACACCACTCCGCGTCCTTCTTCAGGAGATTGGAGAGTGGCCGAGCCATCTCAGCGTAATTCTCGCTGTACTTGTGCAAGTAATTGGTCAAGCCAAGCCACTTGCGAAGATCCTTCTGGTTCTGGGAACCGGCCAGTCAACAATGGCCTTGACCTTGACCGGGTCGGCCCTCAGGCCACGCTTCCCGATGAAGCACCCTAAGAAGGGAATCTCTTCTGCTCCGAAGATGCATTTGTCAATGTTGGCATACAACTTGTTTTGACGCATGCACTCGAGCACAGCACGCAGGTGCTCGACATGGTTCTCCATATCAGTCTTCCCGTGCTCCGCACGACTGTGGACAAAGATGTCATCGAAGTACGTCTGCGCGTACGCCCGATGGGGCCGGAAGAGCTGCGTCACAAGACGATTGAACGTCGCTGGCGCGTTCGAAAGCCCTTGGGGCATCACCAACCACTCCCAGAGCATGCCGCTCGGAGTACTCACCGCAGTGAGGGAATGTCGCTCGTCCTCATGAGCAATTGGTAGTAGCCATCGACCAAGTCGAGCGCACTGTACATCGTACATCCTGCCATGTTTTTCTGAAGAGCGTCCTTTCGAGGAATCGGCGTCTGCGCCGGAATGGTGGCGGCATTCAGCTTGTTGAAAGCATGCACAATATGCCACTTGCCATTCGGCTTTCTGACGCAGAACGTCGGTGTGGAGTGAGGAGACTTACTCTCACGCACCATGCCCGCTTCGTGTTTCGCACGGAAGAACGCGTCAATGACGTCACACTGCTCCTTCGGCAAAGACCACTGCCTCGTCACGCAGTACTTCGTTCCCGGAACGAGATCAATCTCATGTCGAACACCTCGATCCGGAGGTAGCCCCGAGGGCGGTTCCTTCGAGACCACGTCTTGATAATCCTTCACCACGTGATACAAGGGGTCCGACGGATCCTTCAGGATCGCCGATCCGCTTCGCGCATTCAGCACCTTCTTAGTGTCCTCCAGGACAGCTTCATCCAGAAGCGAGGACGAGTTCAACTCTTCTTCAGGTCGTATGACCACCACCTCCGCCAAGTCTCCAGCCTTCAAGGCTTCGCCCAACTCGGCCAAGGACATCTCGTCCAGCTCCAGGAGAGCAGATAGTGAGGGCAAGTCGGTGAGACTGACGCCTCCGTCGACGTCGCCCGTCACTCCATTCACGAGTGTGTAGAGCTGCTCGCTCTTGTGTGGAGCCTCACCGCTCGGCACACCCTTCTCGACTCGTGAGACCGCAGACGCCTTGCGTCGCGCCGCCATCGCTTTGCGGCGCTGCCGCCTCTTCATGGACACTGTCCGCCCAGAAGAGCTCCGTGATTTCGCGTGCTTCTTGACGCCAGGTGTCACCACCTCATTCAGCTCCAGAGGAGCACCAGTGTCTTGATCGACACTCAGCGAAGGGCTGCACGACCCGCAGCCTCCGCTCAGTGGATTACGTGCCACTCCACGATCTTCATCCGGGCAGAGCCCCTTGTCCCTCGGCATCGTGCCGACCGCGCCGTCGCTGGCACGCAGCAGGGCGTCGCCCTCAGACGCACACCCGCTCAGCGGAATTAGTGCCGCTCCACATCCTTGATCCGGGCAACGCCCACCTTCACTCGACTTCTCGTCGACCGCGCCTTCACTGGCACGCAGCAGGGCGTCGCCCTCAGACGCACACCCGCTCAGCGGAATTCGTGCCGCTCCACCTGCCGTCCACGAGCCACGCTCGGAACGATCGTTCTCGACACACGCAGTGTCCACCAACTCGGAAACTCCGATGTTCAGCACATTGACCGACTCGGTCCAGTGCTCGCGCCAGAAGCGCTTCTGCTTCCTAGCAGAGGTGGGTTCATGGCTCGCCAATGCTCCGCCGGGAGAGAAGTGCGTAGCACCAAGGGTCTTCGACCTCCAATCTATCCAAGGCTCATGGCGTTCCAGCCACGCCATACCAAGGATGAGATCATATCTCGAATCGAGGTCTAAGACCAGACAGCGTTCCACGCTATCAAAATCTAAAAACTTCACGCCCAAGTCCACAGGGACTTTAGGCACCGTGACACGAGTGCCCGTCGCGAGACGAACAGTGACGATGTCACTCCCACGCGCTACCAGCGCCTCAGCATAAAGCTGACTTCCGTCCATCGTGGAACGCCGGGCGTAATTACCCGACGCTCCCGAATCGATCAAAATCGTCCATGGCTTTGTGAAGCCCTTCACCCAAGCCTGGACAACTAGCAAGCCCGGCTTGCACACACGTTCCGTGTTATAGAGTACAGCTCTCTTCGGGGCTAAGTCCTGTCGACCTCCACCTCGCCGAGGTTCAATAGAACTTAGTTCCTCCCCAGTAGGCCGCCCCGCGCCTACTGGGTTTTCTCATTCCCCGAGACGAACCAGAGCCCTGGCTCGAACCCGAAGAGCGGCTTGACGAAGCCTGGCGCTGCAAGCGCAGCGGACATCCGGCGCGCAAGTGACGCGTGTCACCGCAGATGAAGCATCGGCGGATGCCGCGCCGCTGCTCAGCAGCCCGAAGCTCGGCTTCTTCGTCTTCAGCATAGCTGAGGTCCATAGGCTCCGGACCGTTCGACGAACTGGTGTGAGGAGCGTTCCACCCAAGTCTTGATGACTTAAAGTTGTGCTCCGCGTTCAACGCGATGCTCACAGCCTCTTCAAAAGAGCTTGGGTGAGTGCGGAAGACTTCCGTCCTGGCCACGCCAGTGCAAAGCCCTTGCATAAACACCGTGACGATGACTACCTCAGCCAGAGGCTCGGCAGACATGCCCGCAATGAGAGTTCTCAACTCCTGGACATAGTCCACCAAATCCTTCTTGCCTTGCCGGGTAGCCAGGAAGCGTGAGCGCACGCGATACGCCTCGTTAGGCGGAGCGAACACTCGGGACAGTTGCTGCTTCAGCTGGTCCCACGTCGGGAAGGCCGTGTCGACCGACGTCCCTGACGTTAGTGCCCACTCTCTCGCTCGCCCACCAAGCTTCGAGATAGCTAGCGCCACGCGCTGCGACTCCGTCCGGAGTAGAGCTGAGCTCATAGCCATCTCGACTTCACGGGTCCAAAGCATTAAGCTTTCCCTTCCTTGCCTTCGAAGGTCTTCACGCTCAACATGAGCGGCAGGTCTTGTTCCCGCGTCGGATGACGTAGCGGGCGCTTGCGGCACCACGGCCGTCGCCATCCTCTGCTGGAGGTGCTCCAACAGAGCATTCTCGTAGCTGGAGAACGCCTCGAGCCGCGCATTCACCGCGTCGGGGCCTTGTTGCGCCAGTTGCGTCACGCCCTCCGGGCCCAGCAAGGACATAAGCTTTTTAAGCGCATCCTGCTGGTTCGGGGGCAAGTGAGCGAACTGCTCCATCCTTCACAGAGGGACAGTCTATCCAGACTCAGGTGTCGGATTGACTACAAGTGCTACCAAGTGCAGCGGGGCTGCCGTAGCTTTAGCGTCAGAGGAAGACGTAACAGACTCACAGAGTCGCGACTAAAGATAGCCCGTTCTAATACCAGAACGCACGAGTCCGTACTCCCTACGGACTCCAAGAGTCAACCCTTAACTCTTAGCTGTGAATCTTCAAACTGAATGTATTTCTCTTATCGCGGCAGAGCCGCCTTCGGTGTAAATGTATCTGGTTCACTATCTAGCATAGTGAACCCTAGTCATATGCATAATCTGTGGCTCTGAAGCCATGTACTGATTCTCCTACTGAAATAGGTTAGACAGTGTGCACCACACAAGCCTGTGTGTGCCACACTTCGTAACCCTTCGGGTAACATTCGTGTAACCCCGTTACAGACTGTTTTAACAGAGGTCGTCAAGTACGTTACCCCTTCACTCTTCTTTGCGAACTTTACTGCCTTCTGACGCGTCACCTGTGGGTGGGATGTCGCCGTGATGAAGCGCTTGGTTGTAGGAGTTCTGAATCGTACAGGAATAGAGACCCCAGAGTCCATGTCGAGCTCCTCATCGTCAAAGAGACCACGAAACTCAGTGGGAATCGACGGCAGGACAGTGCTTAGCGTCATATGCTCGAGAAAAGGTATCCATTTAGGGTAAAACGAGTGCTTGGATACCCAATTGGTAAACGTTGAGTTCCGAACGCCAAAAACTCGGCATGTTACCTCTGCGTCCATGTTCCCAAGCGCTGGATGGAAGTAGTAGAAGATGACAACAGATCGGTCCTTCCAGGTCATGGTGCTGTAGCGACTGCTCGTGGGACGGACGACAAGTGCAGCGGGGCTGCCGTAGCTTTAGCGTCAGAGGAAGACGTAACAGACTCACAGAGTCGCGGCTAAAGATAGCCCGTTCTAATACCAGAACGCACGAGTGCGTACTCTCTACGGACTCCAAGAGTCAACCCTTAACTCTTAGCTGTGAATCTTTAAACTGAATGTATTTCTCTTTATCGCGGCAGAGCCGCCTTCGGTGTAAATGTATCTGGTTCACTATCTAGCATAGTGAACCCTAGTCATATGCATAATCTGTGGCTCTGAAGCCATGTACTGATTCTCCTACTGAAATAGGTTAGACAGTGTGCACCACACAAGCCTGTGTGTGCCACACTTCGTAACCCTTCGGGTAACATTCGTGTAACCCCGTTACACCCTCCCCCACCAAACCGTGGACACGGGTGTTCACGCTTAACGGTCAACGACCGGGTCTTGTTCCGTCAAGCCTCCTTCTCGAACGAGTCAATCCACATCGTGTGGACGTCTCTGAGAACTTCTCGGCGCAACGCGCCCTCACATGACTTCAAGTCATAACGCCTTTTGGTCTTTCGACCGCAGAAACCCTCTCGCGAGGTCCGCCTCGGAGCCTCGCTCCTCTCGCGCTTCGGCACCTCGTGCCTGCGAACTCCCAAGCCCCCGGCGCAGGTGCGCACACCGACCGCGCCTCCCAGGCTCTCGGTCTCCCAGTACTTTGCGGCGCAACGCCACAAGCAACGCTCGCGGCGAGCACGCCCAGCTCCCCTCGAGCACTAGCCCATCCGACCATGGACCTCAAAGATCTCTTCGGAGATGAGGAGGAGGGCGAGGTGGACTACAGCGAGTCCGATGTCGGCTCTCCGAGCCATGAGGGTGAAGCAGCGTCCCCACAACGCTCCCGAACCGCCGCGACGCTTCGCCCACGTCGCCGGCACAACGCGGAGGTGGCACGTCGGCCACAGTTGGCTCGTCGAGCTCCCGCGACCGAGAGCGCCGCGCGCGAACGTCTCCTGCGCGCTCGTCGAGCCATCTCTCTACTGAGCGCGCTGCGCCGTCGAGGAGGAGCCGCGGCCACCGCTGCGCACTCCAAATCCGTTCCCTGAACGCTCTTCCGGGCTCCGCGAGCTGCGCGAGCTCACTGAGTCACGGTACTCGCCGCCTCGTGCGGAGGAAGCGCCCTTGGGCCCCGTCATCTCCAACCCTTTGGACGAGGCTCAATCCGAGCAGGTTGCGGCGCAGCTGGCCTCCATGCGCTCCCAGCGCCCCGAGTTGCGGCCCCTGCTGAACCCCAGCACCGCCGAGTACGGCTTTCGGCCTCGTGACCCCGCGGAGGCATGCCGTCAGGCATTCCAGCCGACGCTGGCTCAGCATGTCATTGGGCCTGCGGCCCGTACTCCGGAGGAGATCGCTCTTCGAACGTCTCTACGACAGCGACTCTTGACTCCACAGTCTACGACTGTCTCCGAGTACCGCGAGCGGTTGCGCCTGCAAGGCAAGGGTTTGTCCGTGCCCGCAATACGGACGTACCCTGTGGTGCTCAGCCCGGGCGAAAGCCTGCAGTTCGAGCTCTGGCCTGAGAAGAACAAGAAGCTTAGCTCCATGGATGCTCTTCGAGCTAGCTTCAGCGAAGTGGATGTTCGTATCGAACGCAAGCTCCGCTTCGACTTTGCGAAGGTCCGAGCCAAACGCAGCCTCTCGGCCAACGCTCAGCCACAGACTCATTCTAGCGCTGCGCGCTTCGCTCCTTTGAGCCCTCCAGTCGCTCCGGCCCGTGAGGGCGTGAGCGCTGTGGCTCAGGGCCAACCCCGGAGCAATGTGGCTGACCCAGCAGCTCCCCAACCTATTGTCGGGAAGCGCGGGACGGCCGGCATGCCGGCCTCGAGCCCACGGGGCGCTGGTGATCAAGCCGATCAAAAGCGTCCACGACGTCTGGGCAGTCTTGGCGAAGGGGCACCTCAAACTCCCATGAGTTCTCTGAGTGTGGGTACCCTCGCCACTTTACCAGATACTGGTTTTGACCCCGGCACCGCCGCTTCGCCAGCAGGCGCTCCACATGGTAGTGAAGGTTCCCTTGCTCATCGAGTAGCGCCGGTGGAGGACGCACCAAGCCGCCTCGCGACGTTTGATGAGCTGTTCGAGGTTCAGCAACAGACGACTCGCCTTCGGGACCATGTCCAGGATGTCGATGCGCGTCTCGCGCGTACTGCCACGGAGCTTGACGAGCTTGCCCGGGACTTGAGCTGGGTTCAAGTGCCTCGCGAGGTCTGGGACCGACTCCGACACTTGGAGAGCTGGGTGCAGTATTATGGCGATCGCGACGATCGTCGTTGCCAGGAGCTCTCCGAGCTTCGGCGTCAGCAGGCTGCATTGCAGGGTCAGATTGACCTTCTGGCCCGCATGCAGGGCCCGCCCGCTGCGCCTCCTGCGCCGGTGGCCCCTGTGCCTGCGGCACCTCCGACTCCGACTCTGCCCTCAGGGCTCGCGGCACCGCCGATGCCGAGCCTTCCGCCTGTGCCTGCAGCGCCTGCGATGATGGTCGCGTCTGTGACGCCTGCGACTGCGTCCTCGACGCTCGTGACCTCCGCGCCTGCGACCTCGTCGCCCTCGGTGCCTCCATCTGCACCTGCGTCGGGTCATGGTACGGCTTGAGCAAGCCCACGTAGAAGACGGGGTGCGTCCGCATCTTCTTCGGAAGATTGAGCGTGTACGCAAGGCCCTTCCTGGCCACGACCTTGAAAGGTCCGATGAAGCGCGGGCGCAACTTCGTCTTGAAGACAGCGGACACTGCATGTGTAGGTAGGTTCTTAGCATTTAGCAATACCAGGTCCCCGACCTCATAACTGTCAACATTGCCTCTGCCTTTAGCATCCGCATGTTCCTTTTGCTTGTCTTGGCTCTCAGCCATTGCGTCACGCACGTGTCGTAAGACACTCAAGCGCGTCGACAAGAAAGTGTCAACCTGTTTACGAACAGTAGCCGGGCTGACATCAGCTAGCCGATCAGCTAAATCGGCTTCCTCTCCCCACCAAGCCCGAGGCCACCACGTGGCGGCGTCAGCGGGACGCGGGGATGAGACAAGCTGTTCACGTAGAACGGCGTGTAGCCGGTCGAGGCATGCACGGCGTTATTCAACGCAAACTCAACGAGTGGCAGCATAGCGCTCCAACGCTTCGGTGTCTCAGCGCAAATGCTGCGGAGCACGTCTTCGACGACGCGATTCACTCGCTCCGTCTGACCATCGGTCTGCGGGTGATCCGCCGTGGACATGTCCAGCTTGGTGCCAAGCACCGCAAAGACCGCGCTCCAGAAGTTGCCCGTGAAGCGGGGGTCTCGGTCCGAGACAATCGACTCAGGGAGTCCGTGTTGTCGAAACACTCGGTCCAAGAACAGCGTTGCTGTACCCTTACCATCGATGGTATCCGGCACAGCCGCAATGTGAGCCATCTTGCTCAGTCGGTCTACAAAGACCACGACTCCAGTGTTGCCCGCCGCATCCGCCGGCAGGCCAAACACAAAGTCCATACTCTTGGATTGCCAACAGCCCGAAGGGACAGACAAGCTTGCCAACGGGGCTGCAGCATGGGGTGACGACTTCACTCGCTGACACGTCTCGCACGTGCGCACATAAGTGCTCGTCCACTTGTGCATCTTCGGCCACCAATAGTGGGTGCTGCTCACCGAGCTGTAGGTCTTCTCACGGCCAAGATGGCCAGCCACCGGCGTGTCGTGGGCCTCATAGAGGATACGATACTTCAGGTCCTCATCATGAGGGATGACCACGCGTGGCGTGTCCTCGGAGCCAGTGCTGTAGAACAGCAGGCCACCATCGAGGGTGTAGCGATGCAAACGCGCGCGCACTCGCGCCGACAATCCAATGTCCGAGTCTTGAAACTCCTTGCTCCCGAGAGCCTTCAGCAACGCGACACAAGTGTCATCCTTGGCATAAGCCGTTCGGATCAGATCCGGTAATGACGAAGTCACGGTCATTACATGAGCCAGCTCATAATCCGGCCTGCGCGACAGCGCGTCCGCGAGGACATTCTGCCTGCCAGGCTTGTACTTCACCTCGAAGTTGTACTCCGCGAAGAAGGACAGCCAAGGGGCCATCCTTTGCGAGAGATGAGGCGACTGAGTCGCAGTGCGTAACGACACGTGATCCGTGTAAATCACGAACGGCTGAGAGCCCAACAGGTGAACCCTGAACTTGACGAGCGCATACTTCATCGCAAGTAGCTCTTTGTCATGGACAGGATAGTTCTTCTCAGCAGCCTTCAGCTGACGAGATTCGAACGCCACCACGCGCTCGCGCCCCTCGGCGTCTGCTTGTAGCAGGGCACAGCCGATGGCAAAGTCCGAGGCGTCACAGACGACACTAAACGGACGAGCGGGGTCTGGCAAAGCCAGAATAGGCGCATGAAGGAGACTATCCTTAATTGCCGCAAACGCATCTTGATGCTCGGTGTTCCAACACCACTCCGCGTCCTTCTTCAGGAGATTGGAGAGTGGCCGAGCCATCTCAGCGTAATTCTCGCTGTACTTGTGCAAGTAATTGGTCAAGCCAAGCCACTTGCGAAGATCCTTCTGGTTCTGGGGAACCGGCCAGTCAACAATGGCCTTGACCTTGACCGGGTCGGCCCTCAGGCCACGCTTCCCGATGAAGCACCCTAAGAAGGGAATCTCTTCTGCTCCGAAGATGCATTTGTCAATGTTGGCATACAACTTGTTTTGACGCATGCACTCGAGCACAGCACGCAGGTGCTCGACATGGTTCTCCATATCAGTCTTCCCGTGCTCCGCACGACTGTGGACAAAGATGTCATCGAAGTACGTCTGCGCGTACGCCCGATGGGGCCGGAAGAGCTGCGTCACAAGACGATTGAACGTCGCTGGCGCGTTCGAAAGCCCTTGGGGCATCACCAACCACTCCCAGAGCATGCCGCTCGGAGTACTCACCGCAATGAGGGGAATGTCGCTCGTCCTCATGAGCAATTGGTAGTAGCCATCGACCAAGTCGAGCGCACTGTACATCGTACATCCTGCCATGTTTTTCTGAAGAGCGTCCTTTCGAGGAATCGGCGTCTGCGCCGGAATGGTGGCGGCATTCAGCTTGTTGAAAGCATGCACAATATGCCACTTGCCATTCGGCTTTCTGACGCAGAACGTCGGCGTGGAGTGAGGAGACTTACTCTCACGCACCATGCCCGCTTCGTGTTTCGCACGGAAGAACGCGTCAATGACGTCACACTGCTCCTTCGGCAAAGACCACTGCCTCGTCACGCAGTACTTCGTTCCCGGAACGAGATCAATCTCATGTCGAACACCTCGATCCGGAGGTAGCCCCGAGGGCGGTTCCTTCGAGACCACGTCTTGATAATCCTTCACCACGTGATACAAGGGGTCCGACGGATCCTTCAGGATCGCCGATCCGCTTCGCGCATTCAGCACCTTCTTAGTGTCCTCCAGGACAGCTTCATCCAGAAGCGAGGACGAGTTCAACTCTTCTTCAGGTCGTATGACCACCACCTCCGCCAAGTCTCCAGCCTTCAAGGCTTCGCCCAACTCGGCCAAGGACATCTCGTCCAGCTCCAGGAGAGCAGATAGTGAGGGCAAGTCGGTGAGACTGACGCCTCCGTCGACGTCGCCCGTCACTCCATTCACGAGTGTGTAGAGCTGCTCGCTCTTGTGTGGAGCCTCACCGCTCGGCACACCCTTCTCGACTCGTGAGACCGCAGACGCCTTGCGTCGCGCCGCCATCGCTTTGCGGCGCTGCCGCCTCTTCATGGACACTGTCCGCCCAGAAGAGCTCCGTGATTTCGCGTGCTTCTTGACGCCAGGTGTCACCACCTCATTCAGCTCCAGAGGAGCACCAGTGTCTTGATCGACACTCAGCGAAGGGCTGCACGACCCGCAGCCTCCACTCAGTGGATTACGTGCCACTCCACGATCTTCATCCGGGCAGAGCCCCTTGTCCCTCGGCATCGTGCCGACCGCGCCGTCGCTGGCACGCAGCAGGGCGTCGCCCTCAGACGCACACCCGCTCAGCGGAATTAGTGCCGCTCCACATCCTTGATCCGGGCAACGCCCACCTTCACTCGACTTCTCGTCGACCGCGCCTTCACTGACACGCAGCAGGGCGTCGCCCTCAGACGCACACCCGCTCAGCGGAATTTGTGCCGCTCCACCTGCCGTCCACGAGCCACGCTCGGAACGATCGTTCTCGACACACGCAGTGTCCACCAACTCGGAAACTCCGATGTCTAGCACATTGACCGACTCGGTCCAGTGCTCGCGCCAGAAGCGCTTCTGCTTCCTAGCAGAGGTGGGTTCATGGCTCGCCAATGCTCCGCCGGGAGAGAAGTGCGTAGCACCAAGGGTCTTCGACCTCCAATCTATCCAAGGCTCATGGCGTTCCAGCCACGCCATACCAAGGATGAGATCATATCTCGAATCGAGGTCTAAGACCAGACAGCGTTCCACGCTATCAAAATCTAAAAACTTCACGCCCAAGTCCACAGGGACTTTAGGCACCGTGACACGAGTGCCCGTCGCGAGACGAACAGTGACGATGTCACTCCCACGCGCTACCAGCGCCTCAGCATAAAGCTGACTTCCGTCCATCGTGGAACGCCGGGCGTAATTACCCGACGCTCCCGAATCGATCAAAATCGTCCATGGCTTTGTGAAGCCCTTCACCCAAGCCTGGACAACTAGCAAGCCCGGCTTGCACACACGTTCCGTGTTATAGAGTACAGCTCTCTTCGGGGCTAAGTCCTGTCGACCTCCACCTCGCCGAGGTTCAATAGAACTTAGTTCCTCCCCAGTAAGCCGCCCCGCGCCTACTGGGTTTTCTCGTTCCCGAGACGAACCAGAGCCCTGGCTCGAACCCGAAGAGCGGCTTGACGAAGCCTGGCGCTGCAAGCGCAGCGGACATCCGGCGCGCAAGTGACGCGTGTCACCGCAGATGAAGCATCGGCGGATGCCGCGCCGCTGCTCAGCAGCCCGAAGCTCGGCTTCTTCGTCTTCAGCATAGCTGAGGTCCATAGGCTCCGGACCGTTCGACGAACTGGTGTGAGAAGCGTTCCACCCAAGTCTTGACGACTTAAAGTTGTGCTCCGCGTTCAAATTTAGGCTTTAGGTTTATGCAAGTATGGTGTATTACAACAATAATACTTCAAATAGTACTTACCGGTAAAATTTAATATAATAAGTAGCTAATTACGATAATTGTTTTGTTTAAATTGCAATTGGATATTATTCAGACGTACAATTGCCATTTCATAATCATGAGCCGGAAGCGCCGAGCTGGAGCTGCAGGACACTCGCGCCGGCGCCGGTCCTTCTCCGAGGGCGACGTGGAGGCTAGGGCTCCGCGAAGGCTGGGATAGGAGGATTTTGGAATAAACCCTTTATTTTTAAATTTATTTTTATTAATTATTTTACTTATTAATTCGGTCATCTCCTGCGCCTGCTTCGCAGCCGCAGCATCTGCCCGGACATTTGCCTTTTAAGGCATCTACAGTCTACAGTTTAAAAAAAAACTGTAGATGCAATATATCAACAGACAATGCTCAACAAAATTAAGAAGGCGAACCCTGGCTGAGGTCTATTTGCAGCTAGTAGAATCGGCATGCTATTGTACAGTACAGTCCACCTCAATCGTCCCTTTACTTCGCTACAGCAATATATTTATTGATTCATACCAGTGTCATCGGTAGCACACTGGTTCAGGCTGCCCACGCATATAAACCTTTTGGAGGCCCAGTGCGGCACCGTTTCCATACCGGTTCTACAGGTATCGTACCGGTTCAGGCTGCCCACGCATATAAACCTTTTGGAGGGCCCAATGCGCCACCGGAGTCGTACCGGTTTCATAGAGATGTACCAGTTAGATGTCAAGAGGGGTCATCTTTTGACTTGACGTACCACGGATATAATCCTATTTGGTCTGCGATAGCAGCACTAACGTTGCTTCCTATCCCAGTATAAGTACTACTAGCTAATTACGATAATTGTATTGTTTAAATTGCAATTGGATATTATTCAGACGTACAATTGCCATTTCATAATCATGAGCCGGAAGCGCCGAGCTGGAGCTGCAGGACACTCGCGCCGGCGCCGGTCCTTCTCCGAGGGCGACGTGGAGGCGCGCGTGAAGCGCGCCAAGACGCGCCGCGAGGAGGCGTCCAGCGCGGGGTCGTCGGCCGAGGCGGTGGCCCATTTCCAGGCGCTGCAGAGCCGCGTGGGCGCCGCGGCACTGGCCGACGTGTTCGAGTGGCTGGGCGACGCCGTGGTCGGGGAGCTCGTGGGTCGCTGCCTGCTGTCGCAGTTCCATCACGCGCCATTAAGCGCGCGCGTGTTCCGCAACTTAAGGCTGGCGGTGGTGACCAACCGCAACTTAGCGCAAGTGTACGACGCCATGGGCTACGCCACCGTGCGGCGGGCAGAGGCGGACGGCAGTAGCACCAGCAGACTCAAGCAGAAGCAGCGCGCGGACGTCGTGGAGGCCGTCGTGGGCGAGCTGGTGCTGAAGTTGCACCAGCAGCAGACCCCGTCAAGTTGAAGTTGATATCAGACCCCACCAATTACCGCGCGCACTTGGACGCGCTGCTGGCCACAATGTTGCACCTGCACTTCGCCGAGCGGACCAAAGTTGCGGAGGAGAAGGGGAGACCATGCTGGCGGCCAAAGGCCCGCTCTCCGTCGCCTTCAACCCGTTCGCGTGTCTACCGCAGGAGCAGCTGGACGAGGCCACGGGCGAGCTGCAGGTGCGCGACGGTGTCTTCGAGCACGACGTCTTCGCGGAGCAGGACACAGACCAGGACCAGGAGCAGCGCGCGTACGCGGATCTGATTGAGGAGTACAAAGGAGCGGGAAGTACGAGAGGTGACGGCGTGCACCACTACTTTGCGGCTGCTGAGACGGTGACGACCAGTGATCGAGTGGATGTGTTGGTGGATGACGCAGAGGGGGACTTGACGGCGGCGCAACGTGTCCGACTGGCCATGCTGCAGCTGGACGAGCAGCATATACTGCGTACGTCGAGCGAGATCTTCGAGGTGTTCAAGATCTACGGCATGGCGGTGCTCTCGGAGCGCATGAGCTTGTCGCTCGCGCTGCCGCACGTGACGCTCGGAGCTCAGCAGAAAATTAAGCGGTCGGAAATGGTCACGCCCGCGAGACTAACGCGACAGAGACAGCTGGTGCTCTCCGTGGCGAACCTCGCGGCGTGTGCTGCTGCGCTGGGCATTGCAGAAGCGGTGGTACCTGAAGAGGACGCAGCGGGACGAGAGGAGGAAGTGGCGGCTCGACGGATGCAACAGGAGCACGGACGCGCGAACACTTTGCGCGCGTTCGTGGGCTTCCACAGCGCGGTGGCGACCACGTCGACCACGGCCAACCGCAGGAGCAACATGCTGGTGAACGCCATTTGCACTGCGCTGTACGACGCGGCGTTCGCCAGTCAGAGCGAGTTCAGTGCTTCCGCGTCGCGCGCGTCCAAGATTCCGGAGAGGGAGCCGCTCGTAGCGCTGACGCGGGCTGTGGAGGAGGCGCGGGTCTTCATGAACAGCAAAACGTGCGACGACCTGCACGCGCGCGGAGAGAGACCCGTGTCTAAAGCAGCGCGGGGGCGTGAGAGGAAGCGCAAGTCGACTATTCTGCTGCGCCAGTGTGACTCCAACACGCTGGAGGATCTGTTCGAGACTCTCAACAAGGAGCAAGAAGCGCAACGCAAGCGGAGCGAAGCCGCGACTGAGTCGCAGACCCAGCGCAAGAGGAAGCCCAAGAAGAAGAAAGCCGCGGAGGGCTTCGCCGTCACTGCTGGCTGCATTACGCGCAACCTCGAGCGCTTCCTTCACCGCCGCTTCCTCTTCTGCCTCGAGGAGATCGTGGTTCTCTTCGCCCAGCGCAAGACGGAGGCCTGTCGCGCGCAGATGGCCGTGTTCCAGCAGGACTTGGAGCCGTGTGTGGACGAGCCCCAATTCCGCAAGTGGGAGGTCTCAACCAGTACGCTGACGCTGGCCATGCGCGACAGCTTCTTCAGGATGCTGCTGCACGACATTTGCCAGTTCCACGCCATCGTATCGTCCAGCAGGAACACGCGCGACGGGACTCGGATCACGCAGCTCCGTCTGCCGCTTCACTACACGTGGGCGAACATCGACACCCGCATTACCACGGAGCAAGAGGCTCGCAGCTGACGTCCTTGTGGAGTTTCAGGTGCGGAGACGAAGCAGTTGCTGCAGTTGCTGGACCGGTTGGTAGTGTACGTGTGTGATGCCTCACGGGGGGGATGGCTCGCGTGGGAGGCTCCGTAATAAAGCCTTGTGGCGTGGATTCCCGAAGCTGCGCTGCCTTTGCTAGCATCACTACTGCGTTTTCTACCGTGTGCGCGTCAGGGCGTGAGAGCGGCGACAACGCAGTATGCAGAGTCAGCTGACGGATGCCCAGCGCTCGGTTCACGCGGGCCTCCATGACATGAGCCTGAGCGGCTGGGGTCCTGGCGTGTCGAATACGAGACGCGCCCTTCTCCTGATAGACGCGCTCGCGCTGCTTCTGGAGGAAGTCGGCGCCTTTATCCCGCCCGACGTGGAACTCAAGCGGACTGTCGAGTGCTGCAGCAACACCGCGCGATCGTTTTTGCTTGCTCCACGGACTCTCGTTCTCGAAGGTTAACGTTGCCGGTGCTGACTCGGACCGACTGAGAGGGACATTGGAGGTTCGTGTCTCGCAGTTTGTGGTTGCGCGTCGAGTTGGTACTTGCTGCTGCTTGGTCGTGGTTCGTGGAATCGGTGCTGCTGTGGTCTCGATCTGGGGGAGACTTTCGCCGGAGGGGCTGTCAGTGTCGTTGCTGCTTCTGGTTGAGTGGGGTTGTTCGGTGAGAATGAACACAGGGGGGAGGCCTTTCGGTGACTTTACTGGCGGCGAGTCTTGCGCTGGTTGCTTCGGTGATTGCTGATTCTCGGGCGAAGCATCAGCAGAAAGGAAGAGGAAGGAGGTGTCATCGAGGTCCTGCCACCAGGCCTTACGTTCGGTGCGTTTGCGAGGGAAGGCTTGGTCCGGTCTGGTTCGCTGCAGATGTCGAGAGAGCGGCATTGGTTGATGCGAAGGGGGTGTCGCGCTTGGCAGTCGAAGGGGACTGTCCGGGTTTTTGTCGTTGTCCGTGTCACTCGCAGCTTTGTTGTTGGGGACGCTCGGGGCCACTCGTGGTGTGACCACGCGGTCGATGGACCCGTTCACGTTCGACTCGTCCAGAGCTGCTGAGAGCCCTCTGAAGCCGACGATGAGGTCACAGAAGTCGTCCTTGACCTGCGCGTTACCCCCAGCAAACCTGTCGTGTCCCAACATTTGGTTAACGTTTGTACCAGTAAACTACGCCGACAAGTGTATGAACGTACAAAGTGGCGAGGGGCTCCATCGCTCTGTCCAGCTCCTGGTGTCGTCGCTGCCACATCCGATCCAGTCTTTTCAGCGCGAAGACGGCGTCGTCCACGTCCAGTATGCGGCACATTTCGAAGATGAACGCTGGCTGCTGGTACTTCGAGAGCACGCGGAAGAGCAGGCTCGAGCGCGCGTACTTGGCAAACCCGCTGACGTACCGGAGAAAGTCGAGCAGCTTTGTCACTTCAGGGAACAACGACAGCACAGCCACGATATCGCTCAGAGCCAACGCGTCCGCCAAAGCCTCCCGGATCACGTCGCGCAAGACCAAGAAGTGTTCGTCGACGGTGAACATACACACGACCCTCGCCACTTGATTCAGCAGCTCCGTGACCTCGTCTTGACTCTTCTCACCAACGTCGCAGTACTCGGCCATCAGACGCAGGAAGAGCCACTGTTGCTCGCTCTTCAGTAAGCGGAGCAGTGGGGCGTGATACTTCTCATCAACCAGCCCAATGACGCGGCAGAACGAGGGGCTCACGGCCTCACAGCTCGGGCTGCACATGGCCGTACAGAACGCGTTCACCGAACTTTTCGGCATCTTGACCAGCCTGGAGAGCGCTAGCGCTCGCTCGCGGACCGTAAGTTTCAGGAAGATGGCTACGAGACTCACTCGGATGGTGGTTTGCAGCGGGTTGAACAGCAAGACCAGCAGCCGCAGCGACTCGTTGTCTTCGAGGTTGGACGCCACGTCCACGAGGTTCTGCACGTCGTTCGGTCCGTCCAAGGCGCGGAGCTGCTCGACGAAAGACGAGCGGATATCCCACGACATGCGGTGGAACAGCGCGACCAGGACGTGCATCAACTCTGGAGGGATCCTAGCCGAATAGCCGATGATGCGCAGCAGAACGCCCTTCTCCGGTCGATCCACGAGCATCTCGAAGAGCAGGTTCCGGATGTGGACGGGCAGCTCGGCAGCGAAGATGACGAGCTCCCGGCTAGACGCCTGGTTCATCATGTCCACCGCCACCGTGATGAACACCTCCAACTGCTCGGCGCTGACGTGCTGCGAGCCCATCAACTTTGCGAACATTTTGTACTCGACCTTGGCGAGCATCAGCAGCAGCTGGAAGAAGGCGTCGAGGGCTTCAGTGGACCACGCCGACATCTTCGCTAAGAGCCGGCAGTTGGCGTCGCAGGGCATGCTCAGCATGAGTCGCGTCAGAGCCACTTGCTCCGGCATCCGCTGCGTGCGCAGGAAGAAGAGCAGGCGATCGTACTCCACGAACGGGATCACGCGGAGCAGACGCAGCACCTTGTGACGCGCGAGCTCGCACTCGCAGAGGTAGAGCAAGACCTTGGCGTGGATTTCAGTCGAGGACGACAGAGAGGCTGCTCCAGCCCCGTCAGCTTGAGTGTCTGGATGAGTTACGAGGATGTCTCGGCAGAGCAATGCCTTGTCTTTCCGCTCAAGGTTGGTGAGCATTTGGAGGACGGTCGTCACCTTATCGTCGCCAAATTCAGAGTTGTTGGCGGCGTGCAGACTGAGCAGCGTGTCGTACAGCGGCAGCGTTTCCTCGCCTGGCATGTCTTCCACTAGCTTGACGAGCGTCTCACGCCACTCGAGCTGGATTGCGAGGAATAGACGCAGGAAAGGCTGCAGACACTGCAGTTGGATGAGTTCAAGCCCCCGACCGAGCACCACCAAGTCGTCTGCAGAGCGAACCTCCAGTCCGTACATCAACTGCTGAGCCATGTCGCTCGGTAGTGTCGAAAGCTTCTGGATCACGAGGTCCGCCGAGTTCAGCCGGGCGTACAGGAAGAGCTTGAGCAAGAAAGTTCCCGCGCAGGTGCGCTTGGCTGGCAAAGGCGTCGTCCGGGTCTTCTTCCTCCTCCGGGTCGGCACTCAAGGGCGAGTTGGACGTAGCGACCATGAGGTCCAAGAACCGCAGCTGGCTCTGGTTGGAGAACGTGAGGAACAGCAGCAAGAAGTCCACCTTCTTGCGGCCGAAGCTGAAGACCGTGGCCACGAACACTTCGATGGCGCTCGGCTCGGCTGGAGCCAGCGCCTCCAGCATCCGCAGCAAGTCGTTCTTGGGGAAGAAGGGCAGTCCGCGCTTGACGACGAGATGGATCATCCTCTCGCTGTTGAACTTGGCGAAGAGCGTGATCAAGATGATGGTCGGGAACTCTTCCAGTAGCAGCGAGAGCTCGCGTCGCACCGCCACATCCAGATCCAGCAGCTTGGCGGCTGAAATGCCAGTTGTCTCGTAGAATCTGCCCAGCTTCTTCAGCGTACTGGTGGTTGTGGACAAGAAGCCGCTGTTGTTCGACGCGGCAAGGAGCTTGTGGACTGCATCGATGAGCACGAGTCGCTTGGCGGTGTCCAGCGGCCTCAAAAGGTTCAACCACGTCAACATGCAGTGCTCTCGGATCGCTCTACTGACGAAACTTACGGCACTTTCGTAACCAGGACCGTAGATTACCTCGCCGTCCACTTCGTCTGCGTCGTCTCCTCGACTCGTAGCAAGCACGGCATGGTCCAGTTCATCCAGCCAATCGATCCAGTCTCGAAGCTCGGGCAGATCCTCAGCGAACAGGTCGAGAAACTCTTTCTGGAACTTGAACGACAGCGTCTTGGCCACGACGCAGTAGGTGATCGCGCGCGAGAGCCCCAGCGTCTGGTAGATCTTCGTGAGCAGGTGGCGGTCTCTGCTGTCTGCGAAGGAGGCGTAAAAGTGCATGAGCTGCTTGGTGACTGTGCTGGTGTTGGGGTTCATAGACCCGTTATCGCCTCGTCTTGGAGACTCGAGGCTGCCGAGGTGGTTGCTGCGCAGTGGCCGCTGTCGGTCGTGGGAGGTGACGTAGTGGTGCATGCGGATGAGGTCCTGCAGATAATGCTCCACGTCGTCGGTCGGGTCGAACTGGTGCGAGAACCACGACGCGACGTTGGCGAGCGCGACTGTGGACTGCATCGCGCTCAGGATGTCGGAGAGCTGGACTTGCTGCGGCACGCGGAAGCGACCGCCCACCATGACGCGCAGCTCCTCCGCCACGGGCAACTTCTCTAGCCCGAGCAGCAGCAAGATGCGCTCGGAAGGCGGCAAGGCCAGCTCATGGCCATCAGAAGCCATGGGTAATGAAGGCGAGGCAAACTTGGAGTCACTTGAAATAGCTGCCGTCTCACGTCACACATGATGACGTGTTGCTGAAGTTATCAACTGACAGATGAGAGAGATGCCCGGAAATCTCATGGAAAGACTCGGTGAGGGAGCATGACCAAGAGAAGAACGGGGATCTTGGTCGATTCAGTCTCCAACTTGCGCCTCCGAGGTCGCAGTCGACCATGTTTTTCTCGCGCAGACGGTCGAAGAGTTCGCCACGAGCGGATGCGGCTGAGGCGGAGCTAGCAATGCTACGCGAGAAGCTGCAGGCGATCAAAGTCACCAATGCGTCTGCCACACAAGCAACGGAGAGTACTGCCAGACCCAAGTCGGCCAGCTCCATTCGCGCTGACGCAGCGGAGGCAGAGCTGGCGAGACTGCGCGAGATAAAGAGTGGGAAGCAAAGTTCAGCTGCAAGATTGGCTGGTGTACGCACGAGGGCAAGTGCGACTTGGTTGGCACTGACATTGAGCAGCTTCAGCGCAGACTGACGGCTATGGAGCGCGAGATGGAGCAGATGCAGCGGTTTAGCGAGATCCGAAGCGAGATGGAGCGCAGGATCGTGAAAGTTGAGAAGGAAATCCGACGCAAGTGCAAGAGTTTGAACGCACTGGACCTAGTGATCGCCATGGACTGCACGTCGTCGATGATCCCGTGGATTCAGGAAGCCAAGAGTGCAATTATCGCGATCATCAACAACATTCAACTGGACCATCCGAGAGCGAACATTCGACTTGGCTTCGTGGCCTACCGCGACTTTTGTGACGGGGCCAAGCGGCTGCAGACCCAAGCGTTGACCTCTGACGTGATGGCAGTATACGACTTTATCGCCTCGCTCGAAGCATTTGGTGGCGGCGATCCCCCCGAAGATATTCCAGGCGGACTTGCGGCAGCATTGGAGATGCCCTTCAAGGCGGAAGCCAAGCGCATTGTGCTGGTGGCCGACGCGCCGTGCCATGGGAGCAAGTTTCACAACATGAAGGACAATCTGACGTATCGCAAGGAGATCGAGCAAAGCCCCGACATTTGCGCTCAACTGCGGGAATTGGCTCGGCGCGGCATCGACTTTACGATAATCGAAGTCGACCCGCCGAACACAGCGAAGATGGTGCCAATTCTTCGGGAATCTTTCAATAGCGTGACTGGCCGTGATGGTTTTAAGCGAGAGTTCCAAAGCGTGTGCTTGGATAAAGCGGAGGATGCAGCGCGGTTCGGGAGCGTCATCAGCTCGTCAGCTAGCTCCTCGATCTCGGCAAGCAAGACGCGAAGCGTTGTCGCTAGCTCAATGGAAGCTTCGAGGCGTGAGTATGGAGCTGCGGGCCGACCAGCCATGCGCCTATCTCACGTGGAGGAAGGAGACGAGGAGGAAGAAACTAAACCGGAGCAGGTGGGGGCCGTTGTTGCTCCACCAATGGTGAGCTCGCTGAACTGGAGCAACGCTTTCGTGTGGCCGAATATCGCTGCTGTCCGCCATTCACTCCACTTCAGCCCGGACGAGCACGTTGACTGGAGGAATCTGAAGCTGAAGCACACGCAGCAAGAAACGAGCATCCGTCTGGCTCGAGCCTGCTTCGCCAAGGGGGCGATGAGGTCTGCGCACGCGATGTATGACTGCAAGATGGAGAAGCGCCTCGTCGCCAAAATTTACTTTGGAAAAGCTGCCCAGCAGATGGCAAAGTCGAAGCATTCACTGCAGAATGACGTCAAGATGCAGATTGTGGCCAAGCGACTCGCGACCGAGTTTTCGCTGTCCGAAGAGATTGAGAACGGCGTGGATTTCATCTCGACTTGTTGGTACGAGGTCAAGGGCTTAGGGAGAATGAGCTCTTCGATGACCATGTTCACTGCTGAGCCGTATATCGACGGTGAGTACAAGAAGTACAATAACAACAACGGCTGGATCAGCGACGACGGCCTGAATCTGAGTGAGACGGCGCAAGCGTTCAGCCATTTCACGTGGCAAAAGACGTACGGAGAGCTGATGGTCGTGGATCTTCAGGGCGTCGGGTGCATCTTCACGGACCCGCAGATCCACTCGAAAGATGGAGGCAAGTTCGGTTGCGGGAACTTGTCGGACGCTGGAATGACCGCCTTCTTCGCCACCCACGAGTGCAACTCCGTCTGCAGAGCCCTTAAGCTGAAGCCAGTGAAGCGCGCCAAGTCGGATGCAACAACTGAGGAGCCGAAGAAGAGGGTGGTGAACAAGTCAATGACGTGCAGTTGTCCGCTGTGTGGGGAGATCACGACTGTGTTGCGCAGCGACTTCATTGCAGCGTATCGAGGCGGGCGCGAGGTGTTCTGTAAATCGTGCGCTTCCAAGTCGAAGAAAACCGTGCGACGCAAGTGCAGCTCGTGCAAGAAGAAGTTCGAGTATTCGCCGTACTGGTTCTCGATGAAGGGGATGGATATTCCGACGAGCTGCAAGGGCTGCGAAGCGACCGCTGCCACGACCTGCACTGCTTAGGCAGAGAATGGCGCAGCTTTTCATTGTATTTTTCGTTTAACCGTGGCAATTTTCGAGTTTTTTTTCCAGTTTTGGAGATTATGGACACATCTTGAGATTTGCCAGTTGTGAGTATTGGTTGGTTGGTTGTTTAGTATTGGCGATGTTCACGTCAGTGGGAAGACGACGTCATCTCGTGACTTACGTCTGCATACCACTGACGCGATCAGCAGTTTGTCTTTCGCTAGGCCAGTCTACCCACAATCCTATTCGCCTTCGAGCACACAAGCGCCAGCACACACACTACGATGGACGAGCAGCTCATCGTCAAGAACTCGTTAAACGAGTCCTTTGTGGCCGTCGAGGCGCTGCAAGGCGATGCGGAGCAACACGTTGAGCCGGACCCACGCCCCATGGAGGAAGCCCGGGAGCTACTGAAGCTGATTCTCCCAGTGGTACGTGGTCGCAAGTGCACTTTTCTGTTGACTATGCACCTAACGCCATCATTTCAGACAGGAACCACCGTCCTCGAGTTCCTCCCAGGCTTCGTCTCCGTCCTCTTGGCCGGCAACATGGAGGGTCCCAACTCGCAGCACTACGTGGATGCCGCCACAATCTCCGTCATGGTAAGTTAACGTACCTATTGGTACACCTCTGAGCCTTGACTTGAGCTGACGCACCGCTGTCTTTGGCTGTAGCTGCTGAACGTCACGGCGCAGTCGCTTGGCCTGGGTCTTGCGTCGGCCCTTGATACTCTGTGTTCCCAAGCGTACGGAGCCAAGCGACTCGACAAGATCGGGGTCTACTTCCAGACCGGAGTGCTGGTTCTCACTATGGCGCTCGTCCCCATGCTCGTGGTCAACTCGTTCGCCGAGCCGATCCTCGGGTGGCTTGGCCAGAATGCGGACGTCACCTACTTGACGCGGGACTTCTCCGCTTGATGCTGCCCGGACTGCCGTTCCTCTTCCTCTACGAACTCGTGCGCAAGGTGATGCAAGCGCAGAACATCGTCAAGCCCTTCGTCGCCATCGCAGTGATCGGGAACCTCGTCAACCTCGCTGCTGGCTACGGACTGGCGTACCACACATCGCTGGGCTTTAACGGCATCGCAGTCGGACGCTCACTGGGCAACATGACGCTCACTCTACTCCTGATCCCGTACTTCATGTGGCGGCCGCATCAACTTCGACAGTGGTGGGGACACGGGTGGAATCTCATGGCGGCCAAGAGCTACGTGGGTTTGTTCCTACAGATCGGACTGCCAGGCATGGTCATGATGGCCGTGGAGGTTTGGGCCTTCGAGATCCTCGCAATCCTGGCTGGTGTATTACCGAACAGCGTGGTGGCTCTGGCCACCCACGCCGTGCTGATGAACGTCAACATCATCCTCTACACGGCGTTCTACGGCGTTGCGGTGGCTGCGAGTATCCGCGTCGGCAACTGTCTGGGTGCGGATCAGCCGAAGAAGGCCAAGATGGCGTGCTACTTGTCGCTGGGTATCACTCTGGGGATCTCGGTGGTCTTCGCCGTGCTGCTGTTTAGTCTCAGCGACTACATCCCCAGGTTGTTCCTGGACGACAAAGAGAGCGTCGACCTCGCGTCCAAGATCATGGCCATGTGGTCACCTCTTGAGATCGCCGATGGCCTCAACGCGGTCATGCAGGGAATCTTCCGAGGAGCGGGCAAGCAGAAACCCGCAGCCATCGCCAACGTACTGGGCTACTACGGAGGAGGCATCCCGCTCGGTGCCATCTTGGCTTTTGTAGCCGATGAAGGGGTTGAAGGGTTGTGGTGGGGAATTGGCTTTGGTATCGCAGCTACGTGGCTGTCACTTACCTTCATGATGCTGCGCTACTGGAAATGGGACGAACTTGCGAGTGAAGCACGCCAGCGCACTGCGCACTGAAATCAATGGCTTTAAACTCAAATACTGCTAGAAGCAGCAATACATTTGGCCTAGGCAAGAGAGAAGAGGGTTAAAGTTGAAAGCAATTCATTGTCTTGCACGGATGTCGGTGCGTGCAGTACGTCCTACGTAATTGTAGCACGAGGAGGAAAGTCTCAGAGACAGAAAAACCCCTTTCGGCCAGCGGGTCTATCCGACTTGAGTTTTTTTGTTTATCGTCCCCCCTCACTCCTGCTGCACCTGCCCTCGTGCAGCACTCTCCACTTGTTACCGCCCAAGCAGTTTTCGAAGTCGAACTCGCATCGATTCTGGTACGTGAAGCCGTTGCTTGAGCAAATGAGTGGGTCGTTCTCGGAGCATACATCCTGGCCACAACCGGTGGATCCGTCATCGGCGGAGATGCCGATGATCACGAGCGAGACGAGTACAGCGACGGCGGCGAACTTCATGATGCAGTACTTCGCAACGGGTGCTTGGCTGGTGCTTGGCAAATTGGAAACTGATCAAGCTCAACGCTTTCTCGACCTCGCAGCGCTAGCACCTGTCATCCAGGCACGCTATGCACCCACCAAGACAAGACTCCGATTGGGATTGGAAGCACTGATCCATAATATAATGCATGGATATTCGGGAATGACTGGAATACAGCGTGCATGTACGTACTAATATGTCGCAGTTTTCTAAAAACGATTGTACAAGTCTCCCCGTATGATGCTGTGCATCGGTTGCGATGAAGACGAGTAACTCTGGCAGCAAGAGATGAACGAAGCTTCGAAGAGCTTCATTCAACACTGTATATCTAGCTCAATAAACGCTCGAGGAATGAAATGTTTAGTACTCCATATATATTATATTATTTTAGCGCTGACGAGTTTTATTTAAACATATTTATTATTGAAAAAACTATGCTGTAGAGTTTGCTGAATCCATAGTTGGTCATCAGAGTTTCGTTATGCGCATCGTAGGGTGTGTTACGCGAACCTCGAGATGCGTTATGTTGTCATCATAGTTTGCGTTAGATTTGCTCGCATTGTTATCATTTTCACTCAATTGGTGTGGCGAGTCTGTAGCTATAGCATTCGCGATTCAAAAGGGCGGTCGAAGTAATAGCTATCGATCAACAATCTACGTTCAACATGATATTACCATCGAGAGATAGTAATTCGAGCTCTCCTGGTATTTTGTTCGTTCAGCTCACCTCAGACGGGTCCGCATCACGGGATAGGACGATTTTGGAATAAACCCTTTATTTTTTTGGACGAAGTCCCCATTAGGGGGGGGGGGGGGGGGGGCAAAAAGGTGCTTACTTTTTGGGAGTTGTTCTGCTTACTTTTTGGGGGAAATTTCTGCTTATTTCCGAAGTAAGAGGTGGCTTATTTGTGAAATGAGCTGTTTATTTCTGTTGCGGATTATACTGATCCCCACTATACTACTTGCAGTTGGAGTAAGACAAAAGATGAAAGAGAAGAATCTAGGCATCAGTTGAGAATATACGCAGAGCCAACGAGGTGGCTTTTGCCGCCCAGTGAAGTGTTGTCGTTGCTTTCATCTCTGCGCGAGCAGCACCAAGAGGACACCTCACTTCAGGTTATGAGCCCAAGGCTCGCGCGTGGGGAGCACAGCAACTAGAACGTCATGGCGGAGCAGAAGAAGACGCCCAAGGAGGCACACGAGGAGAAGAGGACGATCCCGCCGTTTGATGGCAAGGACTACGAGGTCTGGCACGAGCGAGTGAAGCTCAAGCTGGAGAGGAAGAAGCTGTGGAAGTACTGCAAGGAGGAGTTGCCCGAGCCGGACGAGAGCAAGGAGGCGGAGCCGCACGCGACATGGACGAGCGAGATGGCTCACGCCAAGGAGATCATCTACGACGCGATGACGAATAACATAATGAAGACTGTGAAGTATGAACCCACCCCATTTCGTGTCATGGAGCGTCTGAAAAAGAGATTTATGGGGAAGACGTACTTGAAGTACGCTGAGGAGAGAGCCAAGCTCAGTCGTCTCCGGCTCGCCCCCAACGGTAATGTACCAGATCACCTGAGTGAAATGCGACGGTTGATGGAGACTATTGCTGCTGTCGGGCGTCCTGTGGATGAGTTCGTGAAACCTGCACTACTGATTAGATCACTGCCGCGCGAGTACGATCATGTCGTGCAGACTTTTCTCGCCAGCCACAAGCCTCAACAACCGGATGATCCGCCCAATTATGAACAACTTGAACTCGCACTGGAGATGGCTTTCGACCATCGCCAAGGTCGGAAAGCGGAAGGTGCCAAGGCCAATGAAGATGAAGAAAAGGCGTACTTTGCTGGCGGAGGGCGTGGCCGAGGACGCGGTCGCGGCCGTGGATGTGGTGGTCGATCTGGAGGACACGGACGCGGTTCCGGTGGTGGACGTGGTTCTGGCGGTCGCGGGAGCCAAGGTGGTGGACGTGGAGTTGGACGTGGCCAAGCCAGCAGTGGACAAAAGCCAGGTGGTGCTTGTTATCACTGCCATGACGCAGGGCATCATGTGTTTGATTGCCCGTTTCTTGGCAAGCGACCTCCTGCCGAGGATCAAAGCAGCACCCAAGCGCAGAAGCGCGTCAAGTTGAGTGGAGGAAAGACTGCTAACGCTGCGGAAAAGAGTAACTACGCTAATGAAAGTGATGACAGCGCGTATGTTATTCTTCAAGTGATGAAAATGAAAAAGTCGGTCGCAGACAAAGCTCATAATAACTGGTACCTGGACTCTGGTGCATCGAGTCATATCTCGAACCAGATCACTGATTTCGTGGAGTTTACACCACTTAGCGCTCGGATTCGAGTTGGAGGAAATAACTCACTGGATGTTGAGGGCATTGGTACAGTGGTGAAGGAGCTGGAGACTACTGGTGGAAGGTGCTCACTGACGCTGCGAGGAGTTCGTTATGCTCCAGAGCTGCAGTGCAGTCTCTACTCTGTGCGACGCCAACTGAACCAATCTCTGCCTGAACGTGATCGTGTGAAGGTGCACTTTGATGAGGCAGATCACGCCGACGTTATCCTACAGTCTGGTGCGACTACCGCTCATGTGGATGATACCAATCTCTATCGCTTGAAGTTGGAGACACCACGAGAGGTAGCCATGGTGGCGCTACCAGCTCTAGTGAGTAGTTTAGAGCTGTGGCATTCGAGATTGGGGCACCCCGGCAAGAACGCGTTTAATGCGCTGTTCAGCCACGATCAGTGGCCGTTGCCACATGTGAACTTGCGTATCCCGGAGGGTTTCAATTGCGAGACCTGTGTTGTAACGGGGTTACACGCACAAGTGGCTACAGCCACTTGTAACTCTAACAGACGCGATGTCTGTTAAAGGTTCGAACACTTCCTCGGCCTTGATGTACGTTACATCAAGTGCCACATTCATTTACGATCACCACGACGGGTGGTCCATAGACATTTAGGATTCCTATTGGTTGAAAGCAGCATATTTAACCAATGAGCGACATGCATAGCAAAGGAATTCTGCCAACCAGCCGTTGGCAGATTCCCAACTTAGAATATTACATTTAGAGGAAGTCAGAAACATAAAACAAAAATAACAGTTCTCATTTTAACCCAAAAACATTATTTGGATCGTTTATTTAGATTAATCTATACTCGGAGGCCCGAGTATAATTAACTCTAGTTTAAACTAAGCTACGCTTCCTCATACACGAGCGCACACGTGTAAGCAGTTGTAGTGAGCCAAGGTAGGCCCATTACACCTGGTAGCACTTTGTAGTCCGTCCAACGACCGACTACCTGAACGTTCGTACGGGACTGTACGGACGGGGAGCTGAGAACCTTTCATGAACACGGAGGTGCTCATGGAAAGCTCCGCTACGCCTGCAACTCATGTTGCACGCGCTGACTGCCTCCACCTGTCGGATCCAGAGTGGGAGGCACTCCAACGACTGTCAACAGTCATTGGGGAGGCGGCAGTTGCTGCGATGCTGCGTACGTTATCGCCGACAGAGCAACATGGTGTTACTCTGGGTTTCATCCTGAAGGAGCAGCGCGACGCTGCTGCTCCTTCAGGATGAGTGCCGTCGGGGACGACACCACGCATGCAATCGTTGAAACTCAACGTGAGCAACTATGTAGGAAGAGAGGGCGAGCCTCTCCTCCGTTGGCTTGTCGAACTCGACACTGCCATTGCGGCTCGACGTATCGTCGACCCGTTGTCGAAGGTCGCGTTCGCCATGTCCTGTCTTGGCGGACGAGCGAGGAGTTGGGCGTACGGACGCCGACTCTCAGATCCTACGTGCTTCAGCACGTACGAAGCGTTCAAGGAGGAGCTCAGACAAGCGTTTGAGCCCCCACAAAATGAGTTCCGGTCAAGGGCGGAGTTCCTCGACCTGCAGCAAGGTAAGCATGATGTCCATGCTTACGCCCAGAGAGCACGGTACTTGGTCTCGAACATCGCGACCAACCCGATTGACGAGGCGACCAAGGTCGTCACGTTCATGAAGGGATTGAGAGATGGGCCTGTGAAGACCTATCTCTTCCGTGAGTATCCGAATACTCTCGAAGCTGCGATCACTCTTGCGATGCAGGAGGAGTTTAGTCTGAGGCAGGCTAAACTGCATGTGAATGCGCCGAGGCTGCAACCACCTCCGGTCGCGATGGCGGGAGGTCCGGAACCAATGGACCTCTCGAATGCAACGGGTGTTGACTATCAACGCCAACAAGGAAGCAATGTACGATGCTTCCGTTGCGGAAGGATCGGTCACTATGCCCGAGTGCACGGCACCCGTGCACCGAGATGGTGGTCGACGCGGCGATGCTGGGCATCGTCGCGGAGAAACAAAAACGCTGGAACCCAGTAGGCGCGGGGCGCCCTACTGGTGA
The DNA here is from genome assembly GCA_024211575.1 of Phytophthora melonis. Classification (NCBI taxonomy): domain Eukaryota; phylum Oomycota; class Peronosporomycetes; order Peronosporales; family Peronosporaceae; genus Phytophthora; species Phytophthora melonis. Next base: position 2,821,324 of record JAMXKT010000038.1, on the reverse strand, counting down.
AGCCGTCACGCGTGTCCAACTCGGACATGCGACACTGAGGACTGCAGCCCCCAGTGAGGACCCTTCTCACTGTAAAATGCATGATGACAAACCAAGTCTTGTCATCTTGAACGTGTCGTCGAAAAGAGAGAGCAACTCTTTTCGTGCTTTGTTGATTCGGGCGCGTCGAATAACTTTGTTCGACTGCGAAGTCTATCAAGGCTTGACTTCGAGGATTTAAAGATACCTCGAAGTATGTTGGAGGTACGACTGGCGACGGGTGTCGTCGTCAGGACCGAGAAGCGCATGGTACGCGTGCGCTTCATGTATAAAGGTCAAGAGTCTGTCGAAACCTTTATCGTCCTGGACCTGGACGATAAGTTTGACATTGTGTTGGGCATGCCGTGGCTTGCACGGCATGATCCGGTAATCGATTGGGAGAAGCGCACTTTAGTGCGCTTCGGTCGCGACGGTGGAACAGAGAGCGATGGCCCTGTTACCACCACACACGCACCAGCAGGTGCGCGCGAATCTCTAGTCGAGACAGCGCCTAATGCCGCTGTCCCGGAACGCCCTGGACGCGCGCGAGCGCGCGCGCTAGGACAAGTAGCGTCGGCGTCGCCGCCGACGGCTGAAGGAGAAAATGTGTCGATCTCGGAAATCGACACAAACATTTCAGCGAATCAGAATGAGTCTCCGGCCTCAAGAGGCCCGGATGACGAACATGTGTCACACGCCTCAGCCGTGGAGGCTGACGCGAATCTGATTGTGGACGTGTCTCCGGTCCGAAGGGACGCGGATGACGTCATCATGTCACACGCCTCAGCCGTGGAGGCTGACGCGAATGTGATTGGATCAGTCTTGGCCAATAATAAGGGCCAAGGTGATGGAACGTCGTCGACTCCGGGAGTCGATGACTTTGATGGATTTGATTCGTCGGCTCGGGGAGCCGACGCACCCTCCGTAATGGGGGTCTCCGCCAATGGAAGGCGTCGAGGTATTGAAGTCACGTCGGTTCCGGGAACCGACGCTGCGAAGAGACATTTCGCGTCGACTCCGGGAGTCGACGCACCCTTTGTAATGAAGGGCTCCGCCTATAACAGGCGTCGAGGTATTGAAGTCACGTCGGTTCCGGGAACCGACGCTGCGAAAGACATTTCGCGTCGACTCCGGGAGTCGACGCACCCTTTGCACGAAGGGCTCCGCCAATAACAGGCGTCGAGGTGAAGATGGCGTGTCGGTTCCGGGAACCGACGCTGCAGGCGGTGCGGACGGTTGCAAACGTCCCGCACCGGAAAAACTTGCATGCTGTCGTGCAGCCGGGCTGCACGACGAAGCGCCGCGCGACCAAGCCGGGCTTGAAGTCGCTCGCCCGCGGGAGGTACCCGCCGGCGAAATTAAGAAAGAACACCCGTCCATGGCTGGGCCTGGACGAGGTCAAGGACCATGCGGAGCCGGGCTCCGCAAGTCAAGAAGACGGCGCATGCGAAGGTCGCTGCGCAAGTCTCGGCCCGGGGCCGAGACGCTACAAGAAGATGTCTGCCGGGCAGACGAAGGCTGAAAAGCCGAACGTCGAGACGTTGAACGTCTTGACGCGTACCTGTGCCGGGTTCCGGCACAGGGAGATGACTCTCGCTAATCCTCCGACGCAAGCGTCAGAGTTGACTTCGCTTCCAGTCATGAGCTGGAAGCGCTTCGCGCGTGACTTGCACGATGGACGCATCGAGCAGATTTGCATTCTCTCGGACGTCGAGAGAACGAAGAGCGAGAATGAGGAACTGAGGCAGTTCTTCATGGAGAGCACCACTGAGAGTGAAGACACTCTCAGTGCCAAGACGAAGAAAGAACGCTTTGAAGAACAGAGCTGGGACTCGCTGAAGGCGAGTCCCTACTATGAGATTCTACGGGAGTACGCGGACGTACTTCCGGAAGAGATCCCTGCGGAGCTTCCACAGGACAAGGGCATTCAGCACGAGATTGATCTCGTGCCGGGCACGAAATACTGTGTCACGCGGCAGTGGCCACTGCCGCGAGAGCAGGTCAAGGCGATCGACGACTTCTTCGAAAGTCGTCGCAAAGCTGGACAAGTGCGGGAATCGAAGTCCCCGCACAGTGCTCCGACGTTCTGTGTCAAAAAGCCACAGGGCGGCTGGCGCATCGTTCATGCGTACAATAAGCTGAACGATGCGACGATACCGGCGCAGACACCGATACCGCGAAAAGATGTTATCATCGATTCGATGGCCAGGAGCACTGTCTACAGTGCTCTTGATCTGCGCGATGGATTCTATCAGATCCTAATGCGTGAGAGCGATATCCCTCTCACGGCTGTGAGCACGCCGAGTGGCATGCTCTGGGAGTGGCTAGTGATGCCGCAGGGTCTGAAGAACGCCCCTGCGACCTTCAACAGGTGCGTGACGCACTTGTTGCGCTCGGTGCGCGACTTCGCACCGAGCTACTTCGATGACGTGTTCGTCCACAGCCGTGCTGCGGACGGGATGAGCGACGTTGAGATGCACAAGGTGCATCTCCGGAAACTGCTTGCGCTCATGCGCAAGCACAAGCTCTACGCGAACCTGAAGAAGTGCATCTTCGGGGCGAGCGAGATACCCGTGCTCGGGTGTCTCGTTGGGAAGAACGGTGTCCGCCCTGACCCTGAAAGGTCAGAGTGATCAATGAGTGGCCGACGCCGACGAGCGTCAAGGAACTGCGGCAGTTCCTTGGCTTGGCCACGTACTTGTGCAAGTACGTGAAGGACTACGCGGGCGTGATACGCCCGCTGTCACAGCTCCTAAAGAAGGACGCCGAGTGGATTTGGTCTGCTGAATGTCAGCAGGCCTTCGATGCAGTCAAGCAAGGCTTGACTAAGGCTCCGATCTTGGCGGTGGCCGACCAAGATCACCCATTCCACGTTGTGTGTGACGCATCCGATTTCGCGATCGGATGTGCGTTGATGCAGCACGATCACGAGGGCCGTGATCGTGTCGTCTACTATCAGTCGCGTCAGCTGAAGCCAGCTGAGCGCAATTACCCGGTGCATGACAAGGAGCTCCTTGCCATGAAGTATGCACTTGCGAAGTTCCGAGTGTATCTCCTCGGAAGTAAACCGTTCGTGGTCTATACAGACCACGCGTCGCTGCGGACGGCTGTCAAGTCGCCACACATCTCGCAACGTATGGCGAGATGGCTTTCGTTCTTTGCGGAATATAACTTCCGGGTTGAGTACAAACCCGGAAGACTCAATGTGGTGGCCGACGCGTTATCGCGTCGACCTGACTACGCTACGAATGAAGTCGACGTCAATGCCATTGACGCCATGCGATCGAGCACTCCCACGTCGTCGATCCTCGACGACGTGAAGGCCGCGTACGCGCACGACGCGGACGCGAAGCTCTTGCTGGCCTATGGCTCAGTGCCTTCTGACGAAGCTCGTCAGAAGTTGCCAAGACATCTTCGTGCTTGTGCACACCGTTACCGGGTGCACGAGGGTTGCTACTCTACAGCGCAGTCAACGACAACGCGGACCGCGTTGTCGTTCCCAATGATCATGACCTGCGACTCAGGATCATGTACGAGTATCATGATGCACCGGCTGCGGGCATCCGGGCCGTGAGAAGACGTATCTTCTTCTCACGAGGGACTTCTACTGGGCCCACCAGTACAAGTGGGTGCGCAAGTACGTCCGTGCTTGCGAGGTGTGTCAACGTGTGAAGCCTGCGCCGTTCGCGCAGGCTCCTTTGCAGTCACTACCGACTCCGTCGGAGTGTTGGCAGTCCATGTCTTTGGACTTTGTGTTTGGTCTTCCCCGGATAGCCAGGGAACACGGGCGTTGTGGTCTTTGCTGACCGCTTCCAGCAAGATGGTACATCTTGCTGCAGTACCCGCCGAAGTGACTGCGAAACAGACGGCACGTCTGTTCGTTGACATGGTGTTCAAACACCATGGCATGCCGATGGACATCGTGTCCGATCGAGACCCGCGCTTCACCGCGCACCTGTGGCAAGAAGTGTTCACACTTCTTGGCCGTCAGCTCTCGATGTCGACTGCGGATCATCCGCAGACGGACGGACAGACCGAGCGCGTGAATCGCGTGCTCGTGGATGTGCTCAAGAGCTACGCCCACTCGTTCCAACACTGGAGCGAGTGTCTGCCGATGGCGGAGTTCGCCATCAACAACTCGGTGCATGCCTCGACCGGGCATACACCGTTCTACGTGAATGCCTTGAGGCACCCACGCCTCCCGAGTTTACTCGGGATGCTGGCTCCTTCCTTAAGTGGGGGAGGATCTACGACTGCAACACAGCAGCCGCAGAATGCCGCTGACACCTGCACGGTGTCAGCCGCAACAACGCGAAAGAAGACGAAGACCGCGTCTGTGCAGGGCACAGATGCAAACAAGAAGACGAAGACCGCGTCTGTGCAGGGCACAGACGCAACCAAGAAGAAGAAGACCGCGTCTGTGCAGGGCACAGACGCACACAAGCAGAAAGAAGAACGTGTCTGTGCGAGGCACAGACACCACATCTACGAACGCAGAGGCCGGGCCTACTGCTGGAAGCGAGCTGAACGAGTTCAGCTCGGACGCAATGAACTTCGTGCAGCGCAGACAAGCCGTCATTCGGTTTGTCCAGGACGCTATTGCAGCTTCTGTCGATCGACAGAAGCTGAACGCAGACAATGTTGGCAGGGGCAACACAAATGAATTCAAGAAGGGTTCATTGGTTTTGTTAGCTACTCAAAACCTGCCTAAACATGCGGTTTCCGACTTCGGAGCGAGTAAGCTCGCTCCGCGCTTCATCGGGCCGTTCACAGTGTTGGAACGGCATGGCAACGCTTACACGCCAGACATCCCGTCTAGCATGCGCCTCCATCCGACGTTCTACGTCGGACGGTTGAACCATACCTGCAGCACGAGCTACCTAGCTCGGCTGAACCGAAGCAGAAGACTCGGCGGAAGCCATCATCTTCTCCAGCGCGAAGTCGCGCTAAAGCAGCAGGTCGAGCTGGAGATCCAGCCCGGCCGGGACGATCGAGGCGGTCTAGGAGACCGTCGCAAAGTAAGGATACTCAAGAGCACCGAGCGCAGCGCTCTGTAGCTACTCCACGACCGGAACTCGGTCGTGGGGAGAAGCGAGATCAGGGTCAACACCAAGTTGACCACACACGGGGCGTGTTCCCACCACCGCCGCCACCAATTCGTGACGCACACGGCTCAACTCGATGGATAGTTGAGCGGATTGTTGACCACAGTATCCCGAGAACGAACTTAGAACCAGTTCGATTTCGTATTCGTTGGAGAGGATTTCCTCCCAACCAAGATACATGGGAGCCGCGGAACGTCTTGCTCGAAGACGTTCCGGACATGGTGGAGGCTTACGAAGCCCACCATGCACTACACACTGGACAGTAATGCGAACGCTGTTGTTAACAACAGCGCCCGAAGACACTTCGAGGGCAGGCCGTGATGCCTGCCCCGCGGCAGCGAAGCGCTTCGCACACTGCCGCGCATGATACTCAGCAGCAGAGAGGTCCTCCGCTGCTGCGCCAAAGGTCTTCAACTTCAACGTGCTCGTTCTATCACGAGCACGCTCTCTTCTAAACGTCATGCATTGACCAAACAGTCAATGGTGGTCGACGTGCCGAGACCGGCACGTCTAACCTTGACGGGGGGATGGTGTAACGGGGTTACACGCACAAGTGGCTACAGCCACTTGTAACTCTAACAGACGCGATGTCTGTTAAAGGTTCGAACACTTCCTCGGCCTTGATGTACGTTACATCAAGTGCCACATTCATTTACGATCACCACGACGGGTGGTCCATAGACATTTAGGATTCCTATTGGTTGAAAGCAGCATCTTTAACCAATGAGCGACATGCATAGCAAAGGAATTCTGCCAACCAGCCGTTGGCAGATTCCCAACTTAGAATATTACATTTAGAGGAAGTCAGAAACATAAAACAAAAATAACAGTTCTCATTTTAACCCAAAAACATTATTTGGATCGTTTATTTAGATTAATCTATACTCGGAGGCCCGAGTATAATTAACTCTAGTTTAAACTAAGCTACGCTTCCTCATACACGAGCGCACACGTGTAAGCAGTTGTAGTGAGCCAAGGGTAGGCCCATTACATGTGTGAAAGGGAAACTTACGAGCAAGAGCATGAAAAAGTCTCGGACACAGACCCGCGAGTGGTTAGTTGGTGAAAAGGTCCATGTAGACGCATGGGGTCCGTATGCAGAGCACTCCTACGGTGGTAAACGGTACTTTGCCGTGTTCGTTGACGATGCGAGTCGGTTCGTCACCGTGTATCTACTGGAACATCGTTCGGAAGTGTACCAGAAATTTGAGGAGTACTATGAGCGCGTCAAGACGCAGCAGCATGTTCGTATGAAGGCTTTACGAACGGATAATGCAAAGGAGTTCAAGAAGCTGCAAACTACGTGTGAGACGAAGTATGGCATGGAGTTTGACAGCAGTATCAAGCATACTCCTGAGCAAAATGGTGTCGCGGAGAGAATGGTCCGCACCATAACGGAGAGAATGCGATGCATGCTCGTGCACTTTGACCTGGCTCAAGCGATGTGGGGTGAGGCAGCGATGACAGCTGCACACTCCGTGAACATTATGCCTAGCTCGGTTCGAGGCATGGAGGTTCCGTATGCAGTATGGCATCGTCAGACACCTGCTTATGAAAGGCTGCGGACGTTCGGCTGCGCCGTCCTGTCGTACATAGACAAGGTGGGAGACGGAAAATGCAGGCGAAAGCACGGGAGGCAGTCTTCGTTGGCTACTCGCGAAAAAGCGGGGTTATCGCTTACTCGACAGCAAGACCAACAAGGCCTTCTACAGCCATACAGTCGTGTTCTATGAGAATAAACCTGGCCGATTGCTTATGGACTCGGCATCAGCGCCAGGTGTAGCCTCTGCTAAGGAATATTTTGGCGTTGATCGATCAGCAGATGATGATATTGAGCCAATGCTGGATGACATGCAAGATGACTCAAATGGTGGAGATTGCTGGACTGGTGGGGCCAACGACTCTAGTGACGGAGGTGATTATCGGACTGGTGGGGCCGTTGACACCCGTCTTGATGACCGACCAGGTGGGGCAGTTGAGCAAGATGCTCGGTCAGGTGGGGCCTGTGAGTCCAAGAAGAGAAGCCCCGGTGGTGATGCTGCAGCGCCTCGACCAAAGCGAGTGCGTTTCGCGGTGGATGTAAGTGAACGTTCTAGCAAGGTGGCAGAACGAGATGAAGAAGGTAGAGTGCGCTCTACAGCATCTGGATGTGATCGTTCTAGCAAGGTGGCAGAACATGAGGCAGACCACCTGCGTGGTGAGTGCGTGTCAGGCAATTCCAAAAGAAGGAGAAAGAGGAAACGCAGCAGTGGGCGGCATAAGGGACCGGCTGCTGACGAGATGAAGGCTCTACCAGGGAGTAAAGAGGTGGGCAGCAGGTCATCGGCTGCTGAGCAGGCCGACTTGGACAGCCAAGTGTCGAGTGATGCTGCGAGTGTGGAGCGTCTACCAACGCCCCCTTGCACAGCACTTCGTGAGTACACAGGCCCGAGAGGCACTCGCCCTAAAGACCCTCCAGTGACACGGAGTGGTCGGGTGAGCAAACCGCCCACGTGGTTCGGTGACTATGTCTACATAGCCTATGAGAATACAAATCCAGATGATGATGTGAACTCGTTGCCTGCTGGGTGGAAGAAAGCACGAGCTGAGTCGAGCGTGCTATGGCGAACGAGTTGATCCTTGCATGGTGGGAGGATTATTGCTGCATGAGTACTGGTGAGTTTGAAGAACCAGATACTTTTGGTGACGCTATGAAGAGTGAGCACTCAATGGAATGGAAAAATGCAGCTGATGATGAGTTTGATTCGTTGATGAAAAACGATACCTGGGAGTTGGTGCCGCGTGAGAAGCACATGAAAGTGCTGCAGAATCGCTGGATCTTTCGCGTCAAGTATCTCGCGAACGGAGAGATCGAGAGATTCAAAGCGAGGCTCGTGATCAAGGGCTTCATGCAGATTTATGGTATCAACTACCTAGAGGTGTACTCGCCTGTTGTGAGGCTGGAGACACTGCGTGTTCTCTTGACACTGGCGGCTGTCTGGGATTATGAAGTGCATCGGATGGATGTTACTACTGCTTTCTTGAATGGAGCAATAGACGTTGAGGTCTATATGGAGCAGCCTGAAGGCTACAAAGTGAAAGGCAAAGAGGACTGGGTGTGCAGATTGAAGAAGAGCCTGTATGGTTTGAAGCAGGCACCCAGAGTGTGGTTTCAGCTGCTCAAGTCGTTTTTGGAGGAACAGGGCTTCACGATGCTGCAGTCGGAGGCCTGCGTGGCTGTTAAAGTAATTGACGGGCAATTGGTGTTCATCCCTCTCTATGTTGATGATTTGATTCTGTTTGCTCCCTCAAAAGAGCTCATCAACAAGATGAAGAAGATGTTCGAGGACCGGTTTGCGATGAAGGATCTCGGGGAGCTACATTACATTCTAGGCTGGGAGATCACGCGGAACCGGGCTGAGAGGACGATGTTCATTGGTCAGCAGAAGTATGCGGAGACCGTGCTCAAGCGTTTCAACATGCAGGACTGTAATGGCTGCAAGACGCCGAGCACGGCGGATCTGAAGCTGAGTAAGGCTATGTGCCCGACCGAAAATGATGAGAGGCAACTGATGAGATCGAAGCCATATCGTGCGGTGGTCGGCAGCCTGATGTACCTAATGCTTGGTACTCGGCCCGATCTTGCTTACCTGGTCAGAGAGTACAGACAGTTCCTGGAGAACCCTGGTGTATTGCATTGGAGAGCTGCAAAGCGAGGATTGCGCTACCTAAAAGAGACAGTAGACTGGGGGATTCGGCTTGGTGGTCGAGTGTGGTCCGATCAAAAGCTGGATGATCACCTGAAAGCATATGCAGATGCTGATTTCGCAAATAGAGTTGATGACAGAAAGTCTGTTGCAGGCTACGTGACTCAATTTTGTGGGAGCATCATTTCGTGGAGCAGCCAGACGGAGAAGACCGTCGCGCTTCACACGACAGAGGCTGAATATATGGCTCTAAGTCTACTGGTGCAGGAGGTGGTGCACTTGCGTCAAATGCTGAAGAGCTTCGGGTGCAGCAACAGCAGTCATCCCAAGTCTTTGTGGACAATGAAAGCGCGAAGAAGCTTGCCAGCAACCCTGTTTTTCATTCCCGAACCAAGCACATCGATGTGCGCCACCACTTTGTGCGTGAGCGCATCGATTTGAAAGAAATTGACGTGCTTCGAGTGCCAGGAGTTGATAACGTGGCAGATGCTTTTACAAAGCCATTGGCACGTCCGGCATTTGAAAAACATAGAGCTGCAATGGGATTATTGCCAAGGGCAAGATTTGGAGATGCAAGTTGATGGGAATCCGTAGGTGGGGCTGTTGCGGATTATACTGATCCCCACTATACTACTTGCAGTTGGAGTAAGACAAAAGATGAAAGAGAAGAATCTAGGCATCAGTTGAGAATATACGCAGAGCCAACGAGGTGGCTTTTGCCGCCCAGTGAAGTGTTGTCGTTGCTTTCATCTCTGCGCGAGCAGCACCAAGAGGACACCTCACTTCAATTTCTAAGGTCAAGTTTGACGTCGCGAAAGCATACTTGCCCCCCCCGAAACCTTCGGGTATCGGATCTGAGTACTGCGAGCTCGCCTCGGTGAAGCATAGCTCTAGTCCACGACGCCATAGCCGCAGGCGGCCACAGGCATGAACATACAAGGACTGTCCGTAGGTGTGCGCGCAATTGGTGTCGTCGCGCAGACAGTGGGGCGCTCTCCAAGCTGCCTGTGAGGGCATGAAAGCTAGCTATACGAGACCCAGTATGAGCGTTGTGTAGCTAGCTATACGAGACCCAGTATGAGCGTTGTGTAGGTACTGCTGTCGCGTGCTTACTTCGATAGGCTCTCCCTAGCCGCAGCCTAGGAAAACCACCTCCGAGAATACCATCGAGGGCACGCATGCTACTGCCGGTGGTTACTGCTTTAGCGCCCCCGAGCGGCAGTCCTTCCAGCTCCGCACTCTCGGCTTCGCCACCGCGCTGCGGAGGGGGCTGCATCGTCTCTCTAAAGTACGATCTCTCATTTTATTGAGCAATGGACGCCTGCCAAAAGTTGCATATGACGCCTGCCAAAAGTTACATATAATCGACATAAGGTGTTTCTCTAAATTTGTCTCTAAATATAAATTATGTGAAAGGTCTGGGTTTATGCTACCAAGTTGCTAAAAAATGGTGAACATACTTTATTCAAGATAAATTTTATATAAAATTTATGCAGTTGCACGATGAGGGGGCGAAGTGACCCTTCGTTTACTGAGGCGAAATCTATGCCTGACAACTATAAGTTTTCTTAAATCGGCTTATGCGGAAAGTTAATACACTTTTGGCAGGCGTCCAATGTCTGACTACCCCCGTATCGGTCAGTTTTTGCTTATCTTTTGGTCATTTCTTGCTCATATATTGGGAGTCCCTTGGCTTACTTTTGGGAGGGATTCCAGGTTCGACTCCCCCTATTATAATGACTTTGTACCTATACCTCTCCTTACCGTAGTGTCGGGTGGTTGCTTGGATGAAATAAGTAGGTTTAGGGTTGCAATATATACCGGGGGATGGCGCCCTCGACTTCCTTGAATTTTACTTGGGTATAGTGAGCTTTTGGGCCCCTGGGACGAGGGGTCAAGAGACTTTTTAGAGACATTTAGTAACGGCATCATCACCAGAGGGCCTTAAAGTAACGGTACATTAGTGCATGCACCCCTTCGTCTCGCGGTATCAGCGGTACGAGCACGTCGGATCGCTTGGGACTCCGTCGTGACTTTGAGGCGATTGCAGCAAAAGTGAGTTACTGCCAGCGATAACAGTGCTCAAGGGGCAGCTTGCCGTACGTGCAACACATCCTATCTCGCCCATGAAAGTGTTCCTGCCTTAGCAAAGGCTTGTGTTCGGCAGGAACGTCTAGCTGCAAGATTTAGAGATTGTTACATTGCTAAGCCTAGTACGACAGGGTAGGAGCTGCTGGCAATTTTGATGTCGCGCAGGAAGGCGTGCTGGGCGATGTAGGGCACGCTGCATCTCCGAAGCTCGGTGCCTTGCACGGCTATCAGTTGATCACTCTAGGTGTAACGGGGCACATATTCGAGTGACCTGTCTTGCTGTAAGCTTCTTCCGTGCAGTCAAATGCATATTATAGGTAGTAAAAAGTCTTAGCTACCTAGTCGTGCGGATCGAACCAGTTAGAGAAACTACTGCAATGCTGGGGGACAGAATAGCTGCCTTACTTGATCGCATTGCGGCATTGCTTGCACAGTTATGCATTAAAGAACCTTCTTCCAGCAGTGTTGCTCTTTTAACAGCTAATCAAAATTAAAACTGCATACACAGGTAGCAAGAGGCCAACCTGATCGCGTCAGCAGCGAATGCTAGTCATTTGTGAGCAAATTAGCTCCGACGTAGCCTTGTGCATTTGGATGGTTGCCCGCCTAAGGCCGGGTTTCCACTTTTTAAAGTTTTACAAAAGTTAACAAGTAGCGCTAATAAGCTCAGGCTGATGCTTTGGGGGCGTCGTTAAATGTACGGTTAACTGTACGTTAGGGTTCAGCCAGCCCTCGAACTGCTCAGCTATATTTATTTTTTATTACCTAGGGCTTCGGGATAGGATTGGTTAACTCACCTTTAACCGCCATTGATAAACTCAATCCGCACGCTCCACGGGCATCTCCTGCGCCTTCTTCGCAGTTGAGTTTCTACTTAGATGTCACAAACAAAGAGCATAAGTACATGTATGGTATAACGAATACTAGTAGTAGTATAAATTTATTTGCTTTGAACTATACCTTTATCAAACGATTTGTCATTGATAGTGCAAGAGATATTTGATAACCGTCCCTTTTGGATGGTGTAAGCCATGTCAAGATGTGCTGTAGGGTACTGTTCATTACACTATCGAGGCCCCGCTCTACCCCGGCTGAAAGTCCTGCCCCCTGGGGGACTCGAACCCTCAACCTCTCGGTCCCCGATGTGCGGCCCTTACCACATTGATAGTGCAAGACCGTACGACCTACGGGTATCTCCTGCGCCTGCTTCGCAGCCGCAGCATCTGCCCTGCTGCACCGCTATTAGCAGGGCTCCCGATTATGGCATTTTTATTAATGGATAGCCCATCTGGCTTATAAATAATGGCATCAGCCATAGGCATAAATAATGTAACTTTGAAAATGATCATAAACAATTATTTATCGATTTTTAGATATAATACTGCTTTCTTTTTGTATGTACATTTTTATTTAGCGAAATTATTTCAATAAACAGTTATTACTGGGACCTCCCGACATAAATAATTTATGGTCGAGCCCCTGACTGCCATCAATAATCAATAAAAAATCTGACATTATTGTTTTTACCATGCCATAATTGGGAGCCCTGCCTATTAGTTAAAAGGACGGCCAACTTTTAAAGCGAAACCGAAAAACGAACCCTGCGTAGATCTGTCTAGACTGCAAATGCTCTCCTTGCTTTGTCAAAACTGGGTCATCTTCATCATTCTCGAGATGTCGAGAACACTCGGTCAATCTACATCAATAGAGCGCTTAAGCAGCTCGAAATGAAACGAAAATCTGAGAAAATCTGATGATTTTTCTCGCTATCGTTTTCGTCACGCTCCCTCGGGACGACAAGTTGCGTTCTGCTTTTTGCCCAGAAACGGAATCAGAGTGTCAAAATGTATGGGAGTCCATACTGGGACCTAATGTCAGCATGAACTTTCAGCAACGAATCTCTAGTCCCTCTAGCCCTCTAGACCCGTGGCAAAGGAAATGGTACCTGCGCTGCATATTAAAGCGACGCGCCGCTGTTCGGCCTTGGTTGTGAATGCTACACCAACATGGATACTACGCCGCAGAATCTTACGGGCGAACTCTATGAGTTTCGCCTGCGTTACAGCAAATACTTGGTGCATTTGCTGTCCATTTACTTCCGTAGCCAGAGCTAAGCCTCCGTTTGCTCGGCAGCAAGCGGAGGCTTGGCTGCGACGGCCGGTGCCATGGATATTTTCCTTGTACCTCGCCAGGCGAGGTACAAGGAGAAATAGGAGGCGAGGCTCGCCTCCTCCACTACTCCCCCTACCAACCAAACACACGCACATATCTCCACCTCCTTCTTCCGACTTGCACTGCCACAGCGTCCCTGTCGCGGCAACAGAGTCGCTGGCAGCCGCAGGTGATGCCGCACTCCACCGTCGCTGGTGCTCAGCACCATGCTGGGGGGGGGGGGGGCAAAAAGAAATGATTTGATTTTCGTAATTCGTTTCGTTGCTGTATGCTTAAGGGCCGGTCTTAACCACTGCCATGCCATGACATTTGGCCTCAGTGCGATGGCACCGTGGCACCAACTCGATAAGAATGAAAGTTTGCCAATGTTGCCATCATGTGCCATACGGCATTATTTCAGATAGAAAATTATCATTGCAAAGGAAACATCAAGATGAGCGGCACGGCAACCAAGCACACCGCACACGCAACGCTCGGCGCCCGCAAGCGCGCTTGCAGCGCCCCTGCTAAGCCACCAGCAGCGCCATCTACTACTGAAGAAGCTCCTGGCCTCCCAGCCACCTTGTTCGATGGTGTCGTGAACGCACCATTAGCAGTGCGCGAGCTGCTTGTTGCTGACCCGACGGCAACTTCGACCCAAGTTGAAGCTGTCCTAGAAACCCAGGCCGCTCGAACAAGTGCGGAGCTGATTCACGCGATCGACGAAGTGCTGGGACCTGCAACGGATGACGAAGAAGATCAAGTACTCGGTGATAATGGCCAAGGTGCTGGACCTACTCGAGATGCTGGGACCGCTGTAAATGGTGGACCTCCTGCACAAGAGCCGAGTTGAGCCTCGTCTGAAGACCAACGCTCTGCAGCAGGACATGAAACTGTGATGAACTGGACTATTCGCAATCCTGGGAAGGTCGTGCCGCCGACGTGCAACGACTACAGCATGTGGACTGTCGTGCAGCTTCGAAGGAGTGTGCTCAGAGGAAATTCCGCCTGGGGCGAAAGGTGACCAAGGCGGAACAGATCCAGCATCTACGTGCCTATGATACAGCACAGCAAGTCGTCCAGTCGTCGGTGGACGATGAAAACCTTTTGGAGGCTCGCCTGCGCAAGACAAAGCACTGTGTTGTTCGACTCCTAAACATCCTGAGCTCTGATCAATTTATTCAGCGGCGTATATCATCGGATGATGCGGCGACACCGAGATCAAATTAACGCCGGAGAAGTGAATCAGAGCACAACCCATTGGAAAGAGGTTGGCGTTCAGCATCGTACCAACACGATCGATTTCAACCATCTTTTTGCTGCTGCTACGAACGACCCCCGCTTTGCGCACATTGATCCATCGCACATTGTGGAGCATGAGACCGCTAAGCTCTACGACATGTGGAAGAAAGTGTACGGCAACTACGCGAAAGCCTACGCCAAATTTCTCGTGTCGGGTCAAAACTCCGAGGAGTTTTACAATTTCAGCTCCGGTGATTTGGACGTCGCGTATCTTCGACCGAAAAGCCAAAACTAGAAGCTTTCGTAGGAAGGGGGGGGGGGGGGGTGCATGAACAGGACGAAATTCACTCGCTGGGGCTGGCAGCACTGCCACCACCATCTACAAAACCTTCAAAGTGGCAAGACCAAGTACTCAAGACGGTTAATCGGATGGAGGATGTCTTCGTAAGAGCTCCGGCTGTCGTAGCACCACCCTCGGAAACTGAAGCAACTCCAGCGCCCCACGAAGAAGACGTGCTCATCGATCGCATCGCGAAACTCCACCCGCTGATTGATCAAGTTAAGGAATCCCAGCGAAAGTCGGAACAAAGTGGATGCGTGGACGCTACGCTTGCTAGAAGCATCAGCCGTTACCAGCAACGCCTTCAGCCCTACGAATCTCTGCTTGCGAGCCTGTACTAGATTGCACTGCTACAACCAGTCCGGGTCCCGCTCCACCGCATCATCACTTAGTAAATCTACTTCTACTTCGTCCGATATTGCGTTGCTTCAGTAAAATTTTAAATGCTAGTTTATTTAACGTCTGCCACACAAATCACTACTCATTTTCCTTCTCTTCTCTAGATCGCCGATCTCTATTATGGCGGGGGCGCAAAATTGCGCTGCGCTCAACGAGCTGAACGATAGTATTGCGAATCCATTCGGAGCGGCTGTACGTCTCTGTATCGATGTCCAGGTCTGAAGACTGGTATATGCTGCGATAGTGCGACGTATCATGAGGGGCAACGGTCATGTCGGCAGGAACTTCCTCACCTAGACGGATGTCTTCGACACCTTCAATCAGCTCTTCATCATCTTCAACTCTGTAGTTGCCATTTCCGCGGAGGCGTTAATGAATGCACCAGTTGTGTAAAATACAAGCCGCAAGGATCGTACGCGGTACTCTCTTGGAGCTAATCTCCAGCGGGGCCCTGAATACGTGCCACTAACAGACCAATAGACCGAAAACCATTTCTATCCTAATGCGAAGCTGACTAAGATGAAAATTGTAGCTGTCGTGCGCCGCCGAAATAATTCCAGGTCTGGGAAACGGAGTCAATAGCTGGTTGGTATTCGTGTATGCGTTGTCACCAACAACATACAGACCATTTGGTAGTTCATTAACCACACGCGACAGGAACGTCACTGCATCGCCGGTCCCACCAGGGCTCGAGCAAGCAACAGCCGTGAAGCGCCTTAGATGATCACAACACGCCTGCCCATGGACGCCATAACGTTGGTAGTGCCCGGAAAAGAATTACCGCACCCTTGACACCTCTTCCTTTTGCGGGACGCGAATGGGGCAGAGCCACTCATCAATTGCGCCCACACATCTCTTCATTACACGTAGGTTGCTCAATCGCTCAAATGCTTTTGCAGCGCGCCGCTGGGCTTGTACGGAAGTAGGAAGTTGTAGCTGGAGCTCTGGATGAGCGACAATAGCGTCCACCACCTCACGAATCGATGCGTAGAACGCTGAAACACTCACACCACTGATTTCACAGACATCATGGTAAGATCCGCCGTTCAACCAGTGCAAGCACATCTGTAGCTTGTTGATGTGCGTTACGGGCTCGGTCCCGGTTCAGTTACGCGACTACTTTTCGTCGACGGGCAGGTACGGCCCAAGCTTTGCCGCAAGAGCCATGAATGACGAGTACGACATCTTGTAGCACCTGTGGAATAGGCCCTCGTCAACGAGACGCTGAGCGTACGTCTCCCAGTCAATACGCTCGCGTTGACGGCACTTCCGGCGCATGTCGACGGGGAGCGCCACAAGGATCACCAGCAGTAGCAGCAGGACGAGGAGAACAGGAAGCTTGATCTCCATGGGTGAGAGCGGCGCTTCACGTCGGAGGATGCGTTGCGAGTGTGGAGGAGAATTTTGACGTTTGACTGGGATATTTGTGAGTGTGGCACGGTGGCATTTGTAACTTTGGTGGCATCATGGTTTTGCCAGTGGTGGCGTTCCTACCCTAGCCCTAAAGTCGGCGGGCCAATCAGATAGGGTTAGTTATGCCATGGCATGGCATGGCTGTGGTTAAGATCGGCCCTAAGCAATTCGTTCCGAAGTTTGAGACGGACTTTTTTTTCGTGCTGAAACCCGTTTTAATACTGTAGCTTAAGCGCTCTAATGTTAACTGACCATAAAACCCATTACCAGTTCATCACCAGTTTGCACAGGGGACAGCGCGCACCCGAATTAATCCTGTTTGGGCTGGGCTATCAGCACTTCGTCGCTTCCTCCCAGTACAATTTACTTATTAATTCGGTCATCTCCTGTGCCTGCTTCGCAGCCGCAGCATCTGCCCGGACATTTACCTTAAAGCTGTAGATGCAATATATCAACAGACAATGCTCAGCAAAATTAAAAAGGTGAACCCTGGCTGAGGTCTATTTGCAGCTAGTAGAATTGGCATCCTATTGTACAGTACAGTCCACCTCAATCGTCTCTTTACTTTGCTACAGCCAATATATTTATTGATTCATACCAGTACCATCGGTAGTACACTGGTTCAGGCTGCCCACGCATATAAATATAAACCTTTTGGAGGGGCCGTGAGGCATCTCGGCCATACCGGTGTTACAGGTATCGTACCGGTTCAAGCTGCCCATGGTAAACCTTATGGAGGCCCAGTGTGGCACCGTTTCATACCGGTGTTATGGTATCGTATCGGTTCAGGGCCCACCGGTACGGTACCGGTTTCATAGAGATGTACCAGTAAGATGTCACGAGGGGTCATCTTTTGACGTGACGTACCACGGATACTAGGGCTTCGCGGTGGCTGAGATCGCAAATATGAAACAAAACAGATAAACGCACAGCGCACACGACTTAGGCGCGCCGCACTTGCGGCGCACCAGTCGCCAACGCTGTGCTTGCATTCAAACACAAATATTAATTTGTTTTCTTGCCTTCGCGCTGTTAATAACCAAATACAAGCAAGTTATAAGTTGCAGCAGTGCCCTCCCAAGCAAACCTTTATTCTTACCTTGGAGCTGTAAATTCACCCTGGTGTTGCTGCGTGAGAACTGGAAATGATTCGAATCAAATGAAAGTTAATGATACGATTGATGCTGCTTCGTTGACAGAGACTGACTAGGTAGTTATTCAGACTACCTATTCAGTTTACTTTCATAATATGTCATATATGATGGATACTTAACGCATGCGTTCCACGCACGGCTTCATGCGACACCGAATTATTATTAACCCTTTCGAGGTCAGTGGGGTCAAAATGCCCCGCTTCACATCTGTTTCGAAATATAACAGAAAATCGCTACGTTAAGGGGAGCATTCTGCCCCTTATCATATTCTCTACTAATCACATACTCGACACAGTAGCTTCATTGACAAACCTGAATTTTTAGCATAAAGATAAAACTCCAACATTTCAAATTTGCTGTAGCCACCAATTCTGACATTTCCTCTCCAACGCTCGAGCTGATGGTAGCTGTATGAGAGGTAAGCTAGCGATGTGCGTGGCTGTATCCGCGGACGAGGTGTCTGTGCTAACTTTTTATGGTTGGCCTTCTCGATTGTATCGGATTTTATACAGGAGGCGCCAAAAGCTGCGCGCGGCAGCCGCTGGCGTGGCAACGCGCTGCACGCCCGAGCTGAGCGCCGAGCTCGTAGCTCGTTAAATGTCTCGCCGCTGGCGCGATCGCTTCCACGCATCGATCCAGTGTTGCGAAGTTCCACATACAGGAGGTCTTTTGGATGAAAGAATGGGAAATGACATGTTATTGATTACTACGCTGATAGATATAAACTGGAATGAGTTTGTTCGTCCAACTAGCTGTTTCCCGTGTAACTTGTTGCAGTTGGCACTTACTGCAGAAGGTGTTACGACATGATGGCCGATGTCTCGGACAGTACGACTCTGCTGATATCATATATCGTGCACGCGGGAGCGCACATAACTCTTGTAGGACGAGCATTTTCACGTCATCCATGAACAGGAAGCTGTTTAGGTAGACGATTGACGCTTGACACAGCGGCGGGTGTACCGAAATTCCACAGTCCTTTGCATTGCCTTCGAGCAGCACAACATCAAGATGATTACACGTGTTCAGTTGTTACAGTAATTTCGATACACGCTTACAACTCCTTGACGGCTTTTTGTATAGTGAAACCAAGTTCATTACACGGCTTTGTGTAGCCACTTTGCAGCACGGCAGGGGAGTTTTCACTCGAGCATCTCCGCTAAGCCTTGCGTCGCCCTTGATCGGATAGCAGTGACTCTTGTCGCAATAGTTAAGTCACCACAACATAACCCAAGCAGCAAAATCCTTACAGCGATCACATCGGAACGGCCTCAAGATCAAAGTGTGGTTGACGACAGACTAACGGTAAATGTCAAGCTGCATTACGAGGTATACATACTGTGTTAGCTACAGATCAACCTGCCGCACCACCGACCTTGACTCAGAAGCCACCGTAGGTCCGCTTTGCGACTGTAAAGCCATTTTAAGTTTGTAGAGCTGCGAGGTCTTTCGTAATCTCCCCTTTGCCGAAAATAAGTGATGCTTCTGGTAGAACTATTCAAACTTGACCCAGCAAGTCCATGTAGATTGGGGACACATGTACGGTGCTGGTGTCGAGTCAAAATATTCTTTTTTCATTTGCACAAGCACACGCCATGAATCACGCAGTAGTCAGTGACTTCAGTTGGATATCGGTCTTCCCACCGACACACAATACACTGACGACGCTTTCGGTTCTTATCGCTGAAAAACCGCTTCGATGCAACAGCAGTGCACGTTTTCTTGGGACTCTCAAATGGCGAATTAACGACGTAGGCAGGGCTGATTGGAGCCGACGGCTGAGATGCTTGTTGTAGGTCACTGGGATTTGAGTACAAGATCCTTGTTTCACTTGGTGCAGTCGCCCATTTACCGGAGATTAGTTCCGTTGCCAGCTCCATCATGAACGTGCGATGTGGATCCCGATTATTCGCCGGTGTGTAGACCATTTTGCGCGTCAGGTACGCATTGCATCGAGCAATATCTACCAGCGCCATCGCCAGCTTTTTGTGCCACTTTTGGAACGAATGACCATCCGAAATTGAGAATCGTGCGCGAAGCTGGTCTAGTCGGTCTACTCCTTGCATGTGTTTGTTATAGTTCTTTACACACTTTGGCGCAACAAATCCTTGCTGTTCGCTGGCAACACGACGGGAAACAGTGGTTGACTCGGAAGCGTCAGCATTTGACACGATACTAACGATACTTCCATCACACCATGACGCCGCCAGCATTTTATGTTCCACGGATACTCCTTGACGGTACTCTCCTCGCGTACATGTTTTTTCTCTAGCATTACATGCTTCGGAAAATGCTTACTTGATCCACGAACAGTGCCACGCCCAAATAGTCCTTTCAGCTTCATCGCTTGAAGTAGTTGCACTGACGTGTAAAAATTGTCGGTGTTCACGGCCCGTTTCGTCTCGTAGATCGGCCGAACAACTTCTAAGACAATCTGGCGGATCGTTGCCCCTTCTGAAAGCTCAGTGCCAAAGGCTGCAACTTCAGCTTCATCACTCACACCATCTAGCCGATCTTCCAGTACACCATCGCAATGAAGTCGGTAGTTTACGGCCACCCAGGTAATAGCACAGCACATCGTATACAGCTTGAAATGGTATTTACCACCAGGTTTCCGAGGATTGTAGACGATGAGATGCCGACCGAATCGAGAGCGACAAGCTACGCTTGCTTCATCAAGCGCGACATCACGGCCCAAATCAATGTACTTGCCTCCTGTAACTTTGAGAATATTCAAAAGTGGGCGGATTCTGACTGCTGGGTCCCGGCGTATATCTTCATCAGATACCTCGCTACGAAATGAAAAGGCCTGTCGGAGGAGCTTGAACCTTTTGAGCGGCATTATATTTTCCAAATCAAGAGTGGAAGCTCCGAAAATGTCTTCTTCAGCTTGACGACCCCAGTAATTTGCATATTCTCCTTTCACCGTGATCTCCATGTAAAATAGGATACCCACAAAAGTCATAATCTCCTGTAGCACGAAAGGTTCCCCAATAGCCAGTTGTTTGGCCCTCGCGTAGGCGTTGGTCTCGTGAAGTACTTGTTGCCAAAAGTACAAGGGAAAATAGGCAAAGAAGCTCGCCGACGCGGAGTGCTCGAAAATATGCCGGTACTCGTCACGAATCTTGGTGTTGGTCGATCCATCGGGTCGTTGAAATTGGCCTTCAGGCTCAGGCATCTGGACTGTTGGATCGAACCGCATACTTTTGATCGCCTCAACCTCAGCCAAGCTTGCTGGTAAGGATCGGTCGGCGATATACGGTACTGGCAGTTCTTGAAGCTCATCAATACTACCCTCCATATTCAGGGTTTCTGTGGCGAAGCGGCTCCGCGAAATTTGCAGATCGCGGGGGTCCTCTTGCACACGGTGCCCGAACTGCCGACTAACGGAGGGGGTACTCCGATCTTCCGTGAAGTTGCTGATCCTCACCTTGTGTACCCGTCGGTGGGCTGGATCGCTCTTCGGATGATCTCGGAAGACGCGCTTGGGGTCGAGTCTTGGACTGTCTGGCGGACAGCGGGAACTTGTGGCAGCAGCGCGGATATGCTTCACGCTGCGCCGGAGTAGTTGTGGCGGTTACGATCTGGGGTTTGCCTGGATCGTTACGCGCCGGCCAGATGTGATCTTGGCCTGGGGTTGCCTTGGGGTCGGTGTGTGACCTTCCTTTGCCTTTCCTTGCTTGCCGCTTCCTCTAGCGGTGGGTCGAAGTGAGGGTTGGCGGACGCTGGGCCAAGCTATCCTGGCGTCCGGGGTTCCTTGATCTTGGGCGCACGTCGACTCGCGTAGCGTCGGGTGGGCCAAAGTATATCCCGTGCCCGGTAGTGCGAAGGCGAAGACCACTTGTGATGAAGGAAGTAAATTCAACTCTATTCAGTATTAGCTTTGCCTAAGTCCTTGTCCTATCTTCCCTTGCTCTCCTATGGTCCCGACGCGTGCTCTCTGGCTCCCTCGGCTTCATTGGTGGCGCCACCGACTCTCTGTAGGATGTTGACGCAATCCGGGTACCAGATCATCACTCTATACCCGAGATCGACGTCATCCCTCCCCAAGCTGATGTCGCTTGAGCCCGATCATCTTCTGCGGGGTCACTCTTCCTGGAGCTCGATGTCACTGTTGCGGGAGATCACATTTACCTCGATTGAAGACTTCCGACTTCCGGAAACTTCCTTCTCGCTCCACCACAATCGTCCCCTGCACGAGCGGAGGTCGCACAACGGCATCCACTCGCTGCACCCGTCGTCAATCTCCACTCCGTCTCCCTGTGCTGCGCTCACGATCGCGCTCCATGTCTTCAGCCCCTGATGGGCTGGCTTCGGGCGAACGTCCCCCGGATCAAGCTTCGTCAGCGCCTCGTGGTCCGGCGCATTCCACGCCGCCTTCTCCGTCTTCGCCTCAAGCAGCGCCGTCTCCACCGTCGCGGCTTCCACCTGCTGGCGTAGGCGCTACTCCTTCCAGATCGCCGTCACCAAGATCTCCAAGCACTGGCTCATCGGCGGCAGGGCCTTCGGTGACTGGCACTACTTGCCGCAGTCGCTGGCCCCGGCGTGGGCGTCGGAAATCCGGAAGATCGTCCGCCTCCCTGCCGGACATGCGCACAGATTGCCACTGCCCCAACCGTCCGCTTAGATCGGCCTCGCCGCGACCGGACGTTGATCCACAACTCGCTCCAGTCGATCCAAGCCTCGCTCCGTCAGGTAGAGGGGCGCTCGCGCATGGCGACGCTGATATCCAGTTGGAGGCTGAGCACTCGGAGCTCCAACGGGCGCATGTCGCCGCACTTCGCCACTCGAACGAGCTCCACCGCCAGATCGACTCCTCTACTTCTGCTGTCCAATCCCTCGCTCACCGCTGCCAGGAACGCCAAGATCGGCTGCTTCACGAACTTCAGTTATCGAACTCACTGTTGGTATCGCGCAATCTGGACGTAGAGGCCTTGGAGGAGAGAGTGGAGGCGGCCGCCAGGACCCAGGAGGAGATGGATCGATTGCGGGCGACTTCGGACGCCACTATCCGGCAGCTCCGCGACCGAGTGGCTTCCTTAGAGGCCCAGATCGCTGCCGTGACCAACCATCCCGATATCGGTCCCGTACCACCCCAGCATTAGCGCGGCGGCTCCAAACCCAAGATCAAGAGTTGCTGCGGCTTCGTCGCGCCCATCAGGCGACACAACAGCGCTGTGACGCGCTAGAGCGATCGGAAGGTGCCCTGGAAGAGGCGGTCGGCCAACTACGCGGGCAGATCGACTCCCAAACTCGCCGGATTTCTCGACTTCGTGAAGAGCGGGACAGCCTCCAAGGCAGTCTCCGCGAAGCGCAACGCCAGCTTACCCGCGTCGAGGAGATGCGTCAGATGGAGACCGAGCGCCATCTCAAGAGGAGGACCGAGCTCCACGACTTGCGTAAGTTCCTCCGGCATTGTTGTCTCGTTCGCTTTGACGTCACTTGCTGACCGACCGTTGATCTTGTTTGTCTGCACGCTTGTAGAGGCTCACGTCGACTCCATGCGATCTAACACTGCTCATTTAGAGCAACGGCTCACGCAATGGATCGACACTAGCCACGTCGCGGGCCGGCTGCTTGTTGACGCCCAACGCGAGCTGGAAAGGCTTCATCAGACGCAGGATGCGGTTTCAGTGAGCTATCAGTCTCTCCCTAACCGCTACACGGAGGCATACACGAGATACTCGTCCGTGGCGGCGGCCATGGGGCAAGACGTGGGACTCCCAGCGCCATCTTCCTTCACCGTGCCTGTGTCCAGCCCTCCAGCTGCCTCCGGTGAAGCACGCGCTATGCCTCCAGCCACCAGTGAATCTCCGGTTTCGGGGCGAGCGCGCAAGACCTCAAGATCCTCGTCTGCTCCTCGTCGGGGTGCGCCGTCCCGTTCGCGATCTCCGCCTCGCAAGCGTTTAGCCTCTTCCAGATCGTCCCGCCACACTGACACGGCCGCTGACGCCGATACGGCGGCGGACGCCTCCGAGGTCGAGATCCGTGATGCGGCACCCGAACACCAAGATGCCTCTCCCCGGCAACTCCCATTGTCACCGGAGGCCCAGGACGACATGGACGCTGACGCCGAGGGGTTCGAAGAGGGGTCACGAGCCGCCCTTTCACGTTCACGCTCCGAGCACCGGCGATCTTCTACGACTGCGACTGGATCGTCGAGTCGGCCTATCGATCTGAGCTCAGCTGGAGCGGGAGACTCACCGGGCGGCTCTTCGGACGAGTCTAGTGACCGAGAAGGCGCGACAAGTGATCCTCCTCCCCAGGATGCATCCGAGGCTCCGCGAGATGCCGACGATGGGTCAGAGGGTGACCGTGAGAGTGGGGATGGCCGTGAGGGAGATCGTGAAGCAATTACCCAAGATCAAGGTCCTGATCAAGACAGCACTCAGAACCCAGACGCGGAGCGCGAAGACGAGATCGAAGACGCCGAGCGTGCAATTGCCGAAGTGGACGACGCGACCCTCAGGCCGACGACGGTGCCACGCACGCAGTGGATCCCCGGATACCGGCACCTTCGCCCCTTTCGTCAGTCCGAGGTGATCCCGTGGGACTGTGAGACTGTGAGCCACCTACGAGTGGCGGAGATCGACGTCCGCGTACTGGGCAAGCTGCTGGTTAACGTGTCCGGGGAATGGCTATTTCCAGAGATCGACCCTGAATCACATCCGCATCCCAGTACGTATGAACATCTCATCACCGGTGCTGCCGTCGATGCGTTGCTGCGTGCCGATCCACCACCTTGGTCGGTCATGGATACAGATGAGTCGCCGCTGACGTTCATGTCCCATCAGCTGCCAGCGGGGTTCGTTGATGCGTATCTCGATCTCGAGCAGCGGCATTTCCTCGCGTTCTGGGAGACGACCCACTTCTTTCCGATCTCCGACGCGATGATGCTAGCGGATCCTCGACTCGCGGCGTATCATGAGGAGCGTCGTCAGCGGCGGAGCCGTGCTGGGGTGGCGTGGCGGAGGTTCTTGCGCAAGCACCTGATTCCAGCGCTGCGCCTTCGTAGGTGCGATCTCGACATCCTGTTGGACCCGTTCTTCTTGCACTTCCCCAAGCCACGCGATCTGAATGAGTGGTTTCCACGAGTGGATAACGACACGCAAACATTGGCTGACGCACTCGAGATCGTCGACCGCGAAGAGCCGTGGCGTACTCAGTTCCGCCAGCAACCGAGTGCTCATCCCGCCATGCAGATCGCTCGCCTCCCAGATAAGTTCCTCGTTGCCCAGTAGGTATGTGGCGCCGTCCCTTCATTTTACGTAACTCAATCGAACTTGCGATCTTCATCTCCCGTCTTCTGTTTGTCTTCTGCATTTAATTTTCTCCACACCGATCTCTCGTCAGGGCCTGCACACTCCATACTTGACATCCTCTTTTCCACCTTCTGGTGCGTGATCTCTTCATCGCAGACCACGCAGTCAGTCCAGACACAGAGTGCCTCAATGCTGACTGATCCATACAAACTCATACACCTCCATTCCTCCTGACTTGCTACCTCCCCGCAAGCCCTTCGTCTCGTTGCCTCGTGCGTCGACCAACTCGGCGCACGATCTCGCCGCACTACTGCTCTTCGTGCGACTGCATGACTTCGAAGCGACTTCGATGCACTCGCTCACGCAAGTAGTCATGCAGCAGCGCTCCACAGTTCAGGTCAGCCTCGTCAACCGACGATGGCTCGTCATATCCTTTCCAGTACACCAAGAACTCCCGTAGCACCCGTCCATACCGAGTACGCCGTCCAGATCGCATATCGGCAATACGCTCCACTTCATACTCGTCGTCGTCGAGATTTGCTTCCCAACTATCTTCGGGTAGCAGTGCCTCATCAAAATCGAAGCGATCTTGGGCCTGAGTCGCGAGGGTGAGGCTCGGTCGGTCTGGGAAGACGCGCACAGGCTTCAGCTTAGAGATGTGTACCACTGGGAACAGTCGATATTCGGTTCCGGCGATCTCGAGACGCACGGCGTGGGTGTCGATGACTTCAGCCACCCGGAATGGGCCATGCCACATGTGCGCAAGTTTGCGCGCATAGCCCTCCTTAACCCGGTCGAGATACAGCCACACCTGCATTCCAACCTCAATCTCGAGTGGACGCACGGTTTCGTTGTGTTGGTCAGCTCGATCCCGAATGGCCTCTCGTAGCCGCTCATTGACTTGCTGCCGGGCCTGCTGATACTGCTTCTGAACATGGTAACGCCATCTGCGAGGCAGTCGATCTCGCCGGCGCGTTGATCCAAGCGGTACCATCGCCTCCAACGTAGAACGAGGGTCCCAGCCGTGGACCAAATAGAAAGGTGTATCTCCACGAATCCGATCTTGGGCCGTGTTGAGCGCAAACGTGAGGCGTTCCGCGTACTCGTCCCAGTCTCGCTGGTTGACGTCTTCGACGTACATCTTCAGGGCGCGAGTGAGCGTCTGTACCATCCTCTCCGCGGTGCCATTGGCCTGAGGCCGATACGCCATAGTTGCCCTTTGCCTCTGACCGATAATCTTGTTGAACGATCTGAAGAAGTCTGACATGAATCCAGGTTCGCGGTCGTGTCTTATCGCCTCGCTGGCGCCAAATCTGCGGAACACGCACTCCTCGTAGTTTTCAGCGATCGTTTGAGCTGTCCGCGACGAACTGGCCTTCGCAATCACGAACCCAGTGAAAAGATCGATCCAGATCAATAGTTCTGTGTTCCCCTTGTACGACTTGGGCAGTGACGGGATATGGTCCATGGCAATGATCTGGAACGGGTAGGTGGCTTGGAGGTTACCAGGTGACTCTCCTTGTGCAGTCGGCCTTCCTTTACCCGTCTCACAGTCCACGCACTGACCCACATAACGTTGCACACTCTGGTAGAGTCCTCTCCAGTGGAAATGAGCTCGGATCCTCTGATAGGTTCTCCCGATGCCCTGGTGGCCACCTTCCAGACTCGAGTGGTAATGGTGCAGGAAGTCCTGTTGCAGGGTCTCCGGGATCACCAACCGCATCACGAGATCACGATCCTCATTCGAGCGCTTCGACGGTGGACAATAGAACAGCAGACTCGCCTCGTCGATCTCGTAATCTTCTGCGAGTTTAGCACACATCTTTGCTTCCGCGGAGGTCAGGTCCTGCACGTCCCCAAGTAGATACTTCTTGAGATCGACAATCCACTTCTCTTCGTTCCGCGCGTGGCAGATGCGCTCCGTCCGCATTCGCTGCACAATCGATTCCTGCAACACTTCTGGGGCTGCCCTCCGTCTGGATCTCGTAACTGCCGCGATCTTGACCACAGTCGTGTCGGGTCGCGGGACTAACAATTCGTCTAGTCGATTCAGCGTCCTCAAGTTCTCGCGCTCTTCGTCCGAGGTGATCACCGTGCCACCTTCTCGCTGGAGGGCGGCGCTTGCCAGTCGATCTGCACTCTGATTCCAATCCCGCTTCATGTGGAGGAACTCGTGGTTGGGCCATGATCGCAACTGCTCCATAGCCTTCTGGCGCAGCAACACCAAACTTGGAGCCTTGCACTCGATCTCGCCGCGCATCTGTCGAATGACCAGGTTGGAGTCTCCGCAGATGATCAGGCGGCGCCCCCTGTCCTGGGCGGCCAGGAGATCGAAACAAAGCAACAAACCGTGATACTCCGCCTCGTTCACCGTAAGATCAATCTGGTACTCCGAAGCGGCCGAGATCACTCTCCATTCCGGCAATCCCCACACAATCGCGCTGTATGCACCCACACTTCGTTTCACACGAGCGGATCCGTCGAAGCTAACCACCAGCAACTTTTCATCTGCCTCTACCGTAGGTGGTGGCATCGTGATCGTTCGTCGCGGCTGCTTCCTGGGGGAGATCGACGTCAAGATGGCGTCGACCTCCTCGCGTGGCGTTATGCTTGCGGCTAGCACACCCAAGATCTCGTCTTCTCCCTTTGTGCACGTCACAATCTCCAGTGTCCATGACGACAGTAGCGCTGCCCAGCGTCCGAGGCGTCCTTGCAGGCCGGACGAGCGAACCAGCCACGCCAACGTCGAGTATCTGGTCAGGACTTTGATCGATCTTGTGACCAGTTGCGTGTAGCAGACATCCAGCATCCTGAGCAGTGCCAATACCTCCTTATCCACCATTCCATAGTTGATCTCGTTCGGCTTGAGCGTCCGGCTGGTGAAGGCGACTGGCTTCTACACCCCCTCGTGCTCCTACATCAGTGCCGCAGAGATCGCCCACTTGCTGGCGTACACTATGACCACCGGTTCCCGATCTGGGTCGAAGTGCTGCAGGATCGGCGCCTTCACGATCTTGTCCTTCAACACCGTAAATGCCGTGATGGCTCGGCCCCACTTGTCACTGTCAGTTTGGTGCTTATCATCTTCGACACCATCCGCGCTGGCCTCGATCTTGGTTTTCCTAGCGATTTCGTAGAAGTCGGCCTCGCGGAGTTCGTACAGCACTGAAGCGTAAATCGCGAAGTCCTCGATGAACCTAATGTAGTAGTTGAGGCTGCCTAAGAACGACTGCATCGATCTCAGGGTGGTCGGGAACGGCAGGTTGGCCAAAGCCGATAAATCCTTCGGGTGAGCCTCCAAGCCTTCCGCCGACACTCGATGTCCCAAGTAGTCGACCTTCTTCAACCCCCAGAAGCTCTTGGCCACGCTGATCGACAAGTTCCATTCCTCGCAGACATCTAGCAGCTTATCCACCTTCTCGCACAGCGTATCCCACGAACCAGCCGTAACCAAGATATCATCGATATAAGATCGGCGACCAAGAACAGAGGTCTTCTGCTCGTCGTTCGGTTCTCCATCCTTGAACAAGTCGAGCTGGCCCTGTCGATTTTGGTTGTCCGTGATCTTGAGGAAACCGTAGAGTGCATTGTCGATCAACCGCTGATAGATCTGCGGTGCGTTCTTCAGTCCAAATGGCATTCGATTCCACTCATGCAGCCCCCAGGGAGTGATGAACGCGGAGATCGCACGAGCTCGATCTGTCATCGTCACCACCCAGAAACCGCTTGCCATGTCCAGCGAGCAATACCAGAGCACCTTGTCGAGGTCCTCGAGGAGATCGTTGATTAGCGGCATCGGGTAGACCATCAAGCGCGTCAGACTGTTGACCAGACGGTAGTCAATACAGAGTCTGATGTCAACTCCGTTCTTCTTGACAATCACCACGATTGGTGACGCCCAAGGGGATGTCGAGATCTTGATCATCTTGGCCGACAGGAGTCCTTTGATTAGCTGCTCCAGCTTCTCGCGGAACTGCGGCGCCACCTTACGGCACCGTTGAGAAACTGGTTTCGCATTTCCGACGTCAATGTCACAGATCGCACCTTTTGCGGCCGGTGGTAAGGCGTTGCCCTTTCCCATCAGCAAGTGCTTCCGTCGCCAGATGATCCGCCGCAGCCGGTCAATTTCCTCCGGCGTGTTTTCGTCAGGATCTCCAACTTGGATGTCGGTGATCGCGACTTCCTCAGTCGTGGTGAACTCCGGGAGCACCGCCATTTGACCTTCGATGTCTTCCGCGTAAAGATCACCACCTTCCGTCATGCACACTTCAGGATCTTCTGATTCGACTGGTCTTGGGCGCGCATCAACTTCAAGATCACTCGTGGGCGTGGGTTTACGCGCCGTTCCGACGTCACAGGAAGTCGCTGGATTTTCGTCCGTTACGACCCGTCGATCTTGATTAGACGCCTGATTTGCGCCTGTCGCACCACCGTAATCCTGATGAGACGCCTGATTTGCGTCTGTCGCACCACCGTAATCCTGATGAGACGCCTGATTTGTGTCTGTCGCAACCACTCGATCTTGATTAGACGTCCCCCGTCGCACCAACGGGACGCGTTCATCCAAACATTCCGTGTCGCAGACCGGGTATTCAGCGTCGTAATCACCCGATGGCCTGTCCGCCCCCTGCGACATGGCGAAATCATGGCGCGTTTCTTCCGCGCCGTTTTCGTCGATGTTCTTCGGTTCGTCGTCGCTGCTGGGCATCGCTTGAGACGCGATGGGGTCGTCATGCGACCCTTCCGGGTTGGCATCGTCGGGGTTCTTGGGCGACTCCCATTCGGCACGTACTGTTGTCACCTCCGGCCGCGCCGCCGGGCGGGCCAAGATCGCGGTCGGCGTTGTGTACTGCGGCCGATCCACAGCAGGCCCTTGCACGTCGGTGGGCCCAGGCACGTCCTTGGTAGCGTCGGTGGTTGCTTGATACGCCAAGTTCTGCCACTCGGCATACCGGCGCGATCCGACGGAGACATACCCAGGTAAGCGCGGCACTCGATCTCCGGACAACCACATCGCGAGTCGCGTACCTTGATGCAACACTAACTTGCGATCGCTCACATTCGTCAGTTGCAGGTAGCAGGCCTTACCTGGACCACCAGTCACGGTAGGCACCCATCGGTCGCCACGCGTAACCCAGAGTTTCTGATGCTCCGTTGATCTCACACGCAGCTTCACTTCAGTTGATCCGGCCACATCGATCTCGCGATAGTCGGTCAAGTTCACTTGTTCGACCTTGTCACCGTAGAGCGGACGCCTTCCAGCAAGCTGAATTCGCACCTCGTCCGGCAGGCAGATAGTTCCGTCGGCTAGATCGAGGCGGATTCCGGCCGGCACCATGAAGTCCATGCCGAGGATCAAGTCTTGGCCACCGGTCGGCGGTCCCACCCAGACATCGAAGAAATACACCAGCGATCCAGCGAGTGTGATTTTGAGCCGTGCACGTCCTTCCGCCAAGTATGGAGATTTTCCAACACCTTCACACTCCAATGTCTGACTTTCATCAATGTAGCACCCCACCTTACGAGCAAAGGCGGTGTCTAGAATAGACACTTCGGCACCACTGTCAAACAACAGAGTGGCTTTTTCGTTGTTGATTTTGCCCACAGCTTTCGCTTGCTTGAACTTCTTGTCGGGCACATGGTATTTCCAATAACCACGCGATTCTCCCAACGCGACGTCCAAAGCCATCTTCACACTCGATCTTGAGTATTCATCAACTTGGTGAAGACTTGATACGGTGGCCGTAGGTTTCTTTCGAAGATCACATGTATTGTCGATGCGTTTGCTTACAGTCGACTGCGACTGCTTCTCGACATACGCAAAGATGCAGAACTGAGAACGCTCGTCTCGTACCGGATTCCAACCCGGCGTCCTAGTTTAACATCTTCTCCGCGGACTCGGGCAACATGCCTCCGTGCTTGGTGGGATTGTACCACTGGCGGATCAAGTTGTAAAATTCCTCCATCGGGCAGCTTCCTTCGTCATGGATCTCTCCGCAGGCTTTGCAGACGAAAAGGCAGCGGTCTGACGGATGACCACGCTTGCCACACTTCTCGCACGTCAGTCTCTTCCAGCATCCCAGATCGCCATGCTTGGTAGATCCACAATGACTGCACCGCTGAAAGGGCGCCCCCATATCTTTCGGTTTCGAGTAGTGTCCCGATCGACGATCTTGACGACTCCGCTCTTGATCCGGCGGACGCCGGTCTCGGTCGGAGGGGTGACTCTCAGTCATTACTTCATTGTCACTGGCTCTGGCAACATACACCCGGCGCAGATCTCCATTCTCCTCTGTTCCACTAGATCCCGCATCCGAGTCGCTGCTGTCGCTCTGCACTTGGATCGTCCGTACCGCGCGGGCACCAGCGGCGGCCTGCGGCTTCACACGAGGTTTAATCGAGCCGTACACAGTCTTGCTCTGTCGCGCTTTGGCAAGCTGGCGAGATCGCAGAACCTCTTCCAGAGTGTCCGCATCGGGGATCCGGAGTTGGGCGAGCTGGTCCGCTAGATCACGATCATCCAAAGTCTCGATAAAATGCTCCACATGCTCGCGACGCACATCCGGCGGCCCGTCCTTGACTTGCAGGCGGGTCCGCAGACCTGCAACGTTGAGTCGATGAAGATATTCCAGAGGCGACTCATCAGATCGTTTCCGAGCATGACAATACTGGCGGGCAACCGAGACACCACGTCCACAGTACGGGATCTGGAAGCTCTGTAACAAGTCCTTCCACGTGGCGCGGGTTGTCCGACTCAGCTGACGGTACCAGTTTCGCGCTGGACCCGTGAGTAGATCGCCAAATACCAGGCACTTCTCATCATCGGGCGCTTGGTCGCGAACGAAGGCCGATCTTACCTTGCTGACCCAAGATCGAGCTCGGTCTTCGTCACCATCCTTCCCCGAAAACCCCTTCAGCTCTGACATAGCAGACACGCGGATTCGTGGTGCCGCACCGGTGGTTCCGGTTGACGTAGAAGCTGTCGCTGCGATCGCCGCGCGCACAGGTCGCTCTAGATCAAGGTCGTCGGGGTCGAACTCCCATGACGAAGAATGTCGGTTTGGTGATCCAACAGACTCCATCTCCACATCTTGATCCCCAGTCGGCTGTGTCTTCTGCGCGGTAATCGGCAGCTGTTGTTCCTTCAGAAAACGTTCCATGGCCGCTTGGAAGAACGACTCAAGCTTTTCCGGAGAGTGGCGCACTGACGCTGTTGCGATCTTCGGCTCTTGAGTTGGCACCGTCACCTCGCGCTCGGCCCGCTCCGCTCGACTTCGCAACATAGCAGCACCTGAGGGTCCCAACGTCATGCGTGTAGGCGGGTCATCCACACTGTCAGAGTCCACCTCTTCCGTCGCCGATACGTATGGAGACGACGTCGCCGTCTGGTCACCTAGGTTGGGAAGCGGATAATCCGGCGTGACTGGTGTTGATCTCGATACCTTCTTGGGCGATCTTGATGCTTCTCTCGAGGGTTGCTTCGGCTCACCGACCAACGGCTTCAGTAGCAGGAACAGCTTCTGTGCCGAGTTCTGGATCGTGCTGAGCTTCAGATCAAACAGGCTCTCCGCATCCAAGACTCCTGCAATGATACCAACTTCCTTAAACAGCCGTAGCAAAGTCTGAACGGCATCCAACTTGTCCGATCCCGGGGCCGGTTGTGACACTGGCCCCGTAAGATCACCGAGGAGCTTTGGTCGGAGGAGCTTCATCACGTCGTCCTGCAGCAGGAAGGCGTGCAGCTCCCTCGTGTAGTATGCTGTAGCCACTTGATCTTCGGTCACGCTCAGCGCGAGATCGGCTCGATCGTCCGCGTCGGAGTCTGGAGCCTTCATCTTCTTCCGCGATGACTTCGATCTCGCAGGTTTTTCTTGGCTGATCTAACGCTGGGCGGTTGGGTTCCGGCTTGTGCCGGTGGACTTTCGTCCGGCAGGTCACGATTCGCATCGAGACCTGCGGGGGTCCCCGAAGGGACCTGGGGAGGAGGTTGAGGCTTTTCTTCTAGGTCCGTCGCCGGACCTTCCTCTGTTCCGTCGGTAGAGCTCCTCCCTAGGCTCTGCCGATCCGCGGATCGATCGTGTTTCAACGGCGTCGATGGCGATCCGATCTCCGTCGACGCTTCATTCCCTTGTCCAAACTCAGCTTGCGCATCCTCTTGGAGGGACTCACGGTGAAATCCCGAGTCATCCAAAGATCCGGGCACGCGCACCATTGTGGCGAAGCGGCTCCGCGAAATTTGCAGATCGCGGGGGTCCTCTTGCACACGGTGCCCGAACTGCCGACTAACGGAGGGGGTACTCCGATCTTCCGTGAAGTTGCTGATCCTCACCTTGTGTACCCGTCGGTGGGCTGGATCGCTCTTCGGATGATCTCGGAAGACGCGCTTGGGGTCGAGTCTTGGACTGTCTGGCGGACAGCGGGAACTTGTGGCAGCAGCGCGGATATGCTTCACGCTGCGCCGGAGTAGTTGTGGCGGTTACGATCTGGGGTTTGCCTGGATCGTTACGCGCCGGCCAGATGTGATCTTGGCCTGGGGTTGCGTTGGGGTCGGTGTGTGACCTTCCTTTGCCTTTCCTTGCTTGCCGCTTCCTCTAGAGGTGGGTCGAAGTGAGGGTTGGCGGACGCTGGGCCAAGCTATCCTGGCGTCCGGGGTTCCTTGATCTTGGGCGCACGTCGACTCGCGTAGCGTCGGGTGGGCCAAAGTATATCCCGTGCCCGGTAGTGCGAAGGCGAAGACCACTTGTGATGAAGGAAGTAAATTCAACTCTATTCAGTATTAGCTTTGCCTAAGTCCTTGTCCTATCTTCCCTTGCTCTCCTATGGTCCCGACGCGTGCTCTCTGGCTCCCTCGGCTTCATTGGTGGCGCCACCGACTCTCTGTAGGATGTTGACGCAATCCGGGTACCAGATCATCACTCTATACCCGAGATCGACGTCATCCCTCCTAAGCTGATGTCGCTTGAGCCCGATCATCTTCTGCGGGGTCACTCTTCCTGGAGCTCGATGTCACTGTTGCGGGAGATCACATTTACCTCGATTGAAGACTTCCGACTTCCGGAAACTTCCTTCTCGCTCCACCACATTTCCGACTCCGCTGCCTCACAAAGGGTCTGCCAATACGGAGCGGCCGGGGTCGCCATGAGCAGGTTGTAATTGGCGTGGCCTTTTTGCACCAAGCTCAGAGGTATGTCCTCAGGTTGCGCTTGAATCTGAGAATCGATCCATCTTACTTGGAAAAGAAGAGGTGTTGGCTCATTTGGTCAAGAATTCTTCGTTTTTTTCTTCGCGCTCTTCTACGTCGGTTTCACTGTGGCACAGATCCGACCAACAATATAAGCCGTGCCAATCTTCTTGTAGATCTTTGCTTTCATCCAGCTTTCACGTGAGGGGGAAAATGCGACCAACGTATTAACATAGAGAGATGGGACACATCCGACGGCACTTCGTCCACCTCGCGGATCAGGCGATAGTGGCGGCATACTATTACCGGGGGTGGCTGCATCAGCTGCGAGTACAGTGGCATAATGTGCACAAACGTTATTAGAACAGAAATAAACTGGCAAATACACCGTATTATACGTAGGGCGTACCTGATATCGATGCTGAATTGCTTCTTGGTTGTGTACCGATAGTGCTATCGGCGAACACTTCAACATCACTATTGCGGACAAGTGTAGCTTGATGTTGAGATATTTCTGCAACTTCAGGGTCGAGTGATCGATTGGTTGTTTTTGCTAGCCCCCCAAGTGAAGCCACCCGATACCTCTCGATCCCATTTGCATCTAAACTCACAATAGTGGTCAAATCAAATTAGTGTGTGTGACTACCTAAAACAAAAAGTACACATTACTGGGTAGTTTAGAACGTGTTCTACACCAAGTTCTTCTTCATTAGCTCCGGCTTGGTGATTTCCCCCCGCGTTGGGGATAGTTACAGGGGTTACTTCGTGGCTGATATTGATGTGGGCCGACTTATTGGTTTGGCTTCACTTGAACTCGGTGGCGATGTACCGCTTAGCAAAAGCCCTGGTTGAGTTCGGTTTGATGCCTCGTAACATCGTGCAGACGCTTCACAGGTACTTCTCTCTGTATTAGGCCTTGTCGAGTCCGTTTCGGCGCCTTCTGTCCTCTGAACTCTCACCAGCATGCTTTCTGTACAGTGTGGTGAAAATAGACAAAAGTAATATGCAAGTATTTTTTTTTCACGTCGAAACGCTTTAGTAAAACAAAGAATAAAATGACTTACCATTACTTTGTTGAGGGACAATCTCTCGCAGATAATATCAAAGCAGTTCATCTTCGCCAACAAAAACCTCAACACCTGGCTGGTCCTTCAAGTCTGATCCAGGACGGATGTAGCGATATAGCGAGTCGTGGGCGCTTCTGGGAGGGGGCTTGGAGTACCAACCGTCGGCGCGAAGCTCTCTCCATACAGCTTTAAAAAACATGGCGTTGTCGATTCTTGGTTCCTGTTCCACTGTAGTTGATGGGTTGACTCGCTTTGGAAGAGTTCTTGTCCGCTTAGAAGACTCAGCAAGCGCGCCTTCTAGGCTTCGCTTGCTCCTTCGCGCCATGGTGCACAAATCGGTAAAGAGGCAAGATGGTGTGGTTGGCTAATAGTGCTCGTTACGTTGTGAGCATTACCATATTACAAAGGGAGAATACAACACGGTCTGTACTATCTCTTTAACATGGTTATAACTACATTCAAAGTTTATTTATTTTTACAACCCACATATATATCCTTATATAAACAAATCCATACATTATGCAAGTCATTTACACGCTTCGCTTTCCTCTCTGTCAAATCTCACACGTGGCTAGGCGCGCTTCTACTATCCGATTCTGGTCATGGAGGGTGCCCTTCCGCTGCTGTTCCGCGTGTATAGATTGGAGCATGTAGGAGGATACACCCCTTCGAGCACGGAAGATAGTGTGTGTACTATACTGTAAATTCTAAGCGGTTATGACTGCTGCCTGAAGGCTGCCGTGTAGCGAACTGTAGGGATGAATGGCGAACAAACACCCGCATTAACGCACATTGTCCTCGCGGCTGCGCGGAAGTGCTAGTAAGTTGGGGTTGTTTGTGCTAGACATTGTAAACATGTGTTGAACTATTTGTTTAGTTGTTAGTGTAGCTGACTACGCGATATGCATTGAAACTAGATGGTCCATGCCAAGTTTCCACAGAAAAATACCCGAGTTCTCAACCAACAGACACTACTTCTACCTTTCCTATTGGCTTGCCTGTCAATCATACTCTGCAATGATGGATTATTTACTGGTTCCACACACATTAGAATTGTAGGAATCTCCAGACAATCGATACCAAATTTAACTTTGAAAATAAAATTTATGTAAATGAAATTCTTCTGAATTATATCCAATCGCAAAGCTTTTTCCTTAAACATGAACGGGGGCATTTTGCCCCTACTCAAATTAAATATGAAATTTATTTTGAACGAAAACCAAATTTTGCTTTATTATCGTAAAATTTTGGTCCGGGAAGTAGTACCGTGCGTCAGTCAAAAGGGGCATTTTGCCCCCCTGTGCGCGAAAGGGTTAATCCCCTGCCGGCTGCGTCAGCAGCATACCTACGGTACACTTGCTATCTCAGTATAATCCTATTTGGTCTGCGATAGCAGCACTAACGTTGCTTCCTATCCCAGTATAAACGCGCGGCTAAATCGCTCATCTGTGGGGCGCAACCGCAATGTTAGATAGATAGTTTTGGTTCTTACTTATAAGTATGATTTACAGACTTGGGCTGGTTTGAATCTTAGTTGGTTGTGGCTCCGCATCCGTGAACGAGAGAGTTGTAGGC
Organism: Phytophthora melonis; assembly: GCA_024211575.1. NCBI lineage: Eukaryota > Oomycota > Peronosporomycetes > Peronosporales > Peronosporaceae > Phytophthora > Phytophthora melonis. Next base: position 2,784,640 of record JAMXKT010000038.1, on the reverse strand, counting down.
TCCCATCAACATATATTGCTTCCTGACCCAACTACACGTATAGCGTGAGTTCCAGGTCTGCATTATACCTGCTGCCATCGCAGTATGGGTGGTCGATTCTGTTTTTTGTGTGTTTTTGAATTGAGGATCATTATTGTCACTTAGCTAATACGATCGCTAACGACTACTAAAGACCGGGGACCTCACCTGTGCATACCATCACTAGGGAGGGCTCTCGGGACCAGAGTCTGGTGGGGAGAGTCTGCGACTCAAGCGACGTCAGGTGGTTCGTGCTCGCCACCCACGAGGTCGGGAGATACAGGACAGGGGCCCAGGGTGGTCGATTCGTGTCGGACTTTTTGGTTGATCGGAAGCTAGGAGAGACTCGGAGGCCCACATCAACCTGTCTTCCTGGATTGACCGGTGGATGGTTTCCTACCCCAAGGCGTTAATGCCGACCTCCTGAACTCTCACTTTCCGATTTCGGCTCTCAGCGTCAAGTGTTCTCGCGGTATTCGCGGCGGCCACAACTCAAAACAACAACAACAAGCAAGAACTCCCTCTACATCACCATGACGACTCGACTTACGCTCGCAATTGCTGTGCTCGCCTTGCTCAACGGCGGTGCTATCTCTCAACGGCCGCGTGGCCCGCTGGGCATGGGGCCTTTGCCTCGTGGTCGTGAACAATTCGGTGCGGGGGCAACTCGATCGGCGGCTTGGGAGGTGCAATGGGCGGTGCAATGGGAGGCAACGCATTCGGCGGGGTCTCGCGGGCGTCGGAGGTGCTGGTGGTGGCTTTGGCCAAGGCCAATTGGGCGGAGTCGGAGGTGCCGCTGGCATTGGACAGCTCGGCGGTGGAGTAGGGGTGGCAACCAGCTCGGCTTCGGGGCTGGAGCTGGTGCGCTTGGTGCGAGCAATGGGTTGATGGGTGGCGCCGGCGCTGGTGCGAGAGGCGTTGCGGGTGGTCTGGGCAACGGCGGCCCTGTGACGCCTGCTCCGACGACGCCGGGTGGTGCTGGTCGGGCGTCCAGCAACAACGGGAGCTGCTGCTCGCGCCGGTGCTGGTGCTGGTGCGGGTGCAGCTGGTGTTGGCGGGTTTGGAGCTGCTGGGGCGCTCGGAGGAACTGGCGGACTCGGCGGCGCTGGTGGGCTTGGAGGAGCTGGCGGGCTTGGCGGAGGTGGCGCTTTTGGGGCAGCAGGTGGTCAACTCGGCGGCCTCGGCGGTCAACTTGGAGGAGGCATGGGCGGCTTTGGAGGGCGCTTTAGCGGTGGTGCTGGTGCTGGTGGCTTTGGGGGCCTCGGAGGCATGAACAGCGGCGCGTTCGGAGCCGGAGGATTGGCGGGTGTTGGAGCCCAAGGCCGATTTGGAGCAGGAGGCCAGTTTGGGGGCATGGCGGGCCAGGCCGCCGCCGGTGATGGTATGTAGGTAGGTAGCTGCGTGAAGGCAGCGTTCCGTCGGTCGTGTTCGTGCGCACATCAGTTGAATTCGATGTGGTAAATATCATTTCTTTCTTTTTGCTTTCGTTGTCGATCACCACCACGCGCTACGAAAAATAAATAATTACTACACGTACGATGAATCCTATAAAGGTTTAATCCCACTGACTTTGTTGTAGCATCCAACTGAGTAGGTTGGAGCCTGGAGTCGCGTTGGGCTCTTTGGGTTGGCAAGTCGGATTCCAAACGTGGTTTTTTCTTGGCTGATCTAACGCTGGGCGGTTGGGTTCCGGCTTGTGCCGGTGGACTTTCGTCCGGCAGGTCACGATTCGCATCGAGACCTGCGGGGGTCCCCGAAGGGACCTGGGGAGGAGGTTGAGGCTTTTCTTCTAGGTCCGTCGCCGGACCTTCCTCTGTTCCGTCGGTAGAGCTCCTCCCTAGGCTCTGCCGATCCGCGGATCGATCGTGTTTCAACGGCGTCGATGGCGATCCGATCTCCGTCGACGCTTCATTCCCTTGTCCAAACTCAGCTTGCGCATCCTCTTGGAGGGACTCGCGGTGAAATCCCGAGTCATCCAAAGATCCGGCACGCGCACCATTGTGGCGAAGCGGCTCCGCGAAATTTGCAGATCGCGGGGGTCCTCTTGCACACGGTGCCCGAACTGCCGACTAACGGAGAGGGTACTCCGATCTTCCGTGAAGTTGCTGATCCTCACCTTGTGTACCCGTCGGTGGGCTGGATCGCTCTTCGGGTGATCTCAGAAGACGCGCTTGGGGTTGAGTCTTGGATTGTCTGGCGGACAGCGGGAACTTGTGGTAGCAGCGCGGATATGCTTCACGCTGCGCCGGAGTAGTTGTGGCGGTTACGATCTGGGGGTTGCCTGGATCGTTACGCGCCGGCCAGATGTGATCTTGGCCTGGGGTTGCCTTGGGGTCGGTGTGTGACCTTCCTTTGCCTTTCCTTGCTTGCCGCTTCCTCTAGCGGTGGGTCGAAGTGAGGGTTGGCGGACGCTGGGCCAAGCTATCCTGGCGTCCGGGGTTCCTTGATCTTGGGCGCACGTCGACTCGCGTAGCGTCGGGTGGGCCAAAGTATATCCCGTGCCCGGTAGTGCGAAGCCGAAGACCACTTGTGATGAAGGAAGTAAATTCAACTCTATTCAGTATTAGCTTTGCCTAAGTCCTTGTCCTATCTTCCCTTGCTCTCCTATGGTCCCGACGCGTGCTCTCTGGCTCCCTCGGCTTCATTGGTGGCGCCACCGACTCTCTGTAGGATGTTGACGCAATCCGGGTACCAGATCATCACTCTATACCCGAGATCGACGTCATCCCTCCCTAAGCTGATGTCGCTTGAGCCCGATCATCTTCTGCGGGGTCACTCTTCCTGGAGCTCGATGTCACTGTTGCGGGAGATCACATTTACCTCGATTGAAGACTTCCGACTTCCGGAAACTTCCTTCTCGCTCCACCACATTTCCGACTCCGCTGCCTCACAAAGGGTCTGCCAATACGGAGCGGCCGGGGTCGCCATGAGCAGGTTGTAATTGGCGTGGCCTTTTTGCACCAAGCTCAGAGGTATGTCCTCAGGTTGCGCTTGAATCTGAGAATCGATCCATCTTACTTGGAAAAGAAGAGGTGTTGGCTCATTTGGTCAAGAATTCTTCGTTTTTTTTCTTCGCGCTCTTCTTCGTCGGTTTCACTGTGGCACAGATCCGACCAACAATATAAGCCGTGCCAATCTTCTTGTAGATCTTTGCTTTCATCCAGCTTTCACGTGAGGGGGAAAATGCGACCAACGTATTAACATAGAGAGATGGGACACATCCGACGGCACTTCGTCCACCTCGCGGATCAGGCGATAGTGGCGGCATACTATTACCGGGGGTGGCTGCATCAGCTGCGAGTACAGTGGCATAATGTGCACAAACGTTATTAGAACAGAAATAAACTGGCAAATACACCGTATTATACGTAGGGCGTACCTGATATCGATGCTGAATTGCTTCTTGGTTGTGTACCGATAGTGCTATCGGCGAACACTTCAACATCACTATTGCGGACAAGTGTAGCTTGATGTTGAGATATTTCTGCAACTTCAGGGTCGAGTGATCGATTGGTTGTTTTTGCTAGCCCCCCAAGTGAAGCCACCCGATACCTCTCGATCCCATTTGCATCTAAACTCACAATAGTGGTCAAATCAAATTAGTGTGTGTGACTACCTAAAACAAAAAGTACACATTACTGGGTAGTTTAGAACGTGTTCTACACCAAGTTCTTCTTCATTAGCTCCGGCTTGGTGATTTCCCCCCGCGTTGGGGATAGTTACAGGGGTTACTTCGTGGCTGATATTGATGTGGGCCGACTTATTGGTTTTGGCTTCACTTGAACTCGGTGGCGATGTACCGCTTAGCAAAAGCCCTGGTTGAGTTCGGTTTGATGCCTCGTAACATCGTGCAGACGCTTCACAGGTACTTCTCTCTGTATTAGGCCTTGTCGAGTCCGTTTCGGCGCCTTCTGTCCTCTGAACTCTCACCAGCATGCTTTCTGTACAGTGTGGTGAAAATAGACAAAAGTAATATGCAAGTATTTTTTTTTCACGTCGAAACGCTTTAGTAAAACAAAGAATAAAATGACTTACCATTACTTTGTTGAGGGACAATCTCTCGCAGATAATATCAAAGCAGTTCATCTTCGCCAACAAAAACCTCAACACCTGGCTGGTCCTTCAAGTCTGATCCAGGACGGATGTAGCGATATAGCGAGTCGTGGGCGCTTCTGGGAGGGGGCTTGGAGTACCAACCGTCGGCGCGAAGCTCTCTCCATACAGCTTTAAAAAACATGGCGTTGTCGATTCTTGGTTCCTGTTCCACTGTAGTTGATGGGTTGACTCGCTTTGGAAGAGTTCTTGTCCGCTTAGAAGACTCAGCAAGCGCGCCTTCTAGGCTTCGCTTGCTCCTTCGCGCCATGGCGCACAAATCGGTAAAGAGGCAAGATGGTGTGGTTGGCTAATAGTGCTCGTTACGTTGTGAGCATTACCATATTACAAAGGGAGAATACAACACGGTCTGTACTATCTCTTTAACATGGTTATAACTACATTCAAAGTTTATTTATTTTTACAACCCACATATATATCCTTATATAAACAAATCCATACATTATGCAAGTCATTTACACGCTTCGCTTTCCTCTCTGTCAAATCTCACACGTGGCTAGGCGCGCTTCTACTATCCGATTCTGGTCATGGAGGGTGCCCTTCCGCTGCTGTTCCGCGTGTATAGATTGGAGCATGTAGGAGGATACACCCCTTCGAGCACGGAAGATAGTGTGTGTACTATACTGTAAATTCTAAGCGGTTATGACTGCTGCCTGAAGGCTGCCGTGTAGCGAACTGTAGGGATGAATGGCGAACAAACACCCGCATTAACGCACATTGTCCTCGCGGCTGCGCGGAAGTGCTAGTAAGTTGGGGTTGTTTGTGCTAGACATTGTAAACATGTGTTGAACTATTTGTTTAGTTGTTAGTGTAGCTGACTACGCGATATGCATTGAAACTAGATGGTCCATGCCAAGTTTCCACAGAAAAATACCCGAGTTCTCAACCAACAGACACTACTTCTACCTTTCCTATTGGCTTGCCTGTCAATCATACTCTGCAATGATGGATTATTTACTGGTTCCACACACATTAGAATTGTAGGAATCTCCAGACAATCGATACCAAATTTAACTTTGAAAATAAAATTTATGTAAATGAAATTCTTCTGAATTATATCCAATCGCAAAGCTTTTTCCTTAAACATGAACGGGGGCATTTTGCCCCTACTCAAATTAAATATGAAATTTATTTTGAACGAAAACCAAATTTTGCTTTATTATCGTAAAATTTTGGTCCGGGAAGTAGTACCGTGCGTCAGTCAAAAGGGGCATTTTGCCCCCCTGTGCGCGAAAGGGTTAATCCCCTGCCGGCTGCGTCAGCAGCATACCTACGGTACACTTGCTATCTCAGTATAATCCTATTTGGTCTGCGATAGCAGCACTAACGTTGCTTCCTATCCCAGTATAAACGCGCGGCTAAATCGCTCATCTGTGGGGCGCAACCGCAATGTTAGATAGATAGTTTTGGTTCTTACTTATAAGTATGATTTACAGACTTGGGCTGGTTTGAATCTTAGTTGGTTGTGGCTCCGCATCCGTGAACGAGAGAGTTGTAGGCTCCCATCAACATATATTGCTTCCTGACCCAACTACACGTATAGCGTGAGTTCCAGGTCTGCATTATACCTGCTGCCATCGCAGTATGGGTGGTCGATTCTGTTTTTTGTGTGTTTTTGAATTGAGGATCATTATTGTCACTTAGCTAATACGATCGCTAACGACTACTAAAGACCGGGGACCTCACCTGTGCATACCATCACTAGGGAGGGGGCTCTCGGGACCAGAGTCTGGTGGGGAGAGTCTGCGACTCAAGCGACGTCAGGTGGTTCGTGCTCGCCACCCACGAGGTCGGGAGATACAGGACAGGGGCCCAGGGTGGTCGATTCGTGTCGGACTTTTTGGTTGATCGGAAGCTAGGAGAGACTCGGAGGCCCACATCAACCTGTCTTCCTGGATTGACCGGTGGATGGTTTCCTACCCCAAGGCGTTAATGCCGACCTCCTGAACTCTCACTTTCCGATTTCGGCTCTCAGCGTCAAGTGTTCTCGCGGTATTCGCGGCGGCCACAACTCAAAACAACAACAACAAGCAAGAACTCCCTCTACATCACCATGACGACTCGACTTACGCTCGCAATTGCTGTGCTCGCCTTGCTCAACGGCGGTGCTATCGCTCAACGGCCGCGTGGCCCGCTGGGCATGGGGCCTTTGCCTCGTGGTCGTGAACAATTCGGTGCGGGGGCAACTCGATCGGCGGCTTGGGAGGTGCAATGGGCGGTGCAATGGGAGGCAACGCATTCGGCGGGGGTCTCGCGGGCGTCGGAGGTGCTGGTGGTGGCTTTGGCCAAGGCCAATTGGGCGGAGTCGGAGGTGCCGCTGGCATTGGACAGCTCGGCGGTGGAGTAGGGGTGGCAACCAGCTCGGCTTCGGGGCTGGAGCTGGTGCGCTTGGTGCGAGCAATGGGTTGATGGGTGGCGCCGGCGCTGGTGCGAGAGGCGTTGCGGGTGGTCTGGGCAACGGCGGCCCTGTGACGCCTGCTCCGACGACGCCGGGTGGTGCTGGTCGGGCGTCCAGCAACAACGGGGAGCTGCTGCTCGCGCCGGTGCTGGTGCTGGTGCGGGTGCAGCTGGTGTTGGCGGGTTTGGAGCTGCTGGGGCGCTCGGAGGAACTGGCGGACTCGGCGGCGCTGGTGGGCTTGGAGGAGCTGGCGGGCTTGGCGGAGGTGGCGCTTTTGGGGCAGCAGGTGGTCAACTCGGCGGCCTCGGCGGTCAACTTGGAGGAGGCATGGGCGGCTTTGGAGGGCGCTTTAGCGGTGGTGCTGGTGCTGGTGGCTTTGGGGGCCTCGGAGGCATGAACAGCGGCGCGTTCGGAGCCGGAGGATTGGCGGGTGTTGGAGCCCAAGGCCGATTTGGAGCAGGAGGCCAGTTTGGGGGCATGGCGGGCCAGGCCGCCGCCGGTGATGGTATGTAGGTAGGTAGCTGCGTGAAGGCAGCGTTCCGTCGGTCGTGTTCGTGCGCACATCAGTTGAATTCGATGTGGTAAATATCATTTCTTTCTTTTTGCTTTCGTTGTCGATCACCACCACGCGCTACGAAAAATAAATAATTACTACACGTACGATGAATCCTATAAAGGTTTAATCCCACTGACTTTGTTCTTCGCCAAAAAATACAAGTCTTTTTCCTGTAGGAGCCTTGGAACTAGTCTATCGATTGACGGGGTCCGCATTAGTAGCGGAAGTTAATGCGCTAATTGAAGCGGGTATGTCGCGCGAAAGTCGCAAAAATGTCGTGATGGCTGCTGCGGATAGTGACATCTTCATCGTAGCTCAAATACCATAGTTGCGTGTCAAGTGCACAGTTGCTACATGTAGTTAACTACCTGGTAGTATCATAGGGGTTTCACTAGTAGATAGATTCTTGTAAAACAATGAATCCTTGCGAGGAACGGTTGGGGGTATTTGCATATGTTGCGGGTTCGACGGCTATACTGCTTCAGTTTCGCCTACGGGCAGTGGAAATATCCGGGGGTACTGTGTAGTACGAATTTGATGTAGGTATCTGATCGCTCCTAAGAACTGCGAATCCCCCGGGGCCCGGGGCCCGGACTAACCAGTCCGGGGTCCATTGGTTTTATCAAAATTGTAGCTCAAAAAAACAATGGGGCTAGCTACGACGTGGTCAGAGATTGAACACAACACCCCTTGCGACTGCATTCTTTTGTGGAACGTACACACCGCAATTATGTTCAACATGAGACTACGAAATAATTCTTACTTCCATGAAACCCGACAACCCGACGTTACCACGTTTGGAATCCGACTTGCCAACCCAAAGAGCCCAACGCGACTCCAGGCTCCAACCTACTCAGTTGGATGCCACAACAAAGTCAGTGGGATTAAACCTTTATAGGATTCATCGTACGTGTAGTAATTATTTATTTTTCGTAGCGCGTGGTGGTGATCGACAACGAAAGCAAAAAGAAAGAAATGATATTTACCACATCGAATTCAACTGATGTGCGCACGAACACGACCGACGGAACGCTGCCTTCACGCAGCTACCTACCTACATACCATCACCGGCGGCGGCCTGGCCCGCCATGCCCCCAAACTGGCCTCCTGCTCCAAATCGGCCTTGGGCTCCAACACCCGCCAATCCTCCGGCTCCGAACGCGCCGCTGTTCATGCCTCCGAGGCCCCCAAAGCCACCAGCACCAGCACCACCGCTAAAGCGCCCTCCAAAGCCGCCCATGCCTCCTCCAAGTTGACCGCCGAGGCCGCCGAGTTGACCACCTGCTGCCCCAAAGCGCCACCTCCGCCAAGCCCGCCAGCTCCTCCAAGCCCACCAGCGCCGCCGAGTCCGCCAGTTCCTCCGAGCGCCCCAGCAGCTCCAAACCCGCCAACACCAGCTGCACCCGCACCAGCACCAGCACCGGCGCGAGCAGCAGCTCCCCGTTGTTGCTGGACGCCCGACCAGCACCACCCGGCGTCGTCGGAGCAGGCGTCACAGGGCCGCCGTTGCCCAGACCACCCGCAACGCCTCTCGCACCAGCGCCGGCGCCACCCATCAACCCATTGCTCGCACCAAGCGCACCAGCTCCAGCCCCGAAGCCGAGCTGGTTGCCACCCCTACTCCACCGCCGAGCTGTCCAATGCCAGCGGCACCTCCGACTCCGCCCAATTGGCCTTGGCCAAAGCCACCACCAGCACCTCCGACGCCCGCGAGACCCCGCCGAATGCGTTGCCTCCCATTGCACCGCCCATTGCACCTCCCAAGCCGCCGATCGAGTTGCCCCCGCACCGAATTGTTCACGACCACGAGGCAAAGGCCCCATGCCCAGCGGGCCACGCGGCCGTTGAGCGATAGCACCGCCGTTGAGCAAGGCGAGCACAGCAATTGCGAGCATAAGTCGAGTCGTCATGGTGATGAAGAGGGAAAGCTCCTGGTTTGTTGTAGTTGTGAGTGGTGGGATGTCGGGGGAACACTTGACGCTGAGAGAAAGTGAGAGTTCAGGAGGTCGGCATTGACCCCTTCAGCACGAAGATTAAGTTTGGGGGTAGAAAGCCATCCACCGTTCAATCCAAGGCCTCCAGGTCTCTCGTCTAACCACCTCCACATCTATCGTCAGTCAAAACCGACGCGGATTTACTCGGTGAGGGTACTCCGCTGCAAAGATTCCGGCACCAACGTGGGACAGTGAGCCCAAGAGGGTAGCGCAACACTCGGACAATTTGAACTTGTCAGGTCCGCCAGCAATCCCATGGCGCCTAAGCTCAAAGTGAAGATACCAGAAATTCCATTCACCGGCTTCGGGCAGTTGGGTTCCAGATTTGCGTAGAAGTGGAGAAGGTTCTTCTCTTAGGGTCGATCGTAGAGCTCCATCCGAGCGGACGCAGTTACTCGAGCAGATATGAGCCAAGGAAAACCCGCCTGCCACCGAGAAGGCGCCGCCGAAGCCCCGTTCAGCGAGCTCCATACGAGCAGAGGATGCGGAAGCAGAACTGACCAAACTACGTAAGCACTGCTTACTAAGCAGTTGGGAATCAAGACGCCTACTATCGTTCTACGAGGCCAAAGGGATGTGGCGATTTAGCAAACTCGCAGTGTAAATGGCCAGCAATATCACGAGAAAGTTGAGAAGGAGATGCGGCGCAAGTACGTGATGGCGAATACGCTTGAGCTCGTGGTTGTGATTGATTGCAAGAGGTCAATGGGTCGTTGGATTGAGGAAGCCAAGTCTCGATCATCGATGGAGTGAAGAAGAACCATCCCAATGCCGACGTCCGAGTGGGATTTGTGACGTACCGGGACTTTTCTGACGGGGCCAGGCGTAAATATTGGCCGCTGAGGTGGGCGTTGTACGAAACTTCACTTCGTCGCTCCGAGCGTTTGGTGGTGGAGATGCCCCCGAAGATATTCCGGGTGGACTTGCGGCTGCCTTTCCAGACCGAGGCGAACCGGATCGTGCTTGTTACCGACGCACCGTGTCACGGAAGTAAATTCCACGACATGGCCGACATGACCTACCACATTCAGATTGAACAGAGTCCCGATATTTGCGGTTAGAGAGAGAGAGAGAGAGATGGCACACCAAGGCATCGACTTCACATTCGTCGAAGTCCAGCCCACACATACGACCAAGATGGTGGACATCCTGCAAGAGAAATTCAACGACGCGAAAACTCACGACGGGTTCACTCGAGAATTCAAGACCGTGCCGTTGTCGAGCGCTAGTGATGTCACTCATTTTGCGAGTGTTGTTCGGTCTTCAGCCAGTTCGTCGATTGCTGCCAGCAAAGGAAGAAGTGTGATCTCCTGCTCGAAAGTTGCATTCGGAGTTTCCAGCTACCACCAGTATGACCCGGCCGGTCGACTTACAACTCGCTTGCCACACGTAGTTGAAGAGGATGAAGAAGCTGAGGATGAAGAGAAGCCGGTCCCATCGATTTCTTCTCTGCCAGAAGCGAAGTTGATCGATCTCCGAAACTTGATGCTGTTTGCCATTCGCTCCACTTCAGACCCAATGAGGCCATCTACTGGAAGCGCTTGGACCTGAAACACACTCAACAACAAACGATAATCCAGCTCCTGCCGAAGTGCTTTGCGAAAGGTGCGATGCGCACTGCCCATGCGATGTCTGACTGCAACATGGCCAAAGTACTTTGTGGCGAAGTTCTACTTCGGTAAGGCTACAACTGTGTCGATGACAAAGTCTTCAAGCTGCCGAACGGTGTGGAGATGCAGATTGTGGCCAAACAATTTGCTACCGAGTTTTCACTCCGTCGATTTTATCTACACGTGTTGGTATCAGCTTAAGAACGAACCCGGCCAAGGCAGGATTGAGCTCGTCGATGTCCACGTTCACGGCTGAGCCGTTACATCGACAGTGAGTGCAAGAAGTGCAAGAACAACAACGGCTGGATCAGCGACGACGGGCCGAATCTGAGCGAGACTGCGCAAGCATTCAGCCACTTTACCTGGAAAAAAGACGTACGAACAGCTGATGGTGGTAGATCTGCAGGGCGTTGGGTATGTTTTCACGGACCCGCAGATGCACTCGAAGCCGAGGGACAAATTCGGTTCGGGAACTTGTCGGACGCTGGGATTGCCGCCCTTTTCCGAGACGCATGGGTGTAATGCTGTATGCTCTCCGGCTGATACCAGCGAGGCCCTTGAAGTCAGGATTGAGCGTGACCAGGAGGCTCTCAGATCGTTGAGACAGCCGAGCGAACAGCCGGAGAGAAGTCGACCAAGGAGGCTGCCATCGAGTCGATGAAGTGCTGGGGTGGGATCACAACTGTGCTGTACAGTGACTTCATCGAAGCACACCGAAAGTACCGAGAAGTGTACTGGGAGCCCTGCGTCGTCCAGAAAGATATGTATGAGCAGCGCGAGTGCAGCGTGAGCAAGGAAGAGCGCGTTTTCGCCTTAATGAAGGGCATGGAGTCCCCCCCCCCACACGCGCTGGAATGAGAACGAAAACCTTCAAGTCCAAGCCGATCAAGCCGTCCCGCGCTCTATGAGGTCCCCCCATTTGGTGTTCCGTTGTGTCGTGCCTTAGTGCCAATTACTTCAGCTTTTTGCTGTATCTGGCGGTGAAGTGCGCGTTGCCTGCAAGATCCTACGAGCTGCACTTGATAGCGAACATTAGGTCAGTTAATGGGGATGAGTCTGATGGCAGCGATAATTTTTGCACAACTTCTTAGCTTGACGATACGCAGCCACCAATGTTTGCAAGTGGAGTCACTTCATCGAGCACATCAACAATTGCGAGTTGAAGTGACCATCACTCCTTGGTCACTCATCAAATGTCCACTGTCAGTCCTGCAACGGAAGATCGTTCAGTTCGATTTATGTAAATCCCATACAAAATGTTGTCATTTGGGAGGAGGGGGTGAAGGGAACCATGGGCATCAGCTCAATTCGGCGCCCTGCCTATGATTTTCGCTGAGGGTGCCTGTAGCTGGTAGCACTAGAAAGAGAATTTCACTGTGTTGCCGATTTCAGATCATCAAACAGCTTTGTCTAACTCTGCATAGTTTTCAAGCAATGTAAATATCTTTTGGAGACTTAAGACTTTCGAGAATCAGGCGGCCATGACATCCGTCCTCCTTTTACCTTTGAAATATCATGCTATGAGCATGATATGACAGCGGGTATTAATGATAACAGGTTTTGATGCCGTTGCTCAAAATCGCTGTCGTCAAATTGTTATTCCGTTGCAGTAAAAATTCTCAAATGTCACTCTAACGGGGCAAATTTGAAATTACGTTCAGCTCATTTTGCGCACTTCCACTTTAGTGCGTGGCGCGTGTGGCTGGCAGCGCAGCGGGCGGCGTGTGTGCGTCCTCACTCATGATGCTGCGGCGTCTTCCTCGGTATGGCGTCGCTCTCCTTCCCTCTCTCTCTCACTTTCCACCCTCCCTCGCTCTACTCACGCGCCTCCGCATGCTCCGTTCCCGCAGCTTCCAAGGCGCGTCGCTGTCTCTAGCGCGAGCTCGGATCCGACCCAGTTCTCTGCGCTGCGGACGCTCCCAGCTGCTCTTCTCCACTCTGTCCAAGTCTTCAGATGACAAGGAGCAGAACGCAGCCTCTCCGGCTCAGGTATTCCACGTAGAACACCCCCATTGACCTCATTTTCCCTATCTAACGTAAACATCCACTTTAATGCACATAAGCCTCCGGCGGCCAAGGCGGGCGAGGTGAAGCGGCTACTGTCGCTGTACAAGCCAGAGAAGAAGCCACTGGCCATCTCCATCTCAGCTCTGGGAGTGTCCACCTTTATCACCATGTGCGTGCCCTACGGCATGGGCAAGGTCATCGACGTGGTAACAGCGGGCTCCGCGGCTGCCATGCCGCTGCCGACGGTCGTGACGCTGCTGGGAGGACTCTTCGCTGCTGGCTCTATCGCTAACATCATCCGCGTGGACACGAGCAACATGATCGGCGAGAGGATCACTAACAGACTGAGACAGGACACGTACGCGTCCATCTTGCGGCAGGAGCTGGGCTTCTTCGACTCGTCGCGCACGGGCGAGCTGCTGAACCGGCTGAGCGCGGACACGACGCTGATCGGCAAGGTACTGAGTGACAATGTGGCCGGCGGACTGCGCAGCACTGGACAGGCGCTGGGCAGCATCACGATGATCTTCATCACGTGCCCGAAGCTGGCGATGGTCATGCTGTCCGTGGTGCCGCCCATTGCGCTCGGTGCGGTGAGTTATGGCCGATACGTGAAGAAGCTGACGACCAAGGTGCAGACCCAGCTGAGTGAAGCGACCGAAGTGGCCGAGGAGAAACTCGGCAACATCCGAGTTGTACGCTGGTTCGCGAAGGAGCCACATGAGGTGGAAGCTCACCGTGGTAAAGTGGATGAAGTGCTGGCTTTGGCTCGGAAGCGCTCGCTTGCTAGCGCCACATTCTTTGGTGGCGTGGATTTTGGTGTCAAGATGAGTATGCTTGGCGTTCTTGGATACGGAGGCCAGATGGTCGTGGATGGAGTGCTCACCAGCGGCGACCTCACCTCGTTCTTGCTGTACACGCTGTATGTTGGATTCTCGTTCGCTGGCCTTTCTTCATTTTATGCCGAGTTGATGAAGGGCATCGGAGCGTCCTCGCGTGTCTTCGAGCTGCTTCAACGCCAACCGAAGATTCGAGTACCAGAGGGAGGATGGGCGCCTTTGCCGACGCCGTTCACGGGTCACATTCGGTTCCAGGACGTTGCGTTTGCATACCCTACGCGTCCCGACTCGCAGATTTTCCGCGGCTTAAATCTGGAGGTGCTGCCTAACGAGACTCTGGCGCTTGTGGGCCCAAGTGGCTGCGGTAAGTCCTCCGTCACGTCTCTCCTTGCACGATTCTACGAGTTGGACCAGGCTGGCTGCAACGGAAAAATTACATTGGACGGAGCAGACATTTCCACTCTCAACCCGGCGGAGCTGCGTGGCCTCATGGGTGCAGTTCCCCAGGAGCCGCCACTTTTTGCGTGCTCAATCAGGGATAACATTGCCTATGGCTGCTCTGAGGGCCAGGAGGCGACACTGGAGGATGTTATCCGCGCAGCGAAGACTGCGAATGCTCACGATTTCATTATGTCCTTCCCTGACGGGTACGACACGATTGTCGGTGAGCGTGGCCAAGCTCTTTCGGGTGGCCAGAAGCAACGCGTAGCCATTGCACGTGCGCTGGTGAAGCGCCCCAAGATCCTCATCCTTGATGAGGCTACGTCGGCACTGGACCCAGAGAGCGAGAGACTCGTGCAAGATGCCGTAGACCGCGCTAAGCAGGGCCGCACGGTTATTCTGGTGGCACACAGACTATCGACTATCAAGAGCGCTGACCGCATAGCTGTCATCTCGGATGGCCGTGTCGTGGAGCAGGGAACCTTCAACGAGCTTGCCGCTCGTGAGGACAGTACTTTTAAGCAGGTTGTCCTGAACGGGCAGAACTAACTACGCCTCACTTCCATCGGCTTGAGCTCGTTGGCAAGCAGTATGGGCGGGAGAGCGTTGTTGATACATAGAACACAAATCATGAGTAACAGATGCGTGTGGGTGACGGTGTATTCATGCGGAGTCGGGTGGTCTATTCATTGAATGCTGGTTTGCTGGATGAAACAAGCAAAGAAAAAAGAGGTAAGTTTGTCGCTACGAACGGAGAAACTTGGAGCGCGGCTTACACTGATTTCAAGTATTCTTTGGTGAAAAAGTCCAGCGGCAAGGATCCACTTCGAACTGCTGACACTGCAGCGGCTCCGCTCCCCACAGGTGTCGTCGCTCGGTTGCCTTCCTCGATGATCTCGCTCTGCACAGACTCGGATTCTCCTTCTGGACTCGACCTCTTGCCGCTGCTAGTGTCTTCGAAACTTGCAAATGAGCTTGATGTATCGGGAAGACTCGCTGAAGCCTGCAGTACCGGCAACGGATTTTCATCGCTTTGTGCTCCACGTCCGGATGGCTGCGAGCTCCAGCTCATTTCCAGCCCATCCATGTTGACTGCTGAAGGTTTCTCGGACGGGAACAGGTGGTTGTACAGGAAGGTGAGCACCTCGTCGTGTGCTAACAAGCGTTCGATTAGCCGTACGCGGTCGTTTGGTGTGAAATCGTCCAGCTCAACGTCAAATCTCGGCTGGCGTGCTTTGTCCCCGGGTGCTGGCAAGCGTACACCTCGTTGTGCTGCCCCCTTCCGCTCAGCTAGGGAGTTTGGCCCGCAATCACGTCTTCGACCCACTTCGTCTTTCAACGAGTCAACACATTGCAGGAAAAACCGCTCAAGGAGCGATTGTCCGGTATCCCCATCTCGCCTCAGCAGTCGTTGCTGCCTTTTTATCGTTGTGAGCTCGTTTGACTTGTGCTGCAGCTCCCGTTTCAAGGTTCGGATCTGTTTCTTAAGTTTTTCCTCTCGCTCCTCTGCCAGCATTGCCGCCTGCCCCGTTGAAGCTACGTCCAGATTCAGATGAGGTAAGCCATGGGCTCCTACTGCTGGTGCTGCGGCAGCTATCGGATCCTGCGAGCTTCGATGCTTTTGCATTTTGGAGCCTGACCGACTCTGTGTGTCGAAAGGAGGGAAGACGCCACCCGAATCCGATCCAGAATTATTGCCAGGCACGGCGAGACGGACGTCAAGCTCGGCACGAAGCAGTTTGTTCTGCTTTTTACAGGCTTTCAGTTGCTTCTCCAGCCAGTTTCGGTCCTCTTCGATGGCCTCCAAGTTCTCCTTCATATACTTGAGGTCTTTCGTCATTGTCGTCGTGAAGGCATCCAGTCGCAGCGCCTCCTTCCGGTACCAGTCGCGCTCGTCTTCGATCTTCTTGATCTTCTCGGACTTGTTCTCCACAGTCTCGTTGCGGTGAATTTTCTCGCGCATTTCGTGCAGCTCCTTCTGGACGTTGTACATGTGCGCTCGATACGCAGCCAAGAAATCCCGCTCCTGCCGTGCCAGCACTGCGCTGATTTTCTCGGATAAAGAGCCAACAACGTCGTGAAGCTGTGCATGCTTCTCACGAACCAATGCCATCCTGCGGCCATGAAGGACAAAAGTGAGCAAAGGTGATACTCTTGTCAAGGAGGAGACGTAGACAAATCGGAGGCGTACGCTGGCGCTTCCTCGATGACGATTGCGTTAGAGTTTTGCGCATTCCGGTTGCCAGCAGCGGACTCCGAGATCCGCTTGACCGACGTCAAGAAGGTCTCCTTGGAGAACACCTCCACGTCTTCTTGGTTCATTGGACTCAAATCACGCAGTATGGCCCAAGTTCAGGCGCTGGTGAATGCGGCAGCGAGACGGCTACTTACGAAGTCTTGTCTTTGGATAAATACAACCACGGTGTCGTCAGAACCCACGGAAATAGCGAGCACATTTCGATCAAGAAACGGCCCAACGCTACCATGAAAGTGCGCACGTATGGAGACTGACAATCTGCATCGCCTCGATGCCAACGCCACAAAAGCGCGAGGGTGCAATACAATGGTGTTATAACTCTCCAATATGCCAAGGCATCGGCATGCCACTTTACGTGATGTTTGGTGAAGGAGTGCCAAGAGATGAATCGTCCAAAAAACCGTCAGCAGAACGACGCTTGAGCAGAATTCAACATCTCGCACAGCATCAACCGACTCGGAACGCCAGCTCGACGCGATGTTTCAGTCACGAGCTTCCTTGGCTCCTTCGATCTCCTCCTTCCCACCGGCCGCCACCTTCTACGATTCGGACAGCGACAACAGCGACAGCGATGTGGAGGAGCTCTTCAGCGCCGAAGACTTTGTCACGGTGTCCGAAGACCTTCTGCTCGTAAAGCTGCGGTGCTTCCACCCGAAACTCGACGTGACGGGGCTATCCGCGGCCTTCCAGCGAGAATTCGGCGTCACGAGAGACTCGCAAGAGTTGGAGGCGAGGCTCCAGAAGCTGCAGGCGCCCGAGTTCCGGGCTTTGTTCGTTTTGTACCTGAAAGCGGTTAGTATCGCCAAGGAGGCCCAGTACACGACCAACGCGGGATCAGGGATTCTACCGGAGTACCAGCCGCTCCTCGAGAGCACGAGGACGTCGTGCGAGACCCAACTCTTCCAGATGATGTACGACCTCGACAAGTTCCAGCAAGAGGCGTCCGAGATGCTGTCGGTGGAAGTGTCGGGTCGCAACTTTCCCAAGTATTCGCGCTCGGTCTCGAGAGTGGAGCTCCGCCGTTGCTGCAAGGTGATCGATGACTTGTTCCGACGTCAAGTGGAAGGCGAAACAACAGCGTCGCACCAGGCCTTCACGTTGTATGCGGCGCAGACGCTCAATGAGAAGTTGATAATCACGGACACGGCACCTCGGTACGACTCGATCTCGGTCTTCAACCACTTCGAGCAGCCGATATTTGATCGTCTCATTCTGTTCGCGAAGGACCCGCAACTTGTTGAGCGATTGGCTCTTCAGAGGCAGCAGCAAGTGGAGGCGAGCCGCATCAAGCAGCAGTTCTCGCAGCAGCTTCGGTCGATCTTCGAGACGCTCCGCCTCAAGCAAGCGGAGAGGCTCGAGCAGATGCAGGTACAGGAGCTCGAGACCATCCAAAATCAGTTGGAGAAGACGCTGGAGGCAGATCTCCAGCACATTCGTCAGATGCATGCCGCCCTGCTGAACCACGAACGCGCGAAGATCAACGCCAAATACGAGGAGCAGAAGACTGTGCTAAGCGAGAAGGTGAAGACCATGCAACGAGAAGTGATGGCACTCCAGAAAAAGTGTGACAGCAGTGGCTGGCACGGACTTGAGCGCCTCATCATGAATACGTCACTGCAGGTGGAGCGGATCTTCGGCACGAGTGAGTATCTCCTGCGTCTGCTCATTCTCGCGGAAGACTTGAATGCCGATCCGTTGAGACGTGCACTGGTGCGGTACATTAGCGAAGAGAACAAGCTCCCGCAGTTTGTACTGCGCCGCGAATTGACCAGCAAAATGGTAGCAGAGACGACAGTACTTGCGATGCTCAAGGAGGCAACGACCAAGGACCTTCGAGAAGTCGCCAGCTACGGAGCGAGCTTCCTCCACCAGGATCTGGTGACGCGTGAGCTCCACACTCGGAGAATCGAGTTCGGGCGGTTCCTAGCTGGGCTCACGAACGATCGACTTCGAGCTGCAAGGCGGTACGCTGTGGCCAAGAAACTTACCAGTAAGGCTTCCACCAACCTCGAGACTGCGTACACACCCGACAACCAAATGGACCAGGCCATCAATGATGATTCTCAGGCCGTGATCCTCGACGCTGAGTTTGATCGCTTTGCTTCAGCTCTAGAAGATTTTCAAGATATTCTATCGCAAGAGTTTACTCGGCGTCGAGAATTCGCGTGCGTAAAGATGGACAGTACCGACATTGAGCAGTACGTCAGCTTCGCGGCCGAAGACTGCGTGTTGCAACTGGAAGCCTCACAGCGATACTGCACTGTGCATGCAACCAAGGAGCGACGTCAAGGAGAGTCAGGCAAGTGGATGTTTGAGGTGGCCATCGATGTCTTTGGTGGAGACGGTGAAAGTCTTCTGATCGGATGGGAGGTACCTCGTACCCCGAACGCGACAGCTGCAGAGCCCAACACGATCTCACTGTCCTCTTCACCAAGTAGTAAAGCGTGCGATCAACTCGACACTGGGTCTGTGGTGCCGGGAATTTCGCCCAGCGATGATGGACGCAGCTACGGTGTAACTTGGCAGGCTGACGGTGGCCTTGATATGGGTATGCTGCATGCAAATGGGGTCTCGAAGTCCGGGGTGCCAAGTTTTCGAGCAGGAGATGTTATCGGCTGTACCATTGACCAGGACTTGGCCGTTCCTCAGCTAAGGTTTTACCTCAACGGGGATCTGACGCTACCGCTACGCCGCACAACTGCTGTAGGGGGTGGAGTGCTGTCGGCAGCGGATTCTTCTTCTGCATCTGAAGTTTCAACCAGCTTCGGCATTGCAGTCACGAATCCAGCCTACCGATTGGTGCCTGTGGTATCCATGTACTCGTCCAGCAAGAAACCACAAACACGAGTAAGCTTTAACTTCCGAGGCGATTTCCGGTATCCAATTCCAGGATTCGACCCATTCGGGGCCCCACTGTGAGACGTCACGAGCACTCATCGACACCATTTCTGGACCACAAATCCTCCTTGTGCACTGTCGGGAAGCGCTGGGACGCTTCAAGTTGAAGTAGACTTTCGTGTTCAGGCAAATCCCACGATTGAGCCCCCCCACTTCTATCGCTTACCGAAGGGCGTGACAGTGTCACCACTATCGACTACGTGTACCTGAGTTATGGGCGTCGGCTCAAGCGCGGCCTCAACCATTTCAGCTGCTGTGATGCCAATTCGCGGCGCAGCAATGCAGGGGTATACGGTATACGTATGGCACTGCTTACGAACTTTCACATTGCATTTTCTGTATTACTCAAAACTCCCCCTAAGCTAAAGTCTTCACCCTGTAAAAAAGAATACTTATAGTATCATCGCGATCGAGTCACATTGTATACAGTACAGTGTATATGTGCAAGAGGAAGTCTTGTGGTCAAAACATGCAGCACCGCGTTGCGGTCCGCACCGGCGAAGTTCAAGCCAAAGTAGAAGTGCAAGTGCAAGTGCAAGCTTCCACACAACAATGATTGCCATCCGATGCTGTATCAAGACCCCCCAGCCCGCGATTAAATTAATAATTTAATCATGCTATGCACCAACACGTGCACGTTTGCATTTAAGAGGACTTCGCTGCGCGAGTCCTCTTCAAGGATCTCGATATCGCCCGCGTGTTGTTCCAGCGGAGTCCCACACCACGATCAAAATTGGAACTCACCAACGCTGGGCGATCGACTTGACATGCCAAGCTTTAACGGAAGTAAGAACTGCAACTCAACAGAGCCCGAGCGTAGGGCGCTAGGCTCGAGCTCTGTTGAGTTGCAGTTTGATTTCCAGCTCTCACACTTCTCAATTTTCCTCCTCCGAAGCACAACACTCAACCTCCTGATCAAAGTTTGGTGAGCTAAGAAACCATGAAGGACATCGAAGCCGCCACTCCGGGCTACGAACTCCACGCCTCGCCCAAGCCAGGCTTCATCCAAGGCGACGAGGCGCCACTCGCACACCCGTCGATCTGGCTGCTGCTCGCCGTGTCGATGCCTCGTATGGCGATCAACATGGCGTGGTCGGCGCAGTGGGCCGCTCTGGGCCCGTACCTGTCGACCATGCTGCCCAACTCCGCCGTTCAAGCGACGCAGTTCATTGGCCCCATTGTCGGTGTCATTGTCCGCCCCAGTGTCGGTGTCTTCAGCGACCGCACCACCTCCCGCTTCGGCCGTCGCCGTCCGTACCTGGTCATTGCCGGTCTCATCAGCGTTATCTGCTGGCTCGCCATGGGCTACACGCGCGAAATCGGCGAAGCTCTCGGCGACTCTGGCACCGACAACCGCACGTGGACGTCCGTGTTCACCATCTTCTTCTACGCCTGGATGGACATCACCGTCAACGTCATTCAGACGCCGGCCATGCTTCTTGTCGCCGACTTTGCCGGTGACCGGCAGACGACCGGTGCCGCACTTGGTCAGGCCTGGTCGACGTTGGGATCGATTGTTGTGGCCGCCTACATCCGCACCTTTGGCGCTGCCTACCTCACCATGCACTGGTTTATGGGCACGCTGTCCGTCGTTATGGTTGTGTGTGTTGCAGTCGCAGCCATTTTTGCCCACGAGACGCCTCTGGATTCCAGCAAGGTGACCCAGTCCTCTGCTTGGACCCAGGTCAAGGGCGCGTTCTACTCGGTTTGGCTCGGTATCAAGACCCTGCCTCCGGTGCTCGTGGTGTACGCTATCGGGTTCTTCTTCGTAAAGTACGGCTACACGGCCTACAACGGCAACAAGGGTCAGTTCTTCGGGCTTGAAGTGTACGGCGGATCGTCGGAAAACGCCGACAAATGCGACCCCTGCTCGGACGAGCAGAACGCCTACAACGAAGGTGTCAGCCTTGCCGGTGGCGACGCCGACCTGGCCTACAACATTGTCGGCTACATCTATTCGTGGTGCTTGCCCTTCCTGGTGAGCAAGATCGGCCTCAAGTGGGTGCTCACGCTGTCCACCGTGCCTCAGATGTTCCTGCTCGTGATGGCCTGGGTCACTAACAAGGGCTTCGACGTGTTCGTCGTCGCTATCTGCGGCATGACCTCCGCCGTGTGGTTCTCGTGCATCGTGCCGGTCATCATCCACGTGATGGGCAATGACGTCGAGATCGGCATGTACGTGGGGGCCTTGAACTCGGCCAACTGCTTCGGCCAGCTGCTCAACTTCGCTGTCGGCACGGCTATTGTAGACACTTCGCTGGGCTACAAGCTGCCGGTGTTCCTGGGCGGCATCATGAGCACTTTAGGCTTCCTCACGGCCGCGATCTTCATGAAAATCAAGATGTACAGCTTGTAAGATGTCGGTGCCGGCAACCGTGTGTGCACGTCTTTCGTTTGTAGGGTTAATTCAGCAGTCTTCGCTTTTGTTACCGTGCTCGACAAAGTCTTACCAGTGCACTTTGATCCAGTGCCGGCTTGACCGGGGTTGGCGGGCCGCTAGGCCCGCCAGCCGCCGCCACCCGAAGGGCGGCCCCGCCGCCCGCCACCAGCCGCCAGCTAGGAATAGATCTAAAAACAAGTTGCCACTACTGGTAGTAAGAAAAAAAGATGGCAGCGAGTGCAGCTCGCACTGCAATACGAGATGCTATCGTAACGAAGAGCTTTCCTCCTGCAATATCGTACCCCGAGAAGCAGAAGAACACCATGCTATCGGCTTGGTTTAACCTGCCTACGATCACATGGGTTCCGGAGGTGTTGAATGCAGGTCGAACTCCTGTTTGTACCACAGAAGGGTGTAAGTGCACGCCGAAGGTAAAGGAATATTTGCAGCGAACTGTCCATGATGTCGAACACAAAACCATTTTGTATTATGCAAGGTACAAATGCTCTACAGGAAGATCGTTCTCTACAATTGATGATGCCTACCTTGCTTCATCGAAAGCCGTATTCCTTGCATTTTCGTATTTGTTGACTTACCAGACCGCAATCTTGCTAGATTTATTTGATCTGGTGTATGACAGCATGCTTACAACCAAGGGACTGGCGGGGGCTACAGACAACGTAACGCGGCGCCGTCAGAAACGCTATTATGCGTTGTGTGCTCGTGCCGGTTGCGAGATTGAGAAACGAAAAGCTGCGGATACTGCTTATTCCCCACCACTCTTGCAATCGGTCGAGCAGTACATGACTAACCATATTTGCCTAGACAGCGAGGCGCTGCAAAAGGTATGGCTCTCACAAACGGAAGTGTGTAGTAGGTTACTCGAAGCCCAAATGGCCAGCTCACAATGCGAAAAGGTTATCAGAGTAGATCACTCACAAAAATTCTGTAGCAAGTTGAAAATTTTCGGATCTGACGGAAGCAAAGAGCAAGCTTCAAGTGTGCGTATGTTGCTTCTTGTACAGAATGAAATAGGCCAAGTAGTTGCAAGAGGGCTAACGCGTTCCGAGAACCACGAAGAAACAGAAGCAATTTTACAGTGTGTTGCTGATAAGCTAGCGGCCCACCCAGCAGAGAAGCGGTTCTGTGTGTGTGACCACGCGAATGGGATGCGCTGCCTCATTAAAAGGCTCTTTGGAGGTTCGGTCACGGTGAAACAGGACCCTTTTCACGTCATCCAGAGACTTACTGAAAAAGTTTCTGATCAAGCTCAGCGAGGCTGGCTCGCGAAACGACTTTCGGCAGCAATCTACGACGTGGAAAGAAAAATTCGATCGCCAAGTGCAACAGCAGAAAAATTTGCGGAAGCTGCATCTAGTGTGCCAACATCAAGTATTCGTGTCTCTACCAGCGAATGGGAAGGGTGTGTCAACAGTAATCTCGAGCAGATTCGGCAAGGTGATCTTTTTGTTGAGGAGAGTGACTACAGTGAAGGTGGCAGTACGGTGCGAGTGGTGTCTACAAGTCAACTTGAGGCGATTCATTCGAAGTTAAGAAAACTTCTGGATCGGGTGCTTTCGATCGAGGTTGGGCTGCGTATCCTGGATATCTTCCTGTTACAGGTTAGTTTTCTTGCAGATTTTTTTTTACTTCTGAAACCTATGTTAACCCTTTCATTTTGATTGTGATACTAGCATAATGTCAAGGTCGGAGCCAAGTTTAGGCGGAATCCTGAATTTAATGCGGTTGATTTCATAACATTGAGTCGCAGTGCTGTCTTATGCCGTGGCATTGTTCCTGATTCGCCTCAGCTGGAGTACGTAAACGTACTGCTAGCAACTCGTCCAGGCCCGGTTAGCTTACGGCACAAGTATAGACCCGGTGGCGGCGAGGTTCCTGTACATCGGCCATGGGAAGCACTTTACGACATGATCCCACTTCAAGCTGAGCGAGCAGAAGGAACCTTGCTACGAGATGACACAATCCAGACTGATATCCAGAAGCTGCTGTTTGCTTCAAGTCATGGACGTAATGAGCTGCGCCAACAAGACTTTGTCGAAAACCTTGGTTTGGAAGCTGAATATGATAATCCCGCCGAGTTTTCAGCTCACGAGTTTGCCCTGCTAAAGTTACTGCGTGCAGAGCAGCTTGCGGCTAAGATTGCTAAGTGGGAATCCTGCGAAGTTGTCGCTACGATACTATACAACACTGCTGTCAGACGGCTCGACAACCCCAATCTGGACATCAAGAAACGAGGCTTCCGTGCCATTGCTCGCCGCCTTCGTGTAATCGACTCGCAACTAGCGCAGCCTTCAGCAAAGGTGGTATCCAGTGGCACTCGCATGCTCGTATTAAAAGGTTCCACTAAGCTCGATGATGAAACCAATTTGCCGAAAGAAAAGGCTCTGCAGGAAGAACTGTTCCAGCTACTTCGATTACCGGTCGGTATTAAGCATGTCAAGCAAGTCTACCGCTCCGTGTACGATTTTGCCGCCTACACATGCTCGGGAATTAATCAGAAGAGTGACGAATTTCTGGAGCGACGCTGGGATTCTTTGCGCCGGTCTGTAAGCTACAAGCGTCGCAGAGATGAAGGTGTAGAACTCAGCACTTCTTTGTGTAGCTCCATCCAACCTTCAAGCGCTTCCATAGAGGCACTCGCGCAAGCTCAGCTCACCGGCAACAAAGTATCCCCTCCACCGAAACTTCTTGGACCGGTAGATGCTTCTACACAGCAGATACAATTTCAAACGGTGCTGTGTGTGCCAGTACCAGCGACCAACCTCAGTACTTCAAGTAGCCATGAAGCTCCACACTCACCAAAAAGAAGTCGGTTTGAAATTCTGGACGAGACCACTCTAGATGCTCTGCTGGAGCACGCGGCTAGTTTTCGAAAAGGAGCGCACGGCAAGTGGCCGAGTATCGTCGCAAAATACCAGCAGATGCACCCATCCGGAAGCTTGGATTTGAACAAACTTCGGTGTCGACTCAATGCAGAGCGCAACCGACGCGCAGGACAACAGGCAGCAGAAGGGAACAGCTTGCCAACAGCAGCACCGGTATCCGGGAGAGTGTCTTCAAACTCAGCACCTGTACCACCTGCATTTGGACACTGTCAAACGCTCACCAGTGCGCGATCAACAGGCCCAGCGTGCGCAAGCTGCAACGAAAGCGTGGTTGTGGACCCAACAGCACCAATCCGAATTGCATGCACCGCCAATCAACATCAATGCAGTCTATTACCAGTTTCTTTTCATGCTGAATAAATCTGCTTGTCACCAGCTAAACACCTACATCAATATACAACAAGTAACATCTTAGTAATTACCACACCCCACAACGTATTTGATACTAAGTATGTACCTTCACATAGCAGGAGGCGGAGTCGATCCCCAACTGAAAGAATGTCGGCGGAGTGAGCCTCGATCGGCTACGGTACGTCGGCTTCCATGAGCTTGCTTGAGCATTGCGCCACCTTCGACGCCAGAGCCGTCAAAACCATATCGACACGAGTCAAGCTAGCGCAGCAGTAATGCAGGATGCCTGGCCCTCGCCCCTGTTCTTGTTAGCTACAGCACCAGTCAGAGTAGAGGCCGCAGCAGCTCTGAGCGGCCACTTTGTACGGCTCTGCTGTGGCAAGCCTGTTGTGCTCAGTAGTCGGCTTCACATCACCACTACGTAGAGGATGCTGCCATATCAGCACAAGCAAACCGAATAGTTAAGAACAGAGGCCATCGCATACATCTCATTAGGATCTGTATCACTTACTCCATGCACCGTCCGAGCTTGGGGACCCGCATTGCCTCCACCGCAATGGCGGTCGCTGATCTTGTAGGCATCGACTTATTGCTTCTGGCGAGATTGCTGCGCCAGAGAATGTTGTCTCCTATTGGCTGTTATATTTGTCGGGAGGGGCAGGACAGATGTCAGGACATGGTGGTTTCTGGTGGCTTTTGGTGGCAGTTGGTGGCTTTTGGTCCCAGGATAATCCCGACAATACCGGTCAAGCCCCCCAGTGCCGGTGACGATTGTGCGCATTCCGCTTATTACCCGAAACCAGCTTAAACCGTCGTCTAGAAGGAAGAAGAACACCTCCACATCTTCTTGGTTCATTGGACCCAACATGTGCAGTGCTGTGCTGTCCCGGTATGAACTTGCTACCAGTAGTATTTCAGTAGAAAAAACGAAATACTACTAGTACTATAACTATAGTACTAGTAGTAGTGTTTCTCACGGTTCGAAGGTATGAAGGTTGCAGGTATGAATGTCGCCCGAAGGTGCTGCTGCAAAAACCGTACGTCACCTGCAGGTAAAATCATTTTCTCCAATCAAAGGGCTGTACCTTCGAATTTCAGCTAGTCAAAAAATACCTGCAGCTCCTTTTGATACCTTCAGCCAAAATCGCTGA
This sequence comes from Phytophthora melonis, assembly GCA_024211575.1. Classification (NCBI taxonomy): domain Eukaryota; phylum Oomycota; class Peronosporomycetes; order Peronosporales; family Peronosporaceae; genus Phytophthora; species Phytophthora melonis. Next base: position 2,758,721 of record JAMXKT010000038.1, on the reverse strand, counting down.
AGGTAAAACCGGATAAAAAGGGCATCTGAAGGAAAGCCGAAGGAATCGCTGATTGGCTAGTTTTACCTGCAGGATGCATACCTGCGAACCGTGAGAAACACTAGTAATTCGTTTTTCTACTATGTAGGAAGGCTTGTTTTTGGTCGGGTTGGAGTAACGTCCTCCCGGTGGGGCGTCGCCCTCGGGCGCGTTCCTGCAGGCGCCGCGCGGAGCGGCGCTGGGGTGCTTCGCACTCTGTGCGGGCGCCCTTGAGTTCAAGACAGGATGCGTGGCTCACTCTACGTGCAGGTAGCGCCACCGCAGGCGGCGGTCGCCCCGCGTCCAGTCCCGTCGTGCTGAAGACTTCGCTGTTGCGTGATGACCACGGCATCGCCCAGGAAGACAATTCGGACGCATGAAGAGACCAAGACGCGGGCGGGCTCCTACTCAGGACTCTACACAGCCGAACGTGCGCGGCGACATCGACACAAGCGCGAGGACGAACACAGAACGCTACATTTAAGGGCGCTGCGGTCGGCCCTGGCTCCGAGTTGGGAGAAGTGCAAGGAACAAGAACAGAATACTATAAGATCGAAGCACCCAAGGTTAGTGGCTCGCTGACAGGACCGAGTCGATGCCACCAAGCACCAGAGACTGATGCAGAGGCGCGAGCAGGAGAACGCCGCTGCCAGCACCGGCGCCTTCCTCGTGCGGAGAGGGGGGAGCCATTCATCCTGACGTATGCGACATCTCCATACACCTCAGGCCCCTCCAAGGTTACAGTGAGTAGGTTTAGGGTTACGCTAGTTGCTCGCGAAGTCGTAATACAACAACAACAACAACAACAGGAAGGCTTGCCCCGTAACTACTATAGTTAAGTAGTTACGGGGCAAGCCTTCCTACATAGTAATAGTACTATCCAGCTTGTGTCTACACCTGGAATGTAGTACTATATAAGGGTAAGTGACCTTGCGAATTGGTGAATGAAAGGATTTTCCCGATACTGTAACCAGTTTGCGTGTGTGAAGGTGGATAGTACTGTTATTGAACAATACGTGATCTTTGCGGCGGAAGACAGATGATGATGTTACGATGGCGCGTCGGGACAGCTTCCTATCGGAGATTGCTCGAGTAGGTATCCGTAGCGGTACGGTAGCGTTCGCATACGACGAATCTGTCTCGATGGGCAAATCGGCAAGTAAAGAGCGTGCGTGGCGTCTCCAGGTGGCTCGGCGGAGAATCTTCAGTGCAGACGTTATGAGACTGCGTGTTGCAACTGGAGACTTCCCAGCGATACTACACTGTGTATGCTACCAACAAGGAGAGTCTGTTGAGTGGATGTTTGAAGTGACCATTGATGGCTTTGGCGGAGACGGTGAAAGTCTGCTGATCGGATGGGAGGTTCCACGTACCCCGAACGCGACAGCTGTAGAGCCTAACGTGAGCTGGTGGCCATCTCGCCAAGTTTCAAAGCATGTAATCCACTCGATCAACACCGGATCTGTAGTGCCCGGGGTGTCATGAACAGAGCTCGGAAAAATAATTATTTATTTTATTGAGGGGAGTAGTAATATTCCGGTAAAAAACATGTAAATTTTTTTTAATCGCATATAAAACCATCTAGAGTACCCATTTCCCGTTAAATAACGAAATGAGTGATTTTCACGAGAACACCTCTCGACCCACTTTAATGCAAAGGTTTGTTCTTTTTATATCCAAGGGCTACAGATAGTATCAGATGACTATAATCTAAAGCTCAGATTTTTGGATAGAAAGTGAGTTGATCCTAATATAAGAATATATAAAGTATATAATCAATATCATATACGATCAACCGATTCAACCAACCGCATATACAGATAATGAAACCATCATTCAACTCGAAGTATGGCAGTATTGAGGCAATGATTAATGATAGGTCATACTGTTCCTGGCTTCTTAAGCAGCCTTGGTTTAAGAAGAAAAGGGAATATATTATTGTTGCTAGCTTTTCCGGTCCCTATGGCATAACCATGAATGATGTTGAAAGGGCAATTAGTCTACGAGCAAGTCAATATAAAGGAAGGAATGCATACGAGGTTTTAAGTGATGATAATAAATTGTTAGATGATGGTATTGAATTCATCAACAGACAAACTGATTATAGATACACTAATTCTGAAATTATTAGGTTTCTAGAGTATTACAAAGATGAATTTGAAATTTTATTTCTCGTTGAAAGTACATTTATTGAAGTTGAAGAGATGAGGATGCTGTATCCTGGAACGCTATATGATGTTAGGATCGATAATATTATCTGGGGGATTGATAATTTCATTAGCGGTCAATACTTAATTGACGCTGAGAGAAAGGCACTACATTGGCGTCGTTTTAATAAACCTAATCTAAACGAAAAAATATACTACGAAGTGTGGTGTGTTAATTACCTCGAATATATCGAGGCTGATGATGATGATGAGAATGTAGATTTATTCTTAGATTTAACTAGAGATATTACGCATTTCGCTCACAGAAACAAAGACTTAATTGTCGATGCTATTGAACAAAGGAAATTCAATAGAGTTATCGAACAATTACATTACCATCCCAAGTTTATGAGTAAAAACATTGATCGATTCGATAATTTTGAAGACTTCTTTGAGACGATGGGGTACTAACTCAACAACTAGTAATTTATTTATTTTTTTTTGAAAAAATTAGATGGGGTATGTATATAGATACCCAACAATAATCATGACCAACGCACTAACTTTTGGAAAGTTCAAAGGCAAGACCATCGAAGAAGTATTTGCTTCCGACCCTAGTTATTGTCAATGGATGCATAGCCAACCAAGCCTAAATATTAGTGAAGACATCAAGCTCTTCCTTTATCAGAAGTTCCACAATAACGATAACTCCTATATGATGAACTGGGGAAAGTACAAGGGAAAGTCAATCAAACAGATCAGAAACATCGATCCTAAGTATCTCGATTGGCTACGTACTAATCAATACGTGATCGATAACTGTCCCAGATTGTACAAGGAATTGTACTAATTCTTCTTTAACCAATATATCCACTCGTGAGCATCATAACCTCCACCATGACGATTAGAGATTGTCATCTTTATTTTTTTAAATCGACCCAGAAATGACAAATGTTTAATCATCTCTTGAGGACAGTTTATAGCTAGATGTCCTCCATTTCTTAGCGAATCAAAAGCTTTAGTGAATGTTGGTATGAAGTAATCATTAAGAAATGTTTCTTTATCTACATAGTCCATTCCATCATAGCGCTCAATATCAAAATATGGAGGGGATGTAAAGATCAGATCATATTTTAGTTTGGAATAATCAACGTCCTGACTCTTAGCGGTAATGATTCGAATGTTTGAGTTGCTTTTAAACGTATCGAACATTTTTTTGTAGCCAGAACGAAGTTTCTTGTTTGAATCAACACCAATATAGTCGATATCCATTGACATTGCTGCAAGCATTCTATTGCCCCAACCAGCGGACGGATCTAGGACAGATGTTGATTTAAAGCGATTATAGATATATTTAGCTACTGTCGGACGAAAATTCCCAACAGAACCGAACTGGTAGTTAAGAGCTGAACGGATATTAGCTTTCGTTAATTCAGATTCACTATTAATATTATGCCATTTGATCGCGTTCTCAATGATTTTCTTACGGATTTTAGGATCTTTCCAAGCTTCATACTTAGACTTACGTCCATTGTAGCTGACTTTACTACGCTCCTTTTCGAAAATATAGTCGCATGCTAGAATTCCAACACGAGAATTTCCAATAGATGAAGCATCAAAGTCTATCAAATTTTGGTAATCGGTTATAGCCTCAGCTTTAGATGAGTTCTTGTAGGGGTACTCCATCATATATTAAAAAAAATATTTTTATGAGTAAGCTTACGCGGTTGAGAATTCTAGAACCTCGCCCGTTAGGCGATCGTAGGAGAGCTCTTGCTCGCTAATAACCAAAACTAGCATATTAGTACCTTGGCAACCAGCATTGGTTCCCTGGATCTGAATCGATTGTGGGACATCGCGCTCCGTCAGGCGACTGACATCAGCGATGAGCATGCGGTTAGTTAGCGACCACGTTTGGTAGTCAAGCAGTCCATTTACAAGCTCAGGAGTCAGATCTCCATTAATAGCAGCAATCTTCGCTACCTCGTTAGTGAAGTGATGGAAATCATAGTCATGACTGATATCAAAAGCCTGAGTCGAACCAATACGGCAGTTGAAGTTGCGAATGCTCGATCCGGGGTGTAGAGTGTAAGGGGCGCTATCGAACGGGCTCTGGAACTGCTGAACGGTTGCACTGGCGAAGTTGTTCGTCTGCTCAGCGAATGGTAGTAGAATGACATACTTCGCATTCTTCACACTAGCAGATAGTTGTAGATCAAAAGAAGCGTTTAGCTGCGACGAAGACTTACCGGTGCCGGCTCGCTGGTAAAACCACTGAGCGTAGCAGTCGTTGTAGCGAACCTTCTTAACAGGCTTGGAAATGATCGCCTGAGGGTTCTCAAGGTGTACAAACGGTACATAGAGACGACACGTAGTGAATGGCATGTAAGTACCATCAATAGTAGGCTCCAGGGCATTAACTACAGCTCCCCAAGAAACACTAAAACCAGCAGATGCAGCGAGTACTCCACCCATAGGATTACCAGTAGCAGAACTAGCGACCATGATAGGACAAGTATTACCAGAAGCAAGCGTAGTCGTAGTTAGAGACATACCCTTGGTGGCATCAACAGAAATTGTAGAAGTACCCTGATTGACTCTGAAGCGCAGGCGGATTTGCGGGTTCGCCATGAGGTCTAGCTCGCGAAAGATGGGATGGAGGTCGACTAGCTTGATCTTGAGCATGTAGTTCCACGTTCCCATGATAGCATTAGCAGTAGCAGCACCAGCTACGAAAGCGCCACGCGAGGTTTGGTTAGCAATAGTAGTCGAAGCAGCAACAGCACCTACTGACGGCCAACTGCTAGAAAAGTCGGCGCCTGCCGTAGGAGGGTTTGATAGTAGACGCTTGACGAAACCATCGTTAGGGATGGTCGCGCCACCAGGAGGAGCGGATGTAGAGAAAGATGAAGAGAATGCCATGGTATTCGAATAACCATCACCACTTAACGAATTGGTACCAGAACTATACGATAGCGACTGAGCAGCATCAGGGAACAAGAAGGACTCAGCTCCATGCTTTTCAACGTACTGAGGACTGTATCCAGTCTGAGCTCGAACATTGTTCCAAAACAGCTTGTAGTCAGCCATAGAGACGATGGTCTTACCATTGAGTTCAAGCGACATCGAGTCAATTACATTCCAATTTCCACACTTGAGAGTAGCGCAAAGACGGTTAGCAGCAGCGGTTTGAGCAGTAGCACCATTCTTCATCGAGACCTTGTATGGGAGAACGATGTAGGCATCGCGCAGGCTAGCAAATCCTTCACTACCATTAAGCTGAGCAGTTGCATCGATAGTGATGACACCATTCTGGTACGATCCCTGGTTGAGATCGATAACGTGCGGTACACGCTTGCTCGAAGATACCTTGATCTCCGGGTCGCTCTTGAGCGAGCTCTGGTACAAGTACTGATCGGATAGTTGAGTTTCACTCATCGTTGAATCTATATGGGGTCTAATATAGTTTTGGGAAATTAAATATTATGACTGACCTAATCAAGCCAATCACTTCCGATCATGACCTCATTGAACTAGCTGAAAAGATGAATGTTCAGCTCGATAATATTTTTGAATCCAATGAAATCGACAGTCCTATTCCAAAGAAAGGTTCGTACTTGATTCTACTACGACCGCCTCATCTCAATGTAGGGCACTGGACGGCAGTTCATGACGGAGAATACTTTGACTCCATGGGTGAGCCAGCTCCAACCAAGTACGGTATTGGAAGATACAATACCAAGCAATACCAAGGAACGTACGGTGATTACTGTGGTCCTTTCTGCATTTTATGGCTCTATTCTAAGCAACATCGTAAGCCAGATGTGTTCAAAAAGATGAAAGATTTAAATTTAACTATTCTTTAGTTCAGAAGATATAGACTAATCATGTATCGTGAATTATCGATCTCGAGTGATGTTCCTGCACGCAAGCTATCCAAGGCTTTCAAGACTGGAAAGCTAAGCTTGACAGCTGGTGAGCTCAAGGGTAGTGGCTCTCTTATTCATCTCCACCCTGCATCTTTTGAGAAGGCTATCAAAGCACGCAAGGCTGGACGCGGTGTTCGTCTCGACATTACTCGCCATGAAGTCAAGAAGGGCTACAAGAGGGCTCAAGGCGGCTCTATTTGGTCCAAGGTATGGAACGGAATCAAATCAGCTTATAAATTCGCTAAGGATTCAGGAATCTTGAGTAAGGCCGTTGATGCTGCTGTTCCTGCTCTAGCTACATATGCTGGTCAACCTACAGCTGCAATCCCAGCTAGAGCTGCCATCAAGTCCCTGACCGGAATTGGTATCTATGACAGCGATAGCGATATTGAGAAGGAAGGTGGTCGCATCTCAGTAGCAGATGTTAAGAAGACAGCGAAGCGTGCTCTTTCCTACGCTAAGAGAAAGGGAGTACTAACTGATGCGGTTGATGCAGGCGAAAAGTTCCTCCTATCGAAGGCAACCAAGCCTGAGCATGAGACGCTAATCAAGTCAATCCGTGGTGAAGTCAAGCGACGATACGGTGTTGGTGTTCCTGCTAAGAAGAGCAAGCGACCCGCTAAGGGGTCGCCGGAAATGAAGGCAAAAATGGCTGCTCTCCGAGCTAAGCGCAAGACCGGAGGTAGCTTCACATTTTAACCGCCAAAAAAATTTGATTTGATGAACTTATTTTTTTGGTCTGAGTAGCAACATGATTGCTACCGATGTATCTCTGAAGATAACTTTCTTATCATTTTGGTTGTAGATACTGATGGTAATAGTCGATCTAGATCCGTTATGACAGTTCATCCAGGCATACTGACTGGGTTGATACGAGATTAGCTTTCCAATAGCAGCATCGCCACGATTGAAGCATGAGATGATATCACCAGAAGCTACATAGTCATTCTTGATTAGATCACAACGAACAATGTATGAGCTGGTAGGATGAGCCTGGGGGATGATATTAGACAGCTGTGCGCTAGCAACGGTAGCAGAAGCAGCAGGATATGTCCCTGTCGTTAAGCCAACTACCTTACCAAATTCGGCATTGTCAATGATAACACGCGGAACTCTTGTAGTAGTAGGCAGACCAGTTCCACCAGAGCTGTAAAGACCGGTAGCAGGTCGTGTCCAAGTTCCTCCAGTAGTTGGTAATGTAGTCGGAGTTGGCGTGAAGTCAAACTGAGCCGCGTAATAGACACTATTCTCAGTCAATTGGATATAGAACACGTTGTTTCCACTAGCATCGATTAAATACGCTCCAGCATTCACGAGAGCAGTCTGGATGCTACGATTAATATCAGCATATTTGTAGATACCATCCTGGAGCGTAATACTGATCGTTGATGTAGTAGCAGCGGTAGGAACTTCTACTTTGAACGTAGTATTCTGAAACTGGAACGAATCAATGTTGTACTCACTATTGCTCAGCGTAATCGATTGAATCGCACAAACAGTGTCTTTGAAGTTGGCAGCACTACCTGGGAAGGTGTATTTCCACGTGGAATTGTATCCATCTTGCACCAGGTTAGAGCTATCTAGCTTGACAAAGCTCGACATGTTTTTAGTATATGAGTATAAGCATATTTCTCATCGATAAATTGGAATTAGTCTTCAATCATGATAGGTCTATCGAAGTTATACCTGATCTGACCCTTCACTGAATCAATGAACAACATCTGTCCTTTTCTCTCCGTGGCTTTATTGTAATAATAGACAATTGAACGCTCATCTACTCCCTTGATATTGAAATCCTTTACAACCATCTGAAGGTCTCGCTTAGAGTTAGCTTTCAGGATCGCTACGTACTCTGAGTTCAAACGAATCATCTTGTCCGTCGCGAAGTAGCTGTGGCTCAAGAAGATGGTTGATAGCTTGAAGTGGCGACCTCTAGTGAAGTAATGAGAGAACAGATTCTTCTGGAGTAGCTTATCATTACTGTAATCGTCTATGATGACGAGCTCAGGCTTATTAGAGCTAAGCGGTGTGTGGCGCACTTGATCAACTCCTGGTGGTGCATCCGGATTAGCAAAAGTAATGAAACCATCAAGCTTGTCTCGTAAGAATTCATACAACTCCTGATGAGGATTACGAGCTATGATCGTTAGATGAGCAAATACGTGAGGAGAATGCTTCAGAATGAACATGCAGAGGTTGTTCTTACCACTGAACGATGGGCCAAGTACAACCATTCTAAACAGTGATTTAATGTCCAAAGCAGAAATATCTCCCATGCTAGCTGATTTGAACTTTTTGGGTAAAGAAGCGCCATAGTTTGGAATAGAACTCATGATCGTCTATGAAAATAGCTAGATCTATATAGCTCGAGACAAAACAAACATGAGCTCTGGTTTTTCATATCCGCAGCCAACCTTTCAATCACCAATCTATAATCCAGCCTTCTACTTAACGCTGGACGCGAATGGGTATCTAACCTATGATTATGCCCAAACGCTGTACCTCAGTAAGGATGACTACCGCTTGACTTATCTGTCTGGGATTACTCAAGGAATTGCAACCCAAGGTGTAGCACTTGTTCCTGGATCCGGTGGTGATATCAGTGGTATTGGGGCACTTAGCTGTAGTAGTCTGACTGTTAATGGATCAACTATTACAAGCGCTCCATCCTATGTAGTCGGTATTACTCCAGGCACTGCCGCTATCAACAAAGCACTGGTACTTGGTCCATCAGGTGAAATCGGTACGATTAGTAGCTTGACAGCGACAAGCATTACTGGTACTCTACAGACCGCTGCTCAGCCAAATATTACCAGCCTAGGAACACTGAGCTCATTAAACGTTTCTTCTTCTATTTCATTAGGAGCAACTTCTGCGACTCTAAATTTAGTTGGAGGAGCAAGCATTTTATCGATATCTGGAGCGACAGCCTCTACATGGTCTAATAATGGATGTCTAGTCGCATCAGGAGGAGCTGGAATTGGAAAAAATTTAACAATTGGCGGAACTGCGTATTCAGCATCTTCTTGGCTTACAGAGGGTATCCAATATCGCTCCATAACACAAACATATACCAATACAAGCACGGCTGCTAGTGGAACTACTGCTTCCGCTGTAATAACATCCTATGGACGACCGGTGATTGCTGCAACTAATACGGGTGTATCGACGACTAGAGCGGCGACGGTATATATAGCAAATTCTCCTCTCGCTGGAACCAACATGACTTTGATTAATTCGCACTCTCTATGGATCGATAATGGTTCTGTATTTATCGATGATTCGACATATAGTCAGAGCGTATCAGGGGGAGCTTTAATAGTTTCTGGTTCAATAGGGGCAGTAAACATAACAGTTGGAAAATCAACCTCACTTCCAAATTGGGGGACTGTAGGATGCCAGATAGCAACTATCGGTAATACATACACCAACAATTCAACACCGGCTAGTGGTACTATGACATCAGCTGCAATTAATAATTTTAGTGGTTGCACAATTGCTGCAAGCAATGCTGGAGTATCATGCACTAGAGCTGCTACAGTATATATTAATAACGCGCCAACAGCCGGATCCAATATGACTCTGACAAATTCACACGCACTATGGATTAATAATGGTTCAACCTATCTATCAGGAGCTATTAGTAGCTCATCGCAATCAACTGGAACTCTTATCGTTGGAGGTGGCGTTGGTATAGGTGGCGATGCCTATGCTAACATATATTCGGCTATTAGCGGAGTTGTTATTAATACACCAACAGCTTCTCAGACAGCTTGGCAAACTATTACTGGGGATGGTGCTAATTGGCTAGATGGTAGTTTTACCATATGCCAAGACTTTTATGGATCTAATTCAACACCAATAAGAGGAGCGATTCAAATACATAATGGAGCAACGGCAACATCAACTAATTCAATGTTCATTGGAACGATGTCAAATAATGATCTACGATTTGGGACCAATGATAGTACTCGTATGACTATTCTTGGCGGTACTAATGCTGGAAGAGTTGGGATTGGAACGACTTCACCCTCGAATTCAGTATTGGACGTAAGCGGATCTGTTAGTCAAACTATTGACGTCGCCGGATTGGGATATGGAGCATTGACCAAATCCCAAACAACATTTACTATCGGTCCGCTGGCATCGATAGCTGTAAGTATCCGGTCATCTAATTCGATGTTGGTATCTGCTGGATCTTTCATCACTACGTCTGATCGTCGCCTGAAGGCTAATATCGAAGATATCGCTGATACCAACGATTTCGTAAGAAATGTTAAGCCGAAACTATTCTCGTATCGATCAACGCCTGATAAAAAGGAACTCGGGTACATCGCTCAGGATGTTGCCAAATATGCTGTAGAGTGTATCTCATTCATTGAAAATGAGTCTCTCGAGGCTGAGCAAGAGGGAGATATCGATGGTGTTCAACTGACGCTGGATTACCCAAAGATTGCCTGTCTCCTTCACAAATGCCTGCAAGATGTACTGAATCGTTTAGATGTAATTGAAGCAAAATTATCTTCTTTAACATAGAATGCCTCCATTCAAGTTTCGAGTATCCACACGGAAAGGCAAAAAGTATGATGCTATTTTTGATGATGGCAGAATTGTATCTTTTGGTTCTATTAAGCGGACTGGTGAGCCTTATCAACAGTATCGAGATCGCACTGGGCTGAGGGCATACAGTGATTATGATCATGGTGATAAGAAGCGCCGAGAGCGCTACTACAAGAGGCATGGACCTCTAGATAATTCAAAACCATATACACCCGACTGGTTCTCGAAAACTTTTCTTTGGTAGAGTATATACCATGGGTTGCGTTCCAAGTAAAAAGCACATCACAAAGGAGTTGACTAATCCTGAAACCGGTCAAGTCATCGGGTCAATAACGATGCGCGATGGGGTAGTATCTATAGGGAATAATGCTTATATCCCCATGTGCAATGTCCATACCGGTAAGAATGCTATCATGGCTATCGATATCGGCGATAAAAAAATTAGAGTCTACCGTGAAAGGCAAACAGAAGTATCCTTATAAAGCAAATGTTTTCACTGCCTTAGACTTTTTTTTCGGTTGGTACGCCCAAACCTTACCTCCTTCGGTTTGCGTCGTCGTTTCAACCTTCTTGATTGACTTATCAAGGTCAGTAGCCCATGCAGCAGCCTGGGTCTGTTGAGGACGGTCATGGATGATTAGATTCTTCATGATAGACTTGAGCTCAGCAATGTTGAGATCGCTGTTGTCTCCATAGCTGCCGCCTGAACTGGCGATGATGCGTGGGTTGAAGAAGAACATTCTGGTTTATATTAAATCGTAGATTATTACGACCCACAGAATAATTAATGATGGGAATAGATTCATTCTTATAATAGACGAGTAATAATTTCCTTAAATTCCTTATCATCAATTAGTCGATTGCTGTACATATCCACAGTGAGAGACTTGAGCTGTTTGATAATGCTAGGATTGTCGTTGCCTAGCTCTAATTCGCCTTTCAGCTTGTCGTACTCGGCGCGGAGCGTTGTAAGTGGATCCTCGAGCTTGTCGTGGAAGTTGTACTGGAGGTGAGTGATTGCTAGAATCTCCTTGAACAGTTTCTTATCATCGATCGATAGCTTATCGTATGAGGCTTGATCAATTTGCTGCTTGTAGACTAGGGTTCTGATCATTCCTTGGAGACTCTCACTGATTTGGCATTTTGGACCACATTTTCGGCGATTCGGCTGTACAATGACCAGCGTTTTTGCATCAAGATCAGGGATTCTGATGTACTTACTCCCAAGCTGCTTATAGGTATAGGCGCTAGGTGTAGCTAATCCCTGGATTTCATTGAGATTATAGGTACGACCTCGGCGGACCACACCCTCAAGCGGGGCAACGCCTGCACCACGCAATCCTCGTCCTTGAAGCTTTGGCTTAATTCCGCTACCTGATACTTTGCTTGCCTCATTGTATCGCTTAGCCTTCGTTTGATATACCGATTTTGTAGCTTTCATAGCTGAAGTAGCTGCCTTCAATGCAGATTTGGCTGCTTTAGAGCTAGTCCCTCTCGCAGCCTCTTTTGCTTCTTCATAGCGCTTCTGAGCCTCCCCATATGCCTGAAAAGCCGCTTCTGACTCATCGTGAAGCTTCTGCAAGCTGTCATCGTATTCATACTCCTCAACACTTTGTTGTCTGATATCATGAACAGACTTTAGAATAGCTTCATTCAGTATCTCAAGATTAGCATCCAAGTTTGTACGTCTTTTCTTATCATTTTCCTTTTCTTCAATGATCTTAGCTGCTTCATCATCGCTCGACGGGAAGGGATATTCAACCTCACTAAGATAGCGATCCAAGTCCTCAATCCCATTAAGTAGGGACGAAAACGTTTCCATCCACATAATATTCTTCATGACCCCCTTCAAAGCTACACCAGACACCTGTTTGTGAGATTTGCTTTCCCGATTTAAAATATTTAGGGGTCTAGACCCCGATGGCTGTCCAAAATAATACGATGGATGAGGTTTAACAACTCCATTGATTTTCACGATTGGCTGTAGTCGAAACGGAATATCAACACTATTAGCGTGCAACTGTGTAAAATAATCAGTTAAAATGCTTTTAGCGTCGTTATCAGCATTTGATAGGGTTGGGTCCATGTCTTCATCAATACCACTCATTAATCCATGCTGAGCTTCACCATTAGCTGGGGTAAAGTCATTTATCGATTTTGTCTCATTGCTACCGACTAATTCTAACTCTAGCCCCCTGTCTTTAGTCATATTAATGAAAGACTGGAATGTCATAATCCAGTTCACCTTCTGAGTAATTGCTTGCTTCACGCGATCACTATCTTTACCGTAGACGTTAATGTTATTGCCATTGATCCAAACATACCCATCTTTGTCAATAGGAGATGATTTTGCTGTCCCATTGAGAATAGGAACAATTTTCTTTCGTAGTCCATTGGATTCAAGGACTTCCTTATTTTTGCTAATTGTCCAAAATAGTTTCAGCTTGCTATCCATTTGATCGGATCTTGTGGATGTACCAATATCAAACACATAGCTATCGTCAAGTCTCTGTTTAGAGCGGTTTGAATAATCCCCTTCTGAGGCATTGGTTCGCTTTCGCTTTGAGCCAATCTTTTGCCAAATCTGATAAGCAGTATTGTTATCCTCTTGGCCCATTTCATTACGACGCTTCTTCTCATTGTCGTATGCAAGGAATCTAACATCATTAGTCAGTACCTCACCAATATGGTCATACGTCTCAGACCAATCAATGGATGGGACTAGTACATATTTCTTAAGCTTAATGCTAAATACCTTAGCTTCCATCCCAATATAATACTTGGTAAGCTGACGACCATTGGAAGCAACAGGGTGAATATTGAGATCGGCAAGAATGGGATAAATCTCAAAGATTTTAGCAACCGCTTCCTTTGCTTTTACCTCATCATTACCTTCATCGCTGAACAAATCATCATCTTCTAGTGGCTTTTGTGGTAGTGGACTATCCGGACCAACACCAGTATCTACCATTCTTGCACTATTATCAACCCCAACATCAGCCATATCGGGACTCACGTGGACCCAACCATCACTGGTTTTAGGCTTTGCAGTACTGGAGGCATCAACGGATTGAGGCTTTGCTGTAGTAGATGCATCGTTCATTTCAGGTGTTGCATTAACTTCAGCATCTACCGTTGTTGATAGGTCAGGGTTTTTCTGAGAGTTTTCAATTTTCAGCTTTTTTTTTAAGATTTCCGCGAGCGGAATTTTCAACTCATCAGGCGTTTCTTCGTCAGGCCCAACAGAAATATCCGTCTGAGCTGATTCAGATGTCTTCTTAGGAACTGTAGTGATTCCTTTGGCGATGTCGCTAGCCCACGATGCACCTTCGTACATCTGTCGCTTGGAATTGGCTTGTCGAACCCGTCGTAGGGCTCTTTCGAGCAACTCCTGTCGCTTTTGCTCTCGTTGAGCTAAAGATGTGAAATTAGGGAACATGCTGCTTCTATATGTTGTGAATCATAAAAAAATGAATACTGATAAAACTCTCACCAGTAGCTAGGCATATTGGGCTTGTGTTGAAATGGTGAATATGAGTGGCAAATATGGTTTCTCTCATTGAGGAGACTTAGATATCTTTTCTTGACGTTGTAGAATTGGACACCAAATATCTCCTCCAGTTCCTTCCGATACTTACGGTTGACTACTGTTCTTCGGAAATTTTCATTGGGGTCAAGGTTCTTGAGTTCATTCTTGATTCGACTAACCTCCTGGATAATCCACAGTTTTCGCCGAAGTTGAGCGAGCTCACGCGTATACTCTAAACAGTTAGGACACATTGATTGCTATATATCAAGTCTATATTTTTCTAAATATTCAAAATTATGGGAAATCTAATATACATGAGTCAACGCTTACAGAGGATGTCTCTACTAAACTTTATTCGAAGCTAGTTCGTCTCATTTTTTTATCGACTTCCAGTACTCAGTCTCTAAGGTTGATCGCTTCGATTTATTGACCAATCGGAGATTATCTTGGTTTTCCCATGTTGGATCATCATAGCCAATCCATTGAACGAGATACTTGAACTTACCAGATTTTAGCTTCTTGTGGTCGAGCAACTTTTCCGCTTCGTAAATTTGGTTCTTCCCAGGCGTTGAATTGGTTGACTTGGATTTGAATAGTTTAATATCGTTTGGAGACTTATACAACGTATGACCATTCTTTGACCGTATTTGGACTCGATAACCATCGATACCAATGATTTCGTAGATGGTTTTGCTCCAACGAGCCGTTTCTTTATCAAATGTTCCTTTATCAAGTCGATAGAGTACCGTTGCTCCAACGGGCAGGTCATTTTCCATACGTTCCATTAATGCGCGATTATGATCAAGATCCTCTTCAATTACATCTCCTTTCGCTTGGTTGGGAGTCTTGTCTATCGATGAATGATAAGTGTTGTTATAGTTATTTACAACACTCTTCACAAGCTTTTCGTTAATAGGTTGGTTCATGCGAACGAGTCTCATCTTTAAAGTTCTGTTGAAACGTTCAATCTTACCCATCGTAGCGTGATCTCCTGGTTCATTGTTGAAATGGCTAATTTTTTGTGATTTGAGGTAGGTAGTTGTCTTACGATTCAGAAATTCTTTGCCATTATCCGTGGTTAGTACATTCACCTTCTGCTCCTTGACTAGCTCCTTGATCCCATTCAGTACTGTATCTGCTCGCTTATTCTTCAGAAGCTTGGCGAAACCTAGTCTGGAGTTGATATTGATGGCGGTTAGTATTGATTTGCCTTCCCAGAACGCAAGATCCATTTGCCACGAATTAGGATTGCTTGAAGCGATGCGAAAATCATCGTATGTACTCTTTTTCTCAACATGACGCTGAATATCCAGCTTAGTTTTGTACCAGTCCTTCACTTGCTTGAGAGTAATCGACGAGTCGATTTCCTTAGCCTTCTTATGAAGAGCAGGTGCTGCGATGAAACCCGTTTCTGGGTCATAGTAGAGTTTCTCGAGTATCTCTTCCATACTTATCTATATTAGAACAAAAAAAATGGCAAACGTATCCCCCTTAAATATTAAGTGGAATTGTTGAAATACCATCCGACAGGACTTGTCGCTTGTCATAGTAGTAATTGAGAGCAGTCTTGGTTTGACTATAGGTGATAATAGAGTTTGTTTCCCTAGATATGCGGAAACCCTTGTTGTTGCCTTGAATCGTGATTTTGTCTTTGACAACGGATTCAAAGTTTTCAGGAGTCAATACATCAACGTTTCTAGACTTCTGAACTCCCTTAGCTGATAGTTTGAAGTATCTAACCTTTCCATTTACAATCTTCTTATCCTTTTTGACCTTGTGTTCCTCATCGGGAAGATAGCAGATGTAATTCTTACTGGATAATGAGATAATAGCATCGCCTCGCCACTCCTCCTTGAATAGTCCAGGTGTTCGTCGATCATACGCAGCGTTCTCTTTAGTATCATCGCGTGGGAACCACTCATATTTATGCTCATTGAAATGCTCGCGTAGCTCAGGTTTGATGAGATCAGGGAACGGGTTGTCAGCGCTGAATGCGATGTAGCCGGAGTCGGTGTCCATCTCCTGATACTGGAAATCAGATCTGTCGAAGTAGAAATCGATACAATCGTAGTAGAACTGGAGCATACGGAGCTTAGCTAGCTGATAGATAGCAATTGACAAATGAATAGGATTCTTAAGCTTGATGGAGCGCTTATTTTTGACTAACTCAACAGTCCCAGCGTTGAGTTCCGTTTTGGAGCTGAAGGTGAAGTGTTCAGTAGCCTTGTAGATACTCTTTTCCTCTGATAAGAACTCAACCTCCTTGTGTTTCGACATATCCATACCACTACGACCAAATGCAGCGTTTCCTACCAGTTTCATCATCTCAGCGATCATGGACTTAGATTCATCTACATCACCCTGTCGTCGAGCATCCGATACCGCTTTCATGAATGGTTCGAATGCTTTGTGTCCGTTAGCCTTGATAAATGTGTAAGTCTTGGTGATGACCATTCCATGATCGAGATACCACTTTAGGAGAGGGGTGTAAATAAGAATCTTCTCACCGAAGTAGCTACCGATCAACTTACGACTCTTCTTCGACATGTTTTTCTTGCCACGAGACTGGTTGTACTCATACATATGCTCACCAATGACTTCTGCGGTAGGGTCAATTTCAACATTCTTGAAAATAGGAGTCATCTCACTGAAATAGACTTTCAAGTGCTCTGGAGTCTCAATGTCGCATTCGAGAAAGCCGAAGATCTTGTCGGTTCTAATGTCATCGATGATACCTTCATATGCGTCAATGGTAGTCAAGCGCCCACATGGCATCTGATTTCCTAGACACCAAAGGTACCGAGCGTTAGCATCATAACCAATTACCTTCTTACAGGGCTTACCACCTCGGATTGTAGTCTCATTGCGCCTCGCATATCGATTGAAGATGATAGATGGACCACCGGCAATATTAGCTTTCATTTTACGATAGATATCTGCTTCTTCTTGGTCGATGGAGAACACCAGTCGATCAGCATTGAAGTCGAGCAACTTCTTGTGGCGAAAAGCCTTGATATTCATATCCTTACGCGAAACATTGCAGTGGACACAGCTGATGATGATATTACCATCTTGATGACCTAGCTTGTTGTTGATCCGATCAGCTGACACATTTTCCTCGTTGAGCTTGGTGTAGCAATAGGAGCATAGATATTTCTGCTTCTTGAGTAATTGATCAAGATGTTGCATAGTCATTGCGAATTCCCGTTTGGCCTTCTCATCCTGATCAATGTACCCTAAGTATCGATTTTCTGGGAAATCGAATGCTTCACCTGCCTTCTTGCTAGGGAAAATGAGCTCTTGGGTCTTGTACATGACCTTCTCGCTAAGTCCTGGTAGAGACACTCCATCACAGAACATATCGAGGTCATAACGCTTGAAGAGCTCACGCTGTTTTTGAATCGCTTTGATGAATGGGCCTACATCTAGATTGTTGTACCAGATCAGGAGATCCTTGAGTGTCTTCATCTGATAGTGATCCCATACGAACTTGACACGCTCATAGTCATCATCACTGATGTGAGTACAACGGAGGCTACTGTAAAACGCCTCTTTCGGAGGGAGCTTCGTCTCACTCAGAACCTTAAAGCTAGTCATGTACTCGTATGGAAATACTCCCTTGGTCAGCTCACAGGTACATCTGATCTGATCTTCGCATTTGCAACCTCCTAGATAGGTTTTGAGATAGGAATCATAACTTGTACCAGCAGGAACATAGTTGACCATATCAAGCATCTTAAAGGTGTTTGTAGCGATAGCCATGTAGCCTCCATTTTTGATGACATGGTTGATGTTATCCGTTCCTATCACACCAAATAGCTCATTTTTGATCAAGTTGATATCATAGCGCCCACTATTGAAGCCAATAACTGGAGTTTGCTCAAGAATTTGATTCAGTGTCTCAAGCTCCTTCTCAACCTTACCAGTCCTGTTTAGGAAGGCGTTAAGCTTTGGATCTTCCTTGCGCTTCTGCTTCATATTCTCGAGGGTAATACCCTCCATTATACCAGGATTAGCTTCTTCAACGGTAGATTTGTACTTGTTAAGTGATTGGTAAATGCCTGAAAACTTGTTTTTGTGGAATTGACTAATAATAGCTGATGTCTCATTGATGTATGCAATCATTTCCTCAATCAATAGCCTAGGATTTTCATTCACAAAGCATCGCACCTCTTTCGTCAAGCTGTCTGATACACTCACTGAAACAGGGATATGCCTGCTGGTGAACTCAGTACTAGCTCCATGTTGTTGCTTCATTGGTTCAATCAGCGCTTCGAAGTCAAATACCATGAAATGATCTAGGTAGTGATCTACATTCTTAACTGAGTACTTCTTCAGCAGCTTCTTGATCTTGTTCTCAGCTGGAGTGTAGACCGTTGGTTTCTTAACGAATGCCTCAAGATTAACCTGATCGCACTTGTTCTTAGTGTGGGCGTGCATGCGTTCATTGGATTCGAATACCATGGAACACTTGGGGCAGTTGAACTTCGACTGAACACGATCAACGTTGGTGATGTAGAATGCATGATTGTCATGGGATAGAATGTTGAGTGTGTTCTCTCGCGTTCCTTCCGTAGGGCGGATACACTCAACAGCATTCGTTTCAACATCAAGACCATAGACGTTAATATTCAGATCGAAGCATTCCTCTAGCTTATCAAACTCAAGCAAATCAATGGGCTTGAAGCTCTTGTATAGACCTAAGGAATAGGTAAGTCCTTTGTGGTTGCAGTATCGCTTGAAAGCTTCTTTCACCAATGCTACTACCTTCCGCTGATTCTTCTCCACCTGAAGATGATAAGCGATGCAGAAGAATACACATTTGTTGTTCGTTCGAGGGAAGTTGATGATGTACTTACTCTTTTTGATAAACTCAGGGACAAGTGCATCGCTATCACCTAGGGCGTGATCGCGGTAGTCGATGTAGAGCTTGAAAGCAGAGATCTCCTTAACCTTGACTCCTGACTTGGGATAATTGAGAGTATCAGACAGCTCCTTGGTTCGAATATCAGTAATAACCTTTCTAGCGTCGGCTCTGCTATTGACTACAAATGGTTTGTCAAACACAGCTGTATTAGCGATATTAGGATAGAAGTAGAACGTAGTATCTTCAACTGGATCATAGAGTTGGTATCCAAGAGCGATGTTAATCTTATACGCCTTCTTCTGGGTAGTTAATACATTCTCTAGCTTATCATAGAACTCTCCGGCGGGAATGTTTTCGTAGAGGTGAGTCTCCCCATATAAACCACTCTCGAACTTATACTTGGGATCCGTGTGATAGTCTGGAGATAAATACTTTTGTAGACGATCAAGCTTGATCTTGTAGTGCTTGGCAATGAGTTTCTGATTCTTTGGTTCCGATACATTGGAGACGAAAACCATCTTTCCAGTCCAACCACGTACCTGAAGGCGGTAGCTAGTTCCCCATTTAATAGGCTTGAGCTTCAATCTTCTGAGTCCTTCGAGTTCGTATCCAAGCATGATCACTATATATATCGGTGATTATAATATTCCTGCGAAAAATCTTACTATATGGTAAAGATCTTGTATTAGGATAGCTTACTATATTCATCCGAGTAAATTCAATTTCAAAAAAAATTTTATTAATTAATTTTCTTCTTTTGGTTGAGCCTTTGCTTTCCGTTGACGCTCTCTAATCTGCTCTCGGTGCTCATCATCATACTTCTTCTGATTGGCTAATCGCTTTTCACGATTCTTGAGGTAATACTTGCGCTGCGCTCGCGCGATCGCCTCCTTATTGCGTTGGTATTGTTCAGGTGAATAAGTCATGATTATCTATATACTATAGAAGACTTTCTATCAGGATTAAATTAAAAAAATATTATTTTGGTCTGATTTACGTGCGTCCTTGGATAGCGTCGAGATAGGCCTGCTGATCCCTCGACTTCTTCAGTTTACCCATGACTCTAACCTGATGCCAAATTGATCCAGCGATAATGTCCTTGAGTAGCTCCTGACGAATGAAGTAGCCTTGGTCCGGTTCTTCAGGGAAGTCAATAAACTGAGTAAACTTGCAGTCAATCATGTGGCTGTAATCCTTATCCTTATTCGTATATACCTCAAAAGATTGACGTCCATTAATTGCATCAAGGTAGGATTGCTGCTTATGCGATGATTTCATTTTACCCATGACTCTAATCTGATGCCAAATTGATCCAGCGATAATGTCCTTGAGTAGATTCTGACGAATGAAGTAGCCTTGGTCCGGTTCTTCAGGGAAATCAATAAACTGAGTAAACTTGCAGTCAATCATGTTGCTGTAAAGCTTATCGGTCATAGTCATGTTCATGGTTATTATATGCGGTTGGTTGAATCGGTTGATCGTATATGATATTGATTATATACTTTATATATTCTTATATTAGGATCAACTCACTTTCTATCCAAAAATCTGAGCTTTAGATTATAGTCATCTGATACTATCTGTAGCCCTTGGATATAAAAAGAACAAACCTTTGCATTAAAGTGGGTCGAGAGGTGTTCTCGTGAAAATCACTCATTTCGTTATTTAACGGGAAATGGGTACTCTAGATGGTTTTATATGCGATTAAAAAAAATTTACATGTTTTTTACCGGAATATTACTACTGAGGGGGTCAACTCGAGTCAATAAATTATTGGGCAATAAACTATTGATCATCAAGTAAACCACTAATGAGCCACCTCCGCTTATTATACAACAACTACACGTTGTCTCTTGTGGGCTTGAGTGCGTCCGCTACAAGCTCAGCGTCCCAAAGCTTTCGGTTGAACTCCAGCATCTCCAGCGTCTCGAGAGTCGTAGGGTTCATGCTTTGGCGGCGATCGGTCAGGACTAATCCAGCTCTTGAGAATAAACGTTCCACGTCGTTCGAAGTTGGCGGGATCCAGCGAAGGTCGATGAACTTCGACAGCTTCTTGCCTTTTACTCTGAGGAGCCTCTCCGCGATAGAGAGATTTTCGCTCTCTTCGTCGTCGCTTACATCGCTCTCTCTACGCAATCGAGAGATGGCGCGTTACTCGGTTGCCGATAGCTTGTTCTCCTTGCCCGAAAGCACCTTAATCACACCAGACTCAAATTCGGGGGCCTTCACAACACTGGATTTGGGTCCCAAATACTGCGATGCAGTGGGGAATGCCTTCACAACGCCGTCGAAGAGCTTCCGCGCGTCTGCAAGGGTCGGTGCTGGTAGATCCTGCATGTCATCTCCTTGCAGCTTCTTGCTGACGCTTTCGAGATCAGCCAGCTACTTGGATAGATCCTCGAGGTCCAGAATTTCGTGGGGAGTTGGCAAAGCCATCACCAGACGCTTGTCAGAGCGATCGATGTGTTCGAACGTGGCCAGAAATGATTGGATCATCATAAACTTACTGCTCCACCGAGTTGCAGTTCGCATGACTGGCATCGCCACACCAGCTTCACGTAGCTTAGCGCGATTCTTGACAGTGTTGAGAAGACCCATGAACGCGTTCACCTTCGCCAGAAGCTTCTCGTGGGGCTCCAAGATGAGGTTCACCGCCAGCTGTAGGCGGTGACTCGCGCACCCCATCATCGGGATCTTCGCTTTGGTAGCGAAGGACGTGTTTACACTCGCGTGGTCGCAGGTAACGAAAACCAGTTGGTTCACGTCAATCCCGTAGAGATCCAACACGTAGTCGAACAGTTCGATAAAGGCGTCTGCATCCATGCTGGTCTCTCGTCCTGGAACGGCGTGAAGCACAGCAGCATCTTGTTCGCCTTCGAAGTGTCTTCGTCGGAAGGTGTAACGCCGATAACGGCGACGTAGTGCGTTTTTCCTTCGGTCCACGCATCATACATCAGTCCGAACGGCTTGCCCAGCAACCGCGACATGATTCGATTTTGGACAGCAGCTTCAACAGCCCCTGCTCGTAGCTTGAAAGGCTTCGAGCACATCGAGTCGAGCTTTGTGAACTTGCGAGTGCGTGGCTTTTCGCAGAAGCCGAGAGGTAGGTGGTCCATGATAACCCAGTCCAACCACTGGCAGGTGACCATCGCAGTCTCGTCCACAGTAGTGGTAACGAACGAGTCGAGGGTTCTTGGGCGGCCGGATCGGATCTCGTACTCCAAAAGGTACGTAGTCTCGTGGTCACGTCGAAGGTGGTCGATCGTGTTGGTGTAGCCACCGGAGGAGGAGGGCTTGCGAGTCTTCGAACACAGTCGGTACTTGTAGCGCCCGTTTGGCAGCTTCGCGTAGAGAGTTCTGGTGAGTTGCTTCGGCGTCGGGGACATGGTTGATTTCAAAATGGTAGCGACAAGGGGCAAACTACTTGAACGCGTAAAGCTCAGATGCCCGAAGCTTATAGAAACCCTTAGCTGCATAAACGTTCTAGAATCTGAGAAATACTGATTATTGGGGTCGACCACAATAATTTTTTTCAGTTATTTTATTGCCCAACTTTTTATTTTATTTACTGGTTCCGAGCTCTGATCACCAAGCGATGATGGGAAATGGGATCTCGAACTCCGGAGTATGTACCGACTTTTCGAGTAGGAAACGTTATCAGCTGTACAATTGACCAGAACTTGGCCGTTCCGCGGTTACACTTTTACCTCAATGGGGATCTGACTCTTCCGTTGCGACGATACTGTAGTAGGTGGACTTGTGTCCACAGGCTTCCGACCAGCTTCAGAATAGCGGTTAGAACCCGCAGATGAAAAAAAATACAGTAAGTTTTAACTTTCGAGGTGGCTTTAGGTTTCCAGCCCCAGGATTTGAACCTTTCGGTGCCTCATTCAATGGGGCACCTTGTGAGTGACGCCATGCTCTCGAATCCACGTTTGAAAGATGCTGGTGCACAATCGATGCTTGTTCATGAACGAGCCACGTACTGTAGGTACATGCAGCCAAAGGGTACTAAGAAACTCTCGACAGAGATTTGTCTGATGCGAGACTTTTCATTACATTATTACGTGGATTCCACGTAAGAGTGATGAATCTTGATGAAATTGACGAAGGAATTTTACATACCTATTACAGCATGTGGTACAGCACGTAGATCGAAAAGTGTTTTTGAACGGTAGGCCCATGCAGTCGAGGCTTCCGGTATGCTTAATAACGGGGATAAACGGACAAGCATATCACAAGTTGCGTTGCCGCACCCATTGCAAAAGCAGGCACACATTTTTCGCAAGGGTTTCACCTCCCCGATGATACGACATTCGAAGCTATACTATAAAACCCCCGACACCAAAGATGCTGCCCTCTCCACTCAGCGTCCCCGAATGCTTTGTCAAAGTGACATAGGCATTTCAACTCCCCCCCCCAAGCCACACAGGTCGGACACCGCACATGGCACTCACCACCTTTGATGCGTCTTCTTGGTATCGCGGCACTCGTTGATGTCGTTTTCGCCTCCAACGTTGGTGGAGTATCGACGAAGATGACCACACCCAGCCTTCCCACTATGACTGGCGCGCTTGCTGCTCTCCAGTACGAACCTTCCGCCAAGCGAATGCTGCGAGCTGAAGGTCTCAAGTAAGATGACGAGAACCGGGCTATCGACCTCCCAGGTATGGTCAAGTCGGGAGTGGCCGAGCTCAAGATGACCTGGGACCTTCGCGGTTTGCTGAAGAAGAAGCAGTCCGCGGATGAGGCTCTTGCCTTTCAAGCTAAGCAACGGAGTGGATGATCTCCCGTCCAACCCGAACCTAAAGAATTTGGCCAAGTATATCTCCATAAGTTAAAAACTGAAGTGGCCATGGTTGGGACACTTGCCATGAAGTATGGCGACGACGCGGTGGCAGCAATGCTCGTAGCCGGAATGAAGCCTCCCAACACGAAGGCGATGGCGGAGAAGCTGCAGGGTCAACAGTTTCATTTGTGGGACAAGGAAGGAAAATCTTTCGAGGACGTCTTCCTAACACTGAAAATAAAAGACCAGAGCAACCCCCTGAAGGGCGATGTGTTTGGCGCCTGGCGAAGCTACTTTAACATTTACAACGCGCGCGCTGATGCCAAAACTACGGGGTTGGAGACGTTCACGAGCATCTATGGCGAGTGAGACTTGGCAAAGCTGACTCATTTTGAGAATGAACAAAAACTGGCGGACGTTGTATGGAAACTAAGTGATACGTCATTAATTGATTAATGTCGGTTCCACATTATCCAACATATCCTCTTTTGATAGTACAGCGGCTCCAGAAAGTCACCGCCCACCTAGTATACAGCTAATTAACCCTTTCGCGAGTATCCAAGATAAACTATAGTATACAACTCATTGATATTTCCTTCTAAAAGGGCACTCTAGGCGTCCTTTTACAAAGTTACGGAGCATTTTCTGTATGTCTCATGGGACATGCAAGATACGGTGATTTGCAGGTTACATAGTTTGGATGCATATTACTTATAATTTGTATAGAAAATGATTACATGATGATTACGCTGCGTACTGATTATGATTTGTTCTAAGAGATGGTAGATTACTAGCTTGAACTTGTGTAAAAAGGCACAGGAAGCGCCCTTTAAGAGGGGGTACACTCTACCGTGTTTTGGTAAATCCTTTAAAAGGCGCTTTCTGTAGCCTTTTACATCGAAAGGGTTAAGTTGGTAACTGCTTATGAACTAGATCATATTTTCCTGCCGGAGAAACACGAGCGGAACCGCAAAAGGATAAGCTACAAGTGAAGGTCAATGAATAGGAAAAACGAAACGTTTGTTGTACTGTTATCAGAAAAAAACTGGTAAAAACTACAAAACACGGTGATAAAAAATCACCGCCCCCCTCATTCCCATACAAAACTCAAGTCACAAATCAGTACTTCGTGTGAGCCCCCTTGCTGGCGATGACGGCGTCCAGGCGAGCCGGCATGGAAAGCACGCACTTGCAGATGACATCATCGTCGATACTCGTCTATATTTCAAGAAGCTTTACGTTGAGGTCCTCAATAGAGGTTGCTGGTTGGCGATTCAGCTCCCGCTTCATGATCGCCCACACGTTCTCAATAGGGTTGAGATCGGGGCTCTGGGCGGGGTGACGAAGATCATGGAGCCCTAAGGACTTCACGAACTTCGTCGTGGCCTTAGAACGATGCGCTGGAGCGTTGTCCTGGACGAAGTTGGCAGCTTGGGGCAGACCGAGGAGCTGACGGGTGATCGGGATCTCCTGTTGAAGCAGGTGTCGGTAGTAGGCGCCGTCCACGGACTTCTCGCAGAAGTGCATCGTGCCGACGCCGTCTGCCGAGATGGAGGACCACACCATCGACGACTTGCGGCTGGACTTAAAGGTCGGCAGGACGCACTTCTCATGGAAGGCTTCGTTTGTCCGGCGCCACACCGAGACACGACCGCTGGTACCGTGCAGCTCCATCGATGCCTCGTCTGTAAAGAGGACATTGACCCAGCCGTCCTTCTCCAGATGAGCGAGCCTCTTTGCATAGGGTAGGCGCTGCTTGCGGTGCTTCTTGGACAGGTGAGGTTTCTTCCTAGCAGAGCGGCCGTTGAAGCCGGCTGTGTTGAGGTGGTTGCGCACCACCTGCGGCGACACCACGCGGCCACTGTCCTTTGAAACCGCAGCAGCCAGGATCGCCGCGCTGGAGAACCGGTTGACCTCGGTGTCCCGGAGAATGCGACAGTCATCGCGGGCAGTAATGAGCCGGGGGCGGCCTTGGCGCGGAGCTACGATACAGTGGCCATTCAACTTGAAGTGCGCGATATTATCGCGCACTGTCGAGCGGGCTATCTCCAGCTCCCTTGCGATTCTAGAGTAGCTGTAGCCCTTCTTCCACTTGCTAACGCAGAGACAACGGATCTCGTGCGAGTGCTGGCGACGTCCTTCGTCCATAGTTGAGCTTGAATTGTTAAATGTGAGGTGAATTGGAGAATGAGAGCAACTAGCGCGGCAACGATCGCTGCGTTGCCGCCAAAATGCATTGGTTCGTTCGAGCAACATTCTTGCAACATTGTGACCCTCCATACAAATTCTAATATAGTTGGCAAAAGGCCAGCCACTGGGCGCTCACTATATTCGCACCTTGTTTTGAATAAACGGTGATTGGCGGAACACTTCCCGCGAACCGATGTTATTGGCTAATTTTTTCGTCTTGGGGTTCACTGGCGGTTCTACTCGTACCCGCAGCACTGCAGTCCGATTAGTGGTTGTCTAGCTATAGCCCAAAACCGATGTTGAAGTTTCCTGGGCGGTTACTTTCTGGAGCCGCTGTACAACAGACCCCCAGTTTTGAAGTTTTATTTTTCTGCCATATTCCGAGTCCGTGGATTTTTTTTATTTGATCACGAATTTTCGGAGGATCGAATTTGAATTTGAGTTTGTTGCGGTTATAGTCGGCTATCTACATTCGATACCTCGACTACTGCGGCTTCGCCTACGGGCCTCGGACCCTAAAGTCCAGGCCGCAGTGTAGCACAACATATAACAACGCTTCAAAGAAAAGTAATCATTTGAACCTGGGAAATGGTGAATATTAGCATCGTCCTGAAGCGCGTCCTTGGTGCAGTTGTATTTCCAGTAATTCCGCCATTTCAAGTTGATTCCTTGTAGTGACGAATTCTGCAATTTGGCAATGAACGAAATGTAGTTAAATTTTCAACAAGCCGAGCTTTCATTTTCTGTTCGTACTACAGTAGTATTTCGCAGTACCGTTGCCGCTACTCGAGAACTACTGCTACTAGAAAAAAATACGATTTTTGGTCTTTCACGAACGCCGCACGCAGCAACCGACTTGATTTTATCTTCCAACCTCGTTCCTGCTGCACATGCCCTCGTGTAACACTGCCCATTTTGAACCACCGCGCATTCAGTTTTCGTATTCGAACTCGCATCGATTCTCGTAGGTGTCGCCGTTGCTTCCGCAAACGGGAGGGTCATCACTGGTGCACAGATCCTGGCCACAGGTGGTCGAGCAATCATTGGCGGAGATGCAGATGATCACGAGCGAGGCGAGCACAGCGGCGGCGGCAACCTTCATAGTTCCTTGCGACGGGTACTTGGATGTTGGCCGGAGTTGGGAAAATTGGAAACTGATTCAGCTCTGCGCTGTCTCGATTCGCAGCTTGATAGGACCGAAGGGATTTGACATTCGAAGGGCCTCCTTATCACTGACGACCACGCAGATGTGAGCTTTGGCAACATCTCCTTTCTGAAACTGCATCGTAGTTCAAGGCACTTACCCCCGCCACGCCCTTAGTCTTGCCGTCCTCGCCTCGGTTGCTGATTATGAGGTATCGCAAAGTTGGCCACGACAAATCTCCCAGGGTTGGGATGAAGTTTACATTATGAAGGCCCATGCAGAGAAGCTCAGAAGGGCAATGCTTCAACCCGCTACGTACCCTCAGCGTATTTAAGTGCATGTACGAGGAGGAGTTTTTGAAAGAAAAAAAAATGCCCCCCCCAAGAGGGATCGGATGGATCGGAGCTAGGGACAACCAAGTAGTCGAATTCTTCTGGCATCTGTCCGTGAGCAAATTTTCTTTGTCGAGGCTAATCTAACCTTAGGATTCGATCAAATAATTCGAAGTGAGTTATATGAATCATGCACGCAGCCCCCCCCCCCCCCCCCGCTAACTACTTTCAATTATGTTTTTTTTTATTCTGCTACAATACTACATAGCATTCACACATACGCTAGCTATACATGTAGAGCCGTAATTCGCTCCAGCAACAGTTGATTTAGAGGCTGTGGAAGTCCGCAGCACACAAAACAGTATTCATGTGCAGTGAATAATGATGTTTACGATACCGCCTCATTCACATGTTTGAAGAGTGTATCTCTTCCGTAACTACGGATAATTAAAAAAAATCTTACGTCGTTTTTTTATTGTTGACGTAGCCAAGGAGTAAAGCATACGGCAAAATAAAATTCCGTCAGGCCGATGGCCTCAGCCTGAGGCGCAGCGTGATTCACCAAATCATGACCAGAAACTAAGTAGTGACCAGAGACAACTCAAAGAAAAGCAACAATCCGTTTTTTTCAGTTTTCTTTCCTTTTTTAGCGAGGTACACCGCAAAGGTTATCACGTCCAACTTTCTCCCACTAGAAAATGCTACGGAGTGACAATACGGTACATGGCGACAAAGAGGAGCGGGTTTCCCTAACAGTGTTGTGGAACTGGTCAACTCGGAGGTGTCCTAGCCTATGACTCCTAGATCATGTTGAACTGGACCTTAACGTCTGCTAAAGGTGCGGACGACGCGCTCACCCTTCTGAAGCTCAACGGCGGAGCCGATGATATCCTGTCCAACCCGAACCTGAGGAAGCTGATCAAGTTCATTGACAAAATATAAGAAAAGCTCTCCGAAAGTAAGTGTCGATGGTAGGTAGGGGGTTGAAAAGTCGAATTTGATGGCCATCGAACCAGAGAGCATCCTAAAAGACACTACCGGACTGCCACCGAGAACTACAACTTCCTGGGTTCTGTAGTGGACGAGTATACAAGGTGGTGGGTGGCGGCGCAGAGAATAGCGCGTAACGGGAGCTAATCGCACCAAAACGATGACTGACTTGCGGCCACCAGCGCTATTGGAGCCCATCTGCGTGTTATGGCTTAAGTACGTAACAAGGCAGCATTTCGATTCACTTTCACAGGTCCAAGCTACATTACCATTTATAACGGACACGCTCAGGCAAAACTACGGAACTGGTATCTATGGCGAGCTAGGATTTGTTAAATTCTTATTGGAGCCAAAATGGATGATAGATTGCTTGAAACGGCCGTTTTGTTACTTAGAGCAGTTCGAAAGCTGGAAACTGAGAATATGAAGTTAAAGAGGGTCCTATAAAAGTTTTCAACTGAACCATATACATCGATGCGCATTCGACGTCCCGGTACTATACGAACGGAGAGAAAAAGCTCAAGAGAAGTATATTTCCCTTAAAAATGCCACTTTTATTTGTCGGCGCTAATCATACCTCAACCAAGTCGTCAATATTTTGATCGCACAATAGTGAAGTGAGATAAATTAGTCATGGAAGTGAGGAGGGTCCCGCTAACTCATTCATTGTTTTTCTTGTATTTGCTCGTCGTAGATATTTGTCACAATGTTGAGCGCCAAATGTTTAAGTCTATCAAACCTATCGTTTTTTTCGATGTTTTTTAATCTTTGAAACCTGGAATAAAATTTCACTGTACTTGTCGTTTACATGTAATGGCGTAACCCACAGAGCAGTACCAATCGCTCAGAAATGACAGCGGTGCCCGATCAGGAGAACGAACTTGCGTGCTTTAAAACGCAAGTTCATTCAAAAATAGTGGACTCGCAAAATTATATTCTATGTTATATTGATCGAAAAAGGGAGCGTAATATACCATCAGGGATAATATCCTCAGTATTTAGACCCGACAGTACAAACCGGAGTAATGCTTCACGTGGTACCGACGTTCATCGCCTCTCGCATCTTCCTTAAAATTTGTTGACGCTGCCATTGCAGAAACTCCAGCGCCTCAGCTGAAATTCTGCCTTCTCTCTGCGTCATAATGCCCAGATCCAGGCATTTTGCATAATGGGCCAGCAAGTTTATTTTTATAGCAAGGCGCTACTTGTAAGTTATAAAAAGAGGGAAAACACCAGAAGGAAATTCTAATAAATCATTAAGTCATAAGTAATAAGTCATTAGTTAGGACGCCATTTGCCGGTATGGGTATTCAACTGAAGCACGGAAGAAAGTTCTAGCCAGCAAACCCCTTTAAGCTGGCCGGCTGAGTCTTGGCCACCGAGTTGAAATTAGTTGCCGCCCTCGCTCCTGTTCCACCTACCCTGGCGCAGCACTGTCTACTTGATTGTCGTAGGTGACGCCGTTACTTCCGCAAAAAAACGAGAGGGGCATCAGGGGGGCATACTTTCCCACCGCGGCAGTGGAGCCATCGTCGGCGGAGATGCCGACGATCACGAACGACAGTAGCGCAGCGGCGGCAAAGAACTACATGGTTCCTTCTGGCGGGTCTTTGGCTGGTGCTGGGGAAATCGCAAACTGAATTAGCACTGCGCTTTCTCGACTCGACGCGCCGGCATTTTCAACAGACTCCGGTCGGGATTGGAAGGACCGAACAGATTGTTTTTGCGTGTATGCGACTTAGCAGTGGTGACAGAGTACGCTGTCGCACGTAAGCTTGCTTACCCAGAGACGCTGACTTGCGATCATGTGGGAATTCGGATTCAACCAGTATTTGAAGCAATTCGTGGTGGTGAGCACTGCTGCTGACGGTATACCAGAATCGTCTGCGACGAACGAAAGCGCTGAGTATCTATTACATTGTAGTTCACTATTTGTTCGAGCCAGCTTCCACCATCGTTTTCTTCAGCATGGGCTCGATTACGCCACGCGTAATTCACAGCACAAGGAGCTTCAAAGAGTCTCATTTCTGGACAGTCTTGACTTTGCCTCCCAGGGTCTTCGATTTGCCTAGCAGGGCACAGATTATTTACCATCTTGGCAATCATTTGGCTCACAGTTTCCAGCAGGCTCACCACCTCCCCCACATGATCTTCTCAGTTCGTCGCTTGCTGCGACTGTGGAAGGGACGTGCACGGACGTTGATGGGAAGACGCTTGATCGTTCAGTCCATGCTACTGTCAACATCGTCGTACTTCACTATGACTGTTGATATCCCTGTGCGGTTCATCAAACGGTGGCAGAGCCTGGTTACTCGGTATATTCTATACAACAGAGTTCGTACTGGGCGAGGGGGTATCAATATCGTTAGCACTGCATTTGCTACTCAACCAAAGGATGATGATGGGATGGGCGTACCAGTAATCGCGGCGACCATAAGAAGACAGCGTTTTCTGTTTCTTCAGAAATTCGTTCAAGCGCTAGATACCCAAGCGGATGGAAGCTCAATGATCTGGTATCGACCTATTGTTGAATTACTGAGACTTCGGTATGGAGCTTTCTCACGACCATGGTCTGGAGACTTCTTGTTTCAAGAACCCCCTAAACCACCTAAATGGAAGGCAACAATGCTCCCGCTATGGTGGAGAAAATTGTTACAAGCCTGGCGGCGGCTGACGTGGCCGAACCGCTACCAACTGCGGTACTCCACGGCTAAGAAGCTTCAATTCGCATTATTTACTCCGGCATGGTGGAATATATCGTCAGCCTTTCAAGTTTGGCATCCTCAAGACAACACTCGTGAACCACTTGGATCAGGAACTGTCAAGTTTCGATGTCTTTGCTGCGAGCTCGCAAGGCGTAAGAAGTGGTGTCTGTTTGATTTTCTAAACGAATCTCACCGTTGGCCCACTGCACACGAGTTCTTCAAGAATATGTGTTCTGTGTTGCAACCTCTACTTGGGACGCAAGTGGACCTGAAAGACATCTTGATGTTATATCATCAGCTGACACAAGTTTTTCATCGGGTGCTGCCTGATCCGGACGCTGGCGGGATGAATGTAATTGTTCGTGGAGTTGCCCCTCCGTCGTATGGGGTCGACACAGCCAGTGGTACACGTTTTTTCCCGAGTCTACGACTACAAGATTGGAACACGCTGTTAGTGGCTACCAAGGAAACGCCGGTTCACCCTTTGGTGAGGCTGGGGTGTCCTCAGACGCTCGTTCATTCAACTCTCACGGAGATGATATCGCTACGGCGATGTCTGATTCCCGTTATTCATGATGTGATGCTGAGACTATTTCTCGGGGACCTCATCGTGGGTTCTCGGTTATATTTCCTGAGGTCGATAAACCCCACCATACAACAGTGTGTTCGACCAGCGTGCGTAGCGATTGAAACAATCGAGCATTGTTTTTTTGCGTGTCCTGGACTGGCAGAGACGTGGCGAACGCTTTAGGCTCCATGGCGTCATGTTTTCAAGGTTGAACTGGACTGGCGACTACTGCTTTTCCCGAAATCCTCTCACCTACAGGATGACTGGAGGCGACACTACAAAGTCTTGCTACTGCTGTGGAGGGTACATACCGCCATCGTGTTCCATGCTACGTGGCGACTTCGTAATGATATCTACGAAACGGAAGTCCAGCAACCAAGTGTACCAAGTCTTCTCGCTTCCTTTGGAAGACACTGCCAATTCATTTATCGACACTCTGAAGAGTTGAACATCAATGCAGAGCTAGTTGCCTTGATACTTCAACGTTTAGGTTTTCCCAAACCCACCATGGAGCTATCACCTCCGGCGCGTAGGCTCTGGATCCCACAGATTTAATTTTTAGATTTTGTAATTTGTAGCTACCAGGCAGAACGGTTATCCACTACTAGTTAATCAACGTATTTCCTCCTTCCTTCTCAGTTCGTCGCCGCCGACCCAGGAAAACATCATATAGCACCAACCAGAGAAAGAACCGGTAAACGCGGGAGCAAGCCCGCGGAGCTTTTCACTAAAAGCGTTGTGATTCACGAACTTTTTCGAAAGCTTATTTGGAGCTCTTTTCGATCCCCCCACAGGTATCACGATCCACAACTATGAATGTTTAATGGTGCCCATAACGCAATAAGTTGCAGCACGCGCAATACTTCCGGGGGGGGGGGGGGGTCTCGTGTTGAGTGTCATAAACAAAAAAACATTGCTCGGATTCAGCGCGATGCGTTTTCACAGCACAAGATAACACCACTATCATCTCAATTGCTGATACTGCGTTAATGATCATCGCGAAGATGTCCACCCCCAGTTATGGCTCGCTCGTTCACTGCACCGAGCACAAAAAAATGCTGCGAATTCCCAACCCGTCGGACGAAAAGAGAGGTTTCACTGACAAAATCGCTGCTGAAGGAGGAAAAGACCGTGGACGAAGCGCTTGCCCTTCTGAAGATATCCTGGGCAACCCCAACTTAACGAAGCTGGGCAAGTTCATCGCAAGGAAAAATTCCCCGAAAGTAAAGTGAACATGATTGGGACACTTTCCAATACGAATAGCGACGATGATGTGGCGGGGATGCTCGTAGCAGGAATGAAGTCTCCCAATGCGAAGACCAAGGCTATGTCGGAGAAGATGCAGGGCGGCCAGTTTCGTCTTTGGCTTCATGACGGGAAGAATGCCGACGATATTTTCCAGCTACTGAAGCTTTAAGAAAAGCCCAACCCCCTGAAGGGCGATGTCTTCAATAGTTGGAATGTCGTTCGTGGCTGTTTTCAGCAATCGTCAGTTACTGAGGTCAAGGCATTGGCAAAAATGTTTACGGCGAGCGTTACCCGGCAAAACTGCTTCTAAAACAAAATGGAATGAGGGTTTGAAAGACACGGAGCGTTCATTGCAGTTCGCACAAAGTAATCGGTGGCAAACCGGTGAACATCCACAAGACACCACCGAACACTGGAACTTTCTGGGGTGATAGCGTCATGGTCGGATTGCAAATACTGGTTTAAGTAAAGTAAATAATGATGTTACAGTAACGTTTACAAAATCCATTTGTAGATATCTTATCCAAATAATATCCATCCAGCGAGCTGCATTGCTATCTGCCATCGAATCCACCTCACAGTGCGCTACATGTACATGCATGAAATAATAAAGAGGCGCTGCTGTAAATGTTTCATCTAGCCGAGCCGACACGTACTAAGGTACTTCGAGGTATCTGCGAGAGAATAACCTTACCAAACTTGCACTTCCACGATAAACAGAGGAATAAGTAGAAAAGTGGTCCCCCAAGGCATAGCGACCTTGTTAAGCACCGTACCGGTTTGGGATCATGAAATCGATTGGTTTGGTAGGTATTATTTTCAATTTGCAGGCCAGGTATCTAACGTGTCGGCTCGGCTATATGGAACATTTACAGCAGCGTCTCTTTATTATTTCATGCATGTACATGTAGCGCACTGTGAGGTGGATTCGATGGCAGATAGCAATGCAGCTCGCCGGATGGATATTATTTGGATAAAATATTTACAAATGGCGTTTGTAAACGTTACTGTAATAGGCAACCCTGAGCGTTGCTCCGGGATGACATGTTCCGATACAGCCCCGATATGACAACCTTAATTCTCTGAGTTGAAGTGGACGCGTGTACCTCATGTTGATTTACGCAACCCGTGGTTACTCTTTGGCCGATTCTAGCATTCGCCAGGCAGATGCTGCGGATGCGAAGCAGGCGCAAAAGATTCTCGTGAATGCTGTTTTGCAGCGCAACTCTTGCTTTACCACAGATTTTGAGTCAAGAAGTACGGTTTGTTGAGGCTATGGCCTTCTACTCGCTAATTCGCAGCCAAAGTGAAACGAACTTCGAATGCATTCTGTTTACTTCAGTAATAAAAACTTCAAAAAAGTTGTTCACTCTTCGGGATTTCGATGTATATTAAAGTTTCTGAGGCTGGTAAACGAGCCAGAATATCGTACAATTATTAGCATCGAGGCCTCCAACCTGAGCCCCACGCATACTTACTGTAGGATGTTCGTAACCATAAGCGGCCGTACAAGGCTATCAGGCCTACAAGGCTATCAGGCCTCGGTTTTTGGCACGAAATGCTTAGCTCGAGACCGGTCGTAATAGTAGACTCGCAATTGTTTTTTTATTAATCGGAGAAAACCTTTTTCATAATGTCCGTTTGCGGTGCTTAGAGCGCGATCACGTCTAAAACCTGTGCCAACAGAAATAATATTCCGAGTAACCCGGCAGCACAGATCGTAGTAAGGACACCCTTCACGCGGTAGCGATTTTTTTCTCTTCTCGCACCTTAATCAAAATCTGCTGACGTTGCCATCGCAGATACTCCAGCGCCTCGGGTGAAAGCCCTTCTTCTCTTTGCGTCATGATGTCGAGCTCCAGGCGACGCTCCATCACAGCCACTTTCCGCAGTTTAACCTCGTCCAAATGTGAGGGGGTCGCTTTCTGAGGCAGCGGCGACACGATCGCGGGACTCGGCGGTCTGAACGGAGTCATTGGCAGCTCAACTTCCCGTGGAGAGTCGTTCTCTACTCGCTGTCTCACACATCGACTGCCCATCTCGTCGTCTTCACCTTCCTCTTCTTCTTCTTCTTTACTTCTCGTCCGCTTGGATCCAATTGTTGACTGCAGCCCGGGAACTATCAAAACCTCCTCTTCTTCGTCGTCGTCGTCGTCCTGCTTCTGCTCCTGCTCTACTGAAGCGGGTTGCTGCAGCGCGATGAGCGGCTTGAGCACACTCCACCATTTGTTGTGGCTTGTGAGCTGCGTTGCAGCCGCCACGTGCGGGAACTCGGTCCCCGTCTTGGCCCGAAACTCGACCATCGCCCACTTGAACGACTGCCCCACGCAGGCCCCGTCGTACCGGAAGTTGGGTCTCGACTCGAAGTATTTCTGCTGGAAAAGTTCGA
This sequence comes from Phytophthora melonis, assembly GCA_024211575.1. Taxonomy (NCBI): domain Eukaryota; phylum Oomycota; class Peronosporomycetes; order Peronosporales; family Peronosporaceae; genus Phytophthora; species Phytophthora melonis. Next base: position 2,723,316 of record JAMXKT010000038.1, on the reverse strand, counting down.
GGAAGTCGGTCATCGGCTGCAGTAGCTGCTGCCATTGAGTCAGGAGTTCTTCGGCCGTCCTGCAGTTGCCGCTGGCTGCGTTGTAGTTGGCCAGGACTTTGTCCCAGAAGACGCCAGGACGACCGAGGACGCCCTTGAGGGAGGCGGTGGACGTCTCTGTCGCGTATTCCTCCGCCGCGGCGATCCACGCGCGAGTGAGCGCCGACCTGTCCTGCTTCTCGAAGGGCTGGGGCAACGATGCAGGAGCGTCCACAGCGCGGGAAGCCTCAGCCATTCCGCTACGATGTTAAAGGAAATTCGTCTTTTCGGCTTCAACGTAGTGGGTGCCTGCCAAAACTGTAGTAATTTTCCGCATAAGCCGATTTAAGAAACCTTATGTGGACATCACGTGCTCTTACAGCGCCAAGAGCACGCGACGTCACTGGGCAACCGCGTGTCAGTGACAATTGACCTCACGGCCGATGGTGTGGAGCACAGCACCTCGGTCGGGAGCGGGCAGTGGCGAGTTCGTGGCGGGAGTAGCTGCTGCCACCGGAGGCGTTGAAGCTGGGAGCTTCTGGTTGACGTTGACACGATCGAAGATCGCGAGGAGAGAAGACACGGCGGGCGAAGGACAGAGAGGAGTATCGACGACAGGAGAGGCGACGCAGACTGTAGGTAGGCGGTAGGTAGAGGTAGAGGGACTTCGTTAGGAGAGCTCTGTGGGGCGGCTGCCTCCGCATCTCTCAGTTGCAATTTGGACAGGACTGGTTCAGATAAAGCAGCTAATACTACGCGTGGTGTTCTGCGGCTCGGGGCCGGCACTACCCAACAACAGAAGAGGTTCTAAGCGTTTCGTACTGCGGTCAAGGGGATCGGCGAGGCGTGCAGGTGATTGCAAGGTAGTACTGAGTAGTTTAGAGGACGAGCCGTGACGAACTTAGTGTGTCATAGAGTGGCTGGGAGCGTGGTTAGCGACCACGAGGGCGCGAGGGTACTATTGATGACCTCTTGGCCGTGGAGTGGTGGACCTGGAGCGGACCCGATGGGTGTGTCCGCACAGGAAGGGTCCACGCTCACCCCTGTATTTACATTCGGGTTTACAGAAGGCGTGGGGACAAGCCCACAGACCTGCCCGGGTTGCCGGCTGCCTAAGAATGTCCTCTCCTAAGCCGGTCTCCTGTTGGGCTGGCATTAGCTGGTCCCCCGAGGGCAACCTCGGCGATGCAACGGTTCTAGCTCCTACTCATGTACTTACCTTCCCCTCCGAGTTGGACTCTGCACGAATGTGCAGCGTAGTAGCAAGGATCGACGACATGGTGGTCATAGCAGTGGCTTTCTGGGCGAGCCTGTATACTGAGTCAGGTCGCGAGCTAAGCTACAGCGGGCAGAACGGAGGCTGGTGTGTCCGTCCAGCAGTGGGGACGGTGCATTGGGTTGAAGTTTGTGCGACCGTCCAGCAGTGGGGATGGCGTACATGGGCGAAGAGGGCCTAACGGTTATGTATGAGGTTACAGAATGTTACAGACACTGACGGAAGTGAATTGGGTTTGGGTTGTATTTCAGTAGACGACAGCAAACTAAGCTAAGAGACGAGGAAGATGGCGCAACAGAGAGCGTCAAGTGTTTCGAGAGACGAACGCGCGGATCGGCGCGCTGCGCAAGCGGAGGTCGAAGCGGCGGCAGCACGTGCAGCGGCGGCGGTGGAAGCGGCTCGTGAGGTGGCGAAGCGGGCACTCACGCCGGCCGCGACGCTCATGACTGGAACGGACGGAGACCTGGTGGCGACGTCGGCGAACGTGCGGGTCTCGACGGGCAGGACGCCGAGGACCGGCAACGACGGTGACGGCGGAGATGATGACGACGGAGTTGTCATGGTGAGCATGACGAACCCGGACACTGACACGGGGACCGGAGGACAAGGTGGCGGTGGCCAAGGTGCTTCGCAGGAACCAGGGCTGGCAGCGGCAGCGACTGGAGGCAGCCCAGCAGGACGAGCAGGGGCGGGAACGGCTCCGCCGGCTCCTCCGGGTCGGCCAGCACCTGCACCGACGGTGATCTACCGCGACCGAGAGCGGGAGAAGAAGCTGCGGCTACCGAAGTTCAAGGGGCTCGATGAGCCCAAACTCACGGTGAAGGCGTGGTTGAAGGCAGTGAAGAACGAGCTTCGCCGCCAGGCCGCGATCCTGCGCACGGAGTGGCGCGAGCACGAAGTGTTCATTGAGATGGTCGCGAACTTCGAGGGGAGGCTCTGCTGTGGTTCGACACGGTGGAGGACTCGTTCGTGAGCCGCGAGGACCAGACGTTCGGGAACTTGAGCCGGCTGCTGAAGGACCGGTACATGGTGAAGAGGTCGAACCCCGAGGTGGTGGCGAGGCTTCGGCTTCGTCGTCAGCAGCGGGGTGAGCCATTGGTGGAGTACGCGCAGAAGCTGAGGGAGATTGCGTCCAGCAATCCCGTCGACGAGGAGTGGCTCGTGGACGCGTTCTTGTCGGGGATGCACAACTCCTGGAGCGCGACGCTTGTACGCGGACACCGGCCGGCGACGCTGAACGCGGCGGTGAACGCGGCACTGGATCAGGTTGGAGAGTACGGAGAGGGTTACGGCGTGGGGCTCGGCGTGGCGATCGCGACGCAGGACAGGCGCGCGGCGTCCACGGGCACGGTGCCCACGGTGGCCCTGAACTTGGGCAATGTGCAGTTTGGCAGCGGAGGCAACTTGGGGTCTGTCGTGAGTGGCTACGGCGACTTCAGCCTTGCCGCAGGTCCCCTCCCAGATATGATATGGAAGGGCGACTAGTGGTTCCGAAGGGAAGCACGGTTCAGCCGGCGACTGGCCAATGGGATTCGGTTATCCCTACCGGTTACCAGCTCGTACCGGTATCCGCGGGAGCGGGTGGTCAGGAGCCAGCGCTGCTGAAAGTTCAAATTTTCAAAGTCAGCAGCGGGCGAAGCAGCAGCCAGTGCACGGGCAGCATGCGGACAAGGCGGCTCGGCGCACTGGTAAGACGCTGAAGATGGAAGGCTACAGCAGCCAAGGACAGAAGAGGGGTGGCTACAACGCGAGGGAGCCGTTGAGGACGCGAGAGGAGCGTCTGCGCAACCACCAGCGCTACGAGGAGGCGCGAGCGCAGCGGCGGACAGCTGCCTCAGGCTCCAAGGACGACGTGCTGTGCTACTACTGCCACCAGAATGGGCCACTACGCGGCGGAGTGCGAGTTGAAGCGCGCCGACATGCAGGACGAGAGCCCGGTGGTGGATCAGAACGGCGGCGCAAGTAACCAAGGCACCGACGCTTCGGAAAACGGACGGCGGGCGTAGGGGACCCCACCCTATTGCTCGCTGAACGGACACGGGGACGAGATGTAAGTGTTGGGCCTCGGCGGAGAAGGAAACGGCGAGGACGACACCGGACGCGCCAAGACGGAGAATGGTGTGCGCGACAAGATCAAGAGCCCGCCAGTGGGGCTGGGAGCTCTGAGGAACGGAATGGACGAGGACGAGTGGTGGTGCGGGCACAGGATGAGCACATCGGCTCAGAAAGCGAAGATGAAGGCAAGGACGACGACGGCTCGCACACTGGGGATAGCGCGGCGGCGGTGCCAGACTCATGCGCAGTACGGCAGCATGCAGAAGGGCGCCGTGTGCGCTTCCTGGACGAGTGCGACGGCAAGATGGAAGACGACGCCCCGGAGGTGACGACGGGAGCGACGGTGGACATGAACACCAGCGGCATGGTGATGGTGGGCAACGACGAGTGCGAAGCTACGGACCCGGCCGCGAGGACGGTGGACGCGGACGTGAACAGCATGGCCACGGGCGAGGACATGGTGCACGGCGAGGATGGGCGTGTGACCGTGGACTTCGACCCGGTGGTTACACCGGTGCTCAGCGAAGAAGAGCAGCGGGCGGTGATGGCGACGCACGGCAGTGCAGCCGCCAAGGAGATTATGGAGGAGTTGTCAAGTGCTGGGGATGGCGGCAGTGGTGTGCCGTCCTCTGGCATGGAGGAAGCGGTGACTGCTGAGATGCAGCTCCGCGACGTGAGGCAGGCCAAGGTTCTACAGGCAAAGGCAGTGCTCAGAGGCCCGGGCGATGTGGCTGAGGAAGCAGAACGTTGGGCGAAGAGGGCGGCGAAGCGGCGTGAACGGTCACTGCGTCGTGAAGTCCGGCGGTCGATGGAAGCACGAAGAAGTAAGGCGACACCAGCGGTGGAAGCGAACACCACGGTGCACCAGAGGAACAGCGCAGAGCTGTCGGTGACGAACATGAACGCCACGGCGGTGCCCGACGCGTCGAGCCAAGTGGTGTCAGTGGGCGACGACGGCGGTGGGAAGTCGAGCACGACGGAGACGGACGTCGTGACGAACAAGCCGTCGGACGGCAAGTGGGTCCGGGGCGCTGACGAGCCCTTGCCAGTGTCCAGGACCAGGAGGCGCTTCGAGAAGCGCAGGAGGAAGGCACAGGCGAAGGAGCGACGGCAGAAGTTGGCTCGGGACCAGGCAAGTGGCTACCCGGTCAACTCGTTCTTCCATTATGACGAGCATCGGCGGACGAGTGGTGCGGCCAAGGTGTTGACAGCTGCAGAGGCGAGTGCATGCGGGTACGCCTCGCCTGAGGCCACGACGACGAAGCAGAGGTCGGGCCAGCGGCGGAAGGCGGCGAAGGCCTACATGTATCGGAGCGGAAGCAGCTACGAGTCACCAGGCATGGTGACGAAGGACGGCCAAGAGCTGAAGGTGGGCAAGTTGCGCGCGGTGCAGGCACCCGCGCTGGATCTGCTGCCGACGGCGACGGTCGAAGTGCGGGGACAGTGGAGGTCGGTGAAGCTCCACACGGGCGCGCAGTACTGTGTGGCGGGCAAGTCGTGGTTAAGCCTCGGCACGATGTTGGCCACGCCGGCTCCGGTGGACTACATGGAGGGGTTCAGCGGTGCGCTTGTGCGCGTGGTGGGCGTGTGGCGCTTCGGGTTCAAAACCCAGTACGGGCAGTCCATGAGCGTGGACGCGCTCATTGTGGACCACGACACGGAAGACTTCCTGGTCGGCGAGGACTGGATGTACGACAACGGCGTCAAGATCGACTTTGTTAGCAGCGAGATGAAGTGGTACGACGACGGAGTTAAGAAGATCTTACCTTTCGTCGGAGTCGGGACGAGAGAGCAGCGAGGAGCACGAGCAGCCAAGGTGCGCCTCCTGCGCAAGTCGAAGATGCGGACCCAGGCGGTGTACAACGTCGAGGTGACGGTGCCGGCGAAGGACGGTACGGTGGGATTGTTCATGCCACGAGTGCGGAAGCAGTCGCACTTGCTGGTGGCTCCTACAGTAGTGACGGTGCGGAACGGCAAGGCAGTCGTGCCGGTGTTGAACTTGGTTGGACGGACGTCAAAGTCGCCCAGCAAGGAGAAGCTCGGAACCTGGATTCCAGCTGACGGCGAGATGGACATCCTCGAGATGGACGACGAGTTGGACAGGGAGCGGGTAAGTGCTTGGCTGGAGACGCTGGGTGAGACGGCCACGCCCCTCTCGAACGAAGACGAGCTGGCCATCGGTGAGATGGACAGCGAGGACAAGGACTTGATGCTGAAGCTCCTGCGCAACTTCCCATCGTTGTTGGAGCCGAAGACGGGGTGCCCGCCAGCGACGACATTGGGCATGGTGCACCACATCAACACGGGCTCGGAGCCGCCCATCAAAGTGCGGCCGAGACGCCATTCACGGACGGAGCATGAGGTGATCGATGGTGAAGTGAAGAGCATGTTGCATGACGGCGTCATCGAGGAAGGCACGGGAGCCTGGGGCTTCCCGGTCGTCCTCGTGCGGAAGAAGGACGGCACTGTCCGATTCTGCGTGGACTACCGTATGCTCAACGCTATTACCAAGAAGGACATCTACCCGCTCCCTCGCATCGACGAAGCGCTCGAGTCGATGCTTGGGTCGAGGAGGTTCACGAGTTTGGACATGCATGCGGGCTACTGGCAGGTGCCCGTAGGGAAGGAGGACATGGACAAAACGGGGTTCGTCACGCGGCAGGGCCTCTTTAGGTTCGTGATGATGCCGTTTGGCTTGGCGAACGCCCCGGGCACGTTCCAGCGCATGATGGATGCGGTGCTCCGGGGCTTCGCTTGGAAGAGCTGTCTGGTGTATCTCGACGACGTGATCGTGTTCTCGACGGGCACGGTGGCACGACACGTGGTGGAGCTAGCTGTGGTGCTAGAGCGGCTAGCAAAGGCAGGACTCTCTCTAAAACCTAAGAAGTGCAGCTTCGGCATGAAGAAGTTGGCGTATCTGGGGCACGAGTTGGATGCGGACGGCATCCGGCCCCTGGAGTCGTTGGTGGAGAACGTGAGGCAGTTTCCGGTGCCTAAGGACGCTGTGGAAGTTCGTCGGTTCGTGCACTTAGCGGGCTACTACAGGCGGTTCGTGCCGAACTTCGGAACCAAGGCGGCGCCGATGACAAGGCTGCTAAGGAAGAGTGTTGAGTGGCAATGGGGGTCGGAGCAACAGGAAGCGTTTGATCTATTGAAGGAGGAGCTGACTAGAAGGCCCCTTCTCATCTACCCTGATTTCACGAAGCCATTCAAGCTTGTGACGGACGCATCGGTGGTGGGCTTGGGCGCGGCGCTGATGCAGGACCACGGCAACGGAGATCAGCCCGTCGCGTTCGCGTCCAAGGTCAACTCGCCGACGGTGGCGCGTTACGGGATAACGGACTTGGAGTGTGCGGCCGTGGTGTGGGCCGTGCGTCTCTTCAGACCCTACTTGTACGGACGACGGTTCGAGCTGGTGACGGATCACTCAGCTCTGACATGGTTGATGAAGACAAAAGACTTGTCCGGCAGACTGCATAGGTGGGCACTGCAGCTGCAGGAATACGACTTCAGCATTACGTACCGCGCGGGCTCTACCAACGTAGTGGCAGATGCGCTGTCGCGAGCACCGCTTCGTGCTGTGGGTGCGGCAGGACCACAACAAGACAGCAGCACCACGAGGGAGGTGCTGACGTCGACGACGGAGGAAGCAGGCGGCAATGCAGCTGGTGAGCAGACAGAGCCAGCGGCAGCAGCCGAGAACGAAGCAGAAGTCACGCTGTCTGCGACAGCGAGTGGCCAGCTGACGGACGACGAGGTGAGGCAGCACCAGCAGGGGGACAAGCTGGTGAAGCGGCTCAAGGAGAAGAGCAACTACAAAGGGCAGAAGGTGATCGTGAAGGACGACTTGGTGTACCTGCGCGGCAACGACGGCACGCGCAAGCTGGTGCTGCCGGTCGCGCTGCGCGCGAAGGCGCTTCGTGAGGCGCACGATTCTATCTACGCGGGACACCTGAGAACGCCCCAGACGCGGGAGCGTGTGGCGCGGTGCTACTGGTGGCCGGACAAGCGTGGCCAGGTGAACCCGTGGGTGCACAGCTGCAGGGACTGCGGCACCCGTAAGACACAGCCGAAGGCGGTGATCCCGCCACTGCGAAGTCAAGGGATTGGAGCGGTTAGTGACCGGTGGGCCCTCGATGTGGCGGGGCCCTTGCCGCTCACACCAGACGGGAATCGGTACGTCATCGCTGCGGTCGACTACGCGAGCAGATATGCAGTCGCCGTGGCGACGCCGTCACACACGGCGGAATACATTGCAAAGTTCGTGGCAGAGCGGCTGGTGCTCGTCCACGGGCCCATGCGCGAGTTGGTCATGGACGGAGCTCCGGAGTTAAACGGAGCGGTGGTGAAGCAGCTGGTGCGTTTGCTGCAAGCGAAGCAGGCGACGCCAGTGCCCTACAGGCCCATGCTGCTGGGGCTTGTGGAGCGATTCCACAAAGTGTGGAAGGACATGGTCTCAATGTACGTCAGTGAGGGGCAAATAGGTGGCTGCCGTGTGCGCTCTACGCGTACAACGGAGCAAAGCACGGAACTACGGGCTTTACGCCCAACGAACTAATGATGGGGAGACGCCTGAGGGCGCCGAATGAGTTGCTGAGGTCGAGCGAGGTGACGTCGATGGGCAGGTGGTCGACGTATCACCAGAAGCTGGTAAAGCACATGGAGAAGGCGGCGACTATGGCGAAGGAGGCGCTGGAGCGCGACCAGCGGAGACGAGAACGGTACTACAATCAGCGCGTGAGGCAGCGCGTGCAGTTCCAAGTGGGGGACTGGGTGTGGATCTTGAAGCCCCCTCGAGGCAAGGGCATCACTAAGCTAGCACATCAGTGGGTTGGTCCGGCGAGGATCGACCAGGACGTAGGCTACGACAACTGGATGGTGACGAGGCAGGACACGGAGGACTCGTTGATCGTGCACAGCAGTTTCCTGCTGTCTTATCGCTACCCACCTGGCCAGCTGGAGACGGTGGCTGACCAGATACTACGTGAGCTCGCCGAGGACGAAGGAGACGGCGGAGTCGAACCAAATCAGAATGAGGGTGGTGACGGAGAGGACGTTGCCCCAGGGGATACTGTTACCGGACACGTTGGTGGCGGAGGAGCGCCGCTGACAAGAACCGAGGCGACGGTGGCCCGAGAAGAGACGCCACCGGCAAGGAGTGAAGGATCAGAACGGAGTGAGAAGCGAGACGTCGGGTCGGAAGCCAGTGGGGCTGATGGCGCGGCACCGGGTTTAGCGGCGCCGAGAATAGCTGGCGCCCGTGCCGGCGAGGCAAGTGAGCAGGTGCGAGGACGCGAGCAACGAGTGTCAGTTCGCGATCAGCTGGCAGGAGCAGAACGCACAGGCCCAGGCGGCAGTAAGGAGCGCGGCAGTGGTGCTAAGGGCAAGAAGGCGCCACACAAGCGCCAGGGTAACGAATCAGCGAGTGACGGTCGCAGTGATGGTGGCCGGAGCGAGCAGCAAAAGAGACGACGAGTCGAGACAGAGGCCCGGCAAGAGCGAGCGGCGATACGGAGCGCTCGTCGTGACCAGCAGACGGCGGCAAGTACAGAGGCCGCTGGTACAGATGCAGATCACGGGATTTCGGACGCTGCGGCGGCCGTCAGTGGTGGAGTCGCGAGAATTGGAAGCGACGACGACCACAGCGGCGCAGCGGCAGTCGCAGCGGGCACAGCCTCAGCACGCGGGGAGGAGCAGAACGAACATGGTGCCGCGACGGGCACCGCGGACGCAGCGCAGCAGACAAGTGCAGTGGAAGCAGACGACAGCAGTGGTGCAGGGCGAGCTGGAGGCGGTGCTGCACGCGCTCTCCGAGGCCGAGGAGATGCACGCTGGACGCAACCAATGCAGCACCTGTTACGCGAAGCAGCAGAACGGTCAGTCATTGAACGAAGACGGCGACGAGTACGGAATCGTGCGGGTCGTTACGAGATCCAGCACCAAGTTGAGATTCGAACCATACCTGGTGGGCCGACGGCAATGGAGTGGCTCACTGCGCGTGAGTTCGAAGACCTGCTGGACCAAGGAAAGATCGGGGACGATCTTCTGTCGGGGGATGGCGTGTGGACATCACGTGCTCTTACAGCGCCAAGAGCACGCGACGTCACTGGGCAACCGCGTGCCAGTGACAATTGACCTCACGGCCGATGGTGTGGAGCACAGCACCTCGGTCGGGAGCGGGCAGTGGCGAGTTCGTGGCGGGAGTAGCTGCTGCCACCGGAGGCGTTGAAGCTGGGAGCTTCTGGTTGACGTTGACACGATCGAAGATCGCGAGGAGAGAAGACACGGCGGGCGAAGGACAGAGAGGAGTATCGACGACAGGAGAGGCGACGCAGACTGTAGGTAGGCGGTAGGTAGAGGTAGAGGGACTTCGTTAGGAGAGCTCTGTGGGGCGGCTGCCTCCGCATCTCTCAGTTGCAATTTGGACAGGACTGGTTCAGATAAAGCAGCTAATACTACGCGTGGTGTTCTGCGGCTCGGGGCCGGCACTACCCAACAACAGAAGAGGTTCTAAGCGTTTCGTACTGCGGTCAAGGGGATCGGCGAGGCGTGCAGGTGATTGCAAGGTAGTACTGAGTAGTTTAGAGGACGAGCCGTGACGAACTTAGTGTGTCATAGAGTGGCTGGGAGCGTGGTTAGCGACCACGAGGGCGCGAGGGGACTATTGATGACCTCTTGGCCGTGGAGCGGTGGACCTGGAGCGGACCCGATGGGTGTGTCCGCACAGGAAGGGTACACGCTCACCCCTGTATTTACATTCGGGTTTACAGAAGGCGTGGGGACAAGCCCACAGACCTGCCCGGGTTGCCGGCTGCCTAAGAATGTCCTCTCCCTAAGCCGGTCTCCTGTTGGGCTGGCATTAGCTGGTCCCCCGAGGGCAACCTCGGCGATGCAACGGTTCTAGCTCCTACTCATGTACTTACCTTCCCCTCCGAGTTGGACTCTGCACGAATGTGCAGCGTAGTAGCAAGGATCGACGACATGGTGGTCATAGCAGTGGCTTTCTGGGCGAGCCTGTATACTGAGTCAGGTCGCGAGCTAAGCTACAGCGGGCAGAACGGAGGCTGGTGTGTCCGTCCAGCAGTGGGGAGGGTGCATTGGGTTGAAGTTTGTGCGACCGTCCAGCAGTGGGGATGGCGTACATGGGCGAAGAGGGCCTAACGGTTATGTATGAGGTTACAGAATGTTACAGACACTGACGGAAGTGAATTGGGTTTGGGTTGTATTTCAGAAGACGACAGCAAACTAAGCTAAGAGACGAGGAAGATGGCGCAACAGAGAGCGTCAAGTGTTTCGAGAGACGAACGCGCGGATCGGCGCGCTGCGCAAGCGGAGGTCGAAGCGGCGGCAGCACGTGCAGCGGCGGCGGTGGAAGCGGCTCGTGAGGTGGCGAAGCGGGCACTCACGCCGGCCGCGACGCTCATGACTGGAACGGACGGAGACCTGGTGGCGACGTCGGCGAACGTGCGGGTCTCGACGGGCAGGACGCCGAGGACCGGCAACGACGGTGACGGCGGAGATGATGACGACGGAGTTGTCATGGTGAGCATGACGAACCCGGACACTGACACGGGGACCGGAGGACAAGGTGGCGGTGGCCAAGGTGCTTCGCAGGAACCAGGGCTGGCAGCGGCAGCGACTGGAGGCAGCCCAGCAGGACGAGCAGGGGCGGGAACGGCTCCGCCGGCTCCTCCGGGTCGGCCAGCACCTGCACCGACGGTGATCTACCGCGACCGAGAGCGGGAGAAGAAGCTGCGGCTACCGAAGTTCAAGGGGCTCGATGAGCCCAAACTCACGGTGAAGGCGTGGTTGAAGGCAGTGAAGAACGAGCTTCGCCGCCAGGCCGCGATCCTGCGCACGGAGTGGCGCGAGCACGAAGTGTTCATTGAGATGGTCGCGAACTTCGAGGGGAGGCTCTGCTGTGGTTCGACACGGTGGAGGACTCGTTCGTGAGCCGCGAGGACCAGACGTTCGGGAACTTGAGCCGGCTGCTGAAGGACCGGTACATGGTGAAGAGGTCGAACCCCGAGGTGGTGGCGAGGCTTCGGCTTCGTCGTCAGCAGCGGGGTGAGCCATTGGTGGAGTACGCGCAGAAGCTGAGGGAGATTGCGTCCAGCAATCCCGTCGACGAGGAGTGGCTCGTGGACGCGTTCTTGTCGGGGATGCACAACTCCTGGAGCGCGACGCTTGTACGCGGACACCGGCCGGCGACGCTGAACGCGGCGGTGAACGCGGCACTGGATCAGGTTGGAGAGTACGGAGAGGGTTACGGCGTGGGGCTCGGCGTGGCGATCGCGACGCAGGACAGGCGCGCGGCGTCCACGGGCACGGTGCCCACGGTGGCCCTGAACTTGGGCAATGTGCAGTTTGGCAGCGGAGGCAACTTGGGGTCTGTCGTGAGTGGCTACGGCGACTTCAGCCTTGCCGCAGGTCCCCCTCCCAGATATGATATGGAAGGGCGACTAGTGGTTCCGAAGGGAAGCACGGTTCAGCCGGCGACTGGCCAATGGGATTCGGTTATCCCTACCGGTTACCAGCTCGTACCGGTATCCGCGGGAGCGGGTGGTCAGGGAGCCAGCGCTGCTGAAAGTTCAAATTTTCAAAGTCAGCAGCGGGCGAAGCAGCAGCCAGTGCACGGGCAGCATGCGGACAAGGCGGCTCGGCGCACTGGTAAGACGCTGAAGATGGAAGGCTACAGCAGCCAAGGACAGAAGAGTGGTGGCTACAACGCGAGGGAGCCGTTGAGGACGCGAGAGGAGCGTCTGCGCAACCACCAGCGCTACGAGGAGGCGCGAGCGCAGCGGCGGACAGCTGCCTCAGGCTCCAAGGAAGACGTGCTGTGCAACAACTGCCACCAGAATCGGCCACTACGCCGCCGAGTGCGACTTGAACCGCGACGACCTGCAGGAAGAGAGCCCGGTGGTGGATCAGAACGGCGGCGCAAGTAACCAATGCACCGACGCTTCGCAAAACGGACGGCGGGCGTAGGGGACCCCACCCTATTGCTCGCTGAACGGACACGGGGACGAGATGTAAGTGTTGGGCCTCGGCGGAGAAGGAAACGGCGAGGACGACACCGGACGCGCCAAGACGGAGAATGGTGTGCGCGACAAGATCAAGAGCCCGCCAGTGGGGCTGGGAGCTCTGAGGAACGGAATGGACGAGGACGAGTGGTGGTGCGGGCACAGGATGAGCACATCGGCTCAGAAAGCGAAGATGAAGGCAAGGACGACGACGGCTCGCACACTGGGGATAGCGCGGCGGCGGTGCCAGACTCATGCGCAGTACGGCAGCATGCAGAAGGGCGCCGTGTGCGCTTCCTGGACGAGTGCGACGGCAAGATGGAAGACGACGCCCCGGAGGTGACGACGGGAGCGACGGTGGACATGAACACCAGCGGCATGGTGATGGTGGGCAACGACGAGTGCGAAGCTACGGGCCCGGCCGCGAGGACGGTGGACGCGGACGTGAACAGCATGGCCACGGGCGAGGACATGGTGCACGGCGAGGATGGGCGTGTGACCGTGGACTTCGACCCGGTGGTTACACCGGTGCTCAGCGAAGAAGAGCAGCGGGCGGTGATGGCGACGCACGGCAGTGCAGCCGCCAAGGAGATTATGGAGGAGTTGTCAAGTGCTGGGGATGGCGGCAGTGGTGTGCCGTCCTCTGGCATGGAGGAAGCGGTGACTGCTGAGATGCAGCTCCGCGACGTGAGGCAGGCCAAGGTTCTACAGGCAAAGGCAGTGCTCAGAGGCCCGGGCGATGTGGCTGAGGAAGCAGAACGTTGGGCGAAGAGGGCGGCGAAGCGGCGTGAACGGTCACTGCGTCGTGAAGTCCGGCGGTCGATGGAAGCACGAAGAAGTAAGGCGACACCAGCGGTGGAAGCGAACACCACGGTGCACCAGAGGAACAGCGCAGAGCTGTCGGTGACGAACATGAACGCCACGGCGGTGCCCGACGCGTCGAGCCAAGTGGTGTCAGTGGGCGACGACGGCGGTGGGAAGTCGAGCACGACGGAGACGGACGTCGTGACGAACAAGCCGTCGGACGGCAAGTGGGTCCGGGGCGCTGACGAGCCCTTGCCAGTGTCCAGGACCAGGAGGCGCTTCGAGAAGCGCAGGAGGAAGGCACAGGCGAAGGAGCGACGGCAGAAGTTGGCTCGGGACCAGGCAAGTGGCTACCCGGTCAACTCGTTCTTCCATTATGACGAGCATCGGCGGACGAGTGGTGCGGCCAAGGTGTTGACAGCTGCAGAGGCGAGTGCATGCGGGTACGCCTCGCCTGAGGCCACGACGACGAAGCAGAGGTCGGGCCAGCGGCGGAAGGCGGCGAAGGCCTACATGTATCGGAGCGGAAGCAGCTACGAGTCACCAGGCATGGTGACGAAGGACGGCCAAGAGCTGAAGGTGGGCAAGTTGCGCGCGGTGCAGGCACCCGCGCTGGATCTGCTGCCGACGGCGACGGTCGAAGTGCGGGGACAGTGGAGGTCGGTGAAGCTCCACACGGGCGCGCAGTACTGTGTGGCGGGCAAGTCGTGGTTAAGCCTCGGCACGATGTTGGCCACGCCGGCTCCGGTGGACTACATGGAGGGGTTCAGCGGTGCGCTTGTGCGCGTGGTGGGCGTGTGGCGCTTCGGGTTCAAAACCCAGTACGGGCAGTCCATGAGCGTGGACGCGCTCATTGTGGACCACGACACGGAAGACTTCCTGGTCGGCGAGGACTGGATGTACGACAACGGCGTCAAGATCGACTTTGTTAGCAGCGAGATGAAGTGGTACGACGACGGAGTTAAGAAGATCTTACCTTTCGTCGGAGTCGGGACGAGAGAGCAGCGAGGAGCACGAGCAGCCAAGGTGCGCCTCCTGCGCAAGTCGAAGATGCGGACCCAGGCGGTGTACAACGTCGAGGTGACGGTGCCGGCGAAGGACGGTACGGTGGGATTGTTCATGCCACGAGTGCGGAAGCAGTCGCACTTGCTGGTGGCTCCTACAGTAGTGACGGTGCGGAACGGCAAGGCAGTCGTGCCGGTGTTGAACTTGGTTGGACGGACGTCAAAGTCGCCCAGCAAGGAGAAGCTCGGAACCTGGATTCCAGCTGACGGCGAGATGGACATCCTCGAGATGGACGACGAGTTGGACAGGGAGCGGGTAAGTGCTTGGCTGGAGGCTATGTGACAAAAGTACAAAACTACTAGTACGTGGTAGTCCCCGTATTTTAATACACTCTGTCGATTGAGGTTGTGAACGCCTCGCGTCTCACTTGGGAGACGATTTCGTAGCCTAAGTTGCCCAAGTGCACTGTAAGCATTCATTCGGCTTCTAAGCTTGCTCTACTGTCGCTGTCCTTGATAGCATTCCGCTTCTCTCACTCCACCTTCAAAGACAATCTGGATCACCCTGCTGTAGTAGTAGAAGCATCTCCTTACAGCACAGGATACCCACCGTTTCAAACTAACTATCGGTGAGCCTTGGGCACATGATGCCCTCGGAGCCGCCATCACAAGCAAGCGCTGCTAACTTCCAACCTCGAAGCCACCTTACGGTGTTTTCGATGCGCCGGTGAGTTTTTTTTTTTCGCACCACACTGCTTATTAGCTGGCTAATTAGCCTCAAATACTCACAGATTCGAGTTCTACCGCGTAAGCGCTATAGTACTTTCGTCACCGAGGACCGTGGCAACCACCAATGGAGCAAGAAATAAGTCTCGTGTTGTGGCTTATTTCGAACCGAGAAAGGTAATTCGTCACTACAACGCTCGGGAAGGTAATTCGTCACAACACTTGGCCATAGTGAAACCAAGTGTAGCCAACTTCAACATCTTCAACTCGAGGTCCCGTTCTCCCTCCTCCAGAAGAAGAAGAAGAAGAAGAAGAAGAAGAAGAAGAAGAAGAAGAAGAAGAAGAAGAAGAAGAAGAAGAAGAAGAAGAAGAAGAAGCCATGGCGCCCGAGTCTGCGCTGCCGTCCCCGCCTCCGTTTCTAGCCGCAACGCTCGTGCTGCGGTCCCGGGCCATCTTCGCGTCGCTCGTGCAGGACACGGTCACGGCCTTCCTGGACTCGGCGGTGGAGATGGAGCTCTGGCAGGCGTGCAAGCTCAACTCGGCGGCGCTGCTGGAGCAAATCTGGCAGGGCTGCAGCCCCGAGACGGAGCCATCTCCAGCCTCGCTGGGCCCCTGGCAACGGCGGCCGCTGGTCCCGCAGGAAATACCTGCGCACGGACAGACACTACAGACGCTTCCAGTTCCGTCGGGGTATCGTGGAGGCCGTGAAGCAGGACAAGGCCTTGGAGCTGGTGCAGTGGCTCTACGCGCACTTCCACGGCTGCATGGTGCCCTTTGGAGCTGTGCAGGAGGCGGCGCAGGCGGGGAAGCTCGAGCTGCTCGAGTTCTTCAAGGGCCACGAGATTCCTGCCAAGATTGAAGGCGGTAGAGCTGTCAGAGACGAGATTGAGGCTCAAGAGGGCAACGTGGTGCGCTGGGGACGCCACGACATGGCCAGAGCGGCGGAGAGGAAGGACAACATGCACGTGGTGCAGTGGCTGCACGACAACACGCCCCGGGTCCCTCGCTGCATCCGAGAGGCGCTGTTCAGCGCAGTGCGCAACGGAGACGTCAAGATGCTCCGGTGGTTCTGCGCCCAGTACAAGACTGGAAGGGAGGCAGCCCGTGAGTTTGGCACGCTTGCTCATGAGGAAGACGACCTGGACGACATGATGCGGAGGCAGGAGGAGGAGATCGAGCGGATTGCGATGGGACTGTTCATCCCGATCCGCATGAACGCTGAAGGGGCCACTACGGGGGCTGGTGCAGCCATTCCTGCTGTGGTTGCAATGGTTGGAGCGTTCAACTAGCTGCAGTGGCACCAGCTCAGCAGGGCGCGCAGCCTGAAGGTGCTGGAGGGCTCTTTCCGCCTAACCTGGAGCAGCTCTTGCAAGAAGCTGTCGCCGCTCGTGTTGCAGCAGGAGCGAGGGGACCGGAGCCTGAAGCGCCTATGGAGAATATCATGGAGCTCATGCAAGAAGACCGCGAGGGGCTCATGGTCGGCGAGAACGCCAGGGAATTGCTGCGTGGCAGTCCGCAAGACTTCATGCGGGAAGCTGTGCTCCGTGGTCACTTGAATGTGATGAGGTGGCTGCTGAAGAACGGCTACGCGCGCAACGCCTTCTTGGCGGTGTGGGTGGCGATGAACGCTCGTCGGCTGGACATGGTCATGTGGCTGATCAGGAACAAACTACTGGAAGCAGGTCGAGCGCTTGAAGCGGCAGCGAGGCTTGGGAGGCTGGATATTGCCAAGCGTCTTTACTCTCGCTACTGGAAACACATCCGCGAGCAGCGATACTACCCGCTCACTGAATCCCCCGTGCGCGGCATGCTGCGGACGCAGAGAGACCCGCCAATGTGGATTTCGGAGAAGACGATGGCGGGGGCGGTCCGTTGGGGGATCTGGATCTGGTCGAGTGGCTGGTGGAGACGTTCGGCGCGGAGATCGATCTATTCGGTGCTGCGGTAGCTCCAGGCTGGTGGACCCCGTTCCAGCGCCCGCATTTGATCGATACTGCAGCGCGGCACCTTCCTGTGGCCAAGTATTTGCACCAGATTTCGGTGAGGATGACGGCTCGTGGAAGTTATACGGACGCTAGTGGCCGAGCCATACTGGGGACGGCGCCAACAGCCTCTGTGGTGCTGGTAAAAACGTTCCTAAAAAGTGCTCTAAAGCACCTCTAATTTTCCTAAAAAAAATTGTAAGATACCGCAGTATCTTACGGTTTTTAGGACACAGGTTAGAACATAACTGTAGAGAAATTAGAGCAAACGGATTAGGACAATACAAGTAGATTAGGACAATACAAGTAGCTGCAGGGAAGTCAAAGAACTATTACCAGGTTTAACACTGATTAGCTATTGACTGGAGTGATAAGTCGATCACTCAAACTCGTCGTACCGGCCCGGGATGCGTGGCTCTACGTAGGGAGCGTGCTGCGGCGGATCACGACGATGGTGCTTGATGTCGTCGATCATCTGGACGTAGCGACGGGCGTCTGCCTTCGCCGTCTCCACGAACACGAGCAGGCTTGGGTGCGCAACCGAGAACAACTCCCCGAACGCGCGGTTATAGCGTTCGAGGGGGTTGTTCGTGCGGTTTTGAAGATCGATTCCCGCGTCCGCCATGCTGTTCACGTTCCACAGATCCGCGCCGTAGCTGTTGAGCCATGTACTCTTGAAGTAACGCCAAAAGGCGTCCCACTTTGTCTTCGCACCAGTCTCGTCCATCAGGCTACGCACGTAACGAATACCCTAAATTGAATAAATCAATTTTAGAACACATAAAAATTAGCATGTACTGTTTCAATTTTAGAACTCGGAAATAACGTACCTTTTCAGGGATTTCGTCGACGGGGATGACTGTGAGGACGTCAAGCACATCGGGCGCGAGAGCCGCAGCAATCTGGTCGAGCGGAATACGCAGGCCGAGCATCTTGCGTCTAAGTGCCTGTTTCCAATGAAACAGGCACCCGACGATCTTGACTAGAGGAAACTGCTCCGTGACTGCGTTCATGAGCCCGCGCTCGAAGTCGCAGGTCACCGTGGACGGCTCCATCAGACGGCCAGTCTGGATAATGATGTAGTTCAGCGCGCTCCAGTAAGCATCCTGCTGCTTGGAGTCCATGAGCACATACATGGCCGGTACGTAGAGATCGACGCCCGGGTCACGCACCATGACGATGAGGCACTGCGAGAAAGGCTTCGGTACCATCTTGAAGGTGCCGTCAATGAAAAGAGCAGTGCCCGAGTAGCGCAGCAGCCTCACGAGTTCGGGATGTCCAAATCCGAGAAACCGGTGTTGTCCACACCCACTGGTGTGGACAACACAAAAAAGCAAAAACGGTCTTGGGTCTTCTTGGGCCACGTTGCGTAGCGGAGCGCTCTCGATCGCTCGAAGTGCATCACTACCGGTGACTTGCGCGCGAGTGTACTTGATGATGGAGATCCCCGGTTGCCTGGCGATGGTGCTGAGCGTAGCGTCAGGGTGCGCTTCTCTCATGCTAGCCATGACCCGCTCCCATACCATGCCAGGCGGCAAGGATAGGTTCGACAGGCAGGCAGCCTGGAGGGCGGTGCGCATTTCGCCTCGCACATCGGTGACTTCAGGCAGCTTTTCGACGCGGCAGGTGTGGTCGTTGCGAGCTCGGATCGTGTCGTCACGGATGATGAGTCGGGCCTTGCAACCACCCTTGCCGTCAGGGCCGCGGTGGCGGATGCAGACCCAATAGGTGGTGTTGGTCTCCTCGACCTTGCGCTGACAGTAGAACTTGTACCCGTTGTGCTCCATTGTAGAAGTCAGAATGTCACATGAGCGAGCGGGGGGGTTTAGAACGTCTAAGTGTTGGTTGGCTCTGAATAGATCCAAAAATGACTTGGCTAAAGTATGGGACGGTAAATTACATTACTGGTAATTTAAACAATTTTTTAGGACAAATTCACCTAAATCGTGTAATTTACGTTAGGACATTTAGGTCAGTTTAGATCGGTATTAGGAAGTTTTATCTGCTACCGCCTCTGTGAATGCCATGGACTCCGCAGCAGCTTACAATTGCTTGGATGTGGTGCAGTGGCTCCACGCACACAGACCGAAGGGGTGCACGGCTCGGGCCATGGACTCGGCCGCTGCACAGGGACACCTCGAGGTGGTGCAATGGCTGCATGAGAACCGTCGAGAGGGGTGCTCGGCACTGGCGATGGATGATGCGACCAGTGCCGGCCATCTCGAAGTCGTGAAGTGGTTGCACGCGAACCGGTCGGAGGGGTGCACGACCAGAGCCATGGACAACGCAGCAGCTCAAGGCCATCTCGACGTCGTCAAGTGGCTTCACCTGAACCGGACGGAGGGCTGCACAACGGCCGCCATGGACGCAGCAGCAGCGCTAGGGCATCTGAATATTATCAAGTGGCTGCATGATCACCGAGTGGGAGGGTGTACGATCCATGCGATGGATAACGCGGCCGCGTCGGGCAACCTGGAAGTCGTCAAGTGGCTTCACGAACACCGAATCGAGGGGTGTACTACCCGCGCGATGGAGGAAGCGGTGGCTGCGGGGCATTTGAACGTGGTTCAGTGGATGCACGAGCATCGGATCGAGGGATGCACCAAGGTCGCGATGGACTTGGCAGCGAGATTCTGGGACTTCGACCTCGTGCTGTTCCTGCACTCGCAGCGCCGCGAAGGCTGCACGGCCGAGGCCTTCCACGCCACCCGAAAGCGCGACGTCTTCATGGACATGTACGAGCCGGACGCAGATTTCCCTTCTGACAACATCTTCGACTGGCTGAGTGAGCACTACCCCGGCGTGAAACCACGACGTCCGTAGCTGCATAATATGATGCAAGTATCGCAGCAAAAGAGCTCGCGGGTTGAGCTGACCGCTATATTTCAGTCTTTCATGGGTTCATCGAGTTGAATAGGTCGGCGCACTTCGTGGCATCAGCACAGTGTACAAGAGGTGAAGGAAGTACCGTATATTGTGCCTCTAAACAACGCGAATTAAGATAGAATAGCTGCTAAGACAACGAGTTAACGTTGAGTTATGCCAACTCTCGTTGAATGGCTGGAGTAAATCCGACAATACTGCGGTCCCGACATTCCTTAAACTCGCTTCGTCTGAGTGCTTTCCAGTTGGCCATGACAATATCGATTGGCATGCGCTGGCGATCTATCGTGCTAACCTACCTCTACGATATTGATCTATCAGTGATGGCTTCAGTGATGGGAGTATCAACACGGTCCATTCTCGCTGGGGCTATCTGTTTCGTCGCCGTGGTAACTTCATTCCAAACACTCGAATCGAACGGAAAACGCGCTGACCTTCAGAGACTATCAAGTTTGTGAAGGGATTCGTCGAAGAATATCCCTGGATTTACGTGCTGCGGCAACCGACCTATTCTTGTAGCGGCAACCGGTCGTAATCTTGCAGTGCGCTGTGTCCGACGGTTGTTTTGCTTAATTTTAACTTAGAGTTAGACTGCGAGATATGATCATCGGGAAAGATTTGCTCGTTGGTTTAGAGGCCTTAATCACATGCCAAAGTTTGTGCAAAGCACAAATCAATCTTCAGTGGTTACAAGGGGTTACTCTTGGTTATAGCCAATCAAATCACTCCATATCGACATTCTCAAAAAAATGTCGCTAAATGATTGGTCAATAATGTTTGCCGGATATAAGACCTTGACGAATAGAAGCAGTATTATACGGTATATAAATATTGTGCTTTGCAGATAAAATGTCGCCCCGTTTTATGGCCTAGATCGAGGAAGGCCGGTCCACAAACCAGGGCACAAATCAGAGGGGGCAGCATGGACGATCTCGATTTATTATAGATCGGCTCGAATTGCGCTTTTGAAAACGCAAAAGCGATCGATTTGCCGTATATGGATAGATCGACCTCGTTCTGCTCAAATCTGCCAGGAGATCGACCTAGAGCCCTGATTTGGCTTGTCGTAGCTCGATTTGTTGGCGGGCTTAAATAGATCGATCTGTCCCTTTCTTTGATCTCGTTTTATTAAATCGACCTCGACTTATTATAAATCGAGGAGAGCTCCAAGTCAAAACGACAAAACGTTTGCAAAGCACAATAGACCTCAAAACGAGTTTATCAGCGCTCTATCAGACTCTGAGCACTATACAATGTTGCTATGATACACTTGTCGAAGACTGAGATCGTTCCAACCGAGATTAGCTACTCGCTATTGAAGGTGCTCTTCGTTAAATAGTTTAGCAAGTCTGAATAGCTTAGCTCGGGGCGTAGGATTGATCTAATCGGTAGTTTGGCGCTATATCGGAAAATGCTCAGTAGATTTGGGAGAACGCTATTTGGTTTGGCAGCCGCGCGGTAAGCTGCAGTTGTCGGTCACGCTGGACATATCTGCATATATTTGGCGCCATACTGCTCCTTTGGTGCCATCAAAACTCGCGCTCTCTTTATTCTGTTCAAGCGCGCTCAAGCGCAAGTTGTTGGCAGCCCTTCATTGCTCTGCACTTTAAGCGGTAGGATTCAAGTCCACACAGCCACTTGTAGCTCAGTCACATTTCAAGTTAACTGACCAACGCACAGCAAGATGCCTAGAGCCCGAGCCCCCCGTGAACTTACCGAAGAAGCCGTAGAGCAAGGCGTCGCTCGGCTTACCCAGCTCAACGAAGCCCGCCAAGCCAAGCGCGCACGATGTGCCCCTGCTGCTCGTGCTGCCGTGAGTGCTGCCAGTGACACTGTGGACTCGCTATCGTCTGTATTCGATCGCTTCCTGCTGAACGGCGAGGAGACCGTCATGCAGACGACCAACTTCTCGGCCGAAGAGTTTAACCGGCTCTGGCGAGTGCTCGAAGAGTACGTCGTGCTGCGATGGAACGTTGGCCGCGGAAAGAAGTGCAAGTTCGGGGGCAAGGGCGTGCTCTTCATGGTTCTCGCCTCGCTCAAGCACTGCGGCAAGTGGGATATTGTCGCTAGCGTGTTCGACATCAACCCACCAACATTTCAGAAGATGGTGCTAAAGTACACGGAGATGGTCTCTCCGTTCTTGTACGAGCGCATGGTGGAAGACGTCAACGCGAAGTGGACGATGCGCGAGCTTGTCATCGCCGACAAGACCTTTTCCAACTTTCCCTGCGCTCGCTACGCCACCGACGTGACCTTCCAGCAGGCGAACATCCCGTACGGCCTGTGCGAGGGACGTAGGATTTACTACAGCGGCAAGCACAAGCTCCACGGGTACAAGGTGTAGGTCTCGGTGTTGCCCACAGGCAAGGCAATCAACTGCACGCAGCACTACCCGGGCCACGTCTCGGACATCGAGGTGTTCCGAAAGAATCAAGCGTTTCACTCGCAGAACATGAGGAAGTCGGAGGTCGAGAAGCGCCTGGCAGACGACGGTCCCATGACAACGGAGTACCCGGACGAGTGGGCGCTGCTCGTCGACAAGGGCTACCAGGGACTGTCGACGCACTTCAGGGCCGTCACGCCGCACAAGAAGAAGCCGGGCGAGACCTTGTCCATTGAGCAGCTTGAAGAGAACGACAAGATCGCGCATGATCGCGTTCTTGTCGAGAACGTTTTTGGCCGCTTGACCTCCCTGTGGGCCGTGTGCTCCGACAAGTACCGCTGGGCCGAAACCAACTACGACACCCTGTTCAAGACGTGCGTCGCGCTAACAAACTTCCACGTGCACCTGAACCCGCTACGCTCCGACGATGGAGACTCCTACCACAACTACTTAGGACGGCTGCTTTCTATCGGTGAAGAGATGATCACCAAGCGCAAGACAGCGCAGAAGCGCTACCGGAAGCGCCGTGAGCTGCGCCTCCGCAGCATGTTCCGCATCCGTCGCGACAGTTCGACTCCATCACGCGGAAGTAGGAGCAGCGAGAGTAGTGAACACGATAGTGAGGAGACTGTGTTTAGCAGCTAAAGAGGGTTCTACAGTTAGACCCAAAGAGATTAAGCGACTTTGTGTGCGCCATGCGCTCAGTTAGAGCTGAGTACAGTCTTTGAAGACTAAGTGACTTTGGAAATATCAAATCTCCGTTGCTTTGTTGCTTTCCCCACCATTTCACTTTGCAACGACCCAAATCACTGAGTGGGCACAAATACAACAACGAATTTGGCAATAGATAACCTACTCGGTTTGAGTTCTAATACATGTACAGCACACAACTGCACAAATTGTATGGTTTCTGCTTGGCTCACCTTCCCAATGATACAGCATACGGGATGTACGACAGGAGCTGCTCCCCAGCCACTCTCACTGAGCACTGAGAGTCTCAGTGAGTCAGTCCTTCGCGGCCGCGTACAGTTGGTCTTTTGCCCTCCAAGGCCACACAACCGCGGTTAACTGTACCAGGGCCTTATCAAGGCAAGCGCCACCTTCTTCCGCGATGCGTCTTCGAAACACCCGCGCACTGCTAGCTGCTGCCGTCCTCCTTTCACTTGCCGACAGTTTCGCCACGGAGGCGTCCTCTCCCAACCTCGCAGCTATCGCCCGCCCGTTGACTGCTGTCGAGAATGATACCCCCGCCACTAGAATGCTGCGGAATGAAAGCCCGGCGGAAGGTGACGAAGAAGAAGAGCGCGCTATTGGAGACGCCATCGGCGACGCAGCCGCGGTACTGGCGGCCAAGCTCCAGTTAAAATTGGACTTGCGCAATCTGCTGAATGAGGGGAAGTCCGCGGACGACGCGCTCGCCCTTCTCAAGTTCGACGATAAAGTGGACGATCTCCTGGCCAACCCGAAGCTGGAGAAACTGACCAAGTACGTTGCCCGGTACAATAAGAAGTTCCCTAAACGTGGCGTGACGGTGGTCGGGACCCTCACCAACAAGTATGGCGACAATGCTCTGGCGGGCATGCTTGAGGCGGCTACAAGGTCAAACAACCCTAAGACGAAGAAGCTGGCGCAGAAGCTGCAGGCCGAGCAATTTCGTCGCTGGCATGAGCACGCCTCTTACGGCGGTGTTTTCGGGATACTGGGGCTCGACATGGCGCGCAACCCGCTCAAGGGCGACGTTTACAAAGCTTGGCGTAGCTACTTTAACGTTTACAACGATCATGCCGAGGTCGCAGCCAAGACGACAGAATTCGCCGTGTTGAAGGAAGTCTACGGGAGCCGCGATTTTGCCGGAATGCTTCAAAGGGTGAAAAACGACAAGGAAGCGGGTCTTATTGCCATGGAATTCGAGCGTCAGCTCTTCAACTCGTGGGTTTCGAGGAGGATCAACCCCGATAAAGTTGTGAGGAAAATTTTCAGGATGAACCCCGAGGACAAGCTCACCAATGTTGACAAGGCCGTGCTACACGAGTACAGAAGGTGGTGGACGACAGCAGCGAGTGAGGCAGCTAAAAAGGTAGCAAAACACTGACGAACTTGCGAGCTTTATCGCCACCGCCACAGCGATAGTGGAGCCCATTCGCGTGTTGTGGCGGGGTTATTAAATACTTCAATAAGTGAGTACATAATGGCTCGTTTTACCTTCACGCTCTCTGTGCAGCTACAGTAAGAACAGTCACTAACTACATGTATTACGAGTCCTAGTTTAGAAGTCCTAACTTGGGATATATTTTTATTAGAATACGTATTATACTACTAGTAATAGATTTCAATTATTGTGCTCTGCAATGATTTTGCCGACCATTTTAAACGCTTATTATGGCAAAGCCTGCTCCTTAATATGTGTGAAAAAAGATACACGACCTGTTAAAATTATGCATAAATCCACCTCCTCATATATATATCGACTTGGGAGAGCTTGTCAGCGGCCATGCATTGGCCCAGTACACCACCGTCCATAATCCCTAGCACATCCACCCTCTTATGCATACCTAATTGCCGCGCGTCTAGGGGCTTGTGGATAAAAGCCGACAGAATTGCAGCAGCACAGCCACAATTGCACTTTCAAAAGTGCAATTATGGCGCTTTTAGCGTAATTCTAGGCCTCCACCCATTTATGCACCATCGTAAATATAGCAGGTGGTCGCTATAAATACAGCAAATCTCGCCTCGTATTGCCAAAATCATTGCAAAGCACAATACTATAATATAGTAGTATTTGAAATCATTATAGGTAGTTTAGCCGGTACTGACCTTGAAGTTTCAACGTCTAAATCAAAGATGCGGTCGCGCTCCCGCTCGCTCTCGTCGGCTTCTTCGCTTGCTGGAGCTCCCAGCCCGTGGGCCGCTGAGTCCTTCGTGGCACTCGCCCAGTCGTGGGCCAGCGCCGTGTGCAGCATCGAGTCGCTCACGCCGGAGTTGCTGGAGTCGCCCTGTCCGGGCAGCGACAAGCATTCCAAGGAGGAGGACGAGCTCTTCTGGTCCTGGGTGCACCAGGGCTACAACGCGAAGGCGCGAGGCCCCAGCGAAACCAGAGACGCCTGCACACTCCGACAGCAGTGGGATGTCATTCGGCCCAGTGTGGCACAATTTCACGCGATATTGACGGAGTTATGGTCCGATGACCCCGTTACGACGTTGGACTCGTTGCCAGCCCGGGAGCTCCAGCAGCTGCTGGAGAGAGCGGTGGACGCCTTCGAGGAGAGGACGGGGCAGGGTTTCCATCACTTGGACGTGTGGAACCTGCTGGCCCACCACGAAGACTGGAACAGGGTGCTGAAGCCATTGGTGCTGCGAGAGAAAGTTGGGAATAGTGCTGCCGTTGCTGCTACTGCTGCCGTTGCCGTTGGTGGACGACACGAAGACGCAGTGGCTCCTAACTGTCGCGAGATGGAAGAAGTGAACAGCGCGAGTACAGGAAGATCTTTCGGTGCTGTCCCGGTCTCGGTCAGAAAGCAGCGGGTCACAGGCGCAAAAAGACGGAAGAAGGCGCCCCAGAGAGTGCACCAAGAGGTGGATTCTGCGGAGGAGGTGGAGGCGAATGGAGGCGATCCCCAAGTTCGTTACCAGGTGATTAATAATGTGGAGACTGAGGATCTGGGCTGCGGGGATGAAGTTCATCAGGCTGGAGGCTCTGTCGACGAGGTGAGGGAAGCTGCTGTAGTGACGCCGACTCACTCCGATAAAACGCAGCGAGCTATCAGCAAGAAACCGGCGAAACGAAGCAGAGTGATGCAAACAGCCAGAGCTGTCGAAGCTCGACGGAGAGGACAGGAAGCCCAGGATGGCTCGGGAATCGAGGCACCAACCGCAGAGCAGCAACCGTTGGAGGCTCCTCAAACGGTGGAGATCGCAGAAGGATTATCGGCGGATATGTCAAACCAAGACGAGGAACCTGAGACGCATGTTGAAGCCGTGCATCTAGCGCTGGCGTGGGCCGACGTCTCGTGCAGTGTTGCAGACATATCGCCGAGGCTGGAAGAGTCGAACAAGTGGTTCTGGTTCTTGGTCTCGAGTATCTACTTCGACCTGGTGGCTAAGCCTGACTGCCGGGGCGACATCGAGGGCGTACTCAAGGACAAGTGGCTGGGAATCAAAGAGTGCGTCGCTGCCTTTCACTTGCTCTATGAGGCAGAGCTAGCGAAGAAAACAGACGTCCGCCGAGCTGATCGTGAAGTGGTAATTCTACGCGCGCAAGAGGAGTTTTGGACTCAATACGAGCACTGGTTCCAGCACCGTGCAGCCTGGGAGGCTTTGGAGCGTCATGCTGAGTGGGAAAGCGTTTTAAGACCGTTGATTCTCGGCTCAAGTGCTCCTAGAGTTTCGTCGGGAGCTTCTTCGCTGGAACAGAAGGATCGATGCGACGAAGCCACACGAGAGACTTCTGCAGAGCTGAATGCCGTGTCCACCGTGAGCGACGACTGCGGCACTGCCACTGATAAGGCAGCGCCAGCAACTTGTCGAGAAGCTCCTGATCCGCCTTCCTTTAAGTCGCTGATTGCGATGGCTACAAGTGAAAAGAGCTCGGCTTTGTCGGCGCAATGGCTGGAATGGATCACGCACCACTCCGACCTGCAAGTTATGACACAGAGTGAAGCTGGGTTGAGCCGAGAAGCAGTTGAGTACCTGCACTTGCGGAGACAGCAGATTCTCCAAAAGACACGTGAGAGTAAGTAAATGAATCCGTGATAATGCCATGGGCCTGTATTCCAACTTTTAAGTTAAGCTCGTCATCGAAATGACTCGACGCGATAGCTGGGGTTTCCATGCCCTGGTCAGTTCGATGCAGAGGACCCCAGGCCAAAACCCATACAGATCCATCGATGCTACGTAAAGTTTTGCCCCGGTAGGCATCTCTGATCCTCGCCCAAAGCGATTATTGTATGGCGTAAGAGAACGCGTCGAACTCTAGCGCAGGACGTTTCTCCAAAACAACCTCGCACAGACACGTCCCTGCCTTCGAAGCATTGCCTTGGTCACCGCTTGAATAGATCCAACGCCTGGTGCTCCGCGTACACATCCACCCCTTGGTCGTCAGTCTCGACTGCAAACGGTGAGCTCAATGCTTACTGTTTTCGACGTTCGTTTTTAATCCTAAGTGAGAGCTCGCCATTCTGTTGTGTGCTCCCAACGGTTAGACCCAAAAACTCAGAAGAAATCTCTTGAAAGAAAAGGACCAAGCCAAGAAGTAGGCACCACGAACACCAGAAGCAAAGATCAACGCTATGGGTGGGAAGAAACGCAAGACACGGAGCTCTTCTCACAGCAACAACACGGCGGCAGGGAAGTCCTCCGAGGGGTTCACTCCCGCTGAACAGGAGTGCTTGAGTCGCGCATGGATCAAGGTCGTCGAAGAGTCTACGGGCTACGATGATATCCATCTGACTCGAGAGATTGCGAACGATTTAAATGACGAAATCGGTCGCTCGTTCTGGGAATGGGTTCGAGATGAATACAGCGCTATCGGGGCAGAAGAGCGAGCAAGATCGGTCGAGGAACTCCACTCGCAGTGGACTGCAATCCTGCCGAGCCTGGTTGAGTTTCTCACGCAGTTCTGCCATCAGCGGGTGGGCTCCTGTATCAGCAGTCAAGACGCAGAAGCATCCCAGGAAGACGCGTTCTCATCTGCTCACGATGCGTTCCAAGAGAGTCATGGGGACCCGTTTTCGCACGAAATCACTGTGAGACTTCTCGTGAATCACGCGAAATGGAGCACTCTCGTTAAACCATTGCTGATGGTGGAGGAGGATCTCTCTGAAGAAGTTGATGAGACTGAGGCAAGTGAGCTAGCTGCTACGTCGCGTGGAGATAAATGGCCAAATGCGGAAGATGAGGTCGCGAATGACTCGCAAACTCGACGAGTGCGGCAGCGTCGAAACTATACGGAGACGGTTTCGACTGACGCCGCTCGATGTCAAGTGGATGACGGCGCTGAAAAGAAGAAGCTGGAAGTGATGGAGCGCCAACTTGAGCTGGAAATCATGACCTACAACGAGGACGGACTTTCAGCCGAGGCTGTCGAGTACCTCCGTCTGCAACGCGCACGCATTTTACGTAAAATTCGACTGCAGGCTGAAGAGCAGGAACAGTCGTAGCTGGTGCTGGGAGCGGCAATACTCGAGCTACGAAAATCCCGTGCGGTTTACGAATTATGTATTCACTTATTCCAGAACGAATTTTCGAAGCGTCTAGCCTCATCCCTTCATCCGCATTCGTATCGATCGATATCCATAGCTACGGTAATGCAAGCGTTTATATCTCATTCTACAAAAGACGTCGCCGATGACTGCTAACTACGGTTTCCATTAGTCGGGTATCGGCAAGCTATCGACAATGCTTCTTTTGAAATACTGCACGTTCAATTTAAGTGCTGAAAGTATGAAAGGATACCCCATGAGACTTGAGCTTTGCGAAGTGGCACTCCACTACAGTAGTTCTTGATTCGATCGATCTCTAATCGCGATAACTACGTCAAAGTGGACGCACCGACAATGCAGCGCTCGGTTGACCAGTACCCGTTGTCCTACTTCTTGGCTTCGTTTGCCAGCCACTTAATATACGCGTCCACAACCATGTTGTCGTCGCTAGAAATCCGGTCCACCTTGTAAAGTTTAGTGAATACGTCCTCGGGGTGCACACCTTTCTCTGACCAGTCCTTGAACTGCGCCCGCTGCAAAACGTTGGCTTTGCTCCGCACTTCTCTGCTCCCGTTTGCCCTCAGAAGCATTGTTGCCAAACCGCGATCCCCGTAGGCCTCTCTGAATACCGAGAGCTCGTCAATTTTGCTGGCTTGACGCAGCAGCAGCCGCTTGTTGAATACGTCCAGGTAGCTCCGCCACGCCTCGATAGTATAACCAGCCAGAGGATGCTTCGCCTGCTCGTGAAGCCGCAGTAGCCTGAAGATAGCAAGGGGGGACTGCTCCTCCTTGAGCCAAAGGCGGAACTGTTCACCCTGTAGTTTCCTCGCCAAAGCGTTCGTAACCATATTTTCGGACCACTTTCCAGCTTCGAGTGCGCGCGCAACGGCTTCGTCTCCGTAGCGCGCCGTGAGCGTCCCAACCATAGTCACGCCGCTGTCTGGGAACTTCTTGTTGTACATGGCAATGTACTTCTGCAGGTTTTTAAACGTCGGGTTCTCGAGGATGTTGCCCACTCCTGTGTGGAGCTTGAGCTTGGCCAGCACATCGTCCACGGAGTCTCCATTCTTCAGCCACGCCTTTAGGTCGCTTCTCATCTTTATCTTCGCAGCGCCCGCGTTAATCCACCCCGTGATCTTCTCAGTGATAGCCCGCTCTTCGTCGTCACGCTCCGACCGCAGCATTCTCTTGGTGGGAGCGTCGTAGTGGACAGCAGTGAACGCATTGGTCGCAGCTAGAGTGGCGGGAGTGGCCATGCCCGTCGATGTGCTTCCGACGCTTGAGAAGAGAGCAGGGGCAGCCAGGAGCACGACAACGGGGAAGCGCATCGCGGACTTGTCGAAGTTCGAGAGGAGACAAAACGAGTTGTGTGGCGAGGGGTGAGCAGCGATATGTTGTATCACTCGGAAGGTGACTTCGCCAAAGCCGTGCGCGAGGACTTTTCCTTCTTCGGGATGCACCCGGTATTAATAGTACCTACAACTTGTAGGCTACAAGAACATGTACAGAATGATATAAGCACCACCACCATCAAACGTGTTGTTACAGTAGACCAAACAGTTTCAGTACCAAACGGATGCCCCGCACCCGCATCGCAGTCTCGGCGAGGAAGTCGGTGCCTACACTTACAGCATTCTGGGTCTCATAAGGCATTAAGGAAGAAGTCCAAAGTGGCGACATACCTACAGTACCGAAGCAGAATTCTGGGCTCCTAGCCTTTTTCTGTTGAATTTGCTCCGAGTCGGATCATGTTTTTTATCATTTTGAATACGGTACTTTATTAGAAACAAATATTGTGATTTTCAATTTATTGACGGTGGCAAACTCGGACCGCACGTCCGATTTTCATTCACTAAAAAAAAAAATTAAGGGAGATGCCACTAATTCGCCATTGTATAGCTTTCTCTCGAAAACGGTTTTGCTCGTCCGGTTTTGCTCTTTCGTTCCGTCTTACCCCGTATGCTACGAACAAACCCTACAACCTAGAAGGCGGGCCACCCCAGTGGCACCAAACGTATTTTTGAGCAACAAATACAAGTGCATACATCAAATATTTTAATGTGTTATCAAACGATGCAGCACTGGGTTCCTCTCCATGCTGCCAGCATCCTTGAATGGTGCTTGCAGCAATGCGTGGCGAAGCCGAACTGCGTGTAACCCTCTCCCCTCGACACCGGCTTCGTATGCAACCAGGATTTCGGTGATGCTGTAGCTGCGAAGCAAGCTTGTTGAAGGCTTGAGCTGGAGAAAGTTTTGCTTCGGAGATGCAGAAAGACAGATAAGTATCGACGTGGCTTCAGTTGGCCGGTCTTAGTTTACTTTACTCAGTTACCGAGGTCCGAATTAACCTGATTTGGCCTGCTGTTGTGAATAAGGTGTATCTAGGTTAGTTACACTACGCTGGTATTTATTCTTCCTACCGCGCCTGCTGAACCTGAACTCCCATCCGTTCTCTGTATTGCATTGGAGATCGGGATACAGAACTCGACTGAGGCAGAGTACGAATGCATCGAAATCACCGCTCCTGTTCGTCACCGTCGATTGGAGAAACTAACGAGCCAAATTCCTGGTTTTGGCTCGCGAAGAGAAAGTCCTGAATAGCATATGTCCGTGACAGCCGGCCGCTGCAGCGGCTGCCGGATACCGAGTTACCGTAACACGGTACCTACCGAGTTACCACAGCACGGGACCTACCGAGAAACCATAACACGGAACCTACCGAGGTCCGGTAACACAGATGCCAAGTCAAAGTTGTTCAGTACTCTAGTTAAGTAACGTTGTCTACTACTTTCATGCTACAGTATCGGTACCGTCAACTTTCCTTTCAGCGGCTGAACTTGTAAAAGCAAAAACCTCTGCTACAACGGACTTCATCGAATCTAATAACAAAAAGATCCGGGATTCGCCTCCGAATGGCTATGAATACATGGTATGCAGTCTTAAAGGGGTTAGAATGGCTTGAAACTCAAAGTAGGACGTGCTGAAAACAAAAAACTGCGTGTACATTATTCCGTCAACGTTATCGTAGATGTGGTTGAGGTCGTTCTAGACTATCGCAATATAGCTAAGCAGCTCGAGGTGGAATTGCTAATGGACCGACCTTTAATTCGCGGTGACATTCCACAAGTATCAGCTCACCGGCTTTCAGAAGCTTTGAAATTGTGTTTCTCGTGCAGACTAGGATAAACTTTACTTCAGTCCCTCATTTTGGCCGAAATGCTGAACCCTTTGTAACGCGGTACGTCTGCACTGTGAGTGCTGCGTGGCGACGAGCTATTAGGAACATATATTACTTCTGCTTGGATGAAACCCAAGTGTATACGATTCGAGGAGCTTTTGAGCGTTTTTCACCCCATAGTATTTGGAGCGAAGGAATCGTGAAGAAATGAAAGCAAAACCGACGGTAGTGAACAAGTAGTGAAGGTAAACTGCTGGTTGCAAATGAATCGTCTACACTTGCAATCTCTATAAGAGCGACGCAACGTGCGCTGCAGACGAGCAGATAATTGCAGCGCTGACTTAGTAAGGAGCTGCTAGCCCGGTTCGATTATGTTTTACCGTTCGCACAAAACTCACCTTCCTTAGTTAAACAATTGTATAGCTTCAGGTGGTTGACGTTAACTTGGAAGGCAGAGTAGTGCTGCTAGAGAAATATTGTGGACACACTGTCTTCAGACAGGTTTCTCTATCAGCAGCTCCGCTTACTGAGCCTACAAAGAGATAGATCTTTCGGCCATTGCATTCTTTTACATGTTCAGACATCCACAGTCATCAAACTAGAAATTTAGCAGTTCTATAACTCGGCTGGTGTAAAGTTCCGTGTTATGGTAACTCGGTAGGTACCGTGTTACGGTAACTCGGTATCCGGCAGCGGCTATCGCTTGCCGGCTGTCACGGACATATGCTATTCGGGACTTTCTCTTCGCGAGCCAAAACCAGGAATTTGGCTCGTTAGTTTCTCCCTTTTCCAAGTAATTAGACGTAAAGTTTTGGCCGATCCGCCGTTAGCGAAAAATCCGCTGGAATGGCCCTAAAACGCTGGAATTCATGTCTGCGGAACACACCCTAAGGAAAGAGAAAACGGCGTGGAAGATGCAGGTGTCCAAGCTGGGCGTCACAGTTGGGCGTAAGGTCAGTTTTAGGAAAATTAAACAAACACATTTTTTATGCATGATGAACTGGAGTTCGGTCAAATTTTGCTCTCAGCAAGGAGCAGACCGTCGTCATAGTACGACGCAAGTGTCCCTGCACCAGGCCGTCAACTGCAGAGTCGCCGGATACCCGAATACGGACGAAGCAAGAGGAACGCAGTTAAGAAAAACGCAGATCTCACTGTGTACAGCAAGATAAAGCTACCGTCTTACCCCGCATAAAGCGCATAGGCGCACAAATAAAATATAACGCCCAGTGAGCGTAATATTCATTTAAACCGCCTAGGCGGTATGCTACGAACAGATCCCACAACCTAGAAGGCGGGCCACTCCAATGGCACCAAACGTATTTTTGAAGCAACAAATACGACTGCATACATCACCTTTTTTAATGTGTTATGAAACGATGCAGCACGGACATCCTCTCGATGCTGCCACCATCCTTGAATGGTGCTTGCAGCAATACCGTGCCGTGCAACCCACTTCCTTCGACACCGGCTTCGTATGCTTTCGGTGATGATGTAGCTGCGACGCAAGCTTGGATGAAAGCTTGAGTTGGAGGTAGTGTTAGGGTGGGCAAGCGTAGCTTTGGTAATGGTTGGTTTGTAGCTAAATCTATGTTTACATTAGCATAGGCATTGGCGGTGACTTGATTTTACCATACCCTTTTCTCTGAAAGTGTCCTTGTAATACACCCCGCGTTATATTTGGGGTATGCATGTAGGACTTTTGACACCAGGTTTTTTATTACTACGCCTATGCGCTTTATGCGGGGTAAGACGGTAGCACGCGTCACCCCAGTATATATCCAGCAGCATTTTTTGGCGATGGGAATATAAAAAGAAAAAACTCGTAGTAAGTAGAGAAAAAAATAGGTTTGGCGTAGTTCAGTAAAAAAAAATGACCGAACTGCAAACACCGCGGGTCAAAGATCACACGCCGGTTTGATACTTCTAATGGGTATTCCATAAGGCCGCAACTTTAGTAATAACTATAACCATGTGCAACCACCTTTTTTCCATTCGACCGCTTACTATCTGTAGCTCGAAGATAACGCAGTGGCCTACCACACCGACCAATTGACGAGCGTAGGCACTCTCTCCCTCTTATGGCTTCGTTTTTCCGGCCTTCCACCAGGCCTTGTATGCTGCCACAATCAGATGATCCGCGGGGGTAGCTTGATTAATAGCGTCGTCTAGCTTGAAAACCTTTGAAAAGACTTCTTTTGGGCGCACGCGTTGCTGGTACCAGTCTGTGAACTGCGCACGTTGCAAGACGTTGGCCCTACTACGGATTTCTGGAGTCGCGCTCGACGTCAGGAGCAGATTTGCCAGGCCACGGTCTCCATAGACCTCTTTAAACACCGCCAGCTCGTCGATTTTCTTTCCGTCAAGTCGCTTGTTGAACACGGCCAGGTAGCTCTGCCACGCTTTGAAAGTGTAGCCTTGCAGAGGGTGCGTGGCTTCGCTGTTTAGCCCGAGAAGCTTGAAAATGGCAAGGGGGGACTGCTCGTTCTCGAGCCAAAGGCGGAACTGCTCACCCTGCAGCTTCTTTGCCAGCTCATTCGTTGCCTTGTTCTCAGACCATTTCCCGGCTTCGAGGGCTCGCGCAACAGCAGTGTCGTCATAGCGCTTGGTGAGCGTCCCAATCATGGTCACTCCACTGTGAGGGAACTTCTTTTTGTACATGGAAATGTAGTCGTCCAGGTGCTTAAACGCCGGGTTCTCCAGGATACTACCCACTCCTGTGGTGAGCTTAAGGTTCTCCAGTACCTTGTCCACGGTCTCGCCCTTCTTCAGCCAGTCTTTCAGCTCGCTGTGCATCGCCACCGATTCTGCTAACCCCTTGAGCTTGGCCGTGATGCCTCGTTCTTCTTCATCTTCGTCGTCCTCATGCGGGCTGGCAAATCGTAGCATCCTCTTGCTGGCGACGGTGTGCTGGACTGCAGTGAGCGATCGAGCCATAGCTGGAAGGTTGGGCGCGGCCATCGCCGCCGTCGCGCCATTGGCGCTCGAGAGGAAGGCGACAGCAGCCAGTATCGCGATACCGGAGATTCGCATCGTGGTTGGTCGAACTTGGTCTTTCGGGTGGAGAACAAAATACCTACTGAGCCATACCTTCACAGTGAAGCTGCTTCACCGAGGTCCGAGGTACAATACGCGAGCACACCAGCTCCGTATGGTTCATTACTGGAACGTGACCCCGGCAAAGCCGTGCGCAGAGACTTGTTTTGCTGTGAACACGGGCGCACCAAGTCAGTGTTATGTGCACCCAACCGATCCAAAAGATAAAGTACCAGTGCAAGCCAAGTTATTACATGTATAGCCATGTCGTTGACAGGCTAAAAATTGAGACTCAGTTGGTGATTCAAGAGGAACTTAATTTTAAACAGAGTTTGTCGGGAACAACCAACCCAAGGCGAACGACCGTGAGAGGGTTGCAAACCGATGTTCCTGGGGTGGAAGGCCTCGAAGGAGGGGGCAAGTTACTACATGTACCGGTAATACACATTGCACGGTGCAAAAAAACATGCTCAGGGTTGTTTGGTGCAAATTGCACCAAACAACCCTGAGCATGTTTTTTTTTTTTTTTTTTTTTGGGGGTAAGAGCAGGGTTTGGTAGTAGTCAGCAGAATACATGTAGTAGCGGTAGTAGTAATATTTCTACCAGCAGGTTCAGCCACCCGCGCCTCAGCAAGTTCTAACTGACAGCGACGGAGGAGTTCAAGAACGTAGGAGCAGAGTCGCTAACAGTATCCCTGACTGCATCATTCATAACCCACTTACGATCAATCGACTCGGTGTGGAGCTCGTCTAACTACAAGTACAAGGCATGTACTGTAAGCAGATTTTTGTTGCTGTGTGAACCCGGAGACGTGCTCACTACCGTGCTGACTGGATCCAGGCCTCGGAAAAAATAATTATTCCATTGCAATTACTGTATTTTTTGTACGGAAATATGTATTATTGATGCGGGTCGTATTGAAATTATTATTATTGAAGCAAAGTTATCAGTAAAAATGTCTGACTATACAAAAACCAAGTTTAACATGATTCTCCATATAAAAGTAATTGAAATAAATACATATTATTGGTGAATGATATATTGAAATGATTATTATGGAGACCGAACTTTTGCAATCCAATATGATACTGTATTTTCCGAGGTCTGACTGGATCCAAGTGCAATTTTCAGGTGGCATCGTGCGGTGCCTGATCCTGGTGCGTGTCTAAATTACTGTTGTGGCTGAAAGCTGCTGAATCTCACTGTATCGTTTGCGAATACATTTTCCTTGCTTAGATAGATAATGTCTTCGTCGGCGTTACCGGTCAGCTGCTTAAACTTGCTCGAGTTTAGCTGGGGCGTGGTTGTTGGTTGTTCAACAGCATTCCTAAAACGTGTGTTCCGGCTGGTTACTTCGTGACAAGGTCACTTCGAACAAGGATTGACCTTTTACACTGCGGCTTTGCTCGCGGAAAACAGCGGCAGAAATGGCTACAGTGGAGATAGTAGTACTATAGTAGATATTAGTAGTGATATTCACTAATGACCGTCTCCAACTACTATTAGTAGTATTAGTGCTATT
Source organism: Phytophthora melonis (assembly GCA_024211575.1). NCBI lineage: Eukaryota > Oomycota > Peronosporomycetes > Peronosporales > Peronosporaceae > Phytophthora > Phytophthora melonis. The sequence goes on along the minus strand of JAMXKT010000038.1, from coordinate 2,687,228 downwards.
GTCTCTGAGTCGGATAGTAGTAGTATCACTACTAGCCAAAATTCTCACTACTACCAAATCCTGGTTAAGAGGCTATTTACGTTTTTTTGCCATTTTTAGTTTTTTCTTACGGATATCAGCAAGCAAATCCCAATCCGGTCCGGTCATCAACGAAGCGGTGTAAGTACAGTACATGGACAGCGTATGTGGTTGACAAGCAAGCACTGCTCGTACCCGGAATTGACAAACTGTCTGAGATCATTCAGTCTCACTGCTAACTTGTCTGCGGTTAAATCAATTGCCATAATTCTATTACTTCTGGAGCTTACACCGTGTTTTTTAGGGCTTTGACTCATGCTGAGGGTCGTCAGAGGGGAGGGGGTAGCACATGTAGTATCGTAAGGTGAAGATGAAATTCCATGGGCTTGCAGGCGTACCTGTTGCGAAACGGGGGTGAATTTGTGCTTTCCTCAAACTCAAGCCTATTATTTCGTGAAACGAACTCCAACAAACTAAACATTTTGCGGCGGCAATAAAGATTGGTGCTGGATGTCGCGTTGTAGCAAGCTTTCTGACCCATGCACGCGCTGGTAGATTCTTTTTCCAACCTCGTGGCTGGCATTCAACCATTATCTGGCAACACCATCAGGCTCTTGCTAGACGCTCAACCGACCACCCACTTTACTTCGTTCACAAGAAAGTATTCTTCATCCTACTCGTCTCCTGCTGCCATCCACTTTAAAATTCGGCACGGAGGCGACAGAACATACACGATGAAGACGGAGGTCGATGATTGGTGCGCGGAGCTAGAAGCTCCGCACGAGGCTTTCAGCTGCGCGTTCTCCCAGACGGACAACGACAAGTCCTCGACTCCTGCTGCGACTATTAGCACAGCAATGCCTTCTCTTCCCAATGGTGCAGCTCAGTTCAACCTCGAAGAGCAGTTGACTCTCACGCGTGCATGGATCGCCGCGACTTTGAGTCTAGACGGCCAAGACTCGCAAGAATTCTGGACCAAGATCCACGTCGACTACACCGACAACTTGTCATTGACTGGGCGCCCCAAGACGGCTGAGGAGCTTCGAGAGCAGTGGGAGGAGATGCACCCACACTTGGTCGAGTTTCTGACGCTGTTCGTGGAGAAGTGGAGCAAGTGTCAGATCAATCTTCGGTACGCTTTGGCGCGTCGGAAAGAGGCTTTCAAGTGCGCGAAGGCTGCCTTCCGTGACAAGAACAAGCGGTTCGGGGACTGGGACTCGGCCTGGGAGCTCGTGAACCACGAGAAATGGCACAACGTCTTGCGCCCTCGGATCACGCAGCACGGGGTGTCTTCGTTCGAGAACGAGAGCGGTCGACAGACCCGAACGAAGTCGAGGCGTGAGGACGGGGAGGAGGCCCGAGATCGACGGGTGAAGCCTCGTCTGGATGTTGACGGGCCGCAACAGCGAGTAACTTCGTCACAAAGTGTGACCTTGGCAGACGAGATTGAGCTGAAGAGAGTGGTGGCGCAGGGAATCCAACTGGAGCTGGGCATCATGACGAGAACGGAGGACGGACTCGCAGCCGAAGCAGTCGAGTATCTCCACTTGAGACGTCTGCAGATCCTCCAGAAGCTGCGAGCGCAAGTTGGGCGGCGGCAGTGGCTGTGAGCACTGAGATGGAGCGTTAATAGGGCCGTTGCTTGAAGAGCATCAATGGCGCAGGGGTTTCAGCAAGTCAGGAAGAAGAAAAACGGACGAATTTATTTAGTTGATCACCATCGCATGCGGCTGCAACGCTCTCACTGCCACTTTTGCTTTTCCAACGACTCGGAGGTTATCTATCGTCCAACGAGGTTGAGTACCCATAGAAACAATGAAGTCGAAGCCTGCGGAACGGGGCGAAGACGGCAGCTTCATGCGGATCGAGGTCATCTCCATGCTCAAGCTGCTGCTCGTCTCGGGCGTCGCCGTCACGTTCCTCGCTCTCTTCGTACTCATCGGCTTCAGCGGTTCGCCTGCAGTCGCCAACTCGGACTGGACCAGCATCCCCACGCGCTGCACGTCCGACTTTTCCATCAGCTTGTACAGCGAATGCCTCAGCTCCACTAACAGCACGACGACCGTAGTCGAGGACACGGATGCGAACGGAACAGTCTCCGCTATCGACGAGGTCCTGAGCCTGTCGGCTAAGGAGCAGCGGTCGGTGCTGAGCTGCATGTTCGACGCGTGCACGAACCGCACCAACCGGCCGTTCGCGAGCACCGAGCAGAGTCTGCACGTGGTGCACTACACGTTCGGGCTTAACGGGCTCACGCAGCTCAACCGCTACTTCTACCTCGAGGCCGCGTTCCCGAACCTGCAGAAGACTGCGCGGTCGTTCGACGTCACCGTGACTCCACACGTCAAAGGTTTCTACCTCAACGAGACCAGCGGCAACGAGACGAGCGCCGACATCATCACGAACGTCGTCCAGAAGACCGTCACGGTCGAGTGTGGGGAAGGTGAGGCGTACTGTGACACCGCCTACTTCCTGCGCTTCGGAGACATCGACTTCAACGACTACCAGGTGGACGTGCTGTTGAACTCCACCGAGAACTTGGCGCTGAACGGCTCGAACGTCCAGTTCCGCAAGACGTGGGGCACCGAGTCGTTCACCAACTGGCTCATCGGCATGAAGCTCTTCTTCCTCTTCCTCTCGGCGATCTTCGCGGGCTGGTACATCTTCAGCGTCAACAAGCTGTCGTCACGCGAGCAGAACGTCGAGCAGGGCTTCGTCATGGCGCTGGTGCTGTCGCTGATCCTGTTCAACGACCCGTTCTACGCGGCCGAGGCGCGGTACGGCAGCAACGCCGCTCGCATCCTCAGCGTGGGCTTCCAGGTGACCTTCTTCCAGATGCTGCTGCTCTTCTGGCTGGTCTCGATCGACAACCTGCGGCTGCAGGGCAAGGAGAGCGGCGTGTCGAATACCCGCTTCTTCGCGCCCAAGCTCCTCTTTGTGGCCTTCTTCTGGCTCATCATGACCATCTACTACGGCTACATCAAGTACAACCGCAACAACGACGTCACGTGGGACCCCTTGGCGGAGAACAGCAACTTCGCACTGCTCAAGGTGCTGTGTGGGCTTCTCAGCGCTGCGTTTGTATTGTGGTACGGCATCTTGATCCTCATGAGCCTCAAGGAGATCCGAGCTCGCCGTATGCGCTACCGGTACCTGGTGGGGCTGAGTCTCTTGATGATCATCGCCTCCTTCTCGGGTCTGGCCAACGGAGCGTTCTCTCCGACGCCGTCGAGCGGCGGCGCGTGGACCTCGCTCCAAACCATTTTCAACGTCTACGTGTACACGCTGTGCTACTTGTACGCGCCGTCGGCCACGACGCTGGATAACTTGCGGAAGCGCAAGCAAGCCAACGGAGGGGAAGACCCAGAGGCCAAGGCAGTACTAAGCAGCAAAGCGGTGGAGCCTGCCGAGGTGGAGCTTGCCGGGGTTGACGAAGTTCGCGAGACGGACTTGGCTTAAGAAGATATATCACGAAAGTTACCTGTGCTCACAAGAAGAATGGTTAATTGAGCACGTAGCACTACATTCATTTATTATATATGCTGTACTTCATAGCTACGTTCACAACACCCATCTTGCTTTACTACTACGCAACGAACTTTTCAACATTTACTGTTTCGTGACAACTCTTTCCTTGGGTCTGGCATCGATCAGGCGAACGTGCAGACCATCACGCTGAACATGACGAGGAGGGCAAGCAGGAGGAAGAACCAGCCCTTGAACAGCAGCACAATCACAGCCAGTGCCAGCAGCACTCCCGTGACCACGACCTTGAACACTTGCGTGTTCTCGAAGCGCTGCAGCTCTTCTCGCTCTTGCTTCACGCGTGCCCGCTCCCTGAGCAGGTACTGCTTGCGCTCGCGTTCGTTGAGGTCTTGCACCGTTGCGTTCCGCTCCCAGTGGCTTCGAAGCAGACCGTACGATGCGGCGCCGAACGCTGCAAGCGCTCCGAGGGCGATCAGTGAGTCGCTCTTCACTGGGTCATTGGCGAAGGACGAAAAAGACCTGGACGTGGAGAGTTGGCCCAGCTTGTCGGGCCGGCTCATCAGTGGCTGACCACCATGAGCGAACTTGCCGAGTTGCCGCATGCGGAGAGCTTGATCACGGTGAGTGGGAGACGACTGCAGCTTGGCATTCGACGGCATGCAGCCCTTGTTGACGCTTCGGTACGACGCGAAAGTTGACATTGTTGGGGAACTGGTGAAATCCGACAATGATGAGATTCGAGCAGCTACCGACCCGCGGATGCGGTACAGTGCGCTGATTGAGGACGAAGATATGTTCGAGTGACAAACTTTCCCTGGTGTTCTGAGCGATAGCGGCTTCAAATGTGACGGAAATTTTCGATTCGTATCTTGTCAGAGGACGAATGCATATGACGTGTGGGTATACATCATGTACAGTACGTTGACGTCGAACTCGATGATCATAAACTTATCATCGAATAGCAAATGGGCCCGATGCTCTTTAGCACGTTTCCTATGCACTTTCTGGCGCACTTTTCACCTTTTTCCTAACTCCAACGGTGCTACGTATCTACGTATTCGCTACGAATTGCTCGCGTTTCACGGGTGGCGACGGCGTCAACAAAGCTCGCGAGATCCGTTTCGTTGGCGGGGGGCAAGTCGCTGCCGTAGAGAGCGAAAAGCTCGGCTGATGTGAATCCATTGAAGAACTCGGACGCCTTCTCGGCACACGCAGCGCAAAATGCCAGTCGGTTGCTGCAAGTGGAGCAGCCCTGGAGAATGTGCACGAACTCGGCCTGGGTCGAGGCGAAATGGCTCATAGCCGGAGAAAGTTTCCGCATCAACCGCTCCAACTCGCGTTTATCTGCCACCCACAGCAAAGAAGAGGTCAATTAAGGGTTCACCCTGCCAACTATTGCAGGCATGTATCCACCTCGAATCAGACTCTCGTTGGGCTTTTCCTGCTCCAGTATAATAAGCTCATCGTGGCCGTCCAGCGATGACAGGGTTCGATAGCGGCGGCGCTTGGACTCGCACAGAGTTTGAAGCTCTCGATCACAGCGGTCTTTTATTTGCAGCGCTCGATCCAGTTTGATCTTCGCTGGCGATATCGCATCTATCATATATACATGTACACAATGAGCTCTTGTGTGTCAACTGATTATTATTCCAGAGAAACAAACCGTTCACGCTGTGGTCGCCCTGTTCGAGTTTTTGCTGATTCAGGTCTGATCCGAAAGGAAATTAGCAAAGTTTGGGTTGGTTACTGGCTTATGCCTGCCAGTTTGTTCAGAAACTTTGCACCTTCGCGAGCAACAAGGCGATTAAACTCGGACGAGGCAAGAGTTCGGCGACTCAGTGGGTCCCTACAGCAAATTGAAGGGAGATAGATCAGCGGCTAATTCGTCTCGGTATCAATTCAAAACATACCTTTTATGCCGACTCGGTTGACTCAATGGGGTCAACGCGGACGCAGCCCGGCGCATCACCTTGCCAGAGTTAGCCGTGTCTTCTCCAGTGTCATGCATTTGCGTCGTCCTTCGTCAAAGGTCAACTAGGAAAATGAGGAACGATCCATCGTGAGGAATTGCACAAGGACTCGAAGACAAACTTCTATTTTTGATATCATAGCTGTGTTCATGATAGTTCCTAGGTGATGATTTATTATTCCTGAGCGATGTACTTGACCTTGGGCAATATGTAGCCGCAGTCGTCCCGGCTCCCGCGGCTCCCTCGGCCATCGCTACTTCCATATCCGAACGCGCACGTGCAGGTTCCTTGCTGGTAGTTGCAGTAGCCTCTGTTGGAGCAGACAGCGTTCTCCTTGGTGCCCCGTTGACTTGCCACCCCTCCGATGGTAACCCCGTTGTCCGCGGTGACGAAGCTCACGGCGCCACCACTTGAGGTGAGACCTGTCGTAACAGCTCGCAGCGGTGGGATATCGCCATGATCTACTGGGAATGTGACGGTGATGATATTGGCGGGGGATGCTGCAGCAGTGCACGCTTGTGTACCGGTGGAGTACGTGACGACAGGGTCTTCGAATCCGAAGGAAGTCATGAGGATATCACGGAGAGCAGTGGCATCACCGTTGAAGGGGATATCGTTGGATGTCGAGGTGCGATACTGGAGTCGGAAGACGCCTCCTGTTGCTGTACACTTCATCACTTGAATTTCGTCCACTTGGTCGGTTGTCACTGGATCATCGCCCCTAGCACATGAGCCTGGTTGATCACGAACGGTTAGTGAATGATTCTCATTCGACAGATGCAAACGCGACACTTACGTTTATTGCAGTCGTAGCCCTCGTAGCCTGGGTCGCACTTGCAGCCGAGGATGTTGTCCCGATCAAATGTCTGTACATTGTTCGGGTCGGCTCCGTAGTCGAAGCGAAGAGATGGAGAGTCCACGTCAGCTTCTAACGAAAGCCGTCGGATACTCATACATTCCCCGTGGCCGCTACAAACTGGTTCACCAGGACACTTCACTACGAAAAGAAGGAAGTTAGCACTGAGTTGAATCCGTTTTATCAACCACACTGCGTTGAACGTGTGCTAGTACTCACTGAATTCGCACGCGGCCCCCTCAAACGGAGTGTAACAAGAACATTGGCCCGTAGTTTGGTCGCAAGTTCCGACATCCGAGCACATTGTCCATTGGTTGTGCACGGTATTGCTTGCTGACGGAGCCGTGAACCAGGACGGCCCGGTAGGACACGTTCCTGTCGATAATACAAATACAAATTAGCATTTGAATAGCACACAACAGCGTTGTGCTCTTGAAGTCATACGTGCGGAGCAGTCTCCGGTGGTCCATCCCTTCTCGCAAACGCATTTAAACGACGGCGAGCCCGTGCAGTAGCCGTGGCCGCTACAAGCGAGCTCTCCCACACAGGCCAAGATCGGCCCGCCGTACATGTTCTTGTCGTTGGCGCAGCCACAGTCGCCGCGTGTTCCTGGATTCCCGTATCCGTCGCTGGACCGATAGCCCGGCATGGGATTGAGGAAGCACACGCACTGGCCGGTTTCTGGGGATAAGGACCAAAACGTTAGCAAGGACTCTTTCTGGGTACTTTGCACATGCATTTCTCACCATAGTTGCAGTCGCCTCGATTGCTGCAGAACTCCCATTCCTTTGTCCCTTGGACTGAAGTTCTCCCAGCCAAAATGCCACCGGCAGATGTCGCGAGTACGCTGCCTCCCGAGAGATACGCGACGCCCTTCAGCGTCCCCATGACTTTAATCGGAGGCTGCCTAAGAACTCACAAACCCAGTGCGAAAATCGTGAGTATGAGGCGGAGGCTAACGCAAGATGTAGACACCGAGGAGCGGCTTCGTACGGGCCGAAATCGTAGATGAACTCGATCAAAATCGCGTTGGCCGTCGCACTGCTGCAAACCGTCTTCACTGTCCCGCCGAAAGTGACTTTTACTTGGGGGAAGCCTGGGATTGTCGCGAGAATGCTTTGGAACTGCTCGAGTGTGGCATCATAAGGAACTCGCGCACCCTGCCCATTGAAGAAGAGGAAAAAGGACCCTCCAGTCGCCGTACACTGCACGATCTGCACCTCATTCTTTTGGCCCGTAGTCAACGGGTCATCTCCCCGAGGACAAGACCCTGGAGAGCAGCCCAACACGATAAAGTTATACAATTAAGAGCAATCGCAGTAGTAGAGCTTGAACGTACGCAGCGAGCAGTCGTAGGCGTGGTAGCCCTTGAGGCACTTGCACCCGTAGATCATCTCGGCATCCCAGGCACTGTCATAGAGCGGCTCCGACCCCACTGCATACGTCGCCGACAGCTCTTTCAGCGACAGGCACTGGCCAGCGCCGTCGCAGGCATTGGGGCACTCCACTGCAATGGTAGCATAACAAGTGGTCAGCCTCTTAGACACTGCACCTTCGGGATTGAAACGGCTTAGACACGTACAACGCTGACACGCGGACCCCACAAAGCCTTCGTCGCAGGTGCAGGAGCCCTCTTCGTAGTCGCACACGCCCTTGTTCGAGCACTCGACGGGGTAGTGCGCGTCGTCCGTCGCTCGCGCAGGAGCCACCCACGCCGGCCCCAGCGGACAGCGCTCTACCACAAAATTCACAGCAAAAGTAAGGTAATTCGGCCCGAATAGCTTGGGGATCAAGGCAGCAGCAGGGCAGCACGAACTCTGCGAGCAGTCGAAGCCGAAGTGGCGCGCGTCGCACTCGCACAAGTTGCGCGGGTTGCACGTCCCGTGGCCCGAGCAGATCTTCTTGTTGTACACGCCGCGTGCGCAGGCCGCGTCCACCGCGTCGAGCAGCAACAGCAGCGCGCTAATAAGCAGCGCGAGTCGCAGCATCACTGGCAATTAATGAGCGCAAAGGCGACGGCCAACTTCAACGTAACACGGAGTAACCGCCAATTGATGTATTGTACACATTCGTGTTTACCACACATATACGTAATTACGACTTTAGTCACGTCTTTTTACGGGCGTAAAAATCCGAGCCAAAAATCTTGTTGGCCACCACCACAAGACGCCAACGTCGTACGTGTATCGGGGGAATCCGCTGCTCGGCTCGGCTCCTTCGTCCTCTTCTTCCTCTTCCTCGTCTTCGCGCTCTCTTCCATCGCCCCCTATCCGCCACCATGTCGATGGTCTTTGACGAGTACGGCCGCCCCTTCATCATCCTGCGCGACCAGGAGCAGAAGGAGCGCATCAAGGGCGTGGAGGCTATCAAGGTGCGTTGTCAAAAACGGAATGAATGCTGTCAAAAATGCTTGGATTATCCTCTTTGTCAAAATCACTGACAAGGTCTCCCATTGTTTGTCGAAAACTCTCTTATTTTATTCAGAGCAACATCCTGGCGGCGCGCACCGTGTCGAGCCTGCTGCGCACCTCGCTGGGCCCGCGCGGCATGGACAAGATGATGGTGAGCCAGGACGGCGACGTGACCATCTCGAATGACGGCGCCACCATCCTGGAGCAGATGCAGGTGGAGCACCGCGTCGCGCACCTGCTCGTGGAGCTCAGCAAGTCGCAGGACGACGAGATCGGCGACGGCACCACGGGCGTCGTCGTGCTGGCGGGCGCGCTGCTGGAGCAGGCCGAGAAGCTGCTGAGCAACGGCTTGCACCCGATGCGCATCGCCGACGGCTTCGAGGAGGCCTGCGAGATCGCGTGCAAGCACCTGGAAGCTATTGGTGACGTGATCCAGTTCTCGGAGGAGGACGCCACACCCCTCGTGGAGACGGCCATGACGACGCTCTCCTCCAAGATCGTCAACAAGTACAAGCGCCAGATGGCGCAGATTGCCGTGGACGCTGTCATGAAGGTGGCCAACTTCGAGACGCGCGACGTCAACTTCGACCTCATCAAGATGGAGGGCAAGCCCGGCGGCACCCTGGGCGAGACGGCGCTCATCAACGGCATTGTCATCGACAAGGACTTCTCGCACCCGCAGATGCCCAAGGAGGTCAAGGACGCCAAGATGTGCATCTTGACGTGCCCGTTCGAGCCCCCCAAGCCCAAGACCAAGCACAAACTGGACATTACCAGCGTCGAGGCCTACGAGAAGCTCTACAAGTAGGAGCAGGAGTACTTTACGACCATGATCAAACAGGTGAAGGACAGCGGCGCCAACCTCGTCATGTGCCAGTGGGGATTCGACGACGAAGCCAACCACTTGCTGCTGCAGAACCAGCTGCCCGCTGTGCGCTGGGTCGGCGGCGTCGAGCTGGAGCTCATCGCTATTGCCACCGGCGGACGCATCGTCCCGCGCTTCTCGGAGCTCACGCCCGAGAAGCTGGGCCGTGCTGGCACTGTCCGCGAGGTGGCGTTCGGTACCACGAAGGAGCGCATGCTGGTGATTGAGGACTGCGCCAGCTCGGACGCTATCACGGTGCTGGTGCGCGGTGGTAACAAGATGATTGTAGAGGAGGCCAAGCGATCGCTGCACGACGCCATGTGCGTGACGCGCAACCTGATCAAGAACAACCGCATCGTGTACGGCGGCGGCGCTGCCGAGATCGCTTGCGGTATCGCTGTGCGGGAGCACGCCGACAACACGACGGGCATCGAGCAGTACGCCATCCGCGCCTTTGCCGACGCCCTGGAGGACGTCCCCATGGCGCTGGCTGAGAACAGCGGTCTGAGCCCCATCGACTCGCTGTCCGCCGTGCGCGCACAGCAGATCGCCGAGAAGAACCCGCGACTTGGCATTGACTGCAACTCGTCCGGCACGAACGACATGAAGGAGCAGCAGGTGTTCGAGACGCTTATCGGCAAGCAGCAGCAGCTGCAGCTCGCCACGCAGGTGGTGCGGATGATCCTCAAGATCGATGATGTCATTATTGAAGGCTCGTACGCGTAGGCCGATGAAAAGCCTATAAATCTACTGCTGCTGCACTGCAACGTGCGTCGCGAGACAACGCGTTGCGGCCGGCGGCGGAACAAATGGAAGGTTTTAGTTTATAGTCAGCTACCTGCGCTGTTGTTGTTGCTGTTGTTGCCCCTATCTATGATAGCACTAAATTTTCTTCTTCTTTACTAAGTACGCTGTGTTGTACAGAAGGATGAAGAATTACACATGGTTCAGGATATATTGTGCTTTGCAGATAAAATGTCGCCCCGTTTTATGGCCTAGATCGAGGAAGGCCGGTCCACAAATCAGGGCGCAAATCAGAGGGGGCAGCATGGACGATCTCGATTTATTATAGATCGGCTCGAATTGCGCTTTTGAAAACGCAAAAGCGATCGATTTGCCGTAGATCGACCTCGTTCTGCTCAAATCTGCCAGGAGATCGACCTAGAGCCCTGATTTGGCTTGTCGTAGCTCGAGTTGTTGGCCGGCTTAAATAGATCGATCTGTCCCTTTCTTTGACCTCGTTTTATTAAATCGACCTCGACTTATTATAAATCGAGGAGAGCTCCAAGTCAAAACGACAAAACGTTTGCAAAGCACAATACTACCGTCTTACCCCGCATAAAGCGCATAGGCGTAGTAATAAGAAATCTGGTGTCTAAAGTCCTACATGCATACCCCAAATATAACGCAGGGTGTATTACAAGGACACTTTCAGAGAAAAGGATCTGGAAAAATAAAGTCACAGCCAATGCCTATGCTAATGTAAACATAGATTTAGCTACAAACCAACCATTACCAAAGCTACGCTTGCCCACCCTAACACTACCTCCAGCTCAAGCTTTCATCCAAGCTTGCGTCGCAGCTACATCATCACCGAAAGCATACGAAGCCGGTGCTGAAGGAAGTGGGTTGCACGGCACGGTATTGCTGCAAGCACCATTCAAGCATGGTGGCAGCATCGAGAGGATGTCCGTGCTGCATCGTTTCATAACACATTAAAAAAGGTGATGTATGCAGTCGTATTTGTTGCTTCAAAAATACGTTTGGTGCCATTGGAGTGGCCCGCCTTTTAGGTTGTGGGATTTGTTCGTAGCATACCGCCTAGGCGGTTTAAATGAATATTACGCTCACTGGGCGTTATATTTTATTTGTGCGCCTATGCGCTTAGTAGTATGTATTATCATTTGGTCTGCATTGTTGCTACGACGTCGAAGATGTTCACCGTTCTCATTCACGGGGTCTTCTCTTTCAGCTTGTGCAGAATCGTCCGACGCTGCAATTGCAGATACTCCTTCGCATCAGCCGACAGCCCGTCCTCGCTCATCGTCATGATGTCCAGCTCCAGTCGACGCTCCATCAGCCGCGCCATCTCCGCCGTCTTCCCCTCCAGCTCTTCCGTCTCACCTCGACTCTTTCCTTTCTCCGGCGACGCAGGGTCGCGACTCGAGATCCCGCACTGCTCATCTTCCACCGACGTCAGCGAGTGAACGTCCTCAGAGTCCAGACGGGGTCGCACTCGTCGCCCCAAAGGTTCGACTTCATCTTCTTCCGCACGTCTCGACCGCGTAGCTCCTGGCGTCTCTGGCTGCTATGGAGACAAAGCAAACTCCGGCTGTCCATGGTCTCGCTCCGTCTCCTGCTGCAGTAGCTCCGCCTCCTGCTCATGCATCAAGGCGAACTGCTGCATGGGCTGGGGCTTGAGCACCGACTGTTGAATGTAGGCTCGCGGAGCGCGCCCTGCTCGCAGAGTGGCAGCAGGCTTCGCCTGTCTGCCAGTCGAGTTGTTTTGCAACTGAAATGAAAACCCTCTCAAATATGTTAATGTATTGATTTAGCAAGTACGAGAGAAGTTCAGATCGCCAGATGCGGTCTGGATAGTACAGGCAGAGAGCTGCCTGCCAACCATACATAGTGCGATGACGACACGAGGCCGAGGAGTGAGGAGTCGAGGACGCAGTCCGAAGACGAGCTCACTTCCTCTTTTGCCTCCAGGTACCGAGCACGGATCTAGAGTAGTAGGCATAGGAATAGAGGATAACCAAAGGAGTAATACATTGTAGTGAGCTACCTACTCTGTTTAAACTGTTCATTTAAGCATTCCAAGTACAATGAGCAAGCCCCAGGTTGACAAGTCGTCGGTGGACTCGCTGAAGTTCAACGGGGAGACGCTGCACTTCGCTGCGTGGAAGAGCAAGCTGATCATCCACCTCAAGGCGCTGAGCGAACAACGCGTGCTCGAGGAGCTGCAGCACAGGCGTGCAAAGCCGCCGACCCGGTTCGAGGATCTGCTCGAGAGCCAGCCGACGCTGCCGCCACGCCCACCCGCGGCGGACAAAGAAGCGACATGGCAGCATGATCTGCACGAGACGCTGCTAAATCAGCAGTCGTCGTACATCAAGCGACTGCTGTGTGAAACGCTGCCGAGCGGTTTCAAGGGAATCGCGACCAAGCAAATGGACGAGCCCGTCCATGTGGTTTGGCGGCTTGTCGAGAAGCAGTACAGCCTCAGCAACGCGGCAGGCGTCGTCGGACTGGTGCAGCAGTTCCTGAGGATGGTGAACGCTGACTTCAAGAGCGTTGGTCAGCTCTTCCACGACCTCAACAACGTGCGCAGCCAGGTCAACGTGAATGCGCAAGAAGCGCTGCACACGCACATGGTCACATCGAAGTTGATGCTGATCATGGTGCTCGGTGTGCTTCCAAGGCACATGTGGGGCTCCTCTGTCGAGTTCACGGAGGAGGGCTTCACGCTGGAGAAGGTGGGCGAGAAGCTCACCAACATCTTTGGCAACAAGACCAAGAGCGAAATTGCGGCGCTGGCTAGCGGCAAGGCGGTCAACCACGTCAAGTCAGCCCCAGCCATGGCGGCTCCAGCCAATCCGAGGGAATCGGTGCTGGGCAAGCGAAACGCCGCAGACGGTCCGATCCGTGACGACCACTACAACATCGGGTACATGAAGTGCCACTACTGCGCGGGCGCGCACAACGACAGGGATGGCATTGGCCCACACAAGATGCTTGACTGCCCCGCGCGTCGCGCAGACAGGGCTGCGGGTGTGTTTCGCCGCAATGTGTGGACGTACCTAAGCCGTAAGGCTCGCAAGGAAGTGCACGAGCCTACGCCCAAGATGAAGGGCAATGGAAAGGGCAAGGCCAAGGCCAAGGAGCGTCGTGAAATCCCATTGGCCGAGTGCCTGGCCAAAGTCGTGGCGGTAGATGCGTGCGACGCGCAACAAGATTCGCTGCCTGCGACCCCGGATGGGTACACGAGCCCGCCCCCAAGCAACTATCAGCAGCCTGATACGCCTGGAAAGGGCACCTCGCCGATGGGCGACGAAGACGAGCCAATGGACAGCGTCGTCAATGCAGTGAAGGCTGACGCTGCGGACGTGGCTCCAGCCGCCGCTAAGCAATCGGACGGCGACGTGGACATGGAAGAGCAGCCAAGCGAGGACAGCAATCAAGAGATTGCCGAGGCGACGAAGAGCTTCGCCGGCATGCTGACTGACCTCGAGAAAAAGGTGCGAAGTTTGTATCCATTTCTGTTAGACGATGATTCCTATCTAACCACGAATTCTTGGGTACTTGACTCAGGGTGCGGGCACGGACTAACCAGCGAGGCAGCGCGGTTTGTGCAGAAGAAGCCCAACAACCAGTACATGTTTGCATTCGCACAGGGCTCTAAGCATTCAAATACACATCTTGGCACAATAAAGTTGTATTTGCATGGTCCACAAGGAATTAGACCTTTTCTGTTCGAGAATATTGCGTTAGTACCGGACCCTACCTCGAACATTCTGAGCGAGTTCTGGCTCAGGCGCGGTGGGTACCAGATATTTGGTTCCATGACTGGCGAGTACAAATTTGTGTTCTTTGCCAATGAATTAGTGTTTGTTGCAAAAGTGATTAACGGAGCATACTATATACAAAATAAGACACTGCAAGAGCGTCAATTGCTCTGCAACGCAGTAAAGCAGGAACCCTGCAAGCCACTAGCTCGCCTAGGCACTGAAAGGTTAGAGCGCACACTGCAGGAGTGGCATGTTAAGCTGGGCCACCTTAATAAGGAGGCATTAATTGCAATGTTAAGCACAAAAGTGGTGGCTGGAATGCCAAAATTATCCGCGCCAGGTCTGAGAAAGATCCCATTCTTTTGCACAACTTGTGCAGAGATGAAGAAGAGGAGGATGTCCTATCGGAATGCAAAGGGCTCTAGAGATGATAACCCAATCAGCACCATTCATATGGACACAAATGGCCCCATGAAGACCATAGGGGTGTATGGCAGCTGCGGGAAAATCAAATACTTCCTGAGTATCATTGACGACAACACGTCGTGGCGCTGGACCTACGTCCTACGTAGTAAGAAAGAAGTCTTTGAGAAAGTAGAGGAGCTACTTTTGCAGCTTGAGCGTGAGGGAAAGTTCACGATTCGTCGGATCAGGTCCGACGGAGGCACTGAGTTTGTGAATGCAGCCTTTAAAAGCTTCTGCAAAGGCAAAGGCATCGTATTCCAGACATCCAACGCCTACAGCCCCGAAGAAAACGGAGCTGCAGAGCGAGACCACCAAAGCAAACTGGATAGAGTTCGCTGCGCGTTGAAGGACGCAGCTATGGAGCACAGGTGGTGGCCAGAGGCGCTCATGTACATGACTTATGTGCAGAATCGCACACCCATGACACGTTTGGGAAACAAGACACCGTATGAAATGGTGTATGGGGAGCAACCCAACGTGAGCAAACTACCTGTGTGGGGATGTGTGTGCTTTGCGCACGTTCCTGCCGCCCTAAGAAAGGACAAAAAGCTGTCTGCTCGCGCCGTTAAGTGCCGGTTCTTCGGAATGTCTGAGAGAACGAAGGGTTATAGACTCTGGGACATGTACAACAACAAGCACATCCTATCGCGTGATGTGCTGTTCGATACGACCAATGTAGCCACTATGGTCCAACGAGCTTTCGGTCAGACCGAAGAAGCCCTCACAATTGAATCTGCCGCGCGAGAGTCACCCGCAGCAGAGGGAAACCAAACACCTGCCATCGAATCTACGGAGGCAGTGGGAGCTGAAGCACTTGCCGACGGGTCTACGGCAGTAGTGGGAGCTGAATCACGAGCACAGGGATCGACTGAGGCAGTGGGAGCTGAAGCAGCCACCGGAACCAGTAGCCCAGCAGTGGGAGCTCCAAAGAAACGCCAACGTGCGGGACTCGTGGATACGCCGCAGAGGCGTGAACCTCGCCCCCGCAGAGAGGCGAAGAAGCCGAAGAGATACGAGGACTATCAGTGCTTTCAAGCGATGTTAGACAAAAACATTGCGCAGGACATACTAGAGCACAAAGTGCCGACACCACGGTCGCTCAAAGCAGCCTTGAGTGGACCTCATAGAGAGCAGTGGAAACAGGCTCTGGAACTTGAGTACGACTCCCTGATCGAGAATGGGACGTGGAGACTCGTAAAACTGCCACCCGGGCGTAAGTCTTTGCCCTGTCACTGGGTACTAGTAGTAAAGTATAACGCCGACGGGACTGTTGAGCGGTTCAAAGCACGCCTCGTAGCACAGGGCAACCACCAGGAGTTTGGGGTAGACTGTGATGAGGTATACGCACCCGTGGCACGATTCGAGTCGCTGCGCTTAGTGCTGGCGATAGGGACGATATTGGACTGTCATATCCACCAGATGGATGTCCATACTGCGTTCGTAAATGGCACGATGGAAGGAGAGCAAAAGATTTACATGAGGCAACCTCACGGCTTTGCGAAGCGAGGCCAAGAGCACCTGGTCTGTGAACTTCTGAAGAGCATCTATGGTCTAAAACAAGCCCCTCGCATCTGGTATAGAGTTCTACATACCTTTTTGACGTCGATGGGTTTTGCACGCTGCCACAAAGAGTTTTGCATCTACGTGCAAAAAGTGGGAGTAGATTGGATCATAGTCGTGGTCTATGTCGATGATCTGACGATCATGTCGCGAAACATGCGACTCATTGATGAGCTTAAAGCCGAGTTGTCAAAACGGTTCAAGATGAAGGACCTTGGCGACATTCACTACATCCTCAAGATGGAAGTAACCCGCAATAGAACCAGCGTGTGATGATGATCTCACAGCGCAAGTACATTGCAGAGTTGATCACGAAGTACAAACTTGTCGATAGCTCACCGGTGATGACACCCCAAGCGCCTGGTCTCGTACTCGAACCAGAGACGAACATGAGCGCAGAACAGATTGCTGCACAGCCTTACGACTACAGAGGCATTGTTGGATCACTCCAATATTTGGTCCGTGGCAGACGGCCGGACATCGCCAACGCGGTTAGAGAATTGAGCAAATTTCTGTCTTGTTACAACCGCACGCACTGGGAAGCGGCTAGGCGAGTACTCAAATACTTGAAAGGGACGTCAACGTACGGTCTGTTTCTTGATGGAAAAACGAGGGATGTGACTTACGAAGTGTACACTGACGCGAGCTTCGCGTGTCAACCTAAAGAACGTAAATCCGTAACAGGGTACGTAATCCAAATGGCCGGAGCCAGTGTGTCATGGTGTAGTAGCAAGCAGGGAGGCGTGTCGCTCTCTACTGCTGAAGCTGAACTCATCGCACTAAGTGAGGGAGCTAAAGAAAGTGAGTGGTTGTGGCACTTGCTGGGAGAAATGGGATTTCCTCAAAAGGTACCAGTGCAGGTATGGTGTGACAGCAACGCTGCCATCAGCATTGTGAAAAATCCTGGAAATCACAAAGCAAACAAACACATCGAGATCCGCTACCTGTTTACGAGGGACCTGGTTGAACTAGGCCGCCTCAAGATAGCTTACTGCTCTACGACAGAGATGACTGCGGATATTCTCACAAAAGCTCTCCCCACAAAACAATTCCTAAAACTAAGAGAGAAGCTAGGAGTGCGGGATCTGAAACTTTACCCTAGTACTTAGTGGGAGTGTTGAATGTAGGCGCGCGGAGCGCGCCCTGCTCGCAGAGTGGCAGCAGGCTTCGCCTGTCTGCCAGTCGAGTTGTTTTGCAACTGAAATGAAAACCCTCTCAAATATGTTAATGTATTGATTTAGCAAGTACGAGAGAAGTTCAGATCGCCAGATGCGGTCTGGATAGTACAGGCAGAGAGCTGCCTGCCAACCATACATAGTGCGATGACGACACGAGGCCGAGGAGTGAGGAGTCGAGGACGCAGTCCGAAGACGAGCTCACTTCCTCTTTTGCCTCCAGGTACCGAGCACGGATCTAGAGTAGTAGGCATAGGAATAGAGGATAACCAAAGGAGTAATACATTGTAGTGAGCTACCTACTCTGTTTAAACTGTTCATTTAAACACCGACCACCAGAGGCCGTTGGTCACGACCAGCCACGCGACCGCCAGGAACTCAAAGTTCCGCTTGGAAGCGGCGCGAAAGGCTCTGGCCGCCCACTCGAAGACTTCCGCCTCGTGTGGCGGTAGCTGCTGCTTGGGGCTGCTCTTCCACTTCTGCGTGAAGAGCGTCGTGAACGCCACCATGCTGGGGCGCATGGACTTCCATTGGGTCTCGACTCGTCGACTGTCCTGACGCGACTGGTGGGCGGCGTCTTATCGACCGCAACGTGCTCCCAGAGTTCTGGTTCTGGGCCAGAACCAGGATTGCATTTTTATCTATTGCGACCAGATCAAACCAATAGATAATCTTATTGGTAGAGAAAATCAGGTAAATCAATTATTATTTGCCCTTTTTCTGGTGACTAATTTCAAGTGCACTTGGAGTTTGTATGTGAGAATCGAACCGAGAAATAGATTATTGACACGGGTCTTCGAAAACAGGTAAATAAATATATTGGAAATATGTATTGTAATTATTTCAGCATCAATTATTTTTCGGCATCCCTGGTGTTCTGGGCCCCAGAACAACTCGCTCGGGGCTTGGGGGCCTGAGGCGACCGCGATCCAAGCGCGCGCATGGGCTCCTCGCTGTTGAATGCTGCCATTCTGCGATCTCTTTTGCAGTCGCCTATACTAAAAGCAAGTGCTGACAACTTCAACTTGAGTTGTTTTTCCTTTTAACTTAAAACTCGAGTACGGTAAGTTTTTATTTGGAAAAATAATTCAAATACCACGGAAAGTTTGCTACTTTACGGAAATACCCCATCAACAGTTTAAGAAAATGCCACGACGACATATCTTACAGTAGTAGTAAAATCTCTCATCATTCAAGCTTTGAGCGCCAGTCCAAAGCTGATGAAGGACCCAATTGAGCCTTGGGTGGGGTGGAGTTGTTGGCTTTGCTGTGCGCTTCGGTTTTGGTTACAGTCAGCGGAGCGTGGTTTTGGATAGATCACCTACCTCGTTGGTCCGAGGAAGATGTTCCCGCGTTTGCACTTTCAAAGTAACTTTTCGGTCCGTCACGCTGTCCAGACTGTTTGTTTTCGCAGCCGATACATGTTGGAGCTCGTGGATCGCGCCTCCTTGATTGAGTTTTGTGCGGCACGGAGTTGGACAAGCGAGATGGCTGTCAGTGCTTTCGTAGAAGTCACCAGCCAAGCTCTGGACGAACAGGCTGAAATATGCATAACACTCCATTCACAACCTTATTCGTGTTCAAGTCTGCGTTGAACGCCATTGTTCCACTTTCACCTTGTCTTGCACTCGTTTTCCTGGAGCATTGCTTGGTTACCCATCGTGGCATTTTAGTAAACGAGCGAAATTAGCGTGGCATTATATAATAATAGTTTTACTTTTTGTTCGATCGGCCCACCTGTAGATAGACCTTCCGTCAAAAAAGAAGTGTGCACTAAGTTAGACCACAGCTATGGCGTGGATATCATAGGGACAGCAGTGGATGACCGGCAATTTGATTTCGGTTAGCTGAAAAAAAACTAAGCTATTTTACAGTACATGTGAGCACGGACTATTACTCATCGCCGAAGTGCTAAATGCACCTTACAGTCATACGTGCCCATTCCACAAGTAAAAAAAAAAACACTTTTGGCTATAAATCTCGGAGCTATCCATAAGAAAGAGTCGCCAAAGGTGATCTGGCATTGAAGCTCGGCGATCCGTAGTCCGATCACATGCAAAGTCTGGATGGACAGTCGCCAGCTGCAGCCATCCGAAATCTCTTCCCGCTACATGTACGGCCAAAATTATCCGTACGGCTGCGGCAGGCCGTTTGCCCCCAACCAACCACCAAGAGATAGGTAACAAGTCAGATCTCCATGTATTACGTGGCAATTATAATACGCATACCGATCTAACGATGATGTGGTTTTCAAGCTTTGACAAATCAAAGCTCCCATATCGGATGAGCAGACTCTACTGGAAGTAAGGAGCTCTGCCCCAGCAGAACTTCCAACTTCCGTGTCACTTACCGTATTGCACGAGATCTCTGCAACCACGGATTTGATGCAACCGTGCGTAAAAAAGTAAGTCACGACGAAAATAATTAAAGTGACACCCCTTCTGTACAACAAACATCCATTTTTATTTAAGTAAAAAATCTACGCATTTTTATTCAGTTTCAGACTCTTCTGCGCTAACAGACTCACTTGTCGGCTCCGGAACTCTGAAGGTGCCATCAGCCTCTCGCGGACCGATGGGCACGAGCCCTGCCTTCACGAATCCCCTAGCGATACGCTTCTCTTCAATACTTTCCCACGCCAACAGCACGATCTGTGTCATCAAAAACCGCCGGGCTGTCGTGGTGGCGGGGAAGTCGTGGTTGATATGGTAGTTAACGTAGATTCTTCGGCATCTTGACTTGAAGGAACGCATCACAGATACGTCCATCGGTTGAGCGAGCCCCGTGATCCCTGGCGGAACAAACTCTACCTCAGAGCAGTAATCTTCCTCCAACTTGGCGCGCACACTTGCCATTTTGTGGGTTTTTAGGCTGTCCAGCAGTAGCAGCCGCTGGTTGAGCTTCAGGTCCCCAAACCTACAGTTATTAAAACACGTTAGCAAAGGTAATGTTGAAATATTATTCGCACAGAGTATGCATTTACCTCATCGATCCAGTCCAACATCACGCGCTCGTCGCAGTATGCTTTACGCTGCACTGTGAGCACCACCCGATTGCGGTGAAGGGGGTGGTTCAGAAGCTCTTGGTGCACGTCAGCATTTGGCACTCCTGCGAATACAATGAGCGGGGGCATCTTTTTTCCTGTTGCCGACGCACACAAGAAAACGGATGCACGGAATGCATTTTCCGTCATCGACTGGACCACGTCGACGTTCTTGTCACCGGTGAAAGTGATCGTAGTACTAGGATTCATATCAATATAGATTGATGTTTGATCCATATTGTACACGTGGTCGTATTTGCTGTGGCCAGGAAATACCGATACGATACTTTTGTTCTCCGTCGACCAGCGCATGCTTGCTCCAAACGCTCTCGCAACATTCTGAAAGCCAAACAATAATATTAAGCTTATAAATAAATATTCAAATTGAGATCAATTAAAATAAATATTACCTCAAGCTCAGAACGTTGTTTGGTGCCACGATGAGTGATGCGTCGGACTGATAACTTGTTGCGCAGCCGGAAACGGCGCAAGTACTCCAGCACCGCCCGCTCCGATCGATCTGACAGCAGCCTTGGCTCAAAACGCGCGCCCATGATCATGAGACACTCAGTCGTCACACACTTAGACCGATTGCGCCGCATCTCGATGACCCATTCCAGAAGCCTACAGAGCCATGCATTTCGTTTCAGGTACATAATTAACGAGATAATAACAATGGTGCGCTACTCTTACCTCTTCTCGAGCTCAGGATAGGTGATTGGCGGTCCTCGCGGGGTGTCCACTGCAAAAGTCTTCGATGGTCGCGCGGATTTGATCACACCTTGAGCTTTAACCCAACGGTACAGCGTCGTGCGGTGGACCTTGTACTTTGCAGCTAGTTCGGACGTTACCCCGCGTAGGTTTGCCTCCTCGATGGCTTCTGCCTTTTGCCTGTTTAGATGCGGCACAGGCCTCGTCCTGGTGTCGGCTTCTGCGTGATTTAAAATTAGGGCCCCAGAACGAGTGGTGAGCTGTAGTAGCTCGAGGGGCTGGGTTCAGAGTTTTTACGAAGTTTTGAGTTTTTACAAATGACTTGAGATGTACTTTTTACAGGGTTGCAGAGATCTCGTGCAATACGGTATCGATTTGCTGTCAAGTACCGTAATGCACGAGATCTCTGCAACCCTGTAAAAAGTACATCTCAAGTCATTTGTAAAAACTCAAAACTTCGTAAAAACTCTGAACCCAGCCCCTCGAGCTACTACAGCTCACCACTCGTTCTGGGGCCCTAATTTTAAATCACGCAGAAGCCGACACCAGGACGAGGCCTGTGCCGCATCTAAACAGGCAAAAGGCAGAAGCCATCGAGGAGGCAAACCTACGCGGGGTAACGTCCGAACTAGCTGCAAAGTACAAGGTCCACCGCACGACGCTGTACCGTTGGGTTAAAGCTCAAGGTGTGATCAAATCCGCGCGACCATCGAAGACTTTTGCAGTGGACACCCCGCGAGGACCGCCAATCACCTATCCTGAGCTCGAGAAGAGGTAAGAGTAGCGCACCATTGTTATTATCTCGTTAATTATGTACCTGAAACGAAATGCATGGCTCTGTAGGCTTCTGGAATGGGTCATCGAGATGCGGCGCAATCGGTCTAAGTGTGTGACGACTGAGTGTCTCATGATCATGGGCGCGCGTTTTGAGCCAAGGCTGCTGTCAGATCGATCGGAGCGGGCGGTGCTGGAGTACTTGCGCCGTTTCCGGCTGCGCAACAAGTTATCAGTCCGACGCATCACTCATCGTGGCACCAAACAACGTTCTGAGCTTGAGGTAATATTTATTTTAATTGATCTCAATTTGAATATTTATTTATAAGCTTAATATTATTGTTTGGCTTTCAGAATGTTGCGAGAGCGTTTGGAGCAAGCATGCGCTGGTCGACGGAGAACAAAGTATCGTATCGGTATTTCCTGGCCACAGCAAATACGACCACGTGTACAATATGGATCAAACATCAATCTATATTGATATGAATCCTAGTACTACGATCACTTTCACCGGTGACAAGAACGTCGACGTGGTCCAGTCGATGACGGAAAATGCATTCCGTGCATCCGTTTTCTTGTGTGCGTCGGCAACAGGAAAGATGCCCCCGCTCATTGTATTCGCAGGAGTGCCAAATGCTGACGTGCACCAAGAGCTTCTGAACCACCCTTCACCGCAATCGGGTGGTGCTCAGTGCAGCGTAAAGCATACTGCGCGACGAGCGCGTGATGTTGGACTGGATCGATGAGGTAAATGCATACTCTGTGCGAATAATATTTCAACATTACCTTTGCTAACGTGTTTTAATAACTGTAGGTTTGGGGACCTGAAGCAAGCAACCAGCGGCTGCTACTGCTGGACAGCCTAAAAACCCACAAAATGGCAAGTGTGCGCGCCAAGTTGGAGGAAGATTACTGCTCTGAGGTAGAGTTTGTTCCGCCAGGGATCACGGGGCTCGCTCAACCGATGGACGTATCTGTGATGCGTTCCTTCAAGTCAAGATGCCGAAGAATCTACGTTAACTACCATATCAACCACGACTTCCCCGCCACCACGACAGCCCGGCGGTTTTTGATGACACAGATCGTGCTGTTGGCGTGGGAAAGTATTGAAGAGAAGCGTATCGCTAGGGGATTCGTGAAGGCAGGGCTCGTGCCCATCGGTCCGCGAGAGGCTGATGGCACCTTCAGAGTTCCGGAGCCGACAAGTGAGTCTGTTAGCGCAGAAGAGTCTGAAACTGAATAAAAATGCGTAGATTTTTTACTTAAATAAAAATGGATGTTTGTTGTACAGAAGGGGTGTCACTTTAATTATTTTCGTCGTGACTTACTTTTTTACGCACGGTTGCATCAAATCCGTGGTTGCAGAGATCTCGTGCAATACGGTACCCACCTGGCCTTTGGCCACACAAGCAAGCCCCACCCAAGCATGCGTCTGCTGCTGTTGACTTTCGTCCTACTGGCTGCTCTCTCGGCTGCGACGGCCTCCCGCGTATACTCGTTTGAGTACACGGAAGCCGACGAAGACAGCAGTGTATCGGAAGACAGAGGCTTAGAGACTTCTGGCAAACTCAGAGGGGTGGTTGAGTCGTTGATACCGAGCCAGAAGAACACCATCAGCAAACTTTTCAACAACATCAAGTTCGATGCCATCGAGTCGAACCTGTTGGTCAGCTCTGAATTCCAGAAGTGGTCGGCTGCTGTGGCCAAGGCCAGCAAGAAGAACGCTGCTGCTGCTGCTGAAGCACTCATGGTATCGACGTTGACAACCCGCTACGGAGACGAAATCCTCACAAAGATGCTAGTGGCGGCAAAACAAGAGCCAAGCTTGGCAGCTTCAGCTGAAAGACTAGAAGCGGCCCAGCTGAGAAGCTGGTTGGCGAGCGACCAATCTGCGGACGACGTGTTCAAGGCGCTGAAACTGAAGGGGACAAACGCCGTCGAGAGCCCGATGCTCTCCACGTGGATGGCTTACGTCACGAAACTGACCGAGAACAATGCCGCCACCAGGACGAAGAGCCGTGAAACTGCTGGAAGTATTGATAGCGTCGACGTTGAGCTATCACTACGGAGAGGAGGGCCTGGCAAAGATGATCGCCGCGGCGAAGAAAATGCCACGCTTCGAAGACTCTGCAAGCAAATTGGAGGCAACTCAGCTGACGAACTGGATGGCGAAGGAAAGAACTGCAGACGATGTGTTCAAATTGCTGAAACTCGACGCTGCAAAGGAAAATGCTATCGATAGCCCGGTGTTCGGCGCGTGGATGTCTTACGTGATGAAGCTGGATCAGGAAAACGTGAGCAAGTACAACGCTGTCGAGGTGTTGGTAAAGCACAACAACGAGCTGGACCTCGCACAGAAATTTGCCGTTATCGGAAAGAGTACTCGGTACAGTGATGTCACGAATGACTACGCCAGTGGACTGCAGACCACGCTGTTCATGCATTGGAAGCGGACACACTACGGGCTAGATGAGGTGGTATCTGTGGCTGCCCTTAAAAGGGGGTCCCTGAGCTACGAACTGGTGATGGATAATTACGCTAAGTTCCTTAACGATTCTACAGGAAGCAGATTAGGGAATTGAACCTGAAAAATCCCCTATTCGATGAAGGAAACGAAGTTGGCTTATTTGCCTCACAGTTTTCATTGATACCACTTACTCTGTCGCTGTTTATCTTCACGAGGAGCTTAAAAAGAAGATGAAAAACATCCGTTGTTTATTTTGTTATGGAGAACACCATCGTCGCAACATTCAAATCACGTTTCACCTCACGTCAAGCTTCCGGCCACACGGCCACTTAGCCGGCTAAACCGCAATAAATTAAAATTTTAAATAGGACGTGTCTCTCAGGTTTTGGCGCTGCAGGTGCCAGATATTTCGCGGGATAGCCAGTCCGCACCCTCAGTCTTCTTCACCTCCAATTATGTCGGTCCAGGTGGACTCACTACTATGCTTTTGTTGCTACTGTAATAGAGCGTATCGAAAATCGTGCCTCCAAGCCTGAAGTGGTAATACTGTTTTTATTTTTACGATACCATCAACACACGTGGGGCAGCTTAAGCTACAATTACGTGGAGTGCAACCATCTTTGTCGAAGTACCTACCTATTTTACATGTATGTGCACCTGTACTATAGCGTTGGTATCCCTGCTCAAAATATTTAAATGCAGTAAGACTTGGTCGTGGCTGCTGTAATTTGTCATTATCGAGTTCGATATTATTTAGTGCCCTCGAGATGACAAAAAGAAGCTCACAATCAAAACGTCAGCCCAGCCACAGTCATGGAATCCTCAACGTCGTCAGGTTTCGCTGCCCTACGGTATCGATTTGCTGTCAAGTACCGTAATGCACGAGATCTCTGCAACCCTGTAAAAAGGACATCTCAAGTCATTTGTAAAAACTCAAAACTTCGTAAAAACTCTGAACCCAGCCCCTCGAGCTACTACAGCTCACCACTCGTTCTGGGGCCCTAATTTTAAATCACGCAGAAGCCGACACCAGGACGAGGCCTGTGCCGCATCTAAACAGGCAAAAGGCAGAAGCCATCGAGGAGGCAAACCTACGCGGGGTAACGTCCGAACTAGCTGCAAAGTACAAGGTCCACCGCACGACGCTGTACCGTTGGGTTAAAGCTCAAGGTGTGATCAAATCCGCGCGACCATCGAAGACTTTTGCAGTGGACACCCCGCGAGGACCGCCAATCACCTATCCTGAGCTCGAGAAGAGGTAAGAGTAGCGCACCATTGTTATTATCTCGTTAATTATGTACCTGAAACGAAATGCATGGCTCTGTAGGCTTCTGGAATGGGTCATCGAGATGCGGCGCAATCGGTCTAAGTGTGTGACGACTGAGTGTCTCATGATCATGGGCGCGCGTTTTGAGCCAAGGCTGCTGTCAGATCGATCGGAGCGGGCGGTGCTGGAGTACTTGCGCCGTTTCCGGCTGCGCAACAAGTTATCAGTCCGACGCATCACTCATCGTGGCACCAAACAACGTTCTGAGCTTGAGGTAATATTTATTTTAATTGATCTCAATTTGAATATTTATTTATAAGCTTAATATTATTGTTTGGCTTTCAGAATGTTGCGAGAGCGTTTGGAGCAAGCATGCGCTGGTCGACGGAGAACAAAAGTATCGTATCGGTATTTCCTGGCCACAGCAAATACGACCACGTGTACAATATGGATCAAACATCAATCTATATTGATATGAATCCTAGTACTACGATCACTTTCACCGGTGACAAGAACGTCGACGTGGTCCAGTCGATGACGGAAAATGCATTCCGTGCATCCGTTTTCTTGTGTGCGTCGGCAACAGGAAAAAAGATGCCCCCGCTCATTGTATTCGCAGGAGTGCCAAATGCTGACGTGCACCAAGAGCTTCTGAACCACCCCCTTCACCGCAATCGGGTGGTGCTCACAGTGCAGCGTAAAGCATACTGCGACGAGCGCGTGATGTTGGACTGGATCGATGAGGTAAATGCATACTCTGTGCGAATAATATTTCAACATTACCTTTGCTAACGTGTTTTAATAACTGTAGGTTTGGGGACCTGAAGCAAGCAACCAGCGGCTGCTACTGCTGGACAGCCTAAAAACCCACAAAATGGCAAGTGTGCGCGCCAAGTTGGAGGAAGATTACTGCTCTGAGGTAGAGTTTGTTCCGCCAGGGATCACGGGGCTCGCTCAACCGATGGACGTATCTGTGATGCGTTCCTTCAAGTCAAGATGCCGAAGAATCTACGTTAACTACCATATCAACCACGACTTCCCCGCCACCACGACAGCCCGGCGGTTTTTGATGACACAGATCGTGCTGTTGGCGTGGGAAAGTATTGAAGAGAAGCGTATCGCTAGGGGATTCGTGAAGGCAGGGCTCGTGCCCATCGGGCCGCGAGAGGCTGATGGCACCTTCAGAGTTCCGGAGCCGACAAGTGAGTCTGTTAGCGCAGAAGAGTCTGAAACTGAATAAAAATGCGTAGATTTTTTACTTAAATAAAAATGGATGTTTGTTGTACAGAAGGGGTGTCACTTTAATTATTTTCGTCATGACTTACTTTTTTACGCACGGTTGCATCAAATCCGTGGTTGCAGAGATCTCGTGCAATACGGTACCCACCTGGCCTTTGGCCACACAAGCAAGCCCCACCCAAGCATGCGTCTGCTGCTGTTGACTTTCGTCCTACTGGCTGCTCTCTCGGCTGCGACGGCCTCCCGCGTATACTCGTTTGAGTACACGGAAGCCGACGAAGACAGCAGTGTATCGGAAGACAGAGGCTTAGAGACTTCTGGCAAACTCAGAGGGGTGGTTGAGTCGTTGATACCGAGCCAGAAGAACACCATCAGCAAACTTTTCAACAACATCAAGTTCGATGCCATCGAGTCGAACCTGTTGGTCAGCTCTGAATTCCAGAAGTGGTCGGCTGCTGTGGCCAAGGCCAGCAAGAAGAACGCTGCTGCTGCTGCTGAAGCACTCATGGTATCGACGTTGACAACCCGCTACGGAGACGAAATCCTCACAAAGATGCTAGTGGCGGCAAAACAAGAGCCAAGCTTGGCAGCTTCAGCTGAAAGACTAGAAGCGGCCCAGCTGAGAAGCTGGTTGGCGAGCGACCAATCTGCGGACGACGTGTTCAAGGCGCTGAAACTGAAGGGGACAAACGCCGTCGAGAGCCCGATGCTCTCCACGTGGATGGCTTACGTCACGAAACTGACCGAGAACAATGCCGCCACCAGGACGAAGAGCCGTGAAACTGCTGAAGTATTGATAGCGTCGACGTTGAGCTATCACTACGGAGAGGAGGGCCTGGCAAAGATGATCGCCGCGGCGAAGAAAATGCCACGCTTCGAAGACTCTGCAAGCAAATTGGAGGCAACTCAGCTGACGAACTGGATGGCGAAGGAAAGAACTGCAGACGATGTGTTCAAATTGCTGAAACTCGACGCTGCAAAGGAAAATGCTATCGATAGCCCGGTGTTCGGCGCGTGGATGTCTTACGTGATGAAGCTGGATCAGGAAAACGTGAGCAAGTACAACGCTGTCGAGGTGTTGGTAAAGCACAACAACGAGCTGGACCTCGCACAGAAATTTGCCGTTATCGGAAAGAGTACTCGGTACAGTGATGTCACGAATGACTACGCCAGTGGACTGCAGACCACGCTGTTCATGCATTGGAAGCGGACACACTACGGGCTAGATGAGGTGGTATCTGTGGCTGCCCTTAAAAGGGGGTCCCCGAGCTACGAACTGGTGATGGATAATTACGCTAAGTTCCTTAACGATTCTACAGGAAGCAGATTAGGGGGAATTGAACCTGAAAAATCCCCCCTATTCGATGAAGGAAACGAAGTTGGCTTATTTGCCTCACAGTTTTCATTGATACCACTTACTCTGTCGCTGTTTATCTTCACGAGGGAGCTTAAAAAAAAGAAGATGAAAAACATCCGTTGTTTATTTTGTTATGGAGAACACCATCGTCGCAACATTCAAATCACGTTTCACCTCACGTCAAGCTTCCGGCCACACGGCCACTTAGCCGGCTAAACCGCAATAAATTAAAATTTTAAATAGGACGTGTCTCTCAGGTTTTGGCGCTGCAGGTGCCAGATATTTCGCGGGATAGCCAGTCCGCACCCTCAGTCTTCTTCACCTCCAATTATGTCGGTCCAGGTGGACTCACTACTATGCTTTTGTTGCTACTGTAATAGAGCGTATCGAAAATCGTGCCTCCAAGCCTGAAGTGGTAATACTGTTTTTATTTTTACGATACCATCAACACACGTGGGGCAGCTTAAGCTACAATTACGTGGAGTGCAACCATCTTTGTCGAAGTACCTACCTATTTTACATGTATGTGCACCTGTACTATAGCGTTGGTATCCCTGCTCAAAATATTTAAATGCAGTAAGACTTGGTCGTGGCTGCTGTAATTTGTCATTATCGAGTTCGATATTATTTAGTGCCCTCGAGATGACAAAAAGAAGCTCACAATCAAAACGTCAGCCCAGCCACAGTCATGGAATCCTCAACGTCGTCAGGTTTCGCTGCCCGCGGCAACAACTTCAATGCCGGCGCTCAAGCTGAAGAACTATCAGCTCTAGCGGGCGCGTGGGCGACAGTACTCGTCAAATGCCAGCGCTCTCGTCGTCAAACGCGTGCAGGCGTCTCCAGCAGCAGATTCTGGAGCATCGTCCATGCAGAGTACGCCAAGAACCCCTCCATGAACGGAAACACCAGTATTTGTACGCCTGAAGAGCTGCAGGAGCAGTGGAGCGCGATGATCCCGGGTGTGGCTGTACTTCTAGGGAAGTTCGTCAAAGTGTGGGAGAACCTGCGGCCGCATTGTCTAAACGACGATATCTGCCGTCGCCAATCTCTCGAGAGCGCCAAAGCTGAATATGCTGCAGAATACAGTTTGAATTCCCAGCACTGCGACGTCGCGGAGCAACTCGTGAACCACCGAGAGTGGTGGAACATCTTGTGGCCCCAGATCAAGCAGCTTGCGGCAGTGGCACCAGTGCCCCTAGAGCTCCCTGAAAAGCAGCAGCAGCAGCAGCAGCCAGCTCAGCCAAGCGAGGAAGAACACCACTTTGAACCAAATGAACCAGTCGAGGGCTCTCCATTGCTGACGAGTGACGCTGGCGGAGGTGAATTACCCGACCGGCGGGTAAACGGAGGTTGAACTCCGACGCCGTAGCATTGTGCGCGGACGATGCGCTACAGCGTTCGGACGAATTGCCATCCGTGGGGAGCCACTGCCCATCTTGCCTGTGTCGTGCTGAGAGGAAGAAGGCAATTGTGATGGAGCGCCGGTGGGAACTGGAAATCATGACGCGCAGTACTCGAGCTCGAAGCGGTTGAGTATCTTCGCTTACAGCGTCGACAAATTCTGATGAAATTGCAGAAACAGCAGAGTGAAGTGTCATAGGTTTGCGTAAGTATTATCGTAGAAAATCGATGGACACAGCATTCCTCAAAGCAACTTGCTGTTAATGTCGAGGTTGGTGTTCGATGAATGCAAGAATCCTGCGAACCAGGAATCTGACGCGGTGTGCAGTGCTTACACTATGGTGGTCACAATCGGAGTAAGACGAATATTCCTTCATTCGCTCCACTTTGCCCACTGCGCTGTACAGTCCTCACGATTTGCATTTCCTACTCGTGTTTCTTGAAATGTGCACTCTGTTTCACTTTGCGCTTGTTAGAGAGGAATAGGAAAAAAGCGTTCAATGCAAATAAAAAAATAAACAATTCTTAGCTGTAGCGCTCGAAACAGCAGCACTGTCTCGATTGCTGCTACTCGTTTCGTTGCGCTGCTACTACGTGACAGGTAAACGGTGCTCTGAGACGTCTACGATGGAACAGATACTCACCGGGGTCACAAGTACATGAATATGCCTGTCTGCTCAACACTTGCCTTGTGTCTGCACGTGGCCGACCATCGTCAATACAAACGTCACCAACTTCGTCCCCTTCCACTCGGCCTTATACATATCAGCGGGCGACTGCGCCGGGACAAGCGGTGTATGTAGTACAGTATCACGGAACTCAAGCCGCCTCCTTGAAGTGGTCGGCCGAGTCAAACATCTTGCGCTCAGCGAGCTTGCGCTGCAGCACCACATTGCGCGCGGCGGTGGCAGCAGACGGCGCGGCGCTTTTGTCGAGACCGTAGCGATCCAGTGCCGCCTGCGAGCTGACGGCCGGAGTGGGGCTCGCGCTTGCTGCGCCCCTCAGCCCAGCGTACCGCGCAGCCTGGCAGCCAGCGCAGCCTGAGCTGCGTTAGCGACCACGGGCTTCGCGGGCGAGGCCACGCGACCGCTGGGGTCCTCTGACAGTTTGATATGCTTCACCTGGTGATCAATAGACGCCTGGGCCGCACCCAACGCGCCGTACCGCGACGCTTGGGCCGCGCCAGGGGCCGCAGGGTTCGCCGCAACGTCGGCCGGCACGTCCGTGGGCTGGCCCTGCTTCTCCATGGCGTAGTCGGCCGAGTCGAAGCGCTTGCGCTCCTTGAGCTTGCGTCGAATCAGCACATGGGCGGCCGAGAGCTTCCCGTAGTTGGATCCCCCGCCTCCTTCGCGGGGTCTTCCTGCCTTGCTGCTGATCCAGAAGATCCCGTCGACTGGGCTTCTTCCTGTTCTCCAGCGTCCCGTACTTGCCGGCACGACTAGGACTCATGCTCGCGAACTGCTGGCGTCGACTGGCCGCAGCCGCGGAGGACGCGCAGGGCGAGCTGACGGCCGCTGCCTCCTCAACGTCTTCCATGGGCGTGTCCTCCATCGTGTCGGCCGCCGTCTGCTGGCCGCGCCGCATCTTGGCCATCTGGTAGTCGGCCGAGTCGAACGACGCCTTGCTCTGCAGTTTACGCTGGATCAGCACGTTGCGGCCCAGCTCGGCGCCGCCGGGCGGCTCGTGCAGCGCAGAGGGCGCGTTGCGCTGCACGTTGCGCTTGGGCTTGGCCGAGGCGTCGCCCTGCATGGCGTTGAAGAAGGCCTTCTGGCCGATCTGCGCGGGCGAGAAGGGCCGCTCGCCGGGCTGCAACTGCGTCGGCTGTTGCTGTTGCTGTTGCTGCTGCTGCGCAGGCGGGGTGCCTCGACCTTGGCCTGGGCCTGGGCTTGGTAGCGGGAGGCGGCGCGCGCCGCGGCCTTCTTCATGGCGTCGTCGGCCGAGTCGTAGCGCTTGCGCTCGCGGAGCTTCTGGCGCAGCAGCACGTTGCGCGCCGAGAGCGCGCCGCCGTCTTCGGGCGCCATGCCACGCGCATTCGGCGGGGGCGCCTGCGCGCCGATCTGCAGGTCCATGGCGTTCCAGGCCGCGCGGTTGCTGCCGTTGAGGCGCGCCATGCCGCGCGCGGACGAGAGCATGGCGGCCTGGGCCTGGGGCGCCTGCTGTTGCTGTTGCTGCTGGGGTTGGAACTGGCGGTAGTCCATTGCGCACTTGGGGGCCAGGAACGAAATGGGCGCCCGCTGTGCCGCTTTGAGATCCTTTCGGGCGGAGATCCGGCGAGGCCCGATTTTTTCATAGGAAAGTTCAGGAATGTCGTGTGCCACACCAAGTAGAAGATTGGATATTGCAGGATATCAGCACCTTACACAGTACAAAAGACGTGCTAATACCGATGCCAGATAAGTCAGGGTATAGGAATAAGCAGGATCTAGACGAGAATTGGGTTGACTTGGGTTGAGTATGCGCCGTGAAACGGCCCGCTATTCTTCGGATTTACGACGCTTCGGCGCGCTAAATCTGGGTCGCGCCGTGACGACACGGGCGGCTAAGAACAACAAGTCCGCAAGGCGGCCCGTGTTCTCCGCCCGCCGCCTAGCGATGCTGACCCCGTCGGCGCCGAGAGACTGATCCGTTGGCGCCGGAGCAGGCCAGCCAGCCAGCCAAGCGCCGGTGTCGCACCGATTCCCGCACCGAGCGGGCGACGGCAAGCGGTCTCTGCCAGGCGATGCAACTTGCACAGTGGGCCAGCAGAACGGACAGCCGTCGTTTGTTCTTACGGCGCACAATGCGCGAGATCGTTGTATAATAGTCGCCGCTGTGGCGCTGCTGCTTGCTTGCTGGTTTGGAGAACAGTGCTGTCCTGGAGATGGCATGGTCGTCCTCGCGGCAGGCATGGGCGATGTCGCATTGGGCCGGCTAAACCAGCCCGGTGAGTCTCGGCCAGTCACGCCCACTTCAACTTCAGGCCGGTCAAACACGAAAGGTCGCCGGTATCATAGGTTTTGCCACGGGCGCCACGTGCCGGGCCGATGTGCCATCGAGAACACCAGCGTGCCGGTGCTGCATGAATGCTGTGCTGCGCCACCGACTCCCTGCAACGCCTTGGCGTTTCCCCACCTAACACGACGTTCTCCATCGAAAGACAAGCCCAGCATGGCCCGCTCCGTCTCACTTCCGTTTCGGCGCCCCCGCTCTCTTTCGCTGCGAGAAGCTCTCGCTCTCTTGCTTTCGCTGCTTGCTGTACGTGACCGCGCCGCAGTTCTTTGCGAGGCTTCCGCGCCTGTCGACACCTGGCCCCGACGGCACCTGCACCAGCAGACGCCTTTGGCCTTGACGTTGCTGTTGAAGTGCTCGCTGCTATAATTGAAGCCCCGCCAGCACTTTATTGGCGACGTCTCGAGCTCTGCCAAACGTTCCAACGACGCAAGCAAGAAAGCAAGAAAGAGAAAAACAGTGAGAACACAGCGGCAGAAGCAGCAGCAAAAAGTAGTTGATCGCTGTTTCTAAATTATTTTAAAGGGGCTACGGGATGGCAGGGCGGGCGCCACTAGAGCTACGCCGCTCGCCGATCCTCAGACACGACGTGAGCGACGCTTACTTGGACATCATCATCTTGACGAACTCCTCGTAGTTGATCTGTCCATCGCCGTCGATGTCGGCCTCGCGGATCATCTCGTCGACCTCCTCGTCCGTGAGCTTCTCGCCCAGGTTGGTCATGATGTGGCGCAGCTCGGCGGCCGAGATGAATCCATTGCCGTCCTTGTCGAACACCTTGAAAGCCTCCAGGATCTCCTCCTCGGAGTCCGTGTCCTTCATCTTGCGGGCCATCATGGTGAGGAACTCGGGGAAGTCGATCGTGCCGTTGCCGTCAGCGTCCACCTCGTTGATCATGTCCTGCAGCTCGGCCTCCGTGGGGTTCTGGCCCAGCGAGCGCATGACCGTGCCGAGCTCCTTGGTGGTGATGGTTCCATCGCCGTCCTTGTCGAACAGGGAGAACGCCTCCTTGAACTCGGCAATCTGCTCTTCGGTCAGCTGGTCAGCCATGATGCTTGCTTGGGTTTCGCTTGAGGGGGTCGAGGGAAATCCAGGAATGATCGCCTCGGTGCAATGTGAGACCGGCGCCGGCATGGCTCCCTTTGCCCTGATTTGTTTGATCGTAGGAAAAATGTACGTACCAAGCTCCAAGCGGCAAGGCTGGATTGGTCAAAATTCTAGGGAAAAGATTTGATTGGACCGCGGCTGAAAACTGTCCGCACCAACGCCTGTCGTGCAGAGGGGTCATGATAAGGATTCTGTATGGATTTGGACGACCAGACATGTACGACCAAAGGTTTGGTGCGGGCACATTTTTCTGAGGGTACATGTTTCTGCCGAAATAGCACCGGTTTTTCGACTAAACGACTGGACTTGTGTATGTGGATTGTGGTGCAGAAACGGCGCTGTCACAATGCGACCAAACACACGACGAAGGGGTAAAGATACATGTACCTCGACACAGTACATCTTTACTACGCGTAGACGTCCTCGTCCCTAGGTTTCATTTGGCTGCAAGTATTAAGGCAGAGCAAAAGGATGTATAATATCAGTATTTCTAAATCCTCCTGTCCGTGCGGCGTTACAGCCCCCATAGAAATCCGCGCGCAAATAGCAACAAGCAGCTATATAGTACGCTACTGACGCTTTTTTGCATTATACAACTTCTTCTGGACAGTTTTTCCTAGAATACCTAGGAGAATAGGAGAATAGGATACCTACTGTACCATTTTCCATCGCAGCTGCTACAGACATCTGCTTCAATAAAGA
This sequence comes from Phytophthora melonis, assembly GCA_024211575.1. Classification (NCBI taxonomy): domain Eukaryota; phylum Oomycota; class Peronosporomycetes; order Peronosporales; family Peronosporaceae; genus Phytophthora; species Phytophthora melonis. The sequence continues at coordinate 2,652,855 of JAMXKT010000038.1, read as the reverse complement.
ACACCTGATATATACAAAATTGTAAAAGATAATTGAATATTACGTTATCAGTATAGTAAAATTTGTATGAAGAAGCCAATCAGCTTCCATACAATATCAAGAGTTATAGGTTTTCTAGTGTTCTTTATTGAAGCAGATGTCTGTACTTCATGCTATCGGTGTGCTGGAATTTGTGAACTTGGTGCGCTTCTTGTGCTTATTGATGCAGTCGACGTGTACACTGTTCAAAGTGCGTCCTGCAACGTTAATGTTGGGAGGGGGTGAAAGATAGCCCGCTCGGCAAGCCGAAACAACGCCTGTGGTTTAAGGTCCGTGAGCGTAGCTCGCGGACTTAAACCCAGGACCAAGCATGGTCACATCTCGCTCGGCCCGATAGGGTTAAGCCTTGCAGGAAAGGGTTATTGGGTTGAGGCAGGGCAACAGATTTCCTGCCGACACCTCCATGTTTGGGATTTGTACGCCATGACACCCGTCCTAGGCGTTCTGATTTATTTACAGTATCCTCTCAACTAAGTACGGTTTTAGTGGTTAACGTTGCAATAAGGTCGTTAACGTTGAGCTAAGGCCCTGTTGTGTTGTCGTATTTAACGTTGCAGGAACGCCATCCTACACTGTTTCTGTTCGATCGTTCTCTAACTGTGAGATCCTATATCGTCTGATTTCTTATCGCGCTTCTTCCCTCACTACACGAGCATGTCACTATAGTGATTACAGTAACAGCTCCACAACCGCGACGTACGAGTTCAGCTGGAAGAGAGTGCGTTGCCATCTCCACGTCATCCTCCATCACCCGCCGCCGATGGAGTACCTGGACGCAGCTCGCCGCTCGGCGTGGTCCGTCGTCTACCTCGTGGCGGGTCTCGGCGTGCTGCTCAAGCTGCTGGGCGACGCCTACTCGAACGCCCTGGACGTGTGCGAGATGTACCCGCAGTTCGCCTTCCACGAGACGCTCGTGGAGGAGCTGACCATGCACCACACGACGCTGCCGTTGGTGCGCGCGCACGTGCCCACACTGCATCTGCTCGGCGCCTACGTCGTCGTCTACGCCGCCAAGCACTGGGGGCTGCTGGACCGCGGCTGGCCGCTGCTCGTGGACTTGCTATCGGGTCGCTGGCTGTACCGCCAGCTCTTTGAGGTCCTGCCGAGCTAGTACGTTGCACTTCAAGCTGAGGGGGGGGGGATCGAGTTTTGGGGTGCTTTTCACTGACTCACCTGTTGTTTGGTTTGCATTGCATTGGTTTAGTCTGCCCTTTGGGTCGTCGGAGCCGGACGTGCCCGAGTTGCTGTCGGAAGACGAAGGTAGAGAGCTCCAGCACGTGGAGGAGGAAGACGATGACGCGTACCTGGATGACGTCCCGCCGCCACCGCCCGTGGATCATGAGGCTTGCAACGAAGCGCTCGCTAAGCTGGTGCAGGTCAAGATGCAGCACGCCAACCGCACCATCCCGCGGCCCGACGATTGGCTCGTGTTCGACCCCGTGCAGGAGAAGCTGGTGCTGCAGAAGCACGCTACACATACGAACGGCGGTGCTCTGAATGGGCACTGCAATGGCCACGCAGCAGGGAACAAAGTATCGCTCTCGCGCGAACAGGAGCCTATAGGAGACAACAACGACCCTGCAGCAGAGCTGGAGCTCGCGGACGCAGATGCATGGGGAGGCACAACGGAGCGGGAGCCGCGAGCCGCCGGGGTTAGGAAACGATTATAGACGCCCCATCCACCCATCCATGCATTCAACCGCGCGAGATGGCCAGCACAAGTAAGTAAATAAGCCGCCCTCTCGCCTGCTCTCTTGTTTGTTTGTATCGCTGCAGCTACTGTAACTACTGGGCGCCGTACACGGTTTCCTCTTCTAGCGGTGTCGGCACCTTTGCGATTTGACGCCAGAGACGAGCAGACCCGCCAAACGCGAAGGTCATGATGCGCTTCAACGCCTTAGGAGGCAGTTTATCGTCGCTCGGGCGCTTGTCACCGCTGCCGAGCTGGCAGCAGAGCTGGATCGCACGGAGAACTGCACTAGGCGGCATGTGGCCTTCACACGCGGTGGTCCAGCTACGCAGCGCCGGAACAAGACACTGCAAGCTCGCCAGCGACAGCGACAGCAGTTGACTCTTCTTGGACCAGGTGACGCGCCCGCGGGACGAAATAAAGACGAAGTACTCGGCGTCCCACAGCGTCATGCTCTTGCCTTGAGCGATGCAAGCCAGGCGTAAATGCTCTAGACAACCGTCGAATCCCTGGTTACCAGGCGCTGGGAAGAGCTTGCTGCAAACCTTCGAGTTCAGGACCTCCTGCGGATAGAACGACCTCAGCGCGTTCATCACCACCTCGTTGTGGCCGCACACTTTTCCGAACGCACCGCCCCATTTGGCAGCGTCGACGGGCTCCTTGTTCGGGGCCCACTTGCTCAAGAAGCTGGAGTCCTTGCCTTTACCTCGTGCAGCACAGAGCTTCTCACGAATAGCTAGAGATGTCGCGTCCTTCGAGGCACCATGACGAACAGCACCTTCCCACTGACCCCCGTGTGCTCTGCCTTCGGCAAAGTCCATCCATCTCGTCTGCGCTGATGTGCGCTCGTCTGTCATGGCTGTGCCAACAGCAGCGTTCACGGTGACGAGACCTAGCACTTCCAGCTTCTCGCGGCGATGCTGGCTATCAGTCTCCTGTTCTCCACCTGCCGATGCGTTGCGGCTAGATGACTTGAGACCTGGCAGCTTGCGCGTAAGGCTCACGTAGAGCTTCTCCGTCAGCGCTTGCAGCCTCTGTTCATCCGGAGTCATCGCGCGCTCCTTCTTTTTCTTCTTCTGGCCGCTGTCATCGTCGTCGTCATCCAGATCCGCCCCCTTTGCGAGTTTCCGAGCCCACTTATCGTCACCGTCCTGAGCAGCAGCTCCAGTCTTGCCAACACGTTGCGCGATGTCCACAATCTGGCTTGCAAGCTTCAACCGCGCCTGCAACTGCTGCAAACACGGCGTAGTCAACTCCGGCTTGAATGCACTCGAGTTCAGCAGCTCCACTCCCATTCCAGCCGCCGCTGCCGTCACCTGGTGCACATGAGCGAACTTCGCCGCCGCCACATCAGCAGCCGCAGCGCTCACTCCACCAACCAGCATCACATCCGCCTTCGCATAGGCAGCACTCGCCAGCAAATGGTCCGTCGTCACCAGCACCATTGCATGCAGCGGAGTCGTCGCCGTCGAGCTCTTGAGTCGCTGCACCGTTTCGTTCCGCTGCCCCGCTGTCATCTTGCGGTGCAACGCCACCGCCTGGAACCCCAAGTGCTTCAGCATCGCAGCCAATTGAGCAGGCGAGCTCTCGAATTGGCTGGGTAGTGCTACCACACACGCGCGCGGCGAGTTGCGCGATTGCAGCACCCAGTAGAGTCCCGCCAACATATCGCTGTCCTTCTTCACCCTGACCACGGAGCAGGACGCGCCGCCGCCCTCCTCGACCGTGAACTTGGCCGCACTGGACACTGCAACATTGCTGATAATTGTTTTGTCCTCCTGCTGCTTCTTGCGCTTCTTCTGCGTCTTGTTAGAGCCATTGGAGCCATTGCCATCGGCCTTGCGCTTCTTGGGCTGGCTCTGCGCCTTCTTCTTGCCGCTCTGCTGCGGCTTCGAGCCTGCGCGCGCGGTGGACTGCAGCATGGACGGGTTCACAACCACCAGCGCGTCTCCTCTCGGCGCGGTGGGGCGGCCGCCGCCTCCGCCTCCGTGACCTCGGTGCTTGCCCATGGACCCACTGGAGGTGAGCTCTTCACTGTGTCAATCGATCTCAACGGATGGCTCACTTGCGCTCAGTATGCCAGCTGCGCATCAACATGTTGACGCGCAGAACTTTCTTGTGGCGCACACCACGCAGACGTACGTCAGCGCTTGGTCGTCATTCGTCAAGCGGAGCGCCAAGCGTCACTTCACCGCCGGTATCAGTAGAGAGTATCACACAGTGCGCAGCCATGGCAGCCGAGTGGACCCCGTCGTCGTGGCGCCAATTCCCCGCCAAGCAGCAGGCCCCGTACCCGGATGAACAGGCGCTCAAGCAAGCCCACGACAAGTGTAAGAATATGCTTAATAGCAAAGCATTATGCGCAGTGTGCCAATCCCCCCACTAACATGCTGCCATGACTACAGTGAGGACGCTGCCGGGTCTGGTGTCGGTGCGCGAGATCGAAGACCTGAAGAAGCAGCTGGCGGATGTGGCCGCGGGCAAGCGCTTCCTGCTGCAGGGCGGCGACTGCGCCGAGCGGTTCCAGGACTGCCAGCCGGAGCTGATCGAGAAGAAGCTCAAGATCATGATCCAGATGAGTCTGGTGCTGGTCTGGGGCGCGCGCATGCCCACGGTGCGTGTGGCCCGCATGGCCGGCCAGTTTGCCAAGCCGCGCTCCAGCGACACGGAGATGCTGGACGGGGAGAAGGTCACGAGCTTCCGGGGCGAGAACATTAATGGGTACGAGAAGGACCAGCGCACTCCGGACCCGGAACCGCCTGCTGGAGGGATACTTCCACAGCGCTGCGACGCTCAACTACGGACGCGTGCTGGTGAGTTCGGGCTTTGCAGACATCCATGACGCCGGCAAGTGGGACCTGGACTTCGTGCAGACGTCGTCGCGCCGCGAGGAGTACCAGCACATGGTGAACGAGATCACGGACAGTCTGCACTTCGTCCACATGTGCGGTGTTGGAGCGGACTCACCGCATCTGAAGACGGTGGATCTGTTTGTGTCGCACGAGGGACTGGAGCTCGGCTACGAGGAGACCATGACGCGCAAGGTGGACGGCAAGTACTACAACGTGGGCACTGACTTCCTCTGGATCGGCGACCGCACGCGTCAGCTGGACCACGCGCACATTGAGTACTTCCGCGGCATTGAGAACCCCATCGGTATCAAGGTGGGCCCGAGCATGGCCGTCGAAGACCTGGTGCCGCTGATCCGCAAGCTCTGGAAGGACCCGGAGGCCAACCCAGGCAAGATCACGCTCATCACGCGCTACGGCAGCGACAAGGTGGCCGACCTGCTGCCCAAGCACATTGCGGCCGTGAAGGCTGCCGGCCTCAAGGTCATCTGGTCGTGCGACCCGTGCCACGGCAACACGATCGTGGCCGAGAACGGCTACAAGACGCGGCCATTCGACCGCATTTTCGGCGAGCTGGAGCAGACGCTGGAGATTCACCGTGAGGCCGGCACAGCACTGGGCGGTGTCCACTTTGAACTGACGGGTGAGAACGTTACCGAGTGCATTGGTGGACCGCAGGGCATCGACGAGGAGACCTGCCGCTGCGCTACACGAGCTACTGCGACCCGCGTCTGAACTACTCGCAGAGTATGGAGGTGGCCTTCCTGCTGGCCAAGAACCTGTCGGTGCAGCACGACTTGGCGCCGCTGAACGAAAAGTCCAAGATGCGCAAGCGCTCCATGGAGATCAGCGACCCGTCCAAGCGTCAACGCGCGGACAAGTAGGTACTAGTAGGGGCAAACGAGTGCACGGAATAGATAACAAAACTGCGTTACAACTTGGGGTCTTTTTGCTGAGAAAAGGTCACCAAGATGGCGATAAAAAGCTTTGTGTGAACCTCGAGCAAGCAGCTCATTGCAGCTCAATGACACGCATGCCAACTGTTACAATCAGCATTGTCAACTCGAAGCAGTCGCCTCGTATTCCTCCAGACTATAATTGGCATGTTGTCGCTTCTGCGCATCAGCCGCAACACGCCTTCCTGATCATTCTCCCACCACCCCAGTTCTGGGGGCACTAACCAACCTCGTGACCATGGCTACCCGCGGAGGAAGGAGACCGCCTCACATGGATGTCCAATCAATGTATCCGAATTTCTACGCCGAGCAGCACAAACACCACGTGCAGGAGAACAACACCATGGCGGTCACTCATAAACGACGAGAAGGGTCTGGGGGGACCACTAGGCGAGACGGATACGGCAATGTGACTCGACCACCGTCACGAAATGGACTCTTGCAGCTGCAACCTCGACTCGAAAGTGAAGCGTCTTCGTCAGGACATCCACGAGGCATGAAGCGAGCGATTCCCCCTATTCAGGCCACTCGAAGCTCCAACCAACAGGAAGCAGCACCTATTACACGCAACAACGACGAAGAGTTAGGAGCCCCAGGGACGACGATGTCCTCGCTACGACCTCCATCTCGGCAGGTTGCTCTTCGCGGGGAACTCTGTACTTCCTCACCTGCTTGGGAAGATGGGAGCTCGACTGATAACTCTGGGATCTCTCCTCGACTTCGACCTTTGCCCTTCCCAACAGCCTTGACGGGAAGTGCACGCTCGTTGCTGGAAGCCACGACAGCGAGATTAACCAAGTCAGACGACGGCCAATCTCTCGAGGACCTTGTGATGAATGCTCGTCCTCGAACGCGATATGCGAGGCGAGAGCTACATCGACAAGGCTCCGCTCGTCCTTTGGCTCGCATCTCAACAGCGCCCACGACACTGCGTGGACAACAGACCCTGGACGGCACTTCAGTGACAGCTCGGGCTGCAGCATCGATGGGGAGTAGTCGTTCCGCCAGTGCCCTCCACACTCACAGCAATTCCGCAGGGTTAACTCGACGTCCACCAAGCCGCCACGCTGCCCAAGCCGGCGTGGTTGAAGCGGTTCTACCTGGAGTGGATCTGGACGACGGCCCCGACGACGACGACGAAGTCACAAATTTCTTCTTGACTGAGTTGGAGGCAGCAGCACGAGCCGCAAGTGCCGCCGCAGCGGCGAAGCTCCGCGTTTCGGCGCGGCATATTGCGCTCGCATCATTCTTGCTGTACGGGAACCCGCCTGCCTTCGTGGCGGCTATTCAGCACTTCACCAGAGCACTGAAGACTGTAGAACCCTCTCAAGACCTCGAACTTCCCACCAGGTCCGAGTCACCTGCAAACTTGGCCTTGAAATCCCTGCTGCACCACCACCGAGGTGTGTCACTTCGCGAGCTTGTAGTTGCTTCAGCTTCAAAAGCCAGCAAAGCTGCAGTAGCATGCACCAAACACGCCTTCGAAGCCCAACGCCGCGCTCTGGAGCTAGCTCAGAGAGCCCAGGACCCTCGACTGCAGGCACGAGCAGCAAAGCTATGGGCTTGCTGCTCCTGGACGCACACGCTTACGCCCCAGCTCTAACGCACCAGCAAGAGGCGCTGCAACTTGCGCTGGAAGAGAAGGATCGCGAACTTGAAGCACGAGTCTACGCCAACCTGGGCAATCTGGCACTTGCGCAGGAGAATTTTGGCCACGCACTGAGCTGCCACCATCGGGATCTCCACTTGTGCTCGTCCAAGGTGCTGGACTGCCGCCTGGGTCGAGCGCGAGCTCATCGGAACTTGTCACTTGTATACGCGAAGCTTCATCGGCGTGATCTGCAGCTTAAACACGAAAAGGAGGCTCGAGACGCTGAACAGAACGCCTACTTGAACGACATCGCAACCCACATGAGCAGCAGCGTCGGGAATATCTGCTTCCAGGCCTCCTCAGACATCGACCCAGCGCTCATAGACCTCGTATCGCAAAACCTCGCAGAGATCGTGCGTGGATTGTCGGGCCAGACCGCTTCTGGAAGTGCAGAAGAGAACACTGACGACGACTCCATCACGTCTGCCTTGGAGGAAGAGTGGAGAACTGCTGACGTGGACTTGGAGGCTGCACTCGCTGCTCTTTCAACTGAATCGCAGGTCGAAACAGCTACAAAGGCCAGGAAACCCCGCTTTACTCCCGCTCCCAAGTCACCAACTCCGCTCTCTCGCCACGTTTCCGTCCGAATCAACAACTACAGTTCTCCCGCACCCCTCACCCAGCCAGAAGAGTGACTACACTGTAGTCACTACAGTACAATGTACACAGTCAAGAACTACAATATCCACACACAGATGAGGTAGACAACACATTTGCACATTATTTGCACAACCACTTGGACGCCTACTCGAGCCCGCAGAGACTCAAGTCCGAGTTCAGACCGCCGTGGATCTCCTTGTTCTTGAGCTTCGTGCGTCGAGTGAGGAACGCGTCGAAGCCGTCCATCCCCTGCAGATCCTCCTTGGTCATGGGGTTGCCCTCCAGGTTCATCACCTGCACAGCCGAGCCTTCCCCAGCAGCTCAGCAGCAATGCACTGCACCTTGGCGCCCGCCGACCGTCCGACCAGAGTGTTCCGCCGCGCCGACGGCACCTTGAGCTTGGCGCATCTCGCCAGAGCAGCCGGCAGCTCCGTCAGCTTGTTGCGGTCCACGTTGAGGTCCTGCAGCTCCTGCATCTCGCCCAAATTGGACGGCAGCATCTCCAGCGCGTTGTCCGACAGATCCAGCTCCTGCAACTGCGCGAGCTCGAGCACACTGCGAGGCACTGCGCGCAATTTATTGCCCTTGAGCGACAGCTTGGCCAGGTTCGGGGGTAGTGCGTTGGGGATGTCCTCCAGCACGTTGCCGTCCAGCACCAACTTCAATTTTACAATTCAGATACGTATTATAACAATATTAATTAATCAGTAGGAAAATCGGTTAACAAGACCCTTGTTTGGTCAACGGAGTGTATCGCGTACCGTGGTGAGCGCCTCGAGCCCCGACAAGTCCGGCAATGTGGTCAATGCATTGGACGGAACCTTCAGCGTCTTGAGCGACTTGAGCGCGTTCAGTTGCGGCGGCAGTTCGGTGATTCTGTTGGCCGTGAGGTCCAGCGTGCGCAGCGCCGACAGTTCCAGTAGCTCTTCGGGAAGTTTTTCAGCTTGCTGTTGGGCAGCGCCAGCACGCCCGTGGCCTTGGCCGACTTGAGCTTCTGCTGCTGCACGCTGCGGCCGGTCTTGGGCTTGCTCTTGGCCTGCGCGTGGGCCTCGCGCGCCTTGGTGGCCGTGTTCCCCATCGTCCCGGCGCCAGAATACCGTCTTAGATTGGGCTTGACGTTCTCAGACTGAGAACGTCAAGCCCAATCTAAGCGGCGCAGTAACTACGGAACCCAATTTCGAATAAGATTAGGCACCACAGAATTCGTTATTTTAGGTTCTTGTCCTTCCTGACCAGTGATACATTGACACATTTGCGCTCCAGGCGTCATGATCAGCAGCGAGTCGAGCGACGAAGAGCTGGCGACGCTGCACCAGGCCGCGGCGGCCGCCGTCAAGCCCGTGCGCAAGGTGAAGGTGAAGAAGGCCAAGTCAACGCCCGAGGTCCCAGCACCCAGCGATGCCGCCGCTGGCAAGAAGCGCCCGCCGAGGACGAGGAACCCGCTGTGGACCCGGAGGAGGCGCAGCGACTCAAGCGCGAGGCCCGCAAGAAGCGCAAGGCCGAGGAGAAGCTCGCGCGCGAGGCCGCCAAGAAGAAGGAGAAGGAGCAGCAGCTCGCCAGCGAGCGATGCGGCCAAGGGCGCGCCTACACGCTGAGCATGGCCATCCCCGGCTCCATCCTGGATAATGCGCAGACCAAGGAGCTGCGCACGTACCTGGCCGGCCAGGTGGCGCGCGCCGCCGTGATCTTCCAGGTGGACGAGATCGTCGTGTTCGACGACCAGCTGGGCAACAGCGTGAGCACGGGCGCGCCCAAGAAGCGCGCGCACGACTGCCACGTCTTCATGGCGCGCATCCTGCAGTACCTCGAGACGCCGCAGTACTTGCGCCGCGCGCTGTTCCCCATGCACTCGGACCTGAGCTGCGCCGGTCTGCTGAACCCGCTAGACTGCCCGCACCACCTGCGCGCGCAGGAGTGGAGCGTGTATCGCGAAGGCGTGGTCACGGACCGCCCGCTCAAGGACAAGGAAGGCTCGCACGTGTACGTCGGACTGCAGCGCGAGGTTGTGGTGGACAAGCGCATCACGCCTGGAATCCGCGTCACGGTCAAGATCGACGAAGCGTCCAAGGACTTCAAGAAGAAGAGTAAGTGCACTACATTTGGAGACTGGCTGGCTGATGGTGGAGTTGGAGACTAACGATGTGATTTTGTTGTGCTGGGTGATGCAGTGGTGGGCAAGCTCGTGTCGTCCGCTGAGCCGCGCGAGCAGCTTGGTGTGTACTGGGGCTACACGACCCGGTTCGCGTCTTCGCTGAGCAACGTCTGGAGCGACTGTCCGTTCCCGGGCGGCTACGACCTCAAGGTGGGCACGTCCGAACGCGGTAATGTGTCGGTGGACGACCCCACCTTCTCGCTGCCGAAGTTCCGCCACGCCCTCATTGTCTTTGGCGGCGTGGCGGGTATCGAGGAGTGCGTGGACGCGGACGAGAAGGTGCCTGTGAGCGGCGAGGACTCTAACACGCTCTTCGACATGTGGGTCAACACTTGTCCCGAGCAGGGCAGTCGCACCATTCGTTCAGAGGAGGCCCTTTTGATCTCGCTGGCAGCTCTGCGACCGCACGTCAAGCGTAGTGGACGAGCGCAATAGACGACGATGAGGAAGCTTCATTAGACGATTAAATACCAACACGCATGCATCCGACAGACACCCTATCTGTATCTTGAAGTTATCCAGCCGCCGGTCGCTTGGTCGACGGACACTTCTTGTAGCAGTGGAACTTGCGCGTGCAGTTTGTCGTTCGGTTCTTGCCGCAGCAGCACAACTCCTTGCACACGGGGCACCCGTTCTCGAAGATGCGGTCGCCATGCTCTTCAACCATCTTGTCAGCGCACTTGGCGCAGAAAATGTGGGGGCACAGCGGGCAGCGAATGATTTTCTTGCGCAGATTGCCGCAGCGGTGGCACGAAGCTCGGTGGCGCATCAGCGCGTCCACGACATTCCCGTTGCTGTCGACTTGGGGCTGTTGGAATCCCAGCCCTGGCGCAGCCAACGCCGAGACACCAGCTAACCCCTCGAGGCCAATGCCCTGTTGAGCTGCCATGTATCCTCCGTGGCCTCCCAAAGCCGTGCCTGGCGGTGACATGTATCCGTAGCCTGCGCCATCGTATCCCTGTGTTGGCGATTGATGCTGAAGACTCTGGTACGGTTGGTTCTGCGTCGAAATGACCAAGTGATCCTGCTGCTGGTGCTGAATGGGGTCGTAGCTCGCCCACATGGAGCCCATGGGCGTCGATGCGGCGAAGCTGGTGGTGCTGTTTGTGTCGAAACCCGAGCTGGACGCCCCCAAGGAGACCCACTCACGGGGTCTGGAACTGAGGCGGCTGAGTAGATGTAGCTCGCTTCATGCGGTGAAATTGGAGGCAACTTGCTGTCACCTGTTGTCGGCTGCAAAGCGTCAAGCCCGTGGGTGGGTAGGCAACTCGAAGCCAGCGCTTGTTCCAGGCGGTTCACAATACTTTGCGCCTCTTGCTGAGAGCTCGGAGTCCACGCGATGCCGTTTACGGACTTGAGCGAGGCCGGCAACGCGCTCCACTCGCGTAGTCGATGCAATGCTCGATTTAACGCGCGTCGGTCCTGGTCGCTCACTCGAACGTTAATATCGCTATTGGACATGACCAACTGGCGCACGTAGTGGCACACGGCCGTCCAGAGCTGCACATTAGCGTCCACATTCATCCACCCAGACGTGGTTTCACTCCAGTACTGGGCAAGTGCGTCGTGCTGCATCTCAAGCATCACCACAGCGAGCTGTGCGTCCATCCCAGCGGTGCAGGTGAAGTAGCCGTAGAACACCGAGCAGCTCTGCACTCCGCCAGCAAACCGCGCGTACATCCAACCCGCCGGCACCAGCATTGTGCTCCCTGCAGCCACCACACACTTGATGCATTTATCCGCTCGTTCCGGCAAAAACGCAGTCGCTGAATCCGGGTCATTTTTCCAGTCTCGGTACGCGTCCATGTTGGTCGAGGTCGGGGGGATCAGGTACACCCACAGCTCTCCTGCCGACACCGACAGCCACGTGCACTGTCCTCCCGGGGCTAGTGTAAAGTCCAAGTAAGCGTTGGTCTCCAAGAACGCTCCGAATACGTTGCTGTTCACTGCATTGGCACTCGAGTTCCCGTCATTGTTGTTCGGACCCAAACGACTCCAGTCCACTTGCGCTACTGCAACTGGCGGTGCAACCTGCGCTTGCATCGACGTCTGCCGTAGCGGAAACTCCGCGTTGGCCAGCAATGCAGCGTCCTCCTCGTCTTGCTGGTTGCTGTTGGTCCCTCTTGCTAGTCGCGCTTGCCACTCGGGCGCTGTCAACTGCTGCTTGGTTTGTGTCGCCACGTCAACTGCTCGCACCACTCGGTTCTCGGCCAATAACTTGGCAACGGACGCTGCGTCGAGCACCGGAAAAAGGTTCGTTGAGGCCCGCGACGCAGTGGTTGTTGCCTGCAATGAGCACGGGCTCTTCCAGTGCGTGGCGGTGCAGGAACGACGGCTGCATGTCTTGAGACGGGACTAAGTGCACTCCAGATCGAGCGTACACCGCTGCACCCAGCAGTCGACGGAAACTGGACGAGCTCTTCTTGTGTCGGAGCTGTACGGGGGTCGAGGCAGCCGCGTACCCACCCAAGTGGACAGGTAGCGGCGAGAAGGACATGGCCCTGGCATCGAATGGACCATTGTGGACGCTAGACGGTTCTGTAATTGGATTCCATGTGCAAAAATATTGTCAGAAAGCGGATCATGGGGCAACCACAATTGCAAGCAGGCAGGGCCGTCAGTGGTGCCAAAGACGCACCGAACTTGACGGTGTTGTGGCCTTGCTGCTGCCTGCAGTCCGGGCAGGCGAACTTGGTTACGAGCAGCGCGTCCTGCTCGCTCAGCTGGACGCAGGCTCCGTGCAGCCAGCGGCCGCAGAAATGGCACTCGAGGAGGAAGGCGGGCGCGCGTGGGTCCGCGTCGTGGCCGCACACGGCGCAGTGCATGGCGGCTGCGCTGTGCTGCGAAGGCGGCAGCATCGACAAAGGGTGCGAGTCGGCTTGCGCGCGAGGCTGCGGATTGCAGAGTGGGCTAACCCAGACAGCAGAGAGGAGCGGCGAGAGACGATAGGTAGGTACAGGTGTGTTACGGGCGCTGACAGCGACCACGCAGATGGCTCGGGCGGCGCGTGCTTTTCGGGTACAATACACATGGACATCCATGTCCAGGTGGCGGTGTGTCTCGTCGCGGCGATGCCTTTGCATCGGCGACAGCACGGATGTGTGTACACAAGCCCCGAGGTGGCGAGCATGCTATTGTACGAGAAAGCTTAGCCCCTACGCAGAAAGCTTTTGGCGGCTCTGCCGGCGCTAGAGCCTGCGCTTCAAGACACGAACGCGCAGAGAGCGGCGAAACGAAGTTGGGCTAGGGGACAGGAGGGTCCTCCGGCGTCAAGCAAATCGAGCCAATGGAGACTTTCGGGGGTCAAGTCTCTGCTGGTGGTTCAGACGGCTACGACGGGGCTTATACTGTCCCGGCCGACAGCTCGTGTCCAGCGGCGGGTTTCTTTCAGGGCTATCGCGCTGGCGGCTGGGACACACGTTGTCATAGGGTTTTCGATGATCGATGATGCCGCCAACTCATCGCCGATTGCAGTCAGCTTCAAAACGGGGAGAGAGAGGAGGCATCGAGTACCTACTGACTGCCAAGCCAAGCGCCAACCAGCAGCGACATTGGGTGCGGGCGGTGGCGTCATTGTGGTGTACAGCTGTAGCTGCGAGACGCAATGGGTCCGCAGCGCGTTTGGCGACGCGCACAACAAGGAATGCAATGGTGGCTGAGCGCAGCTATTGCCGTCGCTTCTGTCGCCATTTTGCGTTGCATGTCAACTCTGAGCGGGATGTACCAGCAGCATGGCGCTCGCGCTCAAACACGTCAAAAGACGCGGTTTAATCCTTCTTGGAGCCTTGAAGCCCCAAGGTTTTCTTGGTCCCACCTTGGCGCTGCCCACTTCGAGAGCTTCAAACAGATGGAGGCACAGGGTGGACCAACTGAAGGACATCCTCGGTAGTCGAGCGACACATGCTGAAGTCAAGCGCACCTGCAAGCGAAATATACGCTTTTGCCAAATGATGGCGCTATGCGGTTTAACCAGATTAATGCTGCTCTCATTCGCAACATTATGACATAAGCGCCCTCTACGAATATGCTTGATCCGTGGTCTGGCCATCTCCGCGTACTGTGATCGAGCTCGTGCATATTCGGTATGTTGCTGTCACAATACGACACGCTTTCACCACTATCGGCAGTCCACTCTGTTGATGCTGTTCTTTAGTCACTTTTTTAGCTGGCAATATCAAATAGTGATGCACTGTAAATCGCCTTCCTGACACACATGTACACCTTTTCCAGCCCAAGTTCACCAAGAACAAAGTCAAATTCATAAAGAACAAAAGCAAATGCAGAACAAAAGAATATTGTGCAAAGCCAAATGCATTCAAGCAAGTACCGTGAACCCCCGAAACCTAATATCCCAAAAAATGCAATCATCGTACTTGCGCCTTGTTGCTGCTTTAGCAACCGACTGGCATGTCTTCGAGCGCCGCCACCTTGACGTGGAATCTGAGCGTGTGGCGGTAGCACGACGCAGTCGCAACTTGGGGGAAAAGCGTCTCGGCAGCCTCGATCAGGAAGCGTTGGCGGTGCGCTTTCATCGTGGTGCCAGGCGGAACAGCAATGATCTCCGCGCGGCGCTCAGCCATGAAGTCCTTCACAGCCGACTTAAACGCTGAGAACACGTTCTCAATTGGGTTAAGCATCGGTGAGTAGGGGCCCAAGCGTAGGAGCGTTGCTGCCGCAAACTCTGGTTCTTGGAAGATAAGCTCAGCGCGTGCGTGGCACGGAGCGTTGTCCAAAACCACCACCACATTGCTCACATCCGCGAACTTCCGCAACGCATTGCGAATGAACTCGTTGGAGTGATGGTACTTGTTGCTGCCCAGATTCGTCTCGTAGTGGACGATCCCTCCCTTGCCAATGCACGCAATCACCTGCAGGTTTTGGCTCCCACCTGCCCCCACCTTCTTCACGGCGCGCCTGCCTCTGATGCTGCGACCACGCGTGCGGGACGACCACAGATTGGTCTCGTCCATGTAGACAGTGGACTTTCCGGCGGCCTGTAGCTGCTGCAATCGGACGAGGAAGTCGTTCCGCTTGATCTTGTTCTGCATAGTGTTCATGTACTGAGGCTCTTTGTGGAACTGCTTCATGGTGATGAGACTTGCGTCCAAGTGGTTCGTCACAGTTTGCGCACAGACTGAGATTGAGCATGCTCGTTCTAGCTCGTCCGCGAGCTGGCGAAGCGTGAGGTCGGGGTCGATTGATAGCTTGGTCATGAAAAAGGCAAGTCCATCAGCTGCCATCTTCTGCACCCGTTTTCCGCCACACAGCGGAGCGTGCAACGCAACAGAGCTGGTAGGGTAGCGACGTAGCCAGGAGCGAGCTGTGTTGATGTTGACGGCGTTGGCTTGAGCCACCGATTCCACTTGTCTTGCCCGAGCCGCTGGGCAGGTCGTATGCTTACGCTGCGAGTTCGCACGTGAGTCTACTCACTTTCAACACCGTACTGGCCGTCAGAGATCACTTGATCTCCCCCTGCCGGAACGTCCGTTTACACGTACGCTCCTACTTTATTACGAGGTGTTACCTCCTGCTACTAGCTTCGACTAGCACCTACTCCTCCGTCTTCTCCGTGCTCCCCAGCACGCGCACTTGTCAGCTCGTCTCTCTCCGAGCTGGCAGATTCTCCAGTGTCCGGGCCTCTCGCCGCCCGTTCACCGCTCTACCGCCGTTCTTCAACGTCGACTCGACGCTGGACCTGGATTCAGGCCATGCGTGCTGCCGCCCGTACCACTCAATGGCATTTCTGCCAGTCACCTCTCGTCCAGCGCCGTGCCCTCGGGGTACAGGACCCCCATCGTCCCGCTGATCACCGCCTCGTGGTACACGTCCAGCTTCTGCGTCGCGTCGCCGTCTGTCACCGCCGTCTCGCTCTTCTCGTCGTCCGTCACGACCGTCACGTCCACCATCACCGTCTCGCTCACGTGGGTCCGTCTGTAGGGCCCACCTGTTACACGACTTCTCCAAAACAAGGGTCTTCCACGACCCTTCCGTCGTGCAAGAGCTTGTCGTACACACCGACCGAGATCCAACGTTTCGCGCCACTCTTGGTACTTCGTCCGTCTAGCCCTCTCCGTATATTCTGCACTTCGTAATCGATGGCGTACTGCCCTGCCGCGTTTCGTCGTCGTCGTCTCCGCAGTTCCACCACAAGGCCACGCTACTGCTGTCCTGCTGCCGGACTCACATTTGTTTGGCCGCGTCGTCTCGAAGTTCCCGCAGCTGTCGCTGCCTGCACGGAGCCGTCGTTGCTCCCACAATCCCTCCGTCCGTCAGGTCATCACTCCCAAGTTCGAACGTGCCTTCATGCTCCAGCTGCGCCTCAATGTCCTTCGCCACTGTCGTCAGTAGTGCAGGAGGATACTAATAGCTCACCAAGAATGAAGAATGCGCTATAAATTGCTCAGGGTCACTCGCCAGAGATGTTTACATGATGGTAGCAATAGCTAGTGTGTGAATAGGACAAGAGTAAAGTAGTATTTTCGGTGTGTCTAATTGGATATGCCAGCTACAGTGATTTGCAGTATACAACGTCTCATGCATCCATACTATGTCATAGTATGGATGCATGAGACTTAGAGTTTGTATATCAAAGGATTACATAATGATTACTCTGCTTACCGATTATGATTTGTTTTAAAGGATGACTGATTACAAGCTTTTTATCTTGAGCAAAAGGGCACAGGAAGCGTTCTTAAGAAGGGTACACTCTACCGTCTTTTGGGAAATCAGCTAAAGGGCGCTTCTGTATCCTTTTACCGCGAAAGGATTAACTACACCTTTGTGCGACCAGCGTCGTACCAACCAGCAATCAAACTCGAGGGTCACAAATATCAGGTTTGAAATTTAATGCAATTTTTGACTTAGCAACTTCAATAGCGCATTCAATGTCAGAATTTACGCAAAGGTCGGTGAGCCAAGACCTTTCATCCCGTACACCATGTCCTTGTTTTCAGCGGTTTGATACACGAAGTCGCGGTAGTGTGGAGAAGCAGGATCCAAGAAATTGGGGCGAATGGTGATCGGCTGATTGATGGATCCAGACTCCGTCGCGGATCCACCAGACTGGCGGATCGGGCCCCGTACCTGGTGTTAGCAGTCGCAACAGAAGACACTACGGGTGCGACCAGACGTCGCGAATGTGTACCCAAGCGACGCCATGCCTCGAGACCCAAGATCCAAGAGATCCAGCTGTCAAGTGGACTTGGCTACATCCCGATCCAGATCTGATTCTGAGTCCGACTCAGATGGATCGGTGCGGTCCCTGGATCGAAGAAGCGGACGATGGATCGGGGGTCACGGTACGGCGGGAGCAATCAGGCGACACGCAAGGAAGGTAACCAAGCTCCATAGAGTCAGTAGGTACAGATGGGATGATAGGATCCATAGGGAGATAGGACTTTGGGATGGGATTGGACTTAAGCATAAATCAGACTCGAATTTGCCTTATACATCGCAAGCACCCTCGCCTTCGCCTGGAATCGGGAACGTACATTGGCCCTACGGCGTAGCAAGGTTTGGGTAGTGGAGCTAGCGTTGGTTAAGACTGGATAATACATTGGCCAGTTCTGCAACCTTCCTAGTGACCTACTTGCAAGTGCAGATCCCCGATCCACCCGGAGTTACTACTTGGCCGGGTGCATCCTCGACTCTCAACATCTACGGATCCCGCTATAGGAAGCGGCAAGTACGGCAAAGGAAGACCTGCGAAGGCATCGGAAAGGAACAACAAGCCCCAAAGGCAACTCCAAGGCCGGATCCACATCCAGGCCGCCCGATCCCAGTCGACTACTACTGGATCGGAAGTAACGACCGCGAGCAGAGTGAAGATTTCCGCGCTGCTCCACCCACATCCCCGCGTCTCGCCCAGACTGTTCCGTCTTCAAGGCTCGGACGCTTCAGTAGACACCAGAGGAGCAGATCCAGCCCTACCGACGGGTACACAAGGTGACCAGTTCAGCACACAGATCACGGATCATCGGGGGACCCCCTCTGTAAGTCGGTGTTCGGGCGCAGTTGGGAAGTTGGATTGGCGATCTCACAGATTTTGCTGATCCCGATACACCACAATGGTGCGCGTGCCCGGATCTTCTGGTGACTCGGGATTTCACCGTGAGTCCCAAGAAGAAGTTCGAGTGAAGAAGGAACAAGGGGATCAAGCGTCATCGGAGTCGGGATCGACGACGACGCTGCTGAATGAACCAAGATCCACGGATCGGCAGAGTGCAAGGAGGACCTCTGTCGGCGGAACCGAGGTGGATCCAGAAATGGATCCTGAAGACAAACCTCAACCTCCTCCACAGGTCCCTTCGGGGACCCCGGTGGATCGCGACGCGAGTCAAGATCCACCAACAAAACAAATCAAGGCTGGCAAGGATCGGTATGCATTTGCTAATTCACCAGTTAAACCGGAGACCTACCTCTTCTCTTCGGACAAGACCAAGTCGATGCCACGAGCGAAGATGAAAGCTCCGGATCCGGATGACGAAGATCCAACGTCATCCCACGAAGAATCCGAGAAGGCAGGCTGGAGACGCTTCCACACGAAGCAGCTACGTGACTTCCTGGCCTGGGATCCAATGATGCGGCTGCTTGGCGTGAAGCAGATTGGAGACCTGCAGGGACCCGTAGCACTCCCAGCACCCGCCAAGCGTGAAGGGATCCTGGCCGAGATGGAGCGACTCATGCAGCTGCTGAAGGAAGCCGGCCTCGTGGCCGGAACTTTCGATGCGAGAGCGATCTACGATGTCGATCCAATCCAGATCCATGCGACGACGGACATGCTGTTCAACAGGCTGAAGGCACTGGTAGCTGAGATCCAGCCACAGCTGGACCCAGCTGTCCCGGATCCAAGCTCACCTCAAGCTGGATCCACAGGATGCCGAACGTCATCACCATACGTGTCCGCTGCGGAGCTTGGATCGGATACATCTTCGGAGCCGCGGCGTATGTCTCTTGGACCCTCAGGGGCCTCGATGCTACGCGCTCGAGCCCAGATCCAGCGTGAAGCAGGCTCCCAGCCCCGATCCCAGCTTCGATCCAAGAAGCAGTCGGCCCCTTCGGTGGATCCAACTGCTACGGTATCAGGATCCGACATGTCCACCGGCAGACTGGAGTCGTTCTTCCAAGCAGCTATGAGCAGGTTCTTGAAGGAGCAAGGTGTACCGGTCCCAACACAGGCGCCGGAGGCGGTACCGAACCCCGGATCCCAAGACGTGGAGATGGAGTCGACTGGTTCGTCGGACCCTGACCAACACTGGGAGTACGATCCAGATGACATCGACTTCCCGGCCCCAGCTCGCGCTACAGTTGCCACCACCGCGACCGGATCCACAGGATCGGCCTTGATCCAACGAGTCCGGATCTCAGCGGTCTCGGATCTAAAGGAGTTCTCAGGGAAGGCTTATGATGAAGATCGGGCGAGAGCATGGATCAGTAAGGTGAAGTCGGCATTCCTCCGTGATCAAGCCCCTGACGAGGAGAAGTGTTTGACCTTCGCGGACCTCCTGGCCGGATCCGCGATGAACTGGTATCGCCAACTACCCCGATCCACACGCAACAAGTGGCCGGATCTGCTCCGCAGTTTCCAAACTCAATACTGTGGATTGGGGATCTCCGTTGCTCGCCAGTATTACCACGCGCGCAAGCGATCCGACGAGTCCCCGTTAGATTATCTCTACCGGCTCAATGTCGCTGGGCTCCGCGCCCGACTCAAGATCAAGGATGGCGGATCCAAGGAGAAGCGAGAGCATGCGGACCATTTCATTGAGACCCTGGGCGACCAGGATCTGGCAGACCGGCTGATCCTGCTGCGACTGCCGGATGCTGACGAGTTGGAAGAAGTCCTCCGTGCACTGGATCGGGCGAAGAACCGACAGAAGAAGTCTGCGTATGGATCGAGCAACTACAGACAGAAGGTCCCCGCGACGCCTGCACCGGCCGCCCCAGCCAAACATGTTCGTGCGATCCAAATCCAACCTGACTCGGGATCCGAGTCCGGATCCAGCGATGGATCCGACTCCGAGTGTGACGATTACCGCAGGATCTATCTCTCAGCAGCCCAAGATCACGCGAAGCCAGCAGAAGAAGAGCAGATGACTCTGGATCGGAACCGGCCAGACCGTCTGCAGCCGGATTCAGCGTCTCGCGACAATAGATCCAGGGCGCATGCGGATGGAACCGAACGTAGTCGCTGCACGCATTGTGGATCCAAGCGACACTCGCATCTTAGCTGCTGGAAACGTTTGACGTGCGAGAAGTGCGGCAAGAAGGGTCATCCAGGTGACCACTGCCTTTTCGTGTGCCGTGGATGTGGCGAACTCCACGACGTGGGTCGATGCCCGATGGAGGAGTTCTACAACCAGATCCGCCAATGGTTCAATCCACCCAAGCATGCGGGGCTGCTGCCAGAGATGGCTGAGAAGATGTTAAACTAGGACGCTCGCCGGGTTGGAATCCGGTACGAGCCGAGCGTTCTAGATATTGCATCTATGCATTTGTGAACAAGACATCGACAGATCCAGCTAGCCAACGACAGGATCCACGCGGTAATACATGTGATCTTCATGGGAAACGTACTGCTGTGGTCTCAAGTCTCCGACAAGCTGATGGCTACTCCAGATCCAACACGACAGTGGAAATGGATTTGGATCCGGATGCGCGTCAGGGATACTGGAAACAGCAGGATCCAGACCAGTGGTTCAAGCCTGCCGAAGGTGAAGATACCACTGGACCCGGATTCAGGCGTGTTGCTGCGAACCGGCGGACCACGGATCCAGAGTCTTTGTATCTCCTGCCTGGGGAGTCCCGAGGATACTGGAAACAGCATTCGCCAGGAAAATGGTTCCGTCAGGCCAAGATCCACGGCAAGATCAACAATGAGAAAGCGATCTTACTCCTAGATACAGGTGCCGAGGTGTCCATCGTGGATACCGCCTTTGCTCGTAAGGTTGGGTGCTACATCGACAGGAGCCAGAGCCAAGAGTGTGTTGGGATCGGAGACAACGTGTACACAACGGAAGGAAGAACTCGGATCAAGATTACCCTGGGTGGATACCTGGTGTATTTCTTCGACATTTGGGTGGGAGACTGTGGTGGAGTGGATCCGCTGGAATTAGCAGGAATCCCACACTCACACACTGCGCCCAGACACCGACTAACGGAGGGGGTACTCCGATAACCGTGGGGTTGCTGAGTGGCTCACCTTGTGTACCCGTCGGCGGGCTGGATCTGCTCTCTCGTTGACACGAGATGCGCAGCGGGTGAACTTGAACGTCCTTGGCAGGGACTTGGGGAGATGTTGGGGTAGATTCGCAGTGGGGGTTCCTTCACGCGAGTCTGGGTTGGTAGATCCTTGGTCTTGGCCGTAGATCTTGTGGATCCGATAAGTAATATACCAGATCCGGAGTTGTTGCCTTGTTGGGGTGTTGTATCCTTTTCCTTTACGTTGCTTGCCGCCTCCTATTAGCGGGGAAGTTGGGGGCGAGGGCCGAAGGGCGCGAGCTGCTGGCCAAGCTATCCAGCGGTCTGCCACGTGTGCGGGGGCAAATTACTTGATTAAAGTATGGGCCAATACAAATCCCAATACTAAAGACCAAGTGACTGGTTCCCAAGCAAATTCGACTCTGATTTATGTTAGCCTGTATCCAACCTTCCCATCCGACTTGGATCCCGCCTGCTACTGGCTCTCCTTCCTGCCTAGTCCCGCACCGTAGCCTCTGTACCAATAAACCGGTACAGATCCATACCTAATCTAGGGGATCCTAATGTAGGCGACCAGATCCATGTACGCCACACCAGCCCATCTTCAACGACTCTGATCCGGCAACCACACCCCCATCCAGCAATCATGGCGTCATCCGAGGGACCCGGCCTCGTCATCAACTGCCGGATCCCATTACCCGACCAACTGGCGGATCCTGTTCCATCAAGACCTCTTCTTGAGCGGATCTTCTCACCACATCCGCCTCTGGGACGAGGTCGTTGCCGCACAACGGCATCACCTCGTGCCACCGTTTGATCCGCGTCATTCAGCAATTCCCTGGAACCTCCACAAGCTTCCTCGTTGAGGCCGGTCGCATTCCGGATACTCCCAGCTCCGCCATGGCCCGGACTCACCGTCGCCGCTCCGCCTCTGCTGCGCCTGCCACACCGGCTCCCGACGCACCGTACGAGGCAGACGCTCCCATGTCGACTTCTCGCACTGCTGTAGTCGTGGGGTATGGTCGCGCTCCTGATGCACCTCCGCCTTGCGCCATCTGTGACTCCGCCCCTCGGATCCCATGCAAGCGATCATGCCGCTCGCGCTGTCCCTGGATCCTGCTGAAGTCACTTCCTCTGCGCTGTTGGCAGTGATCACTCACTACCACGACGTATTGGCTGACTACGACGAGCTGCGCCGTGCTTACACGCTCGCTCGCCAACATAACGAGGAGCTCCATGCCGCGCCTGCGGCTCTGCGAGAAACCGCGATCCAGTATGTAGACTTCGTCCAGCGCAAGTACAACTCCAGTCAAGCTCGACTCGCTGACGCCAATCTCCGCGCGGCCGACTCGGAGGCCCGGATGGCTCGCTTGCAGGATGAGCTGCGTCAGTTTGAGATATTGAAGATCCAGCACGACCTGTTGCGTGAGACTTCGACCGAGGCGATTACCCACCTCCAGGATTACGCTGCGCGACTGGAACGTCGGGTCGAGGGCGCGTGATTGAGGGCACTCTGTCAGGATCGGTCTCCCGGATCGCTCAAGACCTGAGTGATGTACGCCGCGAAAACTCGGATCTTCACCGCCAACTCTCGGATCACCACAATCAAATTCGCGCCGTCCAAGCTTCGCAGGCTGCCGCCGACGCTGAACTCGCCCGATCCCGCACGCACCGTGACGAGCTTCAAGCCCGTCTCAAGGACTTGTTGAAGCACGCTCAGAAGGTGGAGAAGGCCAACCAACGACTTCGGGAGGACCTGCGCATCATGTCTCAGGGGACTCAGTGGTGCACTCGCTCCAGCTCGAGCTCCACGTCCGTGGCGAGCGGATCCGCGAACTGAATGGACTCCTCGACCGCGTCAGCGCTCATCGGGATCGACTTCAAGAGGATCTGCGTGACGCCAACCGCCGAGCCGAGTCGGCCGCCGCTGCCGTGGATCGGGCAAACGACGTACTCCACCAGCAGCACGAGACCACGCGCGACGCCCAGCGCCGGGCCTGCGACCTGGAGGGTGAACTGGATCGGCTCCGCCAAGACCGAGCTCAGCACGCGCGCGATTATCAGACTCTCTCCGCTGATTTCCGTCGATCACAGGAGCGGCTGGCCCAGGCTAATGCTCGCATGGGAGAGCTCGGGCAGCTGCGCGGTGAGACTAAGGTGCTCCGGGAGAAGTTGCGTGTCGCCCTCTCTACCCAAGCCGCTCTTCAGAACGACAAGGAGGCACTCCAAGTCGAGCTGATGGCCGTTCGAGAGTTCCCCGCTTCGACAGTTGCTACTGCCGCCCCGTGATACCTGCCTCCGATCCGGTCTCTTGCCGGGGTTGTCACGATTTGCTCGCCCAGATCGAAGACATTCAGGGTGCCTACGGTTGTCTGCGCCGCGACTTCGACGACCTGGAGGCTGACTTTCGCTCGCTGGAGACGGAGCACGACGGATTAGAGACTGTCTACGGCACTCTGACCGACGACCATGCTTCCGCCCTGGATCGCATCAGACAGATCGCGTCCCTGGCCGTGATGACTCCTCCTCGCGCCTCAGGGGTCGCATCTCCTCTTTCTTCCGCCTCCATCGGCAGCAAGCGTGGACGCTCTTCTCCTGCCCGCTCCGCCTCCAGCCAAGCTCCTGCCGCTAAACGCGTCCGCCGAGGGCCTTCGGCCGTTCACGCGCGCTCCCAGACGCAGTCACCCGCCTCTGGCGCCGGCCCCTCAGATGTCCGTCGGCCCTCTACTGCCCGCGCAGTGCTGGATCTAGCTGTCGACGGCCCGGATGCAGATTACGTCTGCTCCGAAGCGGGTACGGAACCCAGCGACGTCGACTCCGTAGACTCCGTCGATGAGGAACTCCGCGTGGTTCAAGCTCGTTCGCATTCGGATCTTCGCCGTCGTGGTTCAGATAGCGGGACGCTGTCCGCCATAGCGGGATCTGCTGACGCCCCCATCGAAGTAGAAGGGCTCGAGACCGATGACGCATCGGGTAGCGAGGCCAGTACCGAAGATCTCGGCGGCTCCCCTTGCGTACCTGCTCCCCGCTCGGGCGCCACCGACTCGGCTCTCCATCCGTTTGGTCCTCTGGAGTCGTTCGTCCCGGGGTTTCGGCAGCAGCGCGTCGTGTCCGCAGTCGAGGTGGAGCCTTGGGAGCCGTCCCAAATTTCTACACTGACCATGATCACTGTCACGCCCCGGGTGGTAATTGACTACCAAGTGCTGTCGGCAGGTTGGATGTTCCCTGAACGCGTCGGACGGGGCGGTAGTCTGGATCGAGCCTTGTACGTGCCGGATCTGATCACCCGGGCGAACGTGGAGGCGTTATACGCCCAGGAACCCTGGCTCGCGCTGGCCACCCGGCCGGCGCCCTGCACGTTTGATCCAGACGCGTCACCTCGACTACTGAGTATTGTCGACGACTACCTGGAATTCGAGCGTGACTGCCTACAAGCCATCTGGGAGTCTACGCATTCGTTTCCGATCTCCAAGGAATTGAAGCGGGCGGATCCTTGGTTCGCTTCTTTCTACACAAGTCGCAAGAACCGTAGTTCCCACGCCCGGGAGAAGTACCGGACCTGGCAAGAGCGGGGTTTCGAGAAAGCGCGTCGGACCGGTTGCTGCGTCTTGGATCTCTGGCTGGATCGCGTGTTCGCTCGATTCCCGCAGCAGAGCGAAGATACTACATGGTTCCCTGGTCGCGAAGCCGTCGCGGCGGGGCGCCCCGTGCCCACAAGTTTGATGGCAGCTTTGGCCGATTGTGATCAGGCCGATCGCCAGCGCAACCACTTCCGTACGGCCCCGACACGCACCCGGTACTCCGCATCGCTCGTCTTCGGTTGAAGTTCTCGCGCACCTGAGCGCAGCCCCATCCCGCGTCTAGCTTAGTCTCATTCTGTAGCCTCGCCCGTAGCTAGCCGTTTAATTACACGTCCAACTTCGATTCACCTTTTCATTCACGATCTGCATTGCTCCACTTCTTCACGTCATCGGATCTGTTCCACAATTCATCATCATCTTGCTTGTTCGTCACGCATACATGTACCTCCGATCTTCCGTAAACGGGCAGCCTCCTTGCCCGTTTATTGCATCAACTCCTTCCTCATAGCGTCCTGTCTGCCTGAGGTCCCTCTCCTCCTTGATACTGCAGCCTTCCTGCAGATCCTTCACCCTTTTCTTCAGGTCAGTAGCCTACCTGCCGACCTGGTTCCCCTCGTCACTCCTCCTCATGTGACTGCATGGCTTGGAACCGATTCCGTCTCGCACGGTTCGTCAAGAAGTCATGTATCAGCGCACCACAGTTCAGATCCGCTTCGTCTACCCAGGAGGGCTCGTCATACCCCTTCCACCGGATCTTAAATTCCCGGAGTGTGCGGCCGTATCGAGTCTTCCTCCCTGTCCTCACGTCCAAGATCTGCTCCACTTCGAACTCATCTTCCTCCAGCACTCGATCCCAGCTATCTTCGGGCAGTAGAGCTTCATCAAAATCGACTCGATCAGCTTCGTCGACAGTCAACTGGACCCGTGGGCGCCCTGGGAACTCTTTGACCGGTTTTAACTTGGAGATATGCACCACCGGAAAAGGTGGTATTCCGTCCCTGCTGTCTCCAACCTCACCGTATACTCGTTCACCATCTCTAGCACCCGAAAAGGTCCATGCCACATATGTGCCAGTTTCTTTGCGTAACCCTCCTTCACTCGATCCAGGTATAACCACACGCGCGATCCAGCCTCGATCCGGTGGGGTGTGGCTTGCTCGTTTCGCGCCTCAGCCCGTTCCGAGATTGCCTTCTTCAACCTCTCATTCACGTCTCGCCTGGCCAGTTGGTAGAATCTCTGGATCCTGTATCGCCAACGGCGAGGGTTCGAGTCTCGTCTCTTGGTACTGCCCACGGGCAACGTTGCTTCCAGTGTAGTCCTTGGATCCCACCCGTGTGCCAGGTAAAAAGGCGTGTCGCCCCTGATCCGATCGTGAGCGGTGTTGAGGGCAAACGTTAGCCGTTCCGCATACTCGTCCCAATCGCGCTGATCTTCATCCTGTACATACATCTTGATGGATTTCGTGATAGTCTGCACCATCCGCTCCGCCGTCCCGTTTGCCTGTGGCCGGTAAGCCATCGTAGATCGTTGACGCTGACCCAGGATGCGGTTGAAGGCGCGAAAGAAATCGGACATAAACCCGGGCTCCCGATCGTGCCGGATCACCTCGCTCGCGCCGAATCGGCGGAAGACACATTCTTCGTACGACTCAGCAATCGTCTGCGCCGTACGCGATGCACTGGCCTTCGCCACCACATAACCCGTGAACAGATCCACCCAGATGAGCAACTCCGTATTGCCCTTCACCGACTTCGGGAGCGACGGGATATGATCCATCGCGATCACCTGGAACGGGTACGTTGCTCGGATGTTCCCTGGGGATCTTCCCCGGATCGTCGGCTTCCCTTTGCCCGTTTCACAATCTACGCATTCGCCCACGAATTGTTGTACCGATCTGAACATTCCTCTCCAGAAGAAGTGGGGCTTGATCCGCTGGTAGGTGCGACCGCCCCCCTTCCAGGCTCACGTGATAGTGATGGAGCAGGCCAGGCTGCAGAGATTCTGGTACCACTAGCCGGAGTAAGCCGTCTCGGTCCGCTTCTGCCCTAGCCGATGGCGCACAATAATATAGCAGCCCCTGCGTATCCACTTCAAAGTCCGCTGCTAACATGCTGCAAGCCTTGGCTTCCGTCTGCGACATCGCCTGGACGTCTCCTCGTAGATATTGTTTCAGCTGTTGGATCCACGCTTCCTCTTCTTGGGCTTGACGGATCCGCTCAACACGTAACTGCTGCACCACTTCTTCTTCTAGCACCTTCGCCTTCGTACTCCTTCCAGCTTGGGACCGCGTCCGTGTAGCACTGACCCGGACTGTGTCGCCCGTCATGGTCGGCATTAACACTTCATCCAGACGGTTAAGTGTGATCAGGTCCTCCATCTCTCCATCTGCCTCTACAACTCGTCCTTCTTCTCGTTGCAAAGCGGCACTGGCCAAGCTGTCTGCACTCGCATTCCAAGCTCTCTTCACGTGCAGCAGATCGTGAGTTGGCCATTTGCGTAACCGTTCCAATGCTCGCTGTCTCAAGAGTGTTAGGCTCGGAGCTTTGCAGTCTATCTCTCCGCGCATCTGGCGGATCACCAAGTTGGAGTCGCCGCATATCACCAGGCGTCGTAGGTCCAGCCCTTGTAGCAGTTCGAAGCAGAGCAACAGTCCGTTGTACTCCGCCTCGTTCACCGTAAGGTCGGCTGCATACTTTGACGCTGCCGCCACCACCGTCCACCCTGGTAGAGCCCATACGATCGCACTGAAAGCTCCTCCGCCCCTTTTCACTCGGGCGGATCCGTCGAAGCTCGCTACCCATAGCTCTTCCTCCGGTTCCACAGTCGGGATGGGCATGGATATCACCTTCCGTGGCTCCTTCCGGGGGGCGATTGCAGCTAGTGTCTCGTCGACCTTCTCTCTGGGGGTGATGCAGGCTGCTAACGCCCCTAGTATCTCATCCTCACCCTTAACACAACGCTCGATTTCGAGAGTCCATGGCGACAGTAACGCAGCCCATTGACTCAGACGGCCTTGGAGCCCCGCCGACCTGAACAGCCATGCCAACGTGGAGTGGCGGGTTAGCACTCGGATCCGTTTCCCCACCAGCATGGAGTACCCGAGATCCAACATCCGTAGGATCGCCAGCACTTCTTTTTCCGCGATGCCGTAGTTCAGCTCATTTTGTTTCAGCGTTCGACTGATGAACATCACCGGCAAGTAGACGCCGTCATGCTCTTGCGTAAGCGACGCGGCGATCGCCCACTCGCTAGCATAGACAATCACCACGGGTTCCTTTTCTGCGTCGAAATGGCGCAGGATCGGCGTAGTCGCTACCTTGTTCTTCAACGCGGCAAAGGCAGCCTCCGCTCTGCTCCACTTCGAACTGCAATCGTCCTTCTCTGGTTCATCGTCACCCGATCGTTGCACTGTTGGTTGTTGCCTCAGCTCTGCGAAGTCAACCTCCCGCAACTCGTACAATATTGCTGCGTATACTGCCAGATCCTCGATGAAGCGACCATAATAATTTAGGCTCCCGAGGAACGACTGCATCGCTCGGAGGGTCTTCGGGAACGACAGCTCCGTTAAGGATTGCAGATCCTTAGGGTGGGCCTCCAGACCTCCAGCGGACACTCGGTGACCGAGGTAGGCCACCCTCTTGAGGCCCCAGAAACTCTTGGCTACACTGATTGATAGATTCCACTTGTGGCACGCTTCCAGCAGCCTCCGCACCCGTCCACACAGGTGATCCCACGAGGTGGCCGTCACCAGAATGTCGTCGATGTACGAACGTCGCCCCAGCACCGATCGTTCTCCCTCGTCATTTGGCTCGCCTTCCTTGAAGAGATCGACGAGATCGCTTCCCTCTGAAGCTGGCGGGATCCGGAGAAACCCGTACAGTGCGTTGTCGATCAACCTCTGGTAGATCTGGGGCGCGTTCTTCAACCCAAATGGCATCCTGTTCCATTCGTACAGGCCCGATGGGGTGATGAAGGCGGAAATCGCTCGCGCGCGCTCGGTCATCGACACCACCCAAAATCCGCTCGCCATATCCAATGAACAGTACCACAGCGTCGCATCGAGATCTTCTAGCAGGTCATTGATTAGTGGCATGGGGTAGATCATCAACTTCGTCAGGCTGTTCACCAGTCGGTAATCGATGCAGAGGCGGATGTCTACTCCATTTTTCTTGATGATGACCACGATGGGGGACGCCCATGGGGATGTCGATGTGCTGATGATCTTAGCCGAGAGTAACCCCTTGAGGAGATCCGAGAGTTTCTCCCGGTACTGCGGGGCCACCTTGCGCACACGTTGTGCGATCGGCTTCGCGTCTCCCACGTCGATGTCACACACTGCGCTGACGGCGGCCGGGGGTAGAGCGTTTCCTTGTCCGATGAGGAGATGCTTGTACGCCCATATCTCATCTATCAGCTGCTGAATCTCCTCCGGGGAGTTCTCTTCCGGATCACCTACGTGCAGATCCTCCATCTTGACTTTCTCCGTGGTAGCCGTCACCTCCGGCAGTACTGCCAGCTCTCCTTCGTAGTCTTCGGCATGTAGAGCACTCGCCTCGTGCACGTACGTGTCTGCGATCGGGGCCGGGCCTTCAGTCTCTGCATCAGTAGTCTTAGTCTCTGGCCTGTCGTCCGGTCCCGGAGTTATCTCTGGCTGATCCGTCAACGTCTGGCTCGAGGAGTCTCCTGTAACTCGAGGCTCCGACCCTTCCGCTCGGTCTCCTTGCGCGTCGGCGGTCTCCTTTGCTACTGTCTTCGTTCAGAGCCCAGACGGACGCGGGGATCCACTGTGTGTGGGATAAACTGGCGGCTTCTCTGCACTTCCTGCGGCCTTCGGGATGGGCTCTGAATCTTCAAGATGCGTAACAGTCAGCCCGTCCTTCCGAGCCACGCTGCCTATCCCATCCACTGGGCACTTCAACGGCGCTTGTGGCTCACCTTTTGCCTCGGCCGCCTTCGGCTCCCCTTCTGCTCCCAATATCTGATCCGGGCGCTCTGGAACCTGTCTTCCCGGCCGCAACGTTGACACGCGTGGGGCGGCTGGCGGGTCTCTAGCTACTCCTCCCGGCCAGCTCATTATCGCTTTGGGCGTCGGGTAGGCAAGCTTGGGGACCGCCGGTATCGGCGACTCTGAAGCTGGCTTGGGTCGCTCGTCGGTCGTGTCGCTATACACCAGGTTCTGCCACTCAGCATACCGTCTCGATCCGACGGATACGAAGCCAGGTTTGCGAGGTACATGATCTCCGGTTAACCACATGCCTACTTGATCGTGATGTTGCAGACAGATCGGCTCGTCCCCAATGTTGGTGATCCGCAGGTACCGTGTCCTCCCCAGCCCAGTGGCCAACGTGGGCACCCATTTCTTGCCCCTTGTGAGCCACAGTTGTTCGGAGTCGGAGAGACGTATACACTGCGGCAGCTCGGCCGTCTCACCCGCTTCTAGCGACAGCCACTGACCGATCGTTACCGTGCGCGCCCGGTCGCTGAAGATCTGTCGCCTCCCATGCAGCTGGATTCGGATCTCGTCTGGCAGGCACATGGATCCATCTCCAAGATCCAGGCGAATCCCGGCTGGTACCATGAAGTCCATGCCCAATATCGCCTGGTAGTCCGGAGGTAGATCATCGCCCACCCATACATCGTAGTAATACACCAGGTGCCCTGCCAACGTGAGCTTGATTCTTGTCCTCCCGGTGGCCACATACAGCTTCTCCCCAATGCCGAGACACTCTTGACTCTGACTTGTATCCACATAACATCCTACCTCACGAGCAAAGGTGGTGTCGATAATCGACACCTCGGATCCAGAGTCAAGCATGACTACAGCCTTAGTGTTGTTGATCTTGCTGCCGACCTTGGCATGCTTGAAGTGTTTCCCAGGTACATAGTATTTCCAGTACCCTCTCGATTCTCCAGGCATCAGATCCAAAGTCATAGACACTTCTGACCTCAGGTATTCATCGGGTGCACGCAGACTCGCAACAGAAGCAACACGCTTTCCTTCATGATCACGTGTATTATCAGCGAGTCCCGGTCTTGCGACCGTCTCGGGACGTCCTGACTGCTTGTCCACAAACGCATAGATGCAGAACGTAGAACGCTCGTCTCGTACCGGATTCAAACCCGGCGAGCGCTCTAGTTTAACATCTTCTCCGCCGCCTCTGGCAGGAGTCCCGGGTGCTTGCTGGGGTCGAACCACTGGCGGATCAGGTTGTAAAATTCTTCCATCTGACACTTGCCGTGATCGTGGAGCTCACCGCATCCGCGACATACGGAAAAGCATCAATCCGAAGGGTGACCCTTCTTGCCACACTTCTGACAGATGAGGCGCTTCCAACACCCTAGGTCCGAGTGCTTCCTGGATCCACAATGCGAGCAGCGCTGTCCGTCGTTCGGGAAACGCGGGCGGCGATCTTGGGCATTGGGATCCGCCACCGGTTGGGTCATAGTCAGCGAGGTGGGGTTGTCGCCGTTCACAGGAGTAGGCTCCGTCGGTGGTGCACCACTCGCCGCTACCACGTACGCTCTGTGTAGCTCGCTCTCTGACCCTGACTCGTCTGTGTCGGATTCGCTGTCCGACGTCGGAAGATGCATCGCCCTGACTGCCCGCGTTGGCGCTGAAGGCTGCGGTGTCGCTGGTGGCTTCGGCCTGAACTTGGTTCCTCCGGCCGGCTTCTTGTGCCGGGACTTCGATCGCTCGCGCGCTCGCAGTACTTCCTCCAACTCTTCCGCATCGTTCAGTCGTAGTAGCGTTAGCTGGTCCGCAAACTCGGGATCTCCCAAAGTTTCGATGAAGTGCTCCACGTGTTCACGGCGGGCTTTAGCGTCACCATCCTTGATCCTGACGCGGGCTCGCATACCTGCTACGTTCAGCCGGTGTAGGTACTCTAGTGGGGACTCATCACTGCGCTTGCGTGCATGATAGTATTGCCACGCCACTGACACTCCTAGCCCACAATACTGTGACTGGAACTCCTTCACCAGATCTGTCCATTTCGTTCGCGTCGACCGGCTCAGCTGACGGTACCAGTTCCTTGCTGGGCCGGTGAGCAGATCCGCGAAGGTAAGACGCTTCTCCTCGTCCGGGGCCTGGTCTCTGGTGAATGCTGACTTGACTTTGCTCATCCAGGCTCGGGCCCGTTCTTCATCATGGTCCTTCCCGGTGAATTCCTTTAAATCGGAGATGGCTGAGATCCTGACTCGCTGGATCATAGCCGTCCCAGCCACCGGCGCCGTTGTCGTCGTCGTGGCTGCCATTCTCCGGGTGCCTATTGCTCCCAGGTCGTCCGGGTCATATTCCCAGTTCTCTGGATGATCCTGCGATCCCACTGACTCCATGTCCACGTCTTGCGTCCCCACGTAGGTCACAGCCGCGGCCGACTTGCTCCGCCGTGCAGTAGTAGGATGCGTCCTCGGGACCGACGTCATGTTCCGCTCCTGCAAGAATCTGTCCATGGCTGACTGGAAGTACCTTTCCAGTGGACTTGTCGACTCGTGCGGTGGATCTGCCTTGGTCGGCTGGACTAACGCCCGAGTTGGAGTCTGGTTTGGCCATGCTACTTTCTCTTGCGGTACCTCGGCGGACGCTCGGTTCCTTAACAGCTCGGTACCTGCCGGGCCTAGCGGCATACGCTTTGGCTCGGTCGAACTGTCCAATCCCACTTCAGAGGTGGCTGACTCGTAGGTAGACGATCCTGTGTGGTACTCCTGCGTCGGGGCTTGCTCCTCCTTCGCCTGGTTTGGCCGAGCAGGCTCTGGCGCCTCTTTCTCGCCCACGATAGGCTTCAACTTGTTGAACAGCGTCGCCGCTGCGATCCGGATTGTATCTAGTTCCAGGCCGAAGAGATCCTTAGCTTCGAAGGCTCCGACTGTAAGACCGGCCTCCTGTGCTGGGCGTAGCAGGTCTGTGGCGGCTTCCAGCTTGTTCATCGTCATCGATGGGGCCTGCACGGGCCCGGTGAGTCCTTCGGGTAGCTGTAGCTGAAGGATTCGCATTACATGGTGGTCTCGTAGGAAGTCCTGCAGCACGATCCGCCTGTAGGCTATTTCTAGCTTGGACTGGGTCCACGTCGCCTTGGTTGCACTTCGATCTTCGGGCTCGGAGTCTGGAGCTCTCAGCTTCTTCCGCGCAGCTCGTGTCTTCTTCTTCGACGTAGTTCCTTGACTCTGCGCGGGGTTTTTGGGCGAGGATCCAACCGCTTTCGCTGCTGGGTGCTCGTCCGGCGGGTCCTGCTTCGCAGCACGACCCGCGGGGGTCCTCGGAAGGACCTGTGGAGGGTAGAGGCTTCTCGTCGAGATCGGGATCGTCCCGATCTGCCTCTGGTCCGCCGATAGAGTTCCTCCTGGCACTCTGTCGGTTCGAGGATCCATTCTTCAGCGACGCCGCCGGTGATCCTAGCTCCGTCGGCGCTTCATCTCCTGATTCGTTGCTCACATGCACATCATCTTGGGACTCACGGTGAAATCCCATGTCGCCAAGAGATCCGGGCACGCGCACCATTGTGGTGGAGTGGATCCGCTGGAATTAGCAGGGATCCCACACTCACACACTGCGCCCAGACACCGACTAACGGAGGGGGTACTCCGATAACCGTGGGGTTGCTGAGTGGCTCACCTTGTGTACCCGTCGGCGGGCTGGATCTGCTCTCTCGTTGACACGAGATGCGCAGCGGGTGAACTTGAACGTCCTTGGCAGGGACTTGGGGAGATGTTGGGGTAGATTCGCAGTGGGGGTTCCTTCACGCGAGTCTGGGTTGGTAGATCTTTGGTCTTGGCCGTAGATCTTGTGGATCCGATAAGTAATATACCAGATCCGGAGTTGTTGCCTTGTTGGGGTGTTGTATCCTTTTCCTTTACGTTGCTTGCCGCCTCCTATTAGCGGGGAAGTTGGGGGGCGAGGGCCGAAGGGCGCGAGCTGCTGGCCAAGCTATCCAGCGGTCTGCCACGTGTGCGGGGGCAAATTACTTGATTAAAGTATGGGCCAATACAAATCCCAATACTAAAGACCAAGTGACTGGTTCCCAAGCAAATTCGACTCTGATTTATGTTAGCCTGTATCCAACCTTCCCATCCGACTTGGATCCCGCCTGCTACTGGCTCTCCTTCCTGCCTAGTCCCGCACCGTAGCCTCTGTACCAATAAACCGGTACAGATCCATACCTAATCTAGGGGATCCTAATGTAGGCGACCAGATCCATGTACGCCACACCAGCCCATCTTCAACGACTCTGATCCGGCAACCACACCCCCATCCAGCAATCATGGCGTCATCCGAGGGACCCGGCCTCGTCATCAACTGCCGGATCCCATTACCCGACCAACTGGCGGATCCTGTTCCATCAAGACCTCTTCTTGAGCGGATCTTCTCACCACAAGACCTATCGGGACAGGAAGCCATCCTCGGCATGGACTACATGGTCCCGGCCGGGATCCGGCTGGATCTGGCTGACGGGACCCTCTACCTGCCCGACGAAGTCCGGATCCAGCTGAGCGGGCGCCGTCCACTCTACAGCGACAAAGCGCAGTCGGTGAAGCTGGATCGGTACTTGCAACTTGGGATCGGAGAGTCCGCGGAGCTGCCCATGCGCCTACGAGGATCGGAGCATGACAAGTTGTGGGCTACCCGAGGGGATCGATGGGTGCCAACGGTGATCAAGGGGCCAGGCAGGGTACAGTACCTCCAGATCACGAACATCGGCGAGAAGGAGCTGGTGTTGCGTCAAAACCACCAAGTCGGGATGTGGCTGGCCGGAGATCGAGTCCCGCGGATCCAAGGCTATGTGTCCGTCGGATCCCGCCGTTACATGGAGTGGCAGAACCTCGCGCTGCAGGCCACGACAGACGCCGGATCTGGGAGGCGGAGCCTCCAGAGACCCCGCCAGGACCGATGGTGGAGCGCCCCGAGTACCCGACGCCGCGTGCAATACTGCGAAGCCGCATCCAGCTCAAGTTCGACATGTAGAGTCCAGATCCAAGGATGCTGAGGACACTGAGGATGGGCAGGGCAGCTCGTCGTCGGATCCACCTGACCAGACTACCGAAGGATACGCGGCCGGGATGACAGGGATACTGCTGCTCCAGGCTTCAACTGCGGCTCACGCTACAGATTCACAGCCGGAAGAGGTATGCGAGTGTCTACCAAGTCTGGATCCGGCAGCCGAAGACCCACCGAAATTCGATCCAAGGGATGAAGACTCATTGGGAAGGAGCGTGCTGAGAAGTCAGCCGCTTCGACTGTGATATCGACGGAGTGCGAGAAGGAGGCCGTATTGGGGTGACGAGGCGTCGCGACGGGTGTCGATCCTAAGCGCATCCCCCCAGAACCGATCCCAGGATCCTGGGTGTGGACAGGGCGATCAGGCTGTTGACGATCCACCGGGGTCAGATCCGACGTCAGAAGCAGACGACGAAGCAATACAGCTGAGGGTGCCTCGAATAGCGTCCACCCAGATGCAGCAAGCCCAGACCGCTGCGCCTGATGATACGCCCGCTCCAGATCCAGATGAAGCTCCTGTTGAACGCACGCTCGACCTGGATCAAGTGCCAAGCCCGATGTTGGAGACTTACGAGGACCAGGCGATGGACGGACAGATCCAGGTCCGACGACCGGCACTCAAGGCGGCGAAGAGGCGCTGGATCCAGCTGACATGGAGCAGGCGGTCCAACCCGTTGTCACATCGGGTCGTAATCACGAAGAGACAGGGGGCGGATCCGCAGATTCGACAGATGGTGCTACGGGACAGGCCATGGATCCAGTGGAACGTCAAGTCGCAGATGGCGAGATGGGACGGGGTGCAAATCCAGACGGAGAGAAGAGACAGGAATCAGGTCCGACGTCAGATCCAATGATCAGCTCCGATCCAGCGACCACCGAAAATCCGCGATGCAATGACTCGAAGGCGGATGACCAAGCCTGCTACCATGTGAGTGGGGATCTGCACGCAGAAGATGTTCAAGCTGAGATGGCCGTACTGCCAGAGGTTACTCCGGCCACGGAAGAAGTGACGATCGAAGACATCCAGGTGGGGGATCCGGATGTTAATACGGCGGAAGAGATCGATCGACTTCGGCGGAGGATCTGGAGGCGCCGACACCTGCTGATTGGCAAGGGTAATGCGCTGCCACCTGCAGCACGAGGTGTCGTGTGTGACATCGATGTTGGTGATGCGAAGCCTATTGCCCAACGAGTGCGCAAGGTAGCCCCGCAGTACCAAGAGAAGCTGTCGGATCTGATCAAGGGGTTGCTCGGAGCCAAGATCATCCAGATTTCGACTTCACCCTGGGCGTCGCCGATCGTGGTCATCATCAAGAAGAACGGGGTGGATATAAGACTGTGTATCGACTACCGACTGGTTAACAGCCTGACTAGAGTGATGATCTACCCGATGCCCTTGATCAACGACCTGCTCGAGGATCTGGACAAGGTGTTGTGGTACTGTTCACTGGATATGGCCAGCGGATTCTGGGTGGTGACCATGACGGATCGGGCTCGAGCGATTTCCGCTTTCATTACTCCGTTTGGATTGTTCGAGTGGAATCGGATGCCCTTTGGATTGAAGAACTCCCCTCAGATCTACCAAAGGATGCTGGACAACGCGCTGTATGGGTTCGCCCGGATCCCACAACTCGAGAGTGGATCGGGATCGGACGGTACGTCCGGTCCCAACTGTGGATCAGGATCTAAGTCGTTGGATCTGGATCTGAAGTCGGGAGAGCCTGAGGATCCTGGCAAACCGTCGGTGCTCGGACGGCGATCATACATTGACGACATCTTGGTGACCGATGGATCCTGGGATCATTTGTGCGATCGGGTGGATGCCCTGCTGGATGCATGCGATAAGTGGAACCTCTCGATCAGTGTGGTGAAGCGCTTCTGGGGCAAGCGCAAGGTAGAGTATCTAGGCCATCGTGTGTCCCATGCTGAATTGGAGGTGAATCCTAAGGATCTATCAGTCCTGACGGATCTACCCTTCCCGGGGTCACTCCGATCCATGAAATCCTTCCTCGGCAGCCTG
The DNA here is from genome assembly GCA_024211575.1 of Phytophthora melonis. Lineage (NCBI taxonomy): Eukaryota > Oomycota > Peronosporomycetes > Peronosporales > Peronosporaceae > Phytophthora > Phytophthora melonis. The sequence goes on along the minus strand of JAMXKT010000038.1, from coordinate 2,616,127 downwards.
AATTACTACAGTCGGTTCCTGGAGGACTACGCGATCTACGCTGCCGTTCTCTATGAGCTACGGGAGGTGGACTTTGCCGCGATGAACAAGCCGGATAACCAGAAGCGCATCCAAGTCGCCATGGGTTTGACGAACTTGGATCCAATGGATCGGGACTTGTCGGATCCATTAGGGCCGAAGGCGATGGATCTACAACTCCGATCCACCGAACCTTTCGACCTGGAGGCGAAAGATCCTGCCGGCGTGAGGACGTTGGATCCAGAGAAGTGCAACCCAGACAGTGTGGATCTACGCTGGATCCGGGCTCATCGGGCCTTCACGACAATGAAGGAGAAGATGGCGAGAACTCCGATCCTCCGACACTTCAATGTGGATCTGCTGCCTGTGGTGGTAGTGTATGCTAGTGAGTGGGCCATTTCAGCCGCTCTGATGCAGGAGTATGACGGGATCCATTACCCAGTCACCTTCACCAGCCGCACTCTGAAGTCGAACGAGCTCAATTACGGCGTCGTCGAAAAGGAGGTGCTGGCTCTGCTGCGAATTCTGGATCTCAGCTACAATATGTTGATGGGTCGTTCGATCCGGGTCCTGACACGGCACTCGACGCTGGCATGGCTGTTTCGATCCACTGGTCTGCAAGGTCGGTTGGGGCAATGGGCCGCACTCCTTTCGCCATGGACTCTGGAAATTATGAAGTGCGCGAAGGGCGAGGACGAGATCCTAGGAACTCTGGCGGCCAGCATTACCCCCCGATCCAAGGTGGATCAGGCATTGATCGACATCGCGCCCAAGAAGGAGCCGCGACGCAAGATCCAAATCACAATCCCGACCGTGCAACCGGGGAAGAGCTCTATGTGGTCAGCTTCGATGGATCGGCTCGGGTCAAGCGAGGAGGAGGCGCCTACAGCGCGATCCTTTGGAAATTGCCCGAGTGGATCGTGGTGAAGGCTAGATCTGGGTATGCCGAAGGCCTCACCGTCAATGAAGCGGAATATCACGGACTTCTGCTATGCTTGGATCTGCTCGAAGGCGAAGCGCAGCGACGATCTGCGGCGACTCCAACCTGGTGGTCCGTCAAGTCCGGGGTGAGATCGACTGTAAGGCACCTGGATTGACGCTGTTGAGGCAGAAGGCGTTGGATCGACTACGTGTTTGGCCCAATCATGAGCTGGTGCATGTCAAGCGCGACTGGAACGGCAGTGCCGACAGTCTCGCTAACGCGGCGCTTCAACGCCAAGCCGGGATCATGGTTGAGGATGAAGCGGACATGCAGGATCTGGTCACCCTAAACCGCCTGGATGAGATTCTGGTCGTGAAGACTGATGAGAATGCTTCCATCGCTCGTATGTCGCCCATGACAACCCGAGCCGGTGCAAGATCCCGATCCAACTCCCAGCCCACATCCAATCCACGGGTCCTACAGGAAGAAGTGGTGAGGGATCTCCGGATCGCGAGAATCCGCCAAGCACAGGACGAGGAGGCGTGGATCTCCGGCTTGAAGAAGTATCTGGCCGGCGATATCCAAGGTCTGACGCAGGAGGAGGCCCGATCCTATGGTGTTATGGCGATGGACTACGAAGTGGATCGGAACGACCTGCTGTTCTATTGCCCCCCGACGAAGAAGGTGGAGGCGGATCGCGATGGATTGATGAGGCTGGTGCTTCCAGAGACCCTGCCGCAAGACGTCCTCCATCATTACCACGTCAGCCTGGAAGCTGGTCACCAAGGGATCGGCCGTACCTACCAGCGGATCCGCGACCACTTCCACTGGCGAGGTTTGTATCGGAGCGTCCAGCGGTATGTGGGTGAGTGTGTGGATTGCGAAACTGGCAAAGGACGACCCACGATCCAAGGCGAGTCGCCGGGTAACATCCAAGCTACGTACCCATTCCAGATCATAGCGATGGATCACATACCGTCGCTGCCCAGATCCAATAAGGGTAATACCGAGTTGTTGATTTGGGTGGATCTGTTCACCGGATACGTGATTGCGAAGGCCAGTGACTCTCGAACTGCGCAGACTATTGCGGAATCCTACTAGGAGTGTGTCTTCAGGAGATTTGGTGCCAGTGAGGTGATCCGACACGACCGTGAACCTGGGTTCATGGCTGACTTCTTCCGATCCTTCAACCGGATCCTAGGTCAGCGGCAACGTGCAACGATGGTATATCGGCCACAGGCGAACGGGACAGCAGAACGCATGGTACAGACCGCTACCCGCGCTCTCAAGATGTATGTGCAGGATCTGGATCAGCGAGATTGGGACGATTACTCAGAGCGACTCACCTTCGCACTCAACACGGCGCAGGATCGGATCCGTGGAGAAACACCCTTTTATTTGGTGCATGGATGGGATCCTAGATCCACCCTCGAAGCGACGATCCCGGTGGGCAGCACTCGCCGTCAAGATAGAGAGCCGAGGAGATGGCGGTACCAGATCCAACGCTACTACCAGCAAGCACGAGCGGAAGTCAATACGCGATTGCGGGAGGCGATTGCGGATCGAGCGGATCGGCACAACGAGGAAATCCATCCACATCAGATCGAAGTTTGATCCCGTGTTTGGCTATTCTTGGATCGGGTCAAAGAAGGATACGCTCGCAAGCTGGCGCACATGTGGCACGGGCCATTCCGTGTTGCGGAGAAGATCGGCGAATATGCAGTGCGGATCGAGAATCCTGGCACTGAATACAGGCGTGGTGCACGTGTCCAAGCTGAAGTTGGTTCGAAGTTTTCCGGGTCGGCCCCAGATCCAGCTGACCGAAGGAACGACAGATCGGTATGACTTTGACGAAGCGCTGCTGCCAGAAGATAGCTGGATCCAGGATCTGGAGGAAGGTGAATACGAAGTAGACAAGATCACTGACATGAGGACGGGGAAGCGGACTCGTTACGGACGGATCCATCGCGAATTCTTGGTGCACTGGCGAGGTTACGAGGAGCCATCTTGGGTGGATGAGGCGGATCTCAACTGCGGTGCCATACTGCACGAGTTCCTGCGGGATCGCACTAACCGAAACCGGTTCGGTGTGATGCAGTCTCACGAGGAGTAGTGAGACTGGGATCCACTAGAGTGAGCTGGTCGCTCTGTGGAGAAGCTGAGATGATGGATCTGCAAGGTGGTTGCAGATCGGTGGATTGGGATTTTGCGTACATGCACGTGTGGATTGGACGCGGATGGCGTCTGAACAAGGCAGAAGAAGATGGATTGGGTGCTAACTGAAGCTCCTAACATTGGATCCAACGCTGTGGATGGTAGTTCTGGACGAAGTTGAGTGGACGCCTGGCGGACATGGATCTCATGGATCTGGATCGGAGCATTTGGATCGGACCGACTTGATAGCAATGGATCGAAGAAGACAAGCTGTCAGGTACGCTACGGACGAGTGGATTGGGGAAGAAGATTTTCCCCCGAGTCCGGATCCACCATCTCCGCCCACGATAGCTTTGTCTACGGCGGATCGGAACAAGTGAAGTGGGATTATGGCGGATGTGAGCAGACGAATTGCGGTACAAACAAAAACGGTTGAAACGAATGAGAACGCAACAGGGGAGTGAAGAGCGAGATCGATTATGACACAACTTTGGGGTTTACTGGCGATCGACCGCGCGAAGTGCGTAGAGCTCAGCCTCAGCCTTTTCCAGCGCTTCTTGCGCACGTTCCAAGCAGTGTTCAACGAGCCTGCGGTCATCATCAGCGTTTCCGCGATCTCGTTCATGATTGGCGCAACGGGCTTGACGCTCTTGGATCTCTGCACCGGCCAGGCTAACCTCGGACGCGAGATGGCCGTTGCTCTCTGCTAGGCGCTGCCGCTCACACTCAAGTCGGTCAAGATAATGTCGGAGACCTTGGATCTCTCGAGCCTGTCGCGCTACTTGGTCCTGGAGATCTTGGATCTGACAAGTATACTCGTCATATTGGAGGCGATGAACATCCGGGGTGGTGCGAGGAGCGCTGTGGGCGGAGTCTGCCATGGTCTTATGGGCTTTGTGGATCTGAAAGTGAGGACATGTGTCTGCAGTGATGCCACTGGTCGGCAACAACTACAGACAGGAGGCGATTGTGGAGAAGCAGGATCCAAGAAATTGGGGCGAAGGGTGATCGGCTGATTGATGGATCCAGACTCCGTCGCGGATCCACCAGACTGGCGGATCGGGCCCCGTACCTGGTGTTAGCAGTCGCAACAGAAGACACTACGGGTGCGACCAGACGTCGCGAATGTGTACCCAAGCGACGCCATGCCTCGAGACCCAAGATCCAAGAGATCCAGCTGTCAAGTGGACTTGGCTACATCCCGATCCAGATCTGATTCTGAGTCCGACTCAGATGGATCGGTGCGGTCCCTGGATCGAAGAAGCGGACGATGGATCGGGGGTCACGGTACGGCGGGAGCAATCAGGCGACACGCAAGGAAGGTAACCAAGCTCCATAGAGTTAGTAGGTTCAGATGGGATGATAGGATCCATAGGGAGATAGGACTTTGGGATGGGATTGGACTTAACCCCTTAGTTCCCAGACTATTTACGAGGTGTATATTTTTTCATGCTCCGTATATTAATATATAGGAATTTGTATGGACCGAACTGTCGCTACACGCTATGTCCCGGGGATAGTACAGGCTTCGTGTCGGGTATAGATTTGGCAGTTCCAACATAATGGACTCTATGTAGGCTGGCTTTTAGCGCTCCAAGGCACGTATGATGGTAGAGAGAACATAAGAGCCGTCCGTTTTATCGGGATGCCCGACTTTTGAAAAGTTACACATGATCAGTATCCTGACTTGAAATGCACCACCCAATGAAAACAAAGCAAAAAAGACTTTCAATTAATTACTTCCTGCACTGCACTGCACTGCATGCCTAGCCTACGCCTCATCGTCAGCCATTCCCTCTTCTTCATTGCTAGCGCTATGAGCAGCGTCCGACATCGACTCCTCCGCCTTACTGGGCGCAGCACGGCGTCGGCGCTTCTTTCCTGGACGGGATGGCGGTGGGCGGTTACGAATCTTGTGCTCCTGGAGCAGGTGCCGCGGAATGGTATTCCCGTCGTCCCAGTCGTCGTGCCAGATCTGGTAGCACGTCTTCTCCTTCCCCCCTCTCACTACATTGCAAAGGTATCTACTTCTCACAGCGGCAACGTTAGAAACTGCCTGAAGACGCACAGATACACACAATAGCTTACCGTCGGTTGCCAGTTGAGCATTCAGGGCAGAAGTACTTCGTGTACTTCCTTGGCTGCATCTTGTACAGCGCACAAACCTTGCTCGAGCGTTGGCGGCGCTTGAGGCCCTGGTCGTTGTCGACAGTGTCGGGGTTCTCCTCCAGGCGGTGCCCGTCATCACGGTGTACAGGCGTCGTAGCAGCAGAGGCCTGGCGGACTGGAGACGCCGCAGTCCTCTCTTGCGCACAAGTAGCTTCCTGTACACAGAGCGTTCAACATAGGTAATGTTATGTTGGATCAGGATTATTCGCAGCGACTCTGATGTTGACTTGCCAACATAGTACGTACTTCAATGGTTGCGTAAGCCTCTGGGGAGTCAATCGCGAGAAGCTGCTCCATCAGTGCCTCGAAGAAGGCGAAGTGCTTGGCGGGTCTTTGGTTGTTCACCTTTCGGTGATGACGGAATACAATGAACGCGTTCACTAGCGCCATGTCCAGCAGGCCGAGAAACAGCGTTTTGTAGTACTTGCGCGATTTGTAGCACCCCTGGATGCTGTACCTCTGCATCCGGAGCTGGTCGTGGATGTCGACACCGCCCATCCAGCGATGGTAATCACGCACCAACTCCGGAGCTGGCACAGGGCGCATCACACCCTCTACCCGGCGCACTACAACACAAATAGAAAGTATCGTCAGTGGCAGTAATAAGCACAGGAAATCCATGCACGTAGTACTTACTGACAGTAGAGGTCTTGCGGCTTCCTCCACTCGACAAAAGATGAACTGGCGTGCGGTCCATCCACATTGCCGCCGTGAGCTGCGGAAACTGCTTGTTCTGTGCGAGTTTGATCGTGCCTTGCGGCGGGACCATCACCTTCTTCTTGTTGACCGTCTTGTAGTCCTTTGCGGTAACCACGCCCTTCGCGTAGCCTGATCTATCTGTCTCGATCGTGCCCGTAATGTAGAAACGGCGGTGTAGAAGCTCCAACGCCAGCTTCACGGATGTGTAGAAGCGATCAGTCACCACCAACCGCCATGGCGACGTGGGTGACAGCGGACACAGTGCGTTCATGTTACGGAGCACGGCTGCGTCACCTGTATTGTTGTCCTTCGGGACCGGTGTTTGGAGGTGCGTCCTGGCCCCACAGTACACCTTAATCCTGGTAATAACAACAAACACAACCAAAACATAGTTATGTTAGTGGTATGTTGTACAATCAAAGCTCAGGTAGAAGATATGTTGCCTAAAGCCAACATAAGTACTTTGACAAAAAAAGCAGCAAACACCAGCTTGCTGCTTTTGCGTTTACCCACCTCATGCAGTACGCCGTCTTCGCACAGGCCGCGACGAACACCTTCGTACCCCACTTGTGGGGCTTGTCCTTGTTGAACTGCCTGGTAGGGTTGTAGCGCGAGCGTGACGGGAGGGTAGCTTCGTCGAAGCTGATCACCGGCGGTGTCCGGTAACCGCGTGCAAAAGTGCGCTGTAGCACATCCACAACCGGTCTGATCTTCCAGGCCCGATCGACGCTTGCCTTGGGCGACTTGTTGCTTGAGAAGTGGAGATAGCCCATGATGTGGAAGAATCGATTCTTCTTCATGAACAGGTTGAACCGGTTTGTAGGGAGAGCACCAACTTGCTTCGTCGACCAATGTGCGGCGATACCCTTGCGGATAGGCACCAGCATCCGCGCGATCAGGAGGGCGATCACGCGTAGCACCTCATGAGGCATAATCGGAGGCACTTCAGATAGCCGACGTCGTATCTCACCGAGCTCCTCGACTTCTCCACCGTTCCGCCGTTGCTGCGAGCGTATTGATCGTGAGCGGAGCGGTATCGACTGCTTGTGGTAGCAGTTGCTCTCTGCCGCAATCTGGGTCCACAGCTTTGGCGGCATGAAGTAGAAGAGGAGTGCCAATGGGTCGTCCGCCACCGCCATGACGCTGTTTCTTGGACCGTAATCTCCACTGTACAAATCCGCATACGTGGGGTCGGGGCCAAACTTTGCGGGGTCTGCATACAAACACGTACATCACAGTTAGTTATGTTGGCCTTATGTTGGATAGTATTCCTCCTTATGTTGGATCAGATCAACATAACGTACCGTATTCCCAGCCGCTCGTTCTCATCGCGGCCACCGTCTTCTTGTTCCTCGCGGTTGACAAGCACACCGACGCTGGAAGCTCGTCGGCGTCATCGTCCGTGTCTTCGTCAGTGAGATCGCCGATGTCCCAGTCTTCCTCCCATTCCTCCTCCCCCCAATCCTCCTCGTCTTCCGGCTCCTCCTGCAACATGGGGTCCTCGTCCGAGTTGAGCCCCGTGCACCGCTCAGCACCTGCCGACATGAGGTTTGCGTCTCCGTCCACAACACAGGCTGGCGGTAGCGACACCGCATCTCCTTCACCCCCGTCTCAGTCTCCTCCTCTTCCTCTTCTCCACCCGAGTCTTGAAGGACGCTTCGGCGCCGTTTCCATCTTGATGTAGGTGCTGGCGTCCCCCACTCGCGCTAGCCGACGTCCCCGACTCGCTCGGGCAGGCATTGCAGTGGCTACACCCGGTGGCGTAGTGAAGCCGACACGCGCTGGCGTGGTGCCGCTCACTGTCGCCACAATGTCAGCCATAACCTCCTCCACTACGCCAAAGCTGGCGCTGCCACCGATGCATCGACAGCGGCAGCTGGTCCTTCAGCCGCAGGGCCCGGTGGCCCCTCCTTCTTCTTGCCCTTGCCCGTCGTCTGCTTCTTGCTCTTGCCCGTCGTCTGCGTCTGCTTCTTGCTCTTACCCGTCGCCTTCTTCTGCTTCCTTGGCGCCTCGTCATCTGCTACCTCCTTGGCGTCATTGCCGGCATGCGCAGCCGCTGCCTTCGCTGCAGCAGGACTGGCAGGTCCTGCTGTCGGCTCCGGCGGTGGCACTCGCTTGGACTCCGCGACCTCCATTCCCGGCGTCGTGTGCTTCGCTGGCTTCTTCCGCGTCGCCTACTTCGTTCTGCCCGCCCCCTCATTGCTCTCCTTCTGTTCAGCTCGGCGGATGCGACGCCCGTGGCGCTCACTCAGCAGCGCCTCGCGGAGGAGCAGTCGCTCCTGCTCCGTGAGCTGGTATCTTGGTGCCTTGGGGGTTGGTGCAACCACCTTCGTCTCGGCCGTCGATTTGGAAAATGAGGGCTTTGGTGGCTGAGGGCCACTCAAAGATGGTGGGTGCGCCGCACTGTTTTTTATCCCATTCAACCAGATCCGGTTTATGCATCCCTAAACCTGTGCATCCGTCGGTTTTACACTCAAGCTTTTATTTTGAATTCAGTATAGTGTGACAGAGACAATTGCCCCATACAAATGTTAAGTATAAATTTCTGTTATGTTGGAGGTCCAACATAACATAGACGCTGCGACAAGACAGACAGAAGCTATACACCTCTTATGTTCTACGGTACAACATATGGGAACTAAGGGGTTAAGCATAAATCAGACTCGAATTTGCCTTATACATCGCAAGCACCCTCGCCTTCGCCTGGAATCGGGAACGTACATTGGCCCTACGGCGTAGCAAGGTTTGGGTAGTGGAGCTAGCGTTGGTTAAGACTGGATAATACATTGGCCAGTTCTGCAACCTTCCTAGTGACCTACTTGCAAGTGCAGATCCCCGATCCACCCGGAGTTACTACTTGGCCGGGTGCATCCTCGACTCTCAACATCTACGGATCCCGCTATAGGAAGCGGCAAGTACGGCAAAGGAAGACCTGCGAAGGCATCGGAAAGGAACAACAAGCCCCCAAAGGCAACCCCAAGGCCGGATCCAGATCCAGGCCGCCCGATCCCAGTCGACTACCACTGGATCGGAACTAACGACCGCGAGCAGAGTGAAGATTTCCGCGCTGCTCCACCCACATCCCCGCGTCTCGCCCAGACTGTTCTGTCTTCAAGGCTCGGACGCTTCAGTAGACACCAGAGGAGCAGATCCAGCCCTACCGACGGGTACACAAGGTGTCCAGTTCAGCACACAGATCACGGATCATCGGGGGGACCCCCTCCGTAAGTCGGTGTTCGGGCGCAGTTGGGAAGTTGGATGGGCGATCTCACAGATTTTGCTGATCCCGCTACACCACAGTAGTGTTAGCTCCATGTTGGTCACCAGCGCTGGCATGATAACCTTGGTGTTGTCCCTCGCTGCGCGCTCCAGGATGCGCATCTGACGCTCAGCGATGGAGAGGACTTCTTCGTTGCTGTCCGGCTCGCGCGAGCGGTTGCAGATCTCACTACGGTCGATGGCGAGATCGCGCCGGATGTGCGCCTTCAAAAAACCTGTAGCACCCTTCAATTGGGTTCCACAGGGGGAATACGGCCCCAAGCGCAGCAACTACATGTCCTGGAGCTCCGTGACGCGCTCCTCCGTCTGGCGGTGCGCGGGTGCGTTATCCAGCACTATCACCACTTTCTTGCCCTCAAAACAGTCGCGGAACACGTCGGAGGCCTTTAACGGCCTGATAGACTTCCTCGACGAAGGCCGCGTTCTTCTCCATGCGGACGCAGCCGCGCTCGAGTCGGTAGGTTACCAGTCCGATGCTGGAGGAGCCGCACATTGAACTTGCAAGATCGCCCATTTCGACGGGGGGAGCTTCACAACAGCCTCTTGCCACGCTTAGCGCGTCCACGAAGGCGCTTCAGGTAAACATTGAAGTTAGTTTCATCATAATAAACAATGCCGTTACCTACACGCTAGTGCTCCTTCAGTTTCTCCGCGAACACGTGCCGCTTCTCTTTGTTCGCGTCGCTGTTGCATGTTGTAGGCTCGATCTGGACTTGTTTCATGGTGTACAGCATGCTCACCAAGTGGCGGCTTATCGTTGAGGTGTGCACCTTGACGCCGCAGTCCATGAAGAGCATCGAGCGCATGGTCTCCAGCGTGTACGTGCAGTCGTCGTCGAGATATCGCAGCAAGCACGCCTTCGCCTCGGGCGTCATCTTGACGTTCCTGGCCCCGCCACGGGGACGGATCCCATCCGACCAACGACTAACCAAGTCGTAAGCCGTGCATGCAAAGATATCGTTGCACCCCACGACGGTGAGCCAGTTGTGACGGCCTGCACGGTGGGCGTCCAGGACGCATTGTTTCTCGAGGATGGTGTGCTTGGTGACGCGGATATAGGCTGACATCTTGGGGGTTGAGCGCGAATTGGGAAATGCGCCTGCTTCCTGGCAGCTCCGCCGCGCCCTGGCGACCGCCACGCGCGCGCGAAAGCTGCGGTGACGCGCCGAGAACCATTGCTTCTGGTGCGAACTCAGCGGGCCTCTCTTTTTGGCGCCAGCTTGAAGTTGCAAAAGTGTTTGCGTAAATTCTGAATGCGCTATTGAAGTTGCTAAATCAAAAATTGCATTAAATTTCAAACCTGATATTTGTCACTCTTGAGTTTGATTGCAGGTTGGTACGAAGTTTGCCGCGCAAAGGTGTAGCGGTTAACTTCTAAAGATTTGCCACCACCTACCTGGATAATCCGCTAGTTGGGCAAGTACTGCGCCAAACACGGCACTAAGTGTACACTGCAGGCGCCGCCTTGCACGAAGTCCTATCTTTGCGCGCTCATCACGGCTATTTTGAAGGGCGCAACATCAGCAGATGACTACAAGGATGCTGCGCTACGGAATCTGCTGTGGTATCTTCTTGGTCGCTCATGAACATTGATGAAAAATCAAAATCGACGTGATGTCTTGCAGTCGCTTACCTGGCACAGCGCCCAGAGCCGGAAAGTTCTCCACAAGATGGCTATTGAAGTTATCAAAGTAGCTAGCAACGGAGTTCTTCGCCAGAAGCGAGCCTTTCGAGGTTTCTCTGAAAGCGAGAAACAGAGCATTTTTTCGAGAGCAGGTAGAGCGTGTCGCCCACGCGTCAGCATATACATACTCGCAGATGTCCTGGACAGTGAATTTTCCCGCTGTCGCAAAATGCTTGACCCGTTGGCAGAGAAGTTTGAGCTGGAACTGAGGTGGAACTGAGATGACACTGTTCGCCGGAAGTTTTGATCGAAGATTTATTGATAGGAGATATTCAATCGGGTTACATAAGACACTGCTAACTTTGTAAGTACCCTCCCTGTTAACCCTTTCGCGGTAACAAAATACAGAAAGCGCTTTTAAGATGATTTCACAAAAGACGGTAGAGTGTACCCCCGCGCTTCCTGTTCCCTTTTGCACAAGTTCAAGCTAGTAATCAGCTTTTAAAATAAATCATAATCGGTACACAGAGTTATCATCATGTAATCATTGGACGTTACAAACTCTAAGTCATACGCATCCATACTATGTATCCTGCAAATCACCTTAGCTGGCATGTCCGATGAGACACACCGAAAAGACTCCGTAACTCTGTAAAAGGACGTCTAAAGTGCCTTTTTAGAACGAGCTATGTATACTATAGTTTGTCCAGGATACTCGCAAAAGGGTTAATGCCTTCCCTCTCCCACCCTCGTGAGAACCTGGGTACTAACGTAGAATTCCAGAACATAGTTAGAAGTTTTGTAATATATATGCTTCAATAAAGCACGTTAGAAAACATATAACCCTATATATTTATAAATGCTGATTTGCTCAATTTTTTTTGACTATATTAGTATTATGATATTTTATCACGTTTGTTTATACCAGCTGTTCTCAGTCTATAGTATAATATTATTGTATTCTAGCTTTTGAACTTATTGACTAAGTTTCAAACACTCATTTTTAGGCCGCCTAAAATCCGGCACTTGGCGATAAAAAGTGGCATTGTGTCGGATTGTAGATGTCGGAAGTGCCGGATTTAAGCGACTGTAAAAAAAAAACATAGTAGAGAGTTCTAGCACGGTCACACACAAGCAAACGAACGAGCCGATTCGCACCCTGTCTCTATTCTTAACGTGCTCGTTAATACGAGCGGCAAATCGTCGGTGTATGTGTTCATCTGTTTCTTCACTAGTAAACGTTGGCAGGCTTTAATTCAATGATAAAATGGCGTCCACCATTGGCTACCAGTAAGCAAATTAAGGGCTCTCCCGTATAAAACCCCCTCATTTGTAAGCTTCAGACTTTAGAAATCCGAGCGAACCAGGAATACAACTAGTACGACGGAGGTGACCGCAGGGGTCGTTATCACCCCACAAAACGGGTCGATTCCGAAAGGTCGTGTGTGGAGCACTGTCAGGTCTCCCCCACATTTTGGCGCCAAAAGAGCAAATGTGGTATAGCACCCCGCGGAGAAAGCGCGATGGGCGGCGAGAACAGCGCCGCGGTGATGGAGCTCGACGCGACGGATGGAGCGCGACGCGGTTGATGGGGCGCGACGCGCTGCGGAGATGGACGGGAAAGTCGACGAGGGTGATGGGCGGTGAGACATGGCGCGAGAATCCAGTGCGAGGCGTAATCACTCGACGGGTCGACCAGGGCCCCGTCTCTTCAAAACGCGTCGACCCCTAAACCCCGCCGAGCAAAACCCGCCGAGGAAAACGCCTCGAGCAAAACGCGCCGAGCTCAAAATCCGCCGACCAAAACGCGCCGAGGTAAGATCTTGATTACGTTACGCAAATCAGGTTGAAGAACGGTAGTGCAAGCACGACAGACGCAAGGATAGACGTAGGGTGGTAGGCTCAGCAAGCACGAAGTAGGAGATAGCCAGTAGCAAGGACATAGGATAGGGTAAGGACTCAGTCCCGAAATTTCTCTGAACCACAAAGACCTCCCGTCTTCCCTCCGGTTCCAGGGGAACCACCAAGCGCCGGCAAGCAGAGCCGCCCCGATATCGTCGTTTGTTGGTTCGGGTGCTCAACCCCCCACAGACCCGTGCTGAGATAAAGGCACGTTAAACCGTTTAGGGGCGCCCGATAACGCGCTGCTAGGCGAAGGAACGCACCGGCCCGATAACCGCCGTGCACAAGACCCCCGTGTAGGCCCGATAACGCCACACAAGCCCCAGGAAACGCCGGCCTGATAACGCCGCACGCCCGACGGGAACGCCAAGGAAACGCCGGCCCGATAACGCCGCACGCCCAAGGCTCGACGCCCTACGACAAGGAACAAGCGTCAACCAAGAACCCCCAACTCTGAAGCCTGCGAAGACTTGGGTCTGTATTTCGAAGATACGCTACTCCAACAACCGGGAAAGATAAGTTGCTCGGCGCGACCGCTATTCAGACGCGCCCAGTTTGTGCGAGATCGACTCCGCGAGATTTCTGCGAAGGCGCTACTCCACAGAGCAGCCTTCTCCAGCTCAAGTCGCCCAAGCCCAAGCTCCTTTCACCTTCAAGATGCCGAGCCGCCTCACTCACCGCCCGACGCTCACCATCATGAGCACCGCGGCCGCGAGCAATGTCAGCACGGACGCGCCGTGCATCACTCTTCCGAGTCCGTCGTCCGTGGCGTTGCTGCAGACGACGTACATGTCGGTGCTGGACTAGAAAGCGGACCGCGAGACCACGATCCGCTGGTGCATGGCGGTGGGGTTATTGTCAATGTGGCGAAGTGGCTCCGCGAAATTTGCAGATCGCGGGGGTCCTCTTGCACACGGCGCCCGAACTGCCAACTAACGGAGGGGGTACTCCGATCTTCCGTGAAGTTGCTGATCCTCACCTTGTGTACCCGTCGGCGGGCTGGATCGCTCTTCGGATGATCTCGGAAGACGCGCTTGGCGTCGAGTCTTGGACTGTCTGGCGGACAGCGGGAACTTGCGGCAGCAACGCGGATATGCTTCACGCTGCGCCGGAGTAGTTGTGGCGGTTACGATCTGAGGGTTGCCTGGATCGTTACGCGCCGGCCAGATGTGATCTTGGCCTGGGGTTGCCTTGGGGTCGGTGTGTGACCTTCCTTTGCCTTTCCTTGCTTGCCGCTTCCTCTTGCGGTGAGTCGTAGTGAGGGTTGGCGGACGCTGGACCAAGCTATCCTGGCGTCCGGGGTTCCTTGATCTCGGGGCGTAAGTCGACTTGCGTTGCGTCGGGTGGGCCAAAGTATATCCCGTGCCCGGTAGTGCGAAGGCGAAGACCACTTGATCAATAGAAGGTGAAATCAACTCTGTTAAAATGTTAGTTTTGCCTAAGTCCTTGTCCTATCTTCCCTTGCTCTCCTATGGTCCTGGCGCGTGCCCCTCTGGTTCCCTCGGGTTCACTGGTGGCGCCACCGACTCTCTGTTGGGTGATGACACAATCCGGGTACCAGATCATCACTCTGTACCCGGGATCGACGTCATCCCTCCTTAAGCTGATGTTGCTTGATCTTGATCATCTTCTGCGGGGTCACTCTTTCCTGGAGCTCGATGTCACTGTCGCGGGAGATTACATTTACTTCGATTGAAGACTTCCGACTTCCGGAAACCCTCGTCTCGCTCCACCACATCAACCTTACAGCTGTGCACAGGCCCTCCGAATAATAGATTGAAGTGGAAATATTACTGCAATATTTGTATGGAGTTATTTATTTTTTGGCAACCTCGAAAAATATCAATAACAGACGTCGAGTACCGTCAAACGTTATTTTGTGCCCCCTGCTATACTATACATCTCGGTCCCTGCCAGTCGATTGCCTTCGCAGCCGTGTGCACTCTGACAGCCAACCACAGACTTTGTTGGCCAACCGCAGCTTGCCGCCTTAGCACTTTGTAGGAGTCCGCATTCCCCAAGCTACCATGGCCCCCACACCCGCGTTCACCAACAAAAAGTCGCCGACTTCTTTTTCAAGGCGACCAGGACGAGCCGCTACCAGCTTCTTTCGCTGCCGGTGCTCGAAGGTTCGCAAGCAAGACGTCAAGACTGGTTACACGAACTTGGTGAGTCACGTATGCTCTCAACACCCAAGCTTCGCCGCAGAGATCGCGAATAGTGGCATGGCCGGTGGAACTCTAATTGGCTTCGTCGGCAAGAAAAGCCAGACGAACTACAGCTGGGCGACTGGGTTGTCTCCCGCAACCTCCCTCTCTCGTCCCCGGAAGACGAGACGGTGGCGAAGTACGCGTCTGTGTCTCCTATCTCCTCGTGAAGTACATGGGCCCCTTGACCAAAGCAGCGGAAGAAATCATCGCTGCTATCCTACCTGAGAAGTTTGGGATCGTCTTCGACGGGTGCACGTTTCGCTCGGAACACTACGTGGCCGTGTTCGCGGTATTTGCCCACGATGATAAGATGGAGAAGCTTCTGCTCGCGATGACCCCCTGGTAGACGACGAACTCATGGACCACTCGCTCCTGCTCACGTTGCCTTCCTCCAGACGATTCTTGGCTTCTTCAAGTGCACCCTGGCCAAAGTACTGTATCTCGTTAGCGACACCTGCCCCACCAACGGTGCGTTTGCTACGTTGATGAGGGTGCCGTTTGTGGGGTGCACCAGTCATCGCCTCAACTAGGCGGTAGTAGAGTACATGGAGAGTTACGAGCCGCTACTGAACAAGGTGCAAAATTTAATGCGCAAATTACGCGGTCTGAATGCTTCGGCAAGTCTTCAGTAAGTGCACTTAACCATATTGCGATATTTTCCCCGAAATTATCTAAGTTTTAATTTAACATGCTCAGGAAAAAGACCAAGTTGAGACCAGTGCTGCGCCCGACGACGCGGTGGTCGTCGACTTTTAACATGGTCAAGCGCTACTTCGACCTCAAAAATGGAATCAACACGCTCGACGACTCGACAGCCGCTCTAATGCCGACTCGACACGAGGAAAACTAACTCAATAGCCTCCTCGGCGAGTTGAAGGCATTCGAGTCATCGTCGAAGAAACTGCAGAGCTCAGAAGGGCTGTCCCTGCTGGACGCCCGCGATATCTTCGATGCTCTCATCGCTGAGCACCCTGGCGTTGAAAGCTACTTGAGGGCCGACGCTGCTGTCGTTCATCAACCCGAGTTCGAGGACGTTGCGTCAGTGTACTTCTCAACAAGACGGACTCGCTGACGGCGCAGCAACGAGCGCTACTGGCACCTTTTTCCGCCCCTGCTACTTCGTCCCCCGTGGTGGAGAACAAGAAGCTTGGTTTCGCTGATCGAGCGTTGAAAAGGCGCACAATGTTGCGAAAGCGACCGTGTGAGTACCCTGAAATCGCAGTGATACCCCCCCCCCCCCACTTCTAACATCTGCGAGCGCTTTTTCAGCCAGGCAAAGCATGTCTTGGGAAGCCACAGGCAAGGATTGCTTCCTATTCATCTGGAGACCATTCTCTTTCTCAAGGTGAACCGCCAGCTGTGGGGTGTGAAGACGGTCGCAGACGAAGTGAACGCTACAAAGTGAGATGCAGGGCGTAGTGGTACGATATTGCGCGGTCGGCAGAAGTAACGTATGTACCCGTACCAAGCACTTTTCTACAATTCGTTACTTTGTTGATCGACTTAAATTGCATTGCAGTCGAATTTTCGGGGGGTCTGACTGTGCACAAGCCTGAGCTGACGATGATCATCAAGCAGTACACCAAGCCGGGGTACGTGCAGTGGGTGGCTCGAAATGCAACCATCTACTAATTGTTTGTGCACATGTATGACATAGAACCACGATCATGTCCGACCAGTACGCGTCGTACGTCTTGGTGAACTAAGCACACACTTGCCAACTACAAGCCGCGGCGTGAGATGCACTACAAGCACGAGTGGGTCAACCACTCGAAGAACTACGTCGACCCGGACACCGGCGCCCACAAGAACCGAATTGAGGGCACATGGGAGATCCGGATCAAGTAGCACATCAAGCGCATGCGCGGCATGCCGTTGGACATGATTCCGGAGTACCTCGATGAGGACCTGTGGTGCTCGTGGTTTCTGCCGGAGAAGGCGACGCCACCCGACTCTCTGCGAGGTCTCATCAAGGCCATCAGGATGTACGCGTGAGAGAAGTGCGCTTGAAGTGATTCACTTGAAGTGCCAAACGCTTCGTAATACTCGTAATACATTTGAAACAGTTGGCGGGACCCCGGGGTCCCCCATCCAAAATAATCGGTATCGACCATTAATTATTTTTGTCGGGGGTAGCTTGAAACGACCGAGGGCTCTTGTCATTTTCAGTCAAGCTTCGAAAGTAAATGACGCGCCGCCGCGGCGGTGGCTCCCAGAGCCTCAAGCCGCTACGTAAAAGAAAAAGGCCCTCTGATCGGAAGGCAGCAGCCTACAAGCGGGCGGGGCCATCCTGGGGAACGTTCAGCAGATACGTCAGGACTAGGACTCATGGGACACAAGCTACGGCGGCAAAGGGTGGCAGTAATGGGAAGGTATCGTGCTCCAGCTTCTCCAATTAGGCCTCTCGGAGCGTGTGATTAGAGCAATCATACCGGTCGGTGGGAGTCGTGTAGCAAGACTAAGGAAGGTGCTGAAACTTGGAATTGAGTCATTGCATACAAGGCGCGCAAAACTTATACCCTGGCATGATTTCACGGAGGACGATGCCACTCGTTTTAAAGCTCACTGTGCTAAGTGGATATTGGAGGACGGCTTTTCGTGCGCCCACCGACACCTGCGGCAGTACATAACTGAGCCCAAGCTGACGTGGAAGGTCATGCATTCGCGCTATGTGGACGATATCGCCCGAATCAACCCATACACCCACACACCTTAAGCTACTCCCGCTTTATCCAGTACGTGCGGTACTACTTTCCTGGGGTTCGTTTGAAACAAACAGCGGAATATGTCTGGGACTGCTGTGTTCGCCTAGATATTTTGCTTCAGCAGCCGGATATTTCTGAAGAAGAGCGTGAGCTTATACTTTTGGAAAAGAGCACGCATCTTAATGAAGCGATCGCTTAGCGGTCGCCCTAAGAAGAAAACGGTTGGCCTGAAATCAAATCAGCCATCGATCCTGCAGTTCTTTAGCTCGGCAAAGAAGTAGGCGAACGAAGAGAAGAAGTTGCATTTACTCTAGCTAGGCCATACATTTTCCAGTATATCTGATGATTTGATACCGGTATGTGATGAGAGAACCGGGGTCCAGGTGGGACCCCGGGGTCCCGCCGTCCGTTTCATTTGTACCGTTTTATTTCAATACCAGATTTGTTCATTATAATTTTCAAATCAAAGCGTTAAATTGATAGAACCTGAAGGTTACAAATGAGGGGGGGGTTATACGGGACAGCCCAAATTAAGCGTGGGGTCGAGGAGGGCACTACAGAGAAGGATGATGTGGCGTTGCCATCCGCCAAAGCGATGCTGAATTTCGACCAACATTTTTAGGGATAATTTTAAAAATAGTTTTTAAAAAGTGACAACATTTCAAAGGTTCGAATCCGTTTACTTCAAAAAGGCCCACTAGTATTTTTTAAAAGTTTATTAAGTTGGACATTAGAAGTTGATTGATCAAATAAAATCCCAATAGACATAAATCCGTGATTTACTCCACAAATTTCACGAAGGGTATTGTTAATAAAATAATTAAATAACCAAACATAGCAATAACCCCTCCAAGGAATTTACCTTTTCAAAATACATTTTTTTACGTTTTGAACGATTAATTAAATGAATATTTAAAATAGAACCTTCTACGTAGTAAGACTCAGTTGACTGCCCGCAAGCAAACCGAGCGTGACGTCGAGGAAGACGACAGTGACAAGAGCGATGACGATGGCATGTACGAAGTTGAGAGCATTTTGAAAGAGCAAGACGGCCGCTTCTACGTGAAATAGGCTGGCTACGATTCTGATGAAAACACTAGGGTAAATTAAAGACCGAGATGATCAAACGCTTTCGTCAACAAGGCAGCACAGATAGGCAACGATAGAGCCAGGTACCTTACAGCTCGTCGAATGATAGCGAAGAGGAAGCCGTCAGGGAACTAACAGCAAATCAAGAGTCAGAGACAATGATCTTACTTCAATGCCGACACACGCTTTGACTTTTGCCTCTAATGCCACTTGGACTATAATATTGCCAACTCCGCAGCCAATATCACCCACACCATTTTCGCTACAAACACCCAGCGTCTTGAGTAGTGCAGAAACTCCATTTGGAGCGATCTCTCCAGCGTTTATATGAGCTTTGCCAGGTTGCTGCCGCACTGCACGCTGGTCGATATCCGCAAATATTTGATCAGTAATTCGGTAGGACACGGTGGGTCGTCTTGGCTGTAATCGAAGGCTGTCTAGAAGTGTGGTCGAAGCACCCGTGGTTTGGATTGTTTGTTGGACTGGACGCTTGCGAAAGTGCGAAGCCAGGAAGCGGTTGAGATTCTTGCCGTGCATCTTTTTAAGCGTTTTGAGGCGCTCACGGAGGACATGCTTACGCTTAACCCTTTAAGCGCATCCTCCTTGACACTGCGTCCCACTCGATAGGGCGGTGGCTGTGTCGCACTAGGCGAACTAGAGCCGCGTCTTGATCGTCACTAAAGTCGGTTATGACTGTTTGTCACTGCTAAACCATCTAACAGCCAGCTAGAGGTCGAGGCAAATATATGAAGCTATATATACCGTAATAACCCATCTGGGTGTTCTGATCGCCATTCTTAGCGGCGCATATATTACGATGACGCCTGCATTTTACTTTGAATGTTAGGTTATGTATCTTACATGAAACGTTGCTGCGATAATTGGGGTTCAATGTCGATTTGGATTGGTTAAACACCGTATTAAATTTAAAGTTTGATGTGCAAAGGTTGCCCATTCCAGCTCCTGTTTATATCCTGGTATTAATTTTGAATACTTACCGTGTTTTGCTAAACATGGCCATTTGGCTGGTTTTAGACACCGTCCATCGCAATAGGGTTAATTAAGACCTAGGTCTGATTTATATTTTCGCCAGTACGGTCTGACATCGAAGATTGATACTCTATTTTCCCGGCCAAAACGCTTTTATGCGGTTTGAAAACGCAGAAATGCCATTCTAGACAGGCCAAACCGAGTTTCTGGGTCTAAAAGCGGCCTCCACCATAGCACATAGCTACAGAGAACGTCGGATTTATACGGCACCACTGAATGGCATCCTCCATAGTAAATGCACCAGAATTCTCTATCGGGAACGATAGAGATTGTACAACGAGATGGCATAAAACACGCTTAATGGAGCATAAAGTACACGACAAACTTATAGAAAGTATCGAAAAGCATGTCGAATACCAATGTCAAGTGTGATTATCGCATTTGATTGGCTTTCGGATTTACTTACTGTGTATGTGTGTGTATGTGTGTGATTATCGCATTTGATTGGCTTTCGGATTTACTTACTGTGTAAAAAGTACAACATCTGTGTGCAGGATTTTGCGTTGCCGTATCAATCCATCGTTGTTTGTAAAGCAGCCCTCGCCTATCTCGTGTCCACATATTAAGAGACAGCCGTGTCTATTTTAGAGGTCAATTTTACACAATTGCACGGCGTTATTCTAATAACGCGCACTCACATTCACAAAGAGTGCGCTGAAAATCACATGAGCCTGTATTTTATTATAGCGTAAAGGCCATATGTAATTTGCAAGCGGTAATAAACCGAGGTGCCACAAAAATAGAGCTCCTCGTTCAGAGAGGAAAATGGCCATTTTGTACCATCGCGCGGTGGTAATTTATGTATTAGGGATCATCACGGTTGGAAAGTATGTTTGAGCAGCCAATCAGGTAAAGCCTTCGTGTCCCGATTTTTCCAACTCAAACCTATTGTGGGTTCTACTCATACTTTCCACCCTTCGAATCGCCAACCCCAATCGCCGAGGCCACTAGGATTGGTTATAAGGTGCTCGACCAGTTTAATGCATTGTTTGACTTTTTTCGTGAAAAAATGGCCATAACGTTTTTTAGACATCCTCTTAGAATAAAAAAAATATCCTGCAAATCTACAGAAATTCGTCTACAACAAGGTGGTCTTGTTGTGGTTCTCGTGTTTTGTAAGAGAGCTACCTACATCAAGGAAAAACCAGGATGCTTTGACGACGTGCGGCCAGTTAGCGCGGGAAAACATTATGAGCACAAGACATTCCCTGTGTATCACAATGAAATGCGGCTGAGCACAAGTACATCAACGAGGCAACTCACAAGTGTGCTAGGTGTGACCGTAGGCAGTACGTGTACATGTACTGCCTACGGTCACACCTAGCATAGTTCATAGTTCCCAGAATATTCTCTCGCGTGTGGTACACATGTATGTGCGGCTGGCTTCATTACAGTACACTGTGCTGTACTGTACAGTGCTGTGTGCCCCCCCCACCCCCCACCCCACCCCACCCCACCCCACCCCACCCCCGATAGACAATGACAACACCAAGAGGCTGGTGCCCGGGCTGCCGCCCGCCACCATGCCACCCCATGAAGCCGAAGCCGAGTAGGTGGCGCCTGGGCTACCGCTGGCCGCTGCCGCCCCTCCCCGAAGACGGCGCTGGGTGGCTGACCCCATGCCGCCCGCCCCACGAAGACGACGCCGAGGAGCTGGCACCTGGACTGTTGCTGGCCACCGTGCTGACGGCGCAATGCTGGAGGGGCTGGGTGGATATGGTGCCTTCCACACTGGTCGATACGATGCAGTATTCGTGCTGGGTGCGCTTGGCATTCTGTGTGGCAACGTGTATGGTGTACGGCGACGGCGCAGCCGTCATGCTGGTGACGGTGAATAAGCTGCACGCTGCTGCGCAGCTCCGCTCGGACAACATGGCGGCCATGGACTACCTGACCCACGACGGCTCGGACGGCTCGATCACGTCAGAGCGCACCATGCAGGGCAGCTACGACTAGGAGAGAGTGGCTGACGCAACCAGTTTATCGATTAAGGTATTGCTCATTTGGTGTATTGCTCCCCCCGTTATGCGTTCTTACCTTGCGTCCTTACTCTCGCTGTAGAGTGTGGTCGGCATGACGAGGACGCCCCACAGGTGGTGCACTCGAGTCGACAACAGCAACATCCAAGTCGCGCTTCTTGCTGTGGTTCATCATGGGTCGTTCGCCATCGCCATCGACACAGTTTCGAAGGCGCTGTGCAAACAGTAGATGCACGCACTCGCCCATTTTCCTGAAGTAGCCAAGGACAGCCCTCGGCGCTCAGATTAACCGGCTTCTACCTCCATGCGAGAGTAGTTAGCGGAGAACATCGAGGCCACGTCCAAAGCCTCCTCGGATCGTCCGCGCGACGGAATGTAGAACCGTGGGGCAGGCAGCGAGAGGACATGAACGACGTCACTGCTCGTGTCGTCGACATGAAAGCTGCTGCTGCTGCGACTGAAAGCGTACTCGCTGAGAAATTCCCCGCACCTCAGCGCCGTCATGCGCGCCAACAAGCGCTTGTCCACGGAAGCTTGTGCTCGAAAGCCAAAGGAGCCATTGACCGATGGGCGCAGCAGTACTGGCAGCACAGCAAGCTTCAACTTGCGTTTCTGAGTGTAGTCGCGCTTGAAAAAATATAAATAAAAAATAATAAAGGTGAGGTTTGGTGCTTTCGCGTCAGTTCATTGGCTGCTTAAAAACAGCAGAATTCGAGTAATCAGAGCATGTTTTGTAAAGTCGGTTTTGGGTAACATTAGTTTTTTGTGTGTAATGGCTACCGTTTTCAGCGATATTCAAAATTAAAGGTACCATTGGAAAGATCACTATACCGGCCACTCGGTCAACCATCGTAGAATATCACAGCGCTCTCGTGGGCATCGTGGCGCTCGCATTTATATTAAGGCTTTTCTAAGCGGTTTCGCCGATTTGACGTCCAGTCGAACTTTTTGACCAATCATATGGCTTACGTCCGACTTATAGCTAATCCAATATGATCTGAAAAATTGAGGTTAAATAGAAATGTTGTTTCTTAGGTGGGCGAGAATAGTACTCACCATCTAGTCCAAAGACGTTCTTGATCCCATTGTATTGGGCCTTGTCGGCATCGCCCATTACATACTGCACGTTCAGTCGGCGGCCCACCACTTGAGCGTACACAGTCTGCAGCGATGCAAGAGCGTCTGTGTAGTGGCGTTCTTCGAGCTGCGACGCTATGAACAGCGCCAACAAGTGAAACTTCTGTGCGCCGTCTGACATCCCGCACACAATCATCGAGTAGCTCACCTGGTCGAGCTGGAACGTAGCGTCCACGTAAAGAATAAACCTCGACGGGTCGCGGTTCGTGGAGCGCAGTAGCGCCTTCGTCGCCACGTCAACCACGAACGGGTTGGCATCAGAGCCGTCACCGACGATGGGCCTTCCGGATCTGTCGACATTAGCCGTAAAGCCGACCGCGTCGTGGTCGCCTTCGCGCCCCGTGTAGGTAGCGGCGACTACGCGAGCTGACAGCTCTCGGTAGCGGTCGTTCCCGCTCAACTTAGTGCGGCGATAGCGATTCACAGCGTTCTGAACTTTGCGCAATTCAGGGAGTTCTTGAAGAGACTTGCCAAACTTGCTTGTCATCGCGTGAAGAATGCGGAGAGGGGTGAGGTTTTCGCGCGTCATCCCTTGGATAAACACCTTCTGTGCGCGCGTGATCACAGGTTTCTTGCTTGGCATCGCCGGCGACAGATGGGTGCCGACCTCTTAAAGCGTCACAGTTTTTGCCGTCATGTACGTCAGCTGCTTGATACGCCAGGCACATTCCGCAAACGGTGTAACCGCCATGAACGGCTTGCCCGCGCACTTCAGAATCCTGTAGCGCATTGAGTGCGGCACGGCCGATGAGCATGCGCTACAAGGCATGAGGTGGTTTGTGAATACCGTCACTTCCTTCGGCGCTTGCAGTAGCACCTCGGCGTCCTCTTCGGACAGCTCGCAGGCGAGCATCTTCCAGTCATAGGGGGGAGTCATGGGGGCGGGTTTGGCAAGACGAGCTGGTGTGCGATAGGCAGCTGAAAATTTCAAAGTGATCGAGTGGTAGAGCGGCCTTGTGCCATTCAATGGAAAATTGTGTTGACCCGTTTTGGTTGGTGCATTGTCCGATATTAGTGTGCTGTCCCTATTTTATGGTGCTGCACAGCGTTGCATTGTAAAAACCTATTGTCGTTGTGTTTATCAGAGATTTGTTGTGCTGCTCAGGCTCCGTCGTTTAGCGCGGTAAAACAAATTGAGGTTTGTATGGCGAATAGCGTACTCCCTATACACTAACTGTAGAGTCAGCTGTACGTGTAAATAACAGTTAGTTAGTGTCTAGTAAATTTTGCTAACATGTATTTGCCGAACGAGCATCACCAATTTTTGCACAAAAATTACTAAAGATTTTTACACTTCAATAACTTTATCTACGCCACTCCGATCCGTCTGGTTCTCTATATTCTAAGAGATAAGACGCTTTTGGTTCGATATTGTGGCTCACATTGTCCCAACTCAACGAAACTGTCGCATTAGATGCTGCCAAGTCTACTCTAGATGCCAGTGCAGCGTCAGAGCCGTAGTTACTTGAAGTGCCAGTCTATATCGGATAGTCCCATCCGTTAGGTTGTGTTTTATTTTTAAGGATCAACTCGTTCGTTACATTTTTTCTCTTCAGGGTGGCCGACCCCCGCCAACTAGCTCTCATGCGCAGTTCATTCTCCAAATCACCCCCCCTCTGCCTCAAGCCCCCGCTCCACTGCTGTGCCAATCGCCATGGTGCTGAACGTGTTCGACCTTCTCCAAGCTTCCAAGAAGGCCACGGATCCGTCCCAGTTCGACATCAACGTCTACCTGCAAGATAAAGTCGGTGCCAAGGGCAAGTGCCGTCATTGTGGGCGTGTCGCGCCAAAGCGTGCGTTGAAGAATTGAACGCGTTCCTGTCGCTGTATACGAAGCGCTCCGTCGTGGAACTGAATGAGTACAACACGCTGTCGGGGATGCAATATTGGGGGCAGTATGGGATGACGGAGTTTCCGTTGCTGGCATCGATCGCAGTCCGAGTTTTCACAGTACCCACCTCGTCTGCCGCTGCTGAGCGCGTGTGGAGTATTTTCTCCTATCTGCACACCAAGCGCAGGAATCGCATGTCGATGCAGAAGCTGGAAAAGCTGGCGTTCGTGTACATCAACCACTCCTTACTTGATGAAGTTGACAAGTACGACTACCTCAAAGCGTACCTAGAGGGTGAAGATACCGACGAAGATGAAGATCACGGCGAACAGGAGGATGAAGAGAATGGGGTGCAAGCGTTCGAGCTGCGTCTTTAAGGAGTATTCTCAATACAGCTTTAAACTCTTAGATTTAGACTCTGCATACATACAAACCATAAAACATAATATATAAGTTTTAGGTTTTCCGATCCCGCCACAAGATATTAAAAAGCTTAAGTTTTGGCGAAGTTATAAGTCGGATCGTAATGAGTATCTTACAATCAGATGAGAGTTATCTTACAATTAGTTGAAGTTGAAGTCATTACCCAATCACAACGATGAAAATTTTTCACAACGCTAATAGTAAGGACTCTAAAATAAAAAAATAGTTGCGCTATATTTATTTACAGCACACAAGTTAATAATATATTCTGCGAGACGCACAAATACATCGGGGTCGAGCTCAAATAGTTATAGTATATATATAGAGTGCCTTCCGAGTTGCCTTATGATGCAAGTCACTTCACAATTCACAAAACTCCCACCATGGCGCGGGCACGACGTAGAGATGCTGAATGCGGAGGACTCCTTAACGAAGCACGTGCGCCTGAGATTGAAAGCCCTGCCAACAACCTTCTTGAAATTGGAGATTCCGACCATGAATTCAGGACCCCCGGCCACCAACTTCCCGGATTCGAGGAGCCTGACTTTCACCATTCGAGCGGTGTTGAGGAGTCCGACCAAGCCTTGCCTGGCAACAACTCCGATATGGTCACCTCTCTATATGACTTGTTTTGTGGCGATGACGAGTCACCCCCTGTTGGCATGTACGTTCTGGATTCACCCGTAGCGGACAGAACTGATAGCGAGGCAAGATCATCTATTAGCAGCGATGGCGGTGCGGTATTTGTTGTTGAAAGCATCTACGCACGTAAGACTGTTGATATGCAGCGGTTGTACCTGATAAAATGGGTAGGATGGGAAAGACCAACCTGGAACCTGGCCCGTCACACTCCGATCGAGATGATCGACGAATTTGAAGACGCAGAGCTGAATTCGGCCTGGCCCGAATATATTTCGCTAGAAGACGGGTCTCGAGGACGCAGAGTGTTTAGATCTCTGCAGTAGGTAAGAAAGACATTAACTGCAATCAGCCTTAAGGTTAATATATATCATGATTATTCTCTTGCTACTAACTCGTCAACTAACAGTCAGCAAATGTACAGCTAACAGTGAGTTAGTGTCTAGTAAATTTCACTAACAGCAAAACGCCCTACACTAATGGCGAAGCATCTCCCATTGCAGGAAACGCGCAATGTGTTACAAGAAGAGCCAAAATATGTACGTTCCTCACCAAAGTGTGTACGTTTTTCGCCACAAGGGCCAACGGGGATGCTTTGCCATGCAAACCTCAATATGCTTTACTGCGCTAAACTGGCCAGTGCGTCGTCAAAGCATCCAGGTTTTTCCATGATGCAGGTAGCTCGCTTACAAAACACTAGAACCACAACAAGACTCCTTGTTGTAGGCGAGTTTCTGTAGATTTGCGGGGTATTTTTTTAAATTCTAAGAGGATGTCTATGTAACAGGTGGGCCCTACGGACGGAACCACGTGAGCGAGACGATGATGGTGGACGTGACGGGCGTGACGGACGACGAGAAGAGTGAGACGGCGGTGACAGACGGCGACGCGGCGCAGAAGCTGGACGTGTACCACGAGGCGGTGATCAGCGGGACGATGGAGGACCCGTACCTCTAGGGCAAGGCGCTGGATGAGAGGTGACTGGCAGAAATGCCACTGAGTGGTACGGGTGGCAGCACGCATGGCTTGAATCCAGGGCCTGTGTCGAGTCGACGTTGAAGAACGACGGTAGAGCGGCGAACGGGCGGCGAGAGGCCCGGACACTGGAGAATCTGACAGCTCGGAGAGAGACGAGCTGACATTTGCGCGTGCTGGGGAGCACGGAGGAGTAGGTGCTAGTCGAAGCTAGTAGCAGGAGGCAACACCTCGTAATAAAGTAGGAGCGTACGTGTAAACGGACGTTCCGGCAGGGGGAGATCAAGTGATCTCTGACGGCCAGTACGGTGTTGAAAGTGAGTAGACCCACGTGCGAACTCGCAGCGTGAGCATACGACCTGCCCATCGGGCAAGACAAGTGAGCCCGCTTCATGGTGGTCATAGAGGGGTACACTACAGTCGAAACGAGCAGATTGAGAAGTGGTTCGGCGGCGCGGAAGACAGTCATGACGGCGCTGACCCCCACTCTGACCAAGACGGCGAGATCCGGCAAGTTCAGGCGCGTACCAAGGCACCCGGGCAAGAAGCGGTCCATCCCGGACGACAACAAGGATACCGAAGACGGCTTCGACGAAAAGCGCAAGGACCCGGACGACGGCGACCAGGACTCCCAAGCGACGAGCAAGAGGAGGCGGCAGCATCACGGCCCGGACCCGTATCCGAACAAGGGCCAGTGTCAACTCAGAACAGAGACGTGGTCGAAGAGGGGCCGACTCAGGTGGCTGCTCAGACGGCGGCTGCACCGGGGACTCGGGCGGCGGCTAGCGAACAAGGCGGAAACAGCGGTGGCGGAAACGATCCTGCACCGACGATGGACATCGCGGTGATCGCCAACGCGCTGGAGAAGCTGACGACGGCGGTAGCTGGGATGTAGGCGCAAGAAGCAGCGAGAGGTGACGACAGTGGGCACGGACACGGCGCCGCTGAACGTGGCGGAGGACACCCACGCGAGCAGCAACGCACGGAAGTCGATGTACCACGGCAGCCTGTCGTATTGGTGGCGTCGGGTGCTTTCCAATTCACAGGAGCACGCGAGGCGACTACGGACAACAGCTGCTGCTCGACCCCGACGGCTCATCGTCGTCCGAGGGCATACACGGCGCCCTCGTACTCGCGCTCGTGCCCCGAGCTCGTGAACGCGGAGCTGTTCTCGGCCGACCTCGACTCCCACCGCTCGTTGCCGCCGACTGGTCCTGCGCCATTATCGTCGTGAGCTGCTGGACAGCTGCTGCTATTGCCGCCATCTCGGGCACCATCGGCTGCACCACCGCCGGAGCTGTCTCCGCCGTTGATGTTGGTGCTCTCACTACCGGAGCCACCGTTCCCGTCCGTCCACAGAAGACGACGGCGACGGTGATTCGAGCGGTGACTCGGTCGAGGACGGTAGCAGTCGGCGTCGGCAGCGCGGACGCCACGGGCGACGCGGACGACAAGGACGGCGTGAGCGGCAGCAACGACGAAAGAGTGTGAAGGATTTGGAGCTGCGCACATACACTCCATTGCCGAAGCTCTCTGTCTCCACGTGGATAGATCGCGTCGATCTCCCTCTGCGAAGGAATCCGAAAGAGGCAAGTGGTCAGGAAAGGCTCTGTACTAAATCCTCGGAAACAAGTTGATGGAGGACGCGGCCAGGTGGTGGGTTAACATGAACCGCCGTCTGCCCGAGCGGCAGAGAACGTGGAAGAATCTGAAGTAGGCGCTACTTCGCCGCTACGGCTAGAGGAAGGACAAGTCAGCGGCCAAGTGGCGCGCAGGGATGATGCCGATGATGCCGGGCGATAATACGCCGACTTCGCGGCGGGCCTGCGCGACGTTGTAGGCATCAACAACGTCAGCGAATGAGTCTGGCTGGCGCAGTTCTACCGCTGTTTCGAAAAGACAACGAGAAAGTTAGTGAAGCAGGCACCACGACCAAAGACGGTTGAGGAGGTCGTGGATAAGGCCACGGAGATCGACGATCCTGTTGATAACGTCACACAAGGAATGATGAACATCGGGCTACCATGGGCTACGGCACCGCAACCGTACCTGATACCGATGATGGGAACGAGCGGCCAGACGATTCCAGGCATCGGCGGCATGGGGTTGCCAGCCGAGATGCTGGGCAACGCGAGCGCAACCTAGGGCGTGATGGGAAGAAAGAGATGGAACACGTGGCGCTCTTCACCAACCCGCGGGGCGTGTACAACAAGGCTACGGGCACCTGGCATCCACCGCCAGGTCATGCCTGGAACGGAAAGTATTGGTACGATCCAGGACGGGCCGAGCGGAAGAGGTCTACGTCGGCTGCGGCGGCGAGCAGTCGATCGTCGGGCCAGAAGAAGGCCAAGGTGAAGGTCAGGCGCGAGGAGGTCGAGTCCTGTAGCGACGAATCGGACGCGAAGCCCAAGAAGAAGAAGTTGAAGGCAGCCGCCAAGCAGGCTGGCAGCGACAAGCGACGTGTCGAGGCCAGGGTGGCGGAGCAGAAGCGCGTGGGCGCGCCGAGATCAACGGAAGCAGCGCCTGCTTTCACTGCGGTCATTCTGGTCACTGGGCGATGCAGTGCCCCACCAACCAGCCGAAGTGCTACACGTGCAACCGCGTGGGTCACTACGCACGGACGTGTACGGACCCCGAGGCGAAGGCTCGCAATGACGCCTACATGCAGACGCGCGAGCGTAAGGAGCAGCCGGCGGCGTCGGCGGAAAACGAGTAGAGGGCACTGTCGAGGGGGAATGGCGTCCGGTACAAGGAGGAAAACCCCAGCCGGTGGTGCTAACGATGAGTGAGGGCGGTGGTAAGATGAGGCACGTGATGACTGTGCAAGCAGACGACACGGAAGAGAAGAACGATGCGAACGAGAACGATGGGGTGGTAGTGCGTGACGCCGATGGCGACAAGCACACCTGGACGAGACCCGCACCTTTGCGCGTTAGGCGTAAGACGGACGGGGTGAGTGGAGACATGGTGGAGGCCGTGTCCTGTGCAAGCGTGGACGATGAGAACAATGTGAACGAGGAGAAGGCAGGGCACGTCAGTGATGACGAGCGCCCCAGGCCAGGAACGAAGACGGATCCTGCGTGCGTGGCGACGCGTACACTGGACAAGTCAAGCGGCGGCGTGACAGCGGTCGTACGGATGATGAAGGCGGAAGCTGCGGCGAAGGATGAACGGCGAGCGGCTCGATCCGTAGCCAAGGTGAGACCCGCGATGGCGGCAGCACGGTATGTGCGAGTCGACAACCGACCTGGACGACGAGATGAAGGGGCAACACGACACGCTGGCGACGGTCGCGATGCTGGAGAAGGCGCAGAACCGCTTCAAGCTGGAGAAGGCGCGACGGCGAGCCGGGAAACGAAAGGAAGTCCCTGCACGGCAACAACGAGGGGCACGGAATCGACGGTGACCACGGCGGCGACTACAGTGTCGACGGAGGACTCATGTACGGCCCCAGGAACCGAGACGGTGGCCGAGACGACCCGATCGACGGTGGTGACGATGTTGAGCGTGGCGGCAGCCGCGAGGAGGCCCCGCAATGACGACGATGGAGGACGAGCCACGAGGGCAGTGGATGAGTCGGCCGGGAGACGAGCAGAGTTCCTCGAACGACCGCGCGGGCGCCGGCGAGTTGGAGTTGTCCCAGTAGGACGAGGGGAACGACGTGAGGGCGACGGGCGGCGAGTGCGGCGTGGAGTTGGCCGTGTCGAAGGTGAAAGAGCACCTGGGTAACGGCGGTAGCAGAGTTGTGACGGCGGACGAGCGTGTGGCCGTCGTGGAGGGCGAGTCGACTAGCGAATTGAGCGCAGAGTCGATGAGGAGCTGGCGCGAATGGTACGGCGCAGAGCGCGCGAGTCAAGGTCTGTATGGCTCGGAAGCGGCGCCTTTTGAGCATGAGAAGGCGGACGAAGAGCGACGAGTGAGTGAGGAGCAACTAGCTGCGCGGCGACAAGTGGCTGCGGAAGCCATGGAGCAGCTTCGAGAGTGGCGAGAGCTGCGTGAGCAGCGTGGTGGCGACGAACGAGGGCGGTGAGCACAAGTGAGTCTCGTGTAGCACCGCAGTGATGGAGGCGCACGACGTGAGGCGCGTGATGAGGTTATGGAGTACGTCGGAGCTGACGATGGGTTTCCAATCGCGACGATGGAGGTGGCCGGCGTTAGACGACATGTGAAGCTGAACAGTGGCGCACGCTACACAGTGGCAGGCGCCGAATGGATGCAGTTTGGCGATCGCGTGGAGCAATCCCCTGTGGGCTACGTTGAAGGTATCGGTGGGCTACGTTGAAGGTATCGGTGGGCTCCGGTTAGATGTAGTAGGTGTATGGAGCTTCAACATGCGCAGTGTGTTCGGCAAAGTGATTCGTGTTGAAGCATGCATCGTGTCGGGCTGCACCGACGAATTCTTGCTCGGCGTTGACTTCATGCGTGGGCACGGAGTCATGATGGACTTCGATCGAGATTCGCTACACTACGGCTAGATGTGCGGTCGTCATTCCCTTCTCAACGCATGATGGCGCGAACGGAGCACGCGTGGCGGCAGTACATATGGCACGGCGATCGGAGATTGACGGCAGCGCGGTGATGCCGGTTGAGGTGGCGGTGGCGGCTGACGACGCCGAGGTAGGTATCTTCTTGCCCACTAAGTGCACGGGCGCGGTCATGTTGGCGGTGACGGTCACGAATGTGAGGCACGGCAAAGCACTCGTACCGGCGGTGAATGCGGACGGACGGCAAGTACGATTGCTAGCGAGGCAAGAGTTGGGGCAGTGGATCCCACTCGACAAGGACGTCGAGCTGTTGCAGATGAGTGGCGAGCTTCGCCGCGACAAGATCAATGAGTGGTTGAACGGACTCGGTGGCAGTGATGAGCCGCTCGAGGACGAGGACCAGGTGAACGTCGGTGTCGAGGACGACGAGAGCAGACGGGTGATCGTGCGGTTGCTGAGGGTGTACAGGCAGCTGACGGCGGGCAAGAGCGACTGCCCGCCCGCTACGGTATTGACCACCGAGCACCACATCGACACCGGCGACGCAGCGCCCATCATGCTCAAACGCAGACGGCAGGCACAGTCAGAGGACGAAGTGATTGAAACAAATGTAAGGAAGATGCTCGCAGCCGGCGTGATCGAGGAAAGCAAAGGGGTGGGGGTTCCCCGTTGTGCTTGTTCGAAAGAAAGATGGTGACGTACGGTTCTGTGTGGATTATCGTGCCCTAAATAAGGTCACACAAAAGAACGTGTACCCGCTACCGAGATTTGATGAAACGTTGGAGGCGCTGGGCGGCGCACCGCTGTTCAGCACGCTACCGTCTTACCCCGCATAGTGTGCATAGGCGCCCAACTAAAATATAATCCTCATTGAGCGTAATATTCATTTAAACCGCCTAGGCGGTATGCTACGAACAAATCCTACAACCTAGAAGGCGGGCCACCCCAATGGCACCAAACGTATTTTTGAAGCAACAAATGCGACTGCATACATCCCTATTTTAATGTGTTATGAAACGATGCAGCACGGAGATCCTCTCGAAGCTGCCACCATCCATGAATGGTGCCTGTAGCAATACCGTGGCGTGCAACCCACTTCATTCGACACCGGCTTCGTATGCTTTCGGTGACGATGTAGCTGCGACGCAAGCTTGGTTGAAGGCTTGAGCTGGAGGTAGTGTTAGGGTGGGCAAGCGTAGCTTTGGTAATGGCTGGTTTGTAGCTAATCTAAGTTTACATTAGCATAGGCATTGGTTGTGACTTGATTTTACCAGATCCTTTTTCTCCTGAGGTGTCCTTGTAATACACCCTGCGTTATATTTGGGGTATTCATGTAGGACTTTTGACACCAGATTTTTTATTACTACGCCTATGCGCTTTATGCGGGGTAAGAAGGTAGATTTGAAAGCGGGTTATTGGCAGATCCGCGTAGCAGCCAATGACAAGGACAATACGGCCTTCACAACGAAGCAGGGCCTCTATCAGTTCGTCCGAATGACTTTCGGACTTACGAACGCTCCGTCCAGTTTCAACGGATGATGGACAGTGTATTACGCGGTCTTACATGCTACATGTTTAGTCTATCTAGACGATACTGTGGTTTATACACGAGGTGGTATCGAACGACACGTGTTGGAGTTAGCTTGCGTGCTTGAGAGGCTCTCACAGGCCAGACTCACCCTGAAGTTGAAGAAGTGCGTACTTGCGGCGAGATTCATGGAGTATTTAGGACACGAGTTGAGTGCAGACGGTGTGAGGCCGCTAGATTGGTTGGTGACGGCGGTACGCGACTTTCCGCAGCTGAAGGACGCGGTGGAGGTGAAGCGCTTCACGCACCTCGCGGGGTATAATCGACGGTTCATTGAGGGCTTCGGCGGCCTTATGGAGCCTATGACTAAGTTACTGCGGAAGGGAGTTGACTGGGAGTGGACGAGTACGCAGCAGGAGGCTTTCGAGCACGTGAAGAAGGTCTTGACGAACAAACCTTTGCTTATCTATCCGGACTTCACTCTACCCTTTCGACTAGTGACAGACGCGAGCAGAGTGGAGCGTGGGGCTTGTCTGATGCAAGATCGAGGTCACGACTGGCAGCCAGTGGCGTACGCGAGTAAGGTGACGAGTACGGCGGAGGCGAACTACGGCATCACGGAGCTTGAATGTCTGGTGGTGGTGCGGGCGGTCAAGTTAAACGGAAAGCCCCTGTGAGACAACGAGGAGACGTACATAGTGAGCAACAACCGCAGCGAGAGCAACGTGAAGAACCAGTGCCGCGGCCAGTGACGGAGCCGACGCTACAACTCACCGACGACGAGATAGCGACGGAGCAGTCGAAAAGCAAGCTGGTGCAGCGCTTGCTCGAGGCTGGCGAGTATCGAGCGCAACGAGTGACGAAGGAGTTCGGCTTAGTGACGAACAGGACGAAGGGTGGTCAACGCGTTGTATTACCTCCTGCATTATGGGCTACGGTACTGAAGGAATGCCCTCGGTGTGGGCAGGGCAGCTGCGAGCCCCGCACACATACGCAAGGATATCTCAAACCTATTGGTGGCACGGACTACGGAGTGAGGTGAAACGCTGGATACGAGGGTGTCAGGAGTGCGGAAGTCGCAAGGCGCGACCAAGGGAAGTGATTCCTCCCTTGCGGAGCCTGCGAGGTGGTGATGTTGGCGACAGGTGGGCGCTTGACGTGGCGGGCTCCTTACCAGCGACTAGTGGCGGCAAAAGCTACGTGATTGCAGCGTTGGAGTACGTGACCAGGTATGCGGTCGCGGTGACGGTGAAGCGGCGCACGGCCGAGAACGTGGCGAGCTTACTGATGAAGCACATGGTGCAGAAATTCGGCGCTTTCAGAGAGCTCTTGACCGACTGAGCCCCTGAGTTGACGGGCAAGGTGATCGAGCAGTTGATCATCATGCTGCAGGCACAGCAGACCGTACCGGCCGCAGATGATTGGGTTAGTAGAACGCTTTCATCGGGCATGGCAAGACTGCATAGCGACGCACATGAGCGACGAGAAGCAGAGGGACTGGGACGTCTGGATCGACTCCGCCGTGTACGCCTACAACAGCGGACAACATTCAACGATCATATTATCCCCGAACGAACTCATGATGGGGGGGGAGATATTTCGGAACCCCAACGACTTACTGAGGACGGCGAGCGTGGCAGAAACAGGACCCCTGGCAGAGTACCACGGTACGGTTATTGGCGACGATGAGAAGCAGCCACGAGTGTGCTGAAGCGGTACGATAGCGGGAGCAAGAGCGGCAGGCGAAGTACTACGATCGCAAGGTGCGGAAAAAGCGCGTGTTTACGCCCGGTGGCCGGCTGTGGTTGTATAAGCCTACGAGGGGGCCCAAAGCTTCCAAGCTAGTGCACCAGTGGCTTGGACCAGTACGTGTGGTCGAACCAGCTGGCTACGACAACTACTTGGTGGAACGAGTAATTTTTGCTCGATCGCCTTCCGCAGGACTCCCAACCAGCACAGCCAATTCCTCAGTCGGAGACGCCTCTCCACGAGCTGCTCGATGCTTGCTGCCAACCCGATACAATCATGCGTACTCACGGAGGGATGAAGCTGTTGCGGGAGAAAGTTGCGACGGCTCCTGGCATTCATGCATTCGTAAACCGCGTTCTCATGAAATAGAGTGCTCTGTGAGTTGTTAATGGGGGTGGCATGCCCAAGTGTTTGTCGTCGCACTCCTTTCCCAGAGGTATATCTCAAAACGCTAACGGAAACATCAAGATCAGCACGCCGTAGATTTGGGCAGAAGAGGCCGGACTATGACTGCAGTGAGCAAGGCCTTTAACTATATTGTAAGCACAACGCACGAAGATCAACAGGTAAGCATCCATCATCGGTGTGGGCTGTCAATGCATAGCCGCAGCTTCCTTCCTTGGAGTAATTCGACGAGGAAGTGCTGCACAGAAGTCGCCAACTCTACTGTTCGGGGCCGTTCATGATTTCTCAAGTGACTTGAGCCTGCGCGATGACGTGGTCCAGGTCTCGATGGAGGTAGCTCTACTATCCCGACATGCTCGAGCTGGGCACCCTACATCAACCGCGTTCAACCACCAACGGGGCAGCTGCAAACTCACGACGCCGAGGTGACTCCATGGTCAGGAATTATACACAGCGCTGTGTCAGCGTGAAAATAGCGCACCTGCAGATTTCGAGTCTTAAGAAGAGAATATGCTTTCGATCGCGCACGAGCTTCTGCGGAAGCCGCCAGTGATACTCGTTTAGCAGAGTCAGCTTATAACAGGCTTCGTTGCAGAAGTCAGGTCGCAAGACTATCGTGGATCCGGAAGGCTCAGTGATGCCGAGCGTAGCAACCGAGCAACCCTCCGTGTCGGCTCGCTATCATTCTCGAGCGAAGCAACTATCCTGCATCAGGTACGAGAGGTTTTGTGATCTGCGTCCATATTGACACGCAGACAGTAGGCGTTACCACGAGTGCATTCATGACAATTTTCTTACCCCCAACCTTTTCACCCTTCTCGTGCTGTTTGTCTCTTCAGCGGCTACCCCGCCCGGACCTAAGCCCAATATACACCCTTGGTTCTTCTTCTGTAACTCTTGCAGTCGTGTACCGATATATTAGCTTCCTACGTAGCCACTGCCGCCGCCCATGTCACCACCTCACTACTGGCAGCAAAATCCCAGCCGTCCACCCACCCGTCGCCCAGCACGACGTTGGCGGCAACCTGCTGGTGCTGGCGCGGCTAATCTCGGAGGCTACCCCAATGCAGCAGACCGCGTCGTCGCTGTCCATCCGTCCGTTCTTCTGCTATGACAGCCGGCCGTCGAGGACCGCCTCCCTGCACGAGTCCAAGCCGCCGTCCGCGTCGCTGTCCGTCCGACTGTGCCAGTGTCAGTCCTGCTGTTCCGCTGCGAGGCCTTCTCTGGAATGAAGCCTGGAATTGCAAACATAATTTATCGTGAACATTGTATCTCACAAATTAGAGATACTCTACAGACAACGACGATAAAAGCCGCCGCAAGTGATAATATTTCACACGACATAATAGGGCATGCCACCCAAATACGTCGAACAGATTGGCTAAAACTAATTTAAAGTACTATGTTAGGTTATGGTGTTTGAACATAAAATGTTTTTCTTTGCAAAAACGAAGCAGTGCATTGTTGTTATGCTTCAACTACTGGGTATCTTGGGATGGCCTTCTCAAAGCTAGAGGCTACTCACTCAGTTGTTATCATTTTCCATGCTCTAATGGTGCGCTTCATAGAAATCAGGCGCTGGTGGTATCGGAAATTGTGTGTTTCCAAGGCGATTGCCTCGCCGGCCCAAAGGTCAAGTTCCATGAAGAAGCGGTCATGCTAGAGACGGAGACAGCGGCTTCTGGTTGGACGACTGCGTTATCCTCGTTGGAGTGACAGATAGTGGTCGGAGCCTCGTCGGGTTCGAATACAATCCCGAACGAGGCTTCATGGTACCCACTTTTAGGTACAGATGCATTTAGTTGCGTACTTCGACCGCACTTATTAGTGTGGTCGCGGTCGTCATTTGATGTGTCCGGAATCGCCTTATTGCGATCGTCCACACTAGATATTTGTATAGGGACATAGGACTCATCATAGGATGACCAGAACGAGGCCCCCTGGGCCTCATAAAACTCAGTTAATAAAAAGACAGTCTTCCCCCAAAGCCAACAAGGGTCAAGTCTGACTACGGTAAGTGTAGCTAGCTTATTGTAGTGCCTGGACACGCTCGGATGCCTGTCGGGGAGCTTATCGTGCTTTGACCGAGAGTTTCCTTGGCGGCGCCAAGAGTTGGCGTGGCCGGAGAGGCAAGAGCGACATAGGAGTGTCGTTCACTGTATATTTGTGGGACAAGAGTGTCCCTGAGCGTATTAGTCTACCTACCGAGGTTTTACCTTGGTCCCCCTGTATAAGGCCTAACACGCCGGTACCCTTCCTTTCTGAGGGACTGCAGTGGGGTTGCGCGAAAGCGCTACATAGTATCCTAGCCTAAGCTCGTGGCTAGTGGGACAGGTTTTTGGGTTGACCGAAGACAACCTAAGGTGCACAGAGGCGCTTGCAACCGACCCGGTGTAAGGGATCGTTCCTGGACTTCAGGTTTTGATCCAATAGCGCTTACCTTTGCGGGTTCGCGTGTTGTTAGTGTCTCTAATACCTTTTGGTAGAAGAGAATTTTAGTGGTATTACCACACCACACGCTTCTCGCTTACAGGAATCTTGCCTTTGCGAAAGTCGGAAAGCCACAGTGCACGGAGTGTCTTTTTCAGCGGTCCCATGACACCAACGTCAAGGGGTTGATAAATCGACGTGCTGTTAGCAGGGAGGGCGCACGCTGTGGCCATCGTCTCCCTCGCGATAACCTTCTGTCCTTCTTCCGATACATGGCAGTCAAAGATGTCGGCAAGAAGGACAGAAGGGGAATTTATTTCGAACTTTAAAAGCTTTGGCATAATTCTCCCAAACCCTACTGTCCATCCACCGGTTCTCCTGAACGCAGTACACATGGACGTGGCCTTGCGGGTACGTGGGGAGCTCGTTTGTTTCGATAGAGTCCCAGGGGACGTATTTAACGATGAAGAGAATCGGGCACTTCTTAACTAAAAAGACGCAAAACATTGAGTAAAACAACAGTTCGAATATTTTAGGAAAATTGGTTTGCAAAATAACTAAAAACTTACCATCCGCGCCCACGGTCGGATGCTAGCTTGATAGCATGGCGCTTTTCTTGGATCGTGTACGTGCGTTGTTTCCTTGTCTTGCTATCCGTGAGCATGAAGCTACGGTTCCTATTGAAAAGTGAGCGCGGCGAACGTGCGGCATCCTTGCGCAGTTGGCGCCAAAGTTGCCACGTGCAAACCAGTCAATCAATGTGAGCCCTGATTGGATAATGCTTTTGAAATTGGGCAAGACGATTTGATAATATATTCTATCTAGGTATTGCTTTAGTACATATTTTGAAGCGTGTGGTTTCAGTGGGGAGGTTTTTTAGTTACGGGGCTTTTTCCGTCGTTGTGTGTATTGGATTTAATGGGTTGTCCGAATTCCCATGCGGACATGATAGTGTCCGAACCTGCACGGTATGATTTCCGATAACTATGGGGGTAATTATAAGGAAAATTATTGCACTAGCGGACAATACGAACAACACCCCCTACCTTATCTAGACCGACAAAAAGAAAGGTGGCTTCTTGGACCTGAACAAGAATAGTGTTTTCATAGGCGCTAAGACTGAACCCCCCGACATGACTCCTGCTCCTGGGCGCAGTCACCTTCTCACAAAGAGTCAGCAACACCAGAAACCCGCGATCCACTACTTCCCAAATTATGTGTTTATAGGCACAGTCTCAGTTCAACCCAGGACTCGGCTGGGAATCGATCTGAGGTTCAGTACTACAATAATTAATGCAATGCTCGAGTTAATCCCAAACGCCGAAGTGCTGTGGAGGAACGTCACGCTGGCAATACAGTGTACGTTCTGGGGGAGGTTGGGGGTACTAAAGTTGGTGGGATACAATAATTTTTGGTTGAGAGTGGGGTACTCTTGTAATTCCCCATCCAAGGTAATCACAAAAAACGAGAAGTGGGGTACTACAATGTTTGAGGGTAGGGCAAAATTAGAGTTTTTCTGGTATATATACTCAATTAAAACTCGTATATCAAGCGAACCGACACATCAACAATAGATTTCTGACGACCTTGTCGGCTCCTACCGTACCCCGTTTTTTTAGTGAGCTAGGGCCTTTCAGTCCCACTTATACTAAAGTTTGAACGGTGGGGGAATCAAAACGGGTGCACAAGCTCCTGTAATAGACGTACATGTGTGTAGCAGTTTGAATTATACACTAGAGGCCGCCGTGCTCGGTTTACCGAAACTCCTTTAACAAAGGGCACTGTTGAAGTGCACCGCTGGTACGGTTCCGTTCTGTACCTCAACCCTTGACCCAGTTCACCCTGAACCGACCAGGAGCGCTTCTTATTGGCGAATCCTCGGGTTGCTCCCTATAGTTGGTTTGACGGAGCAGCAAGCGGCTTTCCACAAGCCCACGCGAAAGGTTAACAAGAAGAACAACAAGAAGGGGGGGATAAAGATTGGGGAGGACAAGTAAAATAACTTTGTTAACTTTAATCAACTTACTTCGGCATTTACCACCACCTTCACAAGCGTTCCTCATATATAAACAGAAATATCACTACGCAACAAATTAATTTTACGCTAGCGAGAGACACGTAGAAGAATTTACGGCTTGACGTTTTTCAAAGTAT
This sequence comes from Phytophthora melonis, assembly GCA_024211575.1. Lineage (NCBI taxonomy): Eukaryota > Oomycota > Peronosporomycetes > Peronosporales > Peronosporaceae > Phytophthora > Phytophthora melonis. The sequence goes on along the minus strand of JAMXKT010000038.1, from coordinate 2,576,572 downwards.
TTTTCAGGCGTAAAAAAACGCTTTTTACAGCTAATGATTTGTTTTGCGTTTGGGTCTCCACTGCATGGCTAGACACCACAAAACACTGGTTAGAGTGCCCTTACAATAATTAACAAGCTAGTCACCGCACGTTCAGTTCTTTCGTAATACTGTCTTCATTTTCGCTTCAAGATCGCAGCCAATAACCCGTTCAGCACCTGTTAAGTCTGCAACTATTTCAACAATGCCGTTCGGATTATTAAGAAGAACTGACTTCGTACTTTCTCTGCCAGTGCTTCTTCATTGGAAGCAATTACTCCAAGCCGGCTACGTTAACGGTTCGACCACGTCCTGCAGCGCCACCCAGACTTCGTGATAACCAGCGGGACTACCAATCAGCTTCACCTACCAGAAGATACAAACCGTTTCCTGGTTGACTAGACCATGGCCTGCAATCCGCTGCTTTTGTGGTGTGAGTGTTCAATCAAGGCTATGGCCTGCAATCCGCTGTTTTTGTGATGCGAGTGCCCGACCAAGGCTAATTAGACAAACGGGGAGCACCTACTCGTCAGGGACGCTGCTAAAGTTCGTCCATTTGATCGTGCTACACGTTACGATTGGTATCGAATCGGCGCCCCCTGTCACGTTTGGTGTCATGTTTGACGGATGGACTTTCCAGTCCGAGCACTATCTCACCGTGCAAGTGGTTTTCGAACACAATGGTCGCACTGACAAAGTGCTGCTTGTGTTTGCGGCTTTGATCGACGATGAGGTCACCGACCACTCGTCCGTGAGCCACGTGAACTTCCTCGAAATTAACGTCGCTTTTTCACTCGAGACATCTCTGATGTTATCTGACAACTGTCCTGTAAGCACCAAGCTTGCGGACCTTCTGGCTAGCCCACTAGTTGGTTGTGCTTCTCACCGTCTAAATATCGCTGTGTAAACAATCATGGGTGACACACGAGCGATTGTTGAACAAGACACAGGATATTCAGAGTAAATCATGCAATCTCAATAATTCTGGAAGATTTTGGTAAATTATTTTGAGTTGCATTGTATTTTGGTATTTATCAAAAAAAATGTTCTGAGGAAAGCCATTCGTTGAGGCCGGTGCTGCACCAAATCACACGCTGGGAGTCGACGTACAAGATGCTCAATCGTTTTTTTGTTTATTGACATCAAGCACTTCATCGAGACGGCTGGCGACGAGCCAGATGAGCTCATGCCGACACGCCATTACGATCTCTGAGAGTTTAAGTCTGCGTCTAGAAGCTACAGGGCGACAAAGATGTCGCGCTGCTAGAAGCGAGACATTTTTCGCGCCCTGATCGAGCGCTACGCTGAGGTCACGCAGTATCTAGCTGCAGACGCGGGTATCGTGAAGAGCCCAAAAACGCCTGCGCCAAGGTGTGTTAAGAGGCAGAACGAGAGGAAGCTGCGAAGCCAGTCCTGACGCCAGCCAGAACGATAACGACTGTGAAGGGGTGGCGATCGTACACTGCGCGCCCGCAAGAAGCCGCGCGTAGCTGCGTAGGAGTACCGTGGTGTCTACCAATCACACAGTTTGTTGTTTGTTTAAGGAATGTCACTGTTCAAAGGACCTTCGCAACAAATATTAACCACAAAAATAGATAAATTTACACCCCCCCCCTTCGCCCTAAAACTTATCTTTTCGTCGCGGTGTCGACCTTTCATAATCATAACTAAATTTTCAGAAAATGGAATGATCTTTGGCCTTCCTCGTCGCGCGGTCCGACTTTCTCTCGATCGTTCTCCCGGTTGTGTTTAGTTTTACGCGGAATTTCATGCAATTTATCGGTAGTATACGTCGGCATAAACTTAAGGTCGATATGTACTTCTCGTGTGAATGCTTTTTTCATCTTAAAAAGGAATACTGAACGGTAGAAATGAGTGGAACGAGTTGAGCAAGTATACGAAGGGTAACATATTATATTTGTTTCTGGTTTGTAATGCTAAAGGGTTGGTATTAACTTGTTTTGTAGGCCATCTTTACTGTACCGGGAGACGCATGGATGGTTGAGAGCACTGCATCGCTAGCTGCGGGAGCTCTGCTACTGACCTCCGAGGGGCTGTCTGTGCTCATTGTCGACAATTTAGATTGTCATGTTTCAGGAGTATGTGAGACGATTGAGGTGGACGAACTGAACTGCAGTGCTTGAACTACTCACGCCGTCTGCCAGCCACTTGACGTTGGGGTGATGGGACCCGTCAAGTTAATGCTGCCAAAGTGGCTGGCAGAAGGTGAAATCGCAACTGCGACAAGCTATGGTGATGCGGACGATTCAAGTCTGGAAGGAGTTTGATGAGATTACTATTCGCAAAAAGCTTCATCAAAACGACGTCGTGCATTGACCTTCAATAAAAAAATCTTTCATAAAGCTGCTGTTCGTAAGTTTGTTAGCATCACGCTTCTTACAACCTCTTTCACTGTAGGCTACGCAATAGTAGTCTTACTCCCAGTCGCAATTTTAGCCAATCAAAATTATTGTAGTTTGGGATTGCCCGGCAGTATCGACCGTGTTTGCATAGAATAGTGTTTTTCTGTCTTCAAGTCATATCTTCCTTCGATATGTGTCTGCAGACCAGTTGCGTGAAAAAAGGTCACACATTCTTAAATCAAAACAAAATTATAAAGTTGCGCAGGGGGTCGTTTACTCAGATGACTTTTCGGTCTCACCAAATCGGGGCTGACAAAACTGGGAGCAGCAAGTCACCTTTTTCTGTCCAAATCAGGCGAAAACATTTTACCCCCAACCTTTGACTACCCCTCTAGCCGGTGTAACAACAAGTGAAGGTTTTCTGCGCGGGTCAGCCCATGTCCACGTGCGGGCAAGTTGGCTTTGCATATAGACGGCACTTTTCGACGTTAAGGCGACTCTTCACAGCCACCAGATGAAAAAAATGTTGTTGCTGTGTGTCCGTTATGGAGAATGTTTCCGTCAAGTAGAGGCCGAAAAAATGAGCCAACTTGCGCAGAAAAAAACGACTTGTTGCTGCCAGCATTGGAGACCCCTAACACAATTTTTCGTTAGTATGTTTATGCGAGCTAATATCCATTTTTGGCAGACGACCATTCTCCGTGTTTGGTCCATTGAGCGCAACTGAACCCGGTACGAGTTAAGGCATAAAATTAAATGTTAATACAAAACTTTAAGATAAACGTTAAAGTTGACTTTCTTTCGTGTTGGGGTGGGATTTCTGTAGACGTCTGTAGCACAACAAATAACAAAGCTGATAACAGGACCTCTATTTTCGGAAATAGAGTGTTTCGTCGCGGGGAACGCATCACACTGTCCACTGCAACAGGCAACATGTTGTGGAGTCGCGCGAGTCAAAGTGATGACTTTGTAAGTCAGGATATTAACTTTAACTACTCGTTTCATTACATCAAGAATATAATTGTACGTTGGAGATCAAATGTTGCGGAAATGTTGTAATTCGCTGATGGATTTTGTCAGAACCGTACGACTGGTGACCACCGCCAGCATTTTACTCTCCAATTTTCGCCGTAAAACGTCTATGCTGAACGATAGAGGCCTGCCATTGCAGCGGCTATACCCGACCATTATCGACCCAAAACAATGCGCGGAGATCCAGAGGGTGCTTTTCGAGAGGATAATTTTCTCTTCACGAATATGCAGGCCTTGGACACTTACGCGCGGCCCAGCAAGCCTCAACGACTGTCCTCCCGATACAAGACGTTATGACTCCATGCCGACCACACGGGCCCAACACCGGATAGATGTCCGAGCGTTCCTACACCGGTCATGGATGCCAATTCATCGGGTAACGATGCTGGACTTAGTTGGGCCTGCATACGTAGCAACTAGTCCGGAGTTCAGCCAATTACGCATGTTGACATTCATACGTTCAATCTTATTGAAAAGTAAACATTGTTATTGTAAAAAGTATTTGTGTTGCTATGGTGTGTCATCAGGTTGCGCTGTTGAATTCTCCCAGACAGCGTCTAATGTCAACAGGTGCTTTTAGGATATTGTCGACTTTCTAACGTAGGAAAGTGGCGCCGTAGGCCAATACGAACTAATAAATATAGAACACTCAGCAAGCCTGTAGTCGATGGTTCAATCGAACGTGTGGTGACAGCATCCAGAGTGGCACTGGCACTAAGAAAGCTATACCAGCCGACAAAGGCGCGCAAGAAGTCTTAACGTGGTTTATAGACCGTGTCTTTAATACGATCGATCGCTTTTTTTGTCGCATACAACACCGCAATGCGTGACGTTAGCGTTATCCTCGACCAACTCTTCCACGCGCGCGATGGAGCTGCAGGCCAGAGGCTTTTTTCTCCTTTCCTTCATCATGGCCACTCCACCCACCAGACGCTAAGTACTCGACATCGTCGCATTCATTGTGCGTGATCGATCGGAAACGTAGGTGTTCACCCGAGTGAGGCTCGCCTATTTTGCAGCACCGCGACCCTGGAGACGTAGTGCATGTGGGCTCCCTACCGTATATCGCATGTAGAAAGCTGCAATGGCATGAGATGCAGTTTGATAACTACCAATCAGGGCGCGGCATTTACCATGGCACTAAATCGCATGTTGAGAGATGCAGTGTTGTCAATTTCGTCCAACTTTTCCAAATCGCGGCGGTTTGGAGACCCCACAACAATCACCAGATAAAAACGCTCAAGTCATTTGCCCAATCGACGGGCCAAAACGTAGTGCCCGCATGTCAAGCCGGATTCGTACTTAATTGGAGGTCTATAATCAATCCTAGTGACCCCGGCGATTGGGGCCGGCGATTCGAATAGAAGCAAGCCCAAGCCGGTAGTGACTATGTTGAAGTAATCAAGAGCAACGCGAGCCAAGCCTACACCCCTACCCAGCCTTACGAGACATCTCCGAAGCCACTGGGCCTCAACTATTTTGTGACGGACAAGCCTCCTGAAAGCGCAGAGGAGGGCCGTCGGACTGGACGGTGCGATGGTGGTGATAACGGTACTTGCTAGAGCGGAAGTCGCGATCCCACACAAGCTTGGACACACCCGGCTATCGTGGATGGATGACTACAACCCAAAGATTAGTGGCACCGCACCGTATGGCTTGACTGCTATATGCTGCGTGGTGCTTCATCTGAAACCGCACGTGACAAAGAAATGTACTGGATGAATCTCTTCTTCAAAAAACGGTACTTCAAGGCTAGGAAGAGGAGCGGACGATCCGTTCAAGCTCTGGTTCACTGTTTCATTCCTGACATAGCTTTGTTAAAGCTATAATAAACGATCCTGGGGCATGGTTCGACAAACTGGACAAGCCGGGCGCTGCTTTCTTCAACTACGACATCGATGGACAGAAGATTGAGATTCACCAGCGCTCGATTGCCGAAAATGTTTGGTGTTGTTTGCGACGCAATCAAGAGTGCCCTATATGCTATGAAAACTCTCAGAAAACGCCAACGGCAACTAGCACCGGTCTATATCACCTGAGCTCTTCAGTATGATCCAGAGCTTTGAAACGCTTTGGGCGAACTACACTAGGGCACAACGCGAACGCGCTAAGATTAAACGGGCAATCCTGGTGAACGCGAGGGGGTTTTGGCGCAGATCCGCCAAGCATGGATTGAGCAGAAATTTCGTGATACGGGCTCACGTGTATCTGGTCTCCAAACGGCTAACCTACTGCTTCAAACCCAAGTCGCCAATCTTAAAAAGCTGAACCAGGAAACGCAAGATAGAGCGTGGCGGTTGTTTTGCGTGCAGGAGAGGTGAAAATCGTTTGCGACGGTGTGAGGGTGGGTGTTCCATTATGATGCTCCTTTGGCTCAGTTGGTAGAGCGTCAGTCTCATAATCTGAAGGTCGCCAGTTCGAGCCTGATAGGGAGCACTTCTTTGCCTTTTTAGCCCTCGAATACTATCGCCTTTTGCAGCACCTGCACGCGCGCCACGGCCAGCCGACAGTGCTGCACGGCTCCTCTGCCTCGTGGCGAGCCGACCTGGCTGATCAGCGATAACGGAACTAAAGGAAGACTTGGCTGAAAATGGACCAGGTGATTGAAAAAAAAATAGTCGCTCAATGCCTGCACCTTGGCTGAAATAGCGTTCAGAACGTCGCAGGCTCCCTGGTGAGCATACGGGGCACCAATGTTCACCGAATACGGCTTTATAGTCCCTTGTTGTAATCGCATTGAACGCCTCTAAGACCAACTGTAGATGTTCTTGACGTACCCACCCCATGGATCGTCTTTGTGCGTTCAGATTGATTCCCTCGGCTTGAAACGCAGATACCGAGGTCCGTTTCCCACTCGATCAATGGGAATAAGACCTCGATGTAACAGCTAATAAGAAATGCAGTTTATTACATTACGTTCATCGCCTCTTCAATGTCTTCGCTATCACCGATCGGTGACGCCTTTGAGGCGAGGCGGGAGAACGCCTTTTACCGCCCAGTTGTACAATAGCCCCAAAAGGATCTAGACTTGTCCCCTCAAAACAACCCTGGACGAACTCTTGGTGTCGTCCTGGGTCGCGTGTGTCGAACGTGAGACTTGCACTTGGTGAATTGTGGGAAATAGGATAATATCGCTAGGATCAGGAAGCAGAGCCAACGCACACGTCAGAAGGCAGCTTCCACAGCATGGGTCCGGTGAGACAACCTTAACAATACAGAGTTATAGACAAATATACAATACATACAACCGTCCCTTATCCTTTGGTTGACCCTTGGACGGTGGGCCCTACACACCTGTAACGGGGTTACACGAATGTTACCCGAATGGTTACGAAGTGTGGCACACACAGGCTTGTGTGGTGCACACTGTCTAACCTATTTCAGTAGGAGAATCAGTACATGGCTTCAGAGCCACAGATTATGCATATGACTAGGGTTCACTATGCTAGATAGTGAACCAGATACATTTACACCGAAGGCGGCTCTGCCGCGATAAGAGAAATACATTCAGTTTTGAAGATTCACAGCTAAGAGTTAAGGGTTGACTCTTGGAGTCCGTAGGGAGTACGGACTCGTGCGTTCTGGTATTAGAACGGGCTATCTTTAGCCGCGACTCTGTGAGTCTGTTACGTCTTCCTCTGACGCTAAAGCTACGGCAGCCCCGCTGCACTTGGTAGCACTTGTAGTCAATCCGACACCTGAGTCTGGATAGACTGACCCTCTGTGGAGAATGGAGCAGTTCGCTCACTTGCCCCCGAACCAGCAGGATGCGCTTAAAAAGATTATGTCCTTGCTGGGCCCGGAGGGCGTGACACAACTGGCGCAACAAGGCCCCGACGCGGTGAATGCGCGCCTCGAGGCGTTCTCCAGCTACGAGAATGCTCTGTTGGAGCACCTCCAGCAGAGGATGGCGACGGCCGTGGCGCCGCAAGCGCCCGCTACGTCATCCGACGCGGGAACAAGACCCAAGCCGCTCATGTTGAGCGTGAAGACCTTCGAAGGCAAGGAAGGGAAAGCTTAATGCTTTGGACCCGTGAAGTCGAGATGGCTATGAGCTCAGCTCTACTCCGGACGGAGTCGCAGCGCGTGGCGCTAGCTATCTCGAAGCTTGGTGGGCGAGCGAGAGAGTGGGCACTAACGTCAGGGACGTCGGTCGACACGGCCTTCCCGACGTGGGACCAGCTGAAGCAGCAACTGTCCCGAGTGTTCGCTCCGCCTAACGAGGCGTATCGCGTGCGCTCACGCTTCCTGGCTACCCGGCAAGGCAAGAAGGATTTGGTGGACTATGTCCAGGAGTTGAGAACTCTCATTGCGGGCATGTCTGCCGAGCCTCTGGCTGAGGTAGTCATCGTCACGGTGTTTATGGAAGGACTTCGCACTGGCGTGGCCAGGACGGAAGTCTTCCGCACTCACCCAAGTTCTTTTGAAGAGGCTGTGAGCATCGCGTTGAACGCGGAGCACAACTTTAAGTCGTCAAGACTTGGGTGGAACGCTCCTCACACCAGTTCGTCGAACGGTCCGGAGCCTATGGACCTCAGCTATGCTGAAGACGAAGAAGCCGAGCTTCGGGCTGCTGAGCAGCGGCGCGGCATCCGCCGATGCTTCATCTGCGGTGACACGCGTCACTTGCGCGCCGGATGTCCGCTGCGCTTGCAGCGCCAGGCTTCGTCAAGCCGCTCTTCGGGTTCGAGCCAGGGCTCTGGTTCGTCTCGGGGAAACGAGAAAACCCAGTAGGCGCGGGGCGGCCTACTGGGGAGGAACTAAGCTCTATTGAACCTCGGCGAGGTGGAGGTCGACAGGACTTAGCCCCGAAGAGAGCTGTACTCTATAACACGGAACGTGTGTGCAAGCCGGGCTTGCTAGTTGTCCAGGCTTGGGTGAAGGGCCTCACAAAGCCATGGACGATTTTGATCGATTCGGGAGCGTCGGGTAATTACGCCCGGCGTTCCACGATGGACGGAAGTCAGCTTTATGCTGAGGCGCTGGTAGTGCGTGGGAGTGACATCGCCACTGTTCGTCTCGCGACGAGCACTCGTGTCACGGTGCCTAAAGTCCCTGTGGACTTGGGCGTGAAGTTTTTGGATTTTGATAGCGTGGAACGCTGTCTGGTCTTAGACCGCGATTCGAGATATGATCTCATCCTTGGTATGGCGTGGCTAGAACGCCATGAGCCTTGGATAGATTGGAGGTCGAAGACCCTTGGTGCTACGCACTTCTCTCCTGGCGGAGCATTGGCGAGTCATGAACCCACCTCTGCTAGGAAGCAGAAGCGCTTCTGGCGCGAGCACTGGACCGAGTCGGTCAATGTGCTAGACATCGGAGTTTCCGAGTTGGTGGACACTGCGTGTGTCGAGAACGAGCGTTCCGAGCGTGGCTCGTGGACGGCAGGTGGAGCGGTACGAATTCCGCTGAGCGGGTGTGCGCCTGAGGGCAATCCCCGCTGTACCCAAGTGAGGACAAGGTCGGCATGGAGCCGAGGAGCCATGGGCGAGGCCCGGCTGATGAAGGATGTGGAGCGGCACGAATTCCGCTGAGCGGGTGTGCGTCTGAGGGCGACGCCCTGCTGCGTGTCAGTGAAGGCGCGGTCGACGAGAAGTCGAGTGAAGATGGGCGTTGCCCGGATCAAGGATGTGGAGCGGCACTAATTCCGCTGAGCGGGTGTGCGTCTGAGGGCGACACCCTGCTGCGTGCCAGCGACGGCGCGGTCGGCACGATGCCGAGGGACAAGGGCTCTGTCCGGATGAAGATCGTGGAGTGGCACGTAATGCACTGAGAGGAGGCTGCGGGTCGTGCAGCCCTTTGCTGAGTGTCGATCAAGACACTGGTGCTCCTCTGGAGCTGAATGAGGTGGTGACACCTGGCGTCACGAAGCACGCGAAATCACGGAGCTCTTCTGGGCGGACAGTGTCCATGAAGAGGCGGCAGCGCCGCAAAGCGCTGGCTGCGCGACGCAAGGCGTCTGCGGTCTCACGAGTTGAGAAGGGTGGAGGCTCCACACAAGAGCGAGCAGCTCTACACACTCATGAATGGAGTGACGGGCGACGTCGATGGAGACATCCGTCTCAACGACTTGCCCTCACTATCTGCTCTCCTGGAGCTGGACGAGATGTCCTTGGCTGAGTTGGGCGAAGCCTTGAAGGCTGGAGACTTGGCGGAGGTGGTGGTCATACGACCTGAAGAAGAGTTGAACTCGTCCTCGCTTCTGGATGAAGCTGTCCTGGAGGACACTAAGAAGGCGCTGAATGCGCGAAGCGGATCGGCGATCCTGAAGGATCCGTCGGACCCCTTGTATCACGTGGTGAAGGATTATCAAGGCGTGGTCTCGAAGGAACCGCCCTCGGGGCTACCTCCGGATCGAGGTGTTCGACATGAAATTGATCTCGTTCCGGGAACAAAATACTGCGTGACGAGGCAGTGGCCTTTGCCGAAGGAGTAGTGTGACGTCATTGACGCGTTCTTCCGTGCGAAGCACGAAGCGGGCATGGTGCGTGAGAGTAAGTCTCCTCACTCCACGCCGACGTTCTGCGTCAGAAAGCTGAATGGCAAGTGGCGTATTGTGCATGCTTTCAACAAGCTGAATGCCGCCACCATTCCGGCGCAGACGCCGATCCCTCGGAAGGACGTTCTTCAGAACAACATGGGAGGATGTACGATGTACAGTGCGCTCGACTTGGTCGATGGCTACTACCAATTGCTCATGAGGACGAGCGACATTCCCCTCACTGCGGTGAGTACTCCGAGCGGCATGCTCTGGGAGTGGTTGGTGATTCCCCAAGGGCTTTCGAACGCGCCAGCGACGTTCAATCGTCTTGTGACGCAGCTCTTCCGGCCCCATCGGGCGTACGCGCAGACGTATTTCGATGACATTTTTGTCCACAGTCGTGCGGAGCACGGGAAGACTGATATGGAGAACCATGTCGAGCACCTGCGTGCTGTGCTCGAGTGCATGCGTCAAAACAAGTTGTATGCCAACATTGACAAATGCATCTTCGGAGCAGAAGAGATTCCCTTCTTAGGGTGCTTCATCGGGAAGCGTGGCCTGAGGTCAAGGTCAAGGCCATTGTTGATTGGCCGGTTCCCCAGAACCAGAAGGATCTTCGCAAGTGGCTTGGCTTGGCCAATTACTTGCACAAGTACAGCGAGAACTACGCTGAGATGGCTCGGCCACTCTCCAATCTCCTGAAGAAGGACGCGGAGTGGTGTTGGAACACCGAGCATCAAGATGCGTTTGCGGCAATTAAGGATAGTCTCCTTCATGCGCCTATTCTGGCTTTGCCAGACCCCGCTCGTCAGTTTAGTGTCGTCTGTGACGCCTCGGACTTTGCCATCGGCTGTGCCCTGCTACAAGCAGACGCCGAGCGGCGCGAGCGCGTGGTGGCGTTCGAATCTCGTCAGCTTAAGGCTGCTGAGAAGAACTATCCTGTCCATGACAAAGAGCTACTTGCGATGAAGTATGCACTCGTCAAGTTCAGGGTTTACCTGTTGGGCTCTCATCCGTTCGTGATTTACACGGATCACGCGTCGTTACGCACTGCGACTCAGTCGCCTCATCTCTCGCAAAGGATGGCCCGTTGGCTGTCCTTCTTCGCGGAGTACAACTTCGAGGTGAAGTACAAGCCTGGCAGGCAGAATGTGCGCTGTCGCGCAGGCCGGATTATGAGCTGGCTCATGTAACGACCGTGACTTCATCATTACCGGATCTGATCCGAAGGGCTTATGCCAAGGATGACACTTGGGTCGCGTTGCTGAAGGCTCTCGGGAGCAAGGAGTTTCAAGACTCTGACATTGAATTGTCGGCGCGAGTGCGCGCGCGTTTGCATCGCTACACCCTCGATGGTGGCCTGCTGTTCTACAGCACTGGCTCCGAGGACACGCCACGCGTGGTCATTCTTCATGATGAGGACCTGAAGTATCGTATCCTCTAGGAGGCCCACGGCACGCCGGTGGCTGGCCATCTTGGCCGTGAGAAGACCTACAGCTCGGTGAGCACCCACTACTGGTGGCCGAAGATGTACAAGTGGACGAACACTTATGTGCGCACGTGCGAGACGTGTCAGCGAGTGAAGTCGTCACCCCATGCTGCAGCCCCGTTGGCAAGCTTGCCTGTCCCTTCGGGCTGTTGGCAATCCATGAGTATGGACTTTGGGTTTGGCCTGCCGGCGGATGCGGCGGGCAACACTGGAGTCGTGGTCTTTGTAGACCGACTGAGCAAGATGGCTCACATTGCGGCTGTGCCGGATACCATCGATGGTAAGGGTACAGCAACGCTGTTCTTGGACCGAGTGTTTCGACAACACGGACTCCCTGAGTCGATTGTCTCGGACCGAGACCCCCGCTTCACGGGCAACTTCTGGAGCGCGGTCTTTGCGGTGCTTGGCACCAAGCTGGACATGTCCACGGCGGATCACCCGTAGACCGATGGTCAGACGGAGCGAGTGAGTCGCGTCGTCGAGGACGTGCTCCGCAGCATTTGCGCTGAGACGCCGAAGCGTTGGAGCGCTATGCTGCCACTCGTTGAGTTTGCGTTGAATAACGCCGTGCATGCCTCGACCGGCTACACGCCGTTCTACGTGAACAGCTTGTCTCATCCCCGCGTCCCGCTGACGCCGCCACGTGGTGGCATCGGGCTTGGTGGGGGAGAGGAAGCCGATTTAGCTGATCGGCTAGCTGATGTCAGCCCGGCTACTGTTCGTAAGCAGGTTGACACTGTCTTGTCGACGCGCTTGAGTGTCTTACGACACGTGCGTGACACAATGGCTGAGAGCCAAGACAAGCAAAAGGAACATGCAGATGCTAGAGGCAGAGGCAGTGTTGACCGTTATGAGGTCGGGGACCTGGTATTGCTAAATGCTAAGAACCTACCTACACATGCAGTGTCCGCTGTCTTCAAGACGATGTTGCGCCCGCGCTTCATTGGACCTTTCAAGGTCGTGGCCAGGAAGGACCTTGCGTACACGCTCAATCTTCCGAAGAAGATGCGGACGCACCCCGTCTTCTACGTGGGCTTGCTCAAGCCGTACCATGACCCGACGCAGGTGCAGATGGAGGCAACGAGGGCGACGAGGTCGCAGGCGCGGAGGTCGCGAGCGTCGAGGACGCAGTCGCAGGCGTCGCAGACGCGACCATCATCGCAGGCACAGGCGGAAGGCTCGGCATCGGCGGTGCCGCGAGCCCTTAGGGAAGAGTCGGAGTCGGAAGTGCCGCAAGCACAGGGGCCCCCGGTGCAGGAAGCGCAGCGGGCGGGCCTTGCATGCGAGCCAGAAGGTCAATCTGACCCTGCAATGCAACCTGCTGACGACGAAGCTCGGAGAGCTCCTGGCTACGACGCTCGTCGCGATCGCCATAGTACTGCACCCAGCTCTCCAAGTGCCGGAGCCGGTCCCAGACCTCGCGAGGCACTTGAACCCAGCCCAAGTCTCGAGCAAGCTCGTCGAGCTCCGTGGCAGTACCCGCGAGACGCGCATCGACATCGTGGACATGGTCCCGAAGACGAGTTGTCTGTTGCCGAACCTCGTATAACTCGTCATACGTCGCGAGGCGGCCTGGCGCGTCCTCCACCGGCGCTGCTCGATGAACAAGGGAACCATGTGGAGCGCCTGCTGGCGAAGCGGCGGTGCCGGGGTCAAAACCAGTATCTGGTGAAGTGGCGAGGGTACACACACTCAGAGAACTCATGGGAGTTTGAGGTGCCCCTTCGCCAAGACTGCCCAGACGTCGTGGACGCTTTTGATCGGCTTGATCACTAGCGCCCCGTGGGCTCGAGGCGGGCATGCCGGCCGTCCCGCGCTTCCCGGCAATAGGCTGGGGAGCTGCTGGGTCAGCCACATTGTTCCGGGGTTGGCCCTGAGCCACAGCACTCACGCCCTCACGGGTAGGAGCGACTGGAGAGCTCAAAGGAGCGAAGCGCGCAGCGCTAGAATGGGTCTGCGGCTGAGCGTTGGCCGAGAGGCTACGTTTGGCTCGGATCTTCGCAAAGTCGAAGCGGAGCTTGCGTTCGATACGAACATCCACTTCGCTGAAGCTAGCTCGAAGAGCATACATGGAGCTAAGCTTCTTCTTCTCAGCCCAGAGCTCGAACTGAGCCTCGTGTTCGATCAGGCTTTCGCCCGGGCTAAGCACCACAGGGTACGTCCGCATTGCGGGCACGGACAACCCCTTGCCTTGCCGGCGCAACCGCTCGCGGTACTCGGAGCCAGTCGTAGACTGTGGAGTCAAGAGTCGCTGTCGTAGAGACGTTCGAAGAGCGATATCCTCCGGAGTACGGGCCGCAGGCCCAATGACATGCTGAGCCAGCGTCGGCTGGAATGCCTGACGGCGGCATGCCTCCGCAGGGTCACGAGGCCGAAAGCCGTACTCGGCGGTGCTGGGTTTCAGCAGGGGCCGCAACTCGGGGCGCTGGGAGCGCATGGAGGCCAGCTGCGCCGCAACCTGCTCGGATTGAGCCTCGTCCAAAGGGTTGGAGATGACGGGGCCCAAGGGCGCTTCCTCCGCACGAGGCGGCGAGTACCGTGACTCAGTGAGCTCGCGCAGCTCGCGGAACCCGGAGGAGCGTTCAGGGAACGGATTTGGAGTGCGCAGCGGTGGCCGCGGCTCCTCCCTCGACGGCGCAGTGCGCTCAGTAGAGAGATGGCTCGACGAGCGCGCAGGAGACGTTCGCGCGCGGCGCTCTTGGTCGCGGGAGCTCGACGAGCCAACTGTGGCCGACGTGCCACCTTCGCGCTGTGCCGGCGGTGTGGGCGAAGCGTCGAGGCGGTTCGGGGAGCGTTGTGGGGACGCTGCCTCACCCTCATGGCTCGGAGAGCCGGGATCCGACTCGCTGTAGTCCACCTCGCCCTCCTCCTCATCTCCGAAGAGATCTTTGAGGTCCATGGTCTTATGGGCTAGTGCTCGAGGAGAGCTGGGCCGTGCTCGCCGCTAGCGTTGCTTGAGGCGTTGTGCCGCGAAGTACTGGGAGACCGAGAGCCTGAGAGGCGCGGTCGGTGCGCACCTGCGCCGGGGGCTTGGGAGTTCGCAGGCACGAGGTGCCGAAGCGCGAGAGGAGCGAGGCTCCGAGGCGGACCTCGCCAGAGGGTTTCTGCGGTCGAAAGACCAAAATGCGTTATGACTTGAAGTCATGTGAGGGCGCGTTGCGCCGAGAAGTTCTCAGAGACGTCCACACGATGTGGATTGACTCGTTCGAGAAGGAGGCTTGACGGAACAAGACCCGGTCGTTGACCGTTAAGCGTGAACACCCCTGTCCACGGTTTGGTCGGGGAGGGTGTAACGGGGTTACACGAATGTTACCCGAAGGGTTACGAAGTGTGGCACACACAGGCTTGTGTGGTGCACACTGTCTAACCTATTTCAGTAGGAGAATCAGCACATGGCTCCAGAGCCACAGATTATGCATATGACTAGGGTTCACTATGCTAGATAGTGAACCAGATATATTTACACCGAAGGCGGCTCTGCCGCGATAAAGAGAAATACATTCAGTTTGAGATTCACAGCTAAGAGTTAAGGGTTGACTCTTGGAGTCCGTAGGGAGTACGGACTCGTGCGTTCTGGTATTAGAACGGGCTATCTTTAGCCGCGACTCTGTGAGTCTGTTACGTCTTTCTATGACGCTAAAGCTACGGCAGCCCCGCTGCAACACCGGTCAACCAAGAGGGTGGATCCAGGAGACAGGCAAGTTCAAGACCCTCAATCAATCACACACCACCCTTAATGAAGAAGAAAAATAGCCGAATCAATACAAGACACAGTCCTTCCTATCACTCAGTAGCCTATCAACCAATCACTAGGCGATGACTACCTCAACAGCCCTAGGAGAAACTTATGAAATGGTAGTGCTGTCCAGGACAAACATCCCAACTAGAATATGAAATAAAGGTTGTTAACCCTGGTCGTGCGACAACTCAGGTACTCACTTTATCTAGATCTGATACTTTCTATGAGAGCTCTACGCACGACCCTTACGCTGTAAACCGAGGTGCCCTAAATGCAGGAAAAGAACCGAAGACACAAGCCTCCTTTAAGTCTGAACCAGCTCTGAATAGCCTGGCCCCAACCGAAGGCACTTGCGTTTACAAGGGAACACTGTTTGGTCTTTTTTGTATGGTATCACTAATTAGAGTTACAAGTGACTGTAGCCACTTATGCGGGTAATCCCGTTACACCACCACCCCTTTAAGGTTAGACGCGCCAGTCACGGCACGTCAATCAGGTAATTGATTATTCGTCCATTCTTCACGTTGGGAAAAAGAAATCACGAGCTCATTCCGCAATGAGTTCACCAAAGAAGACCGCCTCTGAGAGGAAGGCCGCTACCGGGGCAGATAACTTCTCTGTCCCCAAGTACTTTGAGCGTCAGCAAGCGAAGCAAGACGCTCGCGGTGCCAAGGCCGCGGCTGGGGGAACCCAGACAGAGATTGTCCTTCAAGACTCTTTAGTAGTGAACGACGTCGTTGACTACAACGAGGGCGACGTGGAGATGGAGGAGGGCGAAGTCTCATCCAGCAGGCGTAAGGAGTCTTTCAATAGCGACAATCTGGATACGCATGGCGGATCGAGACGCCATTGCGGGGAAGACGATTCGGACGCTTCGAGTTCGAAGCGTTCGCGTCGCGCAAGCGAGACTCTGCTCTCTGTTGCTGGGGCTTTAATGAGGCGAGGCGGGTGAACGCCTTTATCGTCCAGGTGTATAGCGCACTATGCCCGACCGAAAAGGATTCGGATTTCGAGTACCAGAGATTGCCCTCGCGATGAACAGCCCGCGGGGCACTGAATGACACGGGCCTGGGAACCGCTTGGAGATTTGGCGTGTATCCTTGTGTCAACCCCTATAGGTATCGTTTACCTTTGGCGGACCGAATTCACCGAGTGCATTGTCGGAAATACAGAATAAAGCCTGCTGGGTGTATGAGCCCCACCGAATGAGCAGAAGGTCAGCCCGAATGAAAGGGACCACAGTCAGATCCGTAATTCGGAATAACCAACACACCGAAATACAATGCCGAGCTAAAAGCCACAAAATATATAGCCACCACTTATTCTTTGAGACCCTTTGGTGGTGGTGGTGGGGGGGGGGGGGGGTCTATTCACCACTCAACTTCGGAGCCGTCACCCAAGGCACTGGTCAGCCCTAGACGGACACTCACTTAAGCGCACCACTCTCACAGAATGAGGAAACAATACAAAATATAATTCCACAGTAGTCGATCAATACAGTCTTGGGGGTGTCTAGCTCAACCACCACAGACACACAGTAGGGAATATGATATGGATTCCCGGTAAGAGCACGCAAATAGGAAATAAGCTCACACAGGTCACTCCGGAGCGCGAAACCCCGGTCACCGCCGCCTTTGCCTGTGTACCTTTGAGTCCCCACTACACTTGTGCTCGCTACACCAGTGAGGCCTTGGAAGCGTCCCTAAACGTGCCTAGACCGCGCACAGGCAGTCTCCCGGAGGGCTCTTGAAGACGTCAAAGTCGGGGTGCTACTTCTGCCCCAAGCACAGAGTCGTCCGCGTGTTCTTCGGCAAATTGATTTCTGTTTGTTCTTTACGTTTGGCTAGCTATCTTCTATTACTTCGCTGACTTTAATGTAGGTTTCACTATGCTAGGTTTGTCTTGAGTATGCTTGTCCTTCTTGGCAGTTCTTCAGTATGCTTGTCTTGGTTTGGATATGCGGAGACTTGTTGACGCCAACATTCCCTCTGGTACACTCATCAAATGATGAGTGAGGTAGCTGGGTACATCGTCTCTTCGTTCTGGATACTGGATCTCTCCCTCGGATGTGCGGTTCATTCGGTGTCGCTTGGGGGTCTTGGTGGATCTTGGTCTCATCGGGTCTGGGTCGACGCCGCTGTGTGAACACATGCGGCGCGCACTGGACTTGTTCTTGGTGCGCCGGTATCCAGTGTGGGCACTGGGGACGGACCGAATGCTCGATCCTATTTGTTCCCATCCGGTGTGGCACTTGTTCGTTCGGTACGCCATCACCGAGTGCACCACGATCCGTCTTGGACAACACAAGGCTCCATCCAGCGGGGTCTTGTGCGCGTGCGTTCATGTCAGGTGTGGTCGATTCAGTGGGGTGGTCAGGCAGTTTGACTGAGCCAATACAGGCAGTGGCCAGGATACGTTCGTTGGCCACACTTTCGCGCCTTGGGACTATCCTGCACTTAGAGAAGTCGGCGGACGGACAGGATACGTGACTCCACACCGGATATGAGCGCATATGCGGTGGGCGGTTCTCCAATCATGTGAGCTCATGCTTGCTGCAAGTGCCGAGTCCCACCAAGTCGCCACACACATCCACAATCCACATGTCACACTCGTCTCTACCGGATCTCTATCCCGTGCAACCAATCACAGCTGACCGAAGGGTCGGCGTATTCATGGGGTCGGACATGGGTGCAGACAGAAATCTGTTTCCGCATCGTGTCATTAAGCCCCCGCGTGATGCGGCGCCTTCAAGTTTTCCGCACGCTGCTCATGCAGCGCGTGATCCATGGATGCCGTCCGCGACAGACATCGCGACACGGGTGGATAACTCGGCGAGTCCCAACACTATGCCGCTGTACGTATGCAGCGCGATGGTGTGGTGGAGGGGCAGCACTTTGTTCCGATGATGGATCATTGGCGCGACTAGTATATCGGAATCTTCATGAGCTCCGGTATTACTCCAGCAAGAAGACCTCTTCTCGCAGCAAAGTGCCCGAGTGGCAGGCACTTTGTCAAAGCTGGAATACCTTTGTTGAAATCTTCAACAAGAACCAAGCAGCTTACCGTGAGTGGGTTAAGCATGCCTGTGAGCGCTTCAAAGACGTTATCGACGCGTGGGAGGTTGGAGCAGCTCCACAGATCTTCTATGGATGCAGCTGTTCCGTGCACTGTGCCCGAAGGCCATCATTGCATGTTGTGTCTTCCGGGTGCGGCGCGCTTGAGCGACCGCGACCTAAACGGGTACACGTCGATCCGTGTACCTGCGAGCCTCAAGGATCTCCGTGCCAAGTTCATGGCACGTGAGGAACGTGACGAGCGTGGTGCTTCGAGCAATACGGGTGACTACAGCGCTCGCACTACCTTCTCGCCGGCAGTGCGTGATGGGCTTCGTACGACCGCACCATTTCCGAAACGTCCTGCTGCAGAACGTCCCGCGGCTCCCATGTATCTTGGTGGGGCGGAAACCCTCTCGAACGAATACGATAACGAACTAGGTGCCGGTTCGTTTTCGGGATACTATGGTCGACCATACGCCCAACAATCCAATGTGTTGAGCCGTGAGCGTCACGGATCTGAGGCGGCGGTGGTGGGAACACGCCCCAGGTATGATTAACCTGGGGTTGACTTTGCGCCTCCGTCTTTCGAAGACGGAGTTGCTGCCGTGAAGCGGCTTCAGAGCAGTGACTTCACTGCTCTGAGGCAGAATATTACAACCCTGAGGGCCGCTCCTAACCATGCCATGCCATACCACACCACATTAGTCGTCGCGTGGTGGCCCGGATGGTATTGTGTTGCTAGGAATCAGATTTGTCACCAAGCGCTACACGGTAATATAATATATTATACTGGGATAGGAAGCAACGTTAGAGCTGCTATCGCAGACCAAATAGGATTATATCCGTGGTACGTCAAGTCAAAAGATGACCCCTCTTGACATCTAACTGGTACATCTCTATGAAACCGGTACGACTCCGGTGGCGCACTGGGCCATCCAAAAGGCTTATATGCGTGGGCGTCCTGAACCGGTAGGATAACCATCACACCGGTATGGCCACGGTGCCGCACTGGGTCTCCAAAAGGTTTATATGCATGGGCAGTTTGAACCAGTGTGCTACCGATGACACTGGTATGAATCGGTAAATATATTGGCTGTAGCGACGATTGAGGTGAACTGTACTGTACAATAGCATGACGATTCTACCACCGCGGCGGTAGCTGCAAATAGGCCTCAGCCAGGGTTCAACTTTTTAGGTTTGTTGAGTATTGTCTGTTGATATATTGCATCTACAATTTTGAGGCAAATGCCCAGGCAGCTAGGCGCAGGGGATGACCGGATTAATAAGTAAAATTATTAATAAAAATAAATTTTAAAATAAAGGGTTTATTCCAAAATCCTCCTATCCCAGCCTTCGCGGAGCCCTAGTATATATAATGACCAGATGTTTTCTTTCGCGCACTACCACATAATATGTGGTAGCGCGGGAAAGAAAACACCTGGTCATTTACATTCTGACAGAGGAAACATCATCATGTCCAGGAACAGCAAGCAGCCCAAGAGCACCTCCTTCTTCCTCAAGAAGCAGCCCAATGAAGCGTGCCAAGACTACACCAGTGGCATCTACAGATGCGCTATCGTCCAGTCATGCTACCTGTACACTTCAAGCACCACCCACCGCTGCTGCATCGGCCAGCGAGTCTGCGGCAACATCCACGGTTGCAGAGATTGCAGAGTTGGTGTCGGTCTTCCCAACTCCGACGACTTCGGATACTGCACTGGGAGCTCGTCTACGTACAAATGCAGAGCTTCTTGATGCTATCGACCTCACCAGGGTCAGAACGAGCAATAGCAGACCGAGAAGCGCAGCCACTCGCGTCTCCATCTGCATTGTTAGCCGGCGAAGATTACTGGGTGTGCTTGTAAATTATGCGAATGGCAGGGTAGCAAAGTCACTTTGCGTGGCACCGACCTTGTGCCGCCGATGGCATTTTGCCCCTAGCCCTAGAATATCGTGGCCAATCACGCGAGCTTATTTTCTGCCATGGCATGGCATGGCATTGTTAGGAGCGGCCGTGAGGGCTCAAGTCGCTCAGGCCTCAGAGACCGCGTCGGACGTCTCCGCCTATATTGGGGGTCGCGCGTTTGGGCTAGCCCATCGACGTGCTGGAGCAGGGGTCGGCTTCCACTTCGGTTCTGCCAAGCTAGTTGGCTCGTGCGGCCGGTTGGTCTTCAGCTACCGACGTAAAGGTCGGATGGATGGGCATGCTAAACGGGATGTCTAGTGTGTAAGCGTTGCCATGCGTGCCAACACTATGACGGCCCCATGAGGTGCGGAGTGAGCTTACTCACCCCGAAGTCGGAGACGGCATGTTTAGGCAGATTTTGAGTAGCTAACAAAACCAATGAACCTTTCTTAAATTCATTTGTGTTGGCCCTACCAACGTTGTCTGCATTCAGCTTCTGTCGATCGACAGAAGCTGCAATAGCGTCTTGGACAAACCGAAATGACGGCTTGTCTGCACTGCATGAAGTTGATTACGTCCGAGCTGAGCTCGTTCGGCTCGACTTCAGCAGTAGTCGTGGTGTCTGTGCCTCAGACAGACGCGTTGTTCTTGTTCTTCGCCTTCTTGTTCTTCTTCTTACACGTAATCGCGGCTGACACTGTGCAAGGGCCAGCGGCATTCTGCGTTGCGGCTGTAGATCTTAAGGAAGGAGCCACCATCCTGAGTACGCTCGGTAGGTGTGGGTGCCGCATGGCATTCACGTAAAACGGTGAAATCCGGTCAAGGGATGCACCGAGTTGTTGATGGCGAATTCTGCCATCGACAGGCACTCGATCCAATGTTGGAACGAGTGAGGTTATCTCTTGAGTATGCCAACAAGCATGCGGTTCACGCACTCGGTCTGCCAACACTTCTTCGCGGGTCTCGATTCGACACAATGTCTATCAGCATGCCATGCATTTGAGCACCATGTCAACGAACAGACGTGCCGTCTGCTTCGCAGTTACTTCGGCGGGTACCGCAGCAATATGCACCATCTTGCTGAAGCGGTCAACCAAGACCACAACGCCCGTGTTCCGCTCAGCTGTCCGGGGGAAGACCGAACGCGAAGTCCAAGGACATGGACTGCCAACACTCCGACGGAGTCGGGAGTGATTGCAAGGGAGCCTGCGCGAACGGCGCAGGCTTCACATGTTGATACACTTCGCAAGCACGGACGCACTTGCGCACCCATTTATACTGGTGGGTCCAGTAGAAGTCTCGCGTGAGAAGGGCGTATGTCTTCTCACGGCCCGGGTGTCCCGCAGTCGGTGCATCATGATACTCATACATGATCTTGAGACGCAGGTCATGATCGTTGGGCACGACAACGCGAACTGCATTGTCGTCGACTGCACTGTAGAGCAACAACCCGTCGTGCACCCCATAGTGGGGTGCACGAGCACGAAGACGCATCGGCTGCTTCTTAGGAGCTTTATCAGAAGGTCGTAGGACAGCAAGAGGTTCGCGTCCGCGTCGTGTGCGTACGTGACCTTCATGTCGTCCAACAGAGACGACGTGAATGTACCCGATCGCATGGCGTCAATGGTATTGACATCGGCATCAATTGAAGCGTAGTCAGGTCGACGCGATAACGCGTCGGCCACCACATTGAGTCTTCCGGGTTTGTACTCCAGTTTTTGAAATTCTTAACATGACTAATGCATATATGCCAAACGCGCTACACTCAAAGTGATATTTCTGTGAGGTACGGTACAGCGCCCTGTTCTCAAAATAGGGCGTTGTATCTATACTAATAAATTTGAGATCCTTGAGTGTGTCACGCATTTTAGATCCTCTGCTCGGTTCATGTTTATCTACTATCAGTATTTCATTTCAAGACTCTGATGACATTGCTTGCTGACTTCTAAATATACTGATATTGTTACCAAAAAGATGTTCTGCTGCCGGAATTGTTCAATGAACAGTGTCCATCCCAAGTTCGGCAGGAGCTAAATACTGCATTAGGAAGTCCTCTATTTTGTAGTGCTGTGGACCCATCGGATCCAGAATGGGAGGGCAACGCTGAAAAGGGGGTTTCGCGTTATGGCTCTAAAGAACCTGGAAAAACAATTCCCGCACCATGCGCGGCGAGGGGCTCTGACCGAAGTGGGCAGAGGATGGCCCAACATGTCAAGGTCAAACTCACTCAAGATGTTCCGGCAGTACCTTGATGAGTACGCACAACCATGGTTTCTAGATGCGCTGTATATGCTTGAAGACCATTATCCACTAGTGCCTGCGCTAGAGCTGTTGCCTGATAATTGCCATTCATCATGCTCTTCACTAATCGGATGCCTGCACCCTGCTCTACCTCCTCCCACGTGTCTGGTTCTGAAGCCTTTGGGGTGGTTTGTGAAAGTCCAGCCAAGCACTAGGCTCCGTTTTCACATGCCCCCCCCCCCCCCTAAGGCCTCCAAAGCATCTCGTTCACGTTTGAGCTCTGCCATCAAAATTCCTGGACCTACTATTTCTTCTTGTGATTCTACTTCACCATGGTTGTGATCTCGGCTCAGCTACTTCCCACCCAGGCTACTTTCGCTTTCTTTCATCTCTACTGGATCTTTGTCATCTACGACAGGCTCCCTCCCATCCCTTGAAGCTGGCGTCGTTGCTTTCTCTCTTCGCTATGGATCTTGCTGTTGCAGAACGGGCTAACTCCACCACAACGGATTGAACATGAACGGTTTGAATTCCACTCGATGCTGTCCCTGCAGTGGGTTCTCCTGCTCACTACCTTTGACTACTTGAGACCACTTGTCAAGTACTGGTGCTGGGGTCCATCTGAGCTGACTAGTGCTTTGGACAAGTATGTCCGACAGCATTTTGGGTTCTGAGTACAATTTCTTGCAGATGATAGCTACTCTCCGTTGCCAATGAGCATACTGCGTCGGCTCCTTCTCCTGCGCGACGGCTATGAACTTTAGCAAATCCGTGACCTCTGCGTCGGTTAGGTTGTGGTATCGTTGTGCGACTTTATATTAGCTCGCTTGTCACAATATAGCATCGCATTTGTATAACGTCGCGTCAATATAACGCGACGTTATATTGTGACACGCGAGCTGGCTGCGCCGTTTACGGCGCAGCGCTCTAAGTAGCCCCACTTTGATCAACAGGATGTATTGCTCCGAATGTAGAAAGAGATCGACTGCAACAAATCAGCTCCCCACGCACAAAGCTCGCCATCTCTTACTTGCACCTCTGCTTACCCGTGATGAACCAAGTATCGAACGAGAGGCAAAGCCTAAGGGAGCGTATAAGTGCCTCCGACTGGAGGCCGCCTACTCTTGGTGCACTGTACAACGCAAAAGGAGCCCGACCGGATCGAGTGAAGACCCGGAAGCCGTGAAACTGCCGAAGACATCCCGGGTGACGATACGAAGATACCATCCCAGGTGTGAAGATACAGTATACAAAGTCCAAGATGTTTCCGACCGACCAAGCCGACCAGCCAATATCTGCTCGCATTCCGTGGAACATTGAACTTCGCTTGCGTACCCAATGATGACTATACTTGCTGGAAGTATGCTACGAGGGACCGCTGACTATTACGACGACAAGAGACCATAGTGAAGACAAGTCACGATGGAGTGGATGTAAAGATCGACAGAAGATGGTCAGCCAGAGAGAGAAAGAGAGGCAACAGATAACAGATAAACAGAGTTCGTTTTGCCAAGGGCGCGCTAAACTATACATCCGGGCGGTCAGGCGTTCACTCGCCTCGCCTCACCTTACCTGCAAGTGATGCAGACATACAATGACTACTACACAGCGCTCGCGGCGGGTCACATCTGGTGTCAGATTTTGCTAATTCGCAGGCGTTTTAGCGCTATGGGAGAGCAAAACAGACTACTCGTTACCAGCGGCAAAACAAACTGCCACCGTGGCTTTTTTCTCCCAAATCTCAACGTTTTGATTGGTGAATCCTAATTACCATATGTATCTACATGAAAAGTCCTAAAATATGACCAATCAGAATCGAGTAAGTCGCTGTTGGACTCGAACTCGAGTCCAACACGAGGCTATTGTCGGTGCTGTGTTTGCCTTTTTATCTTGATACTCACTCAGGGGCATGTCCGCACACATAGCTACATTTCCCTGGGCTTCTTATTTCAAAATGATATCTGGTTCAAGAGATATGATTGTGAATGTCATTACCCTAGTCGAACCCCTGTTTACACGACTACAGTCCGTGGCTATTTTTGTGTCAATATGCGCCGTTGGGTCGTTCGAATGGTCTCTAGTGGTTAGCCAAGACGCTTGGGAATATATTGCTGGTCTCCGCGCTTCTTTAGAGTTAATATTCGAGGAGCTATAGCAGGCTTTTGGTGAATTTCCAATTTTTTCGTCCAATCACTTATGTCGTTTACAATAGATTTATTGCCAATCGTGAACTATCGGATCCGAGCCCGATCGAATCTGATATCCGGCAAGGGCTGCTGGCACCTCTACTTTTCGTTTTAGCTACTGAGATCCTTGGCCTCGTACTGGCACAAGCACCGCAATACCTCGAGATAAGGAGAGGTGTAAGCACTTGTTCTCGGCATTTGTCGATGACTCGACCGTATTTCTGCAAAAGGTAAAGCAATTGGGCAGTGTGCAGGGTAGCTAGATCGGTAGAAGATAGAGTAGCAATACTAAATCCGATAGTGTTGTGTGGCGATGTGGCTCCAGGTTTTCTGGCCGGAGCTACCAAGCTGCAGCCCGATCGGTGTGAGGAAAGTCTGACCAGGGTGGATTGAGCTGCGAGTGGCTTGAGGTGAGCCGAAGTTAGTGTGAGCTGTGGATGGACTCGGCAGACCTGGACGTGTAACTCCGGGGCGTACTGTATGTACGTAGTCGACATTTCCTGACGGCGGGTAGTACGAGCACCACCCGTCCTGGCACAGCGAAGGACGCAGATCAAAGCCAAGACCCCAGGTACAGCAGCAGCCCCAGGCGACCTTGAATGGACCAACACTGTCATGGGCGCAGTAACCCCGGCGTGGTGATTCTGGCCGGAGTATTGATCCAAGATTGCTACACTCGACGACGAGGATAGTGGGACAACCACGAGGATCTGGGACCCGGCAAGGACACACCCAGGACGCGCGTTGAACAGCGACCCTGGCCGAGCCGCTAACTTAAATTGCGACTCTGGCCGGGTGTAAGTCTGGTAGATACGATCAAGTCAAGATGTTTCTGACCGACCAGGCAGACCGACCAAGGATGGGCAGAGATTCCGTGGAACGTTGAAGGAGCTGATTTGTACTCTACACTGGACTTCGGCTCGGACAGGACGTCGACGTCAACCAAGGTATAGTGAAATCAAGTGAAAAGCAGAATGTATGTCTAAGTTTCAGGAAAATAGCCGCAGAGATAAAAGATAAACAGAGTTCGTTTTCCCCTGAAACCCGCTAGTTGCCAAGAAGCGCAGGACGACCGGGTACCGCGGCTACGTACGACCGTGGGTAGATCTCTCCCTGAAGTAAGTACGCCAAGTTAGGTAAGGGGAGTGGGGCGTACAGGCGTCTCAGGGTAATCCACCTATTCCATTTCCTTGTTGCAGCTGTATTCTTGCCCCGAGCGAGGTCCTGCATTTCATATTATCGATTACATCCCAGGCGGGGTGACTAGCGCCGCCGGCGACTTGGCCGAAAGGTTATTGGGTGGTAGGGTATTGGTATTGGTTATTATATTTCAGTACATCTGAAACTGGTGCGCGTTTGAAGCCGCCCAGGGTTGAACAGTGCCCTGGATAGGGCTCGTTAGTTGACCGGAGTAGTGACCCACCGTCGAGGGGTCCAAAAGAATAAGTGACGGATATTTGTGTATAACTCTGTATTTGTGGTTATCGTCCGAAGTCGTAGGGGCTACGTTTTGGAAGTACGTATCGCACCCCGCTCGGAAACCCATCAGTGAGCAACAACTCACCAACTCGGCCGAGCTCCTTGGGTCGGAGACAAGCGATCCGAGAGGGATTGTCTCAAGGAACACACGCCATCTCGGGCGGACATCTTCTGGTGTACCCGCCTGAGAAGTTCTAAGGGACTTTGTTCTCCCGGAACATTCGCACACTATACACCTGGGCGGAAAAGGCGCTCACCCGCCTCGCCTCAGTTGCCAGCCGTGACTTTCACTTCCGTAGCGTTCCAGCTACCAACGTGCGCGGAGAAAAAAAAAACTTCAAAGCATTCCAAAAAAAATATTTGACAAGTTCACGTGGAGACGAGTAGAGGAAAACAGAAGATTAACCCTGCGTTAGTGTTTCTACCAAGAAAGCCAGGTGGGATCGGTTCGGTGTCCATCCCGTTAGCAGTGAAAACTTAGCAAGCGAAACATGCATTGTTATGGCTGATTCCAAAACCTGATCTGTATCTGAAAGCCTGGAAGTTCTGGGTACTCCAGACCCCCAATCAGTTGGTCACGCCAAGAAAGTCGACCGCGAAAGGCCAGAAACGTGAGCCAGGAATCCATCAGACAGCTAATTCTGCTCTTTGAAGGGAGGCAACACAACAACGCATGCAGGAAAACAAGCGCGTGTGCCCAACAAAAGGAAACTCAGAGTCATGCTTTCTGGGAATGTCCGTGCGCGGTGAGATGCTGGAATGACTTGCCAGACACTGGAGCGGCGATAGCGTGACAGACAGCGACCTCCTCGGGTACCGAGTAGTACTGTGCAGCACGGCAAGCTCCCCCGATCACGGACTCACTGAAGTGTAGTCATTAAGGCGCGGTTTTGCCCGGCTAAGCATGAAGACACTTTAAGTCGTATTTGGCGGGTGGTAGCAACGGTGTGCAGTACAACCCAATGGATGCAGCGCAGCAGGCTTCTTTGAAGGAAAAGCAACATCGGTAGAGCAAAGTTGCGTCGAGTTCCGGGTGACAGGAGTTCGTCAGTTGAAGGCAATAGCAAGGAGGAACAAGAGGAGTTCCCAAACGGTGGGGCAAGGCAAGTTGATGGAGGGCTGTATCGACAGTTTTCTGATAATCCTCGAGCAACCAGGACAAGTACGGGTCAGCAGTATGCAGCTACCAAGAGAATCACCATTAGTGGTGATGATGAAAACTTATTTAGGATTTTAATGGTTACCATAGTAGACCAAATGAAATCTCTTCTTCTACTACTACTAAATATAACATCGCGTACTCATAGGCACGGCTTGAACGAACCCTAGACATGAGAACCCGGTAAACCGGTCTACCGAGTTCGGAGGTTTCAGATACCATTTTGTGAACTCAGTATATGGATAATCCAGGTTCGCGGTCATTTTATTTGCAATTTAACACGTCATTTACGGTTACGTCCTTGGTTCGTTTTTGTGTCTTCATTGGCTCTCTAGACTTACTCGGTTGGAGCCGCATAACCGTCGAGTACCATTCTCCTTATCAACAGTTTCGCTCTTAGAATATATAATCTCTTATGCTATTGATCTTGAAGAGGTAACTTATCAGGGTTTCATCTTTGCAGCTACGTTATTCTAAAGGTTATTGGATTCCATGATTTAGTTCGTTTTTCCTGGGCTCTTTCTAAAAGCCACGATCTTTCAAACTTAGATTGTCTAGCCAATCAAATTCTTAGGAAACGAACCAAAGTGAGCCTTCCTATCGCTTCAGTTCAGGTTCAGTTCGGCTCATTCGATTAAGTTAATCTTAGTCTGAACAAAAAAAAACTCGCGAGCTGCGGTTCTGGGGTTTATTCGGTTCGCGAAATAACGACCGAACCATGGTTCAGGTTCGGTTCGTTCAGGCCATGCTCATAGGTATTCTGCATTGCATTGGTTCTGTGTACCACAATGTTTGGCAAACTTCGCTGATACAGACAACCCCCTCGGTAATCTTGACGTTGGGAACCCACTTTTTAACCCTTTCGCGAGTATCCAAGATAAACTATAGTATACAACTCATTGATATTTCCTTCTAAAAGGGCACTCTAGGCGTCCTTTTACAAAGTTACGGAGCATTTTCTGTATGTCTCATGGGACATGCAAGATACGGTGATTTGCAGGTTACATAGTATGGATGCATATTACTTATAATTTGTATAGACAATGATTACATGATGATTACGCTGCGTACCGATTATGATTTGTTCTAAGAGATGGTAGATTACTAGCTTGAACTTGTGTAAAAAGGCACAGGAAGCGCCCTTTAAGAGGGGGTACACTCTACCGTGTTTTGGTAAATCCTTTAAAGGGCGCTTTCTGTAGCCTTTTACCGCGAAAGGGTTAATTCCTAGGTGAGGGTATTCCTGTCGTAGGGTGCATCACGGGGTGGTACACGGGAGTACTTACCGTAAGGCTTACGTACACAGTTTTTTATGGGGATCGAGGGGGGGTGAATGTGATATAGAAGAGGACCAACGGAGGCCCGCGGATGACATCCGTCCTGCGGGAAGATCGTCATATGGGCTGCCTATACGAACACCAAGATATCATCGAAAATAGACTGTGTAAGTAAGTCCTGCCGGTGGTGCACCATACTGTACCATATATTCATCTTCGAAAGCTAATGCGATCGTTAAATATGAAATACGGCAGAAAAAACATGGACAATAGGAGCTGGTGTCATGCTTAGACTACTCCAGACGTCCTGTACAAAGATGATTTTTCTCATAGTTAATCACCCCAAAACATTTATATTCCGTGATTTTCTATTCCGGGGATCGAGGGGTGAGGGAGAATAATTACCTGGCTACCGTGCCTCACAGAGAGAATGGTTTAGGCCCAGTCTTGTATCTAGCGGGATGCGGGATGGGACCAATCAGAGCTCTTGGTTGCGGGTCGTAGCGGGATGCTTTGGGGACGACACCCCTTCCTGTCCCGCAGGGATGTTGTGTGGCGCGGGTCGCGGGATACATCAAATTGAAAGGCAAATGCATCGGGCTGCATCTCTAACACACTGCCGGGGTGCCAGAGATGACCGAACTCGTCCCAATCTCGTCCCGCGATTGCGGGGAGATATAAGACTGCCCTTACAGTTAGATTGCCATTTCAAGAGCTGGGGTAATCGTTTTGAACTTAAAACTTAATTTTATCCAATCGACGCGCATATAATTGCTTTTGAACGGTAATTTGAGTGCCAAATGAGAAAGGCCAAAAATAATCTGCGTGAGGTACGGTACTTGGCTTTGTATTGGACGGACTTTCAGAAGTCACCGAGGATCGTCCGTACAGGGTTATTGTAGTTTTCAACAATTTTGCCGCCCGATTTGACGCGTTATCTCGGAGTCCAAATTTATGTAAAATGGAGCTCCAACATGATCAGTGAATCCGATTTAGCTATATCTGACCTGAGTTAAGCAAGCCTGGAACGAATCTGAGCAAACCGAACCACGGTACGCAACTTTTTTGGTTCGCAGTTACACATGACCTTTCGTCCAAATACGGTATACCGATATACCGACTTCAATAGAAAAACCTCAGGAAGCAGTGAAGGAAAACGGCAGGTTCAGGTTTTTCATGTTCGTTTGGCATGCCTGTCCTTGGGTACGCTAGTGGCGTGTTCACGCAAAACCTCTCGAGTTCGTGCTCTAACTGGCTGAAAAGGCCACCGTGATGCGTACTTTCCCTTCTTGAACAGCCGCACCCGATCCAAGGCACGAAGAGGCGTTTACGGCTCAGGCAACGGACTGGCAGCGCTCCTCCTTGCGCGTGGTAGCTTATGACTAGCAGTCTTCAATACACCTGCAAGCACACAAGTTCACTCCAGCTCTTGAACAAGTTTGTGAATTTCCTTTCCTCAACCGCCATCAATTTTTGCACACTTGGCCGCTGTAGTTCCAAGGTATGGTGCTCTTGGTTTTCATTAAGGTTTATGACCTGCTAACGTACACATGCAAACCGTACTCCTTTTGGTCTCAGTGGTATCATGCATCGCCAATCCAGCGAACTGCAACGTGCCCATACGCCCACGCGCATACTATCAACAGCAAGTGTACCAGAGTCGTCTCAGACACTGGCTCAGCGCGTGCTTTCCCAACCAGTTCTTCGGCGCAGCGCTAGCTTCCCCTCGGCTCAGCTGGTGGAGACGGAAGGACCGCCTACTCGTCGGGCAAGATATGAGGCGTCTCCGTTGTTCACCACCCATGGGAGTAGCTGGGAGCGCGTGCAGGCTGTCGAACCATCGCTGACGGCAGCAGTAGAGCTAACAGCGGTGAGCATGCCGGAAGGAATCCCTGCTGAAGTTGAGAGAGCTGTCCAAGGCTATCGCCCAAAGCCTGGATTTGTGCTCGTCCCTCCGACTTCGAATGAGCGTTCGTTTATATTCAAGTGGGGGGTACGCGTCCACCCAGCCAATGACCCAGCTTTGGTGGGATGGATTTGCTTAGCAGCACACAGTTGTCGAGATACAGAAGCCATCCAGGTGCTGTACGGTGGGAAGACGTCTCGCGCTACAAAACACTTGAAGGTAGTGCACGGTATCACGTCGGGAAAGACTGCAACCGAGGACACACGCAAACGAACAAGGGATGAAGAAGTAACCAGAATCCTAGCGTCGGCAACGTCGAAGGAGAACTGCCAACGAATCAGTCTGCTACTCCAGACTCTACAAGTCGTGCACAACAATTTGCCGTTCGTTGTCGGGGAATGGGAAGAATCCCAGCTTCTTCGTGCTGTGATCACGAAGGAAGAGTTCCGAGCTGTTGTGAACAGGCAGACCATAACGCATGCGCGTCCGGCGTGGTGGAAATGACACACGTCATTCGTGTGAATCGGATCCCTGGTGTGAAGTTCTTCACAATGGTGACCGACTTTTGGACCTGTAAAACAACGGGGATGAAGTTCATCGGTCTCCGCCTATACTACATTGATAACGACTGGAAGTTGGGTTCAATTCTTCTTGGGACTCGTCACTTCAAGCCACTCTATGGTGAACGAGATCAAGGTATTCGAGAGCCATATGCGCGATGGCTTAAGCAGATCCTAGCTGACTTTGGTCTAACAACTGCAGATTTCTTTGGGGCGACGACGGACGGCGGCCCCGACGTCAAGTGGATGATGGAGTCTGGATTACGCCTCCAGTGGAAGTGGTGTTGGCCCCATCTTACCAATGCCGCTACGAAGGCAGCGTTTGGCATGACAGGTGATCGAAACCCTGGAATGCGCTCTTTGCTCAGCAAAGTGACAGTCACCATTTATCAGGTTCGGTTGGTGGAGGTGATGGGAAGCGTTTACGCTGAGTTGGTCGACGCTCTTGGGGTCGGCAAGGAAAGAAAACTAGTCGACTACAAGCCCCATCGCTTTATGGGGTTAACCCAAGTATTTCGCCGTATTGTGAAACACTGGAACGTACTCGGGTTGTGGTACGAGGAGCGCACAAGGAAATTCGAGCGAGACGGAAAAGCTCCTCCAAACCCCTTTCCGCTATCCAGCCAGAAGAAGCTCATGGAGCAGCTTTTGTCGCTGCTCGTCCCCATCTCTGCTGTGAACGTCAAGAGCCAAGCAGAAAAGGCCAACCAAGTGGACGTCCTCTTGTCTGTGTACAAGCTGGGTATGAAGACGCTGGCCGTGGACCAACCGCTCGTCAAGTTTGATTCGACAAAAGAGCACGTTGTTCATTATCACCCCACCGACCTACTGCCGTTAGCGGAGACCACACGGAACCTGCTGAGCCAAGCCTTTCAAACGCGGTTCTTCTCTCGGTACACTTGCCGTGAAGCGATGAAGAAGTGCTCGTTTGTGTGGGAAATGCAGTTGCTGCTGCACCCCCACACAACAGATATCGACGGGATGCTCATGGGCATAGTAGCTGCTTGTGGAAGATCCCAGCGTCTAAGTGATGGCGTGATTGAGCGCAACAAAAGCTCCGTGAAGCAACTTGTTCTCCAGCGACTCAAGACGATCATGATGTCTCTTCAACCTTCGGAAGTCGAGCCTGCGATGCAAGTACCGGCAACATTATATCACAATGGTGGGTTTTCAGAGGATCTGTGTGATTTCTTGCCGCTGACGATGCCCCGGGCACCTGAGCAATCAACTTCACAGATGCTGCTCGAAGGCCGGGTTGATGAGGAGCTGGACCGGTGGTTCAGCGACCCACAACTTTTAGCAGCCACATCAGCGACCGATGTTGAGACCGTTCTCAACTTTTGGTAGCGGATGCTAGAGACTGGTACCTATCGCTGTTTACCTCAAGTCGCGCGTATCGTGTTCGCTGTTCCGGCTTCATCGGCTCAAATTGAGCGAGATTTCGGGGTCAGCGGAATGATGGTGACATCGCAACGTGCTTCGCTTTCAGGAGCCAACATTGATATGTGCTCTTTCCTGAATCGAAACCGGTATTGACGTCACGCAGTGCCCCAAGCTCACGCCAGATGAGGCCAAGAACGCTATACCTTCGAATGTGACGATCGACTTGGAGCCATTGAACCCCATGACGATGTTTGAAAGTGAGTGGGAAATTGCGCTGTCAAGTGCCTTCTCTCTGTCAACAGAGCTAGCCTAACGACACTCAAGTCCTGCTGCATCTCCGACCGAAGGAACGCTAGGTAGCACTGCATGCATCGATTGATACTCTGCTCAATATTGCATGTTGCTTGACGATCAAATAAACAAACTGTGCAACAAACATTGATATCTTCAACTCCTAAAGGAACGTGCAGCTACTCA
This sequence comes from Phytophthora melonis, assembly GCA_024211575.1. Classification (NCBI taxonomy): domain Eukaryota; phylum Oomycota; class Peronosporomycetes; order Peronosporales; family Peronosporaceae; genus Phytophthora; species Phytophthora melonis. Next base: position 2,543,820 of record JAMXKT010000038.1, on the reverse strand, counting down.
TCATGAAGGAGATCAACTCGGGCCATGTAATCGGTGACCATGCTAGGATCACGTTACACTATGATGCCGTTGATGTCTCGGGCATTTGTGTCTCGACAACGCAAAAGACTTCAAATAGTTGCTGTCTTGGAGGCTACTATTACTTGTCTACCTGACGACCTTGCTTTTTAACTCTCGAATGCGCGTGGTTACACGATCCGACACCGCTGTCTGTGCAATCGTCCTCGCACGCTCGAGGGGTGACTCCTTTGGAGTCATTACTTTCAATTGGGGAACTTCTGGACGTCTACGACGGCGACATGACTTGCCAGAAGCTTTTTGACTTCCCACTGCCTTGACCCAGCACCTACCCTTGTTGTTGTCACTAAAGCGACTCCAATCACCACCCTCAGCGTTGGCGTCAAGCTCGCTGTCCGAAAGCCTAACAGAAACAGAGCGACATGCTCCATAATCTTGGGTGGTGCAGTGCACACCAGCACAGCTTCCTTCGACGCTAGCGTTCCGGGCTGATGTAGCGCTACAGCACATACAATTTGTCGGGTGCGTTCGCTGGGTAAGCAGACGGCTTTCAAAATCGCTCATCTTTTGCTCAATTGTCTGCATTCCTGTTGATAATGCTTCATTCACCTGTTTCCGTGTGGTACGTTCAACCCGTACTTCCAGATCGCGGATCGCGCGCTGAATTCGATCATCCAAATCCTCAGCACTAAGTTTTTGCGATAAATGCACGCGCTCCATCTGAGCAGCAAGAGCCTCTTTCACTTCATCCTTGTCAGCTTCTACTAGCTGTTGCGCTTCAATAAGATGCTGGAGCCTTGATACCCGAGTCTCCATTTGAGCAACAGCAGCTAGCACTTGACTGTGCGCTTCGGCCAGGATCTGCACTTTAGCTGCATCAAGTCGGTCATTAACTTTTTCTCGAGTGATTTCACACTCGCACTGACTTTTTTGCTCATGGAGCGCTCCAAAGTGCTGCATAACTCGATAGTTTTCTTGCCCAACTTTGATTCGAGCGAAGTGACACTTGAATCAGTGTGTGAGGAGGCCGCAGCCAACAATGCTTCAAGTCGTGCTTGCATTTGAGCCTCGCTAGCCCTAATTTGACTTTTCATTGCGTTTTGCGCTTGGCGTTGAGTGTCGTCGACCCGTTCCCAAAGCCGCTGCTCAATTAACGACGTGTGGTGCTCCGCTTTCTCTTCGACGGCTGCGTTAAACGATGCCTGCGCCGACCGTAAAGCTTCATGAACACCTTCATCGCAGATTTCAGCAATCTGTTGTCTTATATTTTCCGGAGCGATCAGTTGTGAGTTGGCTACATGAATATCGAGAGCCTCATCCAGACGAGCGCGAGCTTCAACGAGGCTGGCCTCCGCTGAGTCTACGCGAACAGAGATAGCTTGAACAGCATCACGCAGTGTCGATTGTGCTGCCGCGTGAGACGCTCTAAAACTCTCCTCAAGGCGAAGCTGCATTTTGTGCTCCATCAAGGCTGCGGCGTGCTCGAACTCGTATCTTGTGCTTGCAACAATCTGGTCGACGCGATGTTCAACGACAGCTAGCGCTTGTTGCTCGGTGTTATGGCGGATGCCGCAGAGCTCCTCAGGCTTCCCATTGACTTGAACAAAGTCCTCTTGAAGGGTGACTTTACGGCGACGATGAAGATGAGTCAGCTGGTCCATCGTGTCGAGCTGGTGGTCCTCACTATGCTGAGGTCCGTCGATAGGAGCAAGGGCGTACATTGCGGTGAAGGAAGGGTGGTGGTTTGATACTCGCAAAAAGCCGCAGTGAGTAGTTTCAATAGCAAAGAATTTTATCCAACCACAACGCCAATAAACGAACACAGTTTCAAGTGGTTCCTCCGCATAGGTACGACAGCGAAGGAACCTGTAAAACCTCGCGAACCAGGTTCTCGAGGTTTTATCGGTTCGCGACAAATCGGGGGAAGTCGTGTTCGTGTTCAGGCTGAGTTAACCCTTTCGCGCACAGGGGGGGCAAAATGCCCCTTTTGACTGACGCACGGTACTACTCCCCGGACCTAAATTTTACGATAATAAAGCAAAATTTAGTTTTCGTTCAAAATAAATTTCATATTTAAATTTGAGTAGGGCAAAATGCCCCCGTTCATGTTTACGGGAAAAGCTTTGCGATTGGATAGAATTCAAAAGAATTTCATTTACATAAAAATTTCAAAGTTAAATTTGGTATCGATTGTCTGGACATTCCTACAATTCTAATGTGTGTGGAACCAGTAACTAATCCATCATTGCAGAGTATGATTGACAGGCAAGACAATAGGAAATGTAGAAGTAGTGTCTGTTGGTTGAGAACTCGGGTATTTTTTGTGGAGACTAGGCATGGACCATCTAGTTTCAATGCACATCGCGTAGTCAGCTACAGTAACAACTAAACAAATAGTTCAATACATGCTTACAATGTCTAGCACAAACAATCCCAACTTACTAGCACTTCCGCGCAGCCGCGAGGACAATGTGCGTTAATGCGGGTGTTTGTTCGCCATTCATCCCTACAGTTCGATACACGGCAGCCTTCAGGCAGCAGTCATTAGCCGCTTAGAATTTACAGTATAGTACACACACTATCTTACGTGCTCGAAGGGGTGTATCCTCCTACATGCTCCAATTTCTACGAACGACCTCGCAGCTCTACAAACTTAAAATGGCTTTACAGTCGCAAAGCGGACCTACGGTGGCTTCTGAGTCAAGGTCGGTGGTGCGGCAGGTGGATCTGTAACTAACACAGTATGTATACCTCGTAATGCAGCTTGACATTTACCGTTAGTCTGTCGTCAACCACACTTTGATCTTGAGGCCGTTCCGATGTGATCGCTGTAAGGACTTTGCTGCTTGGGTGATGTTGTGGTGACTAACCAATTGCGACAAAGAGTCACTGCTATCCGATCAAGGGCGAAGCAAGGCTTAGCGGAGATGCTCGAGTGAGAACTCCCCTGCCGTGCTGCAAAGTGGCTACACAAAGCCGTGTAATGAACTTGGTTTCACTATGCAAAAAGCCGTCAAGGAGTTGTATGCGTGTATCGAAATTACTGCAACAACTGAACACGTGTAATCATCTTGATTAAAGTATGGATTGTAGTCACCTCGTTTAAGTATGCGATAACTACTATCCAGTCGCTCTAAATACACCCGTTTGCATGCGCCATGCTGCTGACGTTCTCGGACGATGCCGACAAGTTGCTAGTCAGATTCGCGTTCCAGTACGCGCAGCAAAACCGCCGTGTGGAGTGGTCTACTGTAGCGCGAAAGCTACGCCGGCTTCGTATCAATAAGACAACAAAGGAGCTGGAAACGCGCCTACGAACACTCAAGCGCGCCCACGGCAACGACTTGTCCAAATTTCCCCCGTGTTTCTTCGGTTCTACGCGCCGTTCCGACAGTTCAAGCAATACAGCCTCAAGCCGTCCGCGACCTATCGTCCTGGACTACCAAGCTACGGTATGCCTTCTTCGCTCCGTCTTCGGTTTGGTCACCAAGACCGATGTCCAACAGAAAGCCGGTGTGCTACATGAGAACGCTGGAGAGCTTCTTCCAAAAGCGGTGACTGGTGTTATTAGCATCATTGGTCCTGTCCAAGCCGATGATGTTTTTCTCGATATTGGCTGTGGTATTGGAAATGTGGTTGCACAGTTTGCACTTCAGACACCAGCTCAAAAGTGCTTAAGAATTGAGATCCGTCCCGAATTGTGTCTCCTTGGCTGTCAGCTGATCAACAGATACGCGCTCGTGCTGCCATTGCTCAAGAAAGTTGTGCTGCTCGAAGGCAATGCAAAGGACTGTGGAATTTCGGTACACCCACCGCTGTTTCAAGCGTCAATCGTCTACCTAAACAGCTTCCTGTTCATGGATGACGTGAAAATGCTCGTCCTACAAGAGTTATGTGCGCTCCCGCGTGCACGATATGTGATATCAACAGAGTCGTACTGTCCGAGACACCGGCCATCATGTCGTAACACCTTCTGCAGTAAGTGGCAACTGCAACAAGTTACACGGGAAACAGCTAGTTGGACAAACAAACTCATTCCAGTTTATATCGATCAACGTAGTAATCAATAACATGTCATTTCCCATTCTTTCATCCAAACGACCTCCTGTATGTGGAACTCCGCAACGCTGGATCGATGCGTGGAAGCGATCGCGCCAGCGGCGAGGCATTTTACGAGCTACGAGCTCGGCGCTCAGCTCGAGCGTGCAGCGCGTTGCCACGCCAGCGGCTGCCGCGCGCAGCTTTGGCGCCTCCTGCATAAAATCCGATACAATCGAGAAGGCCAACCATAAAGAGTTAGCACAGACACCTCGCCCGCGGATACAGCCACGCACATCGCTAGCTTACCTCTCATACAGCTACCAGCTCGGCGCTCAGCTCGAGCGTGCAGCGCGTTGCCATGCCAGCGGCTGCCGCGCGCAGCTTTTGCGCCTCCTGTATAAAATCCGATACAATCGAGAAGGCCAACCATAAAGAGTTAGCACAGACACCTCGCCCGCGGATACAGCCACGCACATCGCTAGCTTACCTCTCATACAGCTACCAGCTCGGCGCTCAGCTCGAGCGTGCAGCGCGTTGCCACGCCAGCGGCTGCCGCGCGCAGCTTTGGCGCCTCCTGTATAAAATCCGATACAATCGAGAAGGCCAACCATAAAGAGTTAGCACAGACACCTCGCCCGCGGATACAGCCACGCACATCGCTAGCTTACCTCTCATACAGCTACCAGCTCGGCGCTCAGCTCGAGCGTGCAGCGCGTTGCCACGCCAGCGGCTGCCGCGCGCAGCGTTTGGCGCCTCCTGTATAAAATCCGATACAATCGAGAAGGCCAACCATAAAGAGTTAGCACAGACACCTCGCCCGCGGATACAGCCACGCACATCGCTAGCTTACCTCTCATACAGCTACCAGCTCGGCGCTCAGCTCGAGCGTGCAGCGCGTTGCCATGCCAGCGGCTGCCGCGCGCAGCTTTGGCGCCTCCTGTATAAAATCCGATACAATCGAGAAGGCCAACCATAAAGAGTTAGCACAGACACCTCGCCCGCGGATACAGCCACGCACATCGCTAGCTTACCTCTCATACAGCTACCAGCTCGGCGCTCAGCTCGAGCGTGCAGCGCGTTGCCATGCCAGCGGCTGCCGCGCGCAGCTTTGCGCCTCCTGTATAAAATCCGATACAATCGAGAAGGCCAACCATAAAGAGTTAGCACAGACACCTCGCCCGCGGATACAGCCACGCACATCGCTAGCTTACCTCTCATACAGCTACCAGCTCGGCGCTCAGCTCGAGCGTGCAGCGCGTTGCCACGCCAGCGGCTGCCGCGCGCAGCTTTGGCGCCTCCTGTATAAAATCCGATACAATCGAGAAGGCCAACCATAAAGAGTTAGCACAGACACCTCGCCCGCGGATACAGCCACGCACATCGCTAGCTTACCTCTCATACAGCTACCAGCTCGGCGCTCAGCTCGAGCGTGCAGCGCGTTGCCACGCCAGCGGCTGCCGCGCGCAGCTTTGGCGCCTCCTGTATAAAATCCGATACAATCGAGAAGGCCAACCATAAAGAGTTAGCACAGACACCTCGCCCGCGGATACAGCCACGCACATCGCTAGCTTACCTCTCATACAGCTACCAGCTCGGCGCTCAGCTCGAGCGTGCAGCGCGTTGCCACGCCAGCGGCTGCCGCGCGCAGCTTTGGCGCCTCCTGTATAAAATCCGATACAATCGAGAAGGCCAACCATAAAGAGTTAGCACAGACACCTCGCCCGCGGATACAGCCACGCACATCGCTAGCTTACCTCTCATACAGCTACCAGCTCGGCGTTCAGCTCGAGCGTGCAGCGCGTTGCCACGCCAGCGGCTGCCGCGCGCAGCTTTGGCGCCTCCTGTATAAAATCCGATACAATCGAGAAGGCCAACCATAAAGAGTTAGCACAGACACCTCGCCCGCGGATACAGCCACGCACATCGCTAGCTTACCTCTCATACAGCTACCAGCTCGGCGCTCATCTCGAGCGTGCAGCGCGTTGCCACGCCAGCGGCTGCCGCGCGCAGCATTTGGCGACTCCTGTATAAAATCATATACATTCGAGAAGGACAAAAATAAAGATTTATCACATACAACTCGCCCGCTGATACAGCCTAGCAAATCGCTAGATTTACTCTAATACAGCTAAAAGCTCGTCGCTCTGCTCGAGCGTGCAGCTCGTTGCCACGACGGCGTCTGCCGCGCGCAGCTTTTGGCGCCTCCTGTATAAAATCCGATACAATCGAGAAGGCCAACCATAAAGAGTTAGCACAGACACCTCGCCCGCGGATACAGCCACGCACATCGCTAGCTTACCTCTCATACAGCTACCAGCGCGGCGCTCAGCTCGAGCGTTGGGGAGGAAATGTCAGAATTGGTGGCTACAGCAAATTTGAAATGTTGGAGTTTTCTGTTTATGTTAAAAATTCAGGTTTGTCAATGAAGCTACTGTGTCGAGTATGTGATTGGTAGAGAATATGATAAGGGGCAGAATGCTCCCCTTAACGTAGCGATTTTCTGTTATATTTCGAAAAAGATGTGAAGCGGGGCATTTTGCCCCCACTGACCTCGAAAGGGTTAAGAGCATAAGGCCTAGAGGGGAGGCATTCCAAGCTGGCCATACCTCCCCACCTCTAAGGAGCAAGAATGCATTGAGGGCAACAGTACCCTGTATATATCCATTTCATTTCACTATGGTCAGCTAAACCACTTGTGCCATCGTCTACGGCAGCTACAACTACGTGCCACGCCAATCTGATAAGGCCCGAGGAATACTTTGGCAGCGGTCCCTTTTGCCGGCGAAAAGCGGCATTTCTGGCACCTGCTTCACAACTCGAAGCCCCCAGCCGCAAATCGGGTCAGATATAGTGAGCTTCCCTCAGCCCTTCCTGCTAAATCAGAGCCCTCGAGCAAATAGGGCCCGATATATCGGATCTCGGACCACCCGTGGATGAAAGCCACAATACATAGTACAGAACATGTAATAGAATATGCCGTAGCCCTGTTGCGCTCCACGGCGGGCTGCGGCGTGTGCATGTATGTACGTCGGCATTTTGGCGGTGTCGCTCTCTCTACCAATCTGTTTAACGATTTTGGTACATGTATGTAGCATCCTCTTGGTGATTCGCCGTGCATCACGAATGCAGGCCAAACTCGCTCAGTGGAATGTTCTCCTTGACCATACTGTATTGCATGCTTGGAAGTGTACATCCTACGTTTATGATGAAACAGAAAACAGAACCTGTCCACACAATCGTTGTGTACCGCGGAGGATCCTCCCTCTGGTGCACGCGCACCGAAGACGTCTTGAGAACTTTACCATACCACATGAACTGTGCGCGTAGTTGGCAGCATTAACACGTAGCTGTTCCACACTGCTACAATTTCCACTACCTGAGAACACCGGCATCAAGTGGTGCACTTCATCCTGCCACTGCAAGTCAAGTGCCGCCCAGCACAACAAGCCGGACGCGCCTATCACTTTTATAGGTTTGCGCTATGAGCCACGAGATAAATGTTGAGATCTGCTCGTTGCAACAGATCGTGCATTTTCGACTGGTGTAGCCGTCACTTACAGCACAAAAGTAGGTCGACCCATACATTTCAACACTCGGCCAATCCACATCGTGGCTAGTGAGCAACGAGAGTGTCTACACGTACCAAATGATTTGGTATCGTTTGGTAAAGTGTACCAAATCCGTACCAAATGGCACATCATGAAATCCAATCATAATTTTTACATTTTCCATAACGTTACATTTGCGTCAACCATTCATTTCGCAACTGGCGCACTCGATGCCAGTGCGCTGGACTTCATTTCCCGACCAAATGAGGTGCGTGTGCTTTGTGTGTGCTGCAGGTTCTTCTCAAGCGCGATGGCGCGATACGAGCGCAGGGGGTGACGGTAAGTGCAATGCGGACGGAGGAAACGAGGAATGCTTGGCTACTGATGGCACTATCATTAAATTTTAACGCGCAGCTCGTGGACCGCGGATGCTAGCAGGGAGGACGCGCCGGCGGCGCTCGTCACGTGCAGGATGCGCTTACACCAAGGAAGCCGTCCTGCGCCACGGCATCGGGCGCTCGTCAGCTACAGCCCGGCGGATTGGAGTGCCGAAGGCATGTGCGACTCGAGGCCCAACTCCGAGGATGAGACCATGAGCGCTACGTTGTAGCGGCCCGGGGCTTTAGCTGGAGGACGAAGCTGATGAGTATGTAGAGGCAGGCGTTGCTGCGCGATGGACCCCAAATAAAGTTACTTCGAACCGTTATTATCTTCATCATACTGCGTTTGGTTTTGCGTTGACGACACCTCGCACAACGGCTGTGCTGAAGTGGCCACTATCTCACTTCAGCCACCACCTCGATTCAGCACAGCCCTGACATAGGTCCCCAATGCAACGCCAAGTTCTTTCAGCATCATCACCAAACACATGTACATGTACCACTTCGTTTGGTGATGATGCTGAAAGCGCAGCGATCCTACACGTACACGCACTGACTTGCTTTGGTACATGTACGCAATTGGTGTGGCATACCGAAGCATTCAGACATGTACGACACACTGATTTGTTTGGTATTTCGTTTGGTATATTTTACCAAACGAGTACCAAATCAAACAGATGTATACAGTAACCAAACATTTACGTTTGAGAAATTTACAATAGCCGAAATGGTTTGGTACGATATTTGGTACAGTATACCAAATCGATACCAAAAGGGACCTTTCTCTTGGACTGATTTGGTACGTGTAGCCTCACCCAGTGAGCAACCCACTCCCTCGTCATTTCACGTTTAGCGCGATATCGGCCAGATCGACCTACAGTATTGCAGCAATGCGTGCCGTCTTCGTCTTCGTTCTGCTCGCGCTACTTGCGTGTTGCAATGGAATCGCCACCGCTGAGAGCGCCGTCAAGGTGAGCGCTCTCCACTCCGACGCTATCGAGACCCCCGTCAACAATGCCATCACTCGTCGCCGCCTCAGGGGCGCAGACGCCGAGGAGGAAGAGAGATTTATGGGCCTGGAGAAGCTGGCGAGCCGCGTGAAGGGCCTGTTCAGCAGCAACCCGGGCCTCGTCCAGAAGGCCGAGCAGCTGCAGAAGAGTCCCAGCGCGGTCAAGGCGCTGGAGAAGGCGACGCTGTCAGAGAAGGGCTCGAGCAAGCTGCGCGCGTACTTTGCGCGGCTCTCGGCCAACAGCTCCAAGACGGAGAAGTTCTTCATCATCGCGACCATCCTGCTGTTCATCGTGGGTGCTGGAATCACTTGGGGTAAGCTGGTTTAGTTAGGACGAATTAGTGAGCGCATGGCGCCGTGGAATAAAATTTTACGCCGTTAGCCCTTTCATGATCTGCTTAACCCCTTAGTTGAGGCAGGTAACACGCAAGTGCCGTGTTGTTGTTTTAGTTTGCGCGAGAGCGCTCTTGTGTACCATGAAGTGCGATAGTGGACCATGACTTACGTTATTGAAACAAACTTACAGGTTCTTTTGACGACGAGTTTGGAGTGGAGCGACGCGTGTTTCGAACTTCAACACTTGCGTTGAGTTGAGATGAGTTGAGTTGAGTTGAGGGCTTCGCTCGTCTGGCACGACGCTTACCACCGCTTGGTCCTGGCACGAACACTTCAACATTGTCGAGACCTACTACATATACTTCATGTGCCGAGCAGTACAGTACTGTCGATCGAAAATACTTCGAGCTGCATGTGCGAAGCCATTTAAAGCTATCCTGGTCACCAGGCCGTTGCACGTTGAAACGACTTGGCCTTCATGCGGCAACACCCCCGCGCTCTTCAATATAGAATCATCACGGCAACAAGCCCAGGCTCGTCAGCAACACCATGCTCGGCGGTGGCAGCGGTCACCACCGCGTGTCCCCGGAGGTGACGCTCAAGAACCCGAATCCGGATGCCACGCTGACGCCCAAGATCCCGACCAACGTCGGTCTGAGCAAGAAGGTGCCGTCGACCAACTCGATGAACGGCTCGAACGCGCCCGTGCGCAGGTTCCCGTTCCTCGGCGCTCAGAAGCCGCTGACTCCGGCGCAGGCGGCGCTGCGTGAGGCGCGTAGACGCGCGGTGCTGGCCGTGCTGGAAGCCAAGTGGTTTACCGTGCTGATGCTGGTCGTGACCGTGTACGCGCTGTTCGGAGACGACATCCGACTGTCGGTCTTCTCGCTGCCGGCCGACAACGGCTTCTACGCGCTGGCCACCATTTGCCTCGTGCTCTTCTCGTTCGAGTTCATCGCCTCGTGCTACGCGAAACCGGGCTACATCTTGAGCTTCTACTTCCTACTCGACCTCATCGCCACCTTCTCCGTGCTGCCGGACATCGGCTGGATCTGGAACCAGATCATCGGCACCAACACGAGCTCGTCGGCCATCAAGGCCAGCAAAGCCACACGTGCCGGCAGCAAGGCCGGCCGAATCGTGCGCGTGGTGCGCGCCGTTCGACTCTTCCGGGTCGTCAAGATCCTCAAATGGAAGAACAACGCCAATAAGGAGCAGACCGAGGAGCTCCAGGAGAGCAAGGTCGGCAGCAAGATGGGCGAGGTGACGGTGCAGCGCGTGGTGATCCTCGTGCTCTTCCTCATCATGTTGCTGCCGGTCTTTGACGGAGGCTACACGCAAGTGGAGTACCGTTACCAGGACTACGGACTGCGGATCATCCACATGCTCGTGTCGTCGGGCATGACAACGCCCAGCGTTGCCACCTCCTCCGAGTACGCGCGTCTTCTCTTAGGCTACGTTCGCGACGCCGGTCTGCTGATATACATGCAGATGACCAACGTCACCAGCGAGCAGCTCGTGTCGGACATCGCGAGTCTGCGCTTCCAGTCGTCGACCAGCTCGCCGCACAACTTGACCGTGAACCCGTCGAACGACTGGTCTGTGAACAACCTGCTGCCCAACTACGCGGCCGTGACCGACAAGTACCGAGACGTCGAGGTCAACATCGTCAAGACGTACGGCTGCTTCAACAAGAACTTCATCGTGGTAGACGCCGCCGACAGCACGAGCGGGTGCGTGAGCATCGCCATCTTCGACATCTCGTCGTCCAGCTCCAGCTCGGCCGCCTACAACATCCTCAAGACCTTCTTCATCATCCTCGTGCTCGTTGCGGCCTCGACGTCCTTCATCCGCACGGCTCGCATCCTCGTGCTGGACCCTATCGAGCGCATGATGGACGTCGTCAAGAAGCTCGCCGACAACCCGCTGGCCAGTGTGCAGACGTCGGGTGACAACGCGCAGATCCGCAAGAACGCCAAGGAGGAGGGCTTCGAGACGGCGCTGCTGGAGCTCACCCTGTCGAAAGTCGGCCGACTCATGCAGGTCGGCTTCGGTGCGGCCGGCGCCGACATCATCGGCAAGAACATGGGCTCCGGAGACCTCGACCCGATGCTGCCGGGAAAGAAGATCACGGCCATCTACGGCTTCTGTGATATCCGGCAGTTCACCGACACGACCGAGTGTCTGCAGGAAGAGGTCATGGTGTACGTCAACAAGCTGGGCGACATCATGCACACCGGCACGCACCACTACTACGGCATGGCCAACAAGAACGTGGGCGACGCCTTCCTCTTGTCGTGGAAGATATGCGACGGCGAGCTCGCGTGCTTCTCGCGGTTCACCGACACGCCGACAGAGGAGGACCGCATCCAAGTGAACCAGTCCATCACGTGTCCGCCGAATGCCGGTGCCGGCAGCAAGCTGCGCCGCATCACACCGACAGAGATGGCCGACAGCGCCCTCACGGCCTTCATCAAGTGCATGATCGACCTCGACAACGCCAACACTGATGGGCCTCTAACCGAGTACCTGACGAAGGACGCCGTCGTCAAGCGGTTCGGTCCGGCATTCCGCATCAAGATGGGTTTCGGCATGCATGTCGGCTGGGCCGTTGAAGGGGCCATCGGCTCTCGCTTCAAGATCGACGCGACCTACATCTCTCCGCACGTGGAGATGGCCGACCGACTCGAAGCTGGCTCCAAGATGTTCATGACGCCCATCAACATCTCGCACTGGCTGGCGGCGCTTGTGTCTCCCGGAGCTCGTCGCTTCCTGCGCAAGATGGACCGCATGAGCATCCGAGGAGTGGACACGCCTCTGACCGTGTACACGTTCGACGTCACAGTCATGAAGGTTGGCTTCGGCACGCCCAAGATCGACCCGGCCACGGGTCTCCAGACCCCCGTGGACTTCGAGAACGACCCGGAGTACCTCGAGATCCGCGAAGGCCTCGAACCAGCCTTCCTTGAGGCGGCCGGTAGCGCTGTCGAAGCCTACCTCAGCGGAGACTGGCCGAAAGCCCGACACTACCTCACTCACGCGCAGCAGATTCGACCCCAGGACGGACCGTGCAAGTACCTGATGGGGGTGCTCAAGTCGAGCAACTTTGAAACTCCGAGGGACTGGAAGGGATACCGCTACGTCGCAGGATACTAAGAGGTAGTTGTAGCCACGTGCATATGAATGAATGAATGAATGAATGAATGAATGAATGAATGAATGAATGAATGAATGAATGAATGAATGAATGAATGAATGAATGGACAATGGAAGGAAAAAAGAGAAGAAGGTTGTGGAAAGAACAGTAATTATGAAGCTCGTCCTCTTGCCAGCGTTTACCTTGAGCCCTACGCACAGTTGTCTATCTACATGTGGCTAACTAAGGTCGTTGGCGGCAAGACCGCGAGCGTACATACAAAATGAGCCAGCGTCGCATCCCCGTCGCCCTCGCGACCAGACTTGGAGGAAGCGCGCGTGTTGGCTCATGACGTTCAATGTAGTTTCTGCATACATGGTGGATCCGCAGTCGACCTCTTCATCACCTCAGCGTTTTCAAGCAGCCAGGTGCACAGCACTGGTGCCAGTTCCAGTGTGTCCACTGCCAGCAGCTAGAAAGCGTCGGGGCGAGAGACTTAGAACACGAACTCCATCGGGGCAATCGCCTGCGCCTCAGCGGGAAGTTGCTGCTGAGCCTGCTGCTGCTGCTCGACGGGTGCAGTGTAGGCAGGCTGCGTCGTGGCCTGACCGTAGGCTCCCTGCTGCTGCTGCTGCTGCTGCTGCTGCTCCGGGTCAGTCGTGGTCTGGGCGTACGATCCCTGCTCGACGGGGTCCTCGACGGGCGTCGTGTAGGCAGGCTCGGTCTGGGCGTACGAGCCCTCCGTGGACGCCGAGCCCTCCTCGGAGTGGCCAGGGTACTTGTCGTGGCTGTGGTCCGAGCCTGCGCTGCTGTCGCTGCTCTCGACCTCGTACTGGCCCTGAGCAGGGGGTATCCCTTGCTGCCATGGCTGCCCTCCTCGCTCTCGGAACCGTCGTAGTTGCTGCCGCGCAGGCTCTTCGACGGGTAGTGCGGGTGCTTGTAGTCGTCGCTCGAAGACTTGTCCGACGAGCACGGGGCATCCACCGAGCCGCTAGCGTGGCTGTCGTCGTAGCTGTGCTCTCCACTGTGGCCGTACTTGTCGCCATGTCCGTGGCTGCCCTCGTAGTCCGTCGACGATGAGTCATCGACCGAGGTGCTGCCGTACTTGTCGCTGTGGCTGTGTTCGTGGCTTCCCTGGTGGCCGTACTTGTCGTCGTGTGAGTGGCTGCCTCCGTACGCCTTCGACGAAGAATCGTCATCGATCGACTCGCTGCCATGGCCGTACTCGCCGCCGTGCTTGTCATCGTGGTTGTACTTGCCGTCGTGGCCGTGGCTTCCCTCGTAGTCCGTCGAGGACGAATCGTCAACAGAGGTGCTGCCGTGTCCGTACTTGTCACCGCGGTCGTGGCTGCCTTCATCGCTCTTCGACGACGAGCACGGGGCATCTACAGAGCCGCTCGAGTGGCTGTGCTCGTAGCCGTGCTTACCATCATGGTCGTACTTGCCACCGTGGGCGTGGCTGCCCTCGTAAGCCTTGGACGACGAGTCATCCAGAGAGGTGCTGTCGTGGCCGTACTCACCGCCGTGCACGTTGCTACCTTGGTGCTCGTACTCACCGCCGTGGCTGTGGCTGCCCTCGTACTTGCTGCCATGTCCGTGGCTTCCCTCGTAATCCTTCGAGGACGAGCACGGAGCGTCCACAGAGCCGCTGGCGTGGCTTCCCTCATAGCCCTGCTTGCCGCCGTGGTGGTAGTCTCCACCGTGGTGGCTGCCCTCATAGCCCTGTGACGACGAACCATCGACGGACGTGCTGCCATGGCCGTACTCGCCGTCGTGCGAGTGCTTGCCGCTGTGGTCGTACTTGCCGCCGTCCTGCGAGGAAGAGCAGGGGTATCCACCGAGTCGCTGGCATCGCTGTTGGCGTAGCTCTGCTGGACGTAGCCATCGTGGCTGTGGTGTCCACCATCGTAGGGGTGGCGTGGCTGCCCTCATAGCCCTGCTTGACGCCGTGGGCGTAGTCGCCATTGTCCTTCGACGAGGAGCACGGGGCCTGCGTTCCCTGCTGGTAGCTGCCGTCGTGGCCGTACTTGTCAGATCCCTGGTGGCCATAGTCGCCGCTCTGGGTCTGCTCGCCGCCGTTGTCGTAGCTGTCTCCGCCATTGGTGCCAGTCTGGCTGCCCTGGTTGAAGGCACCACCCTGGTTACCGTTCTGGGTGTAGTCACCACCGGTCCCCTGCTGGTAGCCACTGTTGCCGTTCTGGTTGTAGTCGGTGCCAGTCTCACCGCCCTGCTGGTAGTCCCCACCGTTCTGCGCGTAGCTGCCACCGTTCTGCGTGTAGTCACCGCCAGGAAGCGTGAACGTCGGACACGGGGTGTCCTGCGTCGGGTAGCTCTCGCCTCCGGTGTTGTAGCTGTAGGGCAGCGTCGGGCACGGCGTGTCCTTGCTCCCGTAGCTCTGCTCTCCTTCGTAGGCGTAAGGGAGCGTCGGGCACGGGGTGGCCTCGTCAACCGGGTAGTCGGTGGCGCCCTTCGTGGGGCACGGCGTCGCAGCCTCGGCGCTGCCGTAGCCGGACGGGAACGTCACCTCGTCCTGGTCCGGGTACGTCACCTCGGGGACGTCGTCACCGCACGAGCCGGAAGTGGACGACGCCGTCTGCCGGTACGGCGCCTCCGTCTCACCGGCGCACGACGACGTCTGCTCCACGCTCGGGTAGGGCGTCTCTTCTTCTCCGTCCTCCGGGACCGCGCAGCCCCAGGTCGTGCCCGTGACGATGACGCAGTGAGCGTCCTTGGGCGCAACGCACTCGCCGCCGTTGTACGAAGGAATACCCTCGCGGCAGGCGTCGGACGCGACGTCGCCCTTCAGGGGGCAGGCCGTTCCAGTCGGGACGTCACCGGAGCCGATGCAGATGACTCCGCGGGACTCGGGGATCGTGTAGGTGGCGTCGCCCAGGACCGAGACGGTGGTGTCGGCGGCCGCAAGTCGGAGCGAGAGCGGCGTCGCGAGCACGACGCTGAAAGGCTTCAAGACGCGGACCATGGTGTCGAAAAGAGAGATCGATTGGGAGGTTGGTGGTACTCAAGATGATGAGTCGAACTGGCAAAGTGGGGAATGAGACTTTGCTCGGCTTGGCCAGAATCGCTTGGGCGTCGGAGGCGGAGGGCGACGCGATCTCTCTCTCCATGGCAAGAAGCGCAGGCAAGTCCGGTGAATCATTGGTCGCCATGGAAGTGAGCTGAGCTGAGCTGAGCTGAGCGCTGCGAACAGCACATTGGCCCCCCACTGTGCCTCCTCGTTCGTGCCGCCTGTCCTCAAGTCTCGACGTGACACACGGATTAACTCGATATGGTCTCCCACCGCAAGTCGCGTTAGCCTCGGGTTCACATTTCAGAGCGTTCGTGTGGCGGGACGACCGAAAGAAGTTCGGGATAACGCATCGGCAACACGGTAGGCTATCCGGCAGCGCGAGATAAAGCACATGGTAATCGTAACCAGGCACCAGGCACAACTCCAACACGGGGATCACCAAGATGTTGGCTCGGAATCAATGCCGGCGCGCTCCATCGCCCTTGCGTGAACCACTTGCCTGCTCACCGCATTAAACGAAGCTACGTTGTTGTTGTCGCAGCGTGCGTGGCAAGATCCGCATCCAGTGATTTATTCTCCACACATTTTCCATCCAAAAACGGTGTGTGTGTGCTGGCCGAAACGCTGGATCCAAGAGGGCACGACGACACGCACATCTACCGGTGTAGTCCTCAGCGCCATCTGGGGCTCATTTAGATGTGACTTTCTCCTCGCGTGTAATCGCTTCAAACACTTGCACCCACGCGTACAGCGCTGGAGGCCGGAAATGGGACTGGACGGCGAAACGGCAACAAACTCTCACCGTAAGTCGATCACAGCGGTGGCGAATGGGTTGATAGATCGGAAGTCGGCGCCATCGTTGCAACACAACAGCAAGCGCCACGGAGTGCAAGAACTCCAGCACCTGAGGGTCTTATTTTGCCCAAACGAAGTCCAGTCGAATGTCCGAACTCGCCGCAGTCTAAGGCTGTCTTGACCCGCCATTTCCGGCACACCTTGAGCAGCAGCGGAACCCTCGACCGTATCAACTGCTCGACACTCGATCAAAGGAAATCTCCACCAGCGGAATTGCTCGCTCATCTTGAGACTTGCCTTAACTTAAAAGTTGCATTCCGTTTAAGAAAAGTGTAGCCATCAATAAAAGTACAATGGTGTGGCGTACATAATTCCCATTAAGCAGCAATGGAGGAGGAGACGTTGCGCCTGCAGTTCGGCTCGGCCGCCACGACGATCGGCACCCAGTGGCTGGCGCTGCAACAGGTCAATGGCGGCTCCAAGACGCCGCACGTGCTGGCGTTCGAAGCCAAAGGACGCGTGCGCAGACAGCTCCGACCAGCTCCAAAGCAACAGGAACAAAACCCAACGACGTGGTACGAAACAAAACCTCAGTTTGATAAGCACCAATACTTTTTTTTTACTTATTCCTCTAACTAAAATGATGTTTGCCATGTATTTTCATTATTTTTATTACTGTGCAGGGGTGGAGGTGTGCAGGTGTACGACCAATCGGGGGTTGAGCCCGTGACCGGGTCACAGCAGGACGGACTGTGGAGCTGGAGCAGCCTCATTGAGCGCAACCTCGTGGAGGTGGACGAGTTCCGGCCGCACATGCCGCTGCACAATTTCTACGAGGGTCACGCCGTTTCTAACGGCGGAATCATCGGCAACGCGACGCTGGAGGATGCCGAGGACCGCGTGCGGGCGGTGCTCGAGTCGTGCGACCAGCTGAGGCTCGTGCAGGGCCTCGTGGACATGGACTCGTCCTGGGGCGGACTGGCCCACGAGATGATGACGTACGTCGCAGAGGAGTGTCCCGGCGCGGTGATCGTCGTGGTGGGCAACGACTGGAGCTATCCCATGGTCACGGACGACGACGACGCGGTGTTCCGCGTCGCGCCGGACGTGCGCGACCGCACCAAGATTGAGGGCCGGAAGAGGATCAACGTGGCGTCGTCGGTCGCGCTGCTGTCGGAGATTTCCGGCCTCTTGGTGCCCGTCGCGATGTCGTCCAGCACGTTGCCAAGCACTCGGTTCTCGCAGCTCCGAGTTGACCGGTCGAACTGTGCTGAGGTCAGCTCGGTAGTCGCCACGGCGCTGGAACTCGCCATGTCAGGTAGCAGAGGGCGTTCGGCGTACGAAATACTGGAGGGTTTCCAGCCCAGCATGAAAGTCGCCGAGTTGGCTGCGTCGTTTCCGTACACGAGTGACCCAACCGCTCTGCTGCAGCAAATCAGCGACAGCGCAACTGCTGAAGTCGGCCGCAGCAGCTCGTCGACAGGAGACCCGTTCCAGTCCAGCTCATTGCTCCCCGTCATCCCGCAGCTCTCCACCCGCAAGTTCGACAATGAAGAGGAAGTCTCCAGCTTTAAGACGCACTACCGACGCCTCCACTTCCGCGGAGCTTTCGCCAACTACGCATCACTGCGCCACTCCATCGACAGGTTCCCCGTGTCACCCCGTGACATCACACTGCGATGGTCTGAAGCTTCACCGCTTCTGTTGCCGGATAGCTTCCGTCTTCCGTCATTAGCAGACACGTCGATCGATGCGGTGTCCCAGTTGGCGTCGAGCTCCGAGGTCGGCAAGTATCTGTCGACATTGGCGCAACGAGTGGCGAAGAGCGACAAACGCACACTGTACGAGTTCACGCGCGCTGGGATGAGTCCTGACGCGCCGGAGGAGCTGCAGGCCGCGCTGGCGACCATGGGGGACGCATATCTCCCTCAGTAGGCTAACATGGCTACATTTGTCCCCCAAGTTGAAGTGCCCCTAACCAGCCAATCGAAGAAGTTCAGCATGGCAAATCGTACTTAGTATGGCCAGTTGACCTTATCAGAAACCCAAGCAGCCACAAAAGTGAAGAAAAACCGCCCGCCCTGCAACAAGTGGCATCTCGAGAGCTCGGTTAGACTAGTGCTAACCCAGTTAGAGAGACCATGTTCGGCGGCGCAGTGCGTGCCACCTCAAGGCGAGGGGACGGGGCGCTGTCCTTCAGCAGCCGACGCAGCGTCGAGGAGGACTCGTGGACGGAGGTGGAGCGCCAGGAGCTCGACCATGCAGTAAGAGAAAAAAAAGAATCCGTTGCCAATAATTATTGTCATTTGCAGGTTAGGTGGTGCTTAACTGTTGCTGTTGTGTGTTGCCTGTTGCAGACGTCGTACGTGTCGGACAGTATGTATCTGGTCATGGAAAACCCCGCAGGGGCCCTCTATATGGGTGAGACCGTGCACTTTAAGGTGCACGCACTGTGTGACCAGTCCACACTGGGGCGAGTGGCAGGGGTCACCGGCAACAAAAAATTCTCTAAAGACGACGACGACGACGTGATGCACGGAACTCTCTTCCTCACCAACTACAGACTGCTCTTCCGCTCGTTCCAGGTGAGTTTTCGCAACCTTCATTTGACAATATTTTTATTCTCTACTGAAGAACATGCTAAAATATTGTAACTTTGTGTATGTAGCAGCAACACCACGAGGAACTGGTGGAAGTTCACTTAAACAACATCGCCGAGCTGGCGGAGTTCCGAGTGAATGGCAAACTGGGTCCCATGAGTCAGCTCGAAGTTTCGTGCAAAAACTTCGAGCTGGTCAAGTTCAACTTCCCCGGAGAGGCCGTGTCAGGGGACGTTTACGTGAAGATCAACCAGATGCTCCTGGACAAGTTGCAGCCCGCTGCGTACGCCTTTGCTCGCCAGCCGGACACTTCTGGGTGGGCGGCGTACGACCCGCAGGCGGAGTTCACTCGACTGGGCTTCAAGACGCCAAAAGCCGGCGCTCAGATCGGCGGGTTCCGCGTCACGCACGTGAACAACAGTTACAAGATGTCCCCGACGTACCCCAGCGCCTTCGTGGTGCCCGCCTCCGTATCGGATGGAGAGTTGAGGAAAATAAGCTTCTTTCGAGCGCGTGGCCGCGTGCCGGCGGTGACGTACCGACACAAGAATGATGCGGTGGTGGCGAGGTGTGCGCAGCCGCTTGTGGGGCTTAGGAGGAAGAGGTGCACCTCGGACGAAGCCTACATGGTCGCACTGCGAAGAGAGTGCAAGGGGAAGTTGTTGTTTATCGACTGTCGAAGCCAGACCAGTGCGTACGGGAATATCGCACTGGGCGGAGGGTTTGAAGTGTGAGTGGCTGCTGTCATTGTGGAAGTAGTTGCTGATTGGTTTTTCTCATTTTTAAGTGCCTGTGTTGGTGGCGATACTGGTAGGCTGGATTACTACAAGGATACCAACATCATGTTCATGGGTATCGAAAACATCCACTCGATGCGAGATTCCATCCGCAAGCTCTTCGATTTGATCAAGAACGAAGTGCGCGGTAATGAGCGGCCCAACTGGCTTTCGTGTCTTGAGGTGCGTGTCTAATGCTGCCGTCATGCCGAATGATCTGAAGAAAAATCTTACGCTGACTAATATGCTATCTCTTTCCAGAGCACGAGATGGCTGGAGCACGTACGCTCTGTGTTGGTGTCGTGCTCCATTTGTGTGGCGAAGCTTTTGGAAGGTACCAGCTTGATGATTCACTGCTCCGATGGGTGGGACCGCACCGCTCAGATCACAGCGCTGGTCAAGCTGTGCGCAGATCCATTTTACCGAACTGTCAAGGGCTTCCAGGTACAGTTGAATTGTGTTGCTGCTGTATCCTTCATCGCACTCGCTTACGGATGTTTTCTTCTCCTCTCGCGTTCCTCTACTTTATCAGGTGTTGATTGAGCAAGAGTGGTGTGCATTTGGACACCAGTTCCGCGCTCGATCCGGACACACTGACACCCAAGCCGCGTACTGGGAGGACGACAACACGTCCCCAGTGTTTATGCAGTTCGTAGATGCTGTGTGGCAACTGATGCGCCAGTTCCCGTGTTCATTCGAGTTCAACGAGCGCTATCTCATCGCACTGCTCGACGAGGTCTACAACAAACGAAGCGGAACCTTCCTGCACGACTGCGAGGAGGCTCGAATGGTTCGTAGTATTGTATCATACTGAGTACCGTGCCAGCTGCGTCCTCACCACCGTCCCTTTCTTGTTGTAGGGGTCGAAGACGGTCATCCGATGCACGAGCGCCTGGACGTTGCTGGAAGCGCACCCTCAGGCTGGCGACTTCCGGAATCCATTCTACATGGTGCCGCTTCGTGGCGAGGCCTCCAGCGACAGATCTCCGGCGGTCCTCCAGTTCAAGTGGCATACAAGCTCACTGGCGATCTGGACGGCGTTCTACCTGCGCGCGCTAGAATCAAATGACTCTCGGGTATATCAGGTCCCCTTTCCTCCATGTTGCATGCTGTCTACTGTCGTGTGGTGTTCTGCTGATCGGCGTGCACTTGTGTTGCCGTTTATCTCGGAACTACTCTTCTAACCCTTGTCTGTCTTTACTGCTCTCTGCAGGACGCATGGGCAAAGGAGTTGCAAGTCACTCAACGCGAGCTCCAAGACCAGCTCAGCGTCGCTCACCAGCAACTCCAGTGCCAAGTGGAGCAGAACTCGGACCTGCAGAGCGAGCTGGAGAGACTACGTCGCGAGAGCGCACAGCTGCACCGCCTGCTCGAGGGCGAGGTGTACAGCGACACGATGAACGGCGTGTTGGTGCACGAGGAAGAGGACGACGAAGACGCTGTGCTGCTGAGTGTGACCGCCGTCGGAGAGAGCCGCACCACGCTGCAACCCTCGTGCACTGACAGCGACTCAGCCACATCAGGAGCCAGCGAGTCGAAGGTGTTCTCGACCACGGGCGTGGGCTGCTTCCTCGGCGGCTCGATGAGTCAGGACTTTGAGATTCTGCAGTCGTACTTCGACCCCAAGCGCCACGAAACTCGATCTCTGGACCCCACGGCGGCAACTGGCAATGGATTCAACGACCTCTTCCCGCGAAGGACAGTGGAGGAAGTCGTGCGGTGAAAGAGTAAAAAAAATAATGACGAAGAGCTCACCTTGTCAACTTTGCCACGTACTTGGGCGTGTTCGTCCGTTACATCTGATTATTTATCCTGATCTGTACCTGTTTTTACCCTTTTGGAGAGAGTTTTGTCCAATGGATGACGTCCTTGCACGTTTTTATCCAATAATAGAATTTTTACACATCCCACTTTCATCACATTGCAACAACTCCTCAACTAAATTGTTCATGCCGGCGCCAAGCCAGTTAGAGACGCATAACGGCAGCATGAGCGCGTGGGGTGACGGCAGCGGAGACGGCAACCCGGACGAGTGCAAGCTGCTGAGCGGCAGCTTCGCGGCGGCGCTGCAGGTTCTACTGGGGCTCATCGCCATGTCCGTGCTCGTGCTCAAGCGGCTGCGCGAGGTACCGCGACGTCCGCTCATGGTACGGCAACAACGGCAACAAAATTGTCTGGTCGGTTACGCAGTCTCTAACCTGCTAATATGTTTTATTGTTGCTGCAATATTGTCAATTTATTTTAGGTGTGGGCTTTCGATGCCTCCAAGCAAATGATCGGCGCCACGTTCGCGCACGTGGCGAATCTGCTCATCGCCATCGTGCTCTACTCGTACCAGCAGGAGCAACTTGCGGACGAAGAAGCTGTGGACCAGGTACGTTATCTAGTGACAAAGACTGCTGTGTGTTGCCAATATTCTCTAACTTTTCATCTTACTATTATTGCCATTTCCAGTGCGCTCTGTACTTCGTGAATTTCACGTTGGATACGACTTTTGGCGTCTTTCTCAACTACATCCTGCTCTCGGGCGTGGTGTTGCTGGCCCATCGCTTTGGCTGGACGTCACTTAAAACCCCAGGAGACTACGGCATCCCCATCCGCATCCGCACGTGGCTGTTGCAAGTGATTTCGTGGATTTTTGTTATCTTCACGTGCAAATTCCTCATCGCGTCCCTCATCGTGGCGTTCGAGAAGCCACTAGGAGCTTTTGCCGTGCTGCTCTTCAAGCCGCTGGACAAGCACCCGGAGGTCGAGTTGGCGCTCGTCATGATCGCGTGTCCGTGTCTGATGAACGCGCTGCAGTTCTGGATCCAGGACAATTTCCTAAAGAAGGATGTCCGGGACGAAAGTTTCCTCGTGGCGCAGGCGGCGCAGTCCCCCGCTGGGAGTTTGAACGGCGACGGCAAATTGCCCAGTTTGGGTACGCCAACTGACGACGAGTGCAGTGAACCCGGCGAGGGAGACGTCAAGCTCGCAGTAGTGACGGAATCCAACAGCAGCAACAAGCAGGAGGCAGATCCCAGGCAGCTCCAACTCGAGCTCTCGTCCGTGTGAGTTCTGAATAGCCGACCGAAGGCTTTCGTGATACCATCCATTGTATGTGCAAGTACGTAGACGACCCAAAACAAGCAACAAACAAGTGACTTTTTGCCTCAGAATTGGCAACAACAAAGAGAAAGTCTTGCAACACTCTTCTTCTTCTATACGCATTGGTATTGCTTTGCTTTATTCAGTCACAACAGAGCCTCAACTCGTCATCCTACACCTCTCTCTCTCCTCCCTATCGTTTATTTGCGCCGCAGCACCATGAGAGCTATGGCGCCTAGACCCACCACCAGAGTGGCAGCTCCGCCGGCGATCGCGAGGCCGGCGTTGCTGTGGAGCAAGAAGCCCTGGTCGCGGCCCTTGCTGCGACGCGACTTCTTGCTCTTCTTCCGCACGATCTCCTCCTCCTCCGAGCTGCTGTCGTCGTCGCTGCTCTCGGACGACGACGACATCTCCTCCACCTTGGTGAGCAGGCGGTTGCGCGGCTTGGGGCCGGCGGCGTTCGAGCCGCTGGCGGCCGAGCTGGCCACCGACACCACGCTGCCGTTGCCGTCGTGCTGCGGGCGCTTGACCACGTCCACCACAAGGACCAGGCGCTTCCAGCCGGCGCGCTGGGCCATGTGAACAGCCTCCACGAGGCTCTCATCGGACGTCAGCAGCGCCAGATCGCCCTCGTCGTCCTCGTACTTGAGGCGCAGCGCCTCGTTGTCGTCCAGCCCCATCTTGAAGCGGATCTGCTCCAGCAGCGGACCCATCGTGTTGAACCGGCACATGATGCGGTGGAAGTGGCCCTGGGGCCCGTCGCTCACCTTGAACACGAACGTGTTCTCGTCCGTCACCTTCTGCATCAGCACACTCGTCGTCGTCGTGTTGGCACCGCTAACGACCGACACGCTCTCGCCCAGCTCGGCGTACGCACCCAGCGAGTTGGAATACCTGCCGGCGCCGTTGATGCCCACAGCACTCGCCGTCGGGGTCGAAGCGTTGTACTCGTCGCGTTCGAACTCCTCGATGGTTCCCACGGACCGAGCGTCGTCGTTCATGCCGCCGTACGCGCCTCCAGCGACCTCCTCCTGCAGGTTCATCGCCGTCTGCCAGAACTGCCGCCAGTCGCCGTTCGACGTGCCTCCAGACGTCGTCTGGAACTGGCCGTAGCTCAGGCAAATCACATCCGCCATGCCCAGGATCTCTCCGTCGTCCGCCAGCACCGGCATGAAGAGCTGGCCGGCGTCGTGCAGCGAGCGCAAACCATCCACGATGCTCATATTGGGCCCCATCAGATCGGGGTCCATCGTCATCACTTCCTCCACGGTCGTCGTTTCGGCGTACAGACCCTTGGCCACCAGCTTTCGCAGCAGGTCCTTCGTCGTCACCATACCACACAGCTCCTGCTCGTCGCCAAGAACGATCGCAGCTTTCTTCGTGTTCGCCATCAGCTTCGCCGCACGAGCCGCCGTGGTGTGAATGTTAATCACAGGCGGCATAATCTCGCCGTCTAGCGCGTCTCCAACGGTAGGCCGGACCATCTTCTCCATCATCGGACCCAGCAGCCGCTGCAGGTTCGAGCCCGTGCCGAGATCGCGCGAGAACTCGGAAGCTGCCGCCTCCGTCGACTGCTGCACCTTCTCCAGGCACGTGATGGCGTCGTAGAGACACTTGGAGATGTCGAGCATTCCTTGCGGGGTGCCATCCGAGCCGAGCACCGGCAAGTGCTTGAACCGGCCCTCGAGCATCTTGGTAATCGCCTCGATAGCTTGGTCCTCCATGTACACGCAGCTAGGCTTGGTAGTCATCACAGAAGCCACCGAGCAACTCTCCGGGTCGATGTCTTCAGCCAGCACGCGGCGCGTGATGTCCGTGTCCGTCAGGATACCACGAAGCTCGCCCTCCTCTGTCGTAACCACAACAGCCTCGACACGTGCTTGCCGCATGCGCTTCGCAGCTTCTGCAACAGTGATGAACTCGTTGATGCGGGTCACCTCCTGCGGCCGCAGCATCGACACGGGTCGCATCGCACCCTCAGGCTCGGGAACGTGGTCCATCATCGACGAGTGGTGGCTCTCCGTGTACTTGCCCGGACGCCGACGAGAGATACGCGAGCCCGTCATACTTGCAAGTTCGCTGAAGTCGTCGTCGTCGTGGCCGAGAGCCAGCGACACATCCCAGAACGAGCGCCAGTCCGAGTCTTCGTCAATGGGCTTGCCGCTTTCAGCCGCCGCGCCGCTTGCGAAAGTGCCGTAGCACAAGGACAGCACGTCCAGCATGCCCACAATCGTGTCCGTCTCGTTGTTCACGATCGGCAAGTGCAGGAAGTTGTGCTCGTACATGACGTGAAGCGCATCCACAAGCTTCGTGGTCGGCGGAGCCGTCTCCGGGTCGGGCGTCATGACCTGACCGACAGTCGTCTCAGCGGCATCCAGACCAGCACCCGTAACACGGAGCAGTAGATCCTTCGGCGTGAACACACCCAGCACCTTTCTAGTAAGCGCCGAGGTGCCGATATCGTATCCGCCTCCGCTAATCGAAGAGCGGTGCCCTCCACTGACAGACGAGCTGTTGTCACCGTTCGGGTCCTCCACAATGAGCGCAGCCTTGCGCGATGCAGCCATCTGACGCGCAACTTCCATCACCGTATCGTGCTCGCTCACAAGCGGAGGGAGCGTCTCGTCCTCCAGAATCGAGTCAACCGTGGGCGACAGAAGCTTCTCCACCATGGGGGCCACAAGCTGCTTCAGCGCGCCTTGGCCAGTACCGATTCCGGTGGCCTGCAGCTGCTTCTCCAGACGAGCTCGGAGCGAGCCGCTCGAGGACTGCTGTACCTTTCGATGCGCGTGATGGCGTCGTACAGGCACTTCTGGATGCGCAGCATACCCGCGACCATACCAGTTTCGTCCACGACGGGAAGGTGGCGGAATTTACCCT
Organism: Phytophthora melonis; assembly: GCA_024211575.1. NCBI lineage: Eukaryota > Oomycota > Peronosporomycetes > Peronosporales > Peronosporaceae > Phytophthora > Phytophthora melonis. The sequence goes on along the minus strand of JAMXKT010000038.1, from coordinate 2,518,189 downwards.
CAAGCATCATGAACATTGCGTCCATGGCGCTATCGCGTTCATCCACAAACTTCGGGTCCGGGGTCATCGCGTCGAGCACGCTCACGTAGAACGGATCGTTGCCGAGAGCCACCACACGTCGCGTCACATCAGTGTCGGTAAGAATGCCGAGAAGTCCGCCGTCACGTCCAATGATCAGTGCCGCATCCGTCTGTGCAATGCTCATCTCCTTCGCAGCGTCAGCAACCGAGTACGTCTCCGAAATCGTGATCGCCTTTGACGGCCGCAGCTTCGACACAGGGCGCACATTGCCCGTTGCCAGACTCGCCTGGCGGCCCTTCTGGCTCATGCCCGCACTGCTTGGCGCGAGGTTGTGCGAGAATCCACTGCGGAAACTGTGCTGCGACGACACATCATCGTCATCGGTAGCCTCCAACGAAGCGTTCCAGAAAGACTTCCACTCGCTGGGCTTGCCCTTGGCGAAAGACCCATAGCTCAGAGACAGCACGTCGATCACGCCGATGGGCTGCTTGTTCGTTTCAGACTGCATCACGGCCAGGTACAGCGTCTTGTGATCATGCATCGTGTGCATAGCGTCAATCACCGACGTCGCTCCGTTGATAGTCACGTCCTTCTCCAGCATCACTTCGCACACGGGTGTCGTGTGGACAGGCAGTCCACGGGCAAGCACCTTCTCGAGCATCTCCTTGGGGGTGAAAATACCGCAGTACTGGCCACGGTTGTTCACAACCAGAGCTGCCTTCTTGGTGATGGACATTTGCTTGGAAACTTCATACACAGAGGTGTACCGCTGCACGCGCGGAGGGTCAATGCCTTCCTCGTCGATCACGGTTTTGATGTCCGGCGAGAACATTTTGTTCACCATCGATCCAAGGAGCTGAGAAACACCACCAGTACGAGTGCCACCATTTACGCGGCTCTTCATCTCCTTCTCCAACGTGTGACGCAGCGCAGCCGAGGACTGCTCCGACTTCTCCATCTTCCTGATAGCATCGTACAGACACTTTGCAATGCTGAGGATGCCCACGACGGGGCCATTGCGCTCAACAACCGGCAAGTGGCGGAACTTGCCCTCCAACATGCAAATAAGCGCATCGATGGCAGGATCATCCATGGACACAAACACAGGGTTACGAGTCATGACGTCGCCCACCCGCGTCGAGTCCAGCGGCTTGTTCTCCGAGACAACACGGCGCGTCAGATCCGTGTCCGTGATAATACCGTTGAGCATTCCCTCGTCCGACACGACCAGCACGCAGTCCATCTTGTTGCGACCCATTGTCCGCGAGAGCTCCGCAATGGTTGTGGACTCCGAGACAGTCAACACCTTGGTTGGCCGCAGCTTTGCCACCGTGCGACTCTTCTCCTCGCGCTCAGCCCTGGACATCAGCGTCGTGCGCTCACGCTCGCCAGCTTCCGAAGGCAAAGAAGGTTGGTCCAGCTGCAGCGTCGTGTTCCAGAACTCTTGCATCTGCTCCCGGTTCTCACCGTAGATGGCATCAATTGTGCCGTAGCTGAGGTCCAGCACATCGACCATGCCAACGAGCTCATTCGAGTCGTCCTTCAACACAGGCAGGTTGAGGCAGCGCGAGTCGTGCATGATGTGCAAGCCGTCCTGCACAGACGTCGACGGCGTGGCGATCTCCGGGTCGTTCTGCATCACCTCTTCAACATACGTAGCCGACGTCTTCAATCCCTTCGCAATCACATTCAGCACAAGCTCGTTCGGGGAGAAGATGCCCACCAGCTTGTCGAAGTTGAAGTCGTCTACAATAAGCGCCGCCTTCTTCGTCGATGCCATCGCCTTGACCACGTCACTGACCAGGGACGACTTCGGAAGACGCGGAGCAGGGGTAGATCCGTTCTGAGTCTCGTTCTCCAGGATAGAGCCCAACGTAGGCGTAGCGAGCTTCTCCAACATAGGAGCCAGCAGTTGCTGAAGAGTTGACGACTTCCCGCTCTTCTCAAGAGACGCCTTCAACTGATCCGTGGACTGCGTAGCGTGCTCAAGACGCTTCGAGACATCGTAAATGCACTTGCCAATGTTCAGGACGCCAGCGATGCTGCCACCGTCCACGACCGGCAGATGGCGGAAGTGTCCCTCCTGCATCGATAGCAGCGCGTCGATGGCGCTGTCGTTGGGAGACACATACTTGATGTCCCTCGTCATCACGTTGCACACAGGCACCTCCTCGGGGATCAGATTCAGTGCCAGCACGCGACGGCAGATATCCGTGTCGGTCAAAATACCATTCAGGCCGCCAGCTTCATCCACAACCAGCAACGCGTCCGTCCGCTTCTGCTTCATCAGCAAAGCAGCTTCAAACACGGACGCAACTTCGTCGATTGTGATGGCCGGAAGCGGGCGCAGACTCGACACGGGGCGAACGTTGACTCCCTTATCGCGGTCCTTCTGCTGGCGCACCTTGCTGGCGTTAGACATGTTGGACGTAGACCTTCCTGACACGATCGAGTTGGTGTCGTCGTCATGGTAGTCGAACGCAGCGTTGAAGAACTTGCCGATGTCACGCGCCTCTCCGAACGAAGCCAAACAAATTGACAGCACATCCGCAATGCCCATAATATCGCCAGAGTCCGGAGACACCACCGGCAAATTCAGGAACTTTCCATCGTGCATTATGTGGAAGGCGTCCAGCACCGACGTCTCCGGAGCTGCAGACTCCGGGTTCGGAGTCATCACCTGACTGACCGTAGTGGTGTTGACGTCCAAGTCCTCCGCGATGACGCGATGCAAGACGTCCTTCGGCGTGAAGATACCAATAAGCTCCTGGAACTCCGGGTTCGATGAAACCACAAGAGCTGGCCGTCTTGTCTCCGCCATGTAAGTTGTCGCCTCATAAACCGTCATGTTTCCGTATACAAGCGGCGGCATAACCTCGCCTGGCGCCGACACCACATCCTGGAGCGACGGGGACAGCATCTTCTCCAGCATTCCACGCAACATGACATTATTCGAGCTCGCGCCGAGCTCCTGCTGCAGAGACGACGACATGTTCTCCACTCGTCGAATCGCATCGTGCAAGCACTTCGCCACGTTAAGAATTCCAACAATGTTGCCGCTGTGCGAACTGATCACAGGCAAGTGACGGAACTTTCCGCTCAGCATGATGTCCATCGCATCCACGGCGCTATCCTCCAGACTGACACAGCTGGGGTTCGGCGTCATAACGGACCCCACAGTGATTCTAGCTGGGTCCACACCCTTGGAAACCACGCGACGAGCGGCATCGGTATCCGAAAAGATGCCGGCCAACGCGCCTTCCCAATTGGTCACAAGCACTGCTGCCGCGCGGTGGGACTTCATCATTCTTGCAGCTTCCAACACAGTCGCGTCCTCGTTTACCGTGATCGCCTTGGCAGGTCGGAGGCGGGCAACCGTACGCGATGGGTCTGACGTGGACGATGCCTTCTTGGTCTTCGAAGACGTCGACATCATCGACGAGTGCGACCTCGCAAACGAGTGGCCAGAAGTTGCAGAGCTGTTGGAGCCCGAGCGGGCACGACGTTGAGGCATCACTGGGGTCATAGTGGGCGGCTTCGAATCCCCCTCCTCATGGTCGGAGCAGGACCGTTGTAGATTGCTGGCGGTCGCTTAGGCATCGTTGGAGCAGGGGCCGTAGGAATCTCCTGCGGGACCGGGTAGTCATTCACAGGAGCAGCTGTGTAATCCTCAAACGATTGCGCCGGTGTTAACGCAACAGGTGATGCCTGCGGGGCAGGGGCTGCCAAAAGAGCAGGAGCCGGCTTAGGAGCAGGAGCAGGCTCAGGAATCTCAAACGTCGGCCGCTTCTCACCGGGGAAAGCAGCGGGAGCAGAGGTAGGCGCAGGCGGAGTAGACTCACGCGCAGGCAAAATGCCGCTGCGATCCATGTTCGACGGAGGAGCAGGTGCAACAGGGGTAGCCGGCTGCGGTTCGGGCTCTTCCGGCGGAGGTGATTCCTTTCGGAGAAGGAGGCGGTGTAGGCTCTGCCGGCGGGTCAGCCTTCTTCGGGGAAGGCGGTGGAGTCGGAGTCTTCGGAGCGGCAGCAGGGAATTTCGCCCTCTTCTTCTTGACGACATCAATATCCTTCTGAAGCTGCGCGCACTTGTCGAACTGCTTCTTCTTCATCAAGTTGTCAAGCTCCTGGTTCAGCCTCTCGATCTCCGCGTCCAGCTCTTCGGGGGTCTGCTTTTTCTTGCGAGCAGTCACGAGAGCATCCAGGCTGACCTGAAGATCGCTACACTTGCCAAAGTCGCGCGCGGCCATCGCTTCAGCAATGGTAGCTTCCATCGCATGGATGCGCTCGTCAAGCTCCTCGGGCTCCAGCTCGTTGAGATCCTCCTTCACGTGCTTTCGAGCTTCCTGCAGCGCCTCTAGCTGCTTCTGAAGATCAGCACACAACCCGAACTGCTTCGACATCGCGGCTGCCTCCATGTCCTCGTTCAACTTCTTGATCTCGGCGTCAATTTCCTTCGCGGTACGAACCTTTTTACGAGCCTCAACGATCTTTTCCAGCTCCATCTGCAAGTTCGCACACAGTTCGAACTGCTTGCTCAGAGCTGCATCTTCAATGGCCTTCTCCATCTCCACGATCTTTGCGTCTAATTCCTTCGGGCCCATTCCTCCGAACGGATGAAGCAGATCCCGCTTACGAACCAAGTATCCACGCGCAATTTTCTGCACAACTACAGCCTTTTCGTTCTGAAGACGGTACTCGGCACGCAACCGCTGGTACTTGCTCATGGCGACACGCATACGAAGAATGTACATCACGCGGTAGGCACTACGGCGCAAACGCTGCAGTTGTCTCTTTGCCACAAACTGTCGAGCCTTCGTTTGAATCACGATAGCAGCTTCCGCCCTCGCCATGTTACGAACCCATTTCTGGATGGCACGAGCAGCAGACTTGCACCGCAGCACCTCAAGCTTCCGCAGCTTGAACGCCATGGCTCTCTTCAAGAACACCTTCGTCTTACCCAGCTGCCACTCTTCCTTACCGGCACCCAGCATGGACGAGATCTCCTCCACAAGCTCCTTGACGTTCTCAGCGTCAGGCGCGAGCGACTGATAATCGTAAAAGAACACGTCGTGGTCCTCGCGCAGAGCGAAACCACGCTGACGGATCTGAATCGCCTCCATCATACCGGAATACTTAAGCTGGCGTGCGCAATCCTGGTCGTTAAGCTCGCTCGGACGCTTGAACTCATTCGGCTTGATGCAACGCACGTACCGAGGGTTTGCTAGCGAAATCTTGCCCATGAGCTCTTGGAGCTGGTACCGGAACTGGGCGCTCACAGACACCTCGCGGATGTTGCGCGACTTGTTCCCCTGCTGATGCGCCCCCTTGCCCTTCATCTCATTCGGGCGCCGAGATATCGAGTGCTGCTGCTGCGGCTTGTTGCCAGGAATGGCCTCGATCGACTGCATGTTCAGGTCAAAGATTCCGCGCAGCCAGTCGCTCTTGGATTGCCGGATGAGCTCCTTCATGTCGTCGTTCAACGTCTCGTTGTTCTTGTCGTTGAAGCCGCTGGCGTCGTAGATCACCTCGCCTGCGTAATGCTTGATACCGAAGTGCAGGTCCGCATCCATCTTCGGGTGCACGTAGAACTTGTTCTTGCTGCTCGAGTGCCCGCTGGACGTGCGGCCGAACGAGTTGTGCAGGTTCGACACGAACTTCTTGTTGGCCTCTTCGCCCTTGAGCCGCCAGTTGTCGTCCAGCGAAATGAAGATACCGGGCTTGCCGTTCACCTTGCTCTCGATCAGATCCAGGCACTCCTGGTTGTCCTCGAAGTCAATGTGCTTCCAGTCGATGCCTTCCTTCGCGTAGTCGTTCTGCTCCACCTCGAGCATGTGCTGGTTGAAGTGCCGCTGCAGCTTCTCGTTGGCGTAGTTGATGCACAGCTGCTCGAACGTGTTCCACTCGAACTTCTCGAAGCCGTAGATATCCAGCACGCCGATGAAGCCCCACTTCTCCTGGTTGCGCGAGATCGTGCGGTTCAGCTCGGACACGAGCCACAGGAACAGCGACGAGTAGATGCCCTTGGCCAGCGCGTCGCGCTTGTCGCGCACCTGCTCCGAGTTCTGCTGCTGCACAATGACCTTGCCGCCCACGTAGAGCTGGCGCGTCAGCAGCGCCTTGGACAGCGCGTCCTCGCTCACCTTGAGCAGCGACGCCACGAGCTTCATGCCATTGGCCGAGTCGTCGCCCACGGTCACGCACGTGTCGTTCTCCATGGCGAACTGCAGGTTGCCGAGCTGCAGCACGGCCGCGAGCAGCTCGAACACCATCTCCTGCCTGTCCTCCGTGATTCCAATGGTCTCCATGCACCTCTTCGTAGTGGCGAACTCCTTGGCGTCGTCGCACGAGTGGATGTTGAAGCACTCGCTCTTGCGCAGGTACTCGTAGTCGTGCGGCGTCTTGAGCTGCAGGCGCTCGCGCAGCGCGTTGTCCGCGCCCGCCAGCAACTGGTAGAAGATGTGGTAGTTGCGCTCGCCCAAGCTCTGCGACACGATACGCGTCTTCTCCAGCAGGAAGTTGAGGATCTGCGCGCCCACGATCTTGCCGTGGTGGTTGAACTGGATCTCGATGAACTTGCCGAAGCGACTCGAGTTGTCGTTGCGCAGCGTCTTGGCGTTGCCGAAGGACTCGAGCAGCGGGTTGCTCTCCAGCACGCGCTCCTCGAGCTTGCCCAGCGCGCCCGACATGGCCGCGGACGCGTCCACGGGGCCACGCCCTCGCCGTCGGGGCCCTTGCGGTAGCTCGTGGCGCGCGCCAGGTACTGCATGATGATCTTGGTGGTCTCGGTCTTGCCCGAGCCGCTCTCGCCGCTGATGATGATGCTCTGGTTGGCCGGGTCCAGCGCGCCGCCCTGGATGAGCTGCGTGTAGGCGTGGTCGGCCAGCGCGAAGACGTGCGGGGGCAGCATGCCCATGGCCTTGCCGTAGTACTCGGTCATCTTGCGCTCGCTGTAGGCGTCGCCCAGCTGCTGGTACGGGTTGATGGCGATGAGGATGGGCCCCACGTACGTGTAGATGAGCTCGTGCTCGTAGCGCTTGCGCAGGTTGGCCAGCAGCGACTGCTCCGACAGGTCCGACATCTGCAGAATGTCCTCGAACGTGCTGGCGCCCGCGCCCAGCGGCGAGTTGTCGTCGTCCAGCTTCTTCTTCTTCATCTTGGCGCGCAGCAGCCGCTCCTTGCGCGTGCCCCCGCGCTGCATCGTGGCGGCTGACGGCGGAGTCGTGTCTCGATGAGCGCCCACTGCGCTATCAGTTGCGCGATTGCCTGCCGATCGGGGAGTGCGGAAGTGCCGCGCTACGTGCGGTCTCGGGTGGCCATCTGAATAAAACCTCGGGCGGGCGCAGGAGAGGGACCCCGGCGATAGTGACATGGTGGAGCTATGTATAAGAACCCGGTGTTGGGTCGGTACATGGGTTCAACCAAGGGATCGAGCAGATGGGGGGTGAGGCGAGTTATTAAGGATTGTACATGTATGACAGGGCTGGAGGATGTTGCAGATGCGTGGAGGAGCGCATGGCGGCCGTCATGTGGCGGCGTTCAAGCATGTGGGGGACAAGCAGCTTTTTGGCTCGGAGTGATGGTTCTGAGTTGTCCGAGAGCAAAGAGGTCACTAAGTCAAGGTACAGAGAATAGCTAAATGCGAGGTTTATTTAAGCAGGGGACTTTTATGCTGATACTCTGATTAGTGATAAGCTGCGCAATAGGAATATGGTGGCTGTGCACAGCGAGCGTCCGCAGCTTGAGGACACTCGAGCGAGAAGCTGAAGAGAGCTGCACCGGTGAGCTAGACATCAGCAAAGCTTGAATCGCTCGTCTAAATCCAGCCGTGGCATATCGATAGATGTTTTTGTAAGTTAGAAAACAGTGTTGTGGAAATATGCACCGTAAAAGTGTTGGGCGAATGTCTTTTCACGGGCAGCCGAGAATCAGAGCGATCTAAAAGTGACATTCTATATTTATTTGGTAAAAAACGCACGTATTTAAGCTTGTAGTCAGTGTCATGATACCAGCCAAATGGATAGAACTCTTACATACTTAAACCTGAAGTATCAATACTAGCGTACGGGTAAACAAGAACTTGAAATTCCAAGGCAGGCGTACTAGTACCACAGTGCAATAGACAACGAAGTTCCAATGAAGAAGCATTGGGCATCCGCGCCTACATCATTGAGAGCACGGCGACCAGAGTCCTTGCCACCGAACCAAGCTAGAAACTAAACTGCAGGCAAACGAGATAAATAGTGCAAGTTTGAAGTTGGATAATGTTGGAAACGTTGGTTGATTTTCGTCCACAGCCACAACTTGCCTTGCATAACGATATTGTGCTGCAGTCATTGAAAAAGAAACTTCAAAGTTAATGCCATGTAAGAAGACTACACACAACTAGCTTCGGTGCATGGATACGTTACAACTCCCTCCCGCGTCCTCGTTCTCAGCAAGAAAAGCGTTGAAAGTGTGCGTCCCTAATTTTTTAGAGGAAAATGGTGGTGAGCTTTTCAAGCAAATACCCTAGTGCCCCCATGCTTCAGTACAGTAGCTGGTAATTGCTCTTGATGCTGTAACACTGCCGTGGTCGCCTGGTTGTTGACCAGTTTTCTGCAAATACCCCATATAAGAATAATAGTTTGTATATTATTAGTCGAAGGGCGTCCGACTGCAGAAAAACACGCGCGGGCTGCGCGGCCACCACCGCCACCAGCATGACAAGCATCGCCAAGCAGTTGTATGTATCCATCATGTCGAGACCAATGACGCCGGGAAACTAAAAACTCACGAGTCCGCATTGCAAGATCTTGTCTCTACTGCCTCCCGATTGACCCTTCAAGTGGCCCAGCTGGCACCGGGACCGCGGCACCAGCACCACACGATGACTCGGTGCAGGAGGGACCGCGGCGAAGCTGATCCCGCCGATGCATTCTGACAGCCAGCACATGGGAGGCAAATTGGACTTGGGGAGAGGAGAGCTGATGATGCGTCACTGTTGAACCAGGTCCGATAAATCAGGAAAAAGGCAAGTGAGCTCTTCGATGCGACGACAGCCTATCGGCCGAGGGGGGCAGCACCACAACTGAACACGACGGTGCAAGACGACGACGTCGTCGCCTTGCTTGCCGAGTTGCAAACCACGACTTGAGTATGAAGGAAAGTGTATTGGTCTCGCGACGCCTACTCCCCCTGCACTTCAATGCATCAACCTGCGCGCCTTATGGCGAACAGACACCGAAAGCAGGAAGGACTGCAGGCGTGTGTACGCTCGCTCCTACAGCCAGCACGAGCAACTTGCTCACATAGCACTACTGTACCGGTAGGCACCTTTTCTCTCCGCTTGCTCTAGTCGACCTTGATGGACGCGTAGATCTTGCGCGTGAACCACAGCGAGGCGCCGACACCCACAGCTCCCGTCAGCAGCGACAGCGCACCGGAGATGACGGCCATGTAGCCGAAGTAGAGCATGGCACCGATGAAGTTCGACACGTCCAGCCGCGTCCAGTAGTAGTACGTCGAGTAGAGGAACACGTAGCCGCCGCAGGCTCCAGACACGAACAGCGACCGCCACCACCTACACACAAACGGAAGCGCACACGGTGAGTCGGCCAATTGGATACGTCATGAAGTTCGTCACATCACGTTCGACGTACCAGTTGTAGTCTTCAGCGCACAGCTGGAAGTAGGTGAGCACGATCGTGATCTCCGCGCACGTGTTGATAAGGATAAGGAAGGCCAGCAGCAGGAAGCCGAACACGTAGTAGTACTTGTCCGTCCACAGAGATGACAGCACGAAGAAGAGCTCCACGAAGATGGCGCCAAACGGGAGCACACCGCCCACAGCCGCCGCCGACATGTGGCTCATGTACCACGGCTGAGGAGGCACGGGCCGCGGGATGTTGCTCGTCGCCACAGGGAACGTAAGAGGCGCTTTCCTGTAATGTTAAAGCAAGACAACGTTAGCAACCGCAGAACTACAAAAGATTTGCCACACCTTTCACCAAACACAGTCATACCTGAAGCCAAAGTAGGCACCGGCGAACACAAGCGGCACCGAGATACCCGTCCAGAGGAAGAAAACCAGCAAAATCGAGCCAAACGGCACAGCGGCGTCCGAGCCAGCGCCCCACACGAACAGGTTCAGGAAGAAGAAGAGCGAGAACATGATGCCGGGGAACAGCACGGCCGTCAGCACCGTGCACATCTGCCAGCGCTTGCCCTTGAACATCTTGTACGTGCGAGCGGAAGTGTAGCCCGCCAGCATGCCCAACAACACGAAGCACACAAGAAGCGCAATCACCAGCTTACCACGGTTCGACGGCGCCAAGACACCCACAGCAGCGAAGAAGAGTGTGACGAGGGCCATGCCCAGCAGCTGGCAGCCGGTGCCCACCATGACGCAGAACAGCATCGGGTGCTTGGACGGCGGACGGAACACGTCGGCGTGGACAAGCTTCCACCCGGATTCCTCGCGCTCTTCGGCGCGCTCCTCCTCGGTGGGCACGCGGTTGTAGCGGCTGATATCGCGGTGGAGACTGCGCATGAGGATCATGCCCACCATGCCGCTGAGGAACAGCACAATCACCAGAGCGTTGATGATGGAGAACCAGTGCACCTCGTCGCCGCCCGATCCCGCGTCGAAGTAGACGTCCCACCGCGTGCGCCAGTCGTGCTCGTTGTCCAGCACCCACTCGATGCTGTAGGTCCAGAAGACGGGCATCTTGCCCTCCTTGTTCTTGCGCACGTACAGCGGGCGCTTGAGGTCGCTCGAGTGCTCGCACGCGTCCATGCGGTTTTTCTCCTCGTCGTAGCTCCTGGCCGCGTACTCGAAGCTGTAGGGGATGACCTTGAAGTCCACGATGCGGCCCTCGTCCTCGGAGGCCTCGGCCGTGCCCAGCGGGTTGTTGTTGTAGCCGATGAGGATCTTAACGTGGTTGTTGAGCTGCGGCACGACCTCCACCTCCGGGTTGAAGCTTCCGAGCGGGAAGCCCACCGTCATGCCGCCCTCGGACGACACAGACGTGGCCGGGAGGTTGTCCAGGATCCAGTTGACGCGGTACGAGTCCTTGATCTTGTCCTCCCACGTCTTGACGTCCTTCTCCTCGTACTCCTGCTTGCAGAGCACGGCGCACTCCTGGCCCTCGAGGAACTTGATCTCGTACGGCGAGTTCTGGATGCGGTTGGCCGTCAGGTACTCGCCCAGGTTCTCCGACTTGTACTCGATGTGCTCCGGCTGGCAGAAGGGCAGCTTGTAGTAGTCCAGGGGCAGCAGCGTCTCGCCCGACTTGAGGCTGTTGACGAAGATGGGCAGTGTCTCGCCCTTGGTGTACGTGGTCATCTGCACGCCCGGCAGCGAGAAGCCCTCGGCCCTGGGGGCTGCCAGCGCCCACAGCGCCAGCGCAGCCACTTGTCCACACGCGCGCATGCTTCCTCCCTCGTTTGGCTCGCTCGAGAGACTGAAAACTGACCTACCTACCGGTAACTCGCCCCTTCCAGCAAGCTCTTCCGATAGTATCAGGGAGGGTACAGTGTACCACAACGAAACGACATGTGGTTCGAAAGTGTAGCCATTTCACTTCAAGGTGTGAGGTAAGGAGGTTCACTGGTATTTTGCCTGCTGTTATCTTCGGCCCTAAGTGGCTGCACGCACTACAATTCGTCGCCTTCCCACTCGTCGCTGTCGAGCTGCTCCAGTCGACGGGTGTCCAGCTCGTCGCTCTGCCAGCCGCCGCCTTCGTACACGTCCTTGTCCACGACGTAGTTGCCGGCCAGCTCGCAGCCAGTGTGCACGGCGGTGCCGGCCTCGAGGTACTGCACGCCCTCGGGCGAGACGCCGTCGATCAGCACGTCGCCCACCTTCGTGGCGCGTACGGGATGCGTGGAAGCGCACGAGCAGCCGTCCACGTCGCAGTCACGGATCTCGTCCTCGTCCATGATCTCGTCGTTGAACAGCGCGAGTTGAAGCCGCACCTGCCCGACGATCGTATCGTCGGCCTCGATGGGGTAGCTCTTGTCCTCGAAGTTGCGGCCGATCAGCATCTCCACCTTCAGACACAGCTCTCCGATAAGCGTACTGCACACAATAAAGCAATTAAGTTAGTCTCATGGAGCGCGACACCTGATGAGTGGGTCAGCAATTCCCCCACTTACTCCTTCACGGTGTTGTCGTTCATCACCCGAATGACGAGGAAGTCGTGTTCTATGCATCGCACGCTGGCCGTGATACCCTCAATCCACCGCGGGTTCTTGCCTGCGAAAGAATGCCACGACGCTAAGCAACGATAGTCCCAAGCAGCATATTTAGCACTGCCGCCTTACCTCCGTTATCGTGGGTTTTCGTTCTATACACCAGATCCTTCGACGATGGTGTGCGGCTTCGTCCAAGGTACACCTCGCAGTAAGGGTCCTGGGTGCCGAACGACTGAATGTCACGCAGCTTGCTGCCGGAGATCATCCCCAAGTAAAGCTTGGTCTTGCCCGGGATAAAGTGCTGCGGATACTCGCCAAACTTTGCCCGAGGCTGCGACGTCGGGTTCTCTATAATGACAAACAACCAAACGTCAGGCTTGAATCTCAATCCACAACACAAACCCGTCCACACAACGCACCATGGCCCAGCGACAGATACATCAACACCTTCAAAAACCCCTTGGGGGTCAGCGCAAACTCCTTCTCCATGGATCGTCCGCGGGACAAGTCGCGCATCGCCAGCGCGATCTCTCCGATCACAGAACTGCACACGTATCACAAGTGATCAACGACCATCATAAGTCTCCGCACCAACGGCACCCGACACCTGTTGCACTGCGCCATTGCAATCCCCTTCCCATTGCACTCACTTCTTTCCCCAATTGTTGTTCTTCACGCGGAAGCGCACGACGTCTGACGAGATGTCGGGGATCAGAATATGGCCCTTGGCGTTCCACATGGGCTGCGTGCCTGCATCCCCCAGCAGCAGTGAGCACCGTCACTCCTTTATTACGACCCGGAATCATTGTGCAGTGTACCCACCTCCATTGTCGTGCGTGTCGGTCTTGAACGCCGCCTTCTCCTGCTCCTTCCCGCCCGTGGTCAGGTACACGCTGCAGTACGGGTCCTGCTCGCCCACCAGCTGCACGTTCTTCAGGTCGCGCGCCGACAGGATCGTCAGGTACAGGATGGCGTCGTTGCGCAGCGCTGTGGGCGCCCCCGCTACGCTGCTGCTGACGGACGAGCGGTGGCTCAGCGACGAGCGGCTGTAGTGACTCATGCCTCTGTAGCGTGGGGTAGTTAGTCGCCCGAAGCGTGCGTTCGAATTGTGCCTCAGGAGAATTCACCCATGTGTGTGGCGCAACACAAACCCCGTCAAAGTAGGTCCATACTGAGAGCAAGTCAAGTCTGATTCGAGACATATCCAGCAGGCAAAGGGCAAGTTGCAGTGGCCGAATTACTCGCGCAGCTTCATTTGCTTATGTTTATGACCACAAACCAGCCTGGGACAAAGGTGGCAGCAATATTACGATGCTGGTGGTGGCGTGAGGCTCCCGGCGTCGTGTAAGCTTGGCTCTTGAAAGCCAGGAAGTGAAGCGGCACCTAAATACTAATACCGTACGTACTACGTAGTAGTAGTAGTGTGTACTACTCACTACTCGAGACTGGCACCTCCAATTTGTAGTCCAAATGCAATAATGCTTGCTTCCACCGCTTCCAAGCGAGACAAGAAGACCGGGATGGAGAGGAAATTATACACAGTGAATAAGTGCGTTTATAAGGAAAGCAAAAATGCATTAAGGAGAAATGACGCGGCGTTCCTGATATCAAAACACACAGTCAACGCGCAGTGCGTAGCCGGCAACCCTTATGACCGAGTTCCCGGCTAGCGCCCTGCTTCACCTTTCTGCTGAGGAAGAGGAGGAAACAATCCGTCTAGTTCAGGAGAGCAACCACGAAGGCCGAGGCCACAAGGGCGATGGAGGTGGCCACCGAGGAGGCGTCGCTCGAGGACGAGCCGCTCGATTTCTTCTTCTTGCCGTCGCCGCTGGAGCTCGAGTCCACCTTGCGCGTGCACTGGTCGCCAGCGTAGCCGCTCTCGCACTTGCAGACGTTGCCCTCACCAGAGCTGGAGGCCGAGGCCATGCCGACGGTCTCCATCAGGAAGCGAGCGGCCGAACTGTCCGAACCAGCAGCCTCAACCGTGCCAGCAGTGGCCGTGGAGCCCGTGGTGGAGCCGAGGTCGTGGACGAGCCCGAGCTGCTGGAGGCGGCAATGCACGTGCCGTGGCCGTTGCAGGCCTTGGACGAGTCGGGGTCGCAGTAGGCGCACTGGTCGCCCGTGGTGCCCTCGTCACACTCGCACTCCTGGGTCTTGAGGTTGCACGTGCCGGCCTGGCACTGCGACTCGAGCGTGCACTTGTTGGACACAACCTTCTGGCAGTACGTGCCGTTGTAGCCGACGTTGCACTCGCAGTAGTAGTCCATCTGGCCGGCCGTGTAGGGGTGCACGTGCCGCGGCCCGAGCACACCACGTCCGAGTCCTCGGCGTTGTTGGGGTTCACGCAGCCCTCGTTGATGACGGCCGTATAGTTCATCTGCTCCGACAGGTCCCAGTTGTCCGAGTCCTCGTCGAAGAGCAGGTTGGTGCCGTCGAAGTCGACGCAGCCGTAGATGACGCCCACGGTCTCGGCCGTCGAGCCCGAGCCCTCGGTGATGTCCACGCACGACACGTAGCCGGTCATGTCCGAGCCCGAGTGCGAGCTGTTGAGGCACTGGTCCGTGCCCGAGGGCAGCTGAGCCGCGCACACGCTGCTGATCGACTGGAAGGCCGTGTTCCACGTCGAGAACGACGGGCACAGGCCGGGGAACGTGCCGGAGCACACGTCACCCTCCGAGGCGTACGGAAGGCATTGCTGCAGACATAGAACACCTTGTCAGCGCCAATTTACACTCCCAGACAGCTCAAAAACTCCTTAAAACCTTGACGTCTTCAATTCCGCTGCGCGTCGTCTGCACGGAGATGCACTGGTAGCCGTCCTCGCACGACTCGTCATTCTTGCAGTAGCCGGGCTGGCCCGAGCCGGACTCGGCCTTGACGGCCGCGAGCATGGCCGCGATGGCCGCGATGTACGCCGCCGACTGCATGGTCTTTTCTGGAGCTTGACGGGTTGGTCTCAAAAGAGGGAATGGCGCTGCGGCTGCAAAGGCGGCGAAGAGCCAGCCCGGCCCGGGTCGAGGGGAGAGGGGGTGCCCGTCGTCGTCGGGTTGTGCAGTAGCATTTGACTTGCATTTGTATGCTGAAGGAATTTTCCGAAACTTCGGGAGCGTGCCAGATGGAGGAGCGACGGTAAATTGGCCAATCGCGCGAGGATTCACCGCGCATTTCATCCAATCTTTGCAGCGCGAGGTACTGTAACGGATACCGGCGCGCGGCATAACCGACTCCATGACAGCCTTGCTCGCCCTCGTGCGTGGCGGCGTGGCGTTTGCCGCGGCCGGCGTTGCGCCTTGCTTCGCTCTTTGAGGTTGTCGGCCCCGTGCAGTGCTTCGCCCCGCCCCGGTCCTTGGGCCTGTCGTGCTGCCTTGCAGGAGCAAACGCGGCGGCAATTGGCAGCCAGCTTCTCGCGACACCCTTCAGCAAGGGGTAGGTGACATGAGCATTACATTACTGTACTCACAACGATCTTCCGGCAACTTGACCAGCATGGCTTGCCACGCTCCTCCCCACCTGCGCCCCGTGCCCGCAGCCGCAGCTCGGAGCACCTTATGCCCATGGGGTGACGACGACGAGTTCGTCGGCCTCGAGTCCAACAGGGCGTTTCACGCTGCAGTTACTGCCAGCCATGCGGGGTGTTCGTAGAGGGAGGAGGCCGGCTATCCCCCTTGTCGGAGCTCCCGCCCTAGCGCGGGCTGATGCCGGCCTTGTCTAATCGAGAGGTGCCGATTGAATCCGCACATGTACACGGAGCATCTCGTTTCCTGCAGCAAGGTCCCGTCACTACATGGTCCTATACCTGAAATCTCCAATTTGGAGAACCAAAAGCGCCAAATGGGTTAGGAATCTACGCGGAGAATTGAACGCATTGACAAGCATGACGGTCGCTATGTGCCGCGAATATGAACATTGCGACTGCGGCTCATCTGGCCTCGAATCACTAAGTGCCATGCGACACAGAGAACATTTCTTGAGTCAGTCGAGGTGTCGCTACAATTGTCAACGAGTGCGACTCGCGTGGGGGCAACCCCGGGCAGTGACCGCCTACAGTGCAGTACTCAGCCCCATGAAACTGGGACGAAGTACACGTATGGTGCACCCCAGCGCTTCATTTAACAGCGAGCTGGGCGGCGTTGAAGATGCAACGTGGACGAGTCATCTTTGGTACTAGTCTCCACACTGGGGGCCCAGCCCGTTTTGGACAACTCGAACGAAACCAGATAGGAGACTGTGCTCTCCATCCATCCACTATGCTTGCTGTGCGCCTATTATTGATTGTAAAGCCTCGCCCAGCGAAGTGACCAATAAGTTCTTCCGTGATCACTTTGTCTGTGGTGGTGATTGTGCTGATTTATCGGTATGAATAACTTGTGATCACGAGTAAAGTTAACCATATAGACATCCATAGGATCATGCTCAGACCACTTAAAAAGTGGGACAAGTCACTTTTCCCACATTCTATCAGGAAGTGACCTATTCTCGAGACAGGATGTGGGAAAAAATGGGAATCAATACATTAACACTGATATTCCGAAGATGGGTACAGCTCAAAGGTGGGAATGTTAATAATATTTTTACCACTCTATGTGGGGGCGTTATTAGAGATTGTATCGGAATCTCAATTTGCCAGGAAGTGGGAAATATGGGAATTTTCAAAAAATCTCCCACTTTTGAAGTGGTCTGATCATGCTGTTGCACTGTACACCGGACGCCGCGCTAACCCGCAATGATACACCCCAGCGCGTCGCTTGTATCAAAACATCGCCATTCATCGTACCTTTTATGACATTGACTTATTTTACTTTTTTACTTTTAGCGGTATTGTGAAACGCGGCTAGAATGTCCACGCCTTATTAGCTAGCATATTTATCTTAATCGGATTTGAATATTCGTATATAAGGGTATAAAAGTAGCTAGAAGCGAAATCGGTTAGCAAATATGAGTGTGTAATCCTGCTTGGACAAGCTGGCAAGACTCGACTCGGTCTAATTTAGCGACGGTGGCTAAGAACTACCGAGACGCCTTTGGGCCAATACAGCCGGAAGTGTGGAGCCGTCCATGCAAATAAGGCTCCGACGGAGTTGACCATCGAGTGCATTACTTCTAAACGCTTTGACACCTTCCACATTGCATGCTACAAAGCTGATGGCTCACATTGGCACCAACAGAGCTATAATTATTTAGCTCAAATAGCTGGGAATATCGGCTTCCACGGTGACATTCCACCTTATTTACAAACAAATCTGTTGCGAATCGGATTAAGCGCATGAGCCTGCGTGCTAATCACCATGATAATTCTTAGTCTAAAATAGAGATGGGGAATCTAATTAGGAGATCAGTCGAAATAAATAAGACTTTGAAGTCTAAATTAGCCAAAATCTCGGCCGATTTACTATCCAATTAGACATTCGGGGTGCCGATCACAATAGTTACTTTTAAAAAATAAGTTACACGTAAATATTCGTATAGTGGTTATTTAGCGTACACCAGGTTTAACGAGCTCATAACGTATCATATGCATTACAGTAGCTATTATACTTGTTTCTAAAGTGGACCAGAGGGTTGCTGGACAAGTGGACTGGTCAAGTTTTTGGTGGACAAGTTTTCGGTGGTGATCGTGCTGGACAATTGTTTTGTGGTGGTGGGGTTGCTGGACAAGTTGGTGGGACTGGTCAAGTTTTTGGTGGACAAGTTTTCGGTGGTGATCGTGCTGGACAATTGTTTTGTGGTGGTGGGGTTGCTGGACAAGTTGGTGGGACTGGTCAAGTTTTCAATGCTGGTCAAGTTTTCAATGCTGGTCAAGTTTTCAATGCTGGTCAAGTTTTCAATGCTGGTCAAGTTTTTGGCGGCACCGGTGTGCAAGCCGCTGCTGCCGGTGGCGTTGCTGAACTCGCAGCTGGCCCAGTCACGGACGCCCAAGTCGCCGCTGCCCAAGTCACTCCAACGGCTGGCCCAGTTGCCGCTGCCCAAGTCACTACTACCGCTGCCCAAGACGCTGCTGCCCGAGTCGCTGCTTCCGGTGGCGTTCCCCAACTCGCCGCTGGCGGTGGTGATGGCCAAGTCGTTAGTCACGAACAAGTCGCTGACTTTTGCGCATCGGTGACCGCCGGCGAGACGGATAATTTTGCCCCGGAGCTCCTCCAGTTCGTGCACAGCGAAGGGAAACCAGACGAAGTCCGGATGTGCAGGCAAGAGCTCTGCACGAAACCCGCGCAACCGGGTTTCTTCTGCTACCAGCACACGCGCTCGGTGTGCTCGGTCGTCGGATGTTACAAGAACTCAAGACTCAGGGGACTTTGTTACACTCACGGCGGCGGGCCAAGGTGCAAGGCGACAGTTCTGAGAAACGCGTCGTGAAGGGCTGGTTCTTCTACACGCACGCGCCGCGAAGTATGCAAGTTCAAGGGCTGCGCGAAGACCGCGCATTCGAAAGGGTGCGTTGACGCACATACCAGAGAAGCCCCAGCGCAAGCTGGAAGGATGCGAGAGACCAAGGCGATCCGTGGGACTGTGTATCGCTTACAAGGGCGAAGACTGCAAGACTGACGGGTGCTCAAACAAGGCCCAAACCAAAGATCTTTGCAGAGTACACTTCGCCAGCACGGGTTTTGCCACGTCGAGGGCTGCTCAGGTCAAGCTTTCGGTAAGGTATGTGCTGGAAACATAGCGGCCGACCTTTTTGACATCGATGGATGCACGAGCAATGCGCCTACCAAAAACGGACAGTGTGCGCAAAACTAAGCTCCAAAGTAGTCAAGGCTAAGTTGAAAGAATGGAACTTCGCACGTTTTTGAACTATCCGCTTCATCACTTGGCCCTGCTCCGCATCGAATGTCTTGACAAGCAATATTTCGCAATGAAAAGTGTTAAGTATAATATATATATATGTATATTGATCAGCACTGGTATCGTGTTGAAACCACCATTTACATAATATCAAGTAATCAAAATCTGAATACTTTTAGAATTCGGTATAGTTGTAACTTGCATTCTAGATTCCATCAGTAACAGCACACGTCAAATAAATTTTATACACTCACTGCTTTGAAAAATATTTAAAGATAATCTGAATAAACTCAGCGATGACAAGTTGTCGTCGAGTTTTTTTTGTCATTGACAAGGCAGTGATAAATACAGTACTTCACAAGATGCGGGAATTGCTCCAAATGCGACCGTGGTATAAGTCGTCAGGACAATTTCGTCCCTCATAGACTTTATGCCAGAGAGATTTAACCTTAAAAGTTAGGGGTGTAGCCAGCCAAAAAATCAGCAGAGGGCATGCCAAAAGCAGGGGGTAAAAGGGAAAAGACCGGACAAAAGTGGCCAAATCCGTTCAAATTCTAATAGCATCGCGAAATTTCCTTCTAAAACGGGGATATCACATTAGTTCGGGTTATCACCACCCTCCAGGATAGTTTTCGGCACTTCCAGGACTGTGAAATCTAAATCAACGGTCTTACAGTACTTGTGTCACCTAGCATACTTCATAGCAAGAATGGTTACGGTAACAGTTAAATTGCCATTTCTGTAACGGGATTACACGAGAAGTACCCGATGGGTTACAAAGAGGGTATACACTGTGTAACCTAACTCAGTGGATAATCAGTTCATCGCTCCACAGCCACTGATTATGCATATTACTAGGGTTCACTATGCTAGATAGTGAACCAGATACATTTACACCGTAGGCGGCTCTACCCCGATACATGTAAATAGAAATACATTCAGTTTGATATTCACACAGTTAAGAGAGTTATTAATAAGGGTTGACTCAGAGTCCGTAAGGTGTACGGAATCGTACGTTCTGGTATTTGAACGGGCTATCTTAAGCTGAGAGTCTCAGCTTAAGATAGCCTGAGACTCTGCGAGTCTGTTCTGACGCTAAAGCTACGGCAGCCCCGCTGCAATTTCAATGCATTGAGTAATTATTTTGAAATTCTAATTATTAACGTAATTTTAGATGATCAAAACGCGTAGTGATACATCTTAACAAGAAAAGGCTTTTTATGAAGAAAAGTTTTTTACGCCAAATGAGAAAGGTTGTTCTGTGAGGTACTGTACACAAGAATATAAATACTACAAATTATTGTATTTTTTATATTATCGTAAAGATTGAAAATCCGTTTACTTTACCGCGCAAAAAGCTTGGTCTCACAAGCAAGCGAATGGAGGGCGATCGCTGGCACTTCCTGCTGCCCTGGTGTCAGCACCTCTCCTGGCGTCTACAATATGTGAAAGGGGCGCTCGGAGACAGCCCAGAGCTGCGCTTCCGCGGTGTCGAGGTGGAATTGCCCAGTTTCGGCCCTTACAGCGACGACGAGGAGCGGGAAGAAGAAACCCAAGAAGATAGCAAAAGCCCGTGCCAAGACGTCCGAGAGGCTCTGGCACTGCTGTCAGCCGTGGCACACGTGGACAATGCAGCTTGGAAGAAGCTTCTCATCGACCATGTAAAGCTGAGCGTTAACAGCCAAGAGGAACTATTCGAAGAGGGGGAATTCCCACCCCGATTCCAACTTGCACTGGTCGGTGGCGGACCTGACGGCAACGGGGAGCTGTTAAGAGGCATCACCGACTTCTGCGGGACGGAGCAGTACACCGTCCAAAGTCCAGAATACAGGGAAGCTCTGGCTGCAGTTGCAGCTCTTAACGGGGAGAAGTCGTGCACGGGGTCGACGGAGATCGAGGTGCCGATCACGGTGCAGTTGGGTCCGTGGCTGACGAGCAGCAGCGGCGACATGTTCGCTTATCTCCGGAGGGTGCAGGAGACGGTTAGGAACATTCGTACGCAATGGCAGCAAAGTGTTGATCGGATACAAGGCTCTCTGAGTGTGGCGTTCGTCTTGGAGTCGATTATGGTGGATCTACGTGACGTGAGTATTAGTGCCGAGTTGGCGGAGCTGATGGAAAGTCTGGCGAAAGATGGCATCAGAGTGTCGGGTTTGGCTTTGAGGCACGAGCTCGGCCAGGAGCTGACGTCGAATGGCAGCTTGGCAGAAGCTCGTAAGGTTGTCGGCACACTCATGTTTGGACTGTTCGGCGGCGCAAAGAAGCTAAGTGGTTGGGAAGATTTTGACTTTGAGGCGACCAGCATGACTGGGCCTCTAGTGGCCGAGTACGGACACGCCCAGCAACTCGCTCTCAGCTCGGTGAATTTTGACAGTGAGGCCATGCAGAACTGGGTCTTCGATCGCATTTGCTCGGCCGTCGCGGTTAGCCAGACAGCGAAGCATCTCTCGCTTGATCTCGAGCTTGCCGACGGAGACGACGACGACGATGGAGACGGGGCGCTTTGCCGCTGGAGGTGGCAGCGGATCGTCTTCGCCTGCTTCTCGGAGAAAGCTCGCCTCCATTCGCGGCTTGAAAGCCTCACGCTTCGCAACGCTGTGATCACAAGAGAAGCAGTAGAGGCCATGGCAGAGGTACTAGCGTCCGATGCACCAGAGGAGGCTCTACTAGGCATTGCATCTAACCCGTCCGAGCCAGGAATGGACGTTTGCATCAAGGCAAATTCTCCCATTAAGTTGCTGTCGATGTATGCCAACGAAGTCTTCGAAAGTAGCAGTTCCTTTACGCTGGAGAGAGAGATCAATGGCGTTAGAATACTATCCAGAGATGACAAGAGCGATTGGGCAGACGTCTTGGTACCTGGTTTTGGCAAGTGCCAGGTGCAGCGCTCTGATCTAATCTCCAGAGAGCTGACTCTTCCATCCAATGGACTTGCTGGTGTCACGACGTTGGTGATGAAATTTGGCGAAGACCCGGACCCCGAAGTTTTGCAAGGCTTGCTTCTTCTCGTTGGCGCTTCGTTGACGCGTCTTACCCTCGAGTTTGAGGATTTTAGCACCAGCGAGCTAGAGGGGATCGTGGCAAGCTGCCCGAATCTGGTTGAGCTAGCGGTGTGCACTCACACCATCGAGCTGCGCTTCTGTCTGCGCGACATCAACTACCGAGACTTGGTGCTGGACCCCGACTCGCACTTGCCTTTGTGGTGGGGCATCCAACAACTCGCTGAAGTTCTTTGCGACTCCGAGAATCCGCTCACAAAGTGCGCTCGACGCCTGCGCGTTCGCATGGACCAGAGGTCCGTAGCCCATTCGTACGACGAATGCTACGCTGCACTGTTGAACATGTTGGAGGTGAACCGCACGCTGGAGTATCTGGACATTGTGGCGCAGCGCTCGCACATGGCGCACTACAACGAGTTCAAGTCGCACCACCTCGAGTCGCTACCAGCAGTGCGAACAGCTCTCTCTATGGATCGCAAGGCTGCGTTCTTGAGTGTCATGAGTACTGGGTACGGGGGGATTGCCGACAACAAGCGAAGGAAACACCAATCGCCACTGCCCTCGCTTGACCAGCACGTGCTCGTCTGCATTTTCGACTTTGCCGCGCCATCCGTGACGCGTCGCGTGTACTTCCGAGAGTACGATTTCTTCGAGACGGGGCGCCACTACATGCCTATATGAGATTAAAGAGCTGTATCCAAGAGACGTTGTATTGATAGGCCGAAAGCGATAACTACAAGGTTTGTCTAAATAGTTTGTTGAGAGACTTGTATTCCACCAAGTACTGCTGATCCTCACGGGTCCGCCCCTCGACGCATCCAGGCAAAGTGTTTTCATTTTGTTGATGGGCCAAAGCCATGAGGCGGTTGAAAGGCATCCCTAAGGGATGGTGGAAGTTGAATCCTCTTCGTGGCGGCGAATGACACGTGTCTGCGTGCTGCTTGAGCTCTGCGGTCGTTTGTCGATGAGTAGCCGGATGAGGGGTAACCGTGAGCGCGATGTAAACTTTGAACAACAATCTCTAACCATTTCACACACGTTTGCCTTCCTAGAATCACTTGGCATTGACGTTTATATATATGCATGAGCAACACCCAAGGATATGGTGGTGACTCTGACTCGCGACAAACTTTTCGGCCTCTGAGCTATAAATTCATCGGCTCCACGACCAACGAGCGGTCAACGGCAGTTCTGTGCACGCAAGCCTCCCCCGAGTTGGTCAGGTTTCAGTCCAAGGGCAAGAATAGCGCGACTCGCTAGTGCGAAGACCAAGACTGCACGCCAGACTGCGTTCCTTGATAGTGACTTGCAACGCACTGGGCCATGGATCATTTTCGACTCGTACTGGAGCTCGCATGTTGACCAGTATGCGTCGGGACTCTCGCTGTGCTGTTTGAATGCGGCATTAGCCCGCTGGAACGTCAAGCAGACTGACCCAGAGATTGGTCACCACCCGCAATGTCGTCTTGTCCCTACAAGTATGTGTGACCCACGTTGAAGTGAACTTGTGTACCATCGCTTACTGTTTGTCTCGATGAAGCGCTTTCGTGGCCGCCCGCATTGGCTACCCTGCCCAATGGGTTTGCATTACAACGCATTCTGGCCCTCCAAGTATGGGGCGTCCTGGAATGACGCGTGTTAATCAAACCTACCTGGTGTTATGCAATTCCGAACTTGAGCAACACAAGGCTTCGACTGGTGATGATCGTTTGATGTCGGGCTCAATTTGTGTTGGCATGGGACCCTGGTTGGCCATGTGGCACTACCCCAAGTTGTTTGGAATGTGAAGATGAGAGGAGGGTTCCTGTTGGCGAACGTCCGGTTGGATTTCGTCTTCCCTGACTCAATGGCTCTCTCAGCCATCACCACTAGGTGGTATTTCACGCAGGTCGCTGGACGCTGTCGGTGACGCATAAAGTTTTTCCTCGGCCGCGATGGCCTTTGAGCTTGCCAATCCTCGCGGCGCCCAGCGAGTTTTACGCTTGAATTTCTCGACTCGACTCACTTTCTTCAATGCTGCTGAGATTTTCAGTGTCATCGTGGCAAGTTCGGCTGACTCGTTCCGCTCTCATCAAGCACTTCGAGATCTCAGTAAGAGTGGCACTCAGTGTAGTTTTGAATTTCTGGAAAAGCTCGATGTACTGCTTGGTGGCAATGCGCTGGTTTACCTCATGAGGTCTCTTTGTCGTCGTCGATGGCTTCGACCGTTGTGTTTGGCAACAACAACAACAACAATGACGACGACGACGACGAGCAAGTATTCCTCAGCAAGGCGCAAAGAGTAATCACGCTAACCTCACCTGAGATTACCAGCACCGAGGCGGCAGAAGATCGTAAAGTGCGCCTGTATCATCGTGCGCAGATTTGGATCTGAACTTCAACTACCAGTCACTGACGCCCTGTTCAAGTTGCGATTCATGGCGAGAAGTCAATACAGTTCTGCGAACAGTAATGACCAGACTCAAGGGAGTGAAATGTTCCTTCAACACTGGCAAATGTCGTCCACATCGCTACGAAAGCGGGGCGTATCGCGAGCAAGAGCGGCTCAAAGCCGAATGCTGCGAAGCACGCAGAGAAACTTGTGAGTTCCGACACAGTCCAGGTACATTGCGGTCCCGTCCTCGCACTGCTGTATTGTAAGCGACGTGAACTGGCATCGATGACACACAAGCTGGTGTGTGCTGGTAGAAATGGCGTGTTAGCACAACCGACCGTCTACACGTATCCATACACGCATGGATACGAACTGTTCGTTTCAGTTCCTTGTCTTTGAAGGCCCGTGAACGTTCCTAGAGAGCATACCTCCAAAAGCACTATTATACTACCAACCTACAAAAGATCGACACTCCCAAGATAGAATATTATAGTAAGGTGCTTCAAATTAAATACACCCGCAATATCTATGTACCCGTAAACTGGTACGATCGATGACGAATTTGCCTCTACACGGTAATATCAAAGCGTTTTCGTCATTACCAAGAGGTCCTACCCACCCGACATGAGCCCGGATGCGAGGCTCATTTCCAGATTCTTCGACTCACGCGCACATCCCCTAAGGCCACCTACCAGCTCGTGCAGGTAATGCCATCTTCCACGGAGCCAGCGCGCGGTCTCTGTGCGGATCCCAACAACGCCAGCGACTCCGAGAGCGAACAACCAGTCGAGGAAGAAGACGACGTCGACTACCTGCAGTGGCTGCTTAGCTTGGACGAGCAGGCACCCGACTCTCAAGACGACACCAACCAGACCTCGGACCGACCTCGACTCCGACTGCACTACAGCGACGAAGGCGTGCGCCTCCGCTTCTGCACGAATGCGCAGCGGCTCCTGGTCGCCGCACTGGACGACGGCAGATCGCACTCCAAGAACGCGCAGCTGGCGCGCAAGGCGCTCTGCTACCGTAACATCATGGGCCGCTTGAATGGACTGGACCCCCGCGACTCGAGCTTCGACGTGTCGTCCTTCTTCGGCGTCGAGTGGCACAAGCAGCAACCCGCAAAGGAAAGGAAATAGTCGTGGCGTTTGACTACGAAGATGTGTAATATGAAGTGATGCTTACAGGTGGCGCCTTTGCGTAACCAGATCTCTCTTGACAAAGATCTACTTACGCGTATAGGCCTTGTTCACACGCATGCTCCCCTTCACCACACTGCGTAATTAAAGCACGAGCTGGAAATGCGCCGCGCCACTCACGAACCATCTAAGAATATATCGCGCTAGCGCACCCAGCCGGCGATGAGCTGTTCATTTGCTCAGCGCACCAGTGGCTTCAGCGCAGCTCCTAAATTCAGCGATCAAGATCGGACAGTTACGCATGCAGCTGACGATCTCGTCCGTGGCAAACTCATCTTGAGTTTTGGTCGAAACCAGCGCCTCGCGTCGCCTCGGCAAGCCGCTAGCACAACGATCGCCCGGACAACAGCGCCGCGCTCATGGTGCCCGAAAGCGCGGCAGTAATGGGCCACGAAGAATATAGCGCAGAACTAGCAAGCTTCTAGTCGTGGTTGTCGTCGTGGTTGTCGTAAATACGAGTTACGACCGTGTAGGTGCTCAGTATAGTCTTACTTTATTTGCGTTGTTTCGTCACGTACCTCGTCGTATTGCAGGAAGAACACGTCGTTCCGCATGGACAACGCCTCCAGCTCCAGCAACTTCAAATCAGCCCCAGCAAGTTTGTGAGGAAATTCATCTCGTCTGTGAGTGTGGTTCCCGTGTTTGAAGACTCAATAAAGCCAACCCGCCACTTAAAGTGAAACTAGGCGCCGAGACTGGATGGAAGGGATGGCGCTGAGCTCTGTGGGATTTGAGCACCAACTAGACACATGCTAGTATATCGCCTTCCCAAATGAGAAGGGATATTTTCCTACCAGGCGGCTCTCGTGATCAAGCGCGTTTCTCGTGTGCGATCGGTGATGTGGATACTTTTCCGACTGCATGCATCTCGTCGTCGTCGTTTTCCAGCTATCCAGAATGACAGGGGGCAATTTCGACGACCGTAAGTTGTTTCGTCAGCATAGTTCTCGATATTGGTCTGCCAAGACTCAAGGTCATGTGAACTGGAACTACGCCTTTTTTGTTCGAGTTCTTCCGACTCGATGGATGGTTTGCAGAAATCCGTTCTCTACGCCTTGGCGACTGTGAAACTCTGGCTACGTGTTGGCCGATGAGAATGAGGTGATCTACGCGAAGGCTCCCAGTAGCTACGTGCTCTTCTTGTGAGGATCATGAAGCTCTGAATTTCCTGGGTGCTGTTCCCATGGGAATTCCTGTAGTGGGGCTTAGTAAGGCCCCGCTCCGCGGGTTGCGCCAAACCTGGACTTTGTTGCTGGTTGGGCTGGTCTAAACGAAACCTGAGGTGTTGCGTCTGTGGGATTCTGTTGTTTAAGTTCAAGCTGCTGCTGAATCTGGACAAATATTGAAGGTCTCTAGCGGCTGAGCTATTGCGCTGATTCCGAAGTCATTGTAGCAGTGGGTCGCGTTGTTTAACTACTGATTGTCTTTGCGGAGCAGCCCAAGACTGGAGGCCTCTTGCTTTGTTGCGCGGGTGATGGCTACATTGAGATCTCCCTCATACGTGGCGCATTTTGCTATATTCCGCCACGACGATTCCCCGACACAGCGCTTTTAACCCAAAAGGAGAGGCCGTCGTTGGCGTCACATTCGTATCTCAACATGGTACCGACGTCATACCTGCGGACATTCCTTGTGGTGGTGCAGCGTATTCGACAAATGAAGTGGGAGGAGGAACAAGCTCGAATTTGCCCACCTCATCCTCAAGTGCCTGCGGCACCGTCTATCGCAGTCAAGCAGGGCATATGAGAACTCTCGAGTGTATTTGCTGGGGTGAAATCACTTGAAGACGACGCCAGTATACAAAGTATAGTATACAGTGCATGTGTGCCGGATTAGAAGTTGGGCGATGGTTCCCACGCACCAAAACCGATTGACTGCAATCTCCAAAACGACGAGGAGTCGATTTCTTAGCTGCGGTGTATTCTCTTCGGATGCTGGCCGATTCCGCTTTGAGCTAGGCGCATACTACTCGCAAGTTTGGAACGAGTTAACAGTGCATCAGAGCGGGAAATGGAAGTGTCCACGTCAACTGGTAGGTAACCAGTTGATGTTGCACCAGGTGGCATCACTTGACAGGTACTGTATCGCTCACTCATGGTGAGTACCTCGGAGCATACGACGATGTACACGAGCTGTATGCACGCCCTAGACCCGATACGAGTCGATAGTTTCAGCCCGTCTTCTTCTGGTTGATTTAGCTGCAGCTCTAGTTTCTAAAACCCCAAGTACCACTATTTGGTAGCTATGGATATGTTGTGTTTCGAAACCCCGTACCTGTATTCACTCCACAAATTACTACAGTAGAGAGGGCACTCTGAGCTATAATGTTGTTTTGCTAAAACGAACAACATTATAGCGTAGAGTGTCCTCTGTACTTCCTCTCAAAGGATCTATGATCTCACCCTCGCTCAAAACTAGCCCAGCTTTTGACGACTGACCGTGGGGATCATTTCCAGATTCTTCGCACATCTCCCCCAAGACCACCAGCTCGCAAAGACAATGCCTTTGTCCATGGCGCCGACGCGTGATCTCTGCGTGGATCCCAACAACACCAGCTACTCCGAGAGTGACCAACAAGTCGAGGAACAAGAAGACGTCAACTACCTGCAGTGGCTACTCAGCTTGGACGAGCAGACAACCGACTCTCAAGACGACACCAATCAGAGCTCGGAGCGTTCTCGACTTCGACTACACTACTGCAACGAAGGCGTACGCCACCGCTTCTGCACGAATGCTAATCGCCGCACTGGACGACGCCAGCTCCCGCTGCAAGAACGCGCTGTTGGCACGCAAGGCGCTGTACTACCGGAACATTCTGAGCCGGTTGAACGGACTGGACCCTCGCGACTCGAGCTTCGACGTGTCGTCCTTCTTCGGCGTCGAGTGGCACAGGCAGCAGCCTGCAAGAAATAGGGTAGTATTGACATATTGTGGCTAGGACAATGTGAAGTGATGTTCGTAGGTGTCGCGTTGTGCGTAACTCAACAAAAATGTATTTGCGTGTAGGCGAGGATGCCTTGTTCAATCTGTTTACCCTCAAAGCAAACCCGGCCTGTATACTAAGAATACAACGTGCGTCCTTGTCTGGCCCACACCTTCAGCTACTACGCCTAAATTCAGAGACCGAGATACGAACTGCGTGAAGGTTACACATGCAGGTTAGCTGCTTCTGAGTTTGGTCTTTGCGCCTCGGCGAGCTACTAGCGCAAAGTCCGCCCGGCAATGCCAGCTCACCCAAGAACGCGACAGGAGCGGGAAGCGCCCAAAACTGGAATGGGCGCTTCTCCGATCGTAAATTACAACCTCGTCCGAGCCATCGCCTCTTTACAGCAACCACAACGACCACAACCACCACAAACACAACCACGACTACAAACTCGTTGGCTTCGCCTTCATCTTCCCTTGGAGTTGTACTAGCGAGCAGCATGAAGTGTTTGACAGCAGGAACATCAGTTCGTTCTGCAGATCGTCGCGTGCAGTTGCAGTGCCCTCAGAACAGCACCAACACGCGTGAGGACAGTGGTCGCGTGGATCGCAAAACGAGAGCACGTGTGGGTGGGGAAGTACTCGCGCTGGTAGCGGACATTGACTGTGTGGACACCAGAAACTCAGCTCAGCCCAGCTACCCAACTACTTCATCAGGGACTTGGCGCCGAGACTAAATGGAGATGGCACTGCATTTCATCAAGTGAAATTTTGAGGGGATTCGGCAGCGCATTGAACTCCAACCAGAATGCACTTGTATGGTGGTGTCTTTCACTGTACTTAAGTATGGCAATGCGCGCTTTGTTGGTGCTGGAAGTTGGAAAACCTTGCTGTAAGTGTGCGTATCAGCTCCTGCCCTATCAACTTCTGGCTGTCCATCACCAGCATCAAGGCCGCTTTGGACCGCAAGTTGCTGCATCACGTCGTCCCGTACTCATCATCAGCTGTGTAGCCCACGACATCGACTGCTGCAACGCGCAGACACTAATGTGTTGAATCCACGGTTCCAATCCTCGGTATTACATCGCTTGTCTTGTGAACTTGACGCCATTCGAGGAAAGAAAAGGTTATGTAGGCGTAGCTCTGGTGACGGCGAAAGTCTTGTGTCGTATTGCAAAATTTGTGAGGATGAAGGCGGGACGTGGTGATCAACTGAATCTCTCGGCTGCTGCGTGTTGTTCCGTGGAAATATGAAACTATGGGCCCTGGTACTTGACAAGAGGAGAATTAAGTTGAAAAGTCTCGCTTGGTTCCAGCTCCGCGGTTTCCCTAGATCGACTGGTTGATATAGGCCTTCACGATATCAAGGCTACAGCTGTCACCAGCGATTGTTGCGCCTGGAGAGTTTGTGCTTCGATTCAAGTGCAGCTTGAACCGAATTCAAGCAACTGCTGGGCGAGTGTTTGTTATTGAACATTTCGTATGGCTTGGATCTGTGGTGCTACTCCTGTCGAGTGGAGAGCTCTCAACGAGAGACTTTTGTTGTCTTTACAACATTTTACCCTTCGCTTAGGGCTCGTCAGCTACATGTGGCGTCACAAGGCGCTCAGTTTGCTCACTTCCTGCCACAAGCGAACTGAAAATGCGGTGCGGACAGCCCAACTTTTATCAAGTCGACAGAAAATGCCCTTTGGTGAGCCTAGTTTTCTGCAATTCGGGTGGATGTACACGGCTCTCTCAAATTGAGAGTCTCAATACGTCATCGACCGATGGGTTGGGCTTTTTCGCGCACCCGTCGCCAGCAACTGCCGCGTGAAACCAGAAGCGGCGCTAGCGTTCTTTTTGTCCATGTCTGCGCAGTGCTCAGCTGCGCCAGGATTGTGCTCAATCGACAGAAGGACACACGTTCTGGAGTACCTACTTCCAGTTGTTGCGGTCTCTAAACACTGATTCCACGAGTCGATATTTTCGTGACCAGTATTGCCCATTCTTGAACGAAGCGAAGTGCAAGAGTGCTCTTGATTCCAGCAAAGGACGACGTTGCGGGCGCGTTCGCTGGAGCGCTCCCGCTAGTGGGCAGTATCTTCCTTGCACAAAGGTCGTACAGTATCACCGCATCTGACTGAGCACAAGGTCCCCATAAATGAGGTAAGCTCTCCAGTTTTTGTATTTGTGCTACTGGATCGAACAAGCGTTGCTGCATATAGTTTAAAGGGCTTGACGTGCGCTCGAGGAGATCCAGGTACAAGCTGCTGCCAATGCAACGGGAATCGACACCAGTAAGTCCCGCAATTTTGCAGTTTTGTTCTCGCTCGTCTTTGTCATCTTGTGGTCGGTCGGCCGTTAAAAGGCCTGAGAGACCAAGAAGGTACAGCGGTATCTTTCCCATTCTGAATATTATACCACTAGAGAGGTACATGTAGATCCACCCATCCCACGACCAGAGCGGGAGCACTATGTACATGTACTCACGGGGACAAGCACGAGTACATGGCTCAAACGGTATTTTTTTTTCATGTCCGTATTCTGACATGACATGGATTTGGGTCTGGCCCTCCCCCATACAATAATCAAGATAGCCCCAGTGCAGCAAATCGTACATATGCGAACAGGATAGGCGACGTCAATTGTAGCGACGTAACAACGATGTAGCATGACAGTGCGAACAGCGCTAACTGTGAGCTTGGTTGCTGCATGCACAAGGTTTCGACGCCAAGCAAACTTCACAAGGTTTTCTGAGTAGGTGGCAGGCAAGGTGAAGCCAATGGGTTCGTTAGTTCATGTGCTTATATGGGTACCGGTCAACATAGAGCGCCTTCAGGCTCTGTTTCAGCGGAAAAGTGGGCCATCCCTCCCACAATTTTCAGACCAAACGCCATGTCATGTCAGAACAAGACCACAGAAAAAGCTAACCAGCTCAAACCCCATGAATGCGCCCACGGATCTACGGCTGTTCATGCGCGTAAGTGGAGCTATCACCGCTACTGATCGGAAAATAATAAATTAATTATATTTCAAAATAATCACCTCTTCATACTCGCTGGGATATCATCAGCTTTGTTTAGCCTCCGGTACATCATTTGGGGCACCCCGCGAGCATAATTGTGCCACATAGTTGATCTATCAGTTTCCGGAGCTGCTCCACCAAGTAAGTACGGCACCAACTCGCCATCTGAAGAGAGTGGACTGCTTTGCGCTCGCTCGCCCCTCTTCTCCAGGATCATACGGGTACTTAAGTGCGATTTCAGTAATCGTTGGAAGGTGAAATTGGTAATTTAACCGTCGTGATTTTTATTTGCTAAGTAACGGTTACTTAAATACCTCCATGTAGTAATACCGAGCCGATACAGTAGTATCGTAACAAAGGGGCTCGATCTTTTGCTCTCTCTGTTTGTTGCACCTTGGTCGTCTAACAAGTCGACCGACCACATCCACTGCCCACCAACCAGGGCGTCTCAGTTCCAGATTCTTCGACTCACGCGCACATCCCCAAGACCACCTAACAGCTCCTATAGAAGACAATGTCTTCTTCCGCGGCACCGACGCGCGACCTCTGCGCCGATCCCAACCACGCCAGCGACTCCGAGAGCGACGAACCAGTCGAGGAAGAAGACGACGTCGACTGCCTGCAGTGGTTGCTTAGCTTGGACGAGCAGGCACCCGACTCTCAAGACGACACCAACCAGATCTCGGACCGACCTCGACTCCGACTGCACTACAGCGACGAAGGCGTACGCCACCGCTTCTGCACGAATGCGCAGCGGCTCCTGGTCGCCGCACTGGACGACGGCAGCTCCGCTCCAAGAACGCGCAGCTGGCGCGCAAGGCGCTGTGCTACCGGAACATCCTGAGCCGCTTGAATGGACTGGACCCCCGCGACTCGAGCTTCGACGTGTCGTCCTTCTTCGGCGTCGAGTGGCACAAGCAGCAACCCGCAAGGGAAAAGGAGTAAGGTAATTGTAGCGTATGATGACGAAGATGTGTAATATGAAGTGATGCTTACAGGTGGCACCTTTGCGTAGCCAGATTTCTCTTGGCAAAGATCTACTTACTTCAGCGCATGTGCCTTGTGCATACGCAATTTCCCTCTTACCAAGCTGTGCGCTACCCGTAAAGCACCAACTGAAAATGCTGCCGCGCCACTCACCAACCATCTAAGAATACAGCGCTGGTGAGCCCAGATGGCGATGAACCGCTTGGTCGCTTGGTGGCACCAAAATGGCGCACCGGTGGGTTCAGCGCAGGGCCTAAATTCAGAGACCAAGACACGAACAGTTACGCATGCAGCTGACAACCCAGTGACAAGCTGGGCTCGCCTTTGGTCGAGTCTTGGTACCTCGCCTCGGCGGGCAGCTAGCGCAATGGCCGACCGGATAACAAACAGCGTGTTCATGGTTCATGGTCCCCGAACGCGCAACAGCAATGGGGAACGAAGGATGTACTGCAGAGCCACCCAGCTAGTACTCGTTGTCGTCGTGGTTGGCGTCGTCGTTGTCGTAAACAGGTGACGTGCTACGACCGAAGAGGTGCTCAGTATGGTCTTCTTTTATTTAGGTCGTTCGTCACCTACCTGGTCGCGCTGACAGACAGCGGGAAGAACAGCGTGTTCTGCATGGACGTCTTCTTCAGTTCCAGTAACTTCGGAACAGCCCCACCAAGTGTTTGAGGAATTTCATCTCGTGTATGAGTGCGTGGTACCCGCGATTGGAGACTCAACCCAGCCAGCCGGGGGAACTTGGAGCTGAGACGGGATGGAGATGCATTTGCTCTTTTTCACAGAGATTGCTGGAAGGGGTGGTGCTGAACTCTGTAGAGCTTGAACACCGGCCAGAGCGTGCAAGTCTGTCGTCTTCCCAAACGAGAAGGACTTAATGGCTCACATGATCACACGTGCTGGATAATTACTGCGCAAGTCGATACTGAGATTTTACCGACAGCGTGAATATCAACTTTCTCGTATTCTAGCTATCGAGAGCGACAAGGGGTAATTTTGATAACCAATTCCGATCTGCGTCAATGGTAACGAGATCATTTCGAAGTCCTGCGATAGAACAACGAGTCGAAGACGACGGGTACCTACTGACCGTCTACTACCCAACGCGTCGTCCAGTACAGAAGTAATATCGTGAGGGTGCATTCACCAGCGTTGTTCCAGCTCGCATGACCTCAAACCTTCTGGTGCTGGGAATCGTAACGTTGAAAGTGTGGGTTGGTGATTTATCGATGACATCGACGGCACATTGTGCTGTTTGAATGTGACCTTCGCCCGCTGGAAGTTCAAAGAAGCTGGCGCAGGCTTGTCCACCACCCGGGACGTCGTCGTGTGTGCTGTTTTCAAGAAGATCTTTCGTCCGTCGTCTATGCGTGAGGCCGATACTGGAGCGAATCTCTGTACCACCGCTCATCGTTTATCCCGAGGAAGCGCTTTCGTGGTCGTCCGCATCTGCTGTCCTGCCCGAGGGCTTTCTACTATGCACTTTGGGCATGCGTCTTTCGGGTGCGGGGTGTCGCGAGCTGGGATTACGCCTTAGCCAAACCCAAAGGAGCCAACCTGGTGTTTGGGATGTGCCGAACTTGAGCAAAATCTCAGCTTGGGGCTTCTTCTGGCGATGAACGTTTGTTGTCGAGCACAGCGGTTTGGAGTCCACATATTCACAGTCCAAACTTTGGACTGTGAATTTTTGAGGACAGTTCGCTTTGGATAACGTTTCTGGTGGTCTTCGCCTCGCCCTACTCGATAGTACCGTCAGCTATCGTCATTAGGGGCGCTGAACGATGTCGACGAGGCATAGTATCTATTCCTCAGCTGCAGTGGTCTTTTACTTTGAACTTGCCGATTCCAAGCGTCACCATGCGAGATTTACGCTTCTGGCCTTCAAAGTCGACACTTGAACTTTTCGACTCGCTTCCTTCAGTACGGCAAATTTTGCTGACTGAGTGATGCCCCGCAAATACGTCACTGCTGCACTGCCCTCATCCAGCACCCATTGGTCCTCAAGCACCTGAAAAGCGCTTGCTTCATTGCCGCATTCGACTAAGGTCTCCGTTTGAGCTGCACGTACTGGATAGTTTTGATTTCCGGAAATGCTCGTTGAACAGCTTGGCGGTCGGTCATACGCGGGGCCAATCCGTGAAGAGCGTTGGGGCCTCGTCGTAGTCGTCGATGTTTGGACCGCCGCGAGTGGCAACGACAACGACGTCGGGCAAGTAGGGTCATCTCAAGGCAAGCAGGAAGAAGTCGCGCTGACCTCAGCTGAGATTGCCATCACCGAAGCGGCAGAAGATCGTAAAATTGGGCCTGTATCAGCATACGTTTCTTCATCTGCGCCTGTCCAGACTTTGCTGGGTCCGGATCCAAAGAGAGGCAAGTACAGCTACGCCCAATTCAAGTTGCGATTCATGGTCACGGAAGAAGTCAATACAAATCTGCGAACAGTATTGTTCCGCCTCGACGGAGCGAAGTGTTCCTTCAACACCGGCAAATCTCATCCAGATCGCTAAGGAAGCGGGGCGTATCACGAGTAACAGCGGCTCACAGCCGAATGCCGCGAAGCACGCAGAGAAACTGGTGAATACAGGTCTGTACATGACGGGAGTGGTACAGCACTGCTGTCATGTTGGTATGGCGCTAACTGGAATCGATGGTACATTGAGCACAAGCTGGTAAGTGCTGACCTAACTAATAGAAGGCTCGTAAGATTAAGTGTGTTAGTGCAAGACCATTGCTTGTGACCCGTGCACAGATGATCTAGTATTAGCACAACCAACTGCCTTGCTGTGCACGAACACGAACGAACCTAAGGCTGTTCGCTTCAGTTTCAGGTCCTTGTATTTGTCACTTTCCTACCAACTAGGTGACGGTATCTTTCAAGGAGCTCTCCTGGAGACCCCTGAACGTTCCTAGAAGGCACAACATATCTACTTCTAACCTGTAAAACACAGACTGCATCACAAGGCCATAGTTACACCCCGCCATATGTACCCGTAAAATGGTACCATTACAGGTACTCTCAAGACGACAACAATCAGACCTCGGACCGACCTCGACTCCGACTGCACTACAGCGACGAAGGCGTACGCCACCGCTTCTGCACGAATGCGCAGCGGCTCCTGGTCGCCGCACTGGACGACGGCAGCTCCGCTCCAAGAACGCGCAGCTGGCGCGCAAGGCGCTGTGCTACCGGAACATCCTGAGCCGCTTGAATGGACTGGACCCTCGCGACTCGAGCTTCGACGTGTCGTCGTTCTTCGGCGTCGAGTGGCACAGGCAGCAGCCCGCAAAGGAAAGGAAATAGTCGTGGCGTTTGACTACGAAGATGTGTAATATGAAGTGGTGTTAATAGGTGTTGCCCTGTGCGTAGCTTCGCTCCTGTTAAGTCTAACTATCTATTCAGATATTTACTTATTTACGCGCATAGATCTCGCATTTTTCCGTTCTACCAAGCTGTGCACGAGCTGAAAATGACCGATAAGAAGCTAACGCGCGCATACCCAGTCGAACCATTCGTTTGCCTAGTGCACCAGTGGCTTCAGATCAGCACCTAAATTCAGAGTCCAAGAACAGCAGTTACGGACGCAGCTGATGACACGAGGTTTTTGGTCGAGCCCCAGCGCTTCGTGGAGGCCGTCCGCCCTAACAGCACTTTCATGGTCCTTGCCAGCTCGACCGCGATGGGAGACGAAGGATAAACAGCAGAGCCTATCAGCTACCAGCTACACGCACTAGTCGTGGTTGTGGTGAAGTCGTCGTGGTTGTCGTAAAAAGTCGACTGAAGAGGTGCTCTGTATAGCCTTCCTTTATGGTCGTTTCGTCACGTACAGACAGACAGACGGAAGAACAACGTGTTCTGCACAGACACCATCTTAAGTCCCGGACCAGCCCCAGTAAGCGTGTGAGGAAGTCTCGACTAAGTGACTGCAGGATGGAGACGCCTTTGATCTTTTTCGCAGAGATTGGTGGGTGGCGCCGAACTCTGTGAAGCTTGAACACCGACCAGAACGTACAAGTCTGTCGTCTTTTCAAGTCTTTCTACCTGGCGTCCAGCGGGTTATCGAGAGATAATTACAGCGCCAGCTGATGTGAAGATCTTGCCGACAGCGTGCACATCGCGCCTTCGTCGTTTTCTAGTAACAACGGGAGCAATTGTGGTAGCAATTTTCGCTGTCCACCGAAGTTGTTTCAGCAGTGTGGTTCTCGATGTGCGTCTGCCCAAAGTTTAAGGTCGTGTGAATTGGAGCTGCGCAGTTTTTATTTTGAGTATGTGAGTCGAGCCGCTACGATATCGAGTTCGACCTGCAGGCTCTCGTCGTTTTTGCCTCGCTCTATCCGTAGACTCCGAAATGTTCTCGATACCATCCAAGAGAAAACTTTGTTGACGAAGCTCTGGCGACTGCGAAAGCGATTGCATCGGACGCGGACGAGGTGATGAAAAGCGAGCGCTTCCAGTAGCTGCGTACTCTCGCGAGGACACATGAAGCGCTAAATGCTCTGGTTTTGCGGCTTCTGTCCGCGGATTTTCAAAGGCGGACCAGGTCGTCGGCTGGACTGCGTTGCTGCACTTAGCCGAGGTGCTGCGTCTGCGGGGCTCCGTTGTTTCGATTCAAGCAGCTACTGGATCTGAACAAATCTTGAGGCTCACTAGGGTGGAGCTACGCTGATTCCCATGCCGTTTTAGCAATGGGACGCCTTATGCTGTTGGCATCGGATACTAGCTGTCTCTGCGGAGCAGCCCAACACTGGAGGCCTGTGGATTGGTTGCACAGGTGATAGTTGCATTGGGATCATACGGTCTCGGTGGTGCATATCGCTTTCTCCAGTCACGACAATTTCCCGACACAGCGTTTTTTGTCTTCGCTGTAGATACCTTTGCTGTTACTGCATTTGCGGTAGCGGTGTGGTTCATGCGGACATTTACTTGTTGTCGCGCAGCGTATTCGTCTGATGAAGTTGGAGTCAATGCAAGCTCGAATTTCTCAATATCCCCACCTCATCCGCATGTGTCTGCGACCAATTTTGCGCAAGCTAACAGTATTTGCTGGAATTGATCTCGCCTACATTGACTTGAAGAAGACTCCTGGGTGCAGTGGTTCCCACGCGACAAACTGGTTGGCTGCAGTCTCCAAAATGGCGAGGGTAGCTGCGCTGTTCTCTACGGATGCTGGCCGATTCCGCGCGCACAGCCTGCAAGTTCGGAAGTATCTTCCTTGCACCAGTCGACGGTGACGTCAGTTGACAAAGCACAGCAATACGTGTACATGCGCCCTGTGTGCACTTGCGAATCCGTGTATGCATGAGCCGATGCTAGCGAAAGGAGGATGTTACCTAGTAGTTTAGTCCGTGTCTTTGTCATTTTCTGGTTGGTTGTTGGTTGGTAGAGGGACTGTAACCGACTTCAACACAAACCCCCCACTGGTTTCTGAAATCCCATGTATCACTATTTGGGTGCTCTTAACTATAACAATACACTTTTCGAGCCGCCAAACTCACTCCCCAAAGAAGAACTGTATTACAACCCAGAATGCCCTCTGTACTTGCTCCCAAACGATCTGCACTCACCCCTGCGTCTTGGTCGCTTGAAACCAGCCCCGCTCGCGTCTTCTGACGGCGGGCCTCATTTCCAGACTCTTCGGCTCACGCACACATCCCCAAGGCCACCTACCATCTCGTGCAGATTATGTCGTCTTCCACGGAGCCAACGCGCGGTCTCTGTGCGAATCCCAACAACACTAGCGACTCCGAGAGCGACGAACCAGTCGAGGAAGAAGACGACCTCGACTGCCTGCAGTGGTTGCTTAGCTTGGACGAGCAGGCACCCGACTCTCAAGGCGACACCAACCAGATCTCGGACCGACCTCGACTCCGACTGCACTACAGCGACGAAGGCGTACGCCACCGCTTCTGCACGAATGCGCAGCGGCTCCTGGTCGCCGCACTGGACGACGGCAGCTCCTGCTCCAAGAACGCGCAGCTGGCGCGCAAGGCGCTGTGCTACCGGAACATCCTGAGCCGCTTGAATGGACTGGACCCCCGCGACTCGAGCTTCGACGTGTCGTCCTTCTTCGGCGTCGAGTGGCACAAGCAGCAACCCGCAAGGGAAAAGGAGTAAGGTAATTGTAGCGTATGATGACGAAGATGTGTAAAATGAAGTGATGCTTACAGGTGGCACCTTTGCGTAGCCAGATTTCTCTTGGCAAAGATCTACTTACTTCAGCGCATGTGCCTTGTGCATACGCAATTTCCCTCTTACCAAGCTGTGCGCTACCCGTAAAGCACCAACTGAAAATGCTGCCGCGCCACTCACCAACCATCTAAGAATACAGCGCGCTGGTGAGCCCAGATGGCGATGAACCGCTTGGTCGCTTGGTGGCACCAAAATGGCGCACCGGTGGGTTCAGCGCAGGGCCTAAATTCAGAGACCAAGACACGAACAGTTACGCATGCAGCTGACAACCCAGTGACAAGCTGGGCTTGCCTTTTGGTCGAGTCTTGGTACCTCGCCTCGGCGGGCAGCTAGCGCAATGGCCGACCGGATAACAAACAGCGTGTTCATGGTTCATGGTCCCCGAACGCGCAACAGCAATGGGGAACGAAGGATGTACTGCAGAGCCACCCAGCTAGTACTCGTTGTCGTCGTGGTTGGCGTCGTCGTTGTCGTAAACAGGTGACGTGCTACGACCGAAGAGGTGCTCAGTATGGTCTTCTTTTATTTAGGTCGTTCGTCACCTACCTGGTCGCGCTGACAGACAGCGGGAAGAACAGCGTGTTCTGCATGGACGTCTTCTTCAGTTCCAGTAACTTCGGAACAGCCCCACCAAGTGTTTGAGGAATTTCATCTCGTGTATGAGTGCGTGGTACCCGCGATTGGAGACTCAACCCAGCCAGCCGGGGGAACTTGGAGCTGAGACGGGATGGAGATGCATTTGCTCTTTTTCACAGAGATTGCTGGAAGGGGTGGTGCTGAACTCTGTAGAGCTTGAACACCGGCCAGAGCGTGCAAGTCTGTCGTCTTCCCAAACGAGAAGGACTTAATGGCTCACATGATCACACGTGCTGGATAATTACTGCGCAAGTCGATACTGAGATTTTACCGACAGCGTGAATATCAACTTTCTCGTATTCTAGCTATCGAGAGCGACAAG
The DNA here is from genome assembly GCA_024211575.1 of Phytophthora melonis. Lineage (NCBI taxonomy): Eukaryota > Oomycota > Peronosporomycetes > Peronosporales > Peronosporaceae > Phytophthora > Phytophthora melonis. The sequence goes on along the minus strand of JAMXKT010000038.1, from coordinate 2,478,576 downwards.
GGGGTAATTTTGATAACCAATTCCGATCTGCGTCAATGGTAACGAGATCATTTCGAAGTCCTGCGATAGAACAACGAGTCGAAGACGACGGGTACCTACTGACCGTCTACTACCCAACGCGTCGTCCAGTACAGAAGTAATATCGTGAGGGTGCATTCACCAGCGTTGTTCCAGCTCGCATGACCTCAAACCTTCTGGTGCTGGGAATCGTAACGTTGAAAGTGTGGGTTGGTGATTTATCGATGACATCGACGGCACATTGTGCTGTTTGAATGTGACCTTCGCCCGCTGGAAGTTCAAAGAAGCTGGCGCAGGCTTGTCCACCACCCGGGACGTCGTCGTGTGTGCTGTTTTCAAGAAGATCTTTCGTCCGTCGTCTATGCGTGAGGCCGATACTGGAGCGAATCTCTGTACCACCGCTCATCGTTTATCCCGAGGAAGCGCTTTCGTGGTCGTCCGCATCTGCTGTCCTGCCCGAGGGCTTTCTACTATGCACTTTGGGCATGCGTCTTTCGGGTGCGGGGTGTCGCGAGCTGGGATTACGCCTTAGCCAAACCCAAAGGAGCCAACCTGGTGTTTGGGATGTGCCGAACTTGAGCAAAATCTCAGCTTGGGGCTTCTTCTGGCGATGAACGTTTGTTGTCGAGCACAGCGGTTTGGAGTCCACATATTCACAGTCCAAACTTTGGACTGTGAATTTTTGAGGACGGTTCGCTTTGGATAACGTTTCTGGTGGTCTTCGCCTCGCCCTACTCGATAGTACCGTCAGCTATCGTCATTAGGGGCGCTGAACGATGTCGACGAGGCATAGTATCTATTCCTCAGCTGCAGTGGTCTTTTACTTTGAACTTGCCGATTCCAAGCGTCACCATGCGAGATTTACGCTTCTGGCCTTCAAAGTCGACACTTGAACTTTTCGACTCGCTTCCTTCAGTACGGCAAATTTTGCTGACTGAGTGATGCCCCGCAAATACGTCACTGCTGCACTGCCCTCATCCAGCACCCATTGGTCCTCAAGCACCTGAAAAGCGCTTGCTTCATTGCCGCATTCGACTAAGGTCTCCGTTTGAGCTGCACGTACTGGATAGTTTTGATTTCCGGAAATGCTCGTTGAACAGCTTGGCGGTCGGTCATACGCGGGGCCAATCCCGTGAAGAGCGTTGGGGCCTCGTCGTAGTCGTCGATGTTTGGACCGCCGCGAGTGGCAACGACAACGACGTCGGGCAAGTAGGGTCATCTCAAGGCAAGCAGGAAGAAGTCGCGCTGACCTCAGCTGAGATTGCCATCACCGAAGCGGCAGAAGATCGTAAAATTGGGCCTGTATCAGCATACGTTTCTTCATCTGCGCCTGTCCAGACTTTGCTGGGTCCGGATCCAAAGAGAGGCAAGTACAGCTACGCCCAATTCAAGTTGCGATTCATGGTCACGGAAGAAGTCAATACAAATCTGCGAACAGTATTGTTCCGCCTCGACGGAGCGAAGTGTTCCTTCAACACCGGCAAATCTCATCCAGATCGCTAAGGAAGCGGGGCGTATCACGAGTAACAGCGGCTCACAGCCGAATGCCGCGAAGCACGCAGAGAAACTGGTGAATACAGGTCTGTACATGACGGGAGTGGTACAGCACTGCTGTCATGTTGGTATGGCGCTAACTGGAATCGATGGTACATTGAGCACAAGCTGGTAAGTGCTGACCTAACTAATAGAAGGCTCGTAAGATTAAGTGTGTTAGTGCAAGACCATTGCTTGTGACCCGTGCACAGATGATCTAGTATTAGCACAACCAACTGCCTTGCTGTGCACGAACACGAACGAACCTAAGGCTGTTCGCTTCAGTTTCAGGTCCTTGTATTTGTCACTTTCCTACCAACTAGGTGACGGTATCTTTCAAGGAGCTCTCCTGGAGACCCCTGAACGTTCCTAGAAGGCACAACATATCTACTTCTAACCTGTAAAACACAGACTGCATCACAAGGCCATAGTTACACCCCCGCCATATGTACCCGTAAAATGGTACCATTACAGGTACTCTCAAGACGACAACAATCAGACCTCGGACCGACCTCGACTCCGACTGCACTACAGCGACGAAGGCGTACGCCACCGCTTCTGCACGAATGCGCAGCGGCTCCTGGTCGCCGCACTGGACGACGGCAGCTCCCGCTCCAAGAACGCGCAGCTGGCGCGCAAGGCGCTGTGCTACCGGAACATCCTGAGCCGCTTGAATGGACTGGACCCTCGCGACTCGAGCTTCGACGTGTCGTCGTTCTTCGGCGTCGAGTGGCACAGGCAGCAGCCCGCAAAGGAAAGGAAATAGTCGTGGCGTTTGACTACGAAGATGTGTAATATGAAGTGGTGTTAATAGGTGTTGCCCTGTGCGTAGCTTCGCTCCTGTTAAGTCTAACTATCTATTCAGATATTTACTTATTTACGCGCATAGATCTCGCATTTTTCCGTTCTACCAAGCTGTGCACGAGCTGAAAATGACCGATAAGAAGCTAACGCGCGCATACCCAGTCGAACCATTCGTTTGCCTAGTGCACCAGTGGCTTCAGATCAGCACCTAAATTCAGAGTCCAAGAACAGCAGTTACGGACGCAGCTGATGACACGAGGTTTTTGGTCGAGCCCCAGCGCTTCGTGGAGGCCGTCCGCCCTAACAGCACTTTCATGGTCCTTGCCAGCTCGACCGCGATGGGAGACGAAGGATAAACAGCAGAGCCTATCAGCTACCAGCTACACGCACTAGTCGTGGTTGTGGTGAAGTCGTCGTGGTTGTCGTAAAAAGTCGACTGAAGAGGTGCTCTGTATAGCCTTCCTTTATGGTCGTTTCGTCACGTACAGACAGACAGACGGAAGAACAACGTGTTCTGCACAGACACCATCTTAAGTCCCGGACCAGCCCCAGTAAGCGTGTGAGGAAGTCTCGACTAAGTGGCTGCGGGATGGAGACGCCTTTGATCTTTTTCGCAGAGATTGGTGGGTGGCGCCGAACTCTGTGAAGCTTGAACACCGACCAAAACGTACAAGTCTGTCGTCTTTTCAAGTGCTTTCTACCTGGCGTCCAGCGGGTTATCGAGAGATAATTACACCGCCAGCTGATGTGAAGATCTTGCCGACAGCGTGCACATCGCGCCTTCGTCGTTTTCTAGTAACAACGGGAGCAATTGTGGTAGCAATTTTCGCTGTCCACCGAAGTTGTTTCAGCAGTGTGGTTCTCGATGTGCGTCTGCCCAAAGTTTAAGGTCGTGTGAATTGGAGCTGCGCAGTTTTTATTTTGAGTATGTGAGTCGAGCCGCTACGATATCGAGTTCGACCTGCAGGCTCTCGTCGTTTTTGCCTCGCTCTATCCGTAGACTCCGAAATGTTCTCGATACCATCCAAGAGAAAACTCTGGCGACTGCGAAAGCGATTGCATCGGACGCGGACGAGGTGATGAAAAGCGAGCGCTTCCAGTAGCTGCGTACTCTCGCGAGGACACATGAAGCGCTAAATGCTCTGGTTTTGCGCCTTCTTTCCGCGGATTTTTCAAAGGCGGACCAGGTCGTCGGCTGGACTGCGTTGCTGCACTTAGCCGAGGTGCTGCGTCTGCGGGGCTCCGTTGTTTCGATTCAAGCAGCTACTGGATCTGAACAAATCTTGAGGCTCACTAGGGTGGAGCTACGCTGATTCCCGTGCCGTTTTAGCAATGGGACGCCTTATGCTGTTGGCATCGGATACTAGCTGTCTCTGCGGAGCAGCCCAACACTGGAGGCCTGTGGATTGGTTGCACAGGTGATAGTTGCATTGGGATCATACGGTCTCGGTGGTGCATATCGCTTTTCCATCTATCCTACAGGCATGGGGTAAATTGTGGTACATTGTGGTTACGAGCCAAAGACATGAGGTTCCTTGCTGGAGAAGCAAGGTGCCGAATGGCTACCCTAAAAGGGATGGTGGGAGGGTTGAAATTCTCGAGTCGCCAGCGATGGCGCGAGACGATAGCGCGCGCGTGAGTCGCGCATGAATTTGATATTGAAGCGACGAGGTCGAGGAGCGAGGACCGGAGGCCGCGCCTTCCTCGTCGCGTCGCGGAGACCACAATGAACCGACAGTGTCGTTCTCTGCCGTCTGAAACCGCCACCGATGGTTTTTTTTTTCTGGCTCGAGTCTTGTCGGGGAGCCTTGATAGACGTTGGGATGCCATCCGGACTCCGGAAAAACAAATATCCATAACTCTGGTTGCTGCGCTCCCTGCGCCAGGATATTAACCATTTCCATCTATCCTACAGGCATGGGGTAAATTGTGGTACATTGTGGTTACGAGCCAAAGACATGAGGTTCCTTGCTGGAGAAGCAAGGTGCCGAATGGCTACCCCCAATGAGATGTTGGCTCGTCACCGTAATGTACCGCAAGCCCCATAAGCCTGATGGATGAAAGGTGGTCGATGGTTGCGGGTCCAGCGATGCTTGTGCGCGTAGGTTGGTGAGACGACATACGCGCGTTGGAAGGCCCCATGATGAAAACTTTCTGACGGGTGTATGGCGGAGCGCCTGCGTACGTGTCTGCACTCCCCAAAGATTGTCGCACCAGGCGACCGAAATGATGCGAACGAGGCTGCATACAGCAGCCCGACGCGAAAATGCCGCACGAGGCGACCGAGATGATGCGAACGAGGCTGCATACAGCAGCTCGATGCCGAGATGCCGAACGAGGCGATCGAAATGATGCGAACGAGGCTGCATACAGCAGCCCGACGCGAAAATGCCGCACGAGGCGACCGAAATGATGCGAACGAGGCTGCATACAGCAGCCCGACGCCAAAATGCCGCACGAGGCGACCGAAATGATGCGAACGAGGCTGCATACAGCAGCCCGACGCCAAAATGCCGCACAAGGGCACCGAAATGATGCGAACGAGGCTGCATACAGCAGCTCGACGCGAAAATGCCGCACGAGGCGACCGAAATGATGCGAACGAGGCTGCATACAGCAGCCCGACGCCAAAATGCCGCACGAGGGCACCGAAATGATGCGAACGAGGCTGCATACAGCAGCTCGATGCCGAGATGCCGAACGAGGCGACCGAAATGATGCGAACGAGGCTGCATACAGCAGCCCGACGCCAACATGCCGCACGAGGGCACCGAAATGATGCGAACGAGGCTGCATACAGCAGCTCGACGCCGAGATGCCGAACGAGGCGACCGAAATGATGCGAACGAGGCTGCATACAGCAGCCCGACGCCAAAATGCCGCACGAGGCGACCGAAATGATGCGAACGAGGCTGCATACAGCAGCCCGACGCCAAAATGCCGCACGAGGCGACCGAAATGATGCGAACGAGGCTGCATACAGCAGCCCGACGCGAAAATGCCGCACAAGGGCACTGAAATGATGCGAACGAGGCTGCATACAGCAGCTCGACGCGAAAATGCCGCACGAGGCGACCGAAATGATGCGAACGAGGCTGCATACAGCAGCTCGACGCGAAAATGCCGCACGAGGCGACCGAAATGATGCGAACGAGGCTGCATACAGCAGCCCGACGCCAAAATGCCGCACGAGGCGACCGAAATGATGCGAACGAGGCTGCATACAGCAGCCCGACGCCAAAATGCCGCACGAGGCGACCGAAATGATGCGAACGAGGCTGCATACAGCAGCCCGACGCGAAAATGCCGCACGAGGCGACCGAAATGATGCGAACGAGGCTGCATACAGCAGCTCGACGCGAAAACGCCGCACGAGGCGACCGAAATGATGCGAACGAGGCTGCATACAGCAGCTCGATGCCGAGATGCCGAACGAGGCGACCGAAATGATGCGAACGAGGCTGTATACAGCAGCTCGACGCGAAAATGCCGCACGAGGGCACCGAAATGATGCGAACGAGGCTGTATACAGCAGCTCGACGCGAAAATGCCGCACAAGGGCACCGAAATGATGCGAACGAGGCTGCATACAGCAACTCGAGGCCGAGATGCCTCACAAGGGCACCGAAATGATGCGAACGAGGCTGCATACCGCAGCCCGACGCCACAATGCCGCACGAGGCGACCGAAATGATGCGAACGAGGCTGCATACAGCAGCCCGACGCGAAAATGCCGCACAAGGGCACCGAAATGATGCGAACGAGGCTGCATACAGCAGCCCGACGCCAAAATGCCGCACGAGGCGACCGAAATGATGCGAACGAGGCTGCATACAGCAGCCCGACGCCAAAATGCCGCACGAGGGCACCGAAATGATGCGAACGAGGCTGCATACAGCAGCCCGACGCGAAAATGCCGCACAAGGGCACCGAAATGATGCGAACGAGGCTGCAGACCGCAGCTCGACGCGAACATGCCGCACGAGGCGACCGAATTGATGCGAACGAGGCTGCATACAGCAGCTCGACGCGAAAATGCCGCACGAGGCGACCGAAATGATGCGAACGAGGCTGCATACAGCAGCCCGACGCGAAAAATGCCGCACGAGGCGACCGAAATGATGCGAACGAGGCTGCATACAGCAGCCCGACGCCAAAATGCCGCACGAGGCGACCGAAATGATGCGAACGAGGCTGCATACAGCAGCCCGACGCGAAAATGCCGCACGAGGCGACCGAAATGATGCGAACGAGGCTGCATACAGCAGCTCGACGCGAAAACTCCGCACGAGGCGACCGAAATGATGCGAACGAGGCTGCATTCCGCAGCCCGACGCCAAAATGCCGCACGAGGCGACCGAAATGATGCGAACGAGGCTGCATACAGCAGCCCGACGCGAAAATGCCGCACGAGGCGACCGAAATGATGCGAACGAGGCTGCATACAGCAGCTCGACGCGAAAACGCCGCACGAGGCGACCGAAATGATGCGAACGAGGCTGCATACAGCAGCTCGATGCCGAGATGCCGCACGAGGCGACCGAAATGATGCGAACGAGGCTGTATACAGCAGCTCGACGCGAAAATGCCGCACGAGGGCACCGAAATGATGCGAACGAGGCTGCATACAGCAGCTCGATGCCGAGATGCCGAACGAGGCGACCGAAATGATGCGAACGAGGCTGCATACAGCAGCCCGACGCCAAAATGCCGCACGAGGGCACCGAAATGATGCGAACGAGGCTGCATACAGCAGCTCGACGCGAAAATGCCGCACGAGGCGACCGAAATGATGCGAACGAGGCTGCATACAGCAGCTCGACGCGAAAATGCCGCACGAGGCGACCGAAATGATGCGAACGAGGCTGCATACAGCAGCCCGACGCCAAAATGCCGCACGAGGCGACCGAAATGATGCGAACGAGGCTGCATACAGCAGCCCGACGCCAAAATGCCGCACGAGGCGACCGAAATGATGCGAACGAGGCTGCATACAGCAGCCCGACGCGAAAATGCCGCACGAGGCGACCGAAATGATGCGAACGAGGCTGCATACAGCAGCTCGACGCGAAAACGCCGCACGAGGCGACCGAAATGATGCGAACGAGGCTGCATACAGCAGCTCGATGCCGAGATGCCGAACGAGGCGACCGAAATGATGCGAACGAGGCTGTATACAGCAGCTCGACGCGAAAATGCCGCACGAGGCGACCGAAATGATGCGAACGAGGCTGCATACAGCAGCTCGATGCCGAGATGCCGAACGAGGCGACCGAAATGATGCGAACGAGGCTGCATACAGCAGCCCGACGCCAAAATGCCGCACGAGGGCACCGAAATGATGCGAACGAGGCTGCATACAGCAGCTCGACGCGAAAATGCCGCACGAGGCGACCGAAATGATGCGAACGAGGCTGCATACAGCAGCCCGACGCCAAAATGCCGCACGAGGCGACCGAAATGATGCGAACGAGGCTGCATACAGCAGCCCGACGCCAAAATGCCGCACGAGGCGACCGAAATGATGCGAACGAGGCTGCATACAGCAGCCCGACGCCAAAATGCCGCACGAGGCGACCGAAATGATGCGAACGAGGCTGCATACAGCAGCTCGACGCGAAAACGCCGCACGAGGCGACCGAAATGATGCGAACGAGGCTGCATACAGCAGCTCGATGCCGAGATGCCGAACGAGGCGACCGAAATGATGCGAACGAGGCTGCATACAGCAGCCCGACGCGAAAATGCCGCACGAGGCGACCGAAATGATGCGAACGAGGCTGCATACAGCAGCCCGACGCGAAAATGCCGCACAAGGCGACCGAAATGATGCGAACGAGGCTGCATACAGCAGCTCGACGCGAAAATGCCGCACGAGGCGACCGAAATGATGCGAACGAGGCTGCATACAGCAGCCCGACGCCAAAATGCCGCACGAGGCGACCGAAATGATGCGAACGAGGCTGCATACAGCAGCCCGACGCCAAAATGCCGCACGAGGCGACCGAAATGATGCGAACGAGGCTGCATACAGCAGCCCGACGCCAAAATGCCGCACGAGGCGACCGAAATGATGCGAACGAGGCTGCATACAGCAGCTCGACGCGAAAACGCCGCACGAGGCGACCGAAATGATGCGAACGAGGCTGCATACAGCAGCTCGATGCCGAGATGCCGAACGAGGCGACCGAAATGATGCGAACGAGGCTGCATACAGCAGCTCGATGCCGAGATGCCGCACGAGGCGACCGAAATGATGCGAACGAGGCTGCATACAGCAGCCCGACGCGAAAATGCCGCACAAGGGCACCGAAATGATGCGAACGAGGCTGCATACAGCAGCTCGACGCGAAAATGCCGCACGAGGCGACCGAAATGATGCGAACGAGGCTGCATACAGCAGCTCGACGCGAAAATGCCGCACGAGGCGACCGAAATGATGCGAACGAGGCTGCATACAGCAGCCCGACGCCAAAATGCCGCACGAGGCGACCGAAATGATGCGAACGAGGCTGCATACAGCAGCCCGACGCCAAAATGCCGCACGAGGCGACCGAAATGATGCGAACGAGGCTGCATACAGCAGCCCGACGCGAAAATGCCGCACGAGGCGACCGAAATGATGCGAACGAGGCTGCATACAGCAGCTCGACGCGAAAACGCCGCACGAGGCGACCGAAATGATGCCGAACGAGGCTGCATACAGCAGCTCGATGCCGAGATGCCGAACGAGGCGACCGAAATGATGCGAACGAGGCTGCATACAGCAGCTCGACGCGAAAATGCCGCACGAGGGCACCGAAATGATGCGAACGAGGCTGCATACAGCAGCTCGATGCCGAGATGCCGAACGAGGCGACCGAAATGATGCGAACTAGGCTGCATACAGCAGCCCGACGCCAAAATGCCGCACGAGGCGACCGAAATGATGCGAACGAGGCTGCATACAGCAGCCCGACGCCAAAATGCCGCACGAGGCGACCGAAATGATGCGAACGAGGCTGCATACAGCAGCTCGACGCGAAAATGCCGCACGAGGCGACCGAAATGATGCGAACGAGGCTGCATACAGCAGCCCGACGCGAAAATGCCGCACGAGGCGACCGAAATGATGCGAACGAGGCTGCATACAGCCGCTCGACGCCTAGATGCCGCACGAGGCGAACGATATGTTGCGTACGAGGCTGAATACAGCAGCTCGACGCGAAAATGCCGCACGAGGCGACCGAAATGATGCGAACGAGGCTGCATACAGCTGCTCGATGCCGAGATGCCGAACGAGGCGACCGAAATGATGCGAACGAGGCTGCATACAGCAGCACGACGCCAAAATGCCGCACGAGGCGACCGAGATGATGCGAACGAGGCTGCATACAGCAGCCCGACGCGAAAATGCCGCACAAGGCGACCGAAATGATGCGAACGAGGCTGCATACAGCAGCCCGACGCCAAAATGCCGCACGAGGCGACCGACATGCTCCGAACGACGCTGCATACTGCATCCCGACGCGAAAATGCCGCTCTAGGCGACTGTTATGTTGCGAAAGAGGCTGGATACAGCTGCCCGACGCGAAAATGCCGCACAAGGGCACCGAAATGATGCGAACGAGGCTGCATACAGCAGCTCGACGCGAAAATGCCGCACGAGGCGACCGAAATGATGCGAACGAGGCTGCATACAGCAGCCCGACGCAAAAATGCCGCACGAGGCGACCGAAATGATGCGAACGAGGCTGCATACAGCTGCTCGATGCCGAGATGGCGCACGAGGCGACCGAAATGATGCGAACGAGGCTGCATACAGCAGCCCGACGCCAAAATGCCGCACGAGGCGACCGAAATGATGCGAACGAGGCTGCATACAGCAGCCCGTCGCGGAAATGCCGCACTAGGCGCCCGAAATGTTGCGAACGAGGCTGCATACAGCAGCTCGATGCCGAGATGCCGAACGAGGCGACCGAAATGATGCGAACGAGGATGCATACAGCTGCTCGACGCGAAAATGCCGCACGAGGCGACCGAAATGATGCGAACGAGGCTGCATACAGCAGCTCGACGCGAAACTGCCGCACGAGGCGACCGAACTGATGCGAACGAGGCTGCATACAGCAGCTCGACGCCAAAATGCCGCACAAGGGCACCGAAATGATGCGAACGAGGCTGCATACAGCAGCACGAAGCCGATATGCCGCACGAGGCGACCGAAATGATGCGAACGAGGATGCATACAGCAGCCCGACGCCAAAATGCCGATCCAGGAGACCGAAATGATGCGAACGAGGCTGCATACAGCAGCCCGACGCGAAAATGCCGCACGAGGCGACCGAAATGATGCGAACGAGGCTGCATACAGCAGCACGATGCCCAGATGCCGCACGAGGCGACCGAAATGATGCGAACGAGGCTGCATACAGCAGCCCGACGCCAAAATGCCGCACGAGGCGACCGAAATGATGCGAACGAGGCTGCATACAGCAGCCCGACGCCAAAATGCCGCACGAGGCGACCGAAATGATGCGAACGAGGCTGCATACAGCAGCTCGATGCCGAGATGCCGCACGAGGCGACCGAAATGATGCGAACGAGGCTGCATACAGCAGCCCGACGCCAAAATGCCGCACGAGGCGACCGAAATGATGCGAACGAGGCTTCAGACAGCAGCCCGACGCGCAAATGCCGCACAAGGACACCGAAATCATGCGATCGAGGCTGCATACAGCAGCTCGATGCCGAGATGCCGAACGAGGCGACCGAAATGATGCGAACGAGGCTGCATACAGCAGCCCGACGCGAAAATGCCGCACGAGGCGACCGAAATGATGCGAACAAGGCTGCATACAGCAGCGCGAAGCGAAAATGCCGCCCGATGAGACCGAATTTATGCGAACGTGGCTGCATACAGCAGCTCGACGCCAAAATGCCGCACGAGGCGACCGAAATGATGCGAACGAGGCTGCATACAGCTGCTCGATGCCGAGATGCCGCACGAGGCGACCGAAATGATGCGAACGAGGCTGCATACAGCTGCCCGACGCCAAAATGCCGCACGAGGCGACCGAAATGATGCGAACGAGGCTGCATACAGCAGCTCGATGCGAAAATGCCGTACGAGGCGACCGAAATGATGCGAACGAGGCTGCATACAGCTGCTCGATGCCGAGATGCCACACGAGGCGACCGAAATGATGCGAACGAGGCTGCATACAGCAGCCCGACGCCAAAATGCCGCACGAGGCGACCGAAATGATGCGAACGAGGCTGCATACAGCAGCCCTACCCCAAAATGCCGTACGAGGCGACCGAAATGATGCGAACGAGGCTGCATACAGCTGCTCGATGCCGAGATGCCGCACGAGGCGACCGAAATGATGCGAACGAGGCTGCATACAGCAGCCCGACGCCAAAATGCCGCACGAGGCGACCGAAATGATGCGAACGAGGCTGCATACAGCAGCCCGACGCGAAAATGCCGCACAAGGCACCGAAATGATGCGAACGAGGCTGCATACAGCAGCTCGATGCCAAAATGCCGCACGAGGCGACCGAAATGATGCGAACGAGGCTGCATACAGCAGCCCGACGCGAAAATGCCGCACAAGGCACCGAAATGATGCGAACGAGGCTGCATACAGCAGCTCGACGCGAAAATGCCGCACGAGGCGACCGAAATGATGCGAACGAGGCTGCATACAGCAGCTCGACGCGAAAATGCCGCACGAGGCGACCGAAATGATGCGAACGAGGCTGCATACAGCAGCTCGACGCCGAGATGCCGCACGAGGCGACCGAAATGATGCGAACGAGGCTGCATACAGCAGCTCGACGCGAAAATGCCGCACGAGGCGACCGAAATGATGCGAACGAGGCTGCATACAGCTGCTCGATGCCGAGATGCCGCACGAGGCGACCGAAATGATGCGAACGAGGCTGCATACAGCAGCTCGACGCCAAAATGCCGCACGAGGCGACCGAAATGATGCGAACGAGGCTGCATACAGCAGCCCGACGCGAAAATGCCGCACGAGGCACCGAAATGATGCGAACGAGGCTGCATACAGCAGCTCGACGCGAAAATGCCGCACGAGGCGACCGAAATGATGCGAACGAGGCTGCATACAGCAGCCCGACGCGAAAATGCCGCACAAGGGCACCGAAATGATGCGAACGAGGCTGCATACAGCAGCGCGACGCGAAAATGCCGCACGAGGCGACCGACATGATGCGAACGAGGCTGCATACAGCAGCTCGACGCGAAAATGCCGCACGAGGCGACCGAAATGATGCGAACGAGGCTGCATACAGCGGCTCGATGCCGAGATGCCGAACGAGGCGACCGAAATGATGCGAACGAGGCTGCATACAGCTGCACGACGCCAAAATGCCGCACGAGGCGACCGAAATGATGCGAACGAGGCTGCATACAGCAGCCCGACGCGAAAATGCCGCACGAGGCGACCGAAATGATGCGAACGAGGCTGCATACAGCAACTCGATGCCGAGATGCCACACAAGGCACCGAAATGATGCGAACGAGGCTGCATACAGCAGCCCGACGCCAAAATGCCGCACGAGGCGACCGAAATGATGCGAACGAGGCTGCATACAGCAGCCCGACGCGAAAATGCCGCACAAGGGCACCGAAATGATGCGAACGAGGCTGCATACAGCAGCTCGATGCCGAGATGCCGAACGAGGCGACCGAAATGATGCGAACGAGGCTGCATACAGCAGCCCGACGCCAAAATGCCGCACGAGGCGACCGAAATGATGTGCGAACGAGGCTGCATACAGCAGCCCGACGCGAAAATGCCGCACAAGGCACCGAAATGATGCGAACGAGGCTGCATACAGCAGCCCGACGCCAAAATGCCGCACGAGGCGTCCGAAATGATGCGATCGAGGCTGCATACAGCAGCCCGACGCCAAAATGCCGATCGAGGCGACCGAAATGATGCGAACGAGGATGCATAAAGCTGCACGACGCGAAAATGCCGAACGAGGCGACCGAAATGATGCGAACGAGGCTGCATACAGCAGCCCGACGCCAAAATGCCGCACGAGGCGACCGAAATGATGCGAACGAGGATGCATAAAGCTGCACGACGCGAAAATGCCGAACGAGGGGACCGAAATGATGCGAACGAGGCTGCATACAGCAGCCCGACGCGAAAATGCCGCACGAGGGGACCGAACTGATGCGAACGAGGCTGCATACAGCAGCCCGACGCGAAATGCCGCACGAGGCGACCGAAATGATGCGAACGAGGCTGCATACAGCAGCCCGACGCCAAAATGCCGCACGAGGCGACCGAAATGATGCGAACGAGGCTGCATACAGCAGCCCGACGCCAAAATGCCGCACGAGGCGACCGAAATGATGCGAAAGAGGCTGAATACAGCTGCCCGACGCAAAAATGACGCAAGAGTGCAACGAAATGATGCGAACGAGGATGCATAAAGCTGCACGACGCGAAAATGCCGAACGAGGCGACCGAAATGATGCGAACGAGGCTGCATACAGCAGCCCGACGCCAAAATGCCGCACGAGGCGACCGAAATGATGCGAACGAGGCTGCATACAGCAGCCCGACGCGAAAATGCCGAACGAGGCGACCGAATTGATGCGAACGTGGCTGCATACAGCAGCCCGACGCCAAAATGCCGCACGAGGGCACCGAAATGATGCGAACGAGGATGCATAAAGCTGCACGACGCGAAAATGCCGAACGAGGCGACCGAAATGATGCGAACGAGGCTGCATACAGCAGCCCGACGCCAAAATGCCGCACGAGGCGACCGAAATGATGCGAACGAGGCTGCATACAGCAGCCCGACGCGAATATGCCGCACAAGGGCACCGAAATGATGCGAACGAGGCTGCATACAGCAGCCCGACGCGAAAATGCCGCACAAGGCGACCGAAATGATGCGAACGAGGCTGCATACAGCAGCTCGATGCCGAGATGCCGCACAAGGCGACCGAAATGATGCGAACGAGGCTGCATACAGCAGCCCGACGCCAAAATGCCGCCTGCACGAGGCGACCGAAATGATGCGAACGAGGCTGCATACAGCAGCCCGACGCCAAAATGCCGCACGAGGCGACCGAGATGATGCGAACGAGGCTGCATACAGCTGCTCGACGCGAAAATGCCGCACGAGGCGACCGAAATGCAGCACGAGCCGAACCATAAGTAGCGAACGAGGCTTCATACAGCAGCACGACGCCAAAATGCCGCACGAGGCGACCGAAATGATGCGAACGAGGCTGCATACAGCAGCCCGACGCGAAAATGCCGCACGAGGCGACCGAAATGATGCGAACGAGGCTGCATACAGCAGCTCGATGCCGAGATGCCGAACGAGGCGACCGAAATGATGCGAACGAGGCTGCATACAGCTGCTCGACGCCAAAATTCCGAACTAGGCGACCTATATGATTAGAACGAGGCTGCATACAGCTGCACGACGCGAAAATGCCGAACGAGGCGACCGAAATGATGCGAACGAGGCTGCATACAGCAGCCCGACGCCAAAATGCCGCACGAGGCGACCGAAATGATGCGAACGAGGCTGCATACAGCAGCCCGACGCGAAAATGCCGCACAAGGGCACCGAAATGATGCGAACGAGGCTGCATACAGCAGCTCGATGCCGAGATGCCGAACGAGGCGACCGAAATGATGCGAACGAGGCTGCATACAGCAGCCCGACGCCAAAATGCCGCACGAGGCGACCGAAATGATGCGAACGAGGCTGCATACAGCAGCTCGACGCCAAAATGCCGCACGAGGCGACCGAAATGATGCGAACGAGGCTGCATACAGCAGCCCGACGCGAAAATGCCGCACGAGGCTACCGAAATGATGCGATCGCGTCTGCATACAGCAGCTCGATGCCTATATGCCGCACGAGGCGACCGAAATGATGCGAACGAGGCTGCATACAGCAGCCCGACGCCAAAATGCCGCACGAGGCGACCGAAATGATGCGAACGAGGCTGCATACAGCAGCCCGACGCCAAAATGCCGCACGAGGCGACCGAAATGATGCGAACGAGGCTGCATACAGCAGCCCGACGCCAAAATGCCGCACGAGGCGACCGAAATGATGCGAACGAGGCTGCATACAGCAGCCCGACGCCAAAATGCCGCACGAGGCGACCGAAATGATGCGAACGAGGCTGCATACAGCAGCCCGACGCCAAAATGCCGCACGAGGCGACCGAAATGATGCGAACGAGGCTGCATACAGCAGCCCGACGCCAAAATGCCGCACGAGGCGACCGAAATGATGCGAACGAGGCTGCATACAGCAGCCCGACGCCAAAATGCCGCACGAGGCGACCGAAATGATGCGAACGAGGCTGCATACAGCAGCGCGACGCGAAAATGCCGCACGAGGCGACCGAAATGATGCGAACGAGGCTGCATACAGCAGCCCGACGCCAAATGCCGCACGAGGCGACCGAAATGATGCGAACGAGGCTGCATACAGCAGCTCGACGCCGAAAATGCCGCACGAGGCGACCGAAATGATGCGAACGAGGCTGCATACAGCAGCCCGACGCGAAAATGCCGCACGAGGCGACCGAGATGATGCGAACGAGGCTGCATACAGCAGCCCGACGCCAAAATGCCGCACGAGGCGACCGAAATGATGCGAACGAGGCTGCATACAGCAGCCCGACGCCAAAAATGCCGCACGAGGCGACCGAAATGATGCGAACGAGGCTGCATACAGCAGCCCGACGCCAAAATGCCGCACGAGGCGACCGAAATGATGCGAACGAGGCTGCATACAGCAGCTCGACGCGAAAATGCCGCACGAGGCGACCGAAATGATGCGAACGAGGCTGCATACAGCAGCTCGACGCGAAAATGCCGCACGAGGCGACCGAAATGATGCGAACGAGGCTGCATACAGCAGCCCGACGCGAAAATGCCGCACGAGGCGACCGAAATGATGCGAACGAGGCTGCATACAGCAGCCCGACGCGAAAATGCCGCACGAGGCGACCGAAATGATGCGAACGAGGCTGCATACAGCAGCTCGACGCCAAAATGCCGCACGAGGCGACCGAAATGATGCGAACGAGGCTGCATACAGCAGCCCGACGCCAAAATGCCGCACGAGGCGACCGAAATGATGCGAACGAGGCTGCATACAGCAGCCCGACGCCAAAATGCCGCACGAGGCGACCGAAATGATGCGAACGAGGCTGCATACAGCAGCCTGACGCCAAAATGCCGCACGAGGCGACCGAAATGATGCGAACGAGGCTGCATACAGCAGCCCGACGCGAAAATGCCGCACGAGGCGACCGAAATGATGCGAACGAGGCTGCATACAGCAGCTCGACGCGAAAATGCCGCACGAGGCGACCGAAATGATGCGAACGAGGCTGCATACAGCAGCCCGACGCGAAAATGCCGCACGAGGCGACCGAAATGATGCGAACGAGGCTGCATACAGCAGCTCGACGCGAAAATGCCGCACGAGGCGACCGAAATGATGCGAACGAGGCTGCATACAGCAGCCCGACGCCAAAATGCCGCACGAGGCGACCGAAATGATGCGAACGAGGCTGCATACAGCAGCCCGACGCCAAAATGCCGCACGAGGCGACCGAAATGATGCGAACGAGGCTGCATACAGCAGCCCGACGCCAAAATGCCGCACGAGACGACAGAAATGATGCGAACGAGGCTGCATACAGCAGCCCGACGCGAAAATGCCGCACGAGGCGACCGAAATGATGCGAACGAGGCTGCATACTGCTGCGCGAAGCGGATATGCCGCACGTGGCGACCGAAATGATGCGGAAGAGGCTGCATACAGCAGCCCGACGCGATAATGCCTACAGAGGCGACCGAAATGATGCGAACGAGGCTGCATACAGCAGCCCGACGCGAAAATGCCGCACGAGGCGACCGAAATGATGCGAACGAGGCTGCATACAGCAGCCCAACGCGAAAATGCCGCACGAGGCGACCGAAATGATGCGAACGAGGCTGCATACAGCAGCTCGACGCGAAAATGCCGCACGAGGCGACCGAAATGATGCGAACGAGGCTGCATACAGCAGCCCGACGCCAAAATGCCGCACGAGGCGACCGAAATGATGCGAACGAGGCTGCATACAGCAGCCCGACGCCAAAATGCCGCACGAGGCGACCGAAATGATGCGGAACGAGGCTGCATACAGCAGCTCGACGCGAAAATGCCGCACGAGGCGACCGAAATGATGCGAACGAGGCTGCATACAGCAGCCCGACGCCAAATGCCGCACGAGGCGACCGAAATGATGCGAACGAGGCTGCATACAGCAGCCCGACGCCAAAATGCCGCACGAGGCGACCGAAATGATGCGAACGAGGCTGCATACAGCAGCCCGACCCCAAAATGCCGCACGAGGCGACCGAAATGATGCGAACGAGGCTGCATACAGCAGCCCGACGCGAAAATGCCGCACGAGGCGACCGAAATGATGCGAACGAGGCTGCATACAGCAGCACGACGCGAAAATGCCGCACGAGGCGACCGAGATGATGCGAACGAGGCTGCATACAGCAGCCAGACTCGAAAATGGCGCACGAGGCGACCGAAATGATGCGAACGAGGCTGCATACAGCAGCCCGAAGCCAAAATGCCGCACGAGGCGACCGGAAATGATGCGAACGAGGCTGCATACAGCAGCCCGACGCCAAAATGCCGCACGAGGCGACCGAAATGATGCGACCGAGGCTGCATACAGCAGCCCGACGCGAAAATGCCGCACGAGGCGACCGAAATGATGCGAACGAGGCTGCATACAGCAGCCCGACGCCAAAATGCCGCACGAGGCGACCGAGATGATGCGAACGAGGCTGCATACAGCAGCTCGACGCGAAAATGCCGCACGAGGCGACCGAAATGATGCGAACGAGGCTGCATACAGCAGCCCGACGCGAAAAATGCCGCACGAGGCGACCGAAATGATGCGAACGAGGCTGCATACAGCAGCCCGACGCGAAAATGCCGCACGAGGCGACCGAAATGATGCGAACGAGGCTGCATACAGCAGCCCGACGCCAAAATGCCGCACGAGGCGACCGAAATGATGCGAACGAGGCTGCATACAGCAGCCCGACGCCAAAATGCCGCACGAGGCGACCGAAATGATGCGAACGAGGCTGCATACAGCAGCCCGACGCCAAAATGCCGCACGAGGCGACCGAAATGATGCGAACGAGGCTGCATACAGCAGCCCGACGCGAAAATGCCGCACGAGGCGACCGAAATGATGCGAACGAGGCTGCATACAGCAGCCCGACGCCAAAATGCCGCACGAGGCGACTGAAATGATGCGAACGAGGCTGCATACAGCAGCCCGACGCGAAAATGCCGCACGAGGCGACCGAAATGATGCGAACGAGGCTGCATACAGCAGCCAGACGCCAAAATGCCGCACGAGGCGACCGAGATGATGCGAACGAGGCTGCATACAGCAGCTCGACGCGAAAATGCCGCACGAGGCTACCGAAATGTTGCGAACGAGGCTGCATAAAGCAGCGCGACGCCAAAAATGCCGCACGAGGCGACCGAAATGATGCGAACGAGGCTGCATACAGCAGCCCGACGCGAAAAATGCCGCACGAGGCGACCGAAATGATGCGAACGAGGCTGCATACAGCAGCCCGACGCGAAAATGCCGCACGAGGCGACCGAAATGATGCGAACGAGGCTGCATACAGCAGCTAGATGCCTACATGCCGCACGAGGCGACCGACATGATGCGAACGAGGCTGCATACAGCAGCCCGACGCCAAAATGCCGCACGAGGCGACCGAAATGATGCGAACGAGGCTGCATACAGCAGCCCGACGCCAAAATGCCGCACGAGGCGACTGAAATGATGCGAACGAGGCTGCATACAGCAGCCCGACGCGAAAATGCCGCACGAGGCGACCGAAATGATGCGAACGAGGCTGCATACAGCAGCCCGACGCCGAGATGCCGAACGAGGCGACCGAAATGATGCGAACGAGGCTGCATACAGCTGCTCGACGCGATCATGACGCACGAGGCGACCGAGATGATGCGAACGAGGCTGCATACAGCTGCTCGATGCCGAGATGGCGCACGAGGCGACCGAAATGATGCGAACGAGGCTGCATACAGCAGCCCGACGCCAAAATGCCGCACAAGGCGACCAAAATGATGCGAACGAGGCTGCATACAGCAGCCCAACGCGAAAATGCCGCACGAGGCGACCGAAATGATGCGAACGAGGCTGCATACAGCAGCCCGACGCCAAAATGCCGCACGAGGCGACCGAAATGATGCGAACGAGGCTGCATACAGCAGCCCGACGCGAAAATGCCGCCCCAGGCGACCCAAATGATGCGAACGAGGCTGCATACAGCAGCTCGACGCCTAAATGCCGCACGAGGCGACCGAAATGATGCGAACGAGGCTGCATACAGCAGCCCGACGCCAAAATGCCGCACGAGGCGACCGAAATGATGCGAACGAGGCTGCATACAGCAGCTCGACGCCAAAAATGCCGCACGAGGCGACCGAAATGATGCGAACGAGGCTGCATACAGCAGCCCGACGCGAAAATGCCGCACGAGGCGACCGAAATGATGCGAACGAGGCTGCATACAGCTGCTCGAGGCCGAGATGCCGCGCGAGGCGACCGAACTGATGCGGACGAGGCGGCATACAGCAGCCCGACGCCCAGATGCCGCACGAGGCGACCGAAATGCTGCGAACGAGGCTGCATACAGCAGCCCGACGCGTATATGCCGCACGAGGCGACCGAGATGATGCGAACGAGGCTGCATACAGCAGCCCGACGCCAAAATGCCGCACGAGGCGACCGAAATGATGCGAACGAGGCTGCATACAGCAGCCCGACGCCAAAATGCCGCACGAGGCGACCGAAATGATGCGAACGAGGCTGCATACAGCAGCCCGACGCCAAAAATGCCGCACGAGGCGACCGAAATGATGCGAACGAGGCTGCATACAGCAGCCCGACGCCAAAATGCCGCACGAGGCGACCGAAATGATGCGAACGAGGCTGCATACAGCAGCCCGACGCCAAAATGCCGCACAAGGCGACCGAGATGATGCGAACGAGGCTGCATACAGCAGCCCGACGCCAAGATGCCGAGCGAGGCGACCGAAATGATGCGAACGAGGCTGCATACAGCAGCCCGACGCGAAATGCCGCACGAGGCGACCGAAATGATGCGAACGAGGCTGCATACAGCAGCTCGACGCGAAAATGCCGCACTAGGCGACCGAAATGATGCGAACGAGGCTGCATACAGCAGCCCGACGCCAAAATGCCGCACGAGGCGACCGAGATGATGCGAACGAGGCTGCATACAGCAGCCCGACGCGAAAAATGCCGCACGAGGCGACCGAAATGATGCGAACGAGGCTGCATACAGCAGCCCGACGCCAAAATGCCGCACGAGGCGACCGAAATGATGCGAACGAGGCTGCATACAGCAGCCCGACGCCAAAAATGCCGCACGAGGCGACCGAAATGATGCGAACGAGGCTGCATACAGCAGCCCGACGCGAAAATGCCGCACGAGGCGACCGAAATGATGCGAACGAGGCTGCATACAGCAGCTCGACGCGAAAATGCCGCACGAGGCGACCGAAATGATGCGAACGAGGCTGCATACAGCAGCCCGACGCGAAAAATGCCGCACGAGGCGACCGAAATGATGCGAACGAGGCTGCATACAGCAGCCCGACGCCAAAATGCCGCACGAGGCGACCGAAATGATGCGAACGGGGCTGCATACCGCAGCCCGACGCCAAATTGCATCACGAGGCTACAGACATTTTGCGAACTAGGCTGCATTCCGCAGCCCGACGCCAAAATGCCGCACGAGGCGACCGAGATGATGCGAACGAGGCTGCATACAGCAGCTCGACGCGAAAAAGCAGCACGACGCGACAGAACTCATGCGAACGTGGCTGCAAACAGCAGCCCGACGCGAAATTGCCGCACGAGGCGACCGAAATGATGCGAACGAGGCTGCATACAGCAGCTCGACGCGAAAATGCCGCACGAGGCGACCGAACTGATGCGAACGTGTCTTCATACAGAAGCCATACGCGAATATGCAGAACGAGGGGACCTAAATGTTGCGAACGAGGCTGCATACAGCAGCTCGACACCGAGATGCCGCACGAGGCGACCGAAATGATGCGAACGAGGCTGCATACAGCAGCCCGACGCCAAAATGCCGCACGAGGCGACCGAAATGATGCGCACGACGCTGCTGACAGCACCACGACGCCACAATGCCGCACGAGGCGACCGAAATGATGCGAACGAGGCTGCATACAGCAGCCCGACTCCTAAATGCCGCACGAGGCGACCGAAATGATGCGAACGAGGCTGCATACAGCAGCCCGACGCCAAAATGCCGCACGAGGCGACCGAAATGATGCGAACGAGGCTGCATACAGCAGCTCGACGCGAAAAATGCCGCACGAGGCGACCGAAATGATGCGAACGAGGCTGCATACAGCAGCTCGACGCGAAAAATGCCGCACGAGGCGACCGAAATGATGCGAACGAGGCTGCATACAGCAGCTCGACGCGAAAATGCCGCACGAGGCGACCGAAATGATGCGAACGAGGCTGCATACAGCAGCCCGACGCGAAAATGCCGCACGAGGCGACCGAAATGATGCGAACGAGGCTGCATACAGCAGCCCGACGCGAAAATGCCGCACGAGGCGACCGAAATGATGCGAACGAGGCTGCATACAGCAGCCCGACGCCAAAATGCCGCACGAGGCGACCGAAATGATGCGAACGAGGCTGCATACAGCAGCCCGACGCGAAAAATGCCGCACGAGGCGACCGAAATGATGCGAACGAGGCTGCATACAGCAGCCCGACGCCAAAATGCCGCACGAGGCGACCGAAATGATGCGAACGAGGCTGCATACAGCAGCCCGACGCCAAAATGCCGCACGAGGCGACCGAAATGATGCGAACGAGGCTGCATACAGCAGCTCGACGCCAAAATGCCGCACGAGGCGACCGAAATGATGCGAACGAGGCTGCATACAGCAGCTCGACGCCGAGATGCCGCACGAGGCGACCGAAATGATGCGAACGAGGCTGCATACAGCAGCACGACGCCAAAATGCCGCACGAGGCGACCGAAATGATGCGAACGAGGCTGCATACAGCAGCCCGACGCGAAAATGCCGCACGAGGCGACCGAAATGATGCGAACGAGGCTGCATACAGCAGCTCGACGCGAAAATGCCGCACGAGGCGACCGAAATGATGCGAACGAGGCTGCATACAGCAGCCCGACGCGAAAAATGCCGCACGTGGCGACCGAGATGATGCGAACGAGGCTGCATACAGCAGCTCGACGCGAAAATGCCGCACGAGGCGACCGAAATGATGCGAACGAGGCTGCATACAGCAGCTCGACGCCGAAATGCCGCACGAGGCGACCGAAATGATGCGAACGAGGCTGCATACAGCAGCCCGACGCCAAAATGCCGCACGAGGCGACCGAAATGATGCGAACGAGGCTGCATACAGCAGCCCGACGCGAAAATGCCGCACGAGGCGACCGAAATGATGCGAACGAGGCTGCATACAGCAGCTCGATGCCAAAATGCCGCACGAGGCGACCGAAATGATGCGAACGAGGCTGCATACAGCAGCCCGACGCCAAAATGCCGCACGAGGCGACCGAAATGATGCGAACGAGGCTGCATACAGCAGCCCGACGCCAAAATGCCGCACGAGGCGACCGAAATGATGCGAACGAGGCTGCATACAGCAGCCCGACGCGAAAATGCCGCACGAGGCGACCGAAATGATGCGAACGAGGCTGCATACAGCAGCTCGATGCCAAAATGCCGCACGAGGCGACCGAAATGATGCGAACGAGGCTGCATACAGCAGCCCGACGCCAAAATGCCGCACGAGGCGACCGAAATGATGCGAACGAGGCTGCATACAGCAGCCCGACGCCAAAATGCCGCACGAGGCGACCGAAATGATGCGAACGAGGCTGCATACAGCAGCCCGACGCCAAAATGCCGCACGAGGCGACCGAGATGATGCGAACGAGGCTGCATACAGCAGCTCGAAGCCGAGATGCCGAACGAGGCGACCGAAATGATGCGAACGAGGCTGCATACAGCAGCCCGACGCCAAAATGCCGCACGAGGCGACCGAAATGATGCGAACGAGGCTGCATACAGCAGCTCGACGCGAAAATGCCGCACGAGGCGACCGAAATGATGCGAACGAGGCTGCATACAGCAGCCCGACGCCAAAATGCCGCACGAGGCGACCGAAATGATGCGAACGAGGCTGCATACAGCAGCCCGACGCGAAAATGCCGCACGAGGCGACCGAAATGATGCGAACGAGGCTGCATACAGCAGCCCGACGCCAAAATGCCGCACGAGGCGACCGAAATGATGCGAACGAGGCTGCATACAGCAGCCCGACGCGAAAATGCCGCACGAGGCGTCCGAAATGATGAGAACGTGGCTGCAGACAGCAGCCAGACGCCAAAATGCCGCACGAGGCGACCGAAATGATGCGAACGAGGCTGCATACAGCAGCCCGACGCCAAAATGCCTCACGATGCGAACGCCAGTATGCGAACGAGGATGACTTCAGCAGCCCGACGCGAAAATGCCGCACGAGGCGACCGAAATGATGCGAACGAGGCTGCGTCCAGCAGCCCGACGCCAAAATGCCGCACGAGGCGACCGAAATGATGCGAACGAGGATGCATAAAGCTGCACGACGCGAAAATGCCGAACGAGGCGACCGAAATGATGCGAACGAGGCTGCATACAGCAGCCCGACGCCAAAATGCCGAACGAGGCGACCGAAATGATGCGAACGAGGATGAATAAAGCTGCACGACGCGAGAATGCCGAGCGAGGCGACCGAGATGATGCGAACGAGGCCGCATCCAGCAGCCCGACGCCAACATGCCGCACGAGGCGACCTAAATGATGCGATCGTGGATGCATACAGCTGCCCGACGACAAAATGCAGATCGTGGCGACCTAAATGATGCGAACGAGGCTGCATACAGCAGCCCGACGCCAAAATGCCGCACGAGGCGACCGAAATGATGCGAACGAGGCTGCATACAGCAGCCCGACGCGAAAATGCCGCACAAGGCGACCGAAATGATGCGAACGAGGCTGCATACAGCAGCCCGACGCCAAAATGCCGCACGAGGCGACCGAAATGATGCGAACGAGGCTGCATACAGCAGCCCGACGCCAAAATGCCGAACGAGGCGACCGAAATGATGCGAACGAGGATGCATAAAGCTGCACGACGCGAAATGCCGAACGAGGCGACCGAAATGATGCGAACGAGGCTGCATACAGCAGCCCGACGCCAAAATGCCGCACGAGGCGACCGAAATGATGCGAACGAGGCTGCATACAGCTGCACGACGCGAAAATGCCGAACGAGGCGACCGAAATGATGCGAACGAGGCTGCATACAGCAGCCCGACGCCAAAATGCCGCACGAGGCGACCGAAATGATGCGAACGAGGCTGCATACAGCAGCCCGACGCCAAAATGCCGCACGAGGCGACCGAAATGATGCGAACGAGGCTGCATACAGCAGCCCGACGCGAAAATGCCGCACGAGGGCACCGAAATGATGCGACCGAGGCTGCATACAGCAGCCCGACGCCAAAATGCCGAACGAGGCGACCGAACTGATGCGCACGCGGATGCATAAAGCTGCACGACGCGAAAATGCCGAACGAGGCGACCGAAATGATGCGAACGAGGCTGCATACAGCAGCCCGACGCCAAAATGCCGCACGAGGGCACCGAAATGATGCGAACGAGGCTGCATACAGCAGCCCGACGCGAAAATGCCGCACAAGGGCACCGAAATGATGCGAACGAGGCTGCATACAGCAGCCCGACGCCAAAATGCCGAACGAGGCGACCGAAATGATGCGAACGAGGATGCATAAAGCTGCACGACGCGAAAATGCCGAACGAGGCGACCGAAATGATGCGAACGAGGCTGCATACAGCAGCCCGACGCCAAAATGCCGAACGAGGCGACCGAAATGATGCGAACGAGGATGCATAAAGCAGCACGACGCGAAAATGCCGCACGAGGCGACCGAAATGATGCGAACGAGGCTGCATACAGCAGCCCGACGCCAAAATGCCGCACGAGGCGACCGAAATGATGCGAACGAGGCTGCATACAGCAGCCCGACGCCAAAATGCCTCACGAGGCGAACGCAATGATGCGAACGAGTCTGCATACAGCAGCCCGACGCGAAAATGCCGCACAAGGGCAACGAAATGATGCGAACGAGGCTGCATACAGCAGCCCGACGCCAAAATGCCGAACGAGGCGACCGAAATGATGCGAACGAGGATGCATAAAGCTGCACGACGCGAAAATGCCGAACGAGGCGACCGAAATGATGCGAACGAGGCTGCATACAGCAGCCCGACGCCAAAATGCCGCACGAGGGCACCGAAATGATGCGAACGAGGCTGCATACAGCAGCCCGACGCCAAAATGCCGCACGAGGCGACCGAAATGATGCGAACGAGGCTGCATACAGCAGCCCGACGCCAAAATGCCGCACGAGGCGACCGAAATGATGCGAACGAGGCTGCATACAAGGGCAGCAGCCCGACGCCAAAATGCCGCACGAGGCGACCGAAATGATGCGAACGAGGCTGCATACAGCAGCCCGACGCGAAAATGCCGAACGAGGCGACCGAAATGATGCGAACGAGGCTGCATACAGCAGCTCGACGCGAAAATGCCGCACGAGGCGACCGAAATGATGCGAACGAGGATGCATAAAGCTGCACGACGCGAAAATGCCGAACGAGGCGACCGGAAATGATGCGAACGAGGCTGCATACAGCAGCCCGACGCCAAAATGCCGCACGAGGCGACCGAAATGATGCGAACGAGGCTGCATACAGCAGCCCGACGCCAAAATACCGCACAAGGCGACCGAAATGATGCGAACGAGGCTGCATACAGCAGCCCGACGCGAAAATGCCGCACAAGGGCACCGAAATGATGCGAACGAGGCTGCATACAGCAGCCCGACGCCAAAATGCCGCACGAGGGCACCGAAATGATGCGAACGAGGCTGCATACAGCAGCCCGACGCGAAAATGCCGCACGAGGCACCGAAATGATGCGAACGAGGCTGCATACAGCAGCCCGACGCGAAAATGCCGCACGAGGCACCGAAATGATGCGAACGAGGCTGCATACAGCAGCCCGACGCGAAAATGCCGCACAAGGCGACCGAAATGATGCGAACGAGGCTGCATACAGCAGCCCGACGCCAAAATGCCGCACGAGGCGACCGAAATTATGCGAACGAGGCTGCATACAGCAGCCCGACGCCAAAATGCCGCACGAGGCGACCGAAATGATGCGAACGAGGCTGCATACAGCAGCCCGACGCGAAAAATGCCGCACGAGGCGACCGAAATGATGCGAACGAGGCTGCATACAGCAGCCCGACGCCAAAATGCCGCACGAGGCGACCGAAATTATGCGAACGAGGCTGCATACAGCAGCCCGACGCGAAAAATGCCGCACGAGGCGACCGAAATGATGCGAACGAGGCTGCATACAGCAGCCCGACGCGAAAATGCCGCACGAGGCGACCGAAATGATGCGAACGAGGCTGCATACAGCAGCCCGACGCGAAAATGCCGCACGAGGCGACCGAAATGATGCGAACGAGGCTGCATACAGCAGCCCGACGCCAAAATGCCGCACGAGGGCACCGAAATGATGCGAACGAGGCTGCATACAGCAGCCCGACGCGAAAATGCCGCACAAGGCGACCGAAATGATGCGAACGAGGCTGCATACAGCAGCTCGATGCCGAGATGCCGCACAAGGGCACCGAAATGATGCGAACGAGGCTGCATACAGCAGCCCGACGCGAAAATGCCGCACAAGGGCACCGAAATGATGCGAACGAGGCTGCATACAGCAGCCCGACGCGAAAATGCCGCACAAGGGCACCGAAATGATGCGAACGAGGCTGCATACAGCAGCCCGACGCCAAAATGCCGCACGAGGGCACCGAAATGATGCGAACGAGGCTGCATACAGCAGCCCGACGCGAAAATGCCGCACAAGGGCACCGAAATGATGCGAACGAGGCTGCATACAGCAGCCCGACGCGAAAATGCCGCACAAGGGCACCGAAATGATGCGAACGAGGCTGCATACAGCAGCCCGACGCCAAAATGCCGCACGAGGCGACCGAAATTATGCGAACGAGGCTGCATACAGCAGCCCGACGCCAAAATGCCGCACGAGGCCACCGAAATGCTGCGCCCGAGTCTTCATACAGCAGCCCGACGCGAAAATGCCGCACGAGGCGACCGAAATGATGCGAACGAGGCTGCATACAGCAGCCCGACGCCAAAATGCCGCACGAGGCGACCGAAATGATGCGAACGAGGATGCATAAAGCTGCCCGACGCCAAAATGCCGCACGAGGCGACCGAAATGATGCGAACGAGGCTGCATACAGCAGCCCGACGCGAAAATGCCGCACAAGGGCACCGAAATGATGCGAACGAGGCTGCATACAGCAGCTCGATGCCGAGATGCCGAACGAGGCGACCGAAATGATGCGAACGAGGCTGCATACAGCAGCCCGACGCCAAAATGCCGCACGAGGCGACCGAAATGATGCGAACGAGGCTGCATACAGCAGCCCGACGCGAAAATGCCGCACGAGGCGACCGAAATGATGCGAACGAGGCTGCATACAGCAGCCCGACGCCAAAATGCCGCACGAGGCGACCGAAATGATGCGAACGAGGCTGCATACAGCAGCCCGACGCCAAAATGCCGCACGAGGCGACCGAAATGATGCGAACGAGGCTGCATACAGCAGCCCGACGCCAAAATGCCGCACGAGGCGACCGAAATGATGCGAACGAGGCTGCATACAGCAGCTCGACGCGAAAATGCCGCACGAGGCGACCGAAATGATGCGAACGAGGCTGCATACAGCAGCACGAAGCCAATAAGCCAAACGAGGCGACCGAAATGATGCGAACGAGGATACATAAAGCTGCCCGACGCCAAAATGCCGCACGAGGCGACCGAAATGATGCGATCGAGGCTTCATACAGCAGCCCTACGCCAAAATGCCGCACAAGGGCACCGAAATGATGCGAACGAGGCTGCATACAGCAGCTCGATGCCGAGATGCCGAACGAGGCGACCGAAATGATGCGAACGAGGCTGCATACAGCAGCCCGACGCCAAAATGCCGCACGAGGCGACCGAAATGATGCGAACGAGGCTGCATACAGCAGCCCGACGCGAAAATGCCGCACGAGGCGACCGAAATGATGCGAACGAGGCTGCATACAGCAGCCCGACGCCAAAATGCCGCACGAGGCGACCGAAATGATGCGAACGAGGCTGCATACAGCAGCCCGACGCGAAAATGCCGACCGAGGCGACCGAAAGGATGCGAACGAGGCGGCATACAGCAGCTCGACGCGAAAATGCCGCACCAGGGCACCGAAATGATGCGAACGAGGCTGCATACAGCAGCTCGACGCGAAAATGCCGCACGAGGCGACCGAAATGATGCGAACGAGGCTGCATACAGCAGCCCGACGCGAAAATGCCGCACAAGGGCACCGAAATGATGCGAACGAGGCTGCATACAGCAGCCCGACGCCAAAATGCCGCACGAGGGCACCGAAATGATGCGAACGAGGCTGCATACAGCAGCCCGACGCCAAAATGCCGCACAAGGGCCCCGAAATGATGCGAACGAGGCTGCATACAGCAGCCCGACGCCAAAATGCCGCACGAGGCGACCGAAATGATGCGACCGCGGCCGCATACAGCAGCCCGACGCCAAACTGCCGCACGCGCCCACCGACATGATGCTACCGAGGCTGCATACAGCTGCACGACGCCAAAATGCCGCACGCGGCGACCGAAATGATGCGAACGAGGCTGCATACAGCAGCCCGACGCTAAAATGCCGCACGAGGCGACCGAAATGATGCGAACGAGGATGCATAAAGCTGCCCGACGCCAAAATGCCGCACGAGGCGACCGAAATGATGCGAACGAGGCTGCATACAGCAGCCCGACGCGAAAATGCCGCACAAGGGCACCGAAATGATGCGAACGAGGCTGCATACAGCTGCTCGATGCCGAGATGCCGAACGAGGCGACCGAAATGATGCGAACGAGGCTGCATACAGCAGCCCGACGCCAAAATGCCGCACGAGGCGACCGAAATGATGCGAACGAGGCTGCATACAGCAGCCCGACGCCAAAATGCCGCACGAGGCGACCGAAATGATGCGAACGAGGCTGCATACAGCAGCCCGACGCCAAAATGCCGCACGAGGCGACCGAAATGATGCGAACGAGGCTGCATACAGCAGCCCGACGCGAAAATGCCGAACGAGGCGACCGAAATGATGCGAACGAGGCTGCATACAGCAGCCCGACGCGAAAATGCCGAACAGGGCGACCGAAATGATGCGAACGAGGCTGCATACAGCAGCTCGACGCGAAAATGCCGCACAAGGGCACCGAAATGATGCGAACGAGGCTGCATACAGCAGCTCGACGCGAAAATGCCGCACGAGGCGACCGAAATGATGCGAACGAGGCTGCATACAGCAGCCCGACGCCAAAATGCCGCACAAGGGCACCGAAATGATAAGAACGAGGATGCATAAAGCTGCCCGACGCCAAAATGCCGCACGAGGCGACCGAAATGATGCGAACGAGGCTGCATACAGCAGCCCGACGCCAAAATGCCGCACGAGGCGACCGAAATGATGCGAACGAGGCTGCATACAGCAGCTCGACGCGAAAATGCCGCACGAGGCGACCGAAATGATGCGAACGAGGCTGCATACAGCAGCCCGACGCCAAAATGCCGCACGAGGCGACCGAAATGATGCGAACGAGGCTGCATACAGCAGCCCGACGCCAAAATGCCGCACGAGGCGACCGAAATGATGCGAACGAGGCTGCATACAGCAGCCCGACGCCAAAATGCCGCACGAGGCGACCGAAATGATGCGAACGAGGCTGCATACAGCAGCCCGACGCGAAAATGCCGCACGAGGCGACCGAAATGATGCGAACGAGGCTGCATACAGCAGCCCGACGCGAAAATGCCGAACGAGGCGACCGAAATGATGCGAACGAGGCTGCATACAGCAGCTCGACGCGAAAATGCCGCACGAGGCGACCGAAATGATGCGAACGAGGCTGCATACAGCAGCTCGATGCCAAAATGCCGCACGAGGGCACCGAAATGATGCGAACGAGGCTGCATACAGCTGCACGACGCGAAAATGCCGCACGAGGCGACCGAAATGATGCGAACGAGGCTGCATACAGCAGCCCGACGCCAAAATGCCGCACGAGGCGACCGAAATGATGCGAACGAGGCTGCATACAGCAGCCCGACGCGAAAATGCCGCACAAGGGCACCGAAATGATGGCTCGAGTCTTGTCGGGGAGCCTTGATAGACGTTGGGATGCCATCCGGACTCCGGAAAAACAAATATCCATAACTCTGGTTGCTGCGCTCCCTGCGCCAGGATATTAACCATTCTCCAGTCACGACAATTTCCCGACACAGCGTTTGTTGTCTTCGCTATAGATACCTTTGCTGTTACTGCATTTGCGGTAGCGGTGTGGTTCATGCGGACATTTACTTGTTGTCGCGGAGCGTATTCGTCTGATGAAGTTGGAGTCAATGCAAGCTCGAATTTCTCAATATCCCCACCTCATCCGCATGTGTCTGCGACCAATTTTGCGCAAGCTAACAGTATTTGCTGGGCTACATTGACTTGAAGAAGACTCCTGGGTGCAGTGGTTCCCACGCGACAAACTGGTTGGCTGCAGTCTCCAAAATGGCGAGGGTAGCTGCGCTGTTCTCTACGGATGCTGGCCGATTCCGCGGGCACAGCCTGCAAGTTCGGAAGTATCTTCCTTGCACCAGTCGACGGTGACGTCAGTTGACAAAGCACAGCAATACGTGTACATGCGCCCTGTGTGCACTTGCGAATCCGTGTATGCATGAGCCGATGCTAGCGAAAGGAGGATGTTACCTAGTAGTTTAGTCCGTGTCTTTGTCATTTTCTGGTTGGTTGTTGGTTGGTAGAGGGACTGTAACCGACTTCAACACAAACCCCCCACTGGTTTCTGAAATCCCATGTATCACTATTTGGGTGCTCTTAACTATAACAATACACTTTTCGAGCCGCCAAACTCACTCCCCAAAGAAGAACTGTATTACAACCCAGAATGCCCTCTGTACTTGCTCCCAAACGATCTGCACTCACCCCTGCGTCTTGGTCGCTTGAAACCAGCCCCGCTCGCGTCTTCTGACGGCGGGCCTCATTTCCAGACTCTTCGACTCACGCGCACATCCCCTAAGGCCACCTACCATCTCGTGCAGATTATGTCGTCTTCCACGGAGCCAACGCGCGGTCTCTGTGCGAATCCCAACAACACTAGCGACTCCGAGAGCGACGAACCAGTCGAGGAAGAAGACGACCTCGACTGCCTGCAGTGGTTGCTTAGCTTGGACGAGCAGGCACCCGACTCTCAAGACGACACCAACCAGATCTCGGGCCGACCTCGACTCCGACTGCACTACAGCGACGAAGGCGTGCGCCACCGCTTCTGCACGAATGCGCAGCGGCTCCTGGTCGCCGCACTGGACGACGGCAGATCGCACTCCAAGAACGCGCAGCTGGCGCGCAAGGCGCTGTGCTACCGGAACATCCTGAGCCGCTTGAATGGACTGGACCCCCGCGACTCGAGCTTCGACGTGTCGTCCTTCTTCGGCGTCGAGTGGCACAGGCAGCAGCCAGCGCGGGGAAAGGAGTACTAAGTAGTCGTGGCATGAGTACCTGGATGAGTGTAGATGTAATTACGAAGTGGTGTTGATAAAATCTGCGGCCAGACATGTTGGACCTTGATACTTCTCCTGCGTGTCTTATCGGCTTTCCTCACGAGTCGATGTTGCACTGCATCGTGACACTGAGGATCTGCGGTGGTCGTGATACGACCAGTGGGTGTTTTTCTTCAAGTCACACGTAATTCCCCTCCAAAGGTTGTATATGATGCACTTGACGAAATGCGGAGGTCTTTCGACCTTGACCGGATCTCAGAGAGAGAGGCTCGACTGCAAGGCATCTTTCCAGGCTGC
Source organism: Phytophthora melonis (assembly GCA_024211575.1). NCBI lineage: Eukaryota > Oomycota > Peronosporomycetes > Peronosporales > Peronosporaceae > Phytophthora > Phytophthora melonis. The sequence goes on along the minus strand of JAMXKT010000038.1, from coordinate 2,445,937 downwards.
AGCACGACTGCAAGAGCAGGTAGGAGGTACGCGTAAGAGCCGATCGGTGGGTTGAGCTCGAAATAGGTAACAATGTTAGCAGAAGATTGTTGTGCTAATTTACGACCGGAGAGCCTGATCGTTTCAGAAGGCACTTCGCAATCGCACAGACAACGGGTAGTTTTCTATTCCTGTACACTAGCTCTCCGTCCAGCCCAACTCTAAAACAAGCGTAGAGGAAGGACCCTTATTCCGTGCGGCCTGAAGCTTGACTCCTCGCGTACACCGAGCTGACTAGCTAACGACGACGGAAAATATGGTAAGGTTCGTATTCATCTCGGTGAGTTTGTGCGGCGATGGGGCTTCAACGCGTTATCCGGAAAGCTTTAGCCAAACTCTTGTTGTGCTTTCCAGCTCTACCGGTCTTCTCCCCAGAAACGCCGTGTTTGCTGTCTACAAGAGCTTCAACGAGTTGCTACGCCAAGTGGAGTTTGTCGAGCAAAGAGAAAGAAGATGTGCAGCAGGCGCTGATGCGGCGAAGTTATTAATTAGTGGCTTCCTCGCGGAGATACAAGCACGGTGGCCATTTCTCGTCTCTCCTATTATGGCCCTCGGATTTGTGGATTCATTTGTCTCTAGCTCCGCGTCGATCTGTGGGGGTGACAAAGATAACCGACCTCGATATTTGCCGTTGGCCAGAATTCAACGGTAGAGTTTCTACCGCTTGTGCGTCTGGATTTCGGCGAAGAACACTCGTAATATCACGTGCTAAGCCTAGGCGGGTCATTGTTCTTCCTGAGTCTGAGGTAGCGCTGGTGCGAAGTGCAGAACTATTATGGCATGAAAGCCAAGACTTGTATGTCAGCACTCCAACTTCACCGCGCAGGGTTTGCGAGACCACGAGACTTGAAGAGCAGCTTCAGTGCTGTTCCAGAACTCGCCACCCAAAACGGCACCGACAACCGTGTGAGGGTCGGGATTTTGATTTCGTCGCCTTCAGCTTGAGGCGGCAGCGCGGACTGTATCGGTGGGTACTTTATGGCGAAGTGCTAGCTGATGCGCTGGGGTATTGTGATATTAATCGATTTCTTTTTATTGCAGATATCAAGCGTAAAGCATTCGTATGGCATACGAATTGGGCAGACGCCAGCGTTATCAGCTTCCCATCACCAAAGAGCTCTCCCTATCAACAAGATCTGCAACGCCGAGCGCAGTATTCCTGGATAGGTATGCGCTGTTTATGAGGTTTACCGAGCGCCGTGAACTCTGCAAATGGGCGTAAAACGTTGTGCGAACGAACACGCGTAACAATTAAAACTATTTGGCATCCTGCAGGAAATAGCCCGAGTCAAGCTACTCAGACTCGAGAAACCTGTCTTGCGGCTTGCTGGAAACCTTTATTTTGCTGTTGATATGAAGTCAACTGTGGATGCTTTTCTTTTTGATCGGTGGAAAAGTTCTGAAAGCGGAGCACTCAGTGAAGCTTTGAAGATGCAGTGCAATAATACTCACAGTTCGTTTCGAAAGACACATGACCACGAGTGCACTTTCGACGCCCATACTTAACTGAATTTTTGTCTCTACTGTATGTGTTTTTTTTTGCCAGGCTGTCGTCTGGTGCTTCATCAACCGCGTCGACTTTTACGGGAATCTCGTCCCGCTGTCTTCACCTGTGTGGTTTACTGGCTGTACAGAGCGTTAGAGGCAACTTCACACCAAGCAGCTATGACAGCGAGCACGGCGTGAGTACTGGAGAGGGGCAGCAGAGTGCGAATTGTTTACTGCATGTGACGATCGAATCGAAGCCGAGCCTTTATATGCTGAAACCATGGCGCGTAAGCAAAGTTCATGCTCGTATCACCGCCCAGGATCTGCTACACAGTCGATTGAGCTGCAACAGCGAGCGCTTATCGCGTCCGTGCAGAGCAGCTTTTTAGCTGTGGGGTTACATACCGGCGGCCGAATTTCGGTAGTTGCACACCTACAGTGGTCCCAGCCGCCGAGGCTTACCCGAGGCTGGTTCTGGCCACCTCTCTCTTACTTTCGAAGCTCTCACGCCATGCCCCTCGAACCATTGCCAACGAGATGCATTCAAGTACGGTGCACCAAACCACCCACGCCATGAAGCCTTTTAACGACCTCAATGCAGATCACACACGCGACTGACTCCTCGTCACTAACGCGACGCTTTCGACGGGTGTAGGCCCGATCAAGGTCGCGTTCAGCACCCTCACGCAAGTGCCAAGCACAGCTTCCCAGTCGACAACCGATTGCTCTGGACTGTTGTCCTTGGCGCTCCTCCCTTCGATGGAGGGATTTCACGCGTCATCCGTCTCCGCGACCCCACGACGCTGGAACCCAGCGCATGTCGAAGTGTTCACTCCACCTCGTTCACAACTCAATTCACCGTCTTGTGGTCACTACACCTTCGCTCCATGGTCGGACCTCGACAGGCTGTTGTCGGAGACGGCTGGACGCCGCTGTCCATGAACATGACGTTGAAGTACACCAAGCTGAGCTGCGGTCTCACGGCCAAGAGCTGCGGGTCTTCACAGCAACTCGCCGTGGCTCGAACGCAGTTGGACGTCCTCCGAGTGCTGAAGGAGGAGGGACTGGCTGCAGTCGACGCCAGAGACGCCAAGACGTACGCTTCCGCCTTGGTTCTGGCAGCGGAGAGGGGTCACGCCAGCAATGTGCGCTGTCTTCTGGATCGAGGCGTTGGTGTCGACGCCACGGATAAGGACGGGAGTTCTGCACTGCACGTGGCTGCGACCTTCGGACGTCTGGAGATCTGCGAGCTGCTACTGAACGCTGGGGCGGCAGTCAATCGCACAGACGGGAACTCCTGCACGCCGCTGATACTCGCCGCAAGACAGGGGCATGCAGCCATTGTGCAGAACTTGGCGGGTCGACGTGCAGCGCTCGAGGTGCAGAACACCAAAGGAGAGACTGCTCTCAGTGTTGCGGTGCAGTGTGGTCAACTGGCAGTCACTCGGCTGCTGCTTAGCGGTGGTGCGAAGGTGGATACGGTGGATGCTGACGGGATGACGCCGCTCATGTTCGCCTCGAGGAACGGTCAACTGGCGCTGGTGGAGCTCCTGGTCGCTCGAGGGGCGAGTCTCGAGACGTTCTGCAAGTCTGGATACTCTGCACTGCACTTCGCAGCTGGACACGGACGACTGGAGGTTGTTCGAGAGCTGCTGAGTGCTGGGGCGGATCTCATGGCGCGTGACAGCGTCAAAGGCTTGACCCCACTCATGTACGCGGCGGTGCATGGCCACGCCTACATTGTCGGGACCTGCTGCCCTATTTGTTCCAGTTCGGAGACGACGCCATCGAGACCAAGAGCAAGAAAGGGTGTACAGCTCTGTACTTGGCGGCGGTGAAGCGCCACGTAGCGGTGTGTCAACTGCTGCTGGATGTCGGTGGAGCTGACGTTGACTGTGCCGAGCGGAGGGGGGACACCCACTGATGGCTGCTGCCAAGCGAGGGTTCGTGGACGTTGTCGAGGTGCTGCTGAGTCGCGGGGCGTCTGTAGAGGCGGTCAATGGCGACGGTAACCGGGCGCTGGAGATCGCGGCTCGCAACGGACGAGCTGCTGTCGTTCGACTGTTGCTGGAGAACGGAGCGTTCGTCGACGCGCCGAACAGAACTCGTGGGTACACGGCACTCTTCACTGCTGCTTTGCGCGGTCGGATCGAGGTTGTCCACCTGCTTTTGAGTCACGGGGCGAATGTCAAAGCCCAAAGCTCCAATGGGGACACACCGTTGCTACTTGCTGCTACCCAAGGGCGACTGGAAGTCGTGCGAGTTCTCCTTGCCAATGGAGCTGTACCGACGGTCAAGAACGCAGCGGGGAGATGCCACTGTCTCGGGCAGTTGCTGGAGGATACGTTGAAGTGGCTGCACTGTTGCGGATCGCTTCCGGGACGAAGATCCGGGGAGCTCTCGCCACTAAACCGACAGCTCGGCAGTCAACCGGGTCTCTCGATGACTACCACAGAGGCAGTCGATGCATCCGACCAGCGTACAAGGCCCCCGAGACGAGGTCGTGTGGTTAATTATGTTTCTATGCTGTCTAGATTGGGAAATCTGGTCTTATCAGAAATAATAGTACCAGTTGGGAATCTGGACTATCAGAAATACCAATACTAATACTAAATCATGATCCGGAATATTTAAAATAATGTTGTATTACTACGATATTAATATCAGTGATAGTTACTGTATCACTTCCCCAGATCCGTCGTCCGTACGGCTGAATGACATATTAATAATATCCGTGGCTACTATTACAAGTGTATCTGCATGCTATTAATAGCAGCACGACCAACATACATGCGCATTTGTTACGGTGTCATCCTGCAGGAATACGTGCAGATGTGAGTGACGCTTGGCCACTGTACAAGTGTTTTCCTCACTTCCGCTGTTTGAATACGTCAGACTAAACAATCCACCAGGCGAGAAGCATTCAGCGGATTCCTCTATCCGCTCAACCGGATGAGGAACACTTCCGCTGACAACCGCTATTTGTCAAATTGCACTCTGATATTAGGTAAAAAAAAGACTAGATCGCTGGCGCTTTAAGCCGGGAGGGCGTTTTTCAAGTGAAAACATGAAGCGGCGACGTACTTGATCTCTGCCGCAAAGTACTGTTCAGCTGCTGTCTGAAAATTAAAGGTGGGCTTCACCTTCATCTTCCAATCGATGGTCGATAGCAGCATGATGGACTATATATGAAACTTTGGCAATGCTTTACAGTAGGGAATGCATAGTATACTTAGAAGCAATTTTCTTGACTCAAGGTCAACGCTTTTCGAAGGTCAAGCTGAGTTTGTGAAATGCACTACATGAAAATCACGACACTCTGCTTATATCACGGTTTTGATAAGCATATCACGCACCTATGTGTAGCCTAGAATTGGGTTGAGCTGGTGGTAGATTTCAAATACTCCTACTCCTAATGCGGGCAATGATGGCTGGGAAGTCGCTATACAAAAGCTCAAACTCATCGATGTGTATTCCGTAAGGAAGCCTTTCGTAGCAAGGTTGAAGTCAGTGAAGCGGAGTTTATCGTCTTCGTACAGCTGAATGCTCAGGCTCTCGCATCACGAACTATGCCTACACCCTAGAAATGCTTTACCCACTTGAATCTTTGTCGCGCTATAATACTTATTGTCAGCGTACCTCATATTCACAGCGTGTTTTGTGGTACGGTGATCTCAGTCATTGGCGGGATGCATATTTCACTGGAGGGACTGAAGAGCCCGACGTGGACACCGGCTAAGGAAGAGCGACAGAGGGGATACATAGAGTAGGAGACCCAACCTGTAGATGACGGGATAGCATCTGCGGGACCGGTCGTTGTAGTCGTTAGGAAGCACTAAGTGACAACAATGTACCTCAATTCAAAAACAAAACAAAACAAAACAAAAAGCGTGTTCTGTGGTGTATTTAGCCTTCACGGGGGACTTGGCCTACCCATTGTGAATAATTAGGCTTCCCCGTCGTTGTCGCAGCAGTTGTCGCTGTGCTTTCTAGCTTGTTAGCTTGCTTAACCTGTGGGTTTGGTCGAGGTAGTCATATTTCCCTGTACTTTTAAGTGCCCGACCAATCGCGAAGCAGTGCTTTCTCTAGCATAAAATGCATATTTATCGTAATAATCTGTTGCCATTGGGGGGAGTAAAGCGAAATCGTGAGTTACACCTCTTAGCTCTAAGAAAGGATCTGCAATCGTCAAGTCAGCGTACATGTATTAATAGGTCGTCTGGCGCTGCTTTGGCGTAAGAGGCCTGGATCTTGCTACCAGGGCTCATCAATAATTGAGCTATTTGCACCAACCTTCTGCAATAACTTACCGGTATGATGATTCAAATAAATGCATGCTGGTATGCCCATCAGAATAGGATGTGGGATTTTATCACAACGAACTACCGACCTTTCCTTCATCAGTATCAGAGCTTGTGCTTCACAAAGGACAAACACTTCCATATTTATTGAGCACGATTCTGTGAAAGGCAACTACTCACTTTTCCAGACTCAAGCGCGTGAGTGTCTGAGCAAGGGAAGCAACCGCAACTGCTGCAGCCACAGCCACCATCGACGGAGTAGCTTCACTCGACAAAGAGTGTAAAGGAGCTGAAAATGCAGCAGAAGCCACTAATGGCCTGAGTAACGACCTCGTGCTCGAAGATATTTGATATCTTGTTTGTCACGCCTGGCCGCTGCAAAAGCGCGCTCCCCCTCTCCCCACCCTAAACGGAAGTCGATCGTCGCACAACTCGCAGGTCGTGTTTGTGTGTGGCGAAACATAAATAAACGAGCAGTACTGGCCAGGATCTTCACTGCAGAAATATTAGCGCTGCTATCACCGTGATGTTTTATATTTATATTGCTACTATCATCCGCCAGATTCGAGAGATACAGTAGTAGTATATATACTATTATTATCACTAATTCCGCTAATGTTTTGTCGTAGTATTACCGAACGACGCTGATGGTGGCAAAGCCGTTGTAGTGCGCTGTAGAAGTACTACGTGATAATACAGTACTATGTAGTACTAATATGTAGTAGTATTTTCAATCGTCTTGCCGCTAAGGTAAATTAGGTTTTTAAGTGCTGCATCCGGGTGGAGGTCCGATTTTCCACGTTATGTACGGTCTTGATGTTGCGTGAAAGTGCATGTATGTTGAAGCCATCGTGGCACCATCAGACAAAGGCTACGTAAAAATATGGATGGCAGCTAGTTCACACCAGCAAGAATGTTATGCCGTGTTGTCGATGACTAGTGAGATGCTCGCAACACACCCGGTCATCTTGTCGCTCTTAACCTTTATCCCCCAGGTCGAAAGCATACGGGTATCCAGGATGCAAGCATACCCGTATGCTTTGGCAAAAGTTAATTTATCAACAAGTTTGTATGCCGGGCCATTTGTTTTTCAAGAGAAAGACAGTTGAAGTTGCTGTGCAATAGCTGATACGGCATGTTATACAGTACCTCAGTGGAATTGAAGACTAATATTCAACGGACTATATTTCGTAAAGTATTTGCAAAGCGTTTATCGGTCCCAAATTCATCAGCGACCCTCTACTTAAGTACATCACAATGGTACCGCTCTGAGTTAGTTTTCGCACGGTGGTACGACGATACCGCTGTCGTTAACATTGGCATTTTAGAAAAAATCTACAAATTCATTCGCTATGAAGACTTGCTCAATTTATCTCGGGAGAAATGGAGGGTATTACTACGTCCTACAGCTACCTATATACTACTAGTAGTACCAGTCTACAACACTCAAGCGTGTCTCCATATGCCAAAACTATTTTTTAAGAGCCCCCCCCCCCCTCTGCGCACGTCCGGCCGCCCGAAAAACGTCCACGCTTTTCACTAAAAAAATACTCAGCGCCTTGCATTGAAAAAAAAAAAATGACACAACAAGAAGCAATAGGCGGTGAAGTCGTGAAGCAAATAGTAGAGCAGATTGTTCCGTGGGCTGAAGTTGATCGTAGAGGGTAATGCTCAAAGAAACTGACAGTTTAGTAAATTCCAAGTTAACTTGGCAGATGCTGTGGCTGCGAAGCAGGCGTAGCAGATGCGCTGTAGTGAGCAACTGGGCTTTACACACACTACATACCTAACTACATGTCTGCTCTTAATTTCAGAGCTTCTTCGCGCAACGCGCGACTTTGTATTAAAATGTAGTAAAGAGTGATTCAAAATCCCACGAAGAGAACCAAAAAAGGGAATACATTTTCAAAACTTACAAAACGTGAGCGTTTTACGCCCTACACCAAAAGTACCTACAAGCTGTACATCTTGATCTTGAGGAAGATGGCGGACACCACGAAGCCCAGAGCGGACATGACACCGCCGAGGAAGACCGGCAGCTTGTAGCCAAGAGACGTGTTGACAATGGCAGCACCGATGGCGTAGTTAAGCAGCTGGCCGAAGCAGTTGGCCGAGTTCAAGGCGCCGACGTACATGCCGATCTCGACGTCCTCGCCCATGACGTGGATAATGACCGGCACAATGCACGAGAACCAGATCGACGAGGTCATGCCCGTAATGGCGACAACGAACACGTCGAAGCCCTTGTTGTCGACCCAGGCCATGATCATGAGGAACATCTGCGGCACAGTGGACAGCGTGAGCACCCACTTGAGGCCGAACTTGCTCACGAGGAACGGGATGCACCACGAGTAGACGTATCCGACGATGTTGTACAGCAGGTCAGCAGTTCCGCCGGCAAGAGCGACACCTTCGTTGTAGGCGTTCTGCTCGTCCGAGCAGGGGTTGCAGCTGTCGGCGTTGGCAGACAAGCCGCCGTACACTTCAAGTCCGAAGAATTGTCCCTTGTTGCCGTTGTAGGCCGTGTAGCCGTACTGCACGAAGAAGAAGCCGATGCCGTACACAATGAGGACACCGGGCAGAGTCTTGATACCGAGGTACACCGAGTAGAACGCGCCCTTGACCTGCACCCAGGCCGACGTCTTGTCCACCGAGTTGGGGTCCAGCGGCTTTTCGTGCGCGCAAACACAGGCAACCACCACACACACGAGCATAATGACGGACAGCGTGCCCATGAACCAGTGCATCGTCTTGTAGGCGGCACCGAAGGCGTCGATGTAGACGGCAATCACGATCGATCCCAACGTCGACCAAGCCTGGCCGAGAGCGGCACCGGTCGTCTGACGGTCACCGGCAAAGTAGGAAAAGAGAATCAAATCCAGCGTCTGCACAACGTTTACGGTTATGTCCATCCAAGCTTAGAAGATGAACGTGAACACGGACGTCCACGTGAGTTTGTCGGTGCCAGAGTCGCCGAGAGCTTCGACAATCTCCTTCGTGTAGACCATTGCTATCCAGCAGATAATACTGAGGATACCGGCAACGATCAGGTACGGGCGGCGACGGCCAAGACGAGAAGTGGTGCGGTCACTGAAGACACCAATGCTGGGACCGACAATGACGCCGACAATGGGGCCGATGAACTGCGTGAGCTGGACAGCGGAGTTGGGCAGCATGGTCGACAGGTACGGGCCCAGAGCGGCCCACTGCGCCGACCAGGCCATCTGAATGGCCATACGCGGCATCGACACGGCGAGCAGCAGCCAGATCGACGGGTGCGGCAGCGGCTCCTCATTGCCGGTGGCGGCGACGGAGCCTGGTTTGGGCGAGGCGTGGAGTTCGTAGCCGGGAGTGCCGGCCTCAATGTCCTTCATGGTGCTGTTAACAGTCCTCGGGCGCTTCAGACGCGGGGTCGAGTGGAGGAGGAGGCTTTGCTGTGGAAAGCAAATTGAGGAATGAGCTGCTATTTCAGACGCGTCGGCGGTGGTGATTGTTGCAGTCGGCGACCCAGCGCAAGCGTGCCGCTAGGTAAAGCCAGGCGCGAGCGTCCATAATGCTCGGAATGGACAGAGCGGCGACAACAGAGACCTTGCATCGTACCAAATGGTGGATTTATGTGTAACGCCGCTGGCCTCTGTTGCCACAGAGTCTGTGGTGCTAACAGACACAAAACCCTGACGCCTTTTTGTAGGTTAGTGCAGTCTGCATAAGCTGCGAGCGAGAGCACAATAACATGTATAGCAGGCCCTTGAAGCTCGGCGAGCTCGACCATTGTTGTGCCGCTTCGACGCATTTTACCCAGGCAGACTTTGCTTCAGTTTTAAGAGGGAGGAGCTGAGCGGGGCTCTCATTTCTGAACCATCTGGGCTGCTGCTTGGCTTTCCTGAGGTTCGCCCCAAAATGCGAAAGCTCTGTAACAATTTGCTTCAACCACGGCGATCTTGGCTCAGTTTATGGGTCAGCTGTGGCAATTTAGGGTTCGCGACCCGAAGTGCGGGCAAACCACGAGCTGTAACGGGGCAATCAGATTTGAGTGGAAGCGCTTGGACGCTTCAAGTTGAAGTAATCGCTCATGTTCAGGCAAATCCGGCGGGCTCGCCCCCACAGTGAAGTCGACGTGTACAGGTTTGCTTTGTGTTGCCCGGGGCAACTTGCCCCGGCCCGCCCGGCGGTTTTCTAGAGAGGGCGACCGCTGGAATCCCACGTACACGCGCGAGTGTGTGGTGAACAGCATCCAGTGCATTCGATGCAATCTGCCGCATTATTGCCACCAAGGGTATGACGCAAATGTACTGCAGTGAGGTAAAAAAGACTTGCAGCACTTGGGGAAATGGCCAAGGGGCTACATGTACAGGATCCGCCACCAGTTAACACTGCCGCACAGTGCAGCGCACACGACGTTGCTACGGCTGATATTGCTATTGCCTGACGACAGGATAGTGCTCAGCACGCTGCCCCATCGGCAGGTTGAATCGAGGAGATGTGTTCTGACTTCATTCCGGCAGGCCTCGCGGTGATGCATCAACAAAGGTCAACTCGGAAGGTTCGATGGGCATGATCTCCGCTTGCTCTCGGCCGGGCACTGTCGGATCCAAGCGTCATGGGTAAGGAACGAAGATGCGGGTGAGGTTCTCGCTTGTTGCCATCAAGATGATGGTCAAAATCGACGATGCTTCGTCGAAGTGTATACATGTAGTGAAAAGCAGACAGATTTGAAAATGGTCCAAAAATTGTCCTCTTCTCGTGGCCGATAACGCTTTCGACAAATGCAGACGACCATTTTACAGCGTACTGTCGAGCACAGCCAGACGAAACTTTCAGCGCTTCAGGCAGCATCTACTGTACATGTATGTGGTGATATCCATGTGTACTACATGTAAGTACACTGCAGCGCCCAAAGAAGTCTCGAGTTGAGACCTGCGGCTCTGGGTAAAGTTTGACCGTTCCGGTGACCGGTACTTGCGCATAAGGCGTACAGTGCGGCCAACTTCAACAGCGCAGTACACTCCGTACACGCCAAGCGCGTCGGCATTTCGTCGACCACAAATGTGCAGAAAGGCACAACGACGAATTGAAGAGACCTCCATCCTGAACTGCAGCGACTTGCAGAGTGCAATTTGCATTCTACGAGAGCGCCTTTATTTCCGCCACTGTCGTTACGTACAACTGCACATGCATAGAATCGATCGACTCACACCACTGTGAGCCGAGTAGCTTCAATGCTCGAGCATGTGCAGCACTCTCGGCCGGGAACATGCTGCCTTCGGTATCCAGTACCCCGGTCAGGACGTCAGTGGTGACGTTGCCAAGCCTACTGTAACATTGCGGGGAAAAAAGTCGACGCCACCGCGGAGGAAACTACAATGTATTGCCTTCAATAGACCCTTGGGGCTGCATCGACAGCAGCCATGTAAACTGTCTAATGTACATGTACGCACTCGGCTGGCAGCATCAAGGCCTTGTCGTGAGTGAGCAGATACAGCCACAGCCCTTAGCGGCGTTGAGCGAGAATTCATCTGAGCTAGCCCATCATATCCGGGAAGCAGAGAGCAATGGACTTCAGCAATCGCATATGCGTGGAGGGCGTTTTTGAGGGTAAAGTTGAAGTTGGAGACATGCAGCATGCCCCCCTGCTTGATTGTTTAACAGCACTCAAATACGTGTACACACAGTGTGTACAGTACATATTACATGTACATGTAATACAACCTGGAGGGGGCGGAGGCGCCGATCCAAATCGAACTGATGGAGCAGAGAGTCTGTCGAAATCAAACGCGCAGGCTGCGCAGCGCAGCTCGCATTGCGCGCTGCAAGATGCACTGTAGTACCGTGCTATAGTTCGACGAAAGGTAAAGGATGCAAAAAACATGAAATCTTAGCTGGAGTCTACATGCAGCGCTAAATACAAATGCATTCCGCTAGTCGCTCTTTCTGGTCAATGCGCTGAAGCACGCAGCTCACGCCCGCTTGACACCAACGTTGGCGATATAAGAGATCGGGCCGGCTCAAGCTGAACCTCAGCCACAAGCTCAGCGGCCGGGCTCAACCAGTTCAACCGCTGCAATGCCACTTTAGCGAGCACCTCTACGGCACAGGGCGCATTGCTGCTGGGGAGCAACACTTTTCCGCACCTCCTCGAAGGCTGCTGCCAGCCTGGCGCATATACATTGCAGGCCGGCCTACTGCATCTGTAGTGCAGATTCTGTACGTCTCTTCAGGATCCAAACTTTCGTCTTCGCCAGTGAAACATCACGCGATCCAGCGTGTTTACCTGCACAGAGCTGGGGTGCGTCCTGCACCGCATTGCGGTCTCCGGTGAAGTTCAAGCCAAAGTGCAAGTGCAAGCCTCCACACAACAATGATTGCCATTCGATGAAGCGCCACGTCGAGACCGTCTGTCAGCTTGTTATCCCACCTCCGATTAATCTGTCGTCGGCAAAAAGACTCTGGTCCTGCGCGGGCGGGGCGAACCCTCTTCAAGGATTTGCTATATCGTTCCTTCCTGCCAGAGTCCTACAGGCTGTGTACATGCACATATTAATACATGTAGGCTACACCAGGATCGAAGTCGATGCCGAGCCGAGTCTCGGCGGAATCCCGGCGATCGACTTGACATGTGCTAGGCCGAAAGGCTGCCAGTCCTGGCGACTTGCCCTGCCGGAAGCTACTGAAGCTACTGTAGGATCGAACGAATGTACGGAGACTTCAACTCAACAGAGACTCGAGCCTAACAAGACGCTTGACTTTAGCCCTTGACCGATTTGCCGAACGGCCTTCAGATCGACTCGCACTCCTCAACTTGCTTCCTCCCAAGCACCACCCTCCAGTCGGAACCATGAAGGACATTGAGGCCGGCACTCCCGGCTACGAACTCCACGCCTCGCCCAAGCCGGGCTCGGTCCAAGGCGACGAGCCGCCGCTCGCTCACCCGTCGATCTGGCTACTGCTCGCTGTCTCCATGCCGCGTATGGCGATCAACATGGCGTGGTCGGCGCAGTGGGCCGCTCTGGGCCCGTACCTCTCGACCATGCTGTCGAACTCCGCCGTGCAAGCGACGCAGTTCATCGGTCCCATTGTCGGCGTCATTGTCGGCCCCAGTGTCGGCGTCTTCAGCGACCGCACCACCTCCCGCTTCGGCCGTCGCCGTCCGTACCTGGTCGTTGCCGGCATCCTCAGTGTCATCTGCTGGATCGCCATGGGCTACACGAGTGACATCGGTGAAGCTCTCGGCGACTCTGGCACCGACAACCGCACGTGGACGTCCGTGCTCACCATCTTCTTCTACGCCTGGATGGACATCACCGTCAACATCGTGCAGACGCCGGCCATGCTTCTCGTTGCCGACTTTGCCGGTGACCGGCAGACGACCGGTGCCGCTCTCGGTCAGGCTTGGTCGACGTTGGGATCGATCGTGGTTGCCGTCTACATCCGCGCATTCGGCGCTGCCTACCTCACCATGCACTGGTTCATGGGAACGCTGTCCGTCATTATGGTCGTCTGCGTTGCCGTCGCGACCGTTTTCGCCCACGAGACACCGCTGGACCCCAGCAAGTTGGCTCAGTCCACTGCTTGGGCCCAGGTCAAGGGCGCGTTCTACTCGGTTTGGCTCGGTATCAAGACCCTGCCCCCGTGCTCGTGGTGTACGCTCTCGGCTTCTTCTTCGTGCAGTACGGCTACACGGCCTACAACGGCAACAAGGGGCAGTTCTTTGGCCTTGAAGTGTACGGCGGATCGTCGGAGAACGCCGACAAATGCAACCCATGCTCGGACGAGCAGAACGCCTACAACGAAGGTGTCAGCCTTGCCGGTGGTGACGCCGACCTGGCCTACAACATTGTCGGCTACATCTACTCATGGTGCCTGCCCTTCCTGGTGAGCAAGATCGGCCTCAAGTGGGTGCTCACGCTGTCCACCGTGCCTCAGATGTTCCTGCTCGTGATGGCCTGGGTCAGCAACAAGGGCTTCGACGTGTTCGTCGTGGCTATCTGCGGCATGACCTCCGCCGTCTGGTTCTCTTGCATCGTGCCGGTCATTATCCACGTGATGGGCGACGACGTCGAGATCGGCATGTACGTGGGTGCCTTGAACTCGGCCAACTGCTTCGGCCAGCTGCTCAACTTCGCTATCGGCACGGCCATCGTGGACACATCGCTTGGCTACAAACTGCCGGTCTTCCTGGGCGGCATCATGACCACGCTGGGCTTCCTCACGGCCGCCATCTTCATGAAGATCAAAATGTACAGCATGTAAGTTGTCGGTGGTGCCGGTGCCGGTGATCGGTGCCGGCAACCGTACGCACGTCTTTTGTATGCGTAGTTAAGCAGCCTTAGCGTTTGAAACCCGGTCTACGTTAGCACGGATAACAACTGAATAGGCTTGAAGTTTGCTCACAGAGTGTCACCTTCGTCGACAACTTGGGTTCAATTTGAACCCCCCGGAAAAGCTCGATGCTTCAGACTGTGGGAATGTCCCCATGGACCTTCTACATGTACAGATAACGATGGAAATATACGCTCCACCAAAAAATACGCCATGCGACAAATCCAGACTTCTGATCCGATACAAATGAGCATATGTAATTTTAACCAATGAGGTTCAGCCTAACACTTCTAAAATCCTTGAAATTTGCAGAAATAATTGTTGGAGCAGTTCTGCAAGCCTTTAAACACCCCCTTGATGTGAGCAGGTACGTCTAAACCTTTATTGAAGTGTACCTAGGTCACTTACTTTTAACCAGGCTTGGATTTGGGCGATGTTGTTAACATAGTTCGCCAACGGGGCTCTGTTTAAGCTAGATCACCAAGAAAATAACAAGAACCAGCCGAGTATATTTTGGTTGCTATTGTAGAATGACGCAATATGTTTTGCTTTAAGAAAGCTGCTTCTCGAAAACTTTTTAACAGAAATTGACAGCTTTTTAAGCTGTCGAGTTCAATATCCACAAACAATATGACCTTTCTCTTGCGGGATCACTCGTCCTTCTATAAACTATCGACCCTTTTCTAGGACGCAAAGCATAGTTTCGGCCAATCAGCTCTCGTGGTGTATTTTTTTGGTAGCCTCCGGCTTACTATGGAGGATGGTGGTCATCGCTGGCGTATTTTTCCGTGGTCATCTGTACTACAGTAAAGTGCGTCGATAAGGAACGCCTGATATGCATCGAAAGAAAAAGGTATATTGAGCATTACAGGTTTGACTCGTCACATATAGACAGCAAACGCACTGATTTACTGCAATATGTAGTTCATGTCGGACTTCGCGACCAGAGTCGAGTGCAACCAGCAGTTTTCGATGGTCTTGGCCGGCAGATCGCGCCAAGCTTCGGCACACCACTCAATGGCCTTGAGAGCTCCAACCTTGTAGGGGTTTGCGACCCCCTCGTCCACAGCATCCATCGCAAACTCCATCTTCTTGCGGAGGACGTCCCGCTTGATGCAATAGATGATACCCTGGTCAAGGGGCTGCAGTTTCGATGTCGTGTTGGGGGGCAGCTTCGCGACGCGAACATTGGTAAGGACGAGGCCTTCGTCATAGTGAGAAGAAGCATTATCCACCAGGATGAGAATGTGGCGTCTTTGCGCTCGCATCGACTCGTCGACGTCCCGAAGCCAGCTCTGGAATGTTTCGATAGTCATCCACGCTTTGTTGGTAGATGCATAGAGAGTGTCGTCAGGTTTCTTAGCCAGCCACCGAGGCTTCACCGGCTTGCCGATGAAGAGCAGCGGCATCTTGTCGGTACCCGTGACATTGACGCACACCGCAAGCGTAAGCCGAGCTTTATCTTGCTTCAGCGACGGAGCCTCGTAGAGACAGAGCGAGCCCCTGGGGACGTTGTTGTAAAAGAAGCTGGTCTCGTCCATGTTGTACACGTCCGAGTACGAGTACGAACGAACGAGACCGCGAAGCTTCTGAATCTCAACATCAATGACGGCCAAGTCCACCACACCGTCCTCGCCGTATGAACGGCGCCAGCGAATTCCATAGCGCTGCTGCAGACACCGAAGCCACGATTTGCCTAGCCGTGGCCACGACGACGGCGGGACATTAAGACGACGCAAGGCCCATTCCGCTCGCGCGATAACCATCGCACCCGACACCGCCAGCTGCATGTCTTCGCAGGCCGTGACATATTCGACGATAATCTGGTCGAGTTGGAGCTGGATACGCGGCCTGGCGCTGCGTCGTTGAAGGCAATCGGCTGACAGTTGGGCCAGCCTGTCCGCCGATAGCAGAGCACGGGCGATCAGCTGCTTGGAAGGACGCGTAGCGAGGGAGAACTCAGCTTGAGCCCACGCAGCCAGCTCAGCATAGGTAGCACCCGGTAGATCACGACGGCGATGGCAGATTAGCAACGACTGAAGCTTGGTCAGACGTAGACGCCTCTGGAACGGCCTCGAAGTGTCGGTCACCATGGGAGTTGTGAGCAGGAGAGCGAAAGTTGGTTAATGAGGCATGCAGACATGTACCTGGCGCGATTCCCGCGCTTACAGCGGTCCTCATGATTCCCTCTCGCGACCTTTAGATTCCTCTTGAGGCTCGGTTTCGGAATTGCGATTGGCGGAATGTTAAATGGGACCGAATGATTGGTAGAATTATATAACTAATTCAGTACAATTGGCACACAATGGGTACAAGCCAGGATTCATGTCTTGTTGTAGAATATAAAATGTCAACCGTTCCTTATCGACGCACTTTACTGTACTTGATTCATCGTGAAGAGCTCTCTGACTTCTGATGCAGGGTCTTCCACCGTGTTGTCCCCACTCTCAATTGGCAACAAACCATTCGGGGGGGGGGGGGGGGATTTCCCGATCTGGAGCTGCACATGTAGCGAGCCTTGCACCACGCTTAGCGTGGCATGCTAACGAGCAATCGTCGTAGAACTAGGCAGCGTGTGTTCGTTATTGTAGAGTCGATAGCTCACGGGCATACAGCAGTGTTTGAGCTGTACAAAAGATCAAGCTTCAATCTTTCGGCAGTTTTTTTGTGTGTATCCTGCTAACTCAAAGCCCCCGTAATCCGCACACGTGAGCGGTACAATCATTTTTGACCCAGAAGTAGGCAAAACTTTCATGTGAGCGCACTTCACAGTCTCCATGGTGCATGCAGTAGTCACTACTGAGTAGTGGTACAAAACAGAATGCTCGCCTTTTACTTTCGCTGCTGAAGAATTTGCTCTTGTCAGGGGGCCCAGAACCAGGATAGTATTTCTGATATCCTAATAGGATTCATTGTACCGTATCCTAA
The DNA here is from genome assembly GCA_024211575.1 of Phytophthora melonis. Taxonomy (NCBI): domain Eukaryota; phylum Oomycota; class Peronosporomycetes; order Peronosporales; family Peronosporaceae; genus Phytophthora; species Phytophthora melonis. The sequence goes on along the minus strand of JAMXKT010000038.1, from coordinate 2,428,862 downwards.
AAAAACACGAGATACCACGTGCAAGACCTGAAAAACAAGTACTACAAAAAAATAATTAACCACACGACCTCGTCTCGGGGGCCTTGTACGCTGGTCGGATGCATCGACTGCCTCTGTGGTAGTCATCGAGAGACCCGGTTGACTGCCGAGCTGTCGGTTTAGTGGCGAGAGCTCCCCGGATCTTCGTCCCGGAAGCGATCCGCAACAGTGCAGCCACTTCAACGTATCCTCCAGCAACTGCCCGAGACAGTGGCATCTCCCCCGCTGCGTTCTTGACCGTCGGTACAGCTCCATTGGCAAGGAGAACTCGCACGACTTCCAGTCGCCCTTGGGTAGCAGCAAGTAGCAACGGTGTGTCCCCATTGGAGCTTTGGGCTTTGACATTCGCCCGTGACTCAAAAGCAGGTGGACAACCTCGATCCGACCGCGCAAAGCAGCAGTGAAGAGTGCCGTGTACCCACGAGTTCTGTTCGGCGCGTCGACGAACGCTCCGTCCTCCAGCAACAGTCGAACGACAGCAGCTCGTCCGTTGCGAGCCGCGATCTCCAGCGCCCGGTTACCGTCGCCATTGACCGCCTCTACAGACGCCCCGCGACTCAGCAGCACCTCGACAACGTCCACGAACCCTCGCTTGGCAGCAGCCATCAGTGGCGTGTCCCCTCCGCTCGGCACAGTCAACGTCAGCTCCACCGACATCCAGCAGCAGTTGACACACCGCTACGTGGCGCTTCACCGCCGCCAAGTACAGAGCTGTACACCCTTTCTTGCTCTTGGTCTCGATGGCGTCGTCTCCGAACTGGAACAAATAGGGCAGCAGGTCCTTGACAATGTAGGCGTGGCCATGCACCGCCGCGTACATGAGTGGGGTCAAGCCTTTGACGCTGTCACGCGCCATGAGATCCGCCCCAGCACTCAGCAGCTCTCGAACAACCTCCAGTCGTCCGTGTCCAGCTGCGAAGTGCAGTGCAGAGTATCCAGACTTGCAGAACGTCTCGAGACTCGCCCTCGAGCGACCAGGAGCTCCACCAGCGCCAGTTGACCGTTCCTCGAGGCGAACATGAGCGGCGTCATCCCGTCAGCATCCACCGTATCCACCTTCGCACCACCGCTAAGCAGCAGCCGAGTGACTGCCAGTTGACCACACTGCACCGCAACACTGAGAGCAGTCTCTCCTTTGGTGTTCTGCACCTCGAGCGCTGCACGTCGACCCGCCAAGTTCTGCACAATGGCTGCATGCCCCTGTCTTGCGGCGAGTATCAGCGGCGTGCAGGAGTTCCCGTCTGTGCGATTGACTGCCGCCCCAGCGTTCAGTAGCAGCTCGCAGATCTCCAGACGTCCGAAGGTCGCAGCCACGTGCAGTGCAGAACTCCCGTCCTTATCCGTGGCGTCGACACCAACGCCTCGATCCAGAAGACAGCGCACATTGCTGGCGTGACCCCTCTCCGCTGCCAGAACCAAGGCGGAAGCGTACGTCTTGGCGTCTCTGGCGTCGACTGCAGCCAGTCCCTCCTCCTTCAGCACTCGGAGGACGTCCAACTGCGTTCGAGCCACGGCGAGTTGCTGTGAAGACCCGCAGCTCTTGGCCGTGAGACCGCAGCTCAGCTTGGTGTACTTCAACGTCATGTTCATGGACAGCGGCGTCCAGCCGTCTCCGACAACAGCCTGTCGAGGTCCGACCATGGAGCGAAGGTGTAGTGACCACAAGACGGTGAATTGAGTTGTGAACGAGGTGGAGTGAACACTTCGACATGCGCTGGGTTCCAGCGTCGTGGGGTCGCGGGGACGGATGACGCGTGAAATCCCTTCATCGAAGGGAGGAGCGCCAAGGACAACAGTCCAGAGCAATCGGTTGTCGACTGGGAAGCTGTGCTTGGCACTTGCGTGAGGGTGCTGAACGCGACCTTGATCGGGCCTACACCCGTCGAAAGCGTCGCGTTAGTGACGAGGAGTCAGTCGCGTGTGTGATCTGCATTGAGGTCGTTAACCTTTACTCCCCACAGAGCCCACGCGTGGGCTCCACAGCCCACGCGTGGGCACACCTATAAATCTTAGTGTAGAAGCTACTGGAAATGGCTAGCGCACGTAGATCGTTTAAAAATAGAGAGGAAGACCTGAGCTATTCAGCGCTTTTTTTCGGTCACAAACGAAGCAGTCTTCATGGTGAAACTCGCTGTGGGAAATCGTGTTCAAGGAAAATCTAAGGGGTCACTGGGCAAGGAGGGAGTAGTACTGTCGATAGACAACAGCAAACGCCAGCCGTGGTACAGCGTTCAATGGGGCGATGGGTCAGTACAAGCAGTGTCGGCACGTTCACTTCAGCTACTACAGCCCTCCAGTAGCGCCTCAGCCACGCAGAACGCGCCTACGGAGCCTTTAGGGTCGATGACCGATTTGCTGTTAGCTGGTGCTGGCACGGGACCTGGTCATGGTGACTCTTCTTCTTCGGAGTCGGAATCCTCTTCAGACGAGGAGGAAGATGAAGAAGACAGCGTAGACGATCCGTCTACGATGGTGTCTGGAATTTCCAACGACGGAAAAATACTTGCTCACAACCGCATCTGGGAATTTTGTTCCGACCTTCTTGTCGACCCTGCAACTTTGCAACGGAAGCGCAAAACTTTTTTTCGTTGGCCGTCAACGCTGGAGTTAGGAGAGAAGACCTTCGCTAAGTATTTTTTTCTGATGTATCCGTGGTCGACCATACAAACTACTCTACAGCACACAAATGCTAAGTTGGTGCAGCGTAAGCAGCGCCCAATTGCTGAGGGAGATTTGTTTCGCTTTCTGGGAGTTCGGCTTGCAATGGCAGTCGAGCCTCGACGTGGTCCCTTGCGGACCTACTGGGAACGAGAAGTCGGTGAGGGTATGGTTGGCACAGCCGCGAACTTTGGTGAGCGCTACTGCATTACACGACACGCCTTTGAAAATATTTCAGCCGCGCTCTCGTTTTCCGATGATGTACCGTCAGATGACCCATGGAAATCTATTAGACCGCTAATAGATGGATTTAATTCACGCCGCCGCGATGTAGTATCACCCGGGGAGATTCTTTGCGTGGATGAGTGCATGAGCGCCTGGCAGGGAAAAGAGGGAAAATACTGTCACGATGGCATACCTCACAAGACCAAAATCCCAAGAAAGCCAGAAGGCGTGGGTGCCGAACTAAAAGCTATCGCCGATGGTGATTCGGGTGTGCTGTTGGGGTTAGACTTGATGGAGGGGGCCGAGCGCCAACGCCAGAAGCCATACCACGCGTTGTTCGGCGAGGGTACCGCAATTGTGCTTCGACTTTCTGAAGGTTACAAAGGTAGTGGGCGCACAATTGTTGCAGATAGTGCGTTCGCTTCGGTTAAAACCCTTGTGCAACTTGAAAATCTCTGCGGCCTTTACTTTATGGGAATGGTCAAAACAGCGTCTCGCGAGTATCCGAAAAAGTATATGACAGAGTGGTTTGGTACTGAGCCCGCCCGCGGGTCATTTAAGATGCTACAGAGCAAAACCCCCAAAGGCACCGCGATGTATGCTCTCTGCTGGGCTGACCGCAAAGCGAAGTGCCTCATCTCAAACCGCGGAACGTCGCTTCCAGGAAACGACAGCGTTCGCCGACGACACAAGCTCATCCTCGACAACGGCCAGCTTAAAACTATACAGTACGACCGACGTATCCAGCGCCCGCAAATGGTGGAGCTCTTTTTCTCGAAGTTCTCGGTGATAGATGTTCATGATCACCTTCGACAGGGGAGCCTCGAGATGGAACGAACTTGGCACACAATGCAGTGGCAACACCGTTTGCTCGCTACTGTGTTTGGTATGGTGGTGGTGGATGCTTTCCGCGCCTATCAGTATGAGGCAGTCGAATCTGGGTTCCTGGAATCGGCTATTGTCGACTTCAACACATTCATCTCTCAGTTGGCCTATGAACTGGTATTCAACGACTTTGTGATGCACCGCTCGACGAGGGTCACTACTGCCGCTGATTTCCGTGACGACGTAGCGCCCCCAACACACACGCTCCATGCATTCAGTACGCTTCCCCAGTACAAGCGTCTTAGCGGTACAATCTTGCGTGCTCAGCGCAAATGCAGTATTTGCGGGCGGAAGGCATCATTTTACTGCTCTGGGTGCTCTGATCCGCTGCAAAACAGTTTCTTTGGGGTATGTGGCTTGAAGACAGGTCGGGACTGCCACTCACTCCATTTAAACACTACATTGGGCTAACTAGCAGCCTCGAAACGCTCTGTCTAATACATTTACCCATGAATTTAACTAATCCGCTTGAGCCCACCCGTGGGATATTTGCCGATCCCACGCGTGGGCTTTTAAGCTGGGTAGTAAAGGTTAAAAGGCTTCATGGCGTGGGTGGTTTGGTGCACCGTACTTGAATGCATCTCGTTGGCAATAGTTCGAGGGGCATGGCGTGAGAGCTTCGAAAGTAAGAGAGAGGTGACCATAACCAGCCTCGGGTAAGCTGGGACCACTCTAGGTGACCAAAGTTCGGCCACCGATATGTAATATATACAAGGTCATAAGCCTACACGCACTCTGGGCTGCCCTACAGCTCAGCAAACAAAGTAGGTCTGCGACGATAGCTAGATGGGATCGACTGTACGCATAGCAACGCGATGCAAGTACTTGTAGCAACAAAACGGGAGTTTGATATTTTAGACCCCTCCACCCACTACGATTCCGCTTCCTCCTTCTTTTCCTCCGTTGAACTTGTTTGTGGTTCCACGACGTCTTTTGTTGGCTCCTCGGTAGACTTCTCTCGGACCACCTTGAGTGCCTCGTCGCTATTCACATCCTCATTGGTTCCATTCTCTGGCCTCACGGCCTCGCTTTCTTTCGTCGTGACTTCAGCCGTGGTCTCGCTGCTTGCGTTGGTCTCTGTTGTTATGCCCGGGGAGACTTCCCCAAGCGGCTCCGGTGCACCCTCGCTGACACAATGTTCTGTCCCACTCGCACAGGGCTTGGCTTCCTCTTCAACATCCTCCATCTTGACGTCGGTATCGTTGTTCTCTTCGTTCGCCTCAACCTCTGTTGACACCGACTCGGGATCCGTTTCAGCGTGGCCAGCTTTGTCACTAACGCCATTGCTTTCCTCCTGTGCACTTGATCCACCACCTGCGGTCTCGACGTGTGCGTTCGTGTTTACTCCATCGGCTGTGGTGCCTACGTTGGCCGCAGAGTCTGTTGCTCCAGGCTTGGACTCAGTGGCTTCAGCTTCAGTGGCATTCACTGGTTCAGCAGTTTGCTCCATTTTCATACTTGAATCGGCGTCTTCGGCAATACCATTGCTGACTTCGGTTTTAGCATTCTCCGACTTCGCGGCCAAGTGGTCATCAGCTTTACCGACACTCATTTCAGCATCCAGCTTTACGCTTGAGACAGCCTCCACCTTGGCTTCAGCGACAACCTTCGTCTGTTCGTTGATAGCTTCAGCCTTGACATCCGATGGCAGCACAACGAACAACTCTTTTTGAACGACGGGGCACTTGGACAGCAGCGGCTCGTAGAATAGCCGACAGCCGGCAAATACCGGGCTATTCCAAAGCGCTTCAAATATCTCTAAAGAAGAGCAGCACTCACGCAACACGCCCAGTGTTTTTCTGAGATAGGAGGAGAGCATAGCATCAACGCCAGCTCCAGCTCCTCCTTTCTCAACCATAGCGAACAGCGACGACAGCACCATTGCTGTCTTCTCATGGAAAACTGGAACCGGAAAGCTCTTTACCACATGCTGCCGTTGAACTTTCTTTGAGGATGCTTCCCCCTCGTTTTCTTCTTCAACAGCATCGACGTCACCATCAGTGAAATGCACGACTGACCCCGTCACCTTATTGGCAGCTAGGATGCGATTTGAGAGAACTCCCACGAAAAACTTGTCGAAAACCTGCTTCCACACTGCCAGCGCCTGCAGCTGCTCGCTTAGCGTCATCGTCACCTCGCCATTTTCTGCAGAGTTCGATCCACCATCGTTGCTGTTGGAGGTGTTGCTACTGGCGGCCACCGCCTTCACCTGCTCCAGTAATACTTCTGCCACTGCATGGAGAAGTACGCGATCGCGTAGAAGCGATTCGTCCTCAGCTGATACCAAGTGATGAAGCAGCTGCGTTCCTGCATCAATCTGGTTGTCGACTAGACACTGCACAGCAAATGACTTAGCCATGGCACGAATCGCCGAGCTCGCACGCAAGACGTTGTCCCAGAGCATGGCGCCAAGGACGTCCTCCTTCGCCCTTGTCTTCAAGTCGCGCTGCAGCCCCGCCGGGAATGCGTGATACACACGGAAACCGACCATCGTGCGCAAGAGAAGCGGTAATACAACGCGCATTGTAACCACTTGTGGAGCGCGGAGCACGAAGTCCTGCTTCCGAATCATACGGCGCACACTGGAGGGGTTTCCAATTTGAAGAAGCTGTACGAGTGCGCGACAGATAAGATTGTCCGTGGGAAGCTCCCTCTTTTGCCAGCACACCACCAGGTTTTTCATGAGCGCGTCACAAATAAGCTGCTTCACGAGCGGGTCCGACAAAATCAGCGCTACATCCGCAAGCATTTCATCGCACATTCCCTCGGGAATCATTCCTGACTGGTCCACATCTCCGAAATCCTTGATTGTCACGACACCCGAGCTCGTAAGCATGCTCAGTGCCTCACTGGTGGGGCCAGTTGCAGTCTTGCGGCGTTTCTTCGTGCGAATCCGCTGGGGTTCGCCGCGCAATGAAGTAGCATGTCGCTCAATCAGCTCGTTGCCACGCTTCCCGATACGTTTTCCCTCTTTGTAGAAGATTGTCGTGTCCGGGTTAAACGTCATGCAATTGCGAATCATGAGGTTGAAGTCCGCCACAAAGGAATCAAGGGTCTTGTACTTGCCCCGCTTCGCTTTCTTTCGCATCGTCGACAGATCCATGGGGTCCTTGATGATTTCTCGATACTTAGGCACGTCATCTGGCACTGGTTCCGCAAAAATCAAGCGAGCATCGATTTTAGCAATCTTGTCCAATACAGCAAGCAGCTCGTCCACAGGAGGCGGCCCCAACACCACTTCAAAACTCTCCTCTTCTTCCTCTGCACCACCTTTCTTGCGAAACTTCTTGTTTGGCGGGAGGTCCGCTGTACGTAGTCGGCCAATGAAGCCTAGCAGTTCATAAAGCTGAGCGATTTCGAGGGTCTGATTCTTCAATGCACGGTCCAAAAACCAGATAAACTTGTGCAATGGGTCCGTTCGAAGGAGTGGTGTTGTCTTGTCACGCTGAAGGTTAGCCAGGTCACTGCGCATCGCACCCAGCAAGGACACATAGTCCACATACTCTTTGGGATGGTTATTTGTCGCGCTACCGGGAATGTTCGCAGCCACCACGTAATTCCGCCAGATCTCCAAAGTTGCCAAATACAATGGCTCAGAGTCGCCCAGCATCTCCACCAACTTCACCAGCGCAGGGTTATTGCGACGACGTTCATCGGGTGAATACGACGGTCTCCGTTCACTGCTAAACCCAGACGCTGACGCTGACGATCCAGCAGCATCCGCAGCAGACGGAACGTGACTCGAGACATTCCACAGACTCCCACCAGCCGATTCATCCAAGCTACGCTTCCTGTTCTGGTTTCCCGTTCGCATACTATTGCTGTTCCTCCTCGATAACGTCCGATGAGTCGTTGCGGACCCCGACGTTGGATGGTTGAGATACCAGTCGAGCTGGTCGGTCACATATTCACGCGTGCACTCCTCGACCAGAAGCTGCAGCTCTCTCCGGTCCACCTGCAAGATTTTTCTCCTGACGTGCACGGGCAGTTCGGACAGGATACGCCGGTTTTCGGTCAGCTCGCGCAGGTACAGCTCGGGAGTATCTTCCTGTCTAGCCAGCACCGCAATCGGAATCGCTCGGAGCTCTCGGAATTCAATGTATGGGAACGTCTGCTCCAGCACACGGGGCAGCTCACTCTGAGGCAGATCGGCAATGCGTAACAGCATCTCCTTCTTCATCTGCTCCAGCAGCGACTGGTACACACTGGAGCGAGGCACCTGCAGCAGATCCAGCAGCTGCACAGCAGGAGCGAAGGTCGTGGGGCTCTCCTTCCTCTTCTCCTTCTTGCGCACAAATAGCTGCGCGTGGGCTTCCGCGACGCCATGGGCCGCCTGGAAATCGCGGATGGCCACCTCGATATTGGGTGCTGTACTCAGCAGCTCCTTGACGGCGACGCCGCCCCGCGCACCGATCAGCAGCTTCTTCTGAGCCTCCTCGGTCACCGAGGACACGGACATGGAGCGCGGCAGCTTGAGCTTGAGCCGCAGCTTCAAGGCGTCGCCTGCCGCCTCGCTCATACTGCTCTGCACTATGGATTTCGCCTGGGGGAGCAAGAGCTGGAGCTGGAGCCTGGAGCGGGGCCTTGGACGGACGCTGGCGACTGGCTTGGACTTGCGGAGGAGAGGGGAAATTCAATACTAAAGCGGCGCGCGCAACATCGGCGCCCGACGCCCAGTGCAGAAGTGCAGAGTGATTGTTTAGACTTGAAGTTTGTAACGAAGGGAAGCGGCTGGCCTATTCGTACTTAAGCCGAGTGCGCGCACACCCTCATGGCCATCCACAATCCAAAGCGCGATCTGTATTGAGCAAGACAAGAAACGCGAGGCAACATGGTGTCGATCCGGAACGCGACGGTGCGTGAGCTGTGCTGTACGTGGGGGCTTGAGCGTTGTGAATCTGCGTTCTACACACGCATCTACCAGTACCGCGAACGGAGAAGCTCAAAGCCCCCCACACTCTGCGCAATATCGTGAGCTGACGTATGGTCCCCCCTCGGTGTGTTATTGTAGGCGGACGACCTGCTGCAGGTGCAGAACTCCAACCTCTGGTGCCTGCCGGAGAACTACCAGATGAAGTACTACTACTACCACATCATGACGTGGCCTCAGCTGCTCTACGTGGCTGAGGAGCGCGGCGGCAAGATCGTCGGCTACGTCCTGGCCAAGATGTGCGTCCTCTAAGTCAGCCATCAGCACAGGGAGGAAGCTTTGGACTGACGTGACGGCTGTTGCTGCTGCAGGGAGGAGGAGGCGTCGGTGCCGCACGGCCACATCACGTCGCTGGCGGTGCTGCGCACGCACCGCAAGTGCGGTCTGGCCACCAAGCTCATGCAGGCTGCCCGTGCGTTGCTGTTTCTGCTGAGAAGGGAGGAAAAACTGAGTATGGCTGACGGGTTGGTGGCGTATTGTTGCTATTTTACAGAACGCGCGATGGTGGAGAGCTTTGGTGCCGAGTACGTGTCGCTTCACGTGCGTGAGGGCAACGTGGCGGCCATCCACTTGTACCGCAAGACGCTTAAGTACCAGTACGTGCAGCGATGACATGGATCGTAGGTGGAGCGGGGTGGTGACTTTGTTTGTTTCTTCTGTTGCTGCAGGGTTTACGACATTGAGAAGGGATACTACGCCGACGGAGAGGACGCCTACGACATGCGCATGCCGTTCACGGAGAAGTGCAACCAGGCGTTCGCCTCGCAGGTCAACCGCTTCAAGAAGGTGCTGGCGGAGAAAGATGCTGAGAAGGAGGCCAAGGCTCTCAAGGAGGCTTCGGCCTAATCTCTCAGCACCAGGCTGCGTGCGGCGGAAAGATAAGTGGCGCACTGAAATGGTGGCGACCTGTTAGACGCAATAGTGCTGCCGAGGAGGATACGGCAAGGGTGATCGATGGCTAACGTAGATATTTAGCAGCTGACCGGCCCAGCCATGTTGTTTGTTTCTGAGCTGCAAGTATTTGATCTCACCAGTTAGTAGGACCTATACAGGGTATGGACGAGTGTGAAGTTACCCTTCACCTTCCTGTGACGCTAACTGCTTAGTCGTTTCCCCTGAATCATCGCTAGATGTGGGCACTTCAACACTTTCGACAGGGCTGGTATCTCTGGTTTGCTCTGTGACCGCAAGAACCTCTTGGAGCTCGTGTTTTCACTCGGTTCTGGTAGCTTGATTCGCGACGCGGATTCCGCCGTTTGAGCCTCGGGAATCGTGGAGCTGATGGGGGTATTTGCGCTTTCATCAACCGAGCTGTCCGCACATTTGCCTGCAGGATTATTGGTAGGCTCTCCGGATTCCACAGGGGGCACTTCGACTTCGTTTGAAGCTGATGCATCCGATGACAGTTCATGATGGTTTGCGTTATCGTCAGGATCACCGAGTTGCGGGGTTATACACGTTGTACTAGCTGCTGTGGTTTCCGACTGCTGGACAGGCTTGGGGGCTGCCTCGTTGGAATCAGTCTCGCTGACAACGGCACCATCGCCATCAGCAGCAGTTGAGAAGTCGATCTCGCCACTCAGCGAGGCATCTTCGTTGGGCAAACTTCCGGGGTATTCAGTAACGCCATTTGGTTCTTGAGTGGCATTGTGGCTTTGAGCAGGGGTAAGCTCGACGCCACTTTTTACAGGAGGTAGCCCCGCCGTCTCCGTCCTTACGCGACGTGCGAGCGCACACGCTTCAGTCAGTTCCGGTGTCGTTTTCTGTTGTGCTTTGGCAGGTGTCGCACTTTGAACAGCGTCTTGCTTGGTGGGCTTGTTATTGCGGTCCTTGCTTGGAGCATGTTGGGTCGGTCGAGTGGCACTTTGCTTGGGTGGAGATGGAAGGGATCGCAGTCGCGGCCCGGTGTTTTCTTCAACGCCGAAGACCTTCATGTTGCTGGCGTTCTCGGTTGGCTTCAGTAATGTTGGAACCTTGGCAGATTCAGCCTCTGTCATCGGTACCGGGGCAACAACAGCCGTCATTGGTATTGCTACGTGAGTCTTTCGCCTTCGCGTTGAGTGCACATGGACCCAGCAGATCGGACAGAAGTGCAAGCTTTCCTCGCACTGCTGGCACTCAAGTACAGCACGTTGATCTCCACACTCCTCACACCTACCGCGACGAATTGCACGACCACGAACCATCACAAAGAACTCGGCCCTCAGCTCACGCGCACATTTCCGTCCTTGCATTCCACGTGCATAGCGTTGTATCGTCATTGTTGCTTGTTGCTCGCGTGTGATGCGAGCTCGCTGCTCCTGCTTTCGTTGGACGATTTCTAGTGCTAACTGAGTGTTTGCCTCGACTTGAGACTCCATCTCATGCACGCGGCGCTCAACCTGCGCGGTCAAAGCTTTAATTCGTTGCTCAATGTCCTGTTTCAGACTCTTCGTGCGTGCAACACGCTTCGCTCGCTGCTGTAGCTCGTATAAATTGCGATTAGCCACTACTTCGGAAGTGCAGACTGGGAAGATGTCGCCCTCGTTGGAGACATTGCTGCGGAACTCAGCTTTGTAAGGGTTCTTAATGAATAGAGCCCCGCTGGTAACCAAGTGCGACTGCGTGCAATGAGCACGCCACCATTCAGACGCCTCGTCGTCGCTAACAGGCTTGATCGGTTTCTGGTGGTGTTCTGTGCCTTTGTCTCCTACTAGGAAACGATGGATTTCTTCGGATGGCCATAAGGAAGTTGAACAGGAACTGTCCGTTAAACTCGTAGATCCGTCCTCCTTCTGGTTGTCGTGTCCACTGCGAGGCCACACCCAAACGTTGTTCTCGTCCTCCCAAGGACTTTTCGACACCACCATGCGTCGAATATCGCGCTCGTCACCAGCGAGCTGGGTCTGCCACCAGTGCTGTTTGTCTAGCACCGAGCACACCGCACGGCGGTGGTGATTCCAAGCCTGAATCCGTCTCGCTGGGTCCCACTTCTCCACTTCACTTACCACTTCCTGGTTGTCCTCTTTCGGGGCTGTCATTTGTTCGGGCGATTCACTTCGAAGGTGCTTCAGCCGATTGTCACAGCTTGTTATAAGCTGAGCTGACAAGAGATCTCGTTCTGGCCGAGATGCACGAGCTCCGCGCTCGTGGTGACGCACACGCTGCGCAGTGGCAAGCTTCATGGCTACCACCTGCTCGTACAATTCGCGCCGCCGGTTTACGGTCGGCTTTGAAACCTCTGTCGTACCACAACGATTCTGTTTAGGAGTAGACTCGAGTTTGGTTTTCTCCTGTGCTGCCTTCCGCTTGATGCTGCCACAACAAATAGCACAAGTGAGGTAGGTCACCACTGGGCGAAACAGACCATGGGAAATACACAAATACACATACCGTTCCTGAATTGCCCTACGCCTTGACACAAATGCTTCATCATCGACCGATGGGGCTGCAGCGGGTGCGCACTGCTTTGTCTTGCTCAGGAAAAGTGAGAGCGAGCGTTGCGATCCAGCAGTGGCCCTCTCGTCATGTTTCCATCGCCTAAACCGGGCTTTAGCATCCGAAGTTTCGAGCCCCAAAGGGTCGAACGTGTAGATGCGTTCGCTTGGGTCAAGAAGCGCGGTGTTGCCATCATTTAAGGGGAGTGTCGACTGGGTCGTAGCGCGCCAAGCTCGTTGGATCACCCTAGCCGAGTGCTGCTGTTGGAAAACTCGCACCCTCTCGAGGTCCGCTGCATTGGTATGCTGCAAGAAGTAAAGTTCCTGCTCGTTGCGCCAGATCCGGATCTGCCGACGCCTGGTGGCTTGCTGGAAGCTTTCCTACACACCGATACCAATTTCAGCAGACTTGTAAAGACATCGCGAGGAACAAAACATAGGACGATCTTACCTGCTCTCGAGAGAACTTTCGCAGTTCAGCAAACTCTCGACGCGTGAAGCGGCCTCGCTGCAGAGCCTGAAGCTTGGTGACGGCTCTCTGTCCGATGATTCCAACACACGCACGAGGTGAGTGACAACAGGCCCTGTTACCAGCACCTGAGGCGATCAAAAGTTTCTCACAATGCCTCGACGTTGCAGCCGCCGCCATCGAAAGCCTCGGAATCGCGCCTGGATGCACGTTGCCGCCTGGTTCTCCGTTGACATCGACTCCTGCGCGGCTTGTGAACTGCCTGAATCTTGAAGAGACGCGTCCGGTGAATTGGGAAACAGGAAGATGGCTAGGTCATCATAATATTATTCGGACCGACTACGACTGGCAATTGCAGCCTTGGTTCGCGTTCGAGCTCAAATTGCTCGCTTACTCGCTGGTGGCTGTTAGATACTACTCTCTACGAAATAATAAGTGGGCGAGGAGCGCAGGCTTCTCGCGAGCTCACCGTCGTCCGCCAGGCGACACACATACACCAAAATTGACGCACCGGGCGTGGACAACTACACTGTAGCTGGCTGGGGGGTCTCGGTATGCTGCTGCACCAGCACGAATAGCTTCGAGCCTCACTGAGCTATTGAGTACTCCTTCGATGCGAGGCGCCAGCTGCATCCTTGCTCTCGTTGGGGTGTTGGGCTAGTAAATAAGGTTGAGGGCGCCCTCAATCAAAACTTGACCGGCGCAGCGCGCAGTCCATCGAGTCCACTGACGACGGTGAAGTCGCTTCGAGAATCGGCACGAAATCGTCGCTCATCTTGAGGGACTGCTGGCCCATCCCTTCATCTTCTTCATCATCTTCCTCCTCGATCAGGACGTTCATGCTCTCGCGGCACAGAAGCTTTGCGATAGTCGGAGTGAACTGGATTCGGGTCGACTCCCGCTCGAGCTCCTCATCAAACTCGTCGTCCGACTCAAAGTCATCGTCACTCTCGCTGTCCGACATGGATTGCGAAACTTCTTTAATGCCGGCGAGCTGCCTCTTGCGCTGCTCCATCTGCCACTGCTGTCGCTGCTGCTCGCGCGCCTTGTCCGATTTGACCTCGGCATCCTCGTCGTCGCTTTCACTGTCGCTGAAGCTAAATCGCGAGTGGTCGCGCTGGTCTAGAGTGCTGGAAGCCGTGCTCGACAGCGCGACCGAGTGGGCCGCAGACTTTTTCCTTTTGTCCAGCGAGTCTCTCTCATCATCATCGAAATCCATTCGTGAACTCTCGCGAACGTCGAAGTTGCTCGACAAGACGCTCAGCTTCGAATCGTTACCGGTCCTGCGCTTATTTGGCTGCTGCTGTCGGCTGCCATACTCATCCACATCATCATCATCGTCAGCGTCCTGCGGAGCCTGGGGGTTCGACGACCACGACGACATCGAGGACCTCGACGACCGCGATATCCTTGACGTTCTCGAGATCTCCGCCATCTTCATCTTTGAGCGTTCTGCATTCATCACAAAGGCACACAAAGCGTCAGTCTCACAGTCCAGCACGCTACCACAGACGATCAATCACCTGCACTTACCGAGCTCTGATCTCCTCATGGTGCCGCGATTTGCGTACGATGCATCCATTCCATGTGCAGCTGTCACTGGGGGAGGCACTGCAATCGCCGGGGGCGGTCTGGCCACTGCCGACGGGGACTCGAGGTCGCTGAAGGCCGCGGCGTCTTCGTTCGACGCTCGCTTCGGCAGTGGCGAGGTCACGGGGAGGCGGACACATCACTGGCAGGTTCCGAGTCGTCGATGGACTCGTTCGACGTCGCACTAGCACTATTGTCCCGAGTCGTCTTGGGCGTGGTGGGGGACCGCTTCTGGTCATCGTCCTTGTCACTTCCCGAGCGGTTACTGCCGCCGCTGCTGCCCAGGACTGTAGAATTCACCGGTCGTCCGTCAAAGCGCCTAGCAGATCTATGGTACTTGTGGTCCCGGCGCGAGGCCTTCTTGAATGCGCGCGCTGCGATCTCCTCGGGGGATTCCTCGGCCGGGAGACTCAGGTACGAGTCGCTCATCTGGTGGTTACGCGGTCGGTTGGGGGCGTCTTCCCCCTCGTCCTGCTCGGGGTGTCGGCTCTGTATCCTGGGCTTGGACGGGTCCACGAGTCTCATCTGTAGTCGGATGCGGCCCGCGTCCTTCTTGCCATGCTTGAGGTCGACCCACTTGTCGACGGTCGCCGGCCCCTGCAGCGCCAGGTGCTTGAGCGAGATCCAGCACGCGCCGATGGCGGGGGACGACATGAGCCGCGCCGACTTGACGCGGATGCTCAGCACGTCCTCGCTCGGGTCCAGCACGGGGATGTCGAACTTCTCGTTCCAGACGGGGTTGGAGTTCTTGCCCTTCTGCACCTGCGTCTTGAGCACGCGCATGCGGTTGCCGCCGCCGTTGGCGCCCAGGTCCCCCTCGGACGCGGACGTGGGGGGGCAGCGGTGTGGTCGGGGGCACGGCCGTGTTGCCCCCGAACGGCGAGTGCAGCAGGCCGCCGAGACTGTGGCTCGAGCCGGACGACGTGAGTCTCTGCGTGTGGCGCGCGAAGGCGCCACTGCCGCGCACCATCTCAGTGCCGCCCACGTAGAGCTTGCAGTAGGTGCCGTGGCTGGACACATGGCGCAGGTCCTCGGCCGCGTGCACGCGGAGCAGCAGGCGGCACGGCTTGGGCGGGCGGGCGAAGTACGACGAGCTGGACGCCGGCCGCTCGTACGCGGCGTCCATCGCCGAGGAAGAGGAGGACCCCACAATGAGCGGAGGAGAGGCCGACGTACGCGGCGGGCGAGCGAGCGAGTACTCGACGATGCGAGTGACGGCAGGGCGCCGTCCGTCGAGGCGCAGGTGTTCTCCCTCTCTCCGGTCTCAGAGACCGAAGGCTGATCTGGCTTTGGCGCTGGTGTGCGACTTGTGTCATCTCTGCGCGTTCCGCTCTCTGGCGCTTTCGCCAGGAGCATAGTGGAGCCGAGTCTGACATACTGAGCGCCAGATCCGTATACTTTAGTCAAGATAAAGGATGTGCACGGTCGAGACGGGGCAGAAAATAGCCGCTGCTCCGTAATGAGTGGGGATGCTTGCATACTAACATCGAGAGGTGCTGTTTCAGAACGACAGTCTTTTCGGGACGCTCGGCTGATTGATGAAACAGCCGCGAGCCCACAATCCCTTGCCCTGCCGGACGCCGTGGACGGACACAGCTAACGTAGCACACCAGGCAGCAGTGAAGGTCCGCCGCAGCATGACGTGGATACATGTAGATGATGCCGGACGCAAGCAGCACGGCCACCCCCGGGGCGCAATCGTGGGCTTTTAGGTGTGCCTGACAGCTCTTCCAAACCTGCTGCCGCGGGGCTCATTTCGCTGGCATTTTGGTGCCGCGAGCGGGCGTTGAAGCGCCTTGAAGCCCTCGCTGATCGAACGAAACCACTGGATATTTTCAGAGATCATCATCACTCGACGCGGCTTGTAACGGGTCAAGACGCTGAACTGCGCTGCCGGTAGCGCGCGGCGCTGGTGCCGATCGAGCGAGCTTCGACTCAAGGCTCGGGGCTGCTAACGCACCGCAACGGCCATGCTGACCACCAGCAAGCACTTATACGACCCACGGGCACAGCCAAACGAACCACTTCGTCGCTTACAACCAACCGCCGCTGGCTCGCCGAGATTCGACGGCCCTACTCCCGTTTGAGATGAGCGAAGCATTCGACGCATTGTGCATTTCGGGGCGGGGCTCTGCTGCAGACTGCATCTCGCGCACGTTGGTTGCTCACCGCAGTGACCGCCGGCTCTACAGCGGCTGAGATCGTGGCGACAAGGCAACTGGCGCGCCTCCACACCAAGAACGGAGCACTCTCTGCAAACACGGCGAGACGAGCGCCTCGCCGGGCCTCAGCAGCTGGGCATCCGAGCGGCAGTCTTTCCGAGCATCTGTCTTGACCACCGTATGCTCGCAGATTAGTCGAACGCACCACACAATCAACACACAATCCCGTCAAACAACCAGCTCAGCTAAGCTCACCACGTTCCAGTGTCCTGTAGTGGCGCCCCCATGGCCGGCGACGACGCCGTGGCCGAGGCGCCGTTCTGTGTCGCGTGTCGCCGCTCGAGCGCCGTCAAGTGGCGGAAGCACGTCTTCTCTCGCGGCCACCAGCAGGCGGCGCAGCAGTTCCTTCTGCGGCAGGCGGGCAAGCTCCAGGAGCTCTGCGATGCCGCGACCACGACGGGACTCGCGTCCGACGGGAACTGGTGGCGCTGCGTCTTCTGCGACGTCGCGCTGGCCACAGCCGACGCAGTGGCGCACTTCAATGGCGACGAGCACAGGGCGCAGGTGGAGGCGTTCTGCCGCCACCACCGCTGCGATGCGGACCGCCAGACGAGGCCTCAGCTCTTGCTGCAGGCGGCCAAGCGGCGAGAGGTACGCTGCTGCTCTCCTCGAGGTGGTGGAGTGAACCGGTGGAGTCTCACGGCTGTTGCATTGCGTGGAGCAGCTTGAGGCGGCGCTGAGCACTGGACAAGCAGCAGAGGAACAACAGGCTGGAAAGCAGATGCACGAGCTGGAGCCGGTGGACCAGGCAGCGAGTGAACGGGTCGAGGCATTTTTGTCGTCTGCTGCCTCCAGGCTGCAAGAAGTGCAGATGGAGAGACGGAGGACTGTGAATGATACTAACGCTGCGGTGGAGCTAGCGACTCGAGAACACCAGGAGGAGGCTCTGCTGGGCCCGCAGTTTGCGCTAGCGACGGCGCCGAGTCGGTGCAAAACCGTCTCGTCAGCTGAAGGAGTGCTGCAGAACCCACTTGGTCGACACGAAGGCAAGCGCGTGTGGGGAGGCGGCATTGTGAAACTGCGGAAGAACGAGTGGGTACCGTGGGCGATAGATCAACTCGTAAAGGAGGAGCAGGCCGACCGCCCGGAAACGCAGCACGCCGGGAAGGACGGCCCCGCGTTTGTGCATCGAGTGACCGAGCTTGCACGTGGCGAAGGATTGAGCTCCATTGCGTCCGTGTCGTGGGGGGCTGGTGTCGGGAATGTACACACATCGGCGGTGCCGCCCTGGATGGTGGAGACAGAGGACGAGTACAAGAAGTGCAATCGCCGCGAGCACGCTGCACCTACACCGTTACCACCGACCAAGACGGCAGACGACAGAGCTGAAGCAACAGCCACCAAGAGGCGAGATATCTTCTCGGAGCTCCAATCGAAGTCGGAGTATGGTCCAGATTGGCTGCCGAACTTCGGTGGAGTATGGCAGGAGGGACCTCGCTCCAAAACGAAGCAAGCTTTCAGAAAAGCATCAGGGGTGACAAAGTCTTCGCGCGACCAGAATTCTCTTCGGCCGATGGAGCACCAAGCCCCGCAAAGTGTTAGTCAAGGTGCACCGCCCACGAAGGCATTGTCACAACCTTTTCCGCCAAGACCACCGCCAGCGCCGACAGTAGATCAGCCGTACTCTGGAAATCACTTCCCAAGTCCCGCTGAGATGTCAACAACGCCGCAACAAGAGGCACCGGTGTTAATACCACCACAAGCGCCCGCGGATAATATCAAGACAACAGACCCATTAGAGGCCAAGAAGCAAATGCTGCTGGTGCAAAAAGAACGCTTACGCGCAAAGATGGCAGCGCGACGTCGGAAAGAATAATATAAAGTAACATGCCACGCGGTTGTCCATTAAACCGTCGACCACATGTGCTTGCTTGCCGCCTCGAAGTGCGAATTCTTCTCCGTACGAAGGTTCATTGACGCTGCCAGTAGGTCGCACAGATCCGCCATGCTCATTTGGGAGGGCCCACGCTTCACAAGGCCTCCATCACACATGACCGGGTTATCGTCCACCTTTACAGTGCAAGGGATGGATAGCACGTAGCGGGCCAGCCGCGCCAGGAAAGGGTACTTCATGCGCATATTTTGCCACCACTCCAACGGGTTGGCACGCAGCACGATGCGTCCTTCTTCTTGGAAAAACGACACCTCCACCTCCAGCAAATTACTCGACTTGGTGATCTCCAAGGAGGATTTAGAGCTCAGCAGCATCTCTTCTTGTGCGCACGATGCTAGGTTTGCTTGGAGATCATCCCACAGATCGGTGCTTTTCCCCACACCGCTCCCATCCAAGTGGCTGTTGTCTTCGTCCAAAGAGATCGAGCTGTCACCGATATCATTCCCGCTCTCCTTGTCCTTCATCTTGGTGCCAGCAATGTTTGCAGCCTCCGACTTGACGATATCCCAGAATTCGTGTTGCGGTAGCGAGCCCTTGATGATGAACGACCGCGTCCGAGGGTCGAGAATTGTAGCAGACCACAACAGGTTGAAGGTTTGACGCTTCTCAACGCTCCAGCTATCATCTGGAACCGAGAACATGTGCCCAAAGCACGCAGACAAGTTGGCAAACGCTAAATCTCTCAGTGCCTCGATGTCTTCCGGTACTTCTTCCATCACCTCCGCGTTGCCCTTTTTGGCAACGCTGCTTCCAGACGAGGCGTTGGAGGACCCGATGCTGACCGTATTAAAGTCACGTAGCTTTTCAATCAAAGTAAACACTGAGGGCACGATCAGCGACGACACCGCATACTTCTCGCCGTCCAGCTTCGCAGTGGCCTCAGCGAATGGCTTCAGTATCACCGTGAGGTAGCGAACTCGAGCCCACTCGTAGCGAGTTAGCGATGACAGCTGGATGAGTTTGGAGAAGTCCGAATCGTTGTCCTTGTGCAAAAAGAAATACTTCTTGAGTGCCGCTCTCATGTCTTCCACAAGCGCCAGTACGGAATGAATCCCGCCCATCGATATCGCCATTTCTCGCAAACGGTCGGTGAACAAGCGTTCAAACGAGTCGGCGTCCATAGCCGATTGTTCCACCGCTAGTTTCCGCAGCACTATTCGCGACTTTGGTGATTGCTTGAAATGCGCGACCAAGTACATGACTTTGTTCATGAGGTCACGGTAAGTATGCCCCGTAAGACTCGTCGGTAATTCTTCCAAAATGCTGGAAGTAGTCTCCACTGCCGATACGCCGCAAAACGCGTCACTCGACGAACCCACCGCCATTGCCGCAGAGCTGCTCTCGACGTATTCACCTTGATCCAGTCGTCGGTACCGGAAACCCGTAGTGCCAGAGATGTCTGCGCCTGCCACCACGTTACTACCTAGGCAGTAGCTACCAGACACGTCGACTCCATTAATCGTTGCAATCATGATATGTTGCAGCACCGTCGGGACACTCTCCAAAAGATGTAGCTTGTGGTCCGTCCAAGATGGGTCGTATCCGCTGCACGGGGGCTCCAGAGCGAGAAGTTGCGGCATGTATCGACAAGGTAGGGCACGACACATCGCCTTCTTCAGCTCTTTGTCTCCTGCCAGCTCCGCTGCGATCGATTTGTCTTGACCTATGCGGTAGCTGCCAATCGACGAGACGTGGAGACACCGCCGATAGGGATTGAACTCTTGATCCAGACCGACAGCAAACAGCGCAAGAAACACCATTTCATTGTCGCTGCGAGGAGAATATCCTACGGGCGGCGCAGATTCTATCACAGATCCGGATTGTTCACCAGTTGAGTTCGATGATCGCCATTCAGATATCATGAGGTGTGAGAAGTCCGTCATCTTCATTTGCATGACCGTGCGCACCTTGACCTCCGCCGCCATCTTCTTCGCATAGCCAAACGCGATCTCCTTTGCGAACATGGCAAAGCTGTTGGAGTCGTCCACGTATCCACCCTCGCCTCCAGAGCACTCCACCATAAGATTTCGGAACGCGTGGCTCGAGCACAACTCGAACGGCAGCATCTCATAGAGACATAGGTACCCTAACGCCTCGCGCACCTTTTCCGGATTAAAGTTGCCAGACCCAGCCACACTCGAGATTCCAGCAGCGCTCACTCCAGCTCCAGCTCCCGCCGTCGGTCGACTCGCGGCTTGGTGACGCTGATGCAACGCGCTCCCCACCGTAGACAGCGAATAGTCCATGTACATGGGTGTCTGGTGCTCTCCTCGCTTCGCCTTCTTCGTCACAGGCGTGCGAATTGCAGTCGTTGACTGCGCACCGCCGTCTTCAAGTTGTGCCTGCACCTTGGCCGCGTCTTGCTCACCGTTAACAGCCGCAGCATCAGCCGACGCCGCAACAGCAGCAGCAGCAGCAGCACCACTGGACGGAGTCTGCGCTACAACCTTCTTCCTGCCTCTCTTCTTGGCGCCCATGACGCGGTGCATCTGCACGCTCTTCTTCTCGCCCGCGTGC
Source organism: Phytophthora melonis (assembly GCA_024211575.1). Taxonomy (NCBI): domain Eukaryota; phylum Oomycota; class Peronosporomycetes; order Peronosporales; family Peronosporaceae; genus Phytophthora; species Phytophthora melonis. The sequence goes on along the minus strand of JAMXKT010000038.1, from coordinate 2,408,017 downwards.
TTAAGGTACACATCGGGGTGGTTTTCCTTCAGATGGCGCCACAGATTGGACGTCACGCTCTTGCTGAAGCGCACACACGTCTTGCGCTCGAGTTTGCCCTGCTGCCGACACAGCTTGCACTTTGCGATGGACGACTCCTCCCGCTTCTTGGCACTGAAGCTCTCCTCCACCTCGTACCAGCGGTACACGGCCGACACGTTGCTGGAACCGGAGGCTTTGGTCTTCGGGCCGGCAGTGGTAGCAGCTGCTGCTGGCTGGGAGCTGGCGCTGCTGTCGAGGGCAGTGGCGGTCGCTGACGCTGCGTCGGGGGCGGCGAGGAGCTCGGTGGCGTGTCTGGGCTGGGGCTCGGCGCCGCTGAGCAGCGCCAGCGCCTCCTCGTCGTCCTTAGCCGCGTCGATGGCCAGCGTCATGTCGACGTCCTGCTCGGCCGCGGAGTCCGCATAGAGGGCGGAAGTTGAAGTGCCCGTGGGCGCTACGTGCGATGACATCGAATCGCGAGGAAGCTGATGGCGATTCAATGGTGAATTTTGCAGTGGAATGAATTGTGGAGCTGGAAGGAGTTGCGTATTGTGGATAATATGACGTACTATATTGAATTTTATATAAGTTTCAATAAACTTACAAAAGGCGGCTCTATCCAGAAACGGGACGAAGGGAACCAACACTTACTGAATTACCGTCCAGCGGAGGGGGGGGGGAGGGGGCTACCATTAATTGTCTGCAATTTACCCAGCCACCTCAATGTAGTAAATGGCTTAGACTGCGGCAACTTAAAGGGAGATGGTTGGACCGGGGTTAAGTGTTGGCTCCGGTGCTGACTACGTGTTAAACATACCAAAAGCTGAAAGAGAGAATTGTGTACAACACACTATATATTGAACAGAATGTGCACTCTCTTTGATGGGATGTCCTGGCTTGGGATTTTCCCCTTCACATCCTCTCTCGCCTGCTGAGCAAGCAAGCCAGAGCGATGGAGCAAAGACTCATGCTTGCTTGCTTGTGATCAGAGGCTCAAACGCATGTGATTGTGTTAAGATGGATTTTACTGGGTGAAATGTCTTTATATATCACCCAATAGGAAAAGTACCGCACATGTTCTAATGTGGCACACACTATATATTTGCCGAGGGATGTAAAGAGTGGAGGAGGACGCGTGGCATGGCCACGCTGGTCCTCCTCACTTTGAAACTGACGGCCTACCTACCAAGTGCCTAATATTTCAGATAAGAGTACTAAAACCTCCACGCACGATGAGCACAAGCCAAATTAAGGGTGGCTCAACTCTCGCGCTGGAAAAGTTCATGGGAAAGTCGGAAGGGGAGTATCCGATGTGGAAGGATAAATTCCTAACCTACATAGGTACGCTTGACACGGCGTATGAGCAAGCTCTGCTCGATAAGGATGTCGGACCGGCCACGGTAAAGATGGTGGACTTCCTAGAGGCTCACCCTGAGAGACCTGTGGTTTCTATCACTGAGGAGATGACTAAGGCAGAGGCGAAGGAGATGCGTTACCGCCTCCAGCATTGGAAAAGGGCTAATGGCGGGTTGTTGAACTTGTTCAATCTATCCCTAACCAACTCCTTCCTCCAAGGACTACCTGACAAGGTGTCTAACATGAGGCCTTGCGAAATATGGAAAGCGCTTGAGGTCAAGTATGGGGGTGGGGATGCTGGTGGGGTACTCACGCTGCGTCGACAATGGGACCAAACCCTTGCCTCCAACTGGGACAATCTCGGAGACCTATTCACTAGGCTGAAGAAGGCACGTAACGAGATGAACCGGAAGATGGGCACGCTGGTGGGCAAGGAGATGGTGACTGAGCACTGGCTGTGCATGGAGGTGCTGGCTCAACTTCCAAACATGTTTTGGGGAAGCAGCATCATCATGACGGAGGAATGGTTTACGGTCGAGAACGTTGAAGTTAGCCTTCGACGTGTCTTTGGAGGAAAGTCGAAGAAGGAGATCATGGAGCTCACGAACAAGAGGCGCTCGGTGGTGATCAACGTGGCGAAGAAATTCGTCGGGAAGAAGAGGACGCAGAATCAAGCAGAGGCTTCAAGCTCGGACTGCTACTACTGCTTCGAAGACGGCCACCGCAAGAAGGAGTGCCCTGTTATGGCCAAAGATCGCGATCCAGAGCGAGCGGGTGGTCCATTGTTCCGCTCGAACATCCGGACGGCGCCGAGCACGAAGAAGAAGCGAGTTATGACGGTCAAGAAAGGAAAGGCAGCCAAGAAGCCGGAGGCAGCTGAGGATGAGGAAATGACCTCAGCGGAGGCTCACGAGTACGACGAAAAACTGCAAAAGGCAATCGCAGAGACGAACGAGTACGAGTTCAAGGACCAAGTTCCCGTGAGTGACGGTGATGAAGAGCAGAAGCCATTCACCCAAATGGACATCGACAATGATGTAAGAAGGCGCTTTGGAGGGTATTTATCCATGCTTAAGCAATTGGAGGTAACTGACGACTTGTGGGTAGTTGACACAGGGGCAGGAGCCGCTATAAGCTCGGACAGGCGGTGGTTCAGCCACCTAGGGAATGGTAAACCTCAAACTTTCGAGTACGGGAACCGGAGTACCTCAAAGAGTGCACTTCAAGGAACAGTGAGATTCAACATACTCAAGCCACAGGGTAACTACAGTTGTATCTCAATAAAGAATGTTGCCTTTGATAAGGAGTGTGGTAGTAACTTGTTGAGTGCATACTACCTTGCCACACAAGGATACCGGCATATTCAGGCTAAGACGGGTGAATACCTGTACTTCCTGGATAGTAATAACCGCTTTGTGTTTGCTGCTGTAGCAATTGATGAGGTGTACTATCTCCCAAGTAGGCAATTTGGTGATACTGCAAAAGTACTATCAGTCAGAAATAGTAATCCGGTGTTTGTCCACAATGCAATGAAGGAATGGCATCTGCGTTTGGGACACGTTGGAAAAGACCGACTGATCGACATTCTGTCTGGTGGGGTAATTGACGGAGCACCGCGCCTAGCGAGGAAAGATATGGCACAAGTTAAGTTCTTTTGCCGTACGTGCGCTTTAGCAAAATCAAGGAGAATGTCTTACCGGAATATGATAGGCACAAAGGCAACCGTTCCTCTCCATACACTTCATCTCGACTCACTAGGGAAAATGAAACCTGAAGGGTTATATGGTACGACAGGATTTAAGTACGCACTGGCAGTGGTGGATGACGCTACCGCCTATAAGTGGTATTTTGTGATGAAATCACTAAAGGAGGTGGGAAGCAAGTTAACAAATCTCATTACACAACTTGAAAGGCAATTTCCATACAAAGTCAAAAGATTCGAACTGATGGAGGTACTGAGTTTGTAAACTGTGTGGTAGAGAGATACTGCTCTAAGAGAGGTCTCTTATTTCAAAGATCGAATGTGGAATCCCAAGAAGAGAATGGGTCAGCTGAACGGGCACACCAAACAATAGTGGGCCATGTCCGATGTGCTCTGGCTGGATCTGGTATGGCTGCGAAGTGGTGGCCTGAAGCTCTAATGTATATGACGGCAGTGGCTAATAGAGTGCCTGCTGCACGACTGAAGGGAAAGACACCCTACGAGGCCTTATACGGGACAAAACCGAATGGGTTGGCACTAAGGATATGGGGAAGTAAGTGCTACGCGCATATACCAAAGTCCAAACGACCCAACAAGAAGTTTAGTGATCGGGCCACTGAGTGCAAACTTTTGGGCCTTTCAGAAAATTACAAAGGGTATCGGCTTTTAGATGTCAAGGGTAATCGGTACCTCATAGCACGGGACGTGAAATTTGATGTAACGTCGACGGCCAGCTTAATTGTCCGGTCTTTTCCATCGGCCAAGATTGAAGTGAGTGAGGAAACAATCAAGGAGATATGTGGGCTAGGTAAGCGGGCGCGAGACACGGCTACTAATGTGCCAGCTAAACAGAGACGGACTGAGGAGTCCTCAACTGCGGTTCCAATGAGTACAAGAACGGTGGGAGCCCAGTGTGATAGGGAGGTAATACCTCCCATTCCACGGCCCCGCCGCAAACGACGGCCAAACACTCGATTGAGAGACTATGTAGTGGCCATCAATAAAGTCACAAGAAGCATAAAGGTCATACCTATTCCAAGGTCAATCAAAGAGGCTAAACGAGGGCCACATGCTAAACAGTGGGAGGCAGCCCTCCTAGTCGAGTACCGAGCGCTAGTTGAGAATGGTACTTGGGAACTTGTAAAATTACCGAAAGGGCGGAAATTGTTAGGATGTCACTGGGTATTTGACGTTAAATACAATGCTGATGGGACTGTTGACAGGTTTAAGGCCCGACTGGTAGTAAGAGGAAATACACAAATTCACGAGGTAGACTACAATGAGATTTTCTCCCCGGTCGCGAGGTATGAGTCGTTGCGCTTGCTACTCGCTATAGCAACTATTAAGGATTTACATGTTCACCAAATGGATGTGTCCACAGCATTCCTCAACGGAACGTTGTTTGAGGATATTTATATGCAACAACCTCATGGGTTTCGGCATGGGGATGGCTCGACCGTATGCAAACTAAAGAAGAGTCTCTACGGACTCAAACAGGCGCCACGAATCTGGTACGCGCTCCTCAATAAGTTCTTGGTGCAACTTGGGTTTTCCCGGTGCAAAAAGGAGTACTGTTTGTACCAGCAAAAGTGGGAGGTAAATGGAGAGTCGCACATAGTACTAATCTGTGTGTACGTGGATGACATTACTATTGCCGCAAGTAATATGATACTCATGGAAAAAGTTAAGGCAAAACTTGCGTCACGGTTTACTATGAAGGACTTAGGGGAAGTCCACTACATCCTCAAAATGGAAGTTAAGCGAGACAGGGCTAACAAAATCCTTAGTATGTCCCAACATAAGTATATCATGGACTTACTACAAAAGTTTGATATGACTGAGTGTGTCCCAGAGCCAACACCCCAGGCCAAAAGTGTAGTACTGGAAAAGGAAGAAAATAAGAGTCCTGAGCAAATAGCAGCCCAGCCATTCGATTACAGAGGTTTAGTGGGGTCTTTGATGTATCTAGTTCGTGGAACACGACCTGATATAGCAAATGCTGTCAGAGAACTAAGTAAGTTCCTCTCATGCTATAATAAGAGCCATTACAGGGCAGCCCAGAGAGTACTAAAATATCTGAAAGGAACGTCGAAGTATGGGCTTGTATTCGATGGAAAGTGTAAGGAAGTGATATACGAGCTATACACAGACGCGAGCTTCGCGAATGCAAATGAGAACCGAAAGTCAGTTACTGGGTATGTCAGTATTATGGCAGATGCGTGTATTACTTGGAAAAGTTCAAGGCAAGATACTGTAAGTCTCCACACAGCACAAGCTGAATTGATTGCAGCAAGTGAGGGAGTCAAAGAGAGCGAATGGTTGTGGTTTCTATTGGAAGAACTGGGCTTTAAGCAGAAACAACCGATAGTATGCTGGTGTGATAATAAAGGAGCAATTAGTATAATAAGGGATCCAGCTAATCATGCTTCTACAAAGCACATTGATATCAAAGGGCTTTATGCGAGAGAGGTACATGACAAAGGAAGAATAGTAGTTTCGTACTGCAGTACTAATGATATGGTTGCGGATGCCCTCACAAAGGCACTGCCTCAAACTCAATTTGAGAAGTTGAGGAGTTTGATGGGGGTTAAAGACCTAAGCCTTCCCTTACCACAGTAACAAAGCATGGGTTGTTTGACTGCACGGATACTGTATCGCTTGGCTATGAGAAGCCATCCGGTTCGTCAGCGTCAGCTTTTTGCTAGTACGCATTGAAGATCCACCATGTGGTTTAGTTCAAGCCAGCCGGCCTCAAGTTGAAGTGCAAAGATACTTTTGGGCCAAGATTCAAGGGCAAAGACTTATGCGGTTAAGACAAGACAATAAGACGCAACGTTATCATATTATTAGGACTTCAAATATGCTTAAGCTCAATGGTTAAAGACTAGACTACGACGCATCACGATAACATGATGCAAACACAGCAAGAGCCACCTTTGACCGCATCTGTAAAGGGAGGGATCAGATCCCAGCCATGCCTTGGAGAACTTTGCTCTAGCGCTCCACAAACTCTGGATTGGTGGTACCGCAGACCGAAGCCTGGGCGTTGTAACTGTGTCTGTCGTAGCCCCCCGAAGGGTTAAGTGCGGCCATAGGCGCAACGTCGAACCGATGAAGCTTAAAGCAAATTTGAAAGTGAAGAACAAAATGACCCGCAAAAGGTGAAGATGCGGCCAATGAGAGCCTTGACAGGAATCAAGTTAAAGGCTGAAGTCATAAGATAAGTCAGAAGTCATATGAAAATCCAGTGATTGGGCCACAAAATTCAGTTACTTCTCTGTCCCACGAAAGTATGATGATTTGGTTTTTTGTGCATAGTGCAATGGGAACGCAGAAATATAAAACAAATAGACCCTCATTCGAATCCTCATCAGCTTGTCGTTTCGCTGGTATTTTTACTAGTTGCATAACGACAATCCTTGAGCAAATAACAGCAATATCAGCGCGCCCATTCTGAAGGCACTGAGGTTTTTTTTCGTAATTGTACCCCTAATTAGCGATATTAATCAGGACTTTTACGGCTGTCTTGCATGGGCTTGTGGATCTTCCAGTCCAAAGAAAAACCTGTGAAACAGCGCCCATCACTGCGTTTTGAACCCCCATTAAAGTGAGGTTTTATTGCAAGTTAAGAAAACATGCGGAATATCAAGGAGACGTTTTAGCCAATAAGATGTCGTTGGGGTTTTACATACGGAATTACTCATCCAATCCTCCGAATTGTGACGACAAAAAACATACGATTTATTGATTAAGAATCTGCGACGTGAGCGCTTTGTAGCCATTTTCGACTACCGTGCTTGTGGTGGTAAGAGAGGTAGGAAACACACCACGGCCGCTTATCAGCTTGCCAACGCGAGGGAGCTTAAAATTATTTCCTCCCTCGTCGATAATAATGCATTCCATCACTTTTTGCAAAGTGAGGAAGCATTTATCAATAGTTTGGTATTGAATACTGTTAAATGCAGTTTGAACTGCACCTATGAGGCCGTCAATTTGGTTTGTCGGCTGCCTATACTGGGCTGACTGAATACAGTTAAAAATTCCCAAATCCAGTATGTTACACATAGGAGAGCGAGGCGGCTGACAAACCATTTTGATCTTCCATCCTCTTTCTTGGCCGGCGGCAACCACCTCGCCATGGTCTTCATCAACGTGTGGCCCCGCGTTATCTTGTTGCACTCGAATCACGCGAGTCTTACGCCCTGTATTAATAAAATAACAACGTTTAGTGTCAAAAATTAACGAAAACTTCAACAAAATGTAGCATACCTGGCCATTTTTCGCGGATTGCCGGAAAAACTTTTTCCTTGAGCATTTGCACGTAGATTTTTCTTGACATGTTGATGTTTTTCGTGATTGGGGTCCCAGCAGCGCGATTTTTTGAAGTTTTCTTGGCCTTGGTTCGCTCAACAATCGGCCATATTCCAATTTTACCATCAAAATATTTTTTGGTAGTAAAATCGTACCTTGGCCGTGCAATGGCTGCGAGAAACATTACCTTACCGATGTAACGCTTGTTAGGGCATGTACGGTAAGGTAAAGATTCATCAGCAGTCAAGTAGTATCTTGATGAAGCTTTGTACATGTTGAACCACTTTTCATCTACATGTACAACATCATGCATAGCGTCAAAGCGGTACAAAGTACCACCTTCAATTCAAATTAGTTTAAAATTAACAACTCAGTCCAAAGTTAATATATTTAAAATTAATGCAATAAAAAACTTACCAATAGGCCGATGAACATGAGCGAGCGCCCAAGTCAACCGCTGCAGCTTGTGTGAAGCGGAGAGGGTGGGCTTGACGCGGCAGATAAAACGCCGCAGCACCTTGTTCTTCAAATGGCGCTGCAGCGTCGACTTGGGAATGCCAGAGGCAGCCTCTAAAGCCCGTAGAGTTTGCCTCTGGCAAAGTGGTACCGCGGCGACACGTTCCGCGACCT